>CP126893.1:86411666-87795000 GCA_030440675.1 Furcifer pardalis
ACACACCCATACATGCATAAGAGTTGCCGTAAATGCGCCCACAGCTGTCGTAAACACATTTAAAACAGCTGTGGATATATTTTACAGCTGGAGGAACCACATGACTGGCCTGCTCCACCATGTGACAGGGCCATGACATGAAAAGTTTGGGAACCCCTGCCTGAAAATCTAACTCCTGTATTTTAATTTTTGAAATGGTAGCCATGTTAATCTGTGTTTCAAGCAGATCAGAGAGTAAACAAAACAAAAAGACAAAAAAGTTGTGACACTTTAAAGACTAACTATTGTATTTTAATGTTAGCTTTCATGGATCAAGTCCACTTCATCAAACTTCAAAGAAAAATGCTTTAGCCTGTTCTGAGCTTATTGCATTCTTGTACTTTGCTTCTCAGAGGGAAAGGACAATAGTCATGCAGAAATAGTTTATACAAATTATGGAGTCCATAACAAGAAAAACAGTGTTTCTTGTTAGGAAAGCAGCAAGAAACATTTCTTCCCTGACTAGAGGAACAGTAAGGGAACCACATTCTGATACAGAAGCTATTCTGCTCCATACTGTTATGGGACTTTCACACCCATAATTTATGCTAGAAAATTTTGGCAAACTATGTGGGTGGAAATTAATTAAATATGAAAATCTCATCCCTCCTCCTTCTCTTGATCTTATTGGGAGATGAGAAATTTTGTAGGATTTGAAAACTCCTTACTGAATTATTTCTTATTGGAATTAATGAAAGCCTAAATTAATGAAAATTGTAAATTTAGCAAGTATTCTTTACACCCCATGAAGTTGGCATTCAGATTACTATGGTAGGAGTAGCACAGGTCTTTGTTATATTATTTCAGCTCCACTCTCATCAATTTCTTTGGCACTATTGAACTCCTTTCTACACACTACCACAACCTGATTTATGTCTGGTCTACATTTGCTATGTAAATCCCAATGGCAAATTCAGATCATAAATATATTTTTAAGAAAAACTAATGAAATAAATCTCATCAATATCTCTATGAATTTGTAATACATCACATTCATCACCACCCACCCACCCCTGCTCCATGGTCATCATAAAGCTTTCTTCCTATTCCCTCCCAAACAAAGTACAACTTAAGTGTTGGGACAGTTTAGAGTCTGGGGAAAAAAGAAAATAAAGGAAGAACAGCACACAGAACTGTTTTCTATTAAATGTTTAGTCTTTTAGACAGGAGAGGGAAATCTGCAAGATCTCAAGAGAATTCTTTTCAAAAATTCTGTGTGGCTTCTGGTTGCAAATTGACACAACATATGGTTGGCATAAGAAGGCAGATCAACATCTGTTCTCTTGAACGTCAATTGTTTTTACATTACCATCATTCAGACATGTCCTTGTAGGTCCATCCCTATGGATATACAGTTTGGGGCATGCAGGGTTCTTCACTAGAAACATTCTCAGCAGTGCCAATTCTACATATAGAACAAGCACTGGAAAAAGTCAGAACCTGGAGTAGCTGAAGAATAGTTTTTGCCTTAATTTGATGTTTTAATTTCAACTAATGAATATATCTCTTTGAGAATTAAATAATTGATTCAGGAAGTGGCAAAATGATATTTTAGAGAGATCTCTTTCATAGGGTCCCTATAATTTGGATACTACTTGGCAGCACGTAACAACAAATTACTAGTACTTGGAAATGATTATGATTTTTTTCATCCTAAAAAGATAAGAGTTATATCTGATATAAATTGAGCAAATTGATTTATAAATGCCATAGCTATTTTGATAACTCACAAGAAACTATTATGTATTAATTTGGCCAAGTGGAAGACTATACATACAGTACTGTGCAAAAGTCTTAAGCCAATACTAGCTTTGTTTTTTTTTTAGCAAAGTTTTAAAGACCATCCATAATTACAGGAAATACAGGAAATATGTACACAAAATTGAAACAAACCATTTTCAGAACAAAATGGCATTTTCAGGCAAGAGTCAGGCAATGTGACCTTACTTGTCTCTAAGCACATCTTGAACTCTTTTGATGAAATTGTCCTGAGTTTTCTGAAGTAATCTTCTGGTATATTATACCATTCTTCCATTACCACTTCACAAAATTCCTATTTAGATTTAGGTTGTCTTTTACTTATTTCTCTGTCCACATGATACCATACTATCTCTTTAATATTCAGGTCTGGACTCTTTGGAGGCCAGTTCATGACTGTCAGGTTTTTATCAGCTCCTTTTCTCAGTAAATATGATTTCACTGCATTAACATTGTGCTTAGTATCACTATCATGGTGAAAAATAAAACCAATCCCAATCAGACACTTTCCAGAAGGAATGGAATGATGAATTATAACCTGTCTGTATTTTCAGGATTAAGATCAGTGATGGGATGACCCCGGTTCCATCCAGTTCCCCAGAACCGGTAAGAACAATCACGGAGGGTTCTCCAAGAGGGTAGTCCATTTTTAAGGTGTCCGGTTCCGGACGCCTCAAAAAAAGAATTTAAAAAAAAAATTGGACCCAAAATGGCTCCAATTTAGTGCGCATGCGCAGAAGTCAATCTGACGCATGCGCGCTGCAATTTTGAACTGTGCATGCATCAGATTCCGTTTATGCGCATTGTTTTTGCTGGAGCCGGACCATTTTGGAGCGGCTCCGGTAGTGGCGGAGGGCTTAGGAGGAGGAGGCGTGCCTAGCTGGGCAGCCCAGTGCCTCCCAGCTGCAATCCTCCATGGGCGGCCCCGAGCCTCAGCGCCCGGCGGTGGTGCGCCTAGCTGGGTGGCCCAGGGCCTCCCGGCTGCAATCCTCTGTGGGAGGCTCTGAGCCTCGTCGCCCAGCGGCGGTGCGCCTAGCCGGGCAGCCCAGGGCCTCCCGGCTGCAAACCTCTGAGGGCGGCCCCGAGCCTCAGCATCCGGCGGAGGCCGCAGGCGGCAGCCCAGAAGAAGAGGAGGGCGCAGTTGGGGTCGTTCATCAGCCCCAATGGTCCACATTGTAAGTGGGGTTTGTGTTTGGGGTGGGTGGGTGTATTTTTCTTATTTCTTTATTTAATTTATTTAATTTATTTAATTTATTAACGGTTTTGTGTTGTGGTTGTTTGGGTGAGTGGGTGGGTTGAGGGGTGTGTGTGTGTTTTATTTTTATTTTATTTATTTTAATTTTAATTTTTTTATTTTTGGCCCCGCCTACAACGTCATGCTATCATGACGTTGGCTCCACCCATGACATCATGATGTTAGCTCCGCCCCCACTGTGATGACATCAGGGTGGAGTACTAAAATTTTTATCATCCCATCACTGATTAAGATCCCATCAATTATCACCAATACCACTGGCAAAAATGTAGCCCCCCAAAAAGAGGATCCTCCACAATGTTTCACTGAAGGCAGAAAACACTTATTGGTCCATCTCTCTCCAATTCTTCTTCCAACATATTGTCGATAATTGGGGGGAGGAATCAAATTTGGATTCATCACTCCATAATTTTCTTTTCCACTGATCCTCATTACAATCTTTGTGAACTTTAGCATATCTTAGATGCCTTCGAACTGTGGAGCTGGAGAAGATTCTTGAGAGTTCCCTGGACTGCAGGGAGATCAAATCCATCAATCCAAAAGGAAATCAACCCTGACAGATACTGAATCTGAAGCTCAAATACTTGGCCACCAAATGAGAAGAGAGGACTTACTGGAGAAGGTCCTGATGCTAGGAAAGACTGAAGGCAAAAGGAGAAGGAGGTAGCAGAAGATGAGATGGGTAGATAGTATTATTGATGAGGTGGGTGTGGGTTCCAGAGGATGGCAGATGACAAAAGAGTTGTGGTTCCTAGGTTCACAAAATGTCGCACACAACTGTACAATTGAACAACAAGAACAAGAAGAAAGCCTTTTCACCTTTCCACAAAAGTGTTTACTTTTATTCCTGCTCTTCCACAAAGACCATTCATGATCAAGATTCCTCAGATTGTAGAAGTATCAAGTCAGCATCCTGATTAAACTGGAAGGTGCTGAGCCAGGTCCCAGTAGGACTTCCCCTGGTCTCTCAAAGACAAAAACTCTAAAGAACTTCTCATCAGAATTATAAAGTTTTCTTAGCCTTCCAGTCCTTTTTTTTTGTCCATCTCTCCTGTTTGGTCATATTTCTTTGTAACAACTTACCTCATCTTGAGTATTCAGTTTATAGATTTCCCTTTTTGAAAGGCTTTGCTGATGCAAAAGTATGTTTTACGTCTGTCAAATTTTATGATCCTTGGCATTTTAAGTGGAATGGTGTGACTGAAAGTTGGTCTTATTAGCAGGCTTCCAATGAATCACATTCATGCAACATTTGTATGTACTGTCTGAAATGCTCAAGCATGTCTTGCACAGAGCTGGTGTAAAATACCTTCTCCACACTAGTCATTTCCCCATGTAATAGTAGGACATGTGCAGATGTTAGCAATGATAGTAATTAGGATTCCATTCCATTTAGGTTTATGAAAGCTGGGTGCCTGCTGTTGCTCAGGTATAAATACTTGTCTCTTTAGCCTATGGAAGCTGGTTTTTTTCCCCTTTCTTTCATTTTTGAACACTAAATACACATTTCCAGTATTTTCTGGTTGTATTCTAATGAAGAAACTGAAAAATAATTATACCATTTCTAAAACAACAAATCTAATGGTGGGCCTACGATTTTTTCACAGTATATTTATTTTATTATTTAATTTATTTATTACATTTTTATACCACTCATCTGAGATATTTCCCATTGTGGGCAGTGCACAGACAAATAAACAAACAACATAATAGAAAAAGCAACAAAATAAAATAAACAACAGAATAAACATCTGAAAAAATAAAAATAAAATACTAGCATTGTAAATTAATACAAATGAGTAAGATATGAACCAAACTTTTATTTGGATTAATAATTTATCATTCAAAAATTTTCTGTTCAGACATAGTACAATAATGCAAAATCTTAAGGAAAAATTAAAGTAAATTTGGTTTTGAAATCATTTTTTCTGCAACAGAAAACAAAAAATAGGGTTGAATCAAAACTATCAATATATATTATCTCCCATGAGTTTTTGAAATACCATTTGATTTTGAGGACTATCAGCATCTGTGGCAAACAAATTCAGATTGTTTTGATGCTACTCTCTAAGCAACTTTTCTCCTTCGCTTTCACAATTATAGGCCCCCAATGTCAAAAGCCTATGGCACAAGCAATGTGTTTTTCTTTTCAAGTTGGTAAACAAAATCACACTGATCAAATAGATTTCTGCCTGTGTCAAATAGATTCCTTCCAAAGCAAATACTGAAAGTGGGAATATAAAACAAATCTGTAAGATGACAATGAAGCATATTTGCACAAATACTAAATGCTATATGCTATACACTAAAGATGGACACCTGACTCAGCCCGTACCTATTAAAGGGTCCCAGAGATTGGTACCTGGCCTACTCTGTGCCCCTTTGGAGATCCTTCTATCCAATCTTTGTCCATGTTATGACATTTGCTATGCTACCATCCTGTAATACTGCTCCTGGAGGGTATGCACTGTTGTCTGACTCACATTCTTTACCCATCTGATGTTCCCCATTAGATCTCCTGCAAAGAAATTTTCTTCTCCCTCACAGAGAAAGGGGGCACTGTTGCCAGCTCCCACTTGTCCATGACATTGAGTAGGGAAAAGTCCTGCTGAGAAGACCACATATGGCATTCACCCATGAGACAACTTTAACTTGCTGCCTGGCCCCTACGTACGCCTACATTAACAATAAATTCCATACTTCCAAGTGGCACCATTTTTACTCTGTATTCCTTTCTGTGATACTTATTCCTGGGAAAGGGGAATCATTTTACTTTTAAGTTGCTTCTATGAAATAATAAGTAAATGATTTTTTAAAAGCCCAAATCCTGTTTCCCCTGGTTTTCCCCTGAATGCAGATCAGCCCATTCTATATCCACTTACCTTTTTTGACCAATTGGATCCACTTGTCTATGATTTCTCCAGTTCATATAATTGCAAGCCAAAATATCATGGAGCAATTATAAGAGCATTCTGCTGTAGAACAGTTAACATTCTATAATTGCTAAGATAATTTTGTTGAAGAAGCAATAAAGAATATCCAAAACTGTGTTACATAGTCATGCTTGTGGATGGTAGGCAGAGTAACTCACAGTGCTTTCTTACTTTACTTTATTATGATACTACATTTTATCCACCTTCCAAGTGAAAATGGTCAGATCAAAGGGATGTCTCATATATCTATCAAGCAGATCTTTTATACTTTTCCCCTTTTGCATTGAGAAGGAAGGAGCAGAATAATGTATAAAAGTCAGTTGAACTTTTTCCCCTGGGCAGGAGTAAGATTTTCCACCTTCCTTTATATTTCCCATTTGTTAGAGTTTGAAGAAGCAGCCAAACATATTATCTTTCAAAGTTATCTTTCACTGCTTCTCAAAGTTTATTATTTCTCCAGGATTATTATTTTTTGTAATAACCAAAGCCTAAATTAACTTTTATGTGAAGTTAATAAAGGGTTCTTGCTAATTCCCACTTACCTCTTTCCAGTGGTGGGCATCAGCAAGTACGCACCAGTTCACTAGAACTGGTAGCATAAATTCTGGCTGGCCCCAGCCATCCAAGTTTTGAAATAAAGTAGTCCTAATTTGGGTGCAACTCAGGGCTTTCCCCCTGGCCACACCCACTATACCATGTCCACAGTATGGTAGCAAAATTTTTTGGAGCCCACTACTGCCTCTCCTCCTTCCAAGAAGTGGACACTCTGTGCCAGCTGTCACCAGTCAATGAAAGAAAGAAAAATCTTGAAAGGTCATTCTAGATAACAACATTGACACAAATCTTCCAGTTTTTGCCAATGCAGCCAGTTGTATGAGAGAAGTTACATGTGGGGACCATACCTGTCCACACTTGGAGTAATTAGTTCAAAATTTATATATCCAGATGACACTGTCAAAATCATTGATTTATTTCTCAAACTCTACAAGAGGTGAGATAGATTATGTAAATTATGGGAGAGAGAAAAATCTTCAAGTAAAATGAATACGGTAATGATATCACAACCTAGTTATTTACTATCTGGTATAATACAATGCTTAACAGATAATAAATCACAGCAGCTCTAAGTAAAAAAGCAAAGTACAAAAACTATTAATTAGAAAAACAGATGAATCCAGTACTGTTTTATCAAAATATTTTCCATGAATATATAGCATAACAGGTGCACAAATAAGTCTCCTAACTATTAATTAATACTATTGGCATAGTTTGAACAAACAAGATAGTGGATGAAAATATATTTCCACATCCATTATATCCTGTGCAAGGCAACTAGTGAAAATTAATTATTTCTAGAAAGTTTATTACTTCTCTGATAAGAAAATATTATACAGCTAAAGAAGAAAGGCAATTGGGACAGTAGGTAATTTAATTTGCGGTGTCTAGAAAATTTATTTATTTATTTAGATTTATATTCCACCCTACTCGCATAAGTGACTCAGGGAGGATAACAACCAATCAACAAACATACAAAACACAGTTAAATACTCTAAAAACAATTTTAAAACAATGTCTAGTTCCTTTAAGTAAAGGAGTAAAAGAGAGGGAGGGTGAGTATAGGATGTTAAATAAACCAACGGGGAGGGGTCAATGAACTGTCACTACCCCACACCATTCCCATCAGCCAAGTTTTCACCCTTCCTAAAAGCCAACAGTTCCGTCTGGAGGTGCAACTCCAAAGGAAGGCGGTTCCACAAAGCCGGAGCGGACACGGAGAAGGCCCTCTTTCTAGTGCCAGAGAGTCAAAACTCTCTGGTTGATGACACAACTAAGGAGCCCCTCCGGTCCGCTCTGGTGGGATGGACAGATAACCTTGGGGAGATGTGGTCTCTCAAGTATCCTGCCCCACTACCATATAGGGAATTGCATCCGGAGGCAAAGTGGTAACCAGTGTAGCTTCCAGAGCAGTGGGGATGCCCGGGAATAATGCCCACATTCCAACACCACCCAGGCTATCACATTCTGGACCAGCTGCAGCCTCCAGATGGTCATCAAGGGCAGCCCCATGTAGAGCACATTGCAATAATCTAATCTGGAGGTGACCAGCATATGGATGATCATGAGAAAAGGTAGGAGATTTCAATAGCTCATAAAAATATTGTTATCTTGAACTCTGCTTCTTAGGATGTAGCCTGGAAAGTCAATTTAATGCAATGCAACACAATGTACTTGTAGCAAATAATGTCAGGATTATTATCTAATTCTAAGTTAAAACTGAAACAATGTGAAGTCTTTTCACAGGATGCTGTACACATAGGCATGATAGAACAATTGTACTTATGTCCTCCTTTCCATACCTAAATTGAAATAATGAGTGGTTTAGCACTATTGTGATTCTCTACTGCAGTGTTTCCCAAATGCTGGTTTTGGACTTCAATTCCCAGAAGCCTAAGTCATTTCCCCAAAGCACTGATCAGTTTGCTGCAAAAAACAGCAACCGGCAGCCATTTTGGTGCCGAAACACCAGACAAAGAAATCACTCCAAACACTCTACTGCCACCTACAGGGCTCAGAAAGGCTGCATGTGTATAAAATATACACCTCACAGGGTGCAATGCACTCAGAGGAATCATTTATTTGTAAATTGGGACATGTTCGTATCTCAAGGCATTGATTTCAGTGCAGAACCAATTCGTAAGTCACATTATTTGTAAGTGGGGGGGGGCATTCGTAAATTGGGGTTTTACTGAACTTGATGAGCTCTTTGGTTGCTCTTACAGTACTGAAAAAGTTCATTCCTTACTTTATGCTACATAGACCTAAAATAAATCAAGAACTCAGATTTATTAATATTTCCTACTGGGACCACACTATAAAAATTAAATACTATATTTTTCAGACCATAAGGTGTACCTGACCATAAGGTGTACCCAATTTTTAGAGCAGGAAAACAAGAAAAAAATATTCTGAACCAAATAGTACCGGTATACAGTCATACCTTGCATAATTTAATTCATTCTGCGATGCTGCTCGCTATGCGAAACAAACTCACATAGTGAAAATTCCTAAGGGGAAACTTGCATAATGAGCATTTTAAGGGGGAAAACTCACATAATGGAGTGTTTTAAGGGGAAAAACTCGCATAAAGAAATTTTTTCTCGAGTTTTCCCCACAGAAATGCTCATTATGCACGTTTTTCCATAGGGAAAGTCCAACTTGCATAGCGAAAATTTTCATTATGCGAGTCAGACTGCTTAGTGAAAAACTCACTCATTATGCGAGTTTTTCGGTAAGTGAAACGCTCGTTATGCAAGGTTTGACTGTACTAAAATATTTATGAAAATAAAGCAAAATATGGTGACATTTAACAATGTAAACTCAACAGTGGTGTTAAGAACCATCATCACTTTCATTAACAAATGAGGAAAGACTTAGAGGCTCAAGCACATTTTCAGTTTTCTAGTTTGGGCACCACTGGGTAAAGGTAAAGTTTTCCCTTGCTCAAAAGCCAGTCATATCTGACTCTAGGGTTCAGTGCTCATCTCTGTTTCAAAGCCAAAGAGCCAGCACTGTCTGCTTCTGCAGACATTTCTATGGTCATGTGGCAAGCGATCATGTGCTGGGATCAATCAGCACTTGGGTTGTGGGCAGGGATGGGTGACCACAACCCAAGTGCTGATTGATCCCAGCACATGATCGGTGCTTGGGGGAAAAAATGGATGTACACACCCATTTCCCCCCCACACCCATCCCCCCCACACACCCCAAGTGTGATCACGTGCTGGCAATGCATGCACCCATCCCCCCCCCAGTGCAATTGTGTGCTGGGATCAATCAGTGCTTGGGATGTAGGGAGGAATGGGATGTAGGGAGGAATGGATCTCCACATCCCAAGCGCTGATTGATCCCAGCACACGATTGGCACTTGGGGGGATGAGTGCATGCACCAATTCCCCTCCCACCCCAAGTGCTGATGACGTAATGGGATCAATCGGCGCTTGGGTAGTGGGTGGGAATGGGCACCCCATTCTTAAAATGAGGAGAAGCCAGGTGTTAATTCTCAAGGGGTTCTTGAAGCAAACAAATGGCTCAGAAGGTGTCAGGTCTGCTCCTTTCACTGGTGCTAAATTGAAGTTATAATTTATCTATTTAAAATAGTTAAAGTCCTTTCTTTCTGGTTTAGAGCATGTGAATTACTAAATCCAAATTAACATGGTACAACAACAACAACAACAACAACAACAACAACAACAACAACAACAACAACAACAACAACAACAACAACAACAACAACAACAACAACAACGAACAGCAAACCAAATTGATGGCAGCTGTAAACCAAAAATAATTATAGAGGATCATTATGGGTCAAGATGTTAAGAAAAACTCCCTTAAACAACTCCACGTTTAATAGTTTCTGGAAAGCCTGTAGTATTGGGGCCCAACAAACATTAATTGGTAAGCTGTTCCATAGAGTTGTTGCTACCACAGAAAAGAACTGAACTCTCATGGAAGATTTTTGGCCTTCTATTAGAGTGGGCACTCTCAGTGTACCCACCAGAGAGTAGTGTGTTGCCTGGGCATGGTTAAGGAGAGGTGCTACAGCAATTATTGAGATCCTAAACCTGAAATAATGTATTTTGGTGACAGTAATAACCATTTAACTTTCATAAAGCCTGCAGTTTTCAGGGGTAATGAAAAATGACCCTTTTAATTATTCTCTGGCTATTCTAACTGCCAGTAGCTTTCCAAGACAGAAAGATAGAGTACAGGTCTGCTCTGAGGTCTGCTCCAAAAGATTCCTCAAAAATGAGAAGAATTGAATGTATGGTCTAGTTTTGGAATGCCTGTGCTTTGCCATTCTGTTATGGACCTTTTATTATAATGTATATAAATGCAACAATTCAATCACTTCACTATTTTTGCAAATATGTCTTTCAAAGCCCCTAATGCTTTGTTTTGTTTTGAAAACTCATTTCTAAGTGGAAATACTGTTCTTTTCTCACAATCACTGAGGGCCTGTCCACATTGGTTTTGGTCAGGTGTGACCTGGGATAAGGAGGGTCACTTGAGGTCAGGGGGAGTAGCAGAATGCCATTTGGAATAATCCTAATGTCCAAATGGGATACTGACCTCAAACCACCCTATTTCCTGTATTCTGGAAGAGCTAACCATTCACTTCCCTTTGCAATCTGTAGATAGTTAGGGGAAGTGAAATAATTATATTTTGAGCCTGTGAAATGATCATTGTTGTGCTGAATTGCTTAGAGATAAGAGTAGAAAACATTTTTATTTTCCTTTCTGTGTAGCGTTGATCAAAACTGTGATTGTGGGCACTTTCTTGATTAGCACTACAGAAAAAAGGAAAGAAAAATAACTTTTTTCACTGTAATCTAAGTGATTCAGCAGATCAATCATCATGTAACAGTCTAAGAATATTTATAATTTTACTTCCTCTGACTGTTCACGGATAATCAAGAAAGGTGTTCAATTTCCAATATCCTGAAACGGCCAGGATATTGGAAGTTGTTGTCAGATCCAGTCTTTGACAGCTGCAAGTATCATTCATTGTCAGATCCCTGTGTTCACAATCACTGGAAATATATTATAAGTGAACACATCAAAATAATAGGAACCCCCTCCCCTCCCCATACACATACATACAGCATGGGCTCAAAAAGATATGTTTGGGGTAGATTGACTTTACTAGCTGTTGAAAAAAATAGCAGACTGACCTGACCTATCATTGCCCCAAAGTGTGGAACAAATGCCCATGAAGACAACCCCTCACTTTCACCTGTATTTTGGTTACTTTACATTTCACTTAAAATTCACTGCATTGTTCATTCTGCAGCACTGTGCATTATGTTAATTTCTTGAAATCTTTGCTGTTGGTTTACAAGACTAACACTGGAGCTAACCTGACAACGTTGCTACCTCAAATTGGATTTTGTATCATGTATCTTCTGTGCCAAGTCTTTGCTGGCATCCGTATAAAATAAGGCATGTCTCTGAGTCAGAAAGGGTTTGCTTATTCACAGGGAGTGGGGAGAGACACAACAGTTCATAGGAACCTGAGGAATGCTGCAGTTACAACAGATGCACAGCTGAATGTATTCCTAGTCATCCCTGAGTGAGAAAGAAAGCTGACAGCAAACGTCTAGCATACTCAACAGAGAACTGCTGAGTGTTACATCAATTCTAAATGATAAAACCACTACTTCTCATCTTATGACTCAGCAAGGCCTAATTAACCTCTTTAGTTACACTTTAAGTATGATACCAAAGAGCCCATGTAGAGCTGGAAGACAACTTACAAATGAGATAATGTAGCTGACTAGAGGAAGGGAGGACTTTTCAAACATTTCTTAGAGAGCTAGCCAATTGGCTTTGGTTTGAACTGCAAATGTTTGGCAGCAGGTTTCAAGATCTCAGCATTATGTACCCTGTTAGACAACTGGAAGGTGGAAAGAGCCGAGCATGGTTTGAGCAAACACAAATTTGAAAGTTGTTTTTTTCTTGGTGTCTTCATGTTGGCAGCTAAAGAAGAGCAGAATGTTTGTATTATTCAAAGTGAGCAATGCAAAAAGCTATACCAGGGTGTTTATGATATATGACAAAAAATATCCTGTATTTCTTGCTCATTAAGCCTGTGTACCCAGCCATCAATGGCATAAGCATCTGGTGAAGAAGAGGGGGAGAGGGAGAGAGAATGATAGCTTATTCTATACACCACAATTTTTCAATGGATCAGAAACTTCATAGGGCACTAGTTCTGAAGTCTGGCTACCAAGATATTTTGTATTTTATGTATGAGATCACTCACCAAACATTGACCATGTTGGCAAGTACCTCTGGGAGTAATTAGGAGTCATCTCACGTTACCAAAGAAAAGGATGTATTTCCTTTACTATTTCACCACAACCCATGCAACAGCATTCACTGTCACAAGCCTCTTTTCTTTAGCCTTTTCCCCTAATGTTTTCTTTATATGGAAAGCTTGGGAATAAACATATCAGTAGCTTGTTTTTCATGCTCCTCTCAGCTCAAATTGCTTAGAAATTGTCAGAACTGGCAAGATTTGGATTCACTGCTTCTTAGAGGAGCCTAACATTGAAATCTTGAATTCACAATGCAATGAAGTACATTTTGACATCTTCTGAAGTCAGATCCAGATTAAATTTGGGATTGTGTCAGAATCTGAAGAACACCACTACAATAATGAGAACATTGCTTATTTCTATTATTTCTTGTTTCTATATTGTGTCAGTTATTAATATTGATTGAAACATACAGTTTTTCAAAATTATCTTCTTAAATACAGTAATTCCTTCATATTGAATATGATTCAAAGGAACTCCAGAAATACAGATACTAATCATCAAAAGGTATATACCATATCTGCCAGTATATGAGACACATCAGAATATAAAACACACCTCAATGTGTATACACATTTAATGTATACATGTTAAGATGTAGAGTGAACCTCTGTGTTGCAAGGGTGTGTCAATGGAAGTCTCAGAGTAAAATGAACAACACAGCAACTAGAAAGATGCACTGTATGATATAAACTGTTTTACTCGCAGCATAAACAGAGTCCAAAGCAGTGGCATAGCATGGGTTTCAGCTGCCCAGGGGGGTGTAAGCCAAATTTGCACCAGCACCCCCGGGCAGGGCCCAGGATGCCAGTGCCTGTCCCTGCAGTGGCCTCTAGGGCTTCTGGGAACTGAAATCCAAGAACACTCATAAGCCCAAGTGAAATTTTGCTGCCCCCAAAAAGTGCCACCAACGCTACCCTACTGATTCAGGGTCCAGCTCCAAGTGACAAAAGTCACAACTCCACTCAATCCAGACCTCCCCTTTCCGCCCAAAATGTTCCAGTGGGAGGCGCAGCAATGAAGGCACTCCATCCTGGGTCTGCAGCAGCACTGGCCTTGGTTCTGGTTTAATATATTTGCCCAGGAGCCGAGCGGGCAGAGCAAGCTTCCCTGCCTGCCCCCTCGCCCATCAATCAGGAGAGGTGCGGTTTCCGCAGCAACAGGGCATGAGGAGGGCAGGGCAGGCCTCTGTTTCCTCACAGGCAGCCTTGGTGGCAGTTTTGAGTCACGTGAGCTTTACGGCACCCTTTCCAATATGGGGTGCCTCAGGGCCCAGGGCTCTCACCTCTCCTATTTAACATCTACATGAAGCCATTGGGGGAGATCATCAGTTCTCATGGGGTGAGGTATCATCAGTACACAGATGATACTCAACTGTATGTCTCAGCCTGTGGTGATGCAAATTGTAAAGACATACACATCTATCAAGTCTGTATTCACTCACTTCCATATTTTCCCTCCCCTCTGTCTGGACTGTGCATGCTGCTTTCAGATTTATTTTTAAAGCACAGAATATGTATCCTTTTTGATGTTTTTCTAATCTGTACATTTCTCTGCATATTCTTCAAGTGGTACACATTGCTTGAACACATTCCCTTTGTTCTCTAAAGCACATGTTTCCATGCACGTATGAAATACGCACATTTTTCTGTGTGCAATGTGAAATATTTGTATTGGATTTCTCCCCCAATTTCCAATATTGTGCAGATCCCATAACAGTCTGCATTAAATTTGAACATCATGCACTGCCAGAAACCCATATAGAAAATCCACCAGATCAGAATATTAAAACAGCCCCAGTGATTTTTGTTAGAACAGTTGATCGATTGATCTCTCCAAAAGGCATAGAAATAAAACAACATAAAGAACTACTTTCTAAAAAAAGGAGAGAGTCCCTCAATCTGTAGGAGGAGGGGGGAGGAATGCATCTTCTAACTTGGCACAACAACAAAGAGAAAAATATAACAAGGTGCAAGTCAATATTGCCAAGTTTTGATCCAGAGTTCTTCTTTGGGGTAATTAAATTACAAAAGGAAAACATATATCAAAATATTGACAATTCTGATATAGATAATAAAAACCATTGTCACTAATCACAGCAAATGTCATCACATAACAAATTATTATTTCCTTTCTGATACAAAAACAAACAATTAACCCCTTTAAAATAGTTTCTTCTTTCCTAAATTAAAACAACATTGCAAATCCTTTTGGTAATACTTGATAGGTAAAAGCCAAGGCTATGCTTTGTGCCATTTGGGATTTTTCTTTTTGTTATTCTGTATGATATATTAATGCCATCTTTTTGGATACCTGACCAACTCACTCTTTCAGTACCTTGAAGAAGGAGACCAATACAGTTTACCCATAATATCTAGTAACAGAATGAACTTTAGCTCATTGTTGGAGTCAATTCAAAATGACAGCACAGAGGCTCTTGAGTATTACTTACATAATACTAAATTGAATTGAAAATTCCTTAATGAGAACTTAATGAGGGGGCAGTGATATCAATTGAATAAATTGAATTGAATTGTCTAATTTTTGAACCTAATTAGTTAAATTTGATGCAGATCAGCTGTTGACTATTTCTTTTGAATACAGTCTTCTCTGCCTCTGCCATTATTTAAAAAACATGGGGTGATTCTCATTGTCAAATTCCTCCATGTAACTTGGAGACTTTGATAAATTGGGCAGAGCATGGAGAGAGACAACAGTTATCTGTGCAGTCACAACTGTCACAAAAAGAAAAACTGTGAGGATGTAAAGGGTTGCTAGTTCTTCAAATGCAAAGGAGAATTCACACATAGCTCTGCACTTATACATATAATGAAGCATCATCATCATCATCATCATCATCATCATCATCATCATCATCATCATCATTATCATTATTATTATTATTATTATTATTATTATTATTATTATTATTATTATTATTATTATTATTATTATGCTGCCCAATCAACAAACATGACTCTGGGTGGCTCACAGCAGTACATAATACACAATAAAATCACAATAAAACACTCACAATATAATACCGATCGTCCCAAGTACAAAAGTTCAAAAACGGTCACAGACACTCCAGGGGTAGGCTGGCCAGGCTGGCCAGGGGGGGCTATGTCCAGCCTCCACCCCAATGGTCAAGCTCCAGCACCAAAACAGCACAATTCTGGCCATGGGTGTGGCCTGAGGTTGCAGCGGTGTTCTTGCCGCCCAGAGAGGCGGCTCTTCAACCCCAGCCATGGGCATGGCACAGGGTTGCGGTGGCATTCCTGCTACCTGGAATGGTGGCTCTTCAACCTTGGCCATGGGTGTGGCCCGGGCCTGGGGTCGCGGTGGCATTCCTGCTGCCCAGAGCATATCTTTCTACACAGCCTAATTCACTTCATTATTTAGTATTTTGGAGAACTCTACTTAATCTCTGCATATTTCAGTGTGCCTTGTTCTCTGACTGTTGTCTCTATTATTTCTTTCTTTTTCTTTTAGAAAAAATATATATCTAGAACAGTGACCTTCAATCTTTGGTACTCCATATGTTTTAGGCAGGATGACTTAGGGCCGTGATGGTGAACCTTTTCACTTCAGGTGTTCTTGGACTTCAATTACCAGAAGCCTCAATCAGCACTCCTGTTGATCAGGGCTTCTGGGAATTGAAGTTCAAGAATAGCTGGGTTGCCAAGGTTCACCATCATTGTCTAGGGTCTGAATTCCAAAACATATGGATAACCAAATGTGGATGACCACTGATACAGACTACTTCATTCTTAGTTGGGATGAGAAGTTTGTGCTTCACTCTTACTTCAGTCATTATATCCTACCCTGCTTTCATCTTTTGGTGGTTTACTTATTTAAGCACTATGCCTCTTGTCTCTCAGTGGTGGAGTATGTGCTTTACATACAGAAGGCCCCTGGTTCAGTTCTTGGCATCTCCAGGTAGATAAGGAAAGATTCTGCCTGAAGCCTTAAAGAGCCATTGCCAGTCAAGGTCAACAACATTAGGCTAAATTACCTGGGGACTGATTCATGATAAGGCAGTCTGCTATGTAGGTTTTCACTTATGGCTGGATGGTTATTTTTATTGGATTTAACAGAATTGATGAAGGTAGCCTTTTCACACTTTTTGAGAAAATTCTACTTGTTAAGGAAATGTATATATACTTCAATGTGCATATAAATCTCCTTTGGAGATGTGCACATTCAATTTATGGAAGTTGGGACTAGCAGTTGAATTTAGCCTAAAATATTACCTGTTTTTCTTTTTTAAAAAAGGATTATGTATACTTTACTGTGAAAAGACTCAGAATGTCTGATTTATTAAGATTGAATTATGAGTGTCAAATTATGGCAGAGACATGGATATGAAACAGGGAGTTCCTTTTCAGGCCTTAGTAAAATATTTTAAAATAATCTCATCTCAAGCTTTAAGAAAAGGAAATACAGTGTTACCTTGCTTAAATAGCATAATGCGTTCCATGGGATTGCTCTTTAAGCAAGTTTGCCTTTTATGTGAAACACCATTGTAATTGACCAATTGTGACTTGGGGGGGGGGGTTGTGGACCCTGATTTAGTTTCAGCGAGTTTTTGGTTAGTTTTAGTTGTTAAGCAATGTGACCATTCAGAGAAAATTCGGCTCTTTAAGTGAGTTAGTCTCTAAGTGAGGCACTCTTTATGCAAGGTTTTACTGTAATCCTGAGAGGTGGGGCACATTTCAAAAAGCAGCTGTTTGGGAGTTTACTGATGGTTTGGAAAATATTCCTTTTCAAATTGAAAATCTAATTCCTATCTGCTCTGTAAAATATGTATTTTAGGGAGGAGACTTATTGTGCTCAAGAATTCTAAGGGAGAGAATTAAGAGTATTTGAGGAAAAGCTAATGGCTCAGAGAGAGAGAGAGAGAGAGAGTTATAAACCCTAGTCATAGATTACCTAGGTAGGAAGACTTTCCAACTTTCCTTTAAGGAAGGATGTCACATTCCACAGATTGTCCCTTTTTGCATCCAGTTTTACTAACTTGTATGTAGGAGAGCTAGCACAGGGTATTTGAAACTTTAAGAATGAATTCTGCATAAATCAGCTATGTAGATGTCGAAGATATTTTTAGGAAGTTAAACTAACTGTTGATATACAGTCCATTTGTATAGCATTCTTTTCTTTTTGTTTCTTCTTTTTAACAAAACTTATAAAATGGTGTGGTAGCTGCTGGCTTCTGGAGGGCCATTTTGGGGGAAGGGAATATGCAAATCCTGGTTTCCTGTTTCTAAACTATAGAAAGATGTAAGCTGCTGCTTGTCCCACTTTACATCTAAGATTGAGCCTGGCTGGACAACATATTTCATGCCATGTTAGCCCAAAGAAGTATTAGTGAATTTTTGAAGTGACCTGAAATAGATATCATCTTTTTTCTGCATTTGTTTGAATTTCTGATGGGGATCACATGGCTGGATTCTGTTTATCAAAGATATAAGAAATCTGACAGGGTTTCATCAACATACATAGCTTGTGTTAAAGTGAAAGGGCATGTTACTTGTTCAGTTCCCCCTTCATTTTTTCCAGTTTCCTCCTTTCCACTGCTGACCCAGCACTTCCTAAAATGCACAAGAATAGATTTTTGAGTAAGAAAGGATGCAATGTAGAAGAGGGGACAGGAAAGTGCCATTGTGTTTCTGCTTCTTTGGGTTCTGCCTAATGTTGCTGGGTGGGAGAATACTTTATAAAATAAGATCATAACATAGTGAAGAGTTTTTTCACTGATTCACAGCTGTATGCATTTTGGCTTCAGCAAACTGACTTGTTGGCTACTATATCAAAAAATACCCAGTTGTGTATCCTTTCTGTAACTTTTTAAATATGAGAACCAAGCATATATAAAACTCTCCCAACCTTACACAGCCACTGATATTCATGTGCCTCACTACACAAAAGACAGAATGATATATTCTTCCATACTGAAAGTAAAGCAACAGTTTTTTGAGTTTTCTGTCCATTTTCAAAGCTTCTTTAAGGTAAGGAACAGAGTTTTGGCTTATGCATGCTTTCCTTTCAATGCTGCTGTTGTTTTTGGGTGGTTTGATTGATTTTTGGATGGTGGGGGTGACTTTTTTGATTTTTTTTTTTTTGAGGGCGGGACTTTTTCTTTTCCCCTATGGACAAATTCAAGATACGAACAAGGCCATGTAACTGATTTTATTTGTAACTCGAGGTTTTACAGTACTATATATTAATATTTAACCAACATGAATATTACTATCAACTGGCTACCTTCATGTAATATCTTTTTAAAATGTAAGGACTGCAATTCTAGACACATTTATTTGCATGGTTGTCGTTTTAGAAGTACAAGAACATTTTGAAGTAGTATCTGAAATTTGAAAACATTGTGGAAGTACAGTAAAACCTCATATAACACTAAAACCTGGTTCCACAAGTCTTGGTGTTATATGATTTTTAGTGTTATCTGATGCATGTTAAAATCCTATGGGATCCATAGAGATACATTGTAACCACACAGGCTTTAGCGGTTGTTATCTGAAGCATCCCATAGGATCTTAATGTTATCTGATGCAATTCTTCCCTCCAGATTCCTTAATGTTATGCGATTTTAGTGTTATTCGATACTAATGTTATATGAGGTATTACTGTATGTCAATGGAGGCACCAGGATGCAACAAAACCTCCAACATGCCTAACAATTGTACTCATTCATGATAAGTTTGAGATGCATAGTACTGTGTATGAATGTGCACAAGGGAAGATCTGGAAGGACTCACAAAGCAACAATTCCTGCTGCTTTTGCTATGGTGTGGGAACAGTTTACATACTCACCACATAAGTCTTTTTCAGAATTATTGATTTAACTTCCAATAAGATGGCGTTCCACTGACACGTGAGAGCTTATCTTGAGAATTTGCCACAACAGCGGATAGGACAAAGACGTGTGGTTAAGTTTTTCTCACGTTACACTGATTTAACACCACTTGACTTTTACCTGTTGGGGACCTTAAAGCAGGTACTGTACCACAGAAAACCAGCTACACTCGCAGTACTTTGGGAAGGGTTTAAAATGGCATTCACAGCGATACAAGTGGACACTTTGGTCAACATTGCTTAAGCAGTAGTGTGCCATAATCAGCAGTATCTAGATTCTGATGATAACTAATTTGAGTGCCTCTTGTAATTGCAGAAGTCAAATGTAACTTGTATTCATCTTGTGTTATCGGTATACAGTATATTGAATATTATTCCTGGTAGTAATGTATGGCTGTGAGAGCTGGACCATTAGGAGAACTGAGCGCAGAAGAATAGATGCCTTTGAGATATGGTGTTGCAGGAGAGTTTTGAGAGTACCCTGGACAGCAAGGAGAACAAATAGGTTGATCTTAGAAGAAATCAATCCTGAGTGCTCCTTGGAAGGTCAAATAGTAAAGATGAAGCTAAAGTACTTTGGACATCAAATGAGAAGAGAGGATTCACTTGAGAAAGCCTTGATACTGGGAAAGGTTGATGGCATAAGAAGAAGGGGCGACCAAAGATGAGATGGCTAGATGGTATTGTAGATGCAATGGGCACAGAGCTGGGTGGGGTGAGGAGGATGGTGGAGAACAGAATTGCCTGGAGGACAATGGTCCATAGGGTCACAAAGGGTTGGAATCGACTGTGCGACTGAACAACAAAATTATATACAGGTTTTTTCCTTTCTTAAAATGTGTATAATTTTGGTACCTTCTGTATGTATCCACATGCTGTTGCATTGTACTTCATTATGATTTTAAAACATTCTACTTGTTCATTTTAACTGTAAACAAACTTGAGAACATTTATTGAAATGTGTAGAAATACAGAAATAAAAATGCATGTAATAATCAGCCCCTAGATAAACAATAAACATGTGACTAGCAATAAAATGTTTACAGAACACATTATGATTGTAGTATTTGCTGGGTAAATTAGATAAATATGGGATTGTATTGGTTCCACTGGGGTTTCTTTGTTGCTTTTATTTACTTAACATATCAAAATAACTTATTGAGGTTTGCTTTAGTCTACCCACTGGTGTAAATACGTATTTAGGCATACAATAAAAATCCTCATGAAATATATTTGGAAAAGTAATTATATTATCATATGTGCAGCACATTTTTATTACTTAACTCAAAAAGCAATTGGACCATTTTACAGACTGAGCTTATTAAAAATACATACACAAATATACACATTAATGACCAAGCTGAAACCCTATCTACAATAATATAGAATTTGTAGAGGAAATAGAAATATTTGAACAGATAAAGCTAACAAAAGATCCTACTCTGTCCCATCTAAAGAAGTGTAAATAAACTACTATTATGGTTAGTTTATTAAAGGATTATGATGTAGCACACTGGCTCCAAATTCCCAAGCACAAGAACTGCTTTCTTTTTTTTTTTAGAATGCTTGGATTTGTTCACTGAACATAATAATCAAATGTGACTAAATAAGCCTTTAACTATCTGTAGCAGGAAACATTTATATCAATTCATTACCAGCTGTTTAGGAATGTGTTGTGAAAAACAGTTTATCCATTATTTGGCAGCCTTAGTGTAACAGTGTGTGTCTCAGAGATGAGGTTACTTTGGTGTTACATGAACTGTTTCAGTATGTCTCCTTCCCAAACTTATATTCTATATAAATTGAATAAATAAAAATAAAATAAATAAATAATAAATTCTCCACTATATGGAGGCTCCTCGTCACTCTGGGATATCTTTGAATCTTTGGGACTATTGCTGGGATCCTCTTGTAAATCCAAGTTTATTTTTTTAAAAAAGAAGGAAATGGCATTATGGAGGACCTGGATGAACCAAAGCAAGCAAAATATTTTGAAGGATGAGGTGAGAAATGAGCTTTTCAAAGATTCTTGCAGCTGTTCCCTACTTTCCAAAGCTTAAAGCAGGGATAGGAAAGAGAGGAGGGTCTTTCAACTTGTTTCTTGGCAAGTCTTTACTGAAGTCTCCTCACTCAATTATATTCCTATTAATGAGCATGTACTTATATCTTTCTATTAATAGACTAGAATACTAACATATTCACTGTTTTTCATAGACTGTCAAAGAAAATTACTGTTTTCCAAGTAGAAAATGAGGGAAAACATCAAATTTCTGTACAGCAAACCTAAAAATCATATCAAATATGCAGCTGAAAGCCAGCAAATTGATGTCAAGAATTTTGTAAAGTTATCTTTAACAAGATATTACAAATTGGTCCCTCTGTGCTAATCAGAATATTCTGGATAAGTTATTGCTATTTCTGGCACTGGTTAATGAACTGATAGCTTTATTCCCCCATCTCTCAAGCATACTTTGTAAGCTGTTTTCACTTAAGGCCAAGAAATGTCAAACTGATAATTAACTCTCACCACTGACAAACCTGCAATAAAATAATTAACTCCATCATCTTTACACATTTGGTCTGCAAATAGATAATCTGCAGTGTGCTTCATTCCAGAAAGTAAATTTGCATACATGAATTAAATTGGAGGTCATATTTTCTTTTGTTTTAAAGATTTTTCCTTTCTGATTCTCTCATCTCCTCTATTGGCCATCATGTGAAAATCAATGGGGGCAATGGCCAGTGCGTGCGTGCGTGCGTGCGTGCGTGCGTGCGTGTGTGTGTGTGTGTGTGATCTGATTGTGAGTTGCAATGAAAACAGCCTTGTAGACAAAATGAAAATAAAATTTTACAGTATACTGTCTTAATCAAATATTCCTCTTTGAGCTCTAAACTTTCATCGCTACAGTTGGGAGAAATTAGAAAAGAAAAGAAGATCTATATTAAATGACAGAAGCTGCAGAGAGAATGAAATGAGTTTTCAGATCTAGCAATGTTCCATATGAGATTAATTTCTAAAAACTGTTAAAATAAATAATGTGAAAAGCAATTGCTTTGCTTTCCGATAAAGCTGTCTGCAGAGGGTGGTGCATGTTTCTAAACTTTTGGGTAGGATGATAAATTGTGTGGCAGAGATTTGCATTAGTACAATTTGTCTTGTTAAGAGCTTTAACATTTTGCTTTTTTCAAGCACCTGGCTATTTAATCCATCAGTTTTACTGAAAGCATGAGTATTTGTTAACTCAGAAAGCAATATATTACATTAAGCACCTCAGGAGTGCTCACAGAGAATGGTCCTATAGGTTACGTTGGCTTTAATTTGAATTTTTTTGAATAGTAGCCCTGTTAGTCTGTGTTTCAGGCATATCTGATTGGCTTTAAGAATATCCAAGCTATATATTCCAGCATTGATGCATGTAGCCAGAACAAAGGATCAAACCTAAGCAATAGAAATTAACTCCTACAAATTTGCTAGTACTGTATGATGATATGGTTGAAAAATGACTGGTTCTGGGTTTCAGCAAGGAAATTAGTAGCTATTGGCAATTGTTTTAAATTGGTAATCAAGAGATTTTAGAATGACTCCAGTTGTTGAAATTAGTATGTGGAAAATGATGACTTGATTTTATTTTCATATTTTATCAGTTTTTTGCCTTAATGCTTGATACTCTAATTGAGCAAAGATGAGCCGAGGAGGGTGAGCAGGCAGGACCACCATTGCCGTGGACCTCCAGCCAAGCCACTGGCCAGAATGAGGATGAGCTGAGGAGGTCGAGCGGGTCAGATAACCAGTGCCGCCAGTGCAGCAGTCCTCTGGCTGAGCCACCGGCCAGAGAGAGGATGAACCTAGGAGGGTGACTGGGTGGGACTGCCAGCATTGTGGGCCCTCGGCTAAGCCACCGGTTGGAGTGCGGATGAGCTGAAGACCAGCCAAAACACCACCAAGAGTGTGAGGATTGCCACCATCATCCAGCACACAACGGGATGAGCAGAATAAAATCATGGACTCCTTGCTGTTTTCATCACAGACTCCTAGCTGCATGCATGTGATAAATAATTGAGTTACCATATCACCATTTAGTTGAATTCTTTATATTTCGTTGCCTTGATATAGTGAACTTCCCTTTTCATACCAAGGCTTTCCTTTTCATACCAAGATTGATAACTAGTTCTTCTGAAACAACTAATGAGATACTTTTTAAACTTCTGACTACATATATAACTTCTTTATAACTTTATAACTTTCTTTAGACTGCAAATTTGTCTTAAGTTGTGATAATATGTTTGGTAGTAAAATACTGGCCTGGAAACTGGCAAACCACGGCAGGAATTTTTTCAAGAAAACTCCATTGACAGGAATAAAAGGCAGCAAAAAAAGCAAAATAGATGGAATGGGATGTTGAACCCATCAGGTCAGAAGTTGGGGGTGGATAGGATAATGGGAAGAGAAATAAGATGTTGCAAGGAACAATACTGTATAGGAACATGGAATGTAAGATCTATGAATCAAAGCAAACTGGAAGTGGTAAAAAATGAAATGGAAGAATAAGCATTGACATCTTGGGAACTAGTGAGATAACATGGACAGAGATGGGTTAATTCAGCTGTCGGGACCATCATATCTACTACTGTGGAAAATAAACCCTTAGAAGAAACTGAGAAGCTATAGTCAATAAAAGAGAGAGAAAAGCAGTAATGGAATATAATCTTAAAAATGTTAGAATGATCTCAGTCAGAATCCAAGGCAAACCATTCAATATCATTGTAATCCAAGTCTACACACCAACCACTGGTCCAGATGATGCCACAGCTGACCAGTTCTATGAGGAATTACCGCACCTCATAGAACTGACACCAAAAAATGATGTCCGTATTATTATAGGAGATTGGAATGCCAAAGTTTGTTGTTCAGTCGCACAGTCGATTCCGACCCTCTGTGACCCCATGGACCACCGTCCTCCAGGCACTCCTGTCCTCCACCATCCCCCTCAACTCACTCAGCTCTGTGCCCTTTATCTCCACAATACCATCTAGCCATCTCATCTTGGGCCGTCCCCTTCTTCTTTTGCCCTCGACCCTTCCAAGCATCAAGGCTTTCTCAAGTGAATCCTCTCTTCTCATTTGATGTCCAAAGTACTTTAGCTTCATCTTTATTATTTGACCTTCTAAGGAGCAGTCAGGGTTGATTTCTTCTAAGATTGACCTATTTGTTCTCCTCGCTGTCCATGGTACTCTCAAAACCCTTTCCAATACCACATCTCAAAGGCGTCTATTTTTCTGCGCTCCGCTTTCCTAATGGTCCAGCTCTCATAACCATACATTGCCACAGGGAATACCATTGCCCTGACTATGCGAATCTTTGTTTGCAATTTAATGTCTCTACTTTTCACTATGCTCCCCAGGTTTCTCATTGTTTGCCTCCCAAGAATCAGTCGCCTTTTTATTTCATGGCTGCAATCACCATCTGCAGTGAGCTTTAATCCTAGGAAAGTAAAATCTGTCACTGCTTCTACTTCTTCCCCATCTATTTTCCAGGGACTGATAGGGCCTGTTGCCATGATCTTGGTTTTCTTGATATTGAGTCTCAAGCCAGCTTTTTCACTCTCTTCTTTTAACCTAATCAGGAGCTTCTTTAGGGCCTCCTCACTTTCTGCCATTTGGGTGGTATCATCTGCATATCTCAAATTGTTGATGTTTCTCCCAGCAATTTTGATCCCAAATTGTGATTCCTCCATTCCTGCATTGTGCATTATGTGTTCTGTGTATAAGTTGAATATGCAGGGTGACAAAATGCAGCCTTGTCTTACTCCTTTTCCTATTTCAAACCACTCCGTCATTCCATTTTCTGTCCTAACTGTTGCCTCTTGATTCATGTACAGATTTCTCATGTGGCCTATAAGGTGTTCCGGAATTCCCATTTCTTTAATTACTTGCCACATTTTGTTGTGGTCGACACAGTCAAAAGCCTTAGTGTCATCAATGAAACAGAAGTAGACTTGTTTCTGATATTCCTTTGTTTTTTCCATGATCCATCTTATGTTGGCGATGTGGTCTCTAGTTCCCCTGCCTCTTCTGAAACCCGCCTGCACTTCTGGGAATTCTTTCTCCACATACTGTTGCAGTCTATCCTGTATTATCTTGAGTATCACCTCTGGTTGCCAAAGTAGGAAATCAAAATGTAAATGGAATAACAGGCAAGTTTAGTCTTGGAACACAGAATGAAGCAGGGAAAAGGCTAATAGAGTTCTGCTAGGAGAATACACTGGTCATTGCAAACACCCTCTTCCAACAACACAAGAGGTGACTTTACATATGGACATCAACAGATGGCCAACATTGAAACCACATTACAGTAATAGGTTGAAAGAAGAGAATGTAAACAGCTGGCTTGAGACTCAACATCAAGAAAACCAAGATAATGGCAACAGGTCCTACCAGTCCCTGGAAAATAGATGGGGAAGAAATGGAAACAGTGACAGACTTTATATTGTTAGCATCCAAGATCACTGCAGATGGTGATTGCAGACATAAAATAAAAAGGCAACTGATTTTTGACAGACAAGCGATGAGAAACCTAAGGAACACAGTTAAAAGTAGGGGCATCACCTTGCAAACAAAAGTTCGCATAATCAAAGCAATGGTATACCTGGACCATAAGGAAAGCTGAGTGCAGAAGAATAGACACTTTTGAAATGTGGTGTTGGAGGAGAGTTTTGAGAGTACTCTGGACAGTGAGGAGAACAAATAGGTCTTAGAAGAAATCAGCCCTGACTGCTCCTTGGAAGGTCAAATTGTGAAGATGAAACTAAAGTACTTTGGACATCAAATGAGAAGAGAGGATTCACTTGGGAAAGCCTTGATGATGGGAAAGGTCAAGGGCAAAAGAAGAAGGGGCAGCAGACAAAGCGATGGTTAGATGGTATTGTTGATGCAATGAGCACAGAGTTGGACAGTTTGAGAAAAATGGTGGAGGATAGGGATGCCTGGTGAGCAAAGCTCCTTGGGGTTGCAAAGGGTCATAATCGACTGTGCAACTGAACAACAACAAAAGCTAAATACAAGACTTCAGCCAATGTCTAGTGTGCAAAGTGGTAGTATAAAAAGGCCTAATGGATTGGTCTCTTCAAAATGCATTCAAACCTCCAGTTTTTGTAGTGCTTCTCAACATAGCTTCTCTCCCTCCATCTCACTCCTGCTCTATACAGTCAGATGTAAATTATCATTTCTTTCCTTCTCTCACACATCTGGATGAAAGAATACAAAATTGTTGTTCTGTTCCCAAAGATACTGCAAACAGCTGAATTATATTTTCAGACAACTGTAATGTAGCTAGAACATAGTCATGACTGAAAATCTCTTCACCATCTCTTTTATTTTAAAGAGATTTGGATTCAAACTATGACTGATGGTAAAAAAGAGGTCACACAAAATTCTCATTCATTCTTAGTAATGAGAATTAAGTTTTCAAAGCTCTTATGTGGACATGATGTAAAAGTTAACAGTGAAAATATTTATTGTTAACAAATGCACATCTGCAGCAACACCTTCCTGGATTTAATACAATTTTAAAAAATCAGGTACTAAAATTGTCTTCTCCACGGCCAGTAGCATAGTTCAATCTTATTCATTTGCTGGTAAAACTTCAAGACACATCTCATTTGTTTAATATGGACAGATGAGCAAAGAGAGAAAAATTGGTTTGCTCATTTCTTGGCTGGCTAGCTTTTAAAAAATTATCGTTTGACACCATTTTCTTGACTGACTGACTGACTGACTGACTGACTGACTGAAAGTGGAACAAAAATAAAGGAATAATTATAGCTTAAGTCATAGAGGCTGATCTAGTCGCTTCCTTGACAAACAAAGGAAAGTGGGAAACTACTGTATTACATTTTACTCAGGCTAGGTTTTGTACAATCCCTCACTTGGTCATCCAACTGAAGAGAATGACCTAAGCTTTCAAATTTCCAATATCTTCAAGTCACTTACCCAGATAACGTAAGCCACTTCATGATATTGAGAATTTAAAAGCTTCATCTGCTTCCCCATGGAAGGGGGAGGGGAGGAAACAAAGGTTTTTTAAGCCTTCTATAGCACCACTGATGCACTGTGTTTTAAAAAAAGAAAACCTTAAACATTTGGAAGCGTACTCACAGAAAGAGAAGGGAACAGGGAAGGGGATTTTCTTTTCTTTGTTCTCTCTGGTTTTTTTCCTTTTAAAGAGAGATGGGATAAACAGGGTTGCTTAAGGTGCAGTGTGTTTTCCTGATCTGAAACCACCTGAATCTTTCACATGGGTGCAAGGATTACATCAAATGGCACACCATGCCTGTATGCATCCTTAGCAACCCTATTTAGCCTGATCCTGCCTGTTCCAATTTGGCCATCTAGCCAAGCCTTGAGCACTGACTTTATGAAACAAGCCATAATTACCTGGTATGTATGGTATTTTAGACAACATACTTCTTTGACTTTCATATGTGAGTTATGCCTTGCTTTCAAGTCCTTTGTTATGACATAAGAGTGAACAGGAAATCTGAAATATTACATTTGACAGAATCGTAGATTGATTCAATGATGAACCTTCATTTTTGTTGTTCAGTCACACAGTTGAGTCCAACCCTTTGTGACCCCATGGACCACTGCATGCCAGGCACCCTTATCCTCCATCATCCTCTGCAGCCCGCTCAGCTCTACACCCATTGCATCAACAATGCTATCTAGCCATCTCATCCTCTGCCACCCCCTACTGCTTTTGCCTTCGATTTTTCCCAGCATCAAGGCCTTCTTGATTAAGTCCTCATTTGGTGTCCAAAGTACATTAATTTCATCTTCAGTATTTGTCCTTCCAAGGAGCAGTCAGGGTTGATTTCCTACAGGATCAACTTATCTGTTCTCTTTGTTGTCCAGGGTACTCTCAAAATTCTCCTCCAACACCACATTTCAAAAGGCATCTATTCTTCTGCATTCAGCCTTCATATGAAGCCCTCAAAATATAGACATCTCCATCATTTCGTGGATGGGCATAAAAAGTATTCATTGTAACACTGTTTTTGTGATTCTTGCAACTTCTCCTAAGTTAAGTATGATATAAAAGCTCCACTTTTTGTCAGGTGAATAGGATATATCTAAAGTTATATATGAAAGATCTCTGTTTTATGCCAGAAAAGGAGTTGCAAAATATTTTTATAACTCATGTATTTTTCCTCCTCTCTTGCTTGAAGTTTTCTCTCTCTCTTTTTAATTATCGTAGCTTCAACCCTCATGCGTAGTTATTTAAATTGCAAAACATTTAAGCATTAATTGACATACGTTCAGAAAGTTCTATAAGCATTACACACTGATTCACACATCCCAGCATGCAACAAAAAATTCCAACAAAGATTTAACTTATGACAATGCACTTTCAAACTGCATGGCAGGATTTTAGCCAGTGTTTTAGATTGCAAGTGTTTTAGAAGGTAGAAAGACTGGCAATAGGTCCTATCAGTCTCTGGAAAATAGATGGGAAAGAAGTAGAAACAGTGACAGATTTTACTTTCTTAGGATCAAAGATCACTGCAGATGGTGACTGCAGTCATGAAATCATTTAGAGCTAATCTGAATAATCTATTGTTGCTAATGGCTGTGGGAAGCTGTATTGTTGTGCTTGCTTGTCTGTCATCTTGCTTGACCGCCCTTCTCCCTTTAACCCACTGAATTTGGTATATAAAAACCATGCCTGTAAGTTTCACTCTTTGTCTGAAAAGTGGACTTGATCCACGAAAGCTAACAATAAAAATATAGTAGTTAGTATTTAAAGTGCTACAGTGTTGTTGTTTTTATTTTTATTTTGTTTTCTGATATGCCTCAACCACAGACTAACACAGCTACTATTCCATGAAATAAAAAGGTGACTGATGCTTGGGAGACAAGGTATGAGGAATCTGGCGAACATAGTCAAAAGTAGAGACATCACTTTGCAAACAAAAGTTTGCATAGTCAAAGCACTGGTATTCCAGGTGGTAATGTATTGTTGTGAGAGCTGGACCATTAGGAAAGCTGAACGCAGAAGAATAGATGCCTTTGAGATGTGATGTTGGAGGAGAGTTTTGAGAGTCCCTTGGACAACAAGGAGAACAAATAGGTCAATCTTAAAAGAAATCAACCCTGACTGCTCCTTAGAAGGTCAAATAGTAAAGAGGAAGCTAAAGTACTTTGGACATCAAATGAGAAGAGAGGATTCACTTGAGAAACCCTTGTTGCTAGGAAAGGTGGAGGGCAAAAGAAGAAGGGGAAGGATAAAAATGAGATGGCTAGATGGTATTGTAGATAAATGGGCACATAGCTGGGCACATTGAGGAGGATGGTGGAGGACAGAAGTCCCTGGCAGACAATGGTCCATAGGGTCACAAAGGGTCAGAATTGACTGTGTGACTGAACAACAATGTTAAAGAAAGACTGGAATTGATATGAGAAAAAAATTGCTCTCAAGTTTAGCAAATCTACTGTGACCAGCCATTTATTTATCAGACTTGACTTCAGTGTGACTGCTTGTAAATCTCACAGCACACATTGATTACAGATAGACAGAGTTCCATCAGGCACTAAAGGATCTCTTCACATTTATTGGTTGAGCTGCTGTCCATAGTTCAAGGGTGCTTGACATATCGTATTGGAAAAAGGGTTTGATGAAAGCAAACACTATGTAACAAAATATGACTACAACTGCAAACTGTGGATTGGAGTGAGGGAAAGAAAGAAATCAGTTTGGTTATCTGTATTTGTCTCCATAGCTATTTGTTACTGAAATTCAATATTAAAAGGGCATCTTCAATTTGCATAATATATTAATTCCTTGCAATAAGCCAATTGGCTGTGCAAGTTTGTGTTTTAACCTGTCTAGAAACTGTTAAATAGAAACATTTTAACAATGATAAACAGAAAGGCCTTAATTATTGGCATACTAGTGCACTGATTTGGAGGAAAGAGAAAATCCAATACTCTCTACATCTAATTATAAAGCATTCATAGTTATTTTTAGGTTGCTCTTCAAAATTAAGATGAATTATTAATCTTTAATTTAAACAATTTGATAAATGTGTGGCATTATAAACTAAATGATACTGTTCTGTTAATAACTTAAAATATGGAATCCAGCCATGATAACTCTGCAAGTATTTGGCTAATCTGATAAAAAAATACAAACTGGTGACAAGTGACACATTTACCCCTTTTTTACTCCATTTTTCAAAATGACACATAAGTATACACACATAAATGTATGTGTATGTTATCCTTACACTCCATAAAGAAGAATATATTTTAAGGATGTCCTAGTCATTAAAAATCACATCAGGAGCTGCTGAAAAGGTTATCTAGGGCATGCACAATGTATTCTTAAAAGAGTACTCCAGTGTTTTCGAAGAGATTCAGTGTTACAGAATGAAGCTTGTACAGTCTATATATTCTTTAGATTATTTAGCTTCCAGTTTCATATGTTTGTAGCATCTGAACCAAACTCTGATCTTATACCAGCACATTTATTTTAAAATTTTGAACCAATAATCATATTACAATGGTGTCCCAAAATATGTCATAGCTGGCAGATAGCTATGTTAGACTGTTGTAACAATTGATACAACTAACAGAGTGTTAAAATTATTCTGCATTTTATTGACATCACAGTATACCATGTCAACATCTACTATGCTGCATGTAAGGTGAAGGTATAGGTCCCTCTTGCTCGAAAGACAGTTGTATCTGACTCTAGGGTTTGGTGCTCATCTCCATTTATAGCCAAGAGCAAGCATTGTCTGCATCTGAAGACATTTCCATGGACATGTGGAAGGAATGACTAGATACTGAAGCCTATCGAATGCTTTTTAACTTCCCACCGAACTGTTATCTATTTATCTACTTCAATGTCTTGCTTTTAAATGGCTAGGATGGCAAGAGCTGGGACAGGGACAGGAGCTCACTAAATTGTGCAGAACTTGGATCTTGAGCTGCTGATCTTCCAGTCATCAACTTCAGCATCTTAACAACTCAGCCACTGCAGCCCCACTATGGTGCATGTATGGAGTGTTAAAATAATTGCAGCGGGATATAGGAAATTTAGGCCTGAAAATGAAAATGCTTTTAGAATGAAGGGGCTTGGAATGATTTACTATAGCAGTTTTCCATCTCTCCAACTGAACAAAGTCACTTAATTCAAATATTGCACCAGACAAACTTTTTTTAATATATTACCTTTCTAGGAGAGAAACAAGGTGCCAGCTTCTACAGGTTATTGTAATGTGTTTTATCTTGCAATTGGAACTACTGTATAGGAATTACAATAGCACACGCTTTAGCAATTATAATGTTTTACAATGATTTAGTCAGACTTGGATAAATAAATAAACAATGATTTAATGTTTCAAAAGTCTAGCATGCAGGACCATCAAATTATAGAGCTCTGATGCAATGAGGGTTTATAACTACAGTAGTTCAGGTATGTATATATTGTATTTTTATTGTATTTTTATTGTATTTTTATTGTATTTTATCGCACTTTATTGCATTATTGCATTGTACAGATCTTAAACTCTTATATTATTGATAAGGTCGAAAGACTAATCAATTAATAAATATTCATTCATTATAACTACAGTATATGCTCCTGTCCCTCTAAACACTGTACCCAATAGCCAAAATAAATGTTGTTATAGGAATAATGGCAGATCACCAGATTTTCTGGTGTAAATCCTTGGTGCACTAGAAACTACTAATCCAAAATACATCTTTATTGAAAAAGATATTACCAGTGCTTTAGGCTGTTAGAATTACAATATTTGCAGAACAAGTTTGCTTATAGGTTGATATTTATTTTTGAGAAAAACATTAATATAGGGAGTTATGAACACACACTTCAACTCATCAATGCAACTCTACATGAGGCAATGAATATCAACAACAGTGGGAATATACAGCAGAAGAGCAACAGCAGCAACAGGAGCAGAAGAGTAGAGAGACATGGATTACCCCCTCCCCCAAATAGATTCAAACTAGCATGGATGGGTGAACATTTAGAATAATTTCTAGGCATGTCATTAAATATGTTAAAGGCTTAAATTTACTTAAAACAAAGCTGCAAGAATGGATTAATAATTTTTAAGCATTTGTACCCACAGTTTTTCATGACTATTAGATGTCTAGACATTTCCTGTAAGTTAATTGTATGTACATGGAATATAGAAGCAATGTAGATAAATAAAGCTCATAGAAATAGATAAGCTGATATAGCCTAGAATTATTGCAACATTAAAAGAACTTATACCTTGGTACCCACATGAACTTTGATGAGATTGGGAATTATTTCATTCTGTTTCATTCTGGATTTAAACGCTTTTGGGATTAATTCCTGCTGCAATAAATACAGGCTTCTGATCTTTCCCCTAGATGTCTATAGGAATCTATATGGTTCCGGGTTAGTGATGGTGAACCTTTTAGAGACTGAGTGCCCAAACAGAGAGGCGGGGCAAACTCTGCACTGTGGATGGGAGGAAGTGATGGTGTGTGTGCCAACAGAGAGCTGGGAGTGCCTTCTCTGGCATGCATGTCATAAATTCATCACTACTGTACTAAGGGAATGAGAAGGCATCAGTCCCTCTGACCTGACACTGGAAATAAACCCAACATCTCTCTGCAGCGCCTGTAACCCAAATGATGATGCCTGTGGATGCATATTCAAACTCTGCATGATGTTTTGAGCAACTGCATTGTAAAAGATGTCAGACAATCAGAAACGAGTGTGCTGCATTACAAATGACACTGCTGGCCAAACAAATCTTGGTTACACTATACTTATAAAGCTTTGTTACCTATAATCTAAAAAATATGTTAAGTGAAATGGTTAAAAATTGCTTGGAATTCAATAAAGACCAGCCCAACTACAGTCACACACTTTATTTTCTTATCTGTTTCAATCCTGTTGCAACAATTGGCATCAAAAGGTAGAGTCCATGCCTACATGGTGCCTAATACGGTACTATGCAAACAAAACTAGAAGCTGCAGTAATACGTTAAATGAGGGACTGTTTCCCATTTCCCATTTACACAGAAAAAGATTAGACATCCTAGAAACATCTGTTAAATAAACCAAAAAGTGAACAGCAAATAGAGTGGCACTCTCTGATAGTTGATTTTCAGCCAGCTGTCACTATTAATAAAGAACAGCTTGAGACAGCTGCCAATTAATAACATACATGAAGTCCTGAGGTATTTACTCAGCCCTTGTATTCTTCTGACATTTAGTCCCAGATGTGTGTTATTCTCTCTGTGGCAACAGACCCTGTTATTTTTGATTGGCCAAAATCCAAATGGAGAAAAATCATGTATGTTAAGCATAATCATGCAGCAGTTTCCCCCTCTTGCCAATTTCTCTTTGCATAAATTTTGCAGCCAGTGCAAGATCAGTGCACAAAGGGAAACCTGCACAGTAGCAGGGAAATGCTTACAGGTTCAACTTTATGCAATGGTGACAAAGAAATAGGATTCTGGCTTCTGTCTCCAATTGTCCAACACATTTCAATGTCCAAAATAAAAGATCTCCATCTACTGGCTGCAGTGTTGTGCTTAATTTTTTTATTTTTTAAAAAAAATCCTGCTATTAGTCAGTACCTCATGATTTTTTTACCTCCCCATAGACAGTAATCAATCATAATACTATCACACAATAGCCTGAGACATGTTGTCAATAATCTTTTTAGTTTTAACTTGAGAGGCAGTTGACATTTGCTGAATTAAACAGCTGTTGACAACACATGTGCTTGTGTCTCTTTTTCCAGCAAATTTTAAACTGAAGTGAAATGAATGCTTATTCAGAACAACCAAGTTCAGTGAAGACTGTCTGTGATTACCATTTATTCTTGATATTTCAAGTTTATGTGCTGCAAAAAATGGAATATTGTGGAACAATATATTAAAAAAACTTTCTTGTTTGTAATTCACGTATTTAAGCACCAAGGATTATCTAAAACAGGATTGGGAAGTGGGCATCCAGATTCTATCAGAGTGCAGTTCTTATCATTTCTAGCTAGCATAGATGATGGCAGGAGCAACTCAAGATTTGGAATAGGAGGGATCTGTTGCTTAAATATCAGGGGTTAGTGTGCCTCAGTCCCATGTTATCTGTAGCTTATGACAAGGAAGATGGAATGTAGAGTCTTACAGCACATAGATGTGCACCCACTTATCACCTTGATCTACACAGCATTCTCCAAGGCAGGGCTGGGAAAGTTGTGCATCTACAATTGTCAAGGAAGCAGAATCCCACACCCTGAGATTTTAGGACCTGAGACCAAGGAATAATCCCTTATATGGTCATGGGGTAAATATTTCTGAAGTAATGAAGAAAGGGGATGTGGTGAGGGAAGCTGAGTGTAGATATAAGCACTAAGTAACTGGGTTCAGAATTCAGGTGAAATATGCAATAAGGCCATACTGAGCCATTTAATAAAAACACAAATCCTATTTCAAGGGCCATGCAGATGCAGAACAGATCAGCAATTGTGGCTAGCACTTTGGCTAGGATTCATTCACCTTTATATGTAGCACACATGACACGTGTGGAATTTATTTAGGGCTTACACTGCTGCTAGACCCTATGGATGGTTCACTGTTGGACCATGCAGAGTTTTTCTCCAGGACCTGCAGACTGCTGTCAGGACATGCACTACAAGCATGCTCACAAGTGCAATTCCTTGCAAGTACTTCTGAGACCTCCATGGTCCTCTCTCTACTTTACTCCAAATGACACAAGGCATCCAAGGGCACACACAGAGTGCAATTCCCTTCATATATGAACACCTTTGCATCAGGCAGGAACTGGATCATTGCCGAGGCTGCCAAATAACTATATATATAAAAATAAAACTTTCATTCAAGAACACTGTTCTCCCTGGAGACCTAATGAATCATAGAAATTCTCAGACAGTGCCACGAATCTTGGTAATAACTACATGTGTCCAAGGTGTTGTTGGACAGACCCAGCCAGCATAGCCACATTCAAAGAAGTTTGGGAATAAAGTCCATCATCTAAAGCAGGGGTTCCCAACCTATGACCCACAGGCTGGCCCTGGCCCATGATGCCATTCCATCGGGCCCATCACCTTCTCCCCTGCACCCAGAAGTGGAAGCAGATGTGAGTATGCATGTTTGAGCATGTGCCTGCACATACGCAATTGCACCCACAACTGTCGTAAATGTTGAAGTGGGCACATTTACGACAGTCATAAATGTGCCTGCTCCTGCTTCTGGGGGCATGACCGGGGCATGGTCAGACACACCCCTGATCTAAAGGGTCTCAGATTTCCTATCCAGCTGCAAAGCAGTCTTCACAAATGATTATTCTAAAAATATAAAGTTCCTTTAGTCTAATCCATGTATTTAATTTACTGTTCTTGTGATACACTTTGTACACAATTAGGAAAAATGGGCAAAGTAATGATAAAGATTCTCATTGTTTGATTCCTTATTAATTACCACAGTTGAAAAGATACACACTATTATGATTTTTCACATTAAACTTGTTCCATTTTAGTTGCTACTCATTGCTAAATGCTAAACATACTACAGAAAGATAAAATAAAGTGAATTAGTAATATGCCTATCAGAATAGAATATCACTTATCAAGATTCACTGAACAGACACTACTATGTACTGTGAAGTTTGAGCCACCACCAGCTTCTCTTAAAAGCAGCTTCTTTCTCCCTCCCTTTTTTTGCCTTTACTGTATATGAAATTGATTTTCATTTAACATTAAATATTACAAACACAAAATTTATTCTGAAGGTTTCCAGCAAATTTACATTTATGATTCATTAGACATGAGAGTCAATGCAAGAGGTCATTCATAGAAACAATTCTTCAAGGAAGATACTGTTTCAACCAAGAAAACCTGTATACTTTTTAAAAAAATCTTTATATAGCAATAAAAGCAAAGAGGCCTGTTTTAAGCATGAAAGTACTTTTTTTAAAAAAGACAATTATCCAAAGATTGTTCAAGGTAAAGAGAAATCTGTTAAGTTACCTTTTCTTCTTCTGATTTGAAGGCCTCTGGATTCCTGCAAAAAACAATGGCAAAAATGCATACAATTATTTATTATTATTCACTTGGTTTACACATGTCATTTTAAACCAGGGGTTCTCAACTTTTTCTGCCATGGGCCAAACCACGCCCCCTCAGACAGCTGAGTGGTCCAGACACATGGTTATCCCCACCATAAATGTTGCAGTGAAATGCATCCACGGCTGTCATAAATGTGTTTGTGACAGCTGTGGGTGCATTTACAGTGCATTTTTTTTGCTGGTTTCACTGCTTCTACTGGTGGCAGCAGTGACAAGGGTGGTGGGCCACATGAAATAGTGCTGCAGGCCAGGTCTGGCCCACAGGCATAGGTTGTGAACCCCTGTTTTAAAGGCTCTCTAGCTATGCAATAAAACAGATGACTAAAGCTTATGGAAGGCATGTGATCCAAGCAGCGTGGTGCTTCCCTACAATACTAGGGCAGATTATACCCTGTTCAAATGATTGGTCGCTGCTACTGAAGTTAAAGCTTTTAATAGATAAAAATTCAGGAATGATTCCATTAAAAATAATAAAAAATAAACTAACATTTTAAAGACTGTACTGCTGACAAGAGAACACTATAGCCTTGTTAGAATTGTACTTCTGCCAAGATATATCCCTTTTATTAAAAGGACCTGCTTCCAAGGAAATATGTAAGAAAATTACAACATAAAGATTCAATAATGACAAATACTGTACATATAAATAATTGAATTTGAAAGTAAGTATTATTTAAAGTAAACATGATTAGATTATGTACAATACAGTAGTGAAATGATGCTATCACAAGGTAACTTTTGACTTGCCTACTGCAAGGAGCTCTATATATGACTGCATATTCAAGATGGCGTATCTAACTCAAACATTGGTTAGACCTGTTCCACTTTCTGTTGCTTAGGCTACAATCTTGAAATAGAATGGCTGAAATTCTACTGTTTTAAAATAATTTTTAATTTTATTAAGTATAATGAAACGCAAAATATAAAAAACATACAAATAATAAAACTGCAACAGTATTTCTGGTTGGAAAAAAAAGGGAAATAATTTTCATTTTAAAAAAGAACAATGCAAATTTTGAACCAAATCATTTTGAACAAATCATGAATCATCAATCATGTCGAATCATATGATGGATTATGGCAGTCTTTATTTAAAAAGGTAGTAGTATCCATTGTTATTATGTTACATGAAGTGTCACTTCCTTCTGGGGAACCAGCCAGAAATAACAAAGTCTGGATGTTGCTGGGCTATCCATTCTCTTCCCTCAATGTAATACATTTCTTAGAGTGTTGCCTTGGAGAACTGGTAGTAGGGGGTAGGGTAGGGGTAGTGAACCTGCTGCTTTAAGGCCACATGTGGCTTTCAAGGTCCTTAAATGCAGCTGTTTGTCTATCCATCTGGCTTTGTTTCCTATGTTTTTCCTTGTGTTTTATTATGAGATGACTTTTTAAAATAAATAAATAAATCCACATATTACACAACAAATCTTTTTCTTTTTATTAATACATTTTGTTAGTTTTTTATACTTTTATTTTTATTTTTGTAACTTTAAAATTAAGGTTTTTTTAAAAAATTATTGCAGTCATGTGGCCTTCCAACAGGAAAAGGTTCCCCACCCTTGGAATAGGTGTTCTTTATGAATCTGGAGGATATTTTAAACAGTTCACAAATAAAGAGGAATTTGGGGCAAAATTAGAAAATAAATGCTCATCCATTGGGCTACTGACTCTGACTACCAATTATTTTAATGGTTTTCATATTGATGAAACTGTTCATATATAAAGCAAAGCAGAAGAGAACATCATCAAGGGCAGGGATAAGAGGTAGAGAACCTAGAGCAGGAGTCCATATAGACAGGGTCTTCACCCTGTTCAAGACAATGCCACTGAACAAAGGCATAAGGCAGATGGGAGGAACAGAGACCATCACAGAGCCCAATTAGAATACCTCCTCAGGAGTAAAGGAATCACCTTGAGAGAAGGAACTTCCCCTTAGGAGAATCTGATACTGAAACACCTGTCACTGAAACCATGAAGGGGCAGAGGCTATGTCAACTGCAAGAAGATCAGTTGATCCTCCTGCTTGTTTTGTCTCCTTGTGAACAACCCAGTCAGTATTTGTTTTCTCTTGTGTTTTTGTCAGTTTCCTATTTGATTGATCTGTGGCAACTTGACCTTGGCGCTCCTTTGACTATTTTCCTGGTTATTCCCTGTTTGAACTGACAGCCCAGTAGGACTGTGATTTATGCCATAACCTACCTTGAATTTTGACAACATTGAACTATTTGTTTTTGTCTTCATTGTATAGCAACTCAGTCTGGCAGTTTGGACTTTCCTGTTGGTCACCCTTGACAGACTGCTCCCTGTTTGGTGAGCATCCTGCTCAATTGGAAATATCAGCTAGACAACTGAACATTATTACGACTAAATGCAAATGGATTCAGACCCATTCTTTAAGCAAGGAAGCATCAAAAGATTAGAGGCTGAATTTTCTGAATTTTGAGCATTGGTATCTCTGTTTAGTTGTCTGCTTGCTTTTATCACACAGTTCCTTCTATCTAAAATATGGAGAAGTGCACAAATTTTAATAAAGAGATAAAAAAGGGCAGGGAGTGAAATGAAAGTTTCCCCACAAACAGGGCATTGAAAAGTGATCTTTAATGTATATGTTCCAATTTTTCCCCTTTGCTCTTACATTTCCAGAATAACTGGCAGCTGTTGTTCATACTTAGCAGTCTGATCTGAGCAGTAATTTATGTGAAGTGTCACAGTGCTAGACAGATGATAATGTGAATCTGACTGCCTACATTGGGAAGTGGTTGATACTGAAGAAAAGCGAAAGTTTTGTATTTCTCTTTCTGTTAGAACTATCTGTGGAACACCATAGGACAACTCTCACAGGCACTGAACATTCTTATGTAGATTGGCTGATAAGGGAGTAGTTTTGATCAACATGCAGGCTCTGTTGGTAATTTTACAGTTTGAATGTTATTTCTGTTTACAAGCAGGAACAATTGATACATGTCTTTGTTTAGTTCAGGAGTCTGTTAAATCATGAGGAAATGAAATACGAACATGTTTATTAGCCGACTCTCCTGGCTGAATCTGCAAGTAGTCTAATATTTTGTGAGGGAATGGGAGATACTCTCGTAAGTAAAATAACATCTTCAGGCTCCTGCATCATTTGCTTTGAAACAAATATTGGCTCTTACCTTTTTTCTCCAGAACTGCAATCATCACGATAATTGCTGTTCTTTTAGATAACACAAAATGGTATGACCATAGTTGGATAGAACAATGCCAGAGGTATTATACATTGAGACCACTATTCAAATGCAATGTATTTTTTAAAGGATCTACATATTTTCTCTGCTGCAAAGAACCCTGACATACTTATCTGTCTCTGTTTAAAACTAGTGGCTTGCTAGCACAAATGGTAAAGAATGTCTATTTTATGTGATTTATTTGGCTTTCATTAGTTTTTTATAACCTTCTCTGGGAATTTTAATGTTTTCTAACCTCTGATGATGTTGATTTTCTGTTCCATCTCACCTGTTGAATTTTTTATAATTAAAATTACATTCCACCAATTTAAGAGGAAAGTCTCTTTCCTCTTAAAGTCTCTGTAGCTAAGAGTAAGATATTAAATAAATAAATAAATTCAGGGTTTCATGACATTAATGCTTCAATATTATCTGTATCTTTAAAGTATTTTTTACATAACTTCTGAGACTAGAATATTAATTTTATAGAGCTGTAATACATCACTTCAGCACTGAAACATTTGTAGCTAGATATGTGTAATATCTTTGGATAAATGTACTAAAACAGGCAAAATCAGGGGAATTTATGTAAGTCCAGTGTTACTTCAGGACAGAATAAAGAGCTCTGATTTTCCTGAGATGGAGCAGTACATCTACAGATCCTTCATTTTCCAAATGACATTTAAAGAAAGGATTAAAAGGTTTGAAAAGGAGCTTGGCATTTTTGAGGAAAGGGGAATTCAAAGGTTTACACAGTATTGGTGGAAGAGTTGCTAGAGCTGAAGAAGCTGAGTGATGGTTAAACATCCCAGTAATATCCATCATCTCCTCTTGATATGCCAACAATTCATCTTCTTTCGTGTTCCAATCAAACCCTGGGCTGCCAAAATGAAGCCACTTTCTTCACTTTCTTCATTGCCCAAATCTAAGACCCCATTGGTTGATACCTCTGGCAGTAATTGGCAGACCAGTAAATGAGCTGGATTCTGTACTTCTTCACATTCACACCATGTGTTGTTGTTCACCAACAGTCCCTACTTGAGCATGTTGGTCTTGCATTTAGGGATTCCAACCTTCAGCTTATCCAGGGTCCTCCAAGTGATGTAGGGGATATTGAAATCCTCAGCTTTATTCCTTTAACATTCCTTTAACATATTCCTTTAACATTGTTCCTTGTCCAGTGAGCTCCTTCATCCATCTTCTAATTTGCTCTTGCGTAACCTCAAGAATGTTTGCTCTTGCCATTAAGCTTTCCTGAATCTTAGCCGGTGGACTTGAGACTCATATCCATTCAGAGGGTGTCAAAGGTCATTCTCTTGCTTAGGTCTCTCAACATCCACTGCTACTTCTCTCCTGATCTTAAGTGGAGCAATACCAACAAGAGGGTATATTTTCTCAATCGGTGTAGGTTTGAGGTACCCTGTCACTATACATATTGTTTCATTAACAGCAATGTCAACTTGTTTTGCATCTGTGGATGTGCTCTATACTGGAGCAGTATACTCTGCAACAGAGATGCTCAGGGCCAAAGCTGATGTGCACAGGATGGATGGTTGAGTCCCCCGTTTATAGTTTGTGCATTTCCTGATGATCTTGTTACTTGTACTAACTTTGGGTTTGATATTCAGGAAGTGCTGCTTAAAAGAGAGTGTCTGGTCAAGTGTCACATCAAGGTATTTTGGTGCTGGACAATGTTGTAATCAGTTCCCTTGCCGCGTAACATCCAACTCAACATACTTATGCCAACAATTGAGTACATATATACATCTCCCCTTGTAGATACTCAGCCAGCCATTTCATAGAACTGCAGAGCAGGAAATTTCCCAAAGGGGTTACTGTGTACATCAGATTTTACATTCTGGAATATTAATTTCCCTTGCTTTGGGCTTAATTTTCTAAATTTAATTTTTTACACCACTACGACTCTGTGTAAGATTGTGGGAGGTTGCTTGTTGGATGGGATTTGCCTTGATAAATCACAACAATGATCCATCTCTCCACCAGTTATTTTTTTTCTTTTTGTTCATTGCATTGGTTCAATGCCAATGGCTACTCACATTTGTGCTGTAGGGTTTCAAGGAATGCAGCCTGTCTCTATGTAGCAGCCTCCTTAATCTAATGGGCTTCCCAACCAGTTTTCCTTTGCATGGGATTCATTAAAAGGTAGAAGCCAAGGAAGGAACCACCAGAGGAGATGAATGACATGAGAGGCTAAAGCAGGGGTTCCCAACTTTTTTATGCTGTGGGGCAGACCATGCCCCTGGACAGCTGAACAGGCCTGACCATGCCCCTGGAGGCAGAAGTGGGTGCGTTTATGATAGCCGTAAATGCGTCCAATTCCATATTTATGACAGCTGTGGGTGCATTTACACATGCGTGGGTGTGTTTTATAGCTGACGTAAACATGTCTGCTTCCACTTCTGGGTACAGCAGTGGTGGTGGCAGGCCACATGAAATGGTGCCACAGGCTGGGTCTGACCCACAGGCTGTAGGTTGGGAACCCCTGGTAGTATGGGCAAGGCTTATTAACAGAGATCCAAAGATGCATAAACAATGTCACAGATTGTAGCAAGGAACAGGACAGAATACTGTATCTCTAAAAGGATACATGGTAGATCAGCCCTACTCTGTGGCCTTTATGTGGGCACAGATTTAGTTGGCGTCCTTCAACACACATTTACTTGTAACCGACAACTCAAGACCTATTCCAGTGTGATTTTTAAAAAGTAAGCAAAAAGATAACAGAATAATACCTAAAAAGGTGGGCTGTAAAGCTGATTTAAAACAAATAGCTACTTCATTGAGTGGTTTGAAATACAGTAAAACACCGGGTTATGATGGAGGTCTATTCCAACAGCCTCCTTTGTAACCCCCCAAAAAAATTGTAGACAGAAACATCCATAGGGATGCATTGGGAAAAAATGGTCCTGAAATGACGCTGTAAACAACAACAACAACAAAAAAAATACATTAAAAATTTGTAAACTGGGATGGCATTTTCATAGGATTTGCCGTTGAAAACTGCAGCAAACTTAAACTGAGGTGGTTGTAACCCGGGGTTTTTACTGTAATATAAACTAGAATATTTGTGCAACTTTTGTATGAAAAGAGGACATTTGTTCCTGTTTGTGAACACATTTTATTTTATACAAGTTTCTAATGAATCAAAGGGAAAATTCCAATACAGAAAAAAATATTTTTATGGAGTTAAGAATCTCTGTTTTGTTAGTTAAAAAGAAAAGGATTCTCTATTTCATCATTTATAGTTTATAGCTTATATTTGTCCCTTTGTAAATAATGAGACACATGTTAGCCAAACATAGTATCAATCTGCTGCTCTTATACTATCTATTTTAGATAATCGCTGTCCATCTCACTGTTCTTTCAGTATGTCAAATTATAAGACCAGGTAGAGCAAATGAAATATCTCCACTCTAATTTTATAGGTCATTATAAAGCTCAGTTCAGAACAGTGAAGCTTAACAAAACTTTACATTTTAAATTACTTTCAAAATATTAGGTTGTGTCATATATTTAGAGGTTTTAAATTGTCTCTAAATATTTCACTTAGAGAGAACAAATGTCTTTCCACCATCTGAATGGTTAGGAATCCAGCAGAGATTACAGTTAGGCTTCAAAAACCTAAGCAGCTTGTTTTCAATTAAAATATTTATTATAAAATGTGCAATGTATTTCTATGGTTTATTACTATAATATTATCAGCATTTATTTGACTGCTGCCACAAAAGAATTGGTATTATATTTACTGTGTAACTCTTGTTTCAGAACCCTTGGTTTGAGGTCTGTCATCATCCTAGGGACCAAATTACCAACATATGTTGGATCATGGAGAAAACAAAGGAATATCAGAAAAAAGTCTACTTCTGTCTCATTGACTACTTCTGTTTCATTGACGACACCAACGCCTTTGACTGGGTGGACCACAATAAAACGTGGCAAGTAATTAAAAAAATCGGAATACAGAACACCTTATATGTCTCATGATAAATTTGTACATGAGTCAAGAAGCAACAATTAGGACAGGATGCAGAATGACGGAGTGATGTGGAATAGGAAAAGGAGTAAGACAAGGCTGCATTTTGTCACCCTGCTTATTTAACTTATTTGCAGAGCACATAATGTGCAATGCAGAGCTGGATGAATCACAAGTTGGAATTAAAATTGCTGGGAGAAATTTCAACAATTTGAGATATGCAGATGATATGCCATTAGGGTTACTACCCTAATGGCAGAAAGTGAAGAAGACCTAAAGAAGCTGTTGCTTAGGTTGAAAAAAAAGAGTACAAAAGCTGGCTTGAGACTCAACATCAAGAAAACCAAGATAATGGCAACAGACCCTATCAGTCCCTGGAAAATAGATGGGGAAGAAGAAGCAGTGACATACTTTGCATTCTTAGGATCCAAGACCACTGCAAATGGTGATTGCAGCCATGAAATAAAAAGGCAACTAATTATTGGAAGACAAGCTATGAGAAACCTGGGGAGCATAATTAAAATAGAGACATCATCTTGCAAATAAAAGTCTGCATAGTCAAAGCAATGGTATTTCTGGCAGTAATATATGGTTGTAAGAGCTGGACCATAAGGAAAGCTGAGTGCAGAAGAATAGACACCTTTGAGATGTGGTGTTAGAGGAGAATTTTGAGAGTACCCTGGACAGCAAAGAGAACAAATAGGCCGATCTTAAAAGAAATCAACCCCAACTGGTCCTTGGAAGGTCAAATATTGACGATGAAATTAGAGTACTTTGGACATCAAATGAGAAGAAAGAATTCACTTGAGAAAGCCTTGATGCTGGGAAAGGTGGAGGGCAAAAGAAGGGGCAGCAGAGAATGAGATGGCTAGACAGTATTGTTGACAAAATGAGCACAGAGCTGGGTGGGTTGAGGAGTATGGTGGAGAATAGGGGTCCCTGGCTTACAATGGTCCATGGGATCATGAAGGGTCGGACTCGACTATGCAACTGAACAACAACAATAACATTCTAGATGTTTTCTAGATGTTTTCTATAGTGCTGGGCAGCTCGCTCGCTCTCAGCTAATTATAGAATGGGCAGAAGTAGAGACATAACCTAGTAAAAACTGTAGAGAAGCTTCTTGATCCATGAAACAACGAATAAAAGAATATAAAAGGAGTTGTGCTGAATCAGCCCAAAGCCTCACTAGTCCACCATTCTATTCTTACAATGTCTGCCACAGAAGACATGAGTGGAAAGCGCCTCTCTATGTGATGCCTGCTCCTTGATACACAATGGGAGGCAGATACACAACGGTAGCCACTGAGAGCTCCATATCACATAAAACTGTTCATCTTTAGCATTTTTTTAAAAAAAAATCTGTAAATTTGGCAGCCATCACTTTCTCTTGCAAAAGCAAGTTTCATACACATTGTACTGTGTGAATAAGCAAACACTTCCTTAGTCCTCAATTTCCCATTATGCATTTTTAAATTCTATTATGATGGGAGAAGAACACTTCTTCCTAACCCACGTTACTCCACACTTTTATCATGTATTTCTGTACTCATTTCCTCCTATAAGTTAACTGACCAAAACCCTGAAGTTTTCCCTCAAAGGAGATTTGCTCCAAATTTGTCATAATTTTGGTTGCCCTCTTCCATGCCTTCCTCAAAATCTATATTTTACATTAATATTTGTCTGCTCAAGTCTTCTTTCTGCAAGTTTGTGTTCCTTTGTGCAGATTGTTCATCTCATTTGGGCAAGACTTCTAATTTCTGAAGAAAGTATTTTGCTCCCCCTAATAGCTTCCTTCCTAGTTGTTTGTGTGGAGCAGGACTTATGACCAATTTACACAGTCACATAAGAGCTCCCTTTGTTTCAACAGGAATAACAATTTATCTAATCAGATAGTTAAAATGTAGATAATTTAAATGCAATTCATTCAAAAGCATTTCCTGTGTGAGTGTGACAGTAATATATTACAATAGTCTGACCCAGTGATGGGATGTAACAGGTTCGCACCAGTTCGCCAGAACCGGTAGTAACTTTCCCCAGTGTCCCGGAGAACCGGTAGCAGCTTTTGGAGGGAACCACCTTCGGGGCTTACCTTTTAAATGGTTCCCCCACTGCGCATTTATTGTTAGTGACACACACAGTGTTATCAGTGTTTCAGAAGGAAGCAAGACAGACATGGGACAAAATAAAGTCAGAACTTCACAGAATGCAAAGGCTTTGCAACGTGCCTAATAATTTAATTGTGTGCCATGAGGTTGACTCCAAACTGTGGCAATCCTTGCCAGGATTTCCTAGGCATGAAATATTCAGATGTAGTTTATCTGTTTTTTGTCTTGTGCCCTCCTAAAATTGCTGAGCCCGGAACCATGGGCTATGACGCAAAACAGGATTGTTTTTACTCTTGACTCTAGAGCCCTGGTTGTGGAGTATGCTCAGTTAGCATTTATGTCAGTGATGAGATGTAACAGGTTCTCACCAGTTCGCCAGAACCGGTAGTAACTTTTCCCAGTGTCCTGGAGAACCAGTAGCAGCTTTTGGGGGGAACCACCTTCAGGGCTTACCTTTTCACTGGTTCCCCCACTGCACATCACGCCAAGCACTTGGTGTGCATGCACGCCTACAGTGCTTGGCGCGTATGCGCAGCCTCCTTGCTGTCCTCCCAAGCAGGGAGGAGGAAGAGAAGCTGCTAGCCTGAAGCTCCCTATAGCCTGAAGCTCCCCAGGGTAAGTGACTCACCTTTGGATGTGGTGTGTCTGTGTGTATTTTAATGCGTATTTAATACCTTTACCTATATTGACGCACTACCACAGTTCCTAAAAAGGCCTGGCGGCCTGGCTTGGGGTTTTTAAGTAAAGTCTTGGAGTTACCTCATCAATAAGCTACACCTGTGCTGTTCCAACTGCTGTTCCAATTGGAGAACCCTTTACATTTACATTAAGGCATATTATCCTAGAGAAATGGTTAGGCAAAGACTTAGTACCTAACTTCTTTAACTGTTGAAAAGTTGAAAAGTGCCAAAATAAAGCTATCTTGTGGTGAGTTCATTCTGTATTCCTTCCATCTGACCTAGTGTGAGAAAGATTAGCCAGAATAAGCTTTAAGCTCTGGTTTAGAAGCTCTGGTTGATTTGTGGTTGGTATGGGTGGGTGGGTGTATTTCAATGTATTTTTTTTTTCACTTTATTTATTTATTTTATAGATTTGTGTTGTGGGTGGGTGGGTGGGTTGAAGTGTGTGTGTGTGTGCTTATTTTTTTATTTTTTATTTTTTTATTTTTTTTTCTTTGGCCCCACCCATGTCATGACATTGGCTCCGCCAATGACATCATGATATCATGACATTAGCTCCCCCCACACTGTGGTGATGTCATGGTGGGGTAGTAAAAATTTTGACATCCTACCACTGGCCTGACCTGTAACCCTCACTTTTGGAGAAATGGGGCTGACAAAATTACAATGACAGTCCTTTCATGAAATAACATAACACCTCCTAATGTTACAAAACTTCTTAATACTATGAATAGCATCTTCTCACTCCTCCTAACATGTTGCCTACTGCAGGTCATATATATATGGATTTTAGCCATTCTCCTGCATTAAGGAATCTTTGAAAAACAAAACTATTGTGTTAATTATTGCAACATCATAGGCCACTAGTCTGTTTATGTTGACATAACATACTTACACCAGTATAAATGTGTCAGGGGTTATGCTCAGAAACAAGGAATTCCACTACCAAAAACCAACCAAAAACTCGCTTAACAAATAAATCGTTTGCAATCCCCCACCAGAAGTCACAATTAGTCTCTTACAATGGTGTTTTGCTTAAAGAGCAAACTCGCTTAAAGAGCAACCCAGTGGAACACATTATGCTCTTTAAGCGAGCTGTATCTAGGTTTCCCATAAGGGACAGTCATGTCTTTTAAAAAAATTATACTTAGTAGAGAAATAAGAGCACATGATTTCAATCTAGAAAGATTAGCAGTGAGTGCCACCGGACTCCACCATTACAATTACATTAACAGTCATAAATGGAGGGTGGGGGGTGGGGGTGGGGGAAATCATAGCCTCCCTAGTTCATGTTGGAATTAAAGAGCTTTTTTCTAATACAGAACTGGTTTATTGTCTCTTTATTAGGTACCACATCAACTTCATGTAATATGGTTGACAATTACCTTACACAGAGATGAAATGGATGCTATGATCAAATAATCTTCCCATTTTTTTCATTTAATTTTTCTCTTGCTTTGTTCTTTAAAATGGTTGCAAAATGACAGACAGCTGCAGAATGGAAATTAAAAGGCCATATTATTTTCTTTTATTAATTGGTGTCTGAGTGACCTGTTAGTTAAAACAAGCATCAATCTACATTACAGGAAAGAGATAATATATGGCATATTCTTTGATAAAGTGAAGAAGGCAACTTTAAGGGAGTAAGGAGCAAAGGGAAGGGGCAGATTTCTCAATTATTTTCTTGCCTGACTCCTAGAACAGTTCTCTATTTTTAAAATTTAACATAGGATCTAAAATAGAGCAGGGAACATGATGATTTATTATGAAGTAGTTTTATAAATAGCCAACAGCTAAAGTGAAACAAAAAGACTTGAGTTTATTAATTTAACAAGAGTAAGGAATCTAGTCTGCTAGGCTTCTGTTTGCAGCCTTTACCTGGTTTTCCTGATTAGATTATCCCAAGCCAAACTCAATTTATGCTCACAAGCCTGTACATTCATGAATGACTAAAGGTAAAGGTTTCCCTTGCTCAAAAGCCAGTCATATCCAACTCTAGGGTTCAGTGCTAATCTCTGTTTCAAAGCCAAACAGCCAGCGCTGACTGATTCTGCACGGAACACTGTTTACCTTCCCACCAAAGTGGTCCTTATTTATCTATTTGCAATTTCTTGCTTTCGAACTGCTAGGTTGGCAGGAGCTGGGACAAAGATAGGAGCTCATTCCGGCCTGCAGTACTCGGGAATCGAACTGGTGACCTCCCACCTTCCAGTCAGCAATTACTGCTTACTCATGTGGGTCCATTCAATGGGTGAAACATGGTAAAATTATTCATGCCATTCAAATGTCTATACAAAAAATGTGTACATGTGTGTGTGTGGGGGGGGGGGGATGTGCTAAAGTAAAGAGAGAGAGAGTGATGGATTTTGTAACTAAAACCAGAAACACACATGAATGGACTTTATATGAGAGTAGTAATAGAAATTCATTAATAAGTGCTTTATTAATAAGCACATGCATATTATTAATTGAAGTCTTAGCAATTGTATTTATAAGAGGATGCTCATTCTGACAAAGAAAAAATGATTAATCCAAATTAAGAAGACCATCCTGGGAGATAGATTAATCAAGAAACTCATACATTTGTGCTCAGATGTCCTATTTTTATCACAAGTAAGCACTTAACAGTTTGGCCAAAAGTTAATTTAACTTAAATTCAATAAACCAGCCTCTTTCTAGATCTGAGCAAGCATTCATGAAGACCAATGATGATTCCAAAATTCCTTATTTGATGAATCTGTGAGTAATTTAAATCAAAACATACTTGAGATCATTTGAACTCTAAACTGGGCATTTTAGTTATGCCAAGGTGACTAACTTGAAAACTAATCATTGTTAGTTATAGTCTAAAAGTATCATTGTTTTTCACAATTCATAGTGGGGAGAAAATTAAACTATATTCAATTCAGCGGCCACTTGAATGCAAATATAACCAGATGCCATTGCTATTATTTTCAATTTGTATCTATTTCTTTTCTAGCAATCACAGTAGACACAAGCTAAAAACTTAATGCAGTTGTATAGATCAGATCATTGCAATTGTTGCAAATGTGAACAGTAAGTGTATTTTTTATAATTATTGTAGGATACCTTATTTCTATTTAGGCTTTTACAATTCTTTCCTGGAAACAATTGTGGTAGAAGTTGGAAATTTTTCCACAGCTCATATCTATACCAGGTATTGGGCGTTAATTATGCAAAATATACGTAGCAAGTACCATAGCAGGGGCATGGAAACTGTTCTCTTTGTGGTCCTTGGGAGACTTTGAAAGGAATGTACTGCACACATGAACAAGAATTCGGCAGAGGCATGGAAAAAGATAAAATAAAGGATTGGACTGAAGTCTGCATAGTCAAAACAATAATATACCTAATAGTAATGTATGGTTGTGGGAGCTGGACCATAAGGAAGCCTGAGTGTGGAAGAATAGATGCCTTTGAAATGTGGTGTTGGAGGAGAGTTTTGAGAGTAACCTGGACAGCAAAGAGAAGAAATAAGTTGATCCTGAAGGAAATCAACACTGACTGCTCCTTGGAAGGACAAATATTGAAGATGAAGCTAAAGTACTTTGGACACCAAATGAGAAGGCCTTGATTCTAGGAAAGATCGAAGGTAAAAGAAGAAGGTGGTGGCAGAGGATGAGATGGCTAGATGGCATTGTTGATGCAATGGTTGTAGAATTGAGTGGGCTGTAGAGGATAGTGGAGGATAGAGGTGCCTGGCGTGCAGTGGTCCATGGCGTCACAAAGGGTCAGACTTCACTATGCAACTGAACAACAACAACAACAGCTGAAGATACAGGTGGAAAAGCCCCTCCCTCCAAATATAGGGAACTATGAACAAGACTGGTTTGGTGGGCATACCATGCTTGAAATATAGAGTACAGTGGTGCCTCGCTTAAAAAGCATAATGCATTCCACAGGATTGCTCTTTAAGAGAGTTTGCTCTTTAAGCGAAACACCATTGTAAATGACCAATTGTGGGGGGTACTGCAAACCCCAATTTATTTGTTAAGCGAGTTTTTGGTTGGTTTTGTTAAGCGAAGTGAACATTCAGAGAAAATTCTGCTCTTTAAGCGAGTTACTCTTTAAGCGAAATGCTCTTTATGCGAGGTTTGATTGTATTAATCTTTGAAACAATTATAAGTGGCTGTTGAGATAGATTATGATATAATTAACGTGACTCCATATTATATTAATTCTAACACTAATGCTAGGTTTGAAGTTAACATACAAAGAAATATTGAATTTGGATTAAAATTAACCATGCACTAAAACCTCCTCCCCCCCCCCAAAGTAATAGCAAGATTGATATTTCATCTACTTCTTAAAAAGATATATAGCAGAATTTGGGTTAAGGATTCCAGTGAGAAAGACCAAATGCTAGACAGCTAATGAAAAGTTGGAAAACCAACCACTAAACAGCTAATTAGAAGTTGGTTTGGGGGACAGTCTGGCCTGTGGTGTTTATATAAATTGGGGAGAAGGCTTGCAGAGCTAAATCTTCCAGAGAAAAGAAATGTCTGCGTAGTTGTAACAGGAAGGAGGAACATGGTGGTGGTGCAACTCCCATGGGGCATCAAGGGTAGTTCAGAAATTGAGTTAAAGGCAAGAGAAAGGAAACAAACCTTCCAGAATACACTAGCAGAGCTGGAGCTGGTTGATGAGAGACAGCTGGACAGAGCAATTTTATGAAGACCAGTGGTTCCCAATGTGGGGCCCATGCCCCACAGGGGGACTTCAATTCCCAAAAGTCTCCTTTCACCCATCTCTACCAGCCCTCCTTGCAAGGGACATGCCCTGGCTTGAGGTTCTCTCCCCACACCTGCCTCCCAGAACTTGGATGTGGGGACGCTCCAGGGAAGATAACAGGCAAAAGTACCCCCCCCCCCCCCCGAGGACAGTGGCTGTAACACAGTCCTGTAAGACTGTACTAGAAGCTTCTGTATCTTTAATAAAAGCTGTTCTAAACAAGGAAAGTGGCCCAGAGCCCACATCTCAGAGGATCCTGGGAGGAGGGGCCATTGTGGCACACAGTGGTATAAAAAGATTTTGTTTATAGCCATTCTGGAAAAACTGTAATAGACAAGGGACGAATCAAGTTGTGCACAGGGAACTGTGGTAGCAGGATGCCAGCCATTATAAACATCAGTCGGTAATCCCAGCTCATACAGTACTCGAATGTCCTGAAGAAAGAACAATATTATACCACAGAAGCTATTTGTTCCAAGTGAGTTAACTTTGTGTTTGCCTGCATATTAAAAACTGTGACTGCTACTGTTTCAGGAATATTGTATGCAGATTTATAGGGCAGAATAAAGGAAGATGGGAAAGTCAATCCTGGACCCAGGGAACCTAACTGAATAAAGAATAAGGTTACAAAGCTATAAATGTTACCATAGTTCAAAGATCTGTGGAAATTGTACAGAAAATTTCCACTTTGCCATGACAGTTACTGTATCCTATTTCACATAAATGTTTAAAAAAGTAAAATGGAAATACAATTACATGTTAATTTTAGTTCCTCAAAAGAAAGATGTAATACAAATGTGGCAGGTTTTATTTTTATACTTCACTAAATGTTGACACTGGCCTTTGTGCCATTCCTTACCACCATCACCTTTCACAAGCCTGTGTTTCTTGGACTGTTAGTGATGAGGCATACAGTGACATTGGAAAGAACAAACAGAGAAATGGCATCAAAACAACACAAACATTTACAGTACCTCCTGTGATAGCCTCCCAGCACCAGAAGAAAATTGCCTGCTCCTGTTTGATTCAATCCATCCCCACGTAGTTGACAGGAAAATCTCAAATAATAGGAGGAATGACCAGAAGCTCCTTGACTTCATTATTTTAAATCTGCAGGAAATAAGACAACAGTTTCAAACATAGTCAGTGAATACCTTCCTAATTTAAAAAAAAAAAACAAATTTGTGGCTGTTCAAAATGTGATTTAACCTTTTTGCCTGCATGTTAAAAACTAAGGCATGCCATCTATGCCATTTGGGAACCAATGACTAAGAGTACAGTGTGCTTGAATGAAAAGCAACCCCAATTTTCTTTTTCTGTTTGTCAGATTAACCAAAATTGTATTCTGTATTTTACAATGACTTCCACAGCAGGGAGATATTTTCAATAATTAAAGAGTTCCTCCTTCTGTCCTGTCCTGAACAACTACAGCAGTAGCAGCAGCAACATCTAAGGCCTCAGAACAGCACATTCTCTATCTCTATTCTCAGATTCTTCATGAATAATGACTGCTTTCAAAGTGATTATTATCTTTATATATTAATTTTTTTAATAAAGGCAAAAAGGTGGATTGTAAATATTTCAAATGTATAAATAATATCTATTGTGATAATGTCAGAGATTATTCTGGGTTGAAATGGGATGCCCAAATGAGGCCCCTTTCATGTCCCCAAGAGCAGCTCTTGAGTATCGAAACCTGACCTTCCAGTCTCCAGCTCAGCACCTTAACCACTAAGTCACCCAGGATATAGAATCAAAAATACAATCCTAGTCTATCAACTACATTCCTACCATTCCAATTTTAGCTAAAGATTTGTGCAAAGCAATTTTTATAGGATTTTGGTGCCTATATTTGCATAAGAAAAGACTGCAATTTTGTTTAGTGGGAGTGAAGAGTGGTGTGCATGTCTGCAGTGCCAGTTTGATGGACAGAAATTCATTTTGTTTCATAAGCCAGATTTGCTTTTCTAGTGTCATTTTCAAAGCTTAATCATTTGAGTGATGGGGGCAATTTCTTGCTTTGTTTCATTACAGACACTCAAAGAGATGAGATTCTCAGTTATTTCTTTTCACCAAGCTTAGAAGATACTTTCCAGGATGTGTAGCAACTATTAGAATGATTGAACTAATATGTTTTTGATCTGCCAAGCTAGAAGCCCTGTGTGCTAAGTCCTACTGTGATACAATTTCTTTTCTAAGGTATGTGTAACATGAGGGAAAAGCAACTTGGATCAGTCATATACCACCAAATTACAGGTTTGTGCCCATGCAAATATTGTAAATGGAATATATTAAGGGCCGAGAGAAAATATGGACCTATTTTAAAAATTAAACATGAGATAAATAAATTCGAGTGTACTGATGATCATCATCATTGGCTGCTACTCATGTCCAAGTATACATTTTTTCCTGAAAATAATTTTCAGGGGAAATGCCCCTGGCATGAATTTGTTTAATGTGGATCCCAGCTTGCCATGAAGTGACCCACACATAGTTAGCCATCTCCTGTGGCACATATGAAATTAAACATGCAGGACTACAATGGACTGCTGCAGCCTTGAGGATATTAACAAGGTGCGCCTTTACAGCCAGTCCATCTGGCATGGCCTCCACAACCATTGGGAATCAGAACAGTGAAGCAGGGCTGTAGCCAGGATTCTAGACGGGGGAGGGGGAGTTTTCCAGAGGGGCAACAATGTCACACACACATATATAAGATTGGCATCCCAGGGTGGGGGCTGTTAGCTCAGGAGGGTTTTTGTCCCTCCCCAGCTCCCTCTAGCTACAGCCCTGCAGTGAAGTGGTTCCTCCTCCACTCATTTTGCCATTGGGCCGAATATGATGGTTTCCAGTGGCATTTCCTCCACTGAGGGAGCCATCACCGCACCTGAAGGGGCTCATCTGCCTGTAGCCATTAGCCCTTTTAGGGAGTCAGGTTATTCACCACCACCTAACACTTGGCGTTGAGTTGATGGCTGTATGGTCTACTCCATTACCATAGCAAGATGTCTTGTCCAGACATTCACGGATGATAAGAATCCGCATACAATCACAAAAGCATCAATTAATGTTGTGTAAGACAGAGTAGACATTTTAGCTTTCATAGAATTAACAATAACATTCATGATAATTTAGATGAAACTAAAGCAGAATGCTTTTGTTTTCTAACTAAAATTTATGTCTGAATTATATGTCAAATACAATCCAATTCACATATAAATCAGTGGGGTTGGTGCTGAATTAAAGATGCGTAGGACTGCAGTGTCTATCACTTCTGTGTAGATTTCAGGTAACTACAGATAATCATGAATGCATTGCTAACTTGAAGGAGAATAAAGGATGCCAAGACTCTAAAACCTGTTTTCCTGTAAGAGTATATATTGTTATATGTTTACAGTGGAGGGAACAAGGAAGGAATAAACTGCCACTGCACCAAAAGCCATCAGCAGTTGTTTGTTTGTCTTTTCCTTACACAGCATATCTGTTAGCTTGCAGGTAGACAAGAGCTTACTACATGTTCCATTCTTTATTATTTCATGCTTTTTCTGTAAGCCTGCAAGCTGTGATTTGTTTACTTATATCCCTGGGTAGCACTCAGTACACATTATATACTTTCTCAAATATTAGATTATTATACTACAGCAAAATCTATCTTAGCATCTAGTCTGTGATTCCTCTCAACAGAAGCATTATATTTGTTTAGAGGGACAAAAAGTTATTTGGTAGTACACATTCTAGCCATGACAGATATCAAGTAAAAAAAGTTCTGTGTTCCAAGTCTTAAAAACTGGGCACTATCAAGAGCAAGTATATTACAAGAAATTTACCTGTACCAATGTGATTTCTAGTGTTACTAGCTAAGGTGCAGGTGACATCTCTACTTGGAAACCAGATTAAACCAAGACTAATATGCCCTTAGGTGAGCAATCACTATGCAGTACTATCAAAATTATTTCTAGACTGCTTCATCCATTTATAAAAGATACAACTAAACTCCATTAATGTTGTTACCCTTAGAAGATGGCCACATATTATGGATATGTTTAAATGAAACTGAGCCATATTATGTCAGTAAGAAACAAAAATAACTGTTTTATAAAAACATCCTATTTGTTCTACTTTTTATAGAATACTCCGTGTCACTGGATACCATTAGAGTGACCATTTTGTTCCTAAATTTACTCATACTATGCAACTTTTTGGAATCATAGTTGAGTCTTTATGACATTGACTTAAACCCACTTTGTGGGCACAACTAGAATACATATTGAATCAAAAGTAATGGTAAGTCGTTACTTTTGTGAGTATCTTTCATTGAATCAGCATGCTGTAGCGAGACCAATGATCAGGTTATGCCATTGTTTATGCTCTTCCACACATTTTCTTTATTCCTGTCTGAGAATTGCACAAATACAACTGAGGAACCAGTTGTATCAAAAGATTGGCCAATTCCACGCTACTGCCTGAGCAATAACCAAGTATACCCGCAAGGCTTTCAGTTCTTTCACGAGGCTCCTTCTGTGTCCCTGACACACTAAGACGAAGTTATGTATTTGTCCATCCATGCACACCAACACCTCCACAGAGAGCCCTGCAGAGTTACAGTTATAAAGAAGACACACCAGTTCCTCATCAATGATGCCATTCTAGCTGCATTTCTGCAGAACTAAACCACACAAAATTCAATGGGAATTAAAATCAGATACTGTACATTCATATAAAATTACTTCCAGAATGATTTTTATAATCTCATCTGAATGTGAAATATAAACTATTTCACTAAAGTCTCACCATGGTTTGTAAGAACATGATCAGCATAATCAGAGCATACAAGTAAGCACTTTTAAAATCCTTTTGGTTCAGAAGAATATGCTAAACTCTGGTTGTCTGGATCTATAAGATTTATTTTGTTTTACATTATTATTCATAAAGGAGGGGTTATTTTGTGGTTTATGAAAAACTGATGATACTTTTGTTATATAGTACCTAAGATGTCTGATTCTTCTTCTTTTGTGTCTAGATCAAAATTTAAACTGCCAGAAAGAGGCCATCTTCTTGGCTTTGTCATTTACAAAATTAAATCCTCATTGGTACACGTTTCTGGTAGTAATTTTTTATCACTCCACATTCACACAGTATATTGTTGTCCACCAGCAGCCCCCACTTAAACATGTTGGTCTTGCATTTAGGCACTCTGAATTTAATATTTCCAACAGGACACATCATGAAAGCTATTTTCTTATCATGCCTTGTAGTATGTCTCCTGTCTAAAATCAGATTTTGTATCAAGCAATTACCAAATTGGTAATAAAACCAAAATGTTGTGGGATTCAACACATTTTGATTTAAATTATGGAGGTTAAATGCAATCAAAACACATGCATAGTTATGAGCATCTCAAATTCTGTTTCTGATGTGTAACTTATATGTAATGGAGATGGGTAGCAAAAACCTAACCCAATTCCAAATGTAATCCAGAATAATTAATAGAAGTGCTGATTAACAGATGTGCTGATCCTATAAATTTATACCTCATTTCAACTATATCAGCACTGGTATTCATACTGCAAATAAATTAGCCATTTATTTCAATAGGCCTACTTATGTAATTTAGTACCCATGGTGTTCTGCTCCATTTTGACCACTGAAATTCTACATTTTTTTTTTAAAAAAAAAAGGAGATTATTTGCAGCCGTTCAAATAATGCTCCATCAGGTGATCACAGAAACACAGGGAATTGCCTTGTCCTATTGGATTTCTCTAGACTACTGGCCCAGTATGTCAACAGTGATTGATGAAAACTGTTCAGAGTTTTAGGAAGGAGTTTTTCCTGTCTTTTATTCAGATGATGGTGACTGAATTAGAGACTGTCTATAGTCAAAAATCCAATTAACAGAAACACAGATGTGCTGATCCTATATATTTCGACCTCATTTTAGCTATCCACTGTTTCACATATCTCAAAATAAAGTTAAACTTGCAGCTCAGAAAAGTATTGGAATAATTTTAAAATGTGTATTTCTAGAATTGAGTAGAAATAAGTATAGATGTTTCTCAAATGAATCTTTTGAGACTGCAGGTTCATGAGGAAATAAAGCAGAATGGATTTTTGGTAAACAAATATGAAGGTGTGGACCCAAACTGGTCTTCCATATTTCCACATTCCCTTTTCCCAGCTACATATTGAATTTTATTGTTCATATGTGTGTTGCTTCTTTAGCATCCAGTTCTTCCTTGTCTCTGAGGAAAACTGGTTTTGTAAAAGAAATTGCCTTCTTCAGTTCCTGGTATGAAAGAATGCAGTCTCTGCTTAGGCTATGTTTGTGAATTTATAAACACAGTGGAGGCTAGATTATCTCATCTGCAATGTTTCCTACAAGGAAACTGCACTTTTGACCTTGGACAAGGACAGGTAAGCTTATACAAACCAGCTTTGTACTCTTATGATTTTCTGTCTACATTTTTGTTACAGCCATGAATGAACAATACAATCAGTCAGTTCACCAAGTTAAATGCTTGGCAAGAATTTCAACTGTTGTTCTATGTTGAATAAGTAGCCATATAACATGCCCCTGTTTTCTCAATCCAACCTCACCATCCTTGTGGAATCAGCACAATAATACTCACCTGCTTTTCTAGTCTACCTTTTCTTACACAATTAAGAGTTTCAGATTTTCCATTGCAAAGGTATAGGTTCCTCAGTCTGAACTAATTGGTTCCTCAGTTGTTTTACTGTGAATGGTTTCTAACACTATTAAGGGGTTTTGGAAAGTGACATTAATGCAATGACTCAGTGTAGATATATTTTTTGTATCTCTTTTTCAACTGACACAAAAAAGTAGATTAAAAGTTAGTACAATATCATAGAAGAGATTTCAATCCATACTTCAAGTGATGGGAATGTTCAAGAAACTCAGTTTAATTCACTAGAAGACTAAAACGTTTCTGCATTCTTAGAACAGATAATAGTTTGTGCTGCCACCATGAATGAAGCAGATTGACATACCTAAAACTTGAATAGTCTGTAAAATATATCTAGTACAGACTCTCCATATCAACACATAATTGCCTGGATAGATATAGATTCCTTGTACAGGAAAAGGGAAATATTAGTGCCATTATGTTTTTGTTTGTGCAGGGTCTTAACAGCTGTATGATAGGACCAATTGTGCCTGTGCTCTAGCACTAGATGTTTATTTCCAGTAGTATAAGTTATCTATGGTGTACTTTATGGAATGAATTGTGAAAAGAATGACCTTAAATCTGAAAGTTGAAACTCTGAATGAAATAAGCCTTGATGAACATACTTGTTCACTCCAACCTCAGCATACCTCCATTATTCCCCATTAGTTTCCATGCACAATTCACGGCACTCAGTTTAGGAACTCAATACCAAAATAGCCCGCTATAGCTCACTATATATATATATATGGGGTGTGTCTTATCCTCTGATGCATCTTATACGCCGGCAAAAATGGTATCAATTTCTCCATCTCCTCACAGTTCAAGATGTTAAGAATGGTGACACCTAAGAAGGCTGAAAGAGTGAGCATCAGAAACTGCACTTTCTCAGTAGTGGCCTTAACTCTTTGGAACAAGCATCCAATACAGGCTTCCCATAACCTTCCCTATTAGTTTTTTTTTAAAAAAATCTAGTAAAACATGATTATTTAAAGCTCCTTTAGTAATGTTTTACCTGAGATTCTCAAAGTTGTTTTAATTTGTTTAACTCTATTTGGTTTGGTCTCCCAGTGATAGATGCTTATTTATTTGCTAATATCTATTGTATATTTGTATTCAATTTGTTTTAATAAATATGCTATGAACCATCTAGAGAGTGCTTGTACAAAGGGACAACATATAAATTGAAATAACAAAAAAGCAAACAAATAAAATACCTTTATTTAAAACCATGTCATAGAAAATGTCCTCCTTAAAATAACAAGACATACCAGAAAGCAGACTAATGTTTGATGGGCAATATTTCTCTCTCACTTTCAGTAACTATTGCCTCTAAGACCTGTCATTCTTGATAATGAGTGATAGTTTGGAATGAACAAGCAAGTTCAAAATATCTGAATAATTGTTCTAACAACAGTTTTAACATCACAGCATGCAAATTTAGAAGAGAACACACAACATTCTCCTTGCTCAAGAATCCTTCCATTTGTTATGTGTAGGTCAATTAGGATGGAAAGAACGAGTGACAGACACAACTAGCCAGGAGGACAAATATAATTTCAAATGATTTATTAGCTGAATATATCATAATAAATATATCTCTAAAGCAAATTTGCTCTTCACCTCACCAAACAAAGTTATAACTTTGATGCTATAGTATCTGAAATACTTCCCTCCTCCCTGAAAAAAAAGGCTGGCTAGTTATAAAATACTTGACAATGCCTAGGTAAGATTACTGTAAATTGTTATGCATGGTGCTGCCTTCAAAATCTTATTGAAGAGTCTAGTTAGCAGTCTGGCACCTGAATTCTACACTAAATTACACTGACTTTGGATTAACACATAATTCATGTTGTTGTCAGTCCATTTCTAATCATAATGTAAAGTAATAGTAATGAATGTATAGCTCTGTGCGATTTCTTACCAGGGATATAGTCTTTTTGCCTGCTTGCATATTAAGATTATTTCTGAGGGACTATTTCTGGATGCTCTGTTATTTGAAGTTTGGGGGTTGCAACTGTTTACATCAGGGATTCTTAACTTGAGTCCCATGGGCTGGATACAGCCCGCAGCACCATTTCATGTGGCCCCCCACTGCCTCCACCACTCCAGGAAGTGCCATATGGTGGAGGAAGGCAAAATGACCTCTTGCCCCACGAAGCTCTTTGAGGGAGCATGACCCGACCCCTGGCTTTAAAAGGTTGAGAACTCCTGGTTTACACAGCCTTCTTAGTTGTGTTCCACTAGTTGTCAAATGTTTTTCCTAAGGAATACTTATTATTATTTTGCTTGAGATGAAATTGTATTCTGCAGTTATACAGCTTTACTTCAAGTTATTTATTGTTGTTTTCAAAAAAAACAACAACAATAAATAATTATATTTAAATGACTGTCCTTGGTTTTGGGCTTCCAAAACACAAAAAAGTAAGGTGGTAATTTTAAAAGCCTGTCTGAAAACAATACTAATTTGTCTGCCTAATTGGTTAAAAATATCCTAATTGGTTAAACATACTTGCAATAGCTCTTAAACATGTTCTTGCAAGTTATGCCTTGGAAAAGAAGTCAGTTCTCTGAAAAAGACTATTACTATTTCCTCAACTGAGCATCAATGGAAATATGTATTATGGTCAGGACTTTAACCAGGATAAAGCAATTACTGAAGACCAAGCAAGCAGAAAAAGACATTAGAGGAATGAAACTAACACAGACACTAACAACAGACATCTATCTGCCCTGCTGAACTTGAGATAAATGCTATTTACAAATAAAGAACCATTATTAAATCCAGAGTAGCAGCAGAGGCGACACCTAGGGGCTACATACAAAGGCAATACAGAAACTCTAAAACAACATTTCAGAACCACAGCATGTGGACAGCTCATTTTTTGCTACATAATTCAGTAAAGTTTCCAAATAGGTTTCTCCTTAATTATCAAGGTGTATAAAATTAAAAATGTCCAAACAGACAGCAGGATTTGTCATGAAGACAAAAAAACATACATAACTCAATAGTGAGGATCAAAAAAAATTTAAAACATCATGATTTCAACATAAAGGACAGAAAAGGATAATATAGAACTAAAGAGAAACTTGGATGAAAACAAAATTCCATTTACAATGCTTTAGTCAGTGATTAGGCTGTAGAACAAGAGATTGGGAGTTTGATTCTCTGCTATGGCTACTGGAAGAAAAGCCAGTCTGTGTTGTCTTGGACCAGCTGCGCAGTCCCAGGGTGCCCTCAGAGGAAGGAAAGGGTAAAACATTTTTTAAAAAAAATTCTGTACCTAGAAAACCTTGAAAAGCATCAATGTAAGTCAGAATTGACTTGATAGCACATTATTATTTTTAATAAACAATCTCTAAACATATCCTAAATAGATTTTATAATTTTTGCTAGCATACCAATGTGTTACATAGCAAAGCAATCAGAGTTATATACCGCCGCATAGCGCTTGGTGCACTCTCTGGGTGGTTCACAAGTTAATAATAAACATCCTGTCCTTAAAACAGTTTATGAATATGGGCTGCAGGTTTGCTACTTTAAAAATAAAGGCTGCAATTCTGTGCACATTTAATTAGGTTTGCCCCATTGAACATAATAGGACTTCTCTTCAGCTATCTATTAATATGAATGGAAAAAAATAATTATTTCACGTATGTCCTACACTTTTTTATTGAAATCACATCACTATTTTAAGTACTGTTTGATTTAGAATGCTTGTGACATGTTCTCTTTGTATCACTCAAGTTCAGCTGAAGGCTTTTCATTAAACAGCACACTTTAGATTGTAACCATGTAGCCATTTTTTACCTTTTTAGCTTTCTCTTTCTAATATACTGTAGTTCCTTTCTTACTTCACAGAATAAGTTTAAGCCACTTATTCTTTTCCTTTTTAAGGAATGCCTGAAGCTAATTCTCTGCAGTTTTTATCATTTTTAATTATATAAAAAAAGTATACAGTTCACTTATTTTTACATATATTTGAATCAAAAGAATACCTTTTTGAGAAGTTTATTTAATAGGCACTTGAACAAAGCATGGGTCAGTTATATTAAAGACATAAGCCTCCATTTCAACAGTTTGTATACAAACAGATTAGGGAGGATGGGTTATAAAACATTTCTTCATATGACCAGAGGTAAATTAAAAGATAATTAATTAGTTAACTGGTAATCTACTATTGCACACCTTCGCTTATTTAGGAATAAGTGTCATCAAACTCATTGGGACTAAGCATCTTAGTTTAGCAAATAGTAACATGACACAACTATAAACCTGTTACTCCTAACTAAATACATTTAAAGAGTCATCCTAGACATGTCCAATTCAGAAGCAACCCTCACTGATTTCTTTGGGATTTTAGATGTGGATAAGGGATAGCAGCATAACCCTTTGTTTCAAAATGAGATAGTAAAATTTAAGTCAAAATGTGTGTCTGTGAATGTTGGTAAGAATGAAAGAGACTTGAATGCCTTCACTCAGTTTCAGCAGAGGGGCCAACAAATCTATTTTTCAAGTATACAAAGAGAAAGAGTGTAGATTCATGAAGTCTCCAGACAGTTTGCTGCAGCTGCATTGCACGGACCCATAAAGCCAACCCGGGGTTTTTGTCGCAGATGATTATAGGAATTTCAGCACTAGTTTGGCATGTCACAGAAACCCACCAACAAGGGGGGGGGGGCACATCGCTGTAGTATCCCCTGTTGCAGAATAACCTGGACTGTCTAAACTGTGTCCAAAAGTAGTCTCACTGTGCCCCAGGAGTTTGGGGGGGGGGGTTGGCGGCGAGATAGCAATTCTCTGAGCTCCTCAAAGGATACGCTGGAAGTGGAAAGGAAAAAGAGCGAGAATCCAGCCTGCGCTAAGACTTCTGTCTGGGGTGATCACACATCTGCAACTGTTCCATTCAGATTTGCACTAGTCCAGCTGCACCAGAGAGAACAGAGTAGGTACCCAGAGTAGGTACCCAGAGTAGGTACCCAAAGGCAGATACCCTGGGCTTTGGCAAAAGATGAAGGACTATTGCAGGCGGTAGGGCGGGCGGCCTCCCTGCCTTCCTTGCCCCGCTCCAGGAGTCTAGGGGAGGGGGGGATTCCAGGAGGGGCAACAATTTTACACTCACATATATAACATTGGCACCACGGGGTGGGTTTAGGGGCGGGCTGTTAGTTCAGGAGGGTATTCGCACCCCCTGGGTCCCCCCCCCCCAATGGCCCTACCCGGCTCCCTCTGGTCGAGATGCCCTCCGACACCAGAGGGGACAGAACGATTCCTCTCAGGAAAAGTGCCACGCAACGCGCAGCTACGAGGTCGGGGCTCGGCGGAGGCTATAGAGCCCCTCCGTCCTTGTCCTTCTCCCTCCCCCCCCTGCCCAAAAACAACGATCCCCTGCCGGCCCATTCGTACTGCAGTCGCGCTCGGCGCCCGCCAAGTTGACGGGGCGGGAAGTTGCGCGCGCTCGCTGCCCTTCCCCCCCCCCGCCCCGGGCCAGCCTGTGCTGTGGAGAGGCTCCAGGACCAGAGAGTGTCCGTGGGGTGGGGGGGGCCCGAATTTCGTAGGGGGCCACCCTTCGGGTAGTCCGACCAGAAGGAGGTGGAGAAAGGGAGGCCGGCGGCTCGCCCAGCCTTCTCCTGACGAGCGCGCGCGACGCCTGCCGCTCCCTTACCTGGCGTCGCCCGAGCCCGGCGGACGGAGCCCCCCTGGAGAGCGCGGAGCGGCCCCTGGAAGAGGAGGCGTCGTCGTCGTGGTCGTCGGAGTTTGGCGCCTTCTCCCTGCCTTGGCCGCGCGAAGCTCCCGGCGCCTGCCTGTGCGGGTCCCGTCGGAAGGGCGAAGGGAGGGAAGCATGAAAAGGCTGACGGGGAAGGTCGGTCGGTCGGGGGAGAGAGTGCAATGAACGGAGGAGAATGGGATTGGAGAGGGAGGCCGAGGGGGCCAGGCGTCGCCTCAGGAGAGGAGGAGGAGGAGAAGCAGCGGGCCGACCAGGAGCGCCGCCTCGGTCGCCATCCAGGCGCGAAGAGGGGCCAGTGCGGCTTGGTTGAATTCCTGCCCTATTTCTGCTGTCTGGAGCGGCGCTGCGTGACGTCACCGGCGTATTTGCATATCCTACCCAATCGCCCGGCACCTGTGCAGGCACCGGCGGGGGGGGGGGGTTGCGAGAGAGAAGGGGAGAGCGAAGGAGGCGGCAGTCCCAGACCCAGAGGACGGAGGGAAGGATAGGGCTGAAAGGCGCAGCCTTGGGCACACAGGCTTACCTGCGCACCCAGCAGCAGCGCCAGCACAACCTTTCATGAAATAGCTCCAAGGCTGAACTTCAACACTCTGGCGGCAGGAAGCTGAGCTACACCTGGGGTCTCACGCCAAAGTGACTCCACTAACCCTGGTTTCGAGGAGTGTGTTGTTGACCCCGTGAGCCCTGGCAGTCCTGTTACGGTCCATCCTGTGTTCTGGGAACTCTGATTACTAGTAAAAACACTGTCCTTGGAGCAGAAGAGTATTATTATTATTACAAGTAAAACCTCATATAACACTAAAACCTGGTTCCACAAGTCTTGGTGTTATATGATTTTTAGTGTTATCTCATGCATGTTAAAATCCTATGGGATCCATAGAGATACATTGTAACCACACAGGCTTTAGCGGTTGTTATCTGAAGCATCCCACAGGATCTTAATGTTATCTGATGCAATTCTTCCCCCCAGATTCCTTAATGTTATGCGATTTTAGTGTTATTCGATACTAATGTTATATGAGGTATTACTTGTATTATTATTATTATTATTATTATTATTATTATTATTATTATTATTATTATTATTATTATTATTATTATTATTATAATATTTGAATTTCTATACCGCCCTACTTGGCAGAACCAACTCAGGGCGGTTTACACACATGTATAGTTACAGTCACAACATATCAATAAATCAATAGTCAATATCAAATGAAAATAGTCAATAAATAGTCAATATCAGTATCACAGAACATCAGCACATAGACATCATTACAGTAAAAGTAATTCAATAAACAGTAACAAAAAAAATTCAATAAACATCAATATCAAGCAGTAGTTAAAAAATTTCCATATCGCAGTCAAAGAGTAGCGTGCCTTGGCGGGGCCCCTTATAAAAATTTGTTTGGGGGCCCTTAGGAAGGGTAAAGATTTGTTTTGCTTACACACGTTGGGGGCCCCCGTGGCCCGGGGCCCCCGTATAATTGATACGGCAGATACGGCAGTAGCTACGCCTCTGCCTTGGAGACCGAAAGGACAGGGTTCGATTTCCCCTCAAGAGCTGCACTATAGGGGACATGAAAGGAACCTTGTTTGGGCGTCCCCTGCGAAAATCCTTTCAACCCAGAGCAATCTCTGACACGAAAACACACACACCAGGGCTGAAACAAAACAGGATTTAACTTTAGGGGTGGGGTTAGGTCCCCTTTGCTCAAAAGCCAGTCATGTCCGACTGACTCTGACTCTAGGGGACCGTGTTCATCTCCATTTACAGCCAAAGAACCAGTGCTGCTTGCCTCTGAAGACGTTTCTGTGGTCTTGTGGCAGGCATGCCTAGACACCAAAGTTTATGGAATGCTGTTTACCTTCCCACCAAAATGGTGCATATTTATCCTGCTTGCAAATTCTTGCTTTCAAACTTCTAGGCTGGGACAGAGACAGGAGCTCACTCTGTCCTGCAGCACTTGGGTTTTGAACTGCTGACCTTCTGATCATCACATTCAGCGTCTTAACCACTAAGCCACATACAACAATTCAACTCCCTTCTGCTCAGTCCTTTCACTGGCTTCGAATTGTGACATCCAGTCTTTGGTCTCCCAGTTCTTTTCACTCAGTGGTGAAGAACGTCTCTCCTGACCTCAGTTTTATTCACTAAAGTCCAAGATTGGAGACAAGGCTCCTGGTCCAAAAGCAGCCTACGTTTGCCCTGTCTTCATTAATGAGAAGTAATAGACCCTCAGTATGAACAATAGAATTGAGGCTCTCTTTTGTGCGGTCAGCAGCTCATTGTCACCCGTGCTTTCTCCCAGCTCTGACATTCTTGTCGTTTTCTCCACCAGCATCTGAGCTACACTGGTAGATTCCTTCTGCTTCTGAGACTTCTTCTCTCCCCATCCCTAGTAAAAAGATTTGAAGGGGAGATGAAGGTCCTTTTGTTTCACCCCCTCTCTTAGGGACCCTCAAAAGCATCAGGACCCCTTACCAGAGATCTTTATAAATATAGGTGGCTCAAGGTCATCTTCAGGTGATTCCTCCATCCAATAAGCCACTGAGAATCTTTCAGTGGCATTCCTCCAGATCTCTTCTGCCATAGCTTGTCTTTCTTCTCCTTCAGATTTAGCAAGGAGCTCCTTTGACAAGCTTTCTCTTTTTAGATTATCCCTATGTTTAGCCCCACAAACCACATGCTCCAGGGCAGTGGTCCTCAAACTTTTAAAGCCAGGGGCCAGTTCATGGTCCCTCAGACTGTTGAGGGGCCAGACTATTTTTTGAGTGGAATGTATTTTAATTGGAAATGTGAGCCTGCTTTTGGCTGATAAGAGTCAATGTCCAATTCTATGTTTGTCACTGTCAATCGTAACAGGTGATGCATGTGTGCATCAGTTAGTCTGGATCTGATTGGAGATTTCCGGTGTTTCATTTGTGGGGAAGTCTGTTCCCAGATATAGATGCTTCCAAAGATGGTTGCCATTTTGAGTGAATGTTTCTTGAGATGTGGAGGGAACAACAGGTCCAATTACTGGTACCACAACCATGTCAGCCACAGACAGAGCCACTTCAAGACAATGCTACCACTGGAAAGATAAAGGCCCTCCATTTATTTCTAAACTGTTCTTCTGCCTTACCTTTCTCTGTATCCTGCTCATTTGGGAACAACTGAAAAGTCCAAACATCCACTTGACTGTCTCAATGCTAAATTTGTGTTTAAAGGGTGTATGACTTTAGCACGTGCATGCATGCATGCACACATGCACGCGCACGCACACACACACGCACACACACTGTTTTTCGCAAAGTGACTGCTCTTAATTACAATTCAATTTACAATAGTACCATGGAAATCAACAATACAATGCCAGATCAAGTATCAGGCCTCTCCAGCTTCAATTTTGCTTCGATTTTGCATTCTAACAGGAAAACCAGAATAAAACTAAATAAATGAAACAAAAAATATGTAAGAAAAGATCTTTTGGTGAAACACCCCCCCCCCCAAAAAAAAAAAAACATACAACAATGTCATGAAAACACAATGGAGGAGAATAGGTTAATAGTGCTTGGTATGGCAAGAAGAACTAGAGACATCCGCCGCCGCTGCTGCTGCTGCTGCCGCGCCCTCCCGGCCCTCGTCACCGGCCGGGAGGAAGATAAAAGGGGCTTCCCTAGGCGAGGGAAGCCCGAAAACGCCGCCGCTGCCGCTGCTGCTGCCGCGCCCTCCCGGCCATCGTCACCGGCCGGAAGGAAGATAAAAGGGGCTTCCCTAGGCGAGGGAAGCCCGAAAACGCCGCTGCTGCCGCGCCCTCCCGGCCCTCGTCACCGGCCGGGAGGAAGATAAAAGGGGCTTCCCTAGGCGAGGGAAGCCCAAAAACGCCGCCGCTGCTGCTGCCGCGCCCTCCCGGCCCTCGTCACCGGCCGGGAGGAAGATAAAAGGGGCTTCCCTAGGCGAGGGAAGCCCGAAAACGCCGCCGCTGCTGCTGCCGCGCCCTCCCGGCCCTCGTCACCGGCCGGGAGGAAGATAAAAGGGGCTTCCCTAGGCGAGGGAAGCTCGAAAACGCCGCCGCTGCTGCTGCCGCGCCCTCCCGGCCCTCGTCACCGGCCGGGAGGAAGGAAGGAAAAAGGAGCCTCCCTGGCCGCGGTAGCGGCAGGACTTCCCCCGGCAGAGCATTCCTCGCCCCGCCGCCACGGAACACACCTGCGGCCGGGGGAAGAGACTACCGCCGTGCCCAGCCGGGACTCTCTCCACCTCTTCCGGAGGCTATGTTCAAGGGCTGCGGCGGTGCCAGGACTTTCGACAATTGTTAAAAAAATTTGTGCATATTTGATGAATTTTGTAGTTTTATTGTTGTTGAGATTGATGCTTACTGAACTTTTGTGATGGAATGATGTTGAGTTATATATTGTATATTTATGTGATGTGTCTATGAATTTACTGTTTACTCTGTGCTTGTGAACCGCCCTGAGTCGGCCCAGCCGAGTAGGGCGGTATAGAAATTGGAGTAAATAAATAAATAAAAATAAATCTACCAAATGTTAAAGAACTCCTGCTGCTTATTATACCAAAAATAAACTTTCCCTATAACTTTGTCACTCTCGAATATCAATCTGTAAAAACAACAGCCCTATCAAGCTCCTGTCATATAAGCTGGCGTTGCCCGAGGGCAGGATGAAGGCTGCTTAAGGCCCACCTGGTTTCCTACCTGGGGGCTGGTCTGCGCGAGAGCACCACCAACCTCTTGACAAGCACTTTCCCAATCACCCGGCCAGTGTGCACCATTTTTGACCCTCTAAAGCCCCTCAAGTCTCCCTTGCTGCCCCCATCCCACCCACAACTACCTCTGCCTCCACCTCTTCCAAGGATGGCCTGCTCACCTTGCCTCCCCACTGGTTTGACTCAATCCCCATGAAAAGCCCTGACACCACAGCCTATCAGCAGAAAGCACCCCCTCTCACACACACCTCCTTTCTACCACCACCACCACCACCACCACCACTACTCTGCCTTGCTCTCTTCCTCCCCTGCTCTCCCTGGCATGTGATTTCCTGAACTTGTGCAAGGGACATTATCAGCAGCTCCCTTGGGCCGCACAGTCACAAATCTGGGCAGGGGTTATATAAGCCTTACTATCGTTAGATGCAGTGCCTGCAATGTCAAGGGCCAGATTTTTTGATGTGGAGGGCCAGATATGGCCCACAGTCCATAGTTTGAGGACCCCTGCTCCAGGGTCTTCCTTTCCCTTAGAGGTCACTTGCTGACCAATGCCTCTCCATGAACAAGGACATAAACTTGGTTTGGGCCCCAGCATCCTTCTGGAGAGGGAATGGACCACACATTGAGGGTGGTGGAGGTTGCTGACGCTTATCAGGATGTTCTTACACATATTTTGTCTGAACTCCAGTCCATAATGTGTACCTTCGTTACACCTCCCTCCCCTTTCCCATGGCTTAGCGCAGCTGTAGGCCAATCTCTTTTATCTATCTATCTATCTATCTATCTATCTATCTATCTATCTATCTATCTATCTATCTATCTATCTATCTATCTATCTATCTATCTATCTCACTGCCCACTCACCATGAGTTCAGGCATTTTTAAAAAATATATCCTTATAGACAGAAACTACCACTTTGTTATTACATTGTATACTTACAGTCAGACAACTGAACCCATTATGTTGGAGATAGATTTGACCATAATCAAATGAGATCAACTGAAATCAATGGGCCTTGTGACAACCCTGCCTGATTTGGGTCCTATTGATTTAAATAAGCTTAACATTCTAAAAACAGTGATTCTCAAACTTGGAATACAACTCCCAAAAGCCATGACCATTGCCTCTGTGGGCCACTCTATGGCAATTTCTGAGAGCTGTAGTTCAAACACATCTGGGCCTTGAGGTTGGAAACTATTGCTTTAAGTATAACCATGTCTAGATTAAACCCACTGGGACGTAAAAGGTCATCCTTGCTCGAAAGCCAGTCGTATCCAACTCTAGGGTTAAGTGCTCATCTCTGTTTATAGCCAAAAAGCCAGTGCTGTCTGCATTTGCAGACATTTCTGTGGACATGTGGCAGACATGACTAGACACCGGAGTGCATGGAATGCTATTTACCTTCCCACTGAAGTGGTACCTATTTATCTACTTGCAATTTCTTGCTTTCGAACTGCTAAGTTGGCAGGAGGTGGGACAGAGATGGGAGCTCACTCCATCATGCAATCCATAGTTGCACTATGCATCTTCAGTCCAATACTGGTCACATTTGAAGACACCAGAGTATTGTCTTCTGGCACTCATTTGTTTGTATTTTCTTCTGGTTTGGACTAAACTGAGTCTAGTTCACTTGGCTAGATCAGCACTCCTGGTGAGGAAAGCAGGTGAAAAAGCAGGATCAATTCCTGCTCATGCTCTACTGGATTAAATCCTAATTGCTACACCATCAGCAGGTTCAGTCCTACCATCAGAATATGAAGCACTTGCCTTTGGGATCAAAGTTCAGCAAAAATTACTTATTTTCATCATTACTATTGGTTTTTCTCCTTCCTCCTCCTTCCTCCTTTATTTCACTTCCTCCCTTGCCTCCTATCTATCTTTATTTTCTTCCAGAAATGAAAACAAGTGGTATGGACCTGTCTTCTGAAATCCTATGCATACTTAACTTAGGGGTAAGTCCTAAAGTAATGAATAATTTATCTCTGCATTTTCCCATTCAGTAATAATGCACTCCAGAGAACATCCACGTGCATCCTTTTTACAACAAAATGAAAGTAATATTATAGACTTTGTTTTAATTAATTGGTTTAGGAGGTTCACAAGACAAATGTAAAAAAGAACAAAGCTAGAAATATCATTACTTGATTATAAGTCACTCTAATAATGCATTTGAAGTGTGGGGTATAAATCATGATAATAGACAGAAGTAAATAAATATTACAATGCAAATGGATATTCATTGTTTGGAAATAATGTATGTAGATAATTGATATAAATATTCATGCCTTTCAAAATGTAAAATAATCCCAACAAATTACACTGTATATAGAAATGGATGCTCCTCAATGTGATTTCAACATTTTCAGAGTATATATTGCTTAGGTAAATTACACAGTGTGATTTTGTATAAACCTCTTGCAAGATAGTATACATATGTCTTTTATGCATACATATTTATTTAGATGCAGAGCTTGGAAGTCATATGTTACATGTTATGGAGTTTCTGCAACAACTTACTTCTTTGTGTGAATACATTGCCAGTGTTGTTACTATTTTAAGGCAATTTAAAAATGAGTATTGTCACTTCTTATTTGTTTTAATATAATGAGTGTTGCTCATTTGCTACTTTTTTGGGGGGGGTCATTTTGAATGAATTCTTGCAATCTTTGAATTACTCAGAATGTGAAAGTGATGCTTGTAATACTTGAAAATAAAGACATGAGCTTTGTTGGACCACTAAAATCTCACAGACAGGAACAGTTTTCAACTCCCACAGGCCTCTTCATCAGGCTATGCTCTGCTGAACTGGGGCAGTGAAGAGAAAAAAGAAGAGTATCCCAAATGATGGCCAGATGCAGCAGCCAGGATGTTTTGTTTAAAGCAGTGTCTGAAATAGAGACTGTGGCATTGGAAGCTCACTTGGGGTGGCAGGCTTCAAGTTTCACCCAAAGGGGTGTCACCAAGAGCCCTGGTGGTGCAGTGGTTAAACTGCTATACTTCAGCGAAATTGATGGATCCTGATGGGGATCAAGGTTGACTCAGCCTTCCAGCCTTCCAATGTCAGTAAAATGACTACCCAGCACATTGGGTGCAAAATGTTAATTACCTGTAATCTGCCCAGAGTGTGCACTAAGTGTAATTGCTATTACAGTCTCTTTCCCAGTCTTGGGTAGCACTAACTACCTTCTTGTGAAGCCCATGGCTCCTCTTTGACTGGAACAGAGAAGCACAGAAATGTGGTAAACACATATCAGACAAATCTGAGATCAAAGTTTAATTGAATATATCAGGCAGGAGACAGTCAAGAGCAGCTGGATTAGGACTATTACCCAGTTCAGAGGCATCCTTCAAGGTAAGTGCCCTTGCTTGGATGTAAATATTGCCCTGGACAGCTATTCAGGTGTCGTCATCACCTCCTTCTCCTCCTCCTCCTCCTTCTATTCAGATTCCAAATATTGGCTATCATCATAGTGATTAGCCATGAAGTTTGTCCTGGAAACAATATAATGCAGGGGTCTTCCATTTGCCTTCCACATTGCAGTGTGACACCTGTATCCAGTTCAGCAAGTCACTTTCTGGTCCTGAGCCCTTATGGCACACAAAGACCTCATTAGCCCCAGGCCAGTATTGATGAAGCTGCTGTCAGACATCAAGGTAGATTCATATGGGATTTAATCACCCTTTCATTACCCTTCCCTGTGAACTTTTGGCAACCAAGGCGATTTGTTCTCAGGATTGTCAGGTTAGTTAACCACTGCCTCACTATTGGTGCTGAGTCACTGGTAGTATGGTCTACTACTCTATTACTACTACTCTATTATCCTGCTATGGTAATGTCTTCCATAGACAAAAATCCAAGAGCGATTCCTGAAACCTACTTTGCCAATGTGAGTGTATAACACTGCATTCTCCATTTTGCAATTTATTTTATACAATAAACCTTGGCCAGTACATTTGACTATGATTTGGGGGACTTTTATCTTATTTTGCAACATCTTTAGCTCTAACATCCAGCCTAATGGAGAGTCCTGCAAAACTGAGAGGCTTGTTCCTGTTAGTGGCCTAAAAATAATATTACTCATGCCTGTTTTTTTATTGTGTTACAAGGACTACACCACTCATTTGTTTTCTTTTATATACTAATAAGAAGTGATACAAAGAGTAACACTTCCAATAAGGAGCAGCAAATATTTTCAACAAAGCTGCTTTTTTTAAAAAGCAATGTTCTCAGCTCTGCTCAGAAAAAAAGGTTGTGATGAAATTAATGGGACAAAGTTCCTTGCAAGTGGGTTTTAGATTGCCGCCTTCTAAATTAGAAAAAATGGCTGTTTGAGAAATCAAACTGAAGAATTAATATCTCTTGATAAACAGAGATAGCTATTGGGTAAAATCTATATTGATTAATGATCAACTTACACAAGACAAATGGCTTTCAAAAGAGGCAGGGACAAGGCAGAGGACACACAGTTTCAGAATATTTGTGAAATTGGATAAAGGGAGTCATTCCCAAAATGTTAATCTTCTTACCAAAATTAAATTCATTCTTTTCATTAAGTATGAATTACATACATCCTAGACTTTGCATTCTCAGGAATTAATTATGGATTGCTCTTTGTCTTGAAACTACAGGATAATCTACTCATTTTGTATAAACAATGTTACATGTTCAATTTGATTTTAATATATTCTGACATTACCGTGTACTCAGTAGTACTTTTCCAGAGGCTAAAAGGCATATTTAATTTAAAATTAGGCATTTGACTGAAATGTATTCATGCACCATATTTGGAGTAAGATCCATAACAGCACAACTTAAAAATTAATATTATCAGAAATGTACATTAAAATGGCAAAATTCCTTTTACAAGTACAGTGTCACCTCATACAATGATTTTAATCTGTTCCATGGGGCTCATTGTTGTACGAAACAATTGCTATACGATACATGCATCGTATAGCGATTTTCCCTATGGCAGTGTTTCCCAAATGCTGGTGTTTGGACTTCAGTTCCCAGAAGCCTAAGCCAGTATATTGACTGAGTAGTGCTTTGGGGAATTGACTTAAGCTTCTGGGAATTGAAGTCCAAACACGAACATTTGGGAAACACTGCCCTATGGGATGCATTGTACAGTATAATGATTTTTTATTTTTATTTTTGCTAAGTGGTTTTCCCATTGAAAAATTGTTGTACGATTTTTTCCATAGGGAAAATTGTTATGCAGGACACCATTTCCCCAAAAAACCTAATTGTTATGCGTTTTTGTTGCTATATGGGGTGATTATCGTATGAGGTTCCACTGTATTGTTTAAAACTGAATTGTCTTTTAGAACTCTGTTTTTAGCTAAATTAATTTTCAGATAGTAATTCCAAAACAAAATAAAAATTAGACAGCTTATTTCTATTCCTCCCATTTAGTAGTCCTTGGCTAAAATCCTGCTGGCTAGTAGAGTAAATCAGAGTAAAGTTGGTTCAAATGGGCCTGTTCTAAGTGTGACTTACTATTCCAATGCAATTCCCATTAGAGTAAGCTAATTTGTACCAATGGAATTTATGGAGGAATTGGCTCACTAAATTCTCACTGATTCAGTGGGCCTCTTTTGTTGTAATTTACTATACTAACCAAAAGAATTTTGGCTACTGTTAAGCAGCCTAATTAACCCAATTACATACCAATGAAATTATAAAGCTCAACAAGAAAGATTCGCAAATGAACCACATTAGTGGAAAGACTGCTGTGAACCATCTTGAAGCAATTCTGGAGGCTAGAGTTTGCATATGAAAAATCATGGAGTCTTTATTTCTGCCGTAATAAGATTTTTGGTGGCATATGTCAGACCAGGTATTCCAAAACAGTTCCAATGCTTTCAGTCACATGCTTTGTCGAGAAGGGAAGGAGAGTGGCATTGCTTTTGCAGAGCGATTCTCTCCTTTGGTGACCTCTATTATTATTATATGTGTAAGTTCTGCCAAGATCTACAGCAGCAGCTGCAATGTAAAGAACATCATAGTTCTACCATAAATCACCAAAGTAAATCATTGCTTCATTTTCTGAGCTGGTTTATTAGAAAGAGCCCAATTCGCCATCAAAATAACTCTGCTAAAGTGAGTGCTGTCTCGCACTAGTGGAAAACAGAAATGCAGCATAAGGTACCATGACAGAAGTCAGTCAGGTCAGAAGAATCAGCATGTAGGCTTTATTTTAGTCACTGCAGTTACTGTGAGAGCATTCAAGACAATTCCTCCAAAAGAATGAACTGAGCCTATGTGTTACAGCATTTAGTAGCCACATTCATATTCCATTTCATTACTGGGATGCAGGGCATGATATCTACCTGTAGATTAGCTAGGGCAAGGATGATTCTTGTAAGGATAAATGAAAACTGAGTGAAGGGACAAACAAACTAGTGCAGAAAAGGAAAATGCACTTCAACAAGACTATCCCTTGAATTTCCATTTCCAAATCTGCCTTTAGTCTTATGCAACAGAAAAGAGAACTCCATGGAGTTGATCTTAGGTCATAGGAAAACGAAGAACCCCAGGAGATCAGACTACAGGCCTGTCTAATGCAATACAGTATCCTGTCTTCCACTGGTGGCCAGCTTGATGCCTAGGGCATGCCCACACAAGAATCCAAAGAACAAGGCTGTTGTGCTACAAAGTGACTTCAGCTGCATATTTGCATCTCTGCTTCCTTTGGCTTCATACTGGCACACAAATCAGTCCACATTTACACAGAAACAGAATAAACAATGTCCACCTTCTTGTGATACAATATCATCTTGGTGGGAGTACAGAGGCTCAGGTTGGCAGCATGTAACAAGGAATATTGGTATTATGAATAAGAAAACATCCCTTTGGGAAGTAAGGAAATTCATATTTGGTGATTGTTTCCCAAACAGAATTTTTTCTTTCTTTGTATCAGAACATTGTACAATTGAAAATTATGGATGCCTATTGAATATTTAGACAGTTTTTGACCAGAAGAGGCGACTTCAATGGCATTATCTCAACAATTTACAGGACTTTCTTTTTAATATGTGGGGACTAGAGGGATACATTATTAAAAAGTAAAGGTCACCCTTGCTTGAAAGCCAGTCATATCCAACTCTAGGGTACGGTGTTCATCTCTGTTTACATCCAAAGATCCAAGGATGTGTGTCTGAAGACATTTCCATGGTTACGTGGCAGGCATGGCTAGACACTGGAGCACACAGAATACTGTTACCTTTCCACTGAAGCAGTACCTATTTATCTTCTTGGATTTTTCTTGCTTTGAAACTACTAGGTTGGCAAAAGCTGGGACAGAGATGGGAGCACACTTCGTCATGCAGCATTCGGGTCTTAAATTGCTAACCTGTCAGCCTCCCAGACATCAAGTTCAGCATCTTAACCACTAAGGCACCACAGTCCACTGAGGCATAAATTGATGCATATAAATGCTAAATTATTTGAATTTCTCCACATTCACAAAAAAACTCATCCTGTATCCAAGTAGACTAACATAAGGTCTCTGACTGAGATCATGAGAACATGTCATCTGGAAAGCTAGACTAGATTCAGATGGTGGAGGAGTTAAAATTTATTTTAAAAAGCATCAAAACTTAAGATATGCAGATGACATCATCTTACTGGCAGAAAGAAGAAGTCTTGAATACTACTGTTGGAGGTGAAAAAAGAAAATGCCAAAGCAGGATTGTGTTGAAGATTAATAAGACCAAAGCCATGGCTACTGAAGAACTACACAACTTTAATCTTGACAATGAAGAAAACGGAGTGCAAAAGTAGACTAGCTCCCACATGGTACACCTTGGGCAACATGACATAGTCACGGCTAAATAGTCTACACATTAGAATAAGATGAGACTGAACTGGTGATGGTGATGGTGACGGTATACACCAAAAGATCCTTCACATGATCCTCAAGTCCATAACACTGGACCTTCAATTACCATCTGTCAATTTAACATTGAAGTGTTAGAGCAAAGTGTGTTCAGTTAGCAAGAGTTCTCAATATCCATCAGCCTCATGCCATCTTGTTTCATCATACAATAAATAATTAAATAAATGAATGAAGAAAATGAAATAGTGAAAGATTTTATATACTTAGGCTCAATTATCTATCCAAGCAGAGACTGCAGCCAAGATATCAGAAGACTGAGACTTGAAAGTGCAGCAATAAAGGAATTAGAAAATATCATTAACTGTAGGGATGCATCACTGAAAGCCAAGGCCGATATAATCCACAAGTTTGTATTCCCAATCAATATATACAGGTGAGAAAGCTGCAGAGTAAAGAAAGCTGACAGGAAAAAAATTAACTCGCTGTTAATGTGGTGCTGAAGGAGAGCTCTGCAGATAGCCCAGATGGCCAGAAAGATAAGCAAATGGGCCCAAGAGCAAATTAAGCCTGAAATGTCTCTGGAGGCAAAAATGACAAAGTTGAAGCTGTCCTACTTTGGACACAATATAAAAAGCCAAGATTCTCTGGAAAAGACAATGAGGCTGAGAAAGATTAAAGGCACCAAGGGAAAGGGAAAAACAAATATGAGATGTATTGGCTCCCTCAAAGAAGCCAAAGGCTTTAATTTGCAAGATCTGAGTTGGACTGTTGAAGATAGGACATTTTAGAGATATCTTATTCATAGGGTCACCATAGGTACTAAAAGATTTGATGTCCCATAAAAACAAATTCTAGTAGCCCCATTTGCTCTTCCTACTTTGCTTTGAAGACTATTAAGTGATTTTGGTCCATCCAAAATCTTGTCCTGGTGGAAGAAACTCTTGATGCTTGAGGCATATCAGAAAACAAAACAAAACAAAATAAAATAAATAAAATAAAATAACACTGTAGCACTTTAAAGACTAACTGCTATATTTTTATTGTTAGCTTTCGTGGATCAAGTCCACTTCATCAGACAAAGAGTGAAACTTACAGGCATGTTCTTTATATACCAAATTCAGGGGCTCAATGGGAGAAGGGGTGTGGGCCAGACGACAGAAGGGGTGTGGGCAAAATGACAGACAAGCAAGCACAAGATTGCAGCTTCACACAGCCATTAGAAACAATAGATTATTCAGATAAACTCTAATGATTCCCTTTCAATCTCAAGGTTGCTGAGAAAGCCCACTACGGTCTCTGATCAACTTGTGACCTGCATGTCAGGTGGAAAAAAACAAACACCTGTATCTGGTTTCTTTCTGTTTTACTAAAGAGAATTGGCAGGAAAGTTGTAATATAAAATCATATAGCAATCTGTGTATCAAATTTGATAATGTCCCAGAAACCCTTCACTAATATTTAGCCCCCTGTGATGGGTATCTAACAGATGGATGTATTTGATTTCTGCTGTCTCCCTTTCAATCCTAGTTTTGTAATTTCTCTGTTGCAGAATTGCAACTTTCAGGTCTTGGACAGTGTCCAGTTAGATTGAAGTGGTTTGAGACAGGTTTCTCCGTGTTGCCATTCCAGATATCTGATTTGTGTCCATTAATCCTTTTGCGTAAAGATTATCCTGTTTGTCCTACATAAAGCACGGATGGACATTTCTGGCAAGAGATGGCATAAATTACATTGGCAGAAGCACAAGTAAAACTGCCTTCAATGTTGTGTGTGGTGCCATTGGGTCCAGTAATACTGTTTCCAGAGTGAATGTGGGGGCATAGTTGACATCTGGATTTGCAGCAGGGTCTAGTTCCCATATCTGCTCCACTTCTGTGTAGTCTGTTGTATGTCAGTAGTTGTTTGAGATTGGGGGGTTGTCTATAAGCGAGTAGGGGTCTGTCACCAAGGGCTTTGGAAAGTGAAGCACTCTTGTCCAAGATGGGTTGGAGATCCCTTCATTATGTGTGTGAGTGGTTTAAGTTGAGGGCTGAAGGTGACAACCAGTGGTGTGTGATTGCTTTCCCTTCTGGGCCTGTCTTGTAGTAGATCACTCCTGGGTATTCGTTTAGCCCGGTTAATTTGTTCTTTAACCATATTGGATGGGTATTGTAGTTTGAGAAATGCATTTTGTAAGTCTGTGAGCTTGGCATCTCTATTGTGTAGGTCTGAGCAGATGCGATTGTACCTGAGAGCTTGGCTGAAGACAATGGATTTTGTTGTGTGTTCTGGGTGGAAGCTGGAGGCATGCAGGTAGGTACATCTGTCCATGGGTTTGCGATATAGTGTGGTACTAAGATGTCCATTTTGTAATTTCACAGTGGTGTCCAGGATATTTACTTGTTGTGTAGACTGATCCAAACTGAGTTTGATATTTGGGTGAAAATTATTGAAGTCTTGGTGGAATTTCTCCAGGGTTTCTTTTCCATGTGTCCATGTTTTTGCTGTCCATAGATTTAGTCTAGTATCTTCTGGTTTAACATTTAAAGCATGAGATACTTGCAGGAAACCTGACTGCTCTTTGGAAAGACAGATACTGAAGCTGAAGTTCAAATATCTTGGCTATCAAATGAGAAGAAAGGACTCACTGGCATTGATGCTAGGAAAGATCAAAGGCAAAAGGAGAAGAGGGTGGGAGAGGATGAGATGATTAGATGGCATCATTGATGTGGTGAGCATAGATTTGGGTGAACTACAGAAGATGGCAGATGATAGAGGAGCCTGGCATGCTGTGGTCCATGGGTTCGCAAAGGGTCAGACTTGTCTGCGTGACTGAACAACAATAACAAATATGTAGAACACCTTAGCTTGATTTTAGCCATCATCTAGGGCAGGGGACCTCAAACTTTTAAAGCCAGGGCCCAGTTCATGCTCCCTCAGATTGTTGAGAAGCTGGACTGGTGGTGCTGCTGCCCCCCATTCCCCCCACCCTGAGGCCCCACACTCCCCACCACCCTGAACCTCCACACTCCCCCCCACAAGCCCTCCCCATTCCCCCCACTGCTTCCCTGTTTACCGGCCTGGAGGAGCTGCATGGCATGAGTGAAGGAGGGGGCTAAGCTGTCCTTCTTGCCTGCAGCCCATGGGAAAGCCATGGGAGGCCTCCCTAGCCCCTGGAAAAGCCACACACATGTGTCCTGGCCCCAGAAAAAAACACGGGAGGCCTCCCTGGCCCCTGGAAAAGCTGCACATGCTGCCCGCCCTGGCCCTCCAAAAAACCAAGGGAGGGCTCCATGGGAAAGCTGCATGCACCTGCCCCAGCCTGTGGGGAAATCATGGGAAGTCTCCCCAGCCCCCAGGAATGCTGTGCACACTTGCCCCGGCTCTTGGAAAAGCCATGGATTTAATTTATTTATTCAATTTGTATATTTGGATGCCTCCCTGGCCTCTGGAAAAGCTGTGTGTGCCCATCCCACCCCCCAGAAAAGTCACAGGAGGCCTCCCTGGCCCCTGGGAAAGCCATGCATGCCCCATCCTAATCCCTGGAAAAACAGTGAGGGCACAAGCTAGATGATTTGATGACATGGGCTGGATCTGGCCACAGGCCATAGTTTGAGGACCCCTGATCTAAGAGACTGGTTTTCATAAATTGGTTTTCATTTATTTGCTAGCATCTCTCAATGTGTTTCTGGAGCGTCATTGCCAACCAAATAATAGAGTCTTTAGTGAGACTAGATTTTAGATAGCCAGCAATAATCCTGCATGATTCATTAAGAGGTACATCCAGTTTTTTGCATGTGCTGCTTTATACTATATGACACTAGCAAATTCTGCTGTGGAGTAGTGCAGGGACAGAATTGTTGTTTTTATTACTTGTGGGTATGCACCCCAGTCTGACCCAGCTGGTTTTTTAAGTATATTATTCTGTTGGCAACTTTCTGTTTGGTGTTTAAATGATGGTTGTTGCTGTTTTTTGTATGCTAAGGTTGGATCTAGAATGACACCAATATACTTTGATGTAGGGCATGTATTGATGAGCTTTGTGGAAGACCACTGACTTGTGAGGAGTTAAAGTGATATTACCAATTTTCTTCTCTACAGCTTTCAGATTATTAAAAATCATCTTAGTATCTGTGTATTACAAAAAACCTTACGGATCAGTTTATGCTAGGGAAACTACATGCTGACCAAATGAAGATACCTTCCCATCGAACGCATTAAACAGATGGGGAGTGGTTAGCAAGAGAACACAAGATGTACAAATATCTTGTGATAGAGGAGGCAGGTAGTATCTGCCAAGCCTTGTGGCAGAACATCTGTCCGTTCTTGACTAGAGAAACATCTAATAGAGTAGGCAGATAAATTTCTGCCAAGTTTTAATATAAGACATGTGGAATGTATGATGAGTAAGAAAGACACCAGACCAAACAAAGGAAGGGATGAGCCAGGTCACAGTGACCCTCCCTATGTTCCCAAGATAGTGACCAGATAATGAGGCAATGGGTCCAGCTGCAGAGGGTAAACCATCAGTCAATTACTCCATCCAGTTGTTGATGAGTTTTGGACATCTTCAGAGCATGAGGGTGTAGAGCCAAGGCTGATGATCCAGAATCTTTACAGTATATAAGGAACAGCCTCGGACCCAGATTTTTGGGGCTCCTTTGGACCAGAAAGCTGTCTCTTGCCACCTAGCCTGAGCTCCCAGGTAGCATAAAAAGAAGGGACAGAGGGAATCTGTGCTGATTAGGTAAATATGCAAGTTACCTGCTTTCTCTGTCTCTGAAATATGCTTTGTTTGCCTAGAAAAATGTTGGAATAAAACTTTGTTTCTTTACCATCTGAGGTGCTTCTTTTGTCTCTGGCATCCTAAAAAGAATCTAAAGCCCATCAGACCTGGCCAGTCTGAGTTGGCAACATAGAGCAATGTTCCAAAATCTTTCCTTAGATATCCCTCTCTTCTCTTTGTTCTTTGTGTGGAAGGCAAGATTTTGTTTTTGAAAGATTTAATCTCAAATGATTGTTTTGTAATATAGAGAAGATATTTTAAGGTAAAAGTTAACAGGTGTTTGATGGATGAAAATGTTTTCCCCTGGAATGTCAAAGCAAGATAATCAGCACAGACAATACTTATGGAGTATAGCAATATCAGATGATCATTTGTGTAAATGTTAAGAAGTAATGCTAGGACACTAACCTGTAGGAAATTGTTCTTTTGATTACTCCAGTGACAGTGCCTCCCTTGAAATTCAGCAAAGAATCTTCAGTTTCGAAGTAGAATGATAACCATTCCTGTTAATTTGTGGTCTTTAGTATGGAGTATGTTGTTGGTCAGGCACCATCATGGAATGCAGGCGAGAGAACAGCCCAAAATGGAATTTACAAATTGATCATTATTCTCTGACTGAGGGGGAATCCAAAACACAGCTGCATCTAGCATCATTGTAAACTTTTCCCAGTTGACTTATTTTAAAATTATGCCTCTTATGGAATGGTATGGTTTGAAGTTGCATGGCTGATTAGATCTGACATAGAATGGGTCTGTGCTGAGTGTTTGGATTTTGGTTACCTGTGCTCTTAATGCACTATTGAGCTCTCTAACAAAATACCAGAACACCTTATATGCCTCATGAGAAACCTGTACATGAATCAAGAAGCAACAGTTAGGACAGAATATGGAATGATGGAGTGGTTTGGAATAGGAAAAGGAGTAAGGCAAGGCTGCATTTTGTCACCCTGCTTATTCAACTTATACACAGAACACATAATGCGCAATGCAGGGATGGAGGAATCACAATTTGGGATCAAAATTGCTGGGAGAAACAACAACAATTTGAGATACTCAGATGATACCACTCTAATGGCAGAAAGTGAGGAGGACCTTAAAAAGCTCCTGATTAGGTTGAAAGAAGAGAGTGCAAAAGCTGGCATGATACTCAATAGAAAGAAAACCAAGATAATGGCCACAAGCCCTCTCAGTCCCTGGAAAATAGATAGGGAAGAAGTAGAAGCAGTGACAGATTTTACTTTCCTACGATCAAAGCTCACTGCAGATGGTGATTGCAGCCATGAAATAAAAAGGTGACTGATTCTTGGGAGGCAAGCGATGAGAAACCTGGGGAACATAGTGAAAAGCAGAGACATCACATTGCAAACAAAAATTCATATAGTCAAAGCAATGGTATTCCCTGTGGCAATGTATGGTTGTGAGAGCTGGACCATTAGGAAAGCTGAGTGCAGAAGAATAGATGCCATTGAGATGTGGTGCTGGAGGAGAGTTTTGAGATTCCCCTCGACAGCGAGGAGAATAAATAGGTCAATCTTAGAAGAAATCAACCCTGACTGCTCTTCAGAAGGTCAAATAGTGAAGATGAAGCTAAAGTACTTTGGACATCAAATGAGAAGAGAGGATTTGCTTGAGAAAGCCTTGATGCTGGGAAGGGTGGAGGGCAAAAGAAGAAGGGGGCGACCCAAAATGAGATGGCTAGATAGAATTGTAGACTCAATGGGCACAGAACTGAGCGAGTTGAGGAGGATGGTGGAGAACAGAAGTGCCTGGCAGACAGTGGTCCATGGGGTCGCAAAGGTTGAAATTGACTGTGCTTCGGAACAACAAAACAAAATTTAGATTTGGAATGTAGCATCTCTGTCACCTGCAATTGTTAAATAAACTGGGTCCTTTTGGATAATATATAAGATACATTGTCTGAGATTCTACTCATTTTATAATGGCTTTCTATATTTTTAATTGTGTTCATAGCCTCAAAATGTTGCTACAGATATTGAAATCTCCAACTAGGAAGTGAGTTTTTGTCCTCCATATTAGACAGTTTCTTAAAGTAAAATGATATATTAAGTGGTTTATTGATATTACTATACACACAGCCAGCCTGAGTGTCAAGATTCTATGTTTTCCTCTTTAGCATAGCCCATTGAGGATGTCTTGACTTTTGAATAAATCTGGTTTCAAAACATTGTCTTCTCAATTGTTTCTTTTAAAATTGATATGGCAGTAGGGATTTGTGTGCTGCATTTCAGTATATTGTACAGAAGTTGTCATTCTTAGTTTAAAGTATGCATTTTTGATATATATATTTGGAAAAGAAATTCTAACTGTTATAGCACTATACAAATATATCAGTATAAGAGTAAATGAACAGGAATGCATCTGTTTGCAATATTCAGTGCTGAAGTATTGTAGTGCTCTAATTGTAACAGATTTAAAAAATCCTGGAGCCTGAAGTATGGTATCTACAGGGAATGCCCAAGGGACACAATATGAACCTACACAAATGTTCACTGACCCTTAGTCAAAGAAAAATACAGCAATTTGGGAATCAGTGCAAAATAAATGTCCCTAGCAAATGGTTTAATATAACCCACCATTTTGGCAAGCTGATACAATATGTATTCTTTGATCTTTGCATCAATTTTAAACCTGACAAAACTGATCCAACCATAGAACTGTTTATTAATGTAGAAATGCTCTGAGAAGACCATAATGCCTAGTGTTACACAAATGGCATTTCTGTGTTATTTATGGGGCCTCTCAGCAACTAACACATTCCAGGAATTTTTGGTTAATGATGAACAGTTCCTCTATGTATTTCCTTGATATAAGGTATATCACATTTCTGTTTGAGACAGAAGAGTTAGAGCTCCTCTGGGTTTGGGTCACTCTCTGTATTAATAGAAATTAATGTTGTTTGTGGTCCTAAGGAGTATAATTTAGTCACTTTGCTCATCAGCAATTTCACAGTGCAATGCTTCTAGTATGGAAGGATTAGCTTGATCCCTGCCATTGTGTACTCACAATGCTTTCCATTCTTCAAGGAGATTCTTTCTGTGTCCCACAACAAGTTGCTGAAATTGATTACTGGGGTGTGTGAAAGAATAATAGCTCTCATCTGACATAGCTACTACAAAAATGCGGTGTTGCTGAAGTGCATTTGTAAGACCCATGGAGAATGGAGAAAACTACTTCCCTTTCTTTTCTCTATATGGTTGAAAATTTCAAGGCTAATTTCAGAGATCTTTAAAGATGGAGTTATGACTCCAAGAATGTGGGGCACTTTCATAATTTCCCCACCGAGTGATTGAAACGGACTCATTGTTCCTGAGTAGACCTTTGGGCCTACAAGCAAGTGGTCCAACATCTGAATAGGCATCCTGTGGCTAAGCAATCCAGGATTTCAGCTAGCCTTTTATACAAATCCTGATCTGAGCCAGGTTGTTATATAAGTAGTGCATAGAAAACTAAACAATTCCAGTCTTTATGTCTTTTAAAAATATATTGTAGCAAAGCAGGTTACAGATTTCTTAGTTTTAGGAAGCAAAACAATTCTAGGCAAATAAAGCATTTTCAGTTCAGATACCACATTGAAAACAATGAAAACCTGACTGAGTGTGGAAGCCCAGAGGCCCCCATCTCTAGTTTAAAACGACTACATGTTTGCTGAGTTCACAGCACACCCATAGACTTATGCAGCATCGAAAGAGTGAAGAACCAAAAGAAGCCGTTCTCTCTCATCCCTTCCTTTTTAGCTCCTCTCACAAACTCTACCCTTTGGGTCTTCCTCTGAATGAGTCCAACCAATGACTACTCAGTACTCCTTGTCTATCAAACTTCAGGTTTCATTTATCCAAGAACACGAGGGTTAGAATGTTTAGTCTAGCAAGCAATTCCTGCCCAGTGACAACCCATAATGCAACATTGCCCCCTCCTCCAGTTAACAGCATGCAGAAATCCATGTCACTATTCTAAAAAAAAACACAGGCCTCATTTCTATCCCATGACAGTGCTCAAGATAATAAAGGAATACTAATGCCCATTTGTATTACATGTTACTTGGATGGTTTACTGGGGGTGGGTTGGCAGTTGGAGTCTTTTCAACCTTCATTTTATATTGTGGATGGCTTCCCCCCCCCCCCCCGAAGGATTCAAGCCTACAATATAAATGTTTACTTGTGGAGGATCTAATTATTTTAGCTTGCCATCAACTCAGAAGATTTCAACAAATTTGAGTCTAATGGAATGTTTGTGGATTTCCATCTGGTCTGAAGCATACAGGGTGGTGGGGTTTGAGCCTTCCCTAATCAACCATTAACCAGAAGAAAAATCATCTCACTCAATCCTGTAATGGAAAAAAAATCCCAACGGCACAGGAAGTTTTTTCTTCTCATTAGGGGCACTTTCAGTAGGTTTCCTGCTGTATATGCTGCAATTCTAGAGCAAACTGGTGCTAGTTTGTTGTTTACATCCCTTGACATGGTTATACTATACAGACCCACCAAGGTGATGGTTTTACAATAGTTATATAATTGTTATTAATTAAGGTATTTTAATCCTAGTTTTCATTTTAAACAAATTAAGCCTAGCATTTTGCAATACTGCAGTGTCAACTGTAGACAAATGTGATACAGTTACAGTACACATATTGAGCTTACTTGCCTACAGACTCCATTCCTTACTTTGGAACATCAACCCTAGATCTCACCCTCTTGAGGCACCATTTATGCTCAGGGCATTATCAGCTCAATAAAGAGTTGACTCTTCCCATAAACAGAAGCCTGCTGAGACTAAGAATAAGAATTGAAAACAATTGTTTCACTCTGAATGCATATAGTGTACAGCAGACATCTATAAAAATCCTATCGTATGTATTCTAGATAAAATGATAAATAATATCTAGATATAATTATTTGCTATGTGTAGTATTTATTTATTCTTTGACAAATTTTTAATTTTATTTTTAAAACTTTTTTTAAAATGGAGCAATTTCACTGGGTACAAAGAGAAAATATATACTCAGGACATATATCTTACTGGCCATTAGAGTGGTGCATCTGGCAATATATATATATATATAAATACAATACTTGCAGGCTGTACTTTTATTTTTTACACAACAATTGCTGCAAAACATATAGAATGGAGAGACATTCAGAATATTAATGTTAGGATCCCAAGAGAAAAATAAGTAGCTTCTCACATGTTGCCTTTATCAGAGTATGTCACTCACATTAAATCCGAAAGAAAGCCACTCCGAAAGAAAGCTCTCTGTCACTCACAATGTTGGTCACTTTAGTGAAATGAATAAAAGAGAGGATAAATGATTGCTTTCAGTGTTCATTGTTTGTCTAGCACCTAGTCACAAGCATTTCCCTCAGTTTAAGAGAGAAAGTGACATATATTTGTCCCTCTCTTTGTGTTATGTCATTCACCATTCCATAATAGTGACTGTACGACATTAGTGTAATCATGAATAGAGTGGGTCTTTTGGGCATGCGCTTGAGATATGTTTTGTTCATCTGGAAGGGTCTGTGTTCTTTGGAGCATGCAGTTCAGATCATTTTGTCTGGATTTTGGCTTGTATGGTTGCTTCTATCAGTCCTTTTGGGTCAGCTGCTGGACAGTGTTCAGATGACATCATTGGTTACACACAAAATAGGGTGGGTCGGGTGAACCCTGCTCCTTTTGCTTCCTCTTCTGCTCACAGTGGTTGCTTAGTTTAAGAAGTCATACAAGAGTAGGCCCATTAAATCGGTGAGGTTTTTGTGAGTTAACTCCTCCTTAAGTTCCATAGAATCAATGGAACTTAAAGAGGAGTTGAAGCATCAAATCCCCATTGTTTCAGTGGGCCTATTTTAGTGCAACTTCTTCAGCTAAGAAACAGCGTTTCATCCCCTGAGTGGTTTTAACTCATTTCTATGTGATAATCTTACAGACATTTTAACATGCAGGTACCCCACAAATGTTTTTAATGCCAGCATCTTTTTTAAAAAATGGCTATTTTCTGGTTTGGTTTGTTGTTCTACTTTCTATGGTGAAAATCCTGTTGTGAAATAAAACACATAAAAGACAGGTCACACAAAAACAATTCTTTTGCAGTTTTCTGGCCATCGGTCATGTGGCTGGGCACACATATGGGGCATGTCAGAGCACATGATAGTCAGTTGGCACAAGTGGACATGCTCAATACATGATTTCCAGTTTGTACTGAATGATCCCAAAAGAAGTCTGACCTACATTAATTGTCATCATCATCTGCTACTCACATCCAATTATACATTTTTCCTCGAAGTCATTTTCTCAGTTGATGGATGTGTCTCTGGTGACTCAATAAACCAATCCTGGCATGAAACATGCAACCACACACATTACACTGAATAGATGGTGGAGGGCCTAGTTGAGTTTGATGAAACTTTTGTGCTTGTCACTTAGCCTCTTCATGTCTACGGCATTCTCCTTTGAGGTGATCAGTAGCAGCAGCAGTGATGGGATGCCCCTGGTTCTATACGGTTCCCTGGAACCGGTAAGAACAATCCCGGAGGGTTCTCCGAGAGGGGAGTCCACTTTTGAGGCGTCCGGTTCCGGACACCTCACCGAAAGAATTTTTTTTTAAAAAAAATCGGAGCTAAAATGGCTCTGATTTACTGCGCATGCGCAGAAACTCAATCTGCCGCATTGCGCATGTGTCAGATTGAGTTTCTGCACATGCGCAATAAAAATGGAGCAATTTTTACTCCAATTTTACTGCACATGCTTAGAAACTCAATCTGACGCATGTGTAATGCGGCAGATTGAGTTTCTGCGCATGCGCAGTAAATCGGAGCCATTTTAGCTCCAATTTTTTTAAAAAAAAAATCGGCAAAACCGGCAGTCCTCAAGAACGAGATAGTGGCGGCGGCAGCGCTGGCGGTGGCGGCAACACAAGCAGCAGCGGCGCTGACGGGAACGGCGATGACGGCACCAGCAGCGGCGGCAGCAACGATAATGGCAGCGGCAGAGATTGCACCGGCGATGACTTTGGCGGCAGCGTGGGCAGGCGGCACCAGCCCTCAGAGGAGGGCACCTCCCCCAGGGCCGCAAAGCCCCCACAGGCAAGTTGAGGTCTGCCCTGGCCGTCCGCCCCTGCCGAGCCCTCCCAGGGGTAAGTTAGGGGTTTGTGTTTGGGGTTGTATTTTTATTTAATTTTAATTTTATTTATTTATTTAATTTATTTACGGGTTTGTGTGGTGGGTGGGTGGGTTGGGTTGAGGGTGTGTGTGTGTATTTATTTTATTTTATTTTTTATTTTAAGGCCCCGCCCACAACGTCATGACGTCATGACGTCAGCTCCGCCCATGACGTCATGACGTCATGACATTGGCCACGTCCATGACGTCGTGACATCATGGAGTGGTGGTGACAAATTTGTCATCCCATCACTGAGCAGCAGGGATGGTTTGGCACCAAAGTGGGCGATCTATGGATTCTGCCTCTTAAGTTTATGGGTTTATACCTGACACCTTCAGGGGTTTATTTCACTTGGCCCATATAACACTTCAAAGGAGCTCCATGAGCTGTTGTACCTGAACTAAGTTCTCCATAAAGAATTTGACAAGGAAACCTGGAGCCATCCATATGATGAACATATCCTATCCATCTAAGATGATGGCTTATGATGGAAGCCTCAGTGCTATTTACATGTGCCTTCTCGAGAACTGCAATGTTGGTGACATAGCTATCCCACTTGATGTTCAAGATGGACCTTAGTTTTTGTTGGTGAAAACTTTTTGATGTCTTGGCAATAGAGGGTCCATCTTTCACAGCCATACAATAACACTGAGATAACAACAGCTTGGTATACCATAAGCTTTGTATGAACTGTTAAATCTTTGTTCATGAAGACCTGGTGTGATAGATGACCAAAGGCAGAATGGGCAGCACTGATTCTCTTCACCACATCCTGTGGCAGAAAAAGTAATGATTCATGTTCTCCTCCAATCAGAAATACATTTAATAAATCCTGTTTTAGTTATTTGTTTTAAGTAACTCAAAGGGACTACATTTCTACCCATGGAAAGTATATATTATAATATGAAAACTTAACTTCCAGAATGATTCATGGCTCACATTTCTTGCTTGTGTCTATGAAGAAGCCTGACTTCCCCTGCAGTGCACCATAACCTCCCATGACAGATCCCACTCTACAAACAGCAAAGTAGCATGAGATTTACTCATCTCAAATTCCGGGGCTCAAGTATATCATCCAGTCACTAAGACACTCACTCACCCATGACAAGTCCAGATCTATCAGCTAGAGTGTCTGAAAAAATGTCAGTATTAATTTGGGGGGATAAGCAATGTGCTATTCAGTGCCCTCCTCCCATCTGAATGGGAACCAGTCCTCTGAATAACTGAACACTTCCTCTGATTGTCTGTGGATAATCAGGGGAAGAGAAATAATATTTTTAGATTTTAGAGATAATTGCTAAAATAACAAATTAGTTTGTTTAAGTATAAGAAATGTTTTTCTCCTTTGCCTGAGTGTGTATTGCCCATCAAAAACACCTTAGAGGAAAAACTGACTAGAATGAAACTGTTTCCATCGACAAAACACAGAAAAAAAATTGTTACTTAAGCAAATGATGATTCTTAGTGATGATTCTTAAAATAGAAAAATAAATAGTTTCCCCTGATTGTACTCAGACGATCAGGGCCAATGTTCAATTTCTGATATACTGAAGCTGCTTGTCAAGCATGCGGTGAGTGGGCTAAAAGTGAGTGTCCTCAAAAGTAGTAAAGGTAAAGGTTTCCCTTGCTCGAAAGCCAGTCGTATCCGACTCTAGGGGTCAGTGCTCATCTCTGTTTCTAAGCCGAAGAGCCAGCGCTGTCTGCTTCTGCAGACATTTCCATGGTCATGTGGCAGGCATGACTAGACACCGGAGTGCATGGAACGCTGTTACCTTCCCACCAAAGTGGTCCCTATTTATCTACTTGCAATGTCTTGCTTTCGAACTGCTAGGTTGGCAGGAGCTGGGACAGAGACGAGAGCTCATTCCGTCCTGCAGTACTCGCGAATCGAACTGCTGACCTTCCGCCTCCCAGTCAGCATCTTCGTGACTTGAGAACCCCTCAATGTGCGTTCAAAAGGGAGTAATTAGGGACAACGAGGTGGGGGTGCGCCAAGTTCCACAATGTGTAGATGCCATAAGTACAAGTGACCCCCCAAGAGCCCTAACAAATAGGCTATTATTTCCATTTGTACAAGCCCAGCCAGTATTTCCAAGGTGCCCTATATCAGCAGATCTTGTTACAAATAAAACACCAACAAAATAAAATCACTAGAAACACCTCTGAAATAATCCAAATTTATAAAACAGAGTTTCTCAACCTTGGCCCTCCAGGTGTTCTTGAACTTCAATTCCATTCCGAGAAGCCCAAGTCAGAACATCGGGTGTTCCAGAACCCAAGTCAGTACACCTGCTGTTTGAGGATTCTGGTAAATGAAGTCCAAGAACATCTGTAGGCCCAAGGTTGAGAAACTCTGATTTACAACATTTAACAATGTAAACAAAACAAAACCAGGAAACTGAAAGACAGGAATCCAAGCCACAGTCTCAATAGGCATTGTATGCTTGGATACACAGGCAAGTTTTAATTTGCCTCTGAAATAAAAGTGATGTAAATCAGTGGTGGGATGTCAAAAATTTTACTACCCCACCATGACGTCATCACAGTGTGGACAGAGCTGACATCATGACATCATGATGTTGTGGGTGGAGCCAAAGAAAAATAAAATAAAATAAGCACACACACCCTCAACCCACCCACCCATAACACAAACTCGTAAATAAATAAATACATAAATAAATAAATAAATAAATAAGTAACAATTACATTAAAACACACACACATACCCCAAACTTAAATAAACCCACCCACCCATCCACCCCAAACACAAACCCGTCACTTACCTGTTAGTATAAGTGTCTGGGCAGCACCATGTTGCAAGATGGATATGGTCATCGTACAGGTTCTCTAGGGTAATATGCCTTAATGTAAATGTAAAACAGCTGTACCTCCTTAAGGGTTCTCCAATTGGAACAGCAATTGGAACAGCACAGGTGTAGCTTATTGATGAGGTAACTGTAAGACTTTCCTTAAAAACCCCAAGCCAGGCCGCCAGGCCTTTTTAGGAACTGTGGTAGTACGTCAATATAGTTAAAGGTATTAAATACACATTAAAATACACACAGACACACCACATCCAAAGGTGAGTCACTTACCCTGGGGAGCTTCAGGCTATAGGGAGCTTCAGGCTAGCAGCTTCTCTTCCTCCTCCCTGCTTGGGAGGACAGCAAGGAGGCTGCGCATACGCGCCAAGCACTGTAGGCGTGCATGCACACCAAGTGCTTGGCGTGCATGTGCAGTGGGAGAACCAGTTAAAAGGTAAGCCCTGAAGGTGGTTCCCCCCAAAAGCTGCTACTGGTTCTCCAGGACACTGGGAAAAGTTACTACCGGTTCTGGCGAACTGGTGAGAACCTGTTTACATCCCATCACTGACATAAATGCTAACTGAGCACACTCCACAACCAGGGCTCTAGAGTCAAGAGTAAAAACAATCCTGTTTTGCGTCATAGCCCATGGTTCCGGGCTCAGCAATTTTAGGAGGGCACAAGACAAAAAACAGATAAACTACATCTGAATATTTCATGCCTAGGAAATCCTGGCAAGGATTGCCACAGTTTGGAGTCAACCTCATGGCACACAATTAAATTATTAGGCACGTTGCAAAGCCTTTGCATTCTGTGAAGTTCTGACTTTATTTTGTCCCATGCCTGAGTCTGTCTTGCTTCCTTCTGAAACACTGATAACACTGTGTGTGCCACTAACAATAAATTAAACACATAATTTAAAAAATGAGGACGAAGGATATAACTGTGTGATGAAATGTACCTTGTCACCCAAGCAAAATTACAGAAGCCTTGCATGAACTTCAATAGGATTATGGACATACTTTTAATGGCAAAAGAAATAAATAAATCTAAACCCAGAAATGAATTGTCCAAGTGGCATATGTGCTGGCTAATTATGCGGCTAACTACTGACCAAGCAGCTTCAGACCACCACCTTCCATATCCTTTCTCATGGTATGCTCTCTTCGAACTAAACCTGGACTAGGCAGCCATGCAAACAGAGAAAGCTTTCAAATACTTAAAGCCCTACAATGAGAGGACTGTCCTTTGTAGAGTAGGATCTGTGGGCACCCTAGATGGAAGCAATTGTACAGGTATTGAAAAAGACTGAGGAGAGAGGGAACCTTGAGGGATAATAAAGCCCAATTTACAACTGCATGTGGAGAACCCTGTAGATAAAATGACAACTCCAACTGCACAGAGAGAACAGACAACTAGATGCAAATGCATTCTAAATGATGTGAGCCAAGCAAAACCTCAAAAATAGAAGATTTAACCTGTCCTTTTTGCTCCCCCCCCCCAATAATTCCTCCTTCCATTCCATTTTAAAATGGATCACCCTCAATCCCCTACCTTTAAAAACCATTAAGGGCAGAAATCTATGGTTTGACAGAGCATGCATGACAAAAGATTTTTCTTGCCATCATTACATTGTTATCATGCATATCATGAAAGCCTCCAGGTTTCTACTTGCTGAGAAGTAGAAAGCGATGTCTGAAAGAGCTTTGAAAAGAACTACTTTCAGAGAGGCAGAAGAAAGTTAACTGTGAAAATTTAGGAACAATGATGAATGTGTTAAAAGTCAGAGGACTTTTGCAGTCTGCAACTGCTGTACAGATCTGAATTTGCCACAGACAGGGATGAGAATAGGCTATATTAACTCATTCTGTGGAAGAAGGAAAATGTGTGTGGCAAATAGATTTGTGTTGAGCAGAAGAAAACAGAAAGTCCAACAATTTTTCATTAGAAAAACAGCAAAATATAATCTGTTGGCATTAAATGGATACTTCAGACAAAAATCTTTTTTAGAAACATCTGAGTTTGACTTGCAGAGGAGAAGATAAATAATGAACATGCTGATAGACTGAAGCTGTAACACCCTTCCTGAAGAATTTGAATATGCAGTGCAAAAGAGTAAACAGAAATATGTGTATCAATGAATGTTATGCAGCATTCTCTTGGAAATGACTCCAACTCCTCTCTTCTCCATGTAGATCCATCACAACATTCTTGAATATGCCTGGTATTTCACATCAAAGGTAGGCAGTCCTAAAGACAGAGAGAGGTGCCTTGTTGTTTATTATAATCTTATGGTCCTCTATCTGGAACCATATAGAATATGATGGGTCAACAATGCAACCAGTGATGTACTAAACTATGTGATAAGCAATATATTAGAATGTCTTGGATAAAGAAATACAGATCTACAGTTGAGATACCACAGATACTCTGCAGACTGTTAGAACAGTTGAATTGCTTGAAATCTGTCTTCTTCTTCTGTATCTAGGCTAGTCATGAAACTGCCAAACTGAAGGCACTTTTTGGCACGTTCAGCCTGCAGTGTGTTTCGCCTGACCTAGTGTGAGAAAGATTAGCCACCAACACGAGGTTGCCGTTACCATGGTACACCCATTGTGGTTCAAAAATACCACAGTCTTCAAGGAGGCTCTTTCTGTGTACCCCGCATGAAGACTTAAGATGGGTGTTCATCAAGCTCTGTTCCACCTATGTTGTACTATGTAGATGGTACTGTTGGTTTCCTTGGTGCTTGTAACACAGATCAGGAGCTTCAGTTGGATAGATTCCATGTGTTTATCCTTGTGAAGAAGCAAAATTCTGAAGTTAAGCCCATCACTCTATTCCATGAGAACTGGGAATTGAAACAGACTGCACTATAGATACTGTAGCCATCTCTGTTTAGGCTATGGCTCGATGTAATGGGCATAGAGCTGAACGGGCTGTGAAAAATGGTGTAGGATGGGGGTGCCTGGCATGCAGTGGTCCATGGGATTGCAAAGGGTTGGACTAAACTAAGCAACTGAACAACAAAAACAACTTAAAAGCTGCAATTTCTCAGCATTTTGAAGCCTCAAGTTGGAAAGGTTGGCTATCCATAGCATAATGCATTTTATTCTACATTTACACAATGATGGGCCTGAATAATCAACATTGTACAAACAGCGAAGCAATGCAAATGATTTAATGATTTAAAAAAAACAACCAGAGGCAGTCGTATGTTAAAAACACATTATTTGTTCATATGACCTTTAATATCTCCGATGCCACAATTAAAAAAAACACCTCAATGCATTCAGCACAACAGAAATTTATGTTTCAGAGTGCAAGAAAGATGAGTGTATAATTACAGAAAAGCATTTTTGTCATGATAGCTATAAGCTCCCAAATATATTTAAAATATTTTATTCCCTTGAAAATAGTAAACGTAGAAACAGTAGCTTGATTCATTTCACAGCTGTAGTCTTTTCTGATTTGTTCGTAATTTTCTACACTACTGCTTCCAATTTGATACTGTCTGGGAATAGGATGACAATAAGAACAGGATAACAGATGATGAGTTCAAAATACTGAAGACAATCATACTCACCCTACATATACCTACAATCAATATGTCACTCTAAGGAAGAAACCACCAGCCACTGGGCAAAGTTTGGAATATGAAATGTCAGAGAGAATTCAAGATATATTTCTTATGTATTTAGAGGTTGTGGATGTTATAGGGAGCACTGACTGAACAGTTTATAACAGATAATTTTTAATCCCTCTATTAACTGTGGTATTTTCCTCACAACACTTGCAAAATATATGCCATTAGATTAATCCCTGTGGCAAGTAAATACCACAGAGATTAGTCTTGTCATGATAGCTTGATTAACAGAAAGAAGTGCCAACTGTTTGTTTGGATCAGAGCTGAGAATCAACAAGTCACAACTAAGAAGTTAAAACTAGCAGCCACCCATAATGTTCCTTTTTCCATAAAAGGGAAAATTCCTTTTCTTGCATCTAGAATGGAGAATTCCCACTTGTAGTTCTCAACCTCCTGTGCCTACTAGAAACTGATCTTTTGTTTCTCTCCTTCCTTGCCAATGTTTCTTTAAACCCAAAATGCTTTCCCATGCTGCTTAAACACAATTCCAAGCTGTACAACTCCCCAATGGTGTAGAAGCTCTTGCAGAAACCTCTTGATGAAGCTAGGGGCCTTTTAAAAACCATGTGACCTAAAATACACCACTTTTTGACCCCCTCCCCCCTGTGACTTTCTGTGACCTTTGACCAACCCCCTACCACCACCACCCCAAAAAAAATCACGTGATTTCTCCATTTTCACAGATTTGAAGAGAAATTACAGAAGCATGGCCAACCCGGAGCTTGAGGAGTCTGCCGCCACACCCCCGGACTTCCACCTGAATGGGTTTTCTTTAAAAAAAAATTGGTGTCATTGTGGTTCCAAAACTCTTGAAGTTGTTTAATTCTATTGTAGATGGGGGACAAATGCTGACTTCATGGTATAGGTCTGTAATAGCTTTAATTCCTAAACCTGGGAAAGATACAGAGAAAGTTGATGTGTATACACCAATTTCTTTAATAAATCAAGACACCAAAATATTTACAGCAATAATGGCAAATAGACTGAATGGTTTTATGACTAGCTATATAAATAAAGATCAGGCACGATTTTTGAATGGGAGATACATAGCAGACTTAACAAGGAGGGTTGTAGACCTAATGTATATAGCAGAACAAAATAAAGAGAAGGTTGCACTTTTGCCTTTAGATATTTTTAAAGTATTCACTTCGCTTCAATGGGTTACAATAAATGAGATAGTTGAAAACTATGGTTTCGGAATAAAGTTTAGAAAAATAATTGAACAATTATATCAACAGGGTTCTGCCAAAGTGAGAGTGAATGATGCATTTACAGAAAATATTCAGCTTAAAGCAGGGACAAGATAAGGAGATCCATTATCACCAATATTGTTTATTATGGAATTATTGGCGAATGCCATAAGGGATGATAGAAGCATTGAGGGAATTTATTGTTGTTCAGTCGCACAGTTGATTCCAAACCTTTGTGACCCCATGGACCACTGTCCTCCAGGCACTTCTGTCCTCCACCATCCCCCTCAACTTGCTCAGCTCTGTGCCCATTGTGTCTACAATACCATCTAGCCATCTCATTTTTGGCAACCCCCTTTTTCTTTTGCCCTCCACCTTTCCCAGCATCAAGGCTTTCTCAAGTGAATCCTCTCTTCTTATTTGATGTCCAAAGTACTTTAGCTTCATCTTTACTATTTGACCTTCTAAGGCGCAGTCAGGGTTGATTTCTTCTAAGTTTGACCTATTTGTTCTCCTCGCTGTCCAGGGGACTTTCAAAACTCTCCTCCAGCACCACATCTCAAAGGCATCTATTCTTCTGCACTCAGCTTTCCTAATGGTCCAGCTCTCACAACCATACATTGCCACAGGGAATACCATTGCTTTGACTAGATGAATTTTTGTTTGCAATGTGATGTCTCTACTTTTCACTATGTTCCCCACGTTTCTCATCGCTTGCCTCCCAAGAATCAGTCGCCTTTTTATTTCATGGCTGCAATCACCATCTGCAGTGAGCTTTGATCGTAGGAAAGTAAAATCTGTCACTGCTTCTACTTCTTCCCCATCTATTTTCCAGGGACTGATAGGACCTGTTGCCATTATCTTGGTTTTCTTGATATTAAGTCTCTGTCCGTAATTCTTCTGGCACTCTGTCTATCTGGTCCAAGCCACTGAATCTGTTCCACACCTCCACTGTGTATTCCTTAGGGATGTTGTCTAGGTCATATCTGTCTGGCCTAATTGTTTTCCCTATTTTCTTTAGTCTAATCCTGAATTTTGCGATCAATAGGTTGTGATCTAAGCCACAATCTGCCCCTGGTCTTGTTTTTGCTGACTGTATGGTAAAATATGGTAAATTCAAAATTCATGGCGCTATAAGGGTAAACCTGGCACACTGTATCTCTCTAATCTGCAGTGAGATCATCCCGAGTGCGCCAGGGGCCTCTTAGCGCTGTGAATTTTGAAACACAGGAGGTTCTGAAAATTTCCCCAAAGCAGCGATTGGCTTTAGCAAAGGCTGCTGAGGGGATGGGACTGAGCAAGAGGCTGCTCGGGGCAGCCTGGACAAAGCATGGTCGCTGCCTCCGCCGTCACCAGTGCTGATGTCAGGCAGTAGGGGCAGGTGGAGGGGCAGTCTGCAGAGGACCCAGGTACTCACCACAGGCCGCGTTAATGAGATGCAGGGGCTAATTAGGCCCACAGGCCATAGTTTCGGCACTTCTGATGTAGACAATCTCAGAAATGATCAAGTCTAAAACATGTTTATTAGAACAGAAGTAGTGTCTAGGGAAGCTGGGAAACATGCCCTAAATTGATCATTAGTGCTACTCTGAGGCTGACATTTATTAAATACAACAACAAAGAGAAAGTACCTGAGTCCACGGAGAAATCAAATGATTTAGTGCATTTGCAATTTTTAAAGGTGAGAGGTGTAATTTTTGTAATATCTCAGAATTAAAGGATCAACTATTTTATCTTTGAAATGATGGTTCTTCTATAAGCTAACTTAGTGTCAGTCCATTAGCAGCCAGCCAGAACATATCTGGATGAAAATAATTGACTATTGATATACAATAATGCTGAAAAGTTATTCTTATTTTTGTTCATTGCTATAGAAAGATTTCCTTTCTACCTAACATTTTCAGTCATTACAAAATGAACTTTACCGTTAAAGGATTAAAATCTATTTTAGGAATAAATTCAGCTTTCAATAATGTATCAAGGCAAAAAACATTGCATGAAATATTTGTATTTTTCTTAACAACTAGTCCTGCTTGAGTCTCTTCAATAACTGGTCCTCTTCTGACCAGCCTAAGTGATTCATTTTACTTTCCACACAGCCAAATTGCTTCCTTTCTCTCCCTAGACTCTTTGAAGATGCTATCTTGGCCCTCTGCTATTGCCTTTCTACATTTTGTCCTTGGAGATGTCATGAGAGGAAGACCCTTTCTCCAGGATGCATTATGAGTTGCAGGACATCATGGATTTCACTAAACAAGCACCCTTTTCTCTCTAATCTACAGTTCTCTCTATATATATCCAATCCCACCTTGCAAACTGCCTATCTAATTGTTTACATATGATGTGAGATTGCTGATTCAGTGAAAGTATGTATGCAAATGAAGTTTCCATCCTTCCTACACACCCTCTGCTCCACCAACTTCTGCACTTTTTAAAAATCGGTATTATAAATGAGATTGGCTATAACAAATATATATATATGAAAACATAGGAATTTATTTCATTTTGTATCTATAGGCTGTATCTCACTTTTACAGTTTGGAAGACTGCAAAAACTTTGGTTTGAAGAAGTCCTCTATTTCAGTGTTTCCCAAATGCTGGTTTTTGGACTTCAATTCCCAGAAGCTTAAGTCATTTCCCCAAAGCACTGATCAGCCAATGTACTGACTTAGGCTTCTGGGAATTGAAGTCCACTAGTGGGCTGTGTAACCCCTTGTTGGGAACCACTGCATTTGAATGGTTGCCTAGCACAAGCCAAAGTCAAGTTCAGTAATTACAGGAAGGCACAGGAGAGCGCATGGGAATTGTCCATCAACAGGACCTTGACAATACAGTTTGCAGTTTCACAGTCCTCATCTACTATACTATATCTCTCTTTAAATTGTAGTTATTATTTCTCAATGTGCATGCACCTACCTACCTATCTTTCTTCTCCCAAACTCTGAGGATAAAGGGATAATTTCAATGGCATATATATTTTTACTCACAAATCTGCAATGCTCCATTTTGGTGATACATTTCCTTTCTTTCCCATGGCAGTGTGTACATGGCTACCCTACAGGGGCCATACAGAAACAGAAGTACTTCAGGGCTTATTAGTCCATAGATTTGTAAAACAGAAGACATGTCTTTACTTGGCAAATGCATGTTTGACAAATAAACTGTATATATAGCAAAATACACCTTACTTAATAAAATAACCTAGTGAGGTCCATGATATTTACATTTACTTAACGACTCATTTGTAATAAGCCCTGAGATTGTATATTTATTTTTTAATGCTTACAGAGCCTATAGAACTTTGTTGACTTTATTTCTTGGATAAATATGAACAGTAGTTGTTCTTTCTTAGAAACACCCCCTTTCCTTTCATCAACATAACTTTTCATCTTTTCTGTCATCCATTAAAAAATCAATATTTTCAATTTCTACTAAAAAAGATAGTGGGCAGACATCTGTTTAAGCTCTAAGACCAACCCCTGGACATAAGAGAGAAATCACCTTCAATATTTGATGTTAAATCGCTTCCCTACCCATTCATCCTAATCAATTCCTCTGCAAAACCATCAACAATTCCATTTGCTGTGATCTTTGAGCTTGCTTTGATCTTTAATAGTTGTACCAGGAAATAGCCAAGGCCTGCCAGGAGAAGGGAGGGGTGAAATTTGCTGAAGAAACAAATGAACAACAGATACCCAGGCCACCTGGGACTTCAAATGAGAACCCTGATTTATTCATGCATGTTTACAAAGGTGAGAGGGAAATGTTGACCCAAATCTGACCCCCAGGCCCTCCATTCAGCACAAAGAGCAACAAGGGGGGGGGCCCTTCACCAGTATGTAAGAAGCTCTCTCAGAGGCATCCCTCAAAGCTTCAGGTTCCCCAGTTAGCAAAGGCAAGAGGAAGCACAAGTACTCAGCTGGTGTCTTGCGGTCTGTATTTTCCACTCTACTCTTACCTAACTGAGACTCCTGCTTCCTGTCTGCAGGGAAGAATTAAGGAGAAGAAGCTGTTCACTCAGCCAGGCCCTGAAGAAGTAGTTTTTCTAGATGTATAAAAATCGCTCTCCCAGCATACAGCCTCATTAGCACATCTGGACATCCACAGGTTCTGTTCTACCTGCAAAGAAAGGCTTAGAGAGACATATCTATACAGTGAGAAAAGTACAAGGACATAGTGTAATTGCTTGAAATAGAAAGAAAAATGGATCTGGATGGCATTGAAGAGTAGGTCTTTATGAGAAAAGGCAGGAATCCATGACAGGAGCCTAACCTTGATGTCAGTTGCTCCATGTGGCTAAATCTATGGTCAATCATCCTTCACGTTTGTTCTCTGGTTTCTGTGATTTTAGACACAACTTCTTTTTTAAGTTTAGAGACAACACCAGCATTTAATGGGTTATTATGTAGCTGAACACAAAGAGACTTTTACAATTTGCCTCCTTTTTGCAGGAGAAGAAATTGGAAGGGCCACTTCAATGGATTTGCCAGGACATGGAGAGATTCTCAGACATTGTTTCAGATATGGACCTCACTATTATCAACAGTTGTAGCAGAGCTCAGTTCTTTTCATCCAAATGATTTTTTATTTTCATGATGCCATGGCAAATGGCAACAACAGCAACTGTGCTGGCAACTTAGTCAACATTTTGTTTCCTTCACAACACACTCTACTGCAGTGATTTTCAACTGGTGGCCTATGAGCTGGATGCAGCCTACGGCATCATTTCATGTGGACTCCCACCACCTCCACCACACCAGGAAGTGTCATGTGGTGGAAGAAAGGCAAAATGGCCATCTGGCACTAGAAGCTGTCTGAAGGAGTGTGACCTGGCCCCTGGCTTAAAAAGGTTGAGAACTCCTGCTCTACTGAGTGTTATTTCAGAACATAACTATGGTGGAGGTAGTAAACTGGCAGTCTTTAAAAATGGTACATAAATTTTGAAGGCAAGCCAGAAAAAAAGAAAATCTATGCCAGGAATATTTTCCCTTCTGGTAGATGATAGTAAATTCTCTTTACATCACAGTGCACACGTATCTTTTGAATGACATTGTGTTTTTCATCTGACAAACTTTATGGAAATTATCCATATTATGGGGAACACAGGAAGAACCTCCTCAAATATTATGGTATTTTTGAACCACAGTCAGGTGTACCCTGGTAATGGCAACCTTGTGTTGCCAGCTAATCTTTCTCACACTTGGTCAGGTGAAAGGAACTGCAGAACAAACTCACCAAAAGATGCCTTCATTTTGGCAGTTTTTGGCAGTTTCATGTCTGGCGTAGACACGGAAGAAGAAGAATCCATATTAGAATCTAGCTTCTGTTGTATTTTAAAATACATCAACATACACAAACTTTGTTGGCAGTGATTGCAAATGGAAAATAAACATGTCACTAGTTCACACAAAAAGTTCACCCCTTTAGGAAGGGTGTGAAGATCTGTCTGGTGGGACAAGTGTGGGGTAGTGATGGTATATTGACCCCTCCCCACTGGCTTATTTAATATCTTGCTGCCTCCCTCGCCGCCTCGAGAAACACCTGCGGCGAGGGAAAGAAGACACCGGGTCCCAGCGCTGATGCCGGCGGCGGGAACTTTAAAAAGCCCCGCGCCGGCCGGACCAGCTTTGCTGCCTCCCTCGCCGCCTCGAGAAACACCTGCGGCGAGGGAAAGAAGACGCCGGGTCCCAGCGCTGATGCCGGCAGCGGGAACTTTAAAAAGCCCCGCGCCGGCCGGACCAGCTTTGCTGCCTCCCTCGCCGCCTCGAGAAACACCTGCGGCGAGGGAAAGAAGACGCCGGGTCCCAGCGCTGATGCCGTCGGCGGGAACTTTAAAAAGCCCCGCGCCGGCCGGACCAGCTTTGCTGCCTCCCTCGCCGCCTCGAGAAACACCTGCGGCGAGGGAAAGAAGACGCCGGGTCCCAGCGCTGATGCCGGCGGCGGGAACTTTAAAAAGCCCCGCGCCGGCCGGACCAGCTTTGCTGCCTCCCTCGCCGCCTCGAGAAACACCTGCGGCGAGGGAAAGAAGACGCCGGGTCCCAGCGCTGATGCCGGCGGCGGGAACTTTAAAAAGCCCCGCGCCGGCCGGACCAGCTTTGCTGCCTCCCTCGCCGCCTCGAGAAACACCTGCGGCGAGGGAAAGAAGACACTGGGTCCCAGCGCTGATGCCGGTGGCGGGAACTTTAAAAAGCCCCGCTGTTGCACCGTATTCCCCGCCTGTTGTTGTGGCAGCTGTTACGGCCACCATCAGAATTACCATTACTTGTCCTCATATCAAGTCTCCCTGGCCCCACCGTTACCATTACCATCAGGAGTAACGGCAGATGGACAATTCTTGGAGAGGGTCTGGGGGAATGCGAATGGGGGATCACTAAGGAATGTCTGCCAGCCAGAAGGTTGGGTTCGGGCTCTGTCTGTTGGGGCTGGGGGTTTCCATGAGGCCCAAATTGGTGTGGTAACGGGCATGGGGCGCTACGACGGGAGCCGAGGGGCGGGCCGCACTCGGAGAACACGGGTCAGATGCTTAGTTGCTGTCCCGTGTTCTGGCCCCCCGGCTACACCTCTGGGCCCTGAGCAGACGGTCAAGAGTGACCCCTCCTTTAGGCTGCTGCTGGTGAATGCCAGATCAGTCTGCAACAAGGCTCCCCTGCTTGCAGACACCATTTCAGGGGAGCGGGCTGATCTGGCATGCATCACCGAAACCTGGCTGGTGCCAGATGACGGGGTTCTTCTGTCTGAATTATGCCCGGCCGGTTTCGGTATTTGGCACCAGCCTAGGGAGAGGGGAAGGGGCGGTGGAGTCGCCGTGATAGCTAGGGAGTCACTGGGAGTCACCAGGGCCACGGCACCACAAATTCTGGGTTGTGAGGCCTTGTTCTTGCGTATGGGCCCTAATGGTCAGTTGGGAATCTTGCTCTTGTACCTGCCTCCCTGCAGAGTAGCAGATTCCCTGCCTGAGCTCCTCGATGCGGTCTCAATGCTGGCATTGGAGACCCCCAGGCTGATGGTCCTGGGGAACTTCAACTTGCCATCGTTGGGGACCGGCTCGGAGGTGGCTCGGGAGTTCATGGCTTCCATGGCAACCGTGGGCCTGACTCAGGTAATTCAGGGTCCTACCAGGAGCAGTGGCCACACCCCAGATCTAATCTTTTTGTCGGAGCTGTGGCAGAGTGATCTGTCTTTACAAAAATTAGATATCACCCCAGTGCCATGGTCAGATCACTATCTGGTGGCTCTAGACTTCCTAGGGGCTGGACTCCGCCACAGGGAGGCAGGGCCGATTAAGTGGGCCCGCCCCCGCCGACTAATGGATCCAGAAGGATTCCAGAGGGAACTGGGGGATTGTCCTCTTGACCTGCAAAGCGGTTCATCTGAGGCTCTTGTCGACGCATGGGACAGGAGAGCGACGGCAGCCTTGGATGTAATCGCGCCACTACGACCTCTCCGAGTCCGTGGGGATCGATCTGCTCCTTGGTTTTCAGAGGAACTAAGGGAGCTTAAACGCCGCTGGGTGAAGACTCGAAGTGAGTCTGACCGAACACTGGTTAGAGCTGCCATTAAGGACTACCTAGTGGCAATGAGGGTGGTGAAGCTTCAATACTTCACCACCCTTATTGCCTCCGCAGATAATCGCCCAGCGGCCTTGTTCCGGGTGACCAGGTCCCTCCTCGGTAGAGGGGGGCCGGGCCCTGGGTGGCAGGGATCGGCTGAGGACTTTGCTGATTATCTGGCGGAGAAAATCGCTCAGATCCGCTCGATGCTGAATCCCGGCGTGGATCGTATAGAGCTGGGGTTGACCACAGCACAGTCTAGCCATGTTACTTGGGATTGGTTCGATCCCGTTGGCCCTGAGGAAGTGGACAGGCTTCTTGTATCTGTTCGCACCATGGTCTGTGCACTGGACCCATGCCCTGCCTGGTTAATAAAAGCTTCCAAGTCTGTGGCAGGTGGCTGGGTCGAGGCGATTATCAATGCTTCTTTAAAAGAGGGGCATTTCCCCGCACCTTTTAAACATGCTTTGGTGCTTCCCCTCTTAAAAAAACCATCCCTCGACCCCACAATAATTTCCAACTACCGTCCAGTGTCCAACCTACCTTTTTTAGGTAAGGTTCTGGAAAAGGCTGTGGCGCAGCAGTTGCAGGGAGTCCTGGATGAAGCGGATTATCTGGACCCATTTCAGTCAGGATTCAGGCCCGGATATGGTACCGAAACTGCACTAGTCGCTCTGGTGGATGATCTCTGGAGAGAGCGGGACGGAGGGGAACCGTCTGTCCTTGCTCTTCTCGATCTCTCAGCGGCTTTTGATACAGTCGATCATGGCATCCTTCTGGGTAGGCTCCAGGGTCTGGGGATCCAGGGCACAGTGCTGTCCTGGTTTGCCTCATTCCTGAGGGGCAGGACCCAGTCGGTGTGCCTGGAGAAGGAGAAGTCCAGCCCTAGGCCCCTGCAATATGGGGTGCCTCAGGGCTCGGTACTTTCTCCTCTCCTATTCAACATCTATATGAAGCCGCTGGGTGAGATCATCCGTTCCCACGGGGTAAGGTATCATCAGTATGCAGATGATACCCAGTTATACATCTCCCCCCGTGGGGACCCAAGCGGTGCGGTGGAAGTCCTTTCCAGGTGTCTGAAGGCTGTTAAGGTCTGGATGGGGGACAACGGGCTACAGCTAAATCCCGGCAAGACTGAGTGGCTGTGGGTAAGGGGTCCTGTGTTAACAAAGGAGTTGCCACCTTTGGTTCTGGATGGGGCAGTCCTGCCCCAAACAGACCCGGTGCGTAATCTGGGGGTCCTCCTGGACTCACAGCTACTGTTCGAAGAGCAGGTGGCAGCCGTGGCCAGGAGGGCTTTTGCACAACTTCGTGTAATATGCCAGTTACGCCCACTCCTAGACCGGGATGCCCTGCTTATGGTCACACATGCGTTGGTCACCTCCAGACTTGATTATTGTAATGCGCTCTACATGGGGCTGCCCCTGATGACCATCCGGAGACTCCAGCTGGTCCAGAATGCGGCGGCCCGGGTAGTGGTGGGGTGTGGGCGCTATGCTCGTGCTTCGCCGCTGCTCCGGGAGCTGCACTGGTTGCCAGTATGTCTCCGGGTGCAATTCAAGGTGCTGGTTATTACCTTTAAAGCCCTATATGGTAGTGGGCCAGGATACCTAAGAGACCGCGTCACCCCAAGAACATCTGTCCGGCCCACCAGGGCGGATCGGAGAGGCTCCCTTGCTGTCCCTTCGGCGAGAAAGGCGCACCTCACCAGTACTAGGAGGAAAGCCTTCTCCGTATCCGCCCCGACCCTCTGGAACCTCCTGCCCACCGAACTGCGCCTGCAGACAGAGCTCTTACCCTTCCGGAAGGGCGTGAAAACCTGGCTGGCAGGTCAGGTTTGGGGACCCGGGAACGTGGGTTCCTATACCAAGTGGCTTATATAAGGACTGCCTTCCTGAGTTGGATTGGGGGAATACTGGGGTCTAGTTTCTGTTTTGTTTTTAAATTTCTGATGATTTTTAATTTTGACGTTTTTGATTGAGTGTTTAGGTTTTGTTTTGCTTTTATTAGGATGTAAGCCGCTCAGAGTCGGGTCCTCCCGATTGGGGCGGGGTATCAAATTTTAATAAATAAATAAATTAATTAATAAATACATCTTATAACCACCCTCTCTCTATTTTATGAAGGAATAGTTGTTTCAAATAGTTGTTTTAAACTGCTTTTAGATTTTTAAATTGTATTTTAATTTGTGATTTTACATGTTGTAATCCACCCTGAATCGCCCTGGTGAGTAGGGTGGAATAGAAATGCGAATTAATTAATTAATTAATTAATTAATTAATTAATTAATTAATTAATTAATTAATTAATTAATTAAAAGTGTAAAAGCTGTTGAATTTCACTGGCTCTATAAAAAGCACATCTGAAATTGACTGCCTCTTAGTGGTGCTGTCTGGGATCATGGTTGCTTAGATTGCATTAGGATGAGGGAGGAAATAAATGAAATTTAGCTGCTTTCCACTGTGCAAACAACACCCTAATTCAGAGGTACCCAAACTACGGCCCACAGGCTGTATCCGGCCCCCAATACCAATTCATCTGGCCCTCACTGCCCTCTTTGCTCCTGGAAGCAGAAATGAAATGAGTGGGTGCATTTTACTTCCACTTCTGAAAGTGACGAGGGCAGTGCAGGCCGGATGAATTGGTGTTGGGGGCCAGATCCAGCCCACAGACCATGGTTTGCGCCCCCCTGGTTTAAGCAGAGAAAATGGCAACCTAAAATTGATCTCATCCTGTTGCAAAACATATCTGTTGCAAAACAGATTGCAAGGCACATTTTCCTTCTACTTCCGGTGGGAAGAACCATGTGACCGGCCCACTGAACCACATGACAAGCTCACAGCTCAAAAAGTTTGGGCACCCCTGGCCTAATTGCTGATAATATGAAGTGGCTGATGAATGATTTCATTATTCTCTAGCAAATTAAACACTTCCTCTGCTCTTCAGTGGAAGGAAAGGAAAAGTGAAATTATTTTTTCCTCTTATTAGCTTGCTGTTGCACTGCATCAGTTAGAATCATTTTTAAAAACTTGCTTCCCTTTCTTTCTTTGGAGAAGAACAGAAGTGTTTAATTTCAGTATCCAGTATGCTGAAGGGTCTTTTCAGCTTCTTCAACATACTGGATGTTTCCACTGGAAGCACTCTTTGACTGTAATGCAAGGATTCCATATATGTCATTCAAATACAGATTTTATTAATACAGTAATACCTCGCATAACGAGCAAAATGCGTTCCACGCAGTTACTCGTTATGCAAGTTACTCGTTCAGCGAAACACATTTCCCATAGGGAAATGTGCTTCGCTTCGCTGCATCAGCAGGGCATTTGGGAAGGGCAAATCCAAGAGGGAAAGATAAACTGTCAGAGATGTTTTATGCTTTAAAGTCTCAGAGACCAGAAAACTGGGCATTTTGCTGATGTCCTTCTGATGTTCAATGTCTAGCACCCTCTGTTTCATGTTTAGGATTGCCCACTTTAGGCCTACTGTCAGTAGTGCCAAAGAGGAGAGATCAGTCTTTGTCATCTTTTGATATTTATTTATTTATTTATCAGTGGTTAAACTGATGTACTGCAGCCAAAACCTGCTGATAATGTTGTGGGTTCAATCCTGATGGGACACAAGATTGATTCAGTCTTCCATCTTTCTGAGGTCAGTAAAATGAGTAGCTAGCATGTTGGGAACAAAATGCTAATTGCCTTGTAAACCACCCAGATAGTACCCTAAGTGCTGTGGATTTGTATATAAGGGCAATTGCTCTTCCTATACCAGTTACATTACATATTCATTGCTCCCAAACTGATAGGTATTCATATAATTTGTATTCATGGAAAATGTGCCTAACTGTTTATTTTCCATGTTAAAGAATCCCACTCATCCATTCCAAGAGCAGGAGAGATACAGGGTGGCAGACCACATTTCAAGGCTCTTGGAATAAACCGTTGTATGCAGTCTAATTGAAAGTCTGAAAACAATGCAAGAAATCACCCAAACTAGGCTGTGATTATGATTAATACACAATTGTTGAAAATGGCATTGTATTCAAATGCATTCGTAAAGGAAAATGACATTTGCAGTTACCGTTATTCATTATGAATAAAAACAGCCGAGTTCACAGCATCTCATTGGCTCATACTCAAACAATACAATAGCACAAGAAAATAAGTTCAATCACTCCTCCCGTCTCATATATGTTGCCATAATACTTTATTGCCATATTACTGAAAATGTACCCTTCCAGGGACAGAATCCTTCCTCGCTAATGCCATTTCGAGCTCTGCTTGCATATGAAATAGATTTTCTCTGTGTGATAAACAGTCCCAGTAGTTTAGCTGCAAATGAATCCATTCTTAAAGAATACTTGTTGTCACTTCCTTTCCAGAACAACCCATGTCATTGGGTTCTCCATGTGCTTTAACTTCTTTTGTACCTGCCTTCTATTTAAGGTGTCAGTCTCTGAGTTCAGTAGTTTAGAAAAATATAAAATGCTTATAGCTCCTTGCAAAATGGAGCATTGTAACACTATTTTTATTAGCACAGATAGATCATTCAGTTTGGTAAGGGCTTTTTTTATTCCTTTGAATAGCATTGAGTGGAGCTGATTTGGATGAAAAAAAAGGCCAAAGGTGTTAATTTTCTGGTTTACCCTTGAGCTTTGCTTCATAATCAACACCTATGTTCTGATAGTGATATGCTGTTGTAAACTCGGCGAACTATGCTGCAGAAAATATATATCCTTCAAGGACTTGAAATAGGGATGTCTAAAAAAATTACCCAGAATTATTATTATTATTATTATTTATTAAATTTATTACCCCGCCCCAATCAGGAAACCCGACTCAAAAGAGTCTCCCTTTCATGTGATTGGCATTCAGTTATACAGAAAGTGATCACGCAACATTTAGTGTTTCTTTGTGTTCCTTTGTAACCTTCAAATGGATTTTCAACCTACACATCCAAATTGCCTCCAATATGTTATTTGTATTGTAAAAATGGGACTGCGGTGGCTTAGTGGTTAAGATGATGAACCTGATGACTGGAAGGTCAGCAGGCCAGCAGTTTGAGACTTGAGTGCTGCACGTTGGAGTGAGCTCCCATCTCTGTCCCTGTTCCTGCAAACCTAGCAGTTTGAAAGCAAGAAATTGCGAGTAGTTAAATAGGGACCACTTTGATGGGAAGGTAAAAGTGTTTCTTGCACATCAGTGTCTAGTCATGCCTGTCACATAAACATCTGCAAATGCAGAAAGCGCTGGCTCTTTGGCTATAAACAGAGATGAGCACTGAACCCTAGAGTTAGATGACTGTCTTTTGAGCTGGGGTGACCTTTACCTTTATCTATTGTACGTCTATTTTCACCAACCTTTGGTTTATGGACTTCAATTCCCAGAAGTTTAAGTCAATTCCCCAAAGCACTGATCAGCCAATGTACTGACTTAGGCTTCTGGGAACTGAAGTCTTCCTGTAGGGTGTAGGTGACTTTTACCTTTTCCTATTGTAAAAACTGTCGGTGGCCACAATCTTCAAGGAGGCTCTTTCTGTGTAGCTTATTTAACAGGTTAAATGGAACTTCTCAGAAACTCTCATTCATCTCAGAATATGTCACTGGCTCATAGGCTTTGGGCATAGAGGCCATGGCAATCGCAGAAGGACAGATGGGGGGGGTGTTCAAGGTCTGGACAGGTCATCTCTTGTGTGCCCCATCTCTGGTACCAATGCTGCACCCCTAACATCACTTTTGGGAGTGATGTGGAGGGAGAGAATAGAAATGTATGTGCACCAAATGCCTGTTGTTCAAAATTAGCATCTCTGTCAACAGTCTTAGGTTCCTAAAGGGAAAACCATGGCCCAGTGGCAGAGTCCATGACTTTGTGTTTCTCCTGCCCCCTCCCCACAGCTAAAAGGTTACAGTACATCTCCTAAGGCTGCTACTGGCAGCAAGAGTTTTCAATGGGCTGGTATTATATCCAAATCCTCTTGGTTTTGGTCGTACCCAACACTAGGAAATCACAGTTCCGTACCCTAGAGCTATAGGGACTGCAGTAGCTTAGTGTTTAAGATGCTGAACTTGATGACTGGAAGATCGGCAGGCCATAAGTTTGAGACCCAAGTACTACACAATGGAATGAGCTCCTGTCTCTGTTCCAGCTCCTGCCAACCTAGCAGTTTGAAAGCAAGAAATTGCAAGTGGACAAATAGTTACTCCTTTGGTGGGAAGGCAAACACCATTCCATGCATTCTGGTGTCTAGTCATTCCTGGCACATGTCCACAGAAACATCTGCAGACACAGATAGTGCTATAAACAGAGATGAACACCAAACCCTAGAGTTGGATAAGACTGGCTTTCGAGCAAGGGTGACCTTTACCTTTACTTCCTGTATGGTGAGAAATTCCTAGAGTCCTGAACATGTCTAAGCTTGGTTTCCTCAAGAAACAGGATGAGTCTTTACCTTTACCTTGACCTAGAAGTACTAATGTTCTGTCTCAGTATAAGGTACAGATGTGAAAAATATCTATATTGAGATCAACAATTTTCTTCCAATCTCACCTGTGTTTTGTTCCTGCCTCCCCCCCCCCTCATTTCACGCTCCAAGGTTTTCCTCTGTGCATGCTGGGACATTTGTATGCATTTTTCTTAATGTGAATGTGTGTTTACACATTTTATTAATGCATTTACTTTATTTACTATAGTGTGTTTATGTATATTATTTCAGTCATGTGTACATTAGCTCTTTTCCTTTTAAAATGTGGACATTTTTGTGCTCACTTTGTTTCTTTAAGGTGCCTGTAAGTCTTCCAAATGTGTGAATTCTTGAGAGAATGTGCATTTCTTTTTTGCAATGAGTCTCAGAAGGTGCAAAAAAAAAAAAAAGCTATTTCTTACTGGACTGTCAAAGCCAACAAAATCCTTTCCATCCCTAGAATAAGACACCTTCCTAGGAAGCAATACTCTTTCATCAGGAAGACAGCAGCCAAATAATGTTATGTCTTTTAAATTTCATCCCTGTGGAGGACATATTAAAAAACAAGAAAATGTATCTGCTTGGAGTCATCCATTGCACATTTGAGCATATATTTAAGTATTTTACAGTGCCCCAGAACAGGCTCCAGGGTAATTCTTTTCATGATTATATGGATTGCATCACTGGCAGATTTTACTTCTGCTTCCAGGAGCGACAAGGGTGTCATTGGCCGGATCCAGCCCCTGGGCTGTAGTTTGGGCACCCCTGAACTAATGGGACTTAAGTTGACCAAGCAGGTTAATTAAAAAAAACATGCAGTAAGATTTGTTTTTCAAAAGGCAGCACTTTATTTGATGAAACTTTTTACAGCATTCCCTTTTTAATTCCTAAATATTATCTAAACAAAAAGTCCTTTGGCAACCAGAGGAAGGAGACCAGGTGTGTAGTATAAAGGCTGCATTGTCAGATCATTCTGTTATTATTTTGTGATCTTTGGGAACTATAGAAAACAAAAGGGCTTTCCATTTGTGTAAAAGGGGTTGGTGAATTCCCTTATGGACATGTGAAACAAACCATTTTATGCACAACTAATAAGCAACAGGGCAATAGCACCTTTTTTTTTTTTACATTGCATATATTTTCAGACCAGCCCTACTCTGGAATATCTGCAGTTATTGGTGGTCAGGTGTAAAGATTTCAGCCATTCAGACAAAAAAAAAAGGGGGAGTGTTATTGTGCAAAAAAAAAAAAGAAAGGAAAATCTTTATGCATAGCAAGCTGAAACATGGATTGGTAATCATGCATTATCTGCACTTCTGAGGTCAGCTTTAATTATTTTTATTTTCTTTTACATCCAAACTCCATTAGCTAATTTAAAGTATACATCATAAGCAATCTATCATGTTACTTCATACACAGATTGTTCACACAGTGACTTCAGGGGTTCATGGAGCCAAGAAAGTTTGACTGCATAACAACAGGACTTAAATCTCAGAGTACCCCTCAAAGGATTTGGTCTCCCATTTTTTAAATGGCTCTATAGAACGGGTTATCAACATTTTTCAGCCGTGGGCTGGACCACACCCCCTCAGACAGGTAAGCGGGCCAGACTGGTGGTTCCCTTCCACCAGAAAATGCATCTGCAGTTGTCGTAAATGCATTTAAGAGGGCCTCAGACTCATTTACAACTAGAATAACTGCATTTACGATGGCCATGGGATGATTACAGCTGTTGTAAATGCGTTTACATGACTGCAAATGAGTCTGTTGCCAAGTCCACTGGTGGCTGGTGTGAGGTCAGGGGCTGGATTATTCGGCATTGTGGGCTGGATCCAGCCCACAGGCTATAGTTTGTGAACTCCTGCTCTATAGCTTCCATTTTACAAGGCATTTAAATAAAAATGCATCACTTGTTGTTATATGACATTGAGTAACCTCCAGTGGTGGGCAGCAACAGGTTCACACTTCCCCAGGAGGGAGGGTAGCAAAATTGGGTGGCCTCTGGGCATGAGGGTGGCAAATGTGGGTGGCCTTTGGACCGGGGGGGGGGGTTGGTGGTAGCAAAATTGGGTGGCCACACCCAACTCCCTACCCTGCTCCATCAGGTTTTGTCCCTGCAAGTGGTTCAAGGTTTCCCTTGCTCAAAAGCCAGTCATATCCGACTCTAGGGTGCAGCGCTTATCTCCATTTACAGCCAAAGAGCCAGTGGTGCCTGTGTTTGCAGATGTATAAATGGCTATATGGAAGGCATGACTAGATCGCCCATGACGTAGGCTCCGCCCATGACGTAGGCTCCGCCCATGACATAGGCTCCACCCATGACGTAGGCTCCACCCATGATGTAGGCTCTGCCCACAACATAGGCTCCGCCCACAGTGTGCTAGCAAAAAAAAAATTTCTGCCCACCACTGGTCACCTCCATATAGTGACCTTAACAGATTTTCATAGTCTGTGAAATGTTCAAGGGCTGGTTTGTTATTGCCAGCCCCCAATTAGTTTCAACAGGTGAAGCAGAATTTGCATTCAGGTGTTAGTGGTTAAAAAACTGAACTTGATGACTAGAAGGTGGGTAGGTCAGTAGTTTGAGACCTGAGTGTTGCACGACGGAGTGAGCTCCCGTCTCTGTCTCAGCTCTTGCCAAGCTAGAAGTTCGAAAGCAAGAAATTGCAAGCAGATAAATAGGTACCACTTCAGTGGTAAGATAAACAGCATTCTGTGCACTCCAGTATCTGGTCATGTCTGCCACATGTCCATGGAAATGTATGAAGATGCAGACAGTGCTGGCTCTTGGGCTGTAAAAGGAGATGAGCACTGAACCCTAGAGTTGGATGTGACTGGCTTTCAAGCAAGGGTGATCTTCGTTGTCTTAGTCTGACACTTTATCCATTACACCATAGCAGTTTCCAGTTTCCAGCTTAGAATGGCTGAAATCCTTTTCCAGCCTCTTATCCTTTAACTTTTTTTTATCATCAAAACCTTATCAAAATGTGAATTCTGAACTGAATGATACTCATGTTTAAATGTCCCCTTTCACTTTCATATTTTTTTCTGGAGACTCCAAGAAAAACTAGGCACTCCATATTGCTGAATGAATGCTAATTTTGCTGCCAGAAACTATGCTCTAGCAATCCTAGTCATATGCAAAACTCTTCAGGCAAATCAAAGGCATATTTGGTTCTTTATAAAAGAGCTCTAAAACCATAAGCAATTTCCCTTCAACTCTAAAAAAATCAAATTGAAATCCAAAATTGTTTTGCTATAGTAAAAGCCTACTAGTTCTCTGGATGTAAAGCAGCTGTCTTCATGCCCGTCATAATCTCTCACATTCGTTGCAATAATCTGAATGTTTGCAGGCAATTTTTACTCTTATCAGAGTCCATTTTCTATGCCTCTTTGTGAATATATTTATTAAGGAAATCTAGCATACTCTTTCTGGGGTGGCATGAGGACTAAACAGTGATTTACAACAACCTCAGAGAAGGAGCACCCTATTTCTTCTAAAGTGCAATACTGTGGGAATATCCTATACAAATTAAATGAAAACAAAGTTGCAATTTAAAAGTGATGCTAAGTGATGAAGAAGATCCCATGGGATGATGCACATGAAACCAGTGTTTGCTCTGTATCCTGCCCTCCCTCCGGGCCCCGCCATCTCGCCCGGAGGAGAAGAAGATGTCCAGCTACAGGCGGTGAGGCAATGCTCCTGCCCCCTCAGGGCCCCATCATCTCGGCTCAGAGGCCTATAAAAGTTCGTCAGCTGCGGGCGGTGAGAGGACGCTCCCACCCTCCCTCCGGGCCCCACCATCTCGCCCGGAGGAGAAGATATCCAGCTGCCGGCAGTGAGGCAATGCTCCCGCCCCCTCCGGGCCCTGTCATCTCGGCTCGGAGGCCGATAAAAGTTTGTCGGCTGCGGGCGGTGAGAGGATGCTCCCGCCCTCCCTCCGGGCCCTGCCATCTTGCCCAGAGGAGAAGTCTGCCATTATTTGGCACATTTCATTATAGCAGCCACCGCTGCCAGAAACATCTGCGGCCGGGCAGAGAGGCTGCCGCCACGTCCAGCCATGGGACTCTATCCACCTGTCCGTGGGGGCTCCGCCCTGGCCAGGGCTTAAAAGCCGCTACTGTGGCAGGACTTTTTCGAGTAGCCGCCACCACCAGAAACACCTGTGGCCGGGGGGAGTAGTTTGTCAGCAGTCTGTCATTTGTTGTGGGATTTATAACTGGTTTTTTTTGCTTAGTTTTCTGCTTTTGTAATTTTTTTGTGTGTGTAAACTGAATTGATATTTGGAATTTTTGATTGTTGCTTGATATTGTTGCCTATTGAATTCTGATGCTGTAATGATTTATATTATAGTATCTCTGATTTATTTTTTAGGATGTCCTGATATTTTGTAATTGTAATTGTTACTGGATATATATATACAGAGTCGCTGTGCGAGTGGGGCGGCATATAAGTTGAAATACAAATACAAATAAAAATCCTGTATGAAAACGTCAGTGGAACACACGCCCAGCCTGGGAGCCCAACTGGGTGCTTAAACAAGCAAAATACAGTCAAACCTCGCATAAGGAGCGTTTCGCTTAAAGAGCAACTCGCTTAAAGAGCAGAATTTTCTCTGAATGTTCGCTTCGCTTAAAAAATAAAACCAACCAAAAACTTGCTTAACAAATAAATCAGGGTTCGCAATCCCCCCTCCCCAATTGGTCATTTACAATGGTGTTTTGCTTAAAGAGCAAACTCGCTTAAAGAGCAATCCTGTGGAATGCATTATGCTCTTTAAGCGAGGTACAACTGTAGTTACTTTTGAGACACTATGCATATGCAACCAGCATGAGAATATTCTCTTTGCTTGCCTATCATCTTACTTAACTTGGGCTAAAGAAGACACAAATAATCAGAACTAAAGTTTCAGTGGTTGTACAAATTATTTCAGTTGTTTTGTTCACAATGTGTCACATATTTCTTCTTGATCTGATTTGCAAGCCTTTTTCCGCCAAGAATTTGGCCTCTGAGTTTCTTCCAGCAATTCTTCCTTGTTTAGATCAGGACCATTAATCACACAACATGGGCTTGCTGTGTTATATTAAATTGTTCCTAATAGAACAATATTTGCAATTAGCACACAGTTCATAATGAGTGAAGTAAATTTATGTGATTAAAAGGCTCTCATGTGATTTTAAATTATTATTCCTTTCCATCTTTTTTCCATATATATGTTGATATTCAGTCAATAAGAGCACAATGTTGAGTAATGACTTCATATACTTTTGTATTGTAGTAAAGCTATCCTTAGCTAAGAGGACTCATTATTTCAAAGTATAATGGAACAAAAACTAGTCCTTCTCCTTCCTGATAAAAGGGACTCCCTAGTTCAAACATGTTTACTTCTTTGGGATTGTTCATCTAGTGGAAATTTCTTTGCATTATCAAAGCTGTAGAGTCAACTAAAAGTTTGAAATTAATATATATTCTGAAATCCCCCTCCCCCCCAAAATATATTGCATTTGCTTAAGCACTGGAACACATTTTAATGTTATTTTTAAATGTTTTTGTAAGTTTTTATTTGTTATGTTCTATATGTAAGCCACCCGGAGTCCCCTTGGTGAGGGAGCAGTGGTAGAAATGTGAGTAATAAATAAATAAACACAAAATATAGTTGAATTGATTGCAAAGTACATATCTACAAAACCCTGCATTCAAAGGAGAAGTCAGCTAGTTTACTTTTCAAGTCAGATGTAAAAAAACAAATCTATTAAGACAATGAATCCATTCTGAAGCTTTCATGCGAATGAAGTCAGAGTAGGAATGTTGTTCAGCCTATATTAACAACAATTTGGATTTATAACCAAGCAGCGTTCTTATCAAAGATCAATTGCTTGTTCATTTCAGAACATTGTTGTTCTGCAATAATTACTTGTTTGTCACTTTAATACTTTCCTACTGCACTGTATTACTCTATTATCTGGCAGCACCCTCATAAAATGGAAAGAGGGCAGTGGTGGGCATCAGCAGGTTCACACCAGTTTGCCAGAACCGGTAGCAGAAATTCTGGCTGGCCCTGCCCATCCAAGTTTTGAAATAAAGTAATCCTAATTCAGGTGCAACACAGGGCTTTCCCCCTGGCCACACCCACAGTGTGGTAGTAAATTTTTTTGGAGCCCACCACTGAAAGGGGGGCACTGTATGATACATAAACATGTTGAAAGACTATACAAAAATATGCTTGGTTTTGTTATCGGGAAGCACAGGTAACCTTTGCCCCTAGCTGGGGAAGTATCATTCCATCACCTATTAACTGTGAAGCTCAGTTCAATGCAAGTGGTATGGTCTGACTCTCCACAAATCTACGTCTTCCCTGCAATCCACTTAGAATAGGAGAAAAGGGGGAAAGAGAAGATGGTGAAGAGAAGGGTGGGAAGAAGAATAAGAAGACGAAGGACTAGCTCGGTCCATTTTTAGTCCTTTCCTGATGTGTTGTGAGAACTTAATGTCAAGCATGGGCAACTTCTGAAAAGAAGGAATGTAGCCCTTGAGAGATAACAAAATTTCATGCCTCTGATGTAGATGAAAACTTTCTCCATAGTAACCTAGAGGCAAAAGACCTGGCAAAATAGCACTTTGAGTTTCTTCTTGCCTTTAACCACTGTGTGCTTTAACATATAGAAGCACATGTAGCCTCTGAAAGCTTTAGAGGAACAAAGAAAATATATGATACCAGGCAGGTAGCTTGTGTCTCAACCTAACCCCCTACTACTAGCACATCTTCAAGTTAGACTTTCAGTATAAGCTATATTCCCCCCCTCCCAATATTCCTATTTTAAAGTATGAATTGCTTCCACCTTTGTACATTCAGATGTTTCTTCATTTCCAGCAGAGAAAAACTGTTTTTCTTTCTTGCTGTGGAAAGCTTTTGAACTGTAGGTTGCTTCCACTTGGTTTGAAAATCACTAAGCAATTCTGGAAAATAAATTAAGCACTTTGTTTGAAGAAAGTCAAGATTTTTCCATCATTCCAGATTACATTTGGATAATTAAGGGCTGTCAACGCAAGAACATGATTTAAAGATCATCACCCTTTATTTTTGCACATTTGATTTCTAAGTGAATAGAAATCCTATTGGTTTTCAGTTGAACACCTGTTTACAAACAAACAGAGACAATGTTGATCCTTTCATCAGGTCCACATGATCTCTCACCCCCAATATCTCTACAGGACAACCTGTTGTTCCATTAAAATTTTGCACCTAAATACAAAAAAGAAGAAAAGAAAAGAAAAACAAAAAGCACCCTTTTCACTTTACTCCCTAAGTATAATCTGGACTGCTTGTGACTTGATTTCCTGTTAAATATTGGGAAGAACATTAACAAGGTGCTGGTTACATTCCTGGGCACAATCCCAATCACACAATTGAACTCACACAATGAACTCAACCTACGCCTTGTTAATAAAAGGCAACTTACTACAGCAACGTATGCCATTTCATTTATGCAAATGAAATTGGCAACTGGATTTCCAGCTATTGCCAACTAGCATTTTAAAAAAACACCCAAAACAAAAAACTTCTCATATTCTCTTATCTGCGTCCATTCAAACATTGCCAAATGCATCTTATGGCAAAAGGAGTCCTATGTAAAGTGGCAGCCCAATTCTTTTTAGATTATCCCCCACCAACGTCAACTCAGCCATCTGTCAGTCTTGCAGCTTTCCTGGGTTCTGAAAGCTCACCATGTTACCCCTATCTCCAGTGAACAAGGCATGAGCCATAACCTAGACTTATTCAGCCTTATTGTAGTACAGTATGTAACCTGTGGCTGGTCAGCTGAATTTACTTGCTAGCTGAAATCTCTCACATAGGTCCATGGTTATAAAGGCTGATGGTGACAACAGACATGAACATTCATCTTTAAAGTTTCCTACCTACCTACCTTCTTACCCACCCCCTCATCAGTTACAAGCCTCCCTAGAGATCACCTTTAATGTGGGAAAGACTTTAGGAGCCTCAGGATAGTGGCAGAGGGAACATTTAGCATCCAAAAATAATGTCTGCTGCTCATGGACCATCAGCAGTGATTTTCAGATATTAAACTATGGCTCATGGGCTGGATCCAGTCCCCGATGCCAATTCATCTGGTCCACGAAGCCCTTGTTGTTCCCAGAAGTGAAGGTAAAATGTGCCCGTACAGGTGTGCTTTTCTTCTGTTTCCAGGAGCAACAAGGGCTTTGTGGGCTGGATGAATTGGCATCAGGGGCCACATAACTGGCCCATGGCCAAAAAAGTTTGGCCACCCCTGTATTAAAGGGTCCTCTCATCTCAAGGCTCCCAAAAGCATTCCTGGGTCAAAAAGGATCTCTAGAGAGCCTTTAAACCTGGAAGGAGAAATATATTTAAAATTAATATTGGTGGTTGATTACATCATCAGTCTTTATGACTTCACAGTTCCAAAAGGATTCCAGCAACTGAATCACAAAATGGTGTAGATAGACCTAGTTGATCAAAGTACTTAAAAACAAAGGCAAAGGGAGTGAAGATCCTACAAGCATCAGGGTCACACTTTCACACTTCTATCATTGTGCAGCAAGACAGTGACAGTGCCCCCCTCTATGAATTAGGTCATATTGCTTCTTTAATAAGCAGATGCTATAATTGTAGACATCTCTGAGTAGGTCAGGTTTGTAGATTACTTTCACAAAACTTATTCTCAGACCAGTCTTTACAGGAAGACAGCCTAAGATTGCCAAATTATTTGGAAGTACACCACACTGAATTCATTAAAATTCCCTCTGTATAGTGCTCTTTTCTACCAGGAGAACCAAGAGTTGATAAATGCTGCATTTCATTTGTCATTAGCAGAAGCAATTGATATGTACTACCATTTTGCCCTACAGAAAAAATCAGTATAAGTTGGAGAAAGCTATGCTTGTGTTCTATCATATAATTACAAAACTAAATATAATTTAATTTCTGTGTTAATTTTTGAAACAAAAAATTAAATGTTTATGTTTATACTGTAGCAGAACAACATTAATGTAGACAAACAAGATGTTCTGATGGCATTTTAATATAGCTAAATTAATATTATGTGTCATTTTATTTTAATTAGAAATCAACTTGGAAACCCCAAAGGATAAATCAAACACAGACAGTAATGTGGTAGGAAGAACTGTGTATTTCACATTATATGCTCCACTGAATATCACTTTGCCTAGGAGGAATTTATAGGCACCCATGATCTACATAAAGCTATTAATCAGTTTTATTACTTTCTGAAGTACCTTTCTATATATTTTTGTCTTCATCTAAATGGGCAGAGTTTGGAACTAAATTGAATAAATTTTCTGATTCAACAAATTAAATAAACAGGTGTTTTTAAAGATTTAGCGTAGCATTATTTGAGGGGGGGGGGAATGGATAAATGTGTCTCACTTTTAGCAGTGTCCACACATGGCCATTTTTCTAAACTACAATTCTTAAATAGGCCTTTTGACTAGTTAAATTTCAAAAGAAATCACCTTGGAACCCAAAATGCATAAATCACATTATTTAAAAAATAGCTATGTCAGCTAGACAGAAAGTTTATTCAGTTCCATATCCTGTTTCATGTAGGGGTTTGGCAATATTTTGGGTTTAGGAAATTTAATTCGGAGCACTTTCCTTTTTGTTATTTTTCTTGGCACATGCTTAAGGGAGAGTTTTTGTTTGGGAGAGAGCTCATATAAAGTTGGGGTTCATTAATATAAGAAAGCCTTCTACATTCTGACACATCACAAATATCAAGAAGGAAGGACAAACATTTTCAATATTGATAAAAATATTTAAAAATATATAGTTTCAAATTGTGCAGTGGATGTAATCCCCTGACTTCTTTGGTGCATATATGTGACTCTGGACTTTGCATCCTTGGTACCCAGGGCAACTCAAAATAAGTATCAAGTTTTAAAGAAATTGAAAAAACCCCAGCAAACCAGGCACAGCTAGGAACCAGGGAAAAAAGATTGCTTGACAGTGTCAGGAAATATAGCATTCTCATATCTCACAGAGCTTCTTCCTGGAAGAAGTTGCAACAATCTGTACATTTGCAAGACTGGTATGCAATGAAATAAAGTCAGCACAAAGGAATGCAACATTTAAAATGTAAAGGGCTAAAATGTGCACAACTGGGGGGGGGGGGACCACCCACAATTAATAAATAAAAATATATTTATATTTAAGCATTTTGCTTAAAATATGTATATAAGTAATCCTGTTACTCCCGAATAGGACCTTGGTCTACAAATAAGTGGGAATGCCACTGAATTGATGCCCTGTGGCTAAGCAATCCAGGATTTTAGCTTTCCTTCTCACATGTCCTAACCCAAGTCTGGGCTGTCAGTAAGGTAGTGTGTAGAAAAATAAACTCAAGTCATCTTTATGTTTTTAAAAAGCCTATTATAGCAAAAGTATGTTACATAAACAAAGTTTCAGAAAGCAAAATAATTCTAGGCAAATTCAAACATCTTTAGTTCAGAAACTAAACTGTGTGATTTTAATATGTTTTAATGTGTGTGTTCATTTGTTAGCCGCCCAGAGTGGGAAAACCTCCCAGATGGACAGGGTACAAATGAAATAAATAAATAAAAATAAATCAGAAAGCACATTAAAAACAATGAAACCTGACTAAGTTTTGAAGTCCTAAAGGGCCCCATCCTCTAGTTTAGAAAATTACATTATTATGGAGTTCTCTGCACCCTCCCACCCCCCTTTAGACTTACATGATGTGGAGCGCCAGAGCAAGGGAGCGTCCTGGCCCATCCCTCTGGTTTTTATCTCCTCCAAAAAGTTCCACCCTCTGGCCATTCCCCTAAAGGATTTCAGCCAATGACTATACAGTATTACATGTCTATCCAATTCTAAGTTTCAATTCTCCAAGAACATGAGGGTTTAGAATTTTTTGACTAGTAAGCAGTTTCTGGCCAGTGACAACCCATAATGCAACACTGCCACCTCCCTCCTGGTGAACAGCACACAGAAATCTCCATTACAGATTTAAAAAAAACACACAGGCCCCATTTGTATCCCATGACAATGCATCCCTTACTGACAGAAGTGTACGTGTGGGTGGTAGTTTTCCCACAGTTGCGCACATTTATATGGTAAGTAAAATGGGTAAATAATTGTACATGGTAGGTAAAGGTTGTCCTTGCTCAAAAGCCAGTCTTATTTGACTCTAGGGAGTAGGATTCAGCTCTTTTTACAGCCAAAGAGATGTCTGTGTCTGCAGACATTTCCATAGACATGTGACAGGCATGACTAGACACCAGAGCACGTGGAATGCTGTTAACTTCCCACTGAAGCAGTACCTATTTATCTACTTGCAGTTTCTTGCTTTTGAACTGTTAGGCTGGCAAAAGCTTGGACAGAGACGGTAGCTCACTCCATCATGCAGCACTAGTCATCAAGTTCAGCCTCTTAACCAATATACCACTGCAGTCCCACATGTAAGTAATTTACATGGTAGGTAAAATGTGTTAAATGTATGTATGAATTTAGTGTGTTGGTGGAAGGAAAGCCAAAATATCATAATCTAATACAAAACAGGGCAGGAAAGAAAACACAGGTGGGATACAGAGAGAATCTTTACAATCCTATGTAGAATCACAGGTTGGAGTTTTCAAGCAGTCACTGCCTCAACTGAAAATCCTTAGTTATTCATGTCAAAGCATTATGTTGCAGATAACAATAATTTATCTAATTGTTTACTTGATTAAACAAATCTAATATAATCTGCTTTGATTAACTTTTTTATTTCATGCTGGGTGAATATATGGTTTCATTGTGCCTAGTGGTTGATTTGTGAACCATGCCAAAAAGTATTTTTAATCACATGTTTAATGCTCCAAGGCTGAAGGGACACAGTGGTTAGGTAGAAGAAATCGAACTGTGCTGATATTAAAAGGATCATTAAGTTGAGCATGTGGGAAAGGTCTTTCTTCTGGTTACACTCCTCTGTTTTGATTAAAAGTGAGATGTAAGCAAAAGGTATGCAGGAGAAATATTCTAATGTGGGCATTCTGAAAAAAATAAATCTCATGTTGTATATGAAGCATGACAACTTTTTATCCCATCTGAAGAGGTGTGTTTTCGTGGTTCCTTAAGGATCCCTGAGTTATGTTACCTATTGTGAAAGACTCAATGCTTCACTGATTTATGATAACATTTTGAAGAGGGTGTAAGGATGGTACTGCTAATGGTATTTCTCACACAATTGTTGGGGATTTATTGCAATGTATTGTTGTTATGCCCAAAGGTATGAGATAAATGAAAGGAGTTGTTGCCTGCTAGTTTAAACTGTCCTATATCTAACATTGGCCTGGAAGGCTAAATAGAAACCTTACAACCAAGGCAGTATACCAAGGATATGATACTTTTTTCCAGAGTAGTAGGTGAGGTTGAAGAAAATTGTTATGTTCCTGTGGTTTAACCAAGGAGACTTGTCTCAGGAGAGTGGTAATGGGGGAGGAAAAAAATAGATTTTTCTGTGTATAGTGGGATCAATACACCCATCTGTACTCTATGCTCAACTCATGCCAGACTGAGGGACTTGTACAAGTGCACATTAATATGTTGGGGGTATTTTAATGGCTCTTTAATGTTTTTATGATTTTAATTGCTGTCGGGATGTTTTTATATTTCAGTGTTTTTTATTAGTTGATTGTAAGCCACCCGGAGTCACTTTGGCAAGGGGGCGGTGATAGAAATTGGATAAAATAAATAAATAAATAAACCCATCCCACATGCTAGAGCTAGATGATCACTTATGGAGCCATGAATTAAGGCACAATTTTTAAAAAGTGTTTCTAAAAACACTGTTGCTGTTAAGGAATACGCAGCAGTACCTCTCTCTCTCTTTCTTGGAAAACAGTCTTTCATTTCCTTCCTTATCTCACAAAGGCAACTGATGGAAGTTTAGTTGATCTAGAAAGGTATTTGAATGGAACTAATTAGGGCTGCAATCTTATACCCATCCAACAGGAAGTTAATCCTATTGGACTCAGCAGAGCTTATTTTTGACTAGAAATGTCTAGAACAGCATAACCTGCAAAAATTTAAAAAACAGATGATCAATTTGCTATTATTTTTATTGGACTGAAGTCATTACTGCTGCTCAAAAGCAGTAATCCTGACAGATACTTAAAATCCTTCAATGAAGAGGCCACTATCTTCAGAGCCATTACCAAAGAAATCAGACTATCAAGATTTTTTTCCTGCTGTTTACTCAAAATTACCTTTCTTGTAATTTGAATACATTGATTTGGGTCCTAACTCTCTGCAGCAGCAGAAAACAATCTGGCTTCATCTTCCACACAATGCCTCTTCAAGTATTTTAAGATATTTATTGAGAGAAAGATGGTTTATAAAACAAACAAACAGTATCCCATGCCTATCTTTTATTTTTCATCCTAGACATACCCAGACCCCTTAACCATTCCTCATAAAACTCCTATCCATCCTTTCCACTTGTGCAATGACCTCTCACATCACCAACTTTGGGGAATTTGTGCAAGAACACATCTAGTACCTTCTTGTGTGTGTAGAAGCTGGGTTTCTTTCAATAGGGTACATCAAGAACCTAGAAATCTTGAGAAGTACTCTGGGTGGAGAATTATGCCATATTTGACATCTATGGAATAGTGTCCCATCTCCATCTTCAATTTGGCCATAGTACTCTAGGTTCCAGAATAAGAAGCCATTGTGAAAAAAAGCAAATAATACCCATTATTTAGAGGTTTTCAGCTAAATATTTTTGCTAGAAGGAAACTATGCTTTACAGAGATGGTTTTAAAAAGAGAATATCAGTATACAAATACATTAGTACCTCGGATAACAACGAGACTTGATTCCACAAGTCTCGTTGTTATCTGGTTTTTAGCGTTGTGCAATGCATTGATCGCACTACAATAAAAAAAAGCCCTGTTTCCCTGGAGGCTGCAGCAAGCCAGAATGTCGGGATTTGAATCCTGACATTTTGGCTTACTGCAGCCTCCAGGGAGGTGGGGAAACTTTGGAAACAACTTGGATCGGGTCTTCCGACCTCCCTGGAGCCGGCAGGGGGGTCAGGGAGCCTGAAATGGGTAAAAAAGGTCAATTTTTAACCCATTTTGGGCTCTCTGATCCCCTGCCAGCTCCAGGGAGGTCGGATGACCTGATCCAAGCTGTTTCCAAAGTTCCCCCACCCTCCCGGAGGCTGTAACAAGCCAAAAGTCAGGATTTGAATCCTGACATTTTGGCTTGTTGCAGCCTCCGGGAGGGTGGGGGGACTTCAAAATTAGCACGCATCGGGTCTCCTGACCTCTCTAGAGCCGATGCAAGCTATTTTTGAAGTTCCCCCACACTCCTGGAGGCTGCAAGAAGCCAAAACATCAGGATACAAATCCCAATGTTTTGGCTTGTTACAGCCTCCAGGGAGGTGGGGGAAGTCCAGAAACAGCTTGGATCGGATCCTCTGATCTCCCTGGAGCAGGAAGGTGGGTCAGAGAGCCTGAAATGGATTTAAAAAGTCCATTTTTTTACCCATTTTGGGCTCTCTGACCTCCCTGCTGGCTCTGGGGAGATCAGAGGACCTGATCTAGAGCTGCAGGGTGGCTGGGGAAGCTGACGGGGACTCCCCGTCGGCTTTCCTAGTCACCTGCCCATGCCTCCACAGCTGTGGGGTAGCTGGGGAAGCTGACGAGGGAGCCTCCCATCAGCTTTCCAGCCACCCCACCCCTGCCTTTGCAGCTGCAGGGTAGCTGGGAAGCTGAACGGAGAACCCATTCAGCTTTCCAGCCATCCTGCTGCTACGAAACAACTGCATTGGATAACGCTAACAGATCGTTATCCAATGCCAAATTTCTTTGGAAATTTTGCATCGTTATCCAATTTTAGCGTTATCCAATGCAGTTGTTATCCAAGGTATTACTGTATACAAAATGTAGTTAGACATCAGAAAGTAGTTGGAATGTGGAAATAATTAATGATGGCAAAACTAGCATTAAATAGCTTCCACACTGTATAATGTGCACTGGTTTTCCTCTCATTTCTTCTACCCTACTTCCATTCAAGGAAGACTTACTAAGTTATCGTGAAATCAATGGTTGCCAAATAGTGTTTACAGTGTTCAGTTTTTATATTATATAGAGTTCAATACCCAATTCCGTGATGGAAGCATTAAGATTGATTTTTCCCCTCCAAAACTCATGTCCTATGCTTTAACAACCCTACTGTGAGTACAGGATGGGAAAAGACCCAGGGATGGGCAGGGCATGGAACTAGGAGGCAGAGGTTATTTTGCTCTCAGCTGCATATCTGTCTATGTTACATCAAAAGCTATTTTGGAATACTGGTAACTCATCTGGAACAGTTATTTAAGAGTGTATGGAAGGCTGGGGAAGAAAATATTTTTGTACTAGCCGATGCATAATGTTAAATCAAGACTAGTGTTTCCCAACCATTGATTTTTGGACTTCAATTCTCAGAAGCCTACATCAGTACATTAGCTGATCAGTGCTTTGGGGGAATTGGATTAGGCTTCTGGGAATTGAAGTCCAAAAACCAAAGGTTGGGAAACAATGATCTAGAATCTTGGTTCTAGTACCTAATAGACACCAGAATGATATTCTAATTAATCTCCTGCTGCAGAAGAACCTTCTCCTCAATGGATATGGACCTCCCCAGAAGTGCAAGTCCATCCAGATAGAAATTTCCTGAAAGACAAAGTGTGGTCATCTTATTTCCAAGATGTTATATCTGTGGGTGTTCTGTGGTAGACTCTCCCTCAGCCGCCAACTTTGAGGGAGCAACACCTGCGGGTCTTGAGCGGTGTTAAGAGACCTCGCCGCCACTGCTCCCACTGGACTCTCCCTCGGCCACCAGCCTCGAGGGAGCAACACCTGCGGGTCTCGAGCGGCGTTAAGAGACCTCACCGCCATTGCCCCCACTGGACTCTCCCTCGGCAGCCAACTTCGAGGGAGCAACACCTGCTGGTCTCAGGGCAGCTCTCACCGGGACTGGATTCCTTCTTTTCTGGACTCTTCCTGGCTACTTTTTGTAGGATTTTGTTTATAATCTTTGCTTATAATCATTGCAGGATTCAGTAGATGTGGTTTTGTTTTTGCTGTTGTTGTTGTTGTTGTTTTTGTAATATTTTGTAACATTTTATTGTGATATTGATACTTTTTATTGTTACTATGTTATATATATACAGTAATACCTCATATAACATTAGTATCGAATAACACGAAAATCGCATAACATCAAGGAATCTGGGGGGAAGAATTGCATCAGATAACATTAAGATCCTATGGGATGCTTCAGATAACAACCACGAAAGCCTGTGTGGTTACAATGTATCTCTATGGATCCCATAGAGGATCAGATAACACGAAAAATCATATAACACGAAGACTTGTGGAACCAGGTTTTAGTGTTATATGAGGTTTTACTGTATTCTGATACTGTGATGATTATGATAATGTGGAATTTGTGACTGTTATGCTGTTATTTTTATAATCTGTAAACCGCCTAGAGTCAGGTTTGCCTCAGCGGGGTGGGGTATACATTTGAAACAATAACAATAACAATAACAATAACAATAACAATAACAATAACAATAACAATAACAATAACAATAACAATAACAATAACAATAACAATAACAATAACAATAACAATAACAATAACAATAACAATAACAACAACAACAACAACAACAACAACAACAACAACAGCAACAGCAGCAACAGCAACAGCAACAGCAACAGCAACAACTATGGTGGCAATGCTTGAAATACAATAGAGTTCCTTAGCTTTTGTGATGATCCCTATTTTTGGAAAAGAAAATCAGGCGCACAATTTAGTTGAAGCTGGAACTGGTAAGTGGAATTTGTGCATTTCATTAAGGGATTTACATCCATTATTTCTCTCTCACTAATTCAAGCACTGTGGCTTGTGGCTGAGAAACTACAACTGTATGAGATTTTAGGCAACAGGTAGTCTTTCTATTATTGCAGCCATTCAATGTACTATTGTGAAGAACTTTCCCCAAAATGGTTAAAACCAACATTAGGTACTAAAAGAGTGGTGACCAAATGGCCTTGAGAGGTGTTAAATTTGTGACCTGCTCGAAGCACTGGAAGGATCATTCTTTTTGGACCACAACTCCCATAATGCTAGCCAGTATAACTTCTGGACGCTATAGTTCAAAAGTAACATTTCCAAGTGCCTGGGCAATGTATTCAAGTCACACATTATTTTGTCATTGAAGAAAGAGCATTAAAACAATCACCTTCTTTGGATTTGACCTAATTGCCAGTTTTAACATTCTTCTCTAACATTCCTAATCCCATACCTCATTTTAATGAATCTGAGTGTAGACAACGCCTTTTGGGTTAAAGATGCATGGCTTCCAGGTTTAACCTTTATTTTGTGTTTGTCAGTATGTTCTTGCTGTTGTTGTTCTTGATGTTACTAAATTTTGATTACAGATGAAAAATTAATATACATGTTTAGCACATGCCCAGAATTACTTATCTTGACCCTGTAGGCAAAATAAGCATCAGCTCTGTGGTCAGTACACATTCTATACTCCCTGTAGGATGAGAAGGTCCTCGAGTCCTGAACATGCCTAAGCTTGGTTTTGTCAGGAAACAGGATGACTCTTTTTGTAACACTTGACTTTAGTTACAGATACTCAGATTAAGTGTAGATCAGTCCATAGGAAAGCCAGAGACTCCCAACATCATGGCTTCAGAGGGAAGCAGAAAGTACCTTGGAATTTCACTTGAGCCTAAATTTATTTTCATTGTTTCTTCTCTGTCACACTTTGTATCTTTTGAAGTTCTTAAAGATGCCATAGGGTTTTTTCTTGTTGTATCTTCTACTTCTTTTCACACTAGATTATATTAGCATGATAAAGTGGATTAGTAGTTTTCCCCTCCTCTAATAATAATAATGATAGTTTATCATCAAGTCAATTCTGATTTATGGAGATCTTTTTCGAGGTTTTCCAGGTAGTCAGTAGTCAGTACTGTACTATGAAAAGATGTGCCATTCCCTTTTTCTTGGAGCACCTTTGGACTATGCAGTTTGCCTAAGGTCACACAAACGGGTCCTTTAGAGATGCATAAGGGGCAACTGAGCTCTCAGTTTCTGGCTCTGCAGCCAGATAATTAATTCAATGAAGTCAAATGTTCTGCCCTATTCCAAAGAAAAATTCATATACTTTTTACTGTGCTGCTGGAAAGGCTAATTAATGGCATTGAATCCCTCATTGAAGACTTTGAGGACCCTTCAGATCCAAGTAATAAGCAAAACACATAAATAGAAATGTGTCTTTGTTTCTTTCTGTGTCATCTGGTATTGAGATTTACCTTGGGGCTTTTTTTCATCCTCTGTACAAATATTTCCAGCCTGGCATAATTTTCCTTAGCAAATTGCTAAATTGACAGATTACCTGATTAAGAGCTCTGTTTTCATTACTATAAAAACCCACATGCTTGCTGAATCATTAAGAAGCAGATGGGTCAGTAATAATAATCAGTAGCCTGCTACAAATACAGCTCAGCATGTTTAATGAGGTAACTTTCTCTTAACTATTTTAATACTTGCATTATTGAAACTGTGCTGAATTGTGCTGGCAGTGCTGTCTTTTTAAATGGCATCATTTCAACTATTTTGCACATTTATTTTAAAAGAACATGGGACGCAATCTCATAAAATCAATAATTTGCCATATATATTTAACTGAAAGCTACCAATATTATTTCCCCAGAATAACAGTTATTTGTACTATCTAAGTCAGACTCACACATCCTATGACACGTGAAGGCAAACAGAATTCACCAGACACGTTAGTGGCCTATACCTATAGGATAACTTCTATTTCACACCTTGATGACAAAACTAAACTAAGCCCAAATGTGATGAATAAAGCTGATCAAAGTTTATTTAACAGTAAACCAGTTTTTCCTTTAATGTACTGGAACTCCATTCTGTCCATTATATTTTAAAAAATGAAATACAAGCATGAGCTATCATTATGATATCAGTCTAAATATCTGTATAGTCTTGTACAGTACTGTTTCCAAGAGGGACTTACCACATGTCCAGGAACTAGACGGAGAACACAGTGAAGGCCACCATCTTCTGAGGCTTCCTCCCAGAAGTATATGTTCAAATGCATATTGCTTGACATCTGTCATTCATTGCATTTGCAATGAGCAAACAAACAAATAGGGCTCATTTTTTTGCCACCATTTATATACTCATTTACTGTTCATAGTAATGAAGGGAGTTACATTTCTAGTCATGGGAAGGTCAATCTTGGCAGCTATCTTCTAATGACTAGCATTTTATTTTACCAGATTGCCTGGACTTTGTAGTACAGCAGTCTTACATGAGCCATTGTTCCTTCACCATCAAATGTCTCAACACAACACAGGTTCTGGTTTGGACTGGGAAAATAAATGGTTAGCTATCAAGAGATAGCCAACCAGATCTACTCTGCTATTACTGCACTACCGCACATATATATGAAATAAAACCTCATGGGACTCATGAAACTAATGTGAATTTCATGAATGAATAATACAGATAATGTGCATTATTTGTGTTTTAGGTATCTGGGTGCAGAGCTAGAGGTTAGAAGTTCAGTTCCCATGTGGCACCTGGGAGAAGAGTCAGATTATGTGGCCTTGGGCAATCTGCTCAGTTCCACGGCAGAAGAAGAGAACTGTAAATCAACTCTCTCTATGGGTACTGTACTCCCTTTCTGTCCAGAAATAGTTGCCATAAGACAGAATTAACCTGATATCACATGATGATTCAGAGTCATCAACTTTCTTGTTTTCTAGTCCAAAGCATCCAACTCAGTCATCATCCAGTCTACAATATCAGCATTGTGTTTTGTCTTCATCAGACAAAAAAGAAAGCACACATTAAAACATTGTTCCTCATGGCAATTTTTTTGTTTGACTCAGAGAGGATCTGCACATTTGTGAGAGTGTTTATATAAACTTAAAGTGATAACTACTTTAATTTATTTGCATCTATGTAAGGTCTGTGGTGGCTTAGTGATTAAGATGCTGAACTTGATGACTGGAAAGCAGTTTGAGACTCAAGTGCTGCACAATGGAGTGAGCTCCCATTTCTGTCCCAGTTCCTGCCAACCTAGAAGTTTGAAAGCAATAAATTGCAAGTAGATAAATAGCTACTGCTTTGGTGGGAATGTAACAGTCTTCTGCGCACTCTGGTATCTAGTCATGCCTGCCCCCATGACCATGGAGACATCTGCAGATGCAGTCAGCGCTGGCTTTTTGGATGTAAACGGAGATGAGCACCATATCACGGAGTCAGATATGACTGGCTTTCGAGCAAGGGTAACCTAAGCAATCACACCACTTCCTTGTGCTTGCTGTATCTGTGTAACTAAAAGTGCTAGTGACGTTTCAATCAAATTGTGCAAAACTGAAATAGAGAAAATGCAGTTTTTGGTATCTTGCTCTCAGTGTAGAGGTGGAGATCTCTGGTGTTGGTTGAAGAATTCTTGTCTGACAATGTAGAAATGTTTTACATCTCTAGAAGACAGTGATTCTGACAAACAAAAACAAGAAAAGAATATTATTCTCAATAAAGAAATCAAAAAGAAATATTGCTGGGGAAGATTTTTATAATTTCATTCATACAACAACAACAAAAAGCACTATGAACCAAAATAATTAAAGCAAAAATTGAAAAAACTGAAACTAAGTGTAAGCTTTGTAAAGAAATGGATGAAACAATGGAAAAGAGGGATTGGCGATTGTGATGAAATTGCTCCAGCTGTATAGTAACAGGACAAATGGATTTTCATTGGAAGTCCATGACTCTGGGACATGTAAATGAAATTTGGAGTAAAATTCCTCCCTTGGGTCTTGCACACCTTTAATGAAATTATCTCAATTGAATAGGTCAAAAATAAATTGGTGGTAAGCAACATATTTGTTGTTGTTCAGTCGCACAGTCGCTTCCGACCCTTTGCGACCCCATGGACCACCGTCCTCCAGGCACTCCTGTCCTCCACCATCCCCCTCAGCTCGCTCAGCTCTGTGCCCATTGTGTCCACAATACCATCTAGCCATCTCATTTTTGGCCTCCCCCTTCTTTAGCCCTCGACCTTTACCAGTATCACAGCTTTCTCAAGTGAGTCTTCTCTTCTCATTTGATGTCCAAAGTACTATAGCTTCATCTTGTTGACTGTATCTCCAGTGGTTGCTAGGTGACATAGCCAAGCCTAAGCATGTGTTGTGTAGCTTCACTGTATATGGACAAGAGAGGTAAATGCTGTTAGTATAAGAAAATGTCATACTTATAACATTGATCAGAACCATTGATATCTGTAAGATGGCAATGTCACTTTCTGTCATTAATGACATCAACATAAGGAATATGGAAGTGCTTAAAGTGTTGAATCTATCACAACATCTAAGATGGTGCATGGATTTATTATAGCAATAATAATTTCGTGTCAGAAATTATTCTGGGGTTGAAAGGATTTTTGCTGGAGAAACACCACTTGGGATGCTTGAATGAAGCTCTTTTCATATCCCCAATATCTTTTTCCACCAAAGTGGTCCCTATTTAGCTATTTGCAATTTCTTGCTTTCAAACGTCAAGGTTGGCAGGAGCTGGGACAGAGATGGGCGCTCATTCCATCATGCATTACCTGGGTCTCAAACTGCCAACGTGTTGGCCTTCCAGCTAACAAAGCAAGCTTCTTAACCATTGAGCCACCGCAGCCCCCTTATTTATGATAGTAGAAACTGCCTATTTTGCTGTTTACAACTTTAAATGCCCAACTGCTATAGTCAGTTACCTAGGAATCAGGTGATCAAGAAAAATCCAACGTAATACAGGGAACTATGGAAAAGAGCTCCTTTGGAAAGGGACAGTTATGAAAATCATGTAGCTAAGTCTTTATAAATTTACACAGAAAGAAAAAACTCTCACCGCTGATGAAAAGTTACCTCCCAAGGTGTGTTAAAACACTGCTTAGCAACTGGAACATTAGATTTGAACAAATTTCCTATTTAAACATGCATATTCAAGGGTGTTTTTAAAAACCATGTTGCATTAGGTACTGTTTAATGCCAGCAAGCCATAGAGCTGCTTTAGAGAAACCTCTGGTACACTTGTGATTTAGATCAGTGACAGAAATAGGAGATAAAGACTTAGCCTTGATATACAAGCCTATTTAAATCTCTGAGGTGAGACACTGAGATACGGCTCAGCCATCCAAAACTGCATGTACAGGGTCATTAAGCAAAAGCAGTAATAGCTTGGCATGGGCTCCTATATTGTCTAAGGAAATTGTAGTAGGTGTGCCACAAAGAGTAGCACAGTTATTTAGGGGCACAGGTAAAATTCAAGAAGGCAATTTAAGAAAGTTCTTCACATCTAACAAGTTTGGCAGAGGAGAGAAAAAACTGAGTTAGGCTCCCAGATCTTTATTGATCCTAACTTTCCAGGCATATGAAGACGGATCCCTTTTCAGAGATGACTGCACCAGAGGTAACTACTCTGTAAGGCCTAGTGACTTTTTCTCCAAATATTTTAACAAACTAGAGATACATCAGCCCATGGACTCTTACTAAACAAGGCTTTTACTCTGCAAATGTCCAGCTTCGCTCACAGACCTCTACAGAAAGCCCCAATGTCTCCATCTTTCTTTTCTAACCTTTCTGTGAATTCTTCCCACCATATCTTCCATATTTTGTTACTCTTGAAAATGTGTTAAGGAGAGAATGATGAAATAGTTGCACAATATCTCTTGACTGATAACACTAGAAGCTTTCCATCTGGGGAGCAGCCAAGAAGTGTTCTTAGACACAATTCAGCATATACTGTACTGGAAAAGATAGGGCAAGGGGATCTTGAGCACATGTCTCCAGAAAACCAAACATGGAGTCTCCTTTTGAGGTCAGAGGTGTCTCCTTTACTCTATGGTCAGAACTTTTCCTACTATCTGTTCTTTCTCCTGCTTTAATTGATGACGAAGGAGTACTTCCATTGCTTCATCTCAGGGTTTCCAGCCATTCTTGTTTACTTCCAGTGTGATTGACTCTGTCAAAGAAATGACACAAATCAATATATTCTGATCCTGCAAAAAGAAACCCACACATATTTTTGTAGATGCCTATATGGATTCTAGGGACTGCAGTGGCTCAAGTGGCTAAGATACTGACTGGAAGGTGGGAGGTCAGCATTTTGATTCCTGAGTACTGCAGGATGGAATGAGCTTCTGTCTCTGCCCTAGCTCCTGCCAACCTAGCAGTTCAAAAGCAAAAAATAATAATATGTAAGTAGATAAATAGGGACCACTCCAGTATCTTGTCATGCCTATCACATGACCACGGAAACATCTGCAGACAGTGCTGGCTCTTCAGATTTGAAACAAAGATGAGCACTGAACCCTGGAGTTGGATATGACTGGCTTTTGAGCAAGGGGAACCTTTACCTTTATATGGGTTCTAGGTATTCTTTCCAATTTTTGTTATGATGGTATTTCAAGGGCCACAAAAATGACAGATACATCTTGATTTTCCTTATGGTTTCTTTTAATCAGAGTGTTGCCTACACACACAAGCAAAGGAGTGGACATGCATGAAAAACCATGAGGAGAGACGTGAGTGCAGGGTGTGTGGATGCCTACAATGCTCTAAAGAGAGCACATGTATGTCAAAAGAGAACAAGACAGCAAGTAAATGACAGCATGCATGTGACAAAGCTATAATGATAGTGAATTAATAGAAATGCCTAAGAGGGTATGAATGACAGCAGGCCAGGTGAGCAGCTTTTTGCACACATGCAAGAGTGAGTGAACACTGCACATAAAAGAATGTGCAGAAGACAATGCAGAAAATTACATCTGTGTGTGTGCAGACCAAGTGAGCAAGAACAGAAGAACTTGCTCTGTTATATATTTATCACAGTATTTTCAGTGCACAGTAAACAGAATGTACCTTTAAGAGGCCTGGTGATCATTTTATATGTTTCCTAAAGGCTGCAGCCACAATGGTCAAAGTACCACATTAGTAACTTTTGAGCTCTGAATTCAGTACTTAAGCAGCTAAAAATACCAGCCGGGAGACAGAACTCAGAGATAACTTATAAATGAGAAATATTGAAAGCAGGAGACATAGTTGAAGTTTTAATCAGTAGCAGGCTGAAAATACTGAGCCTTAGTAGCTATTCTAAGTAACTCTGCCCAAAATAGCAATACATGTGTAGTCTTGTCAGGCCCCAAGGCAATACTTTTCAGGCAAATTTAGCTACAAGTCATCCCACTTGTTCAAAAGCCTTCATTCCAACTTGCAGAGAACTGCTGTACTCCTGCTAGTTCTTGCTAGTACTGATGCCACCACCACCACCACAGGGGATTTTCTAGGCCCTCTAAGTCCAAGACCTCCTAGTGATCAGCCTCCTCAAAACCAGAAGAACAAAGAACAGTAGAGAACTTATGATAACTCTATCTCAGGTCTTGTGGTCTGTACTGCCTGCCTCTATTGAAATAGTTTATAATATGGTACCAAGGTTAGGGAAATATATTTAAGAAAGCCTATCAAAATAGAAATCAAAAGGTCTCTTCAATGAGCAATATTATTTGAAAGCTATTAGAAGCCAAATGGGACACAACCACAAACCCTAAGAATTACAGCCTTGGCCCTATACTATTCTATAAGTGAATTCTCCAGCTCAGTATAGTACAGTTGTTCATGCAAAAAGATATACACAGCATTCAATGAAAGCTGTGCCTAAAGCCAACCCTTACTGATAAATTCAGTTAACTAGCAGGCATTGCATCTGGTGATATATGGAAAGAAGCAGGAGCTAGTAGTGGACAATTCAATGCATCTACATCAAATATACATTCACTCTTTGGCTATCATCCTGCATCTCCATGATTAAAATTAAGGAAAGTTTCTTCAGAACATCTGTGGATCTTGAAGGAACAGCTGAGAACTCCAAGAAATTAATTTGGAAAGAAAGATGTACTAACATAATAAAATGGATGGAAGTACAGGAATGTATAGAATTCCACAGGTTATGAGCAGCCATGAACAAGGCCTTTGTTTGACAACCCGACAAATAAGCCTCTGGATGTGGTGGGGATGTGAGTATAGTCTCTCTTCAACCCCATGTTCTTGGTATTTAGTTTGCCTAAATGAAGATAACATTCTGAATTTTGATTTTTCTTTTTATATGAACTAGTGCAGCTTCTATTGTTTTTTGTTTGCCTATTTGTGGAGTTACAGACAACCTTCCCCCATAACAGCCTTTCAGCAAAGTCTTTGAAGATATTATAGTGTTAGATCTCACTTTTCATGCATTGACAATTATCTTGCAATGAGCAATTTTATTCTTTTGGCGTGCAACATGTATTTCTGAAAAGGAATACAGAGAATGGCTGTAAATTGCCAATAAAATGTACAAAAAAGATAATCACAAACAAGCCAATATTTAGCACTGCAGCATATTTTGCAGCCCAATGCATCAGGTTCCTTATTGTCAAGTTAAATGTTCTCTGTTATAGATTGCAGTGCTATAGTTCTTTCCCAGAACATCCCAAAACTTCTTTTAAGCTGATGCACCTTAAAACACTTCTAGTCCCTAACAGGATTTATGCAGAAAATAAAGTTTGTGGGTTTAATGCAGAGGTGCTTCTCAACTCATCTCTCCATACCTTGGTTTTTTCCTTTGTGGTCATGTTTATCATGGCATTCATCTGCACAAGGAGAGAGTTATGTCTCTTCCATACACAAAGATTTCAGGTGCCTTATTAGATATCCTCAACCTGCTACCATTCAGGACTTTGACTTCCATCACCCAGCATATGCCCGGTGGTCAAGACTTAGTGGAGCTGAAGTGTAAACTTTTGGAGGGCATCAAGTTAACCTACATAATTATTATTAGAATCAGACCAGAGAGTCCTAAATCTAAATTTTACTTTTAAAAAGGTAGACCATGTTTGGAGTAAGAACAAAAGAGATGATAGGCACCTCTTGATCACAAACTAATGACTCCAGCTTGGTAGGATATCTTTGCATAGGTATATACAGAAATTTTAAAAGCACACATCCTGATAGAAAAAGTCAAGAAATCCTCAAGGGCAGAAAAGTGTCACTGAACCCAACTTAAATCAAATGAATGATAACTCCAGTGGGATAGCAAGAGGCATCCATCATCACTGTGGGCTTGCTTATTATCCTCCGTTATTGGAATATTTTTTGGGATGAACACAATGATTCTTAGGAGACTAATGCTATGTTGACCTCCATAATACCTTTTTTCCCCTTGAGACTTAACAAATGTGGGGGGATGAAGAAAATCCCCATAGTAGTCACCCCAACACTCCCAATTCCACCATTATATGTGCCTAAATAGGGGAGGGGGAATCTAGTGCAGGTGCTACAGAACACTTAATTGGGGGGGGGGGAGATCTTCTGAGCCCCAACTCTGACCCCAACCTGAAACTTAATTCACTTGTCAGATGACTGACAAGATGAAAACAGGAGGATACCTTGTTGGCTTCTGCCTTGGCTAAATAGTCCACTCCTCTCCCAAGCCTGCCAGGCCACTGGCTGAGACTCACAGCACCCATCTGGGCCAACTGTGAGTTTCACAGAGAGGTCTCCTCCATCACAAAGGCTTAGCTGTGACCAACTAGTAAACACCACCCTCACCCAGAAACCTTTCCCTCCACTTGTAAAGAAACTGGAGGATGCCATTATGCCTGCAAAAGAAGCTGCCATTTGTGTGGAAGGCAGATCGGACTGGAATCAGCAGCTACAGCCTCTTCCAAGCATCTGATAAATAAAGAGGTCTGGATGAGGTTGGGGCTGCCTAATCAAAAGAGCACTAACCCCACACCAGCCTGACCATGTGGGCAATGAAACCAGCATTCCCTATCACCACTCATTTCAATCTGGGCAGAAGGAGGAAAGGTCCTCACCCACACAGCTCCATACATCTGTGATGCTGAAGTTAATAGGGTTTTTCCTTCACGTCAGGGACCAGATGGCCCTGCCCAACCTTCCTATTTCAAAGAATGCTATAACTTAATAGAATTATCTTCATCAAGGCTGGATAGATTTCATGCTATCATGCTATGCCTCCATGCCTAATTTGAGCAGAAATCCATCAACTGGTACAGAAGAGTGGCATGGGGAAAGAAACCCCTTGGGATGAAGGGATAGGGTGCATCACCTCTGGGAAATTTTCAGTACCAGAACTAAGTTGACTGACATATCAATCAAAAATCCACTCCCAGACATCTCCAGCACTTTCCATCTGAGAACAAAGAGAGGAAAATGACATTTCAGAGCCTGCTCTAGCCAGTCAGTCCTACTTCATCACAGAGCCATCTGCCCTGTGAGAAGGTCTGGGGCCACTTCTTTTTAATCTTGTTTATTGTGAGTTTAATAATACTTGTTGATGTTACTTGTCTTGGATAGATCTGTATCATGAAAATTGGAATACACTAGCTGAAAAATAGTCTTAGTGTCTTAGTTAACACTGAAGTCCTATATACATTCAGAAAAAAGCCTCACTGGACATACTCACATATGATTTCATATGGGAAGGAGTAGCAATATACCTTTGGCTGTTGCATTGTTTGTGCAATGTGTCAGATATAGCAATTTGCTTAGACATCTATGGATATCAGTGAACCTTCCACCTGCCTCCTTTAAATATTTCCCCCTTTAACTGCTTTTTTCTGCTCTATCCGTCCGTCCATCTATCTATCATATTTCACCCCAACAAGTAATATTTCTCTCTCTTACTCCTTCACTTTCTCTCACTCACTTCATATTTTTTGGGAACTCTGCTCATTATTATCAAAATACCTTCAAATGTGATTGCTTTCTGTTCTGTGTTTTCCCCTTTGCTTTTAATAACTAAGCATGGAATTTTTTTGGCTATCTACCATTCACACTGGGCTCCTGAGCCTTCACCCATTCCTATCTATTAATGGGTGTGTGATGGACACTAATATCAGTGCCATTTCAGCACTATGGTAAGTTAAAACAAGGTTGTTCTACTTTGGAGTTTACAAATTACATCTTGAATTGACTGTGAAATTCCTTGTGGTATGTATGTTTTTAAATAGTTTTAAATTCTGTTACATGTTTTAAATTGTTAAATCTTAAGTGATTTTATGTTTCAAACCCTTATATTTTCATCCCGTTTTTGTTGTACTGTATGTTGCTCTGAGATCTCAAGATTTAGGGGGAGGGATTAAAATTTTCTAAATACAGAAAAAAATAAGGTGTTTCTAAAATTATCATCATTGACTGCTACGCTGCAAAACTGCTGAAAGGCATATGGAATGAAATAAGTGCAACCACAGGTAAAACCATAGCAAATGAAAAGGTTCCTTGTAGCTGCCAAATGTCATCCCCTTACACAGTGAGGTTGCTCACCCAGGCTTGGGCAAGGGGCATTAGTAATTTGTCAGCTACGCTTATATTATGTTGTTCTACAAGTGTGTGCAGGGCAGCCATCACGTTAATGCTGGGTGAAAGCCAAAGCTCCGAGGTCGCAGAAAGATGGAAGAACAAATCTCAGCCAACAGATTTGACATGGGTACTGAAAAACCTGTGAAAAATACCAACAGATGCAAAGACAACATACACATAGTAAAAGGAGATCCATCTATACAGTCCGAAGGAAGCCATTCCCAGCACAGTCATGATGTTAATACCGTGGTACCTCACTTAAAGAGCATAATGTGTTCCACGGAATTGCTCTTTAAGCGAAACACTAGGGAAAAGTGCCACTGCTGCCATTGTAAGTGACTGATTGTGACTTATTTATTTATTTATTTATTTAGTCACAGTTCTATGCTGCCCTCCTCATGAATGACTCAGGGTGGTGAACAACAGTTTAAAAAAATCAACAATAAAACCCATGATAAAATACCCACCCATCTCCGAAAGTTAAACTTTAAAGGTTAAAAATTAAAAAGAGATTAAAAGTTAAAACTCACCAATTAAACTTGGGGGGGGGGGATTGTGAACCCAAATTTAGTTGTTAAATGAGTTTCTGGTTGTTTTTAGTTGTTAAGTGAGGGCAACCATTCAGAGAAAATTCTGCTCTTTAAGTGAGTTACTCTCGAGGCACTCTTTATGCAAAGTTTTACCGTGCTGTAACTTCTCAAATCTATAAGAGGGGAGGGCTGAGGATGATGGATGTGATACCTTTCCATGATATGGATGTGATACCTTTTGACTTTAGCTTTCCACCTGCTTAGTATTCAGAGAGACAGAGACCAATGGAAACTGTTATCTGGAATAGGAAGGAAACTCACCAGTGTGATGGTAGAAGAGTCTGGGCATCTGGAAAGAGAATGAAAGGACAGCAAGAGGACAAAAGGGCAAAACAGGTAAAGAGAAGTCACGCTCACAGCATACCCCACTCTATACATGGAAGTGGACATACTCAGCATCATGAAACATATTGATATATGGATAACAGAAGAATGGAGCAATTAAGCACAAAAAGTACCTAATTCTTAAAAAACAGTATCTGTAAAGAAAAAAGCACAGGAGTTGCATTGGGATTTACATACAAAAAAATCAGGACAATCCTGCAGATCAAACTGGTGACATTTGCATTAAAAGTGAGCACTGGGGCAAAGTAAGTGGTCTTTCTGACAAGCCCCGAAGTCTCAGTTTAATCTGTTTTGGCAAAGAGAGAGAGTCCCTCAGGAAGTTGTGCAGACTAAACTTCCCATGCTGTCTGCATAGACATGGAAATTCAGATTGTTTGCTCTTTCAGTTTTAAAAGAGGTGCTAAAATAGTCAGGGTATGTTGCTTAATCAGCTGTTAGAACCAGGGAAAAGTGTTCAGGTCAATAAAAAAAATATGAGTATGTGAATGAGTCAGAACTGGAACTGATTTGCAAAAGAGGATTAATAGGATCAAAGGTACAAATATATGATTATCAGCACAGCCTTCAGAAGTCAGTCCAGTTATGTTTCATGGGGCTTATTTCAACATCACTGTATACAGAATGGCAGCATACAACATAATGCTGTAAAAGTTATAAATATATATTTACAAAAGTCCTTTTCAAATGTTTACCAAAACATGCAAGAGGGCTATAAGTGGGTAGATGGGCAGGTTTGTTCATTCTGGCTCTTGGCATCCCCAGATATTTTTCCCCACTGCCCATCCTCTCAGTCCCCAATCTCCCCATATTTGAGGGGGTGCATTTTTGAGGAAGTTGAAGAGTGGTCAAACCCATATGTTCACTTCAGACTGCCTAAAAACTCAACTCTGTGCTTTTCATTTGAAAAACCATGAGGCAGTAAGAAGTGTGAAGGTGACTTGGTATGGCATCAGGCTCAAACACTGTGTCACCCCAAAATATCTTGGCGTTACCCTGAACTGCCATTTTCAAGACCCAGGAACAATATCCTGATGAAAATAACAGGCACAAGATGGGGTGCCCAACCACACATATTAAGAACCTCTGTACTAGCTTTACTCTTTGTAGGAGAGTATGCTAGAGTGTGGTACAGATCAAAACTTGCAAAACAGGTGGATGTGGCCTTAAATGAAACAGTGAGATTGGTCACAAGATGTTTAAATCCAACTCCAGTACAAAAAGTGTATTACTTAGCAGGCATCCCTCCACCAAACTTCCATCAAGAAAGTGCTGCTCAGAAACAGTGGGTCAAAGCAAGATCCCCAGAAACACACCTGCTATTTGATCATCAACCACCAAAGCAGAGACTGAAATCAAGGCGGGGCTTCTTCACAACTTCTCCACCCCCACCCCCCGGAACAACAAGCCCCCACAGACCACTATAGAACTATGTAAAGCAAGCAAGGAACTACCAGATAACTGGGTAGAACCACATGATTCTCTACCACCTGGCCAAGAACAACCATGGCCTGTGGGGAAAGCTTAAACCAGGGATTTGCAACCTACAGCCCATGGGCCTAATCTGGCCCATGACGTCAATTAATCCAGCCCTTGGTGATGACCCCAGAGCTACTGCTGCCACTACTGGAAGCACCAAAAATACACCAGAAGTGTGGAAAATGTGGTGAAAACGTGGCAGAAACAGCTGAAAACATGTCAAAAATGTGCTAGTCTCACTCCCAGCACCACAGGAAGCAGAGGAAGCAGTGAAAACAGCTGGGATATTGGGTGGGCATCATTTACCCCTTTTAATTCTATTTTGTTTAAATGTATTAACTTAAGCTTTGTATGTTATTATATGCTGGTGGTGCCTCTGACATGAATAAGGAAAGACCTCAGACTCATTATAATGCTGCACATAATCAAATCTCAAATCTTTCACACTGTGCTGAATGTTGGGGACAAAATGCTAATTACTCTGTGACCTACCCAGAGAGTGCACTAAGCCCTATGGGCAGTATATACTGGTAAGTGTAATTGCTATCATGAAATGAATGCCCTTCAACCATTTGTGCTCAATGTTGCAGAAGGCATGAGTGGGGATAGAGACATTCTTTGGTTTCCCAAAGGGAATGCATACACGTTTAGCCTTGACACCCTGACCACCCTGAGCCCCCACCCTTCCCCCCCAACACTGAGGCACCCCGAGGCCACACTACTCCCCCCCCCCTCAAATGCTGGTGATGGCTTACAACATCCACCTTGCTACAGAGCACTGACAGGGATACACCAAGCCAAGCGGAGAGAACATGAGTTGAGAAGGAGGAGGTGGCTAGAGCAAAGGCATAGGCCGGATGATTTGGTGCTGCAGGCTGGATCTGGCCCATGAGCCATAGGTTGAGAAACTCTGCTCTAATAGGATAGACTAGAAACAACAACCCTATTAAATTTTTATATCAAGTATCTGTCTAGGTAGCCCTGATGCTGATGTCCTGAGGAAATACTACTCATATCATAGTCTTCAGACGTGGCTGTCTTACCTCTTAGGCATCAAACAGCATTATTCCTAGGTGGAAAATAGTGGTGCTCTGGCCTTAAAGTTTTCTCTTCCTCCTTGATTTCATCTGGCCTTTGACATAAATCCATTATCGCCTTATATCCCAGCAGTCAAGGGCAATGTCATTCCTAAAGTTTACCAGCAATGCAATGTGTGGAACAATGTACAGGTATTTTAAATGTTTCTTTAAAAAAGTTAAAATTATTTTAAATCCCGACGTGTTTAATTTTAAATATACCGTATATTAATTTGTGTTTAATGTATGATTTTAATTGTTGTAAGCTGCCTGGGTCCCCTATGGAGAGAAAGGTTGCAGACAGACAGACAGGCAGGCAGACAGACAGAAAGTTAGGTGGGGGACATATGAATGGGTGCACATTCATCACATTCTTTAGGAAGGCTCATTCTACTTTCTCACCAATGCAGTCCTTTGCAACTGAGGAGAAGAATAAGCAATATCACACTTGTGTCAGTGTGATAATAGCAATCTTTTATGCACTAACACTAGGTATCAGTGGGAGGGGGCTCTGCAACCCTACTGATTGTCCTTTGCCACTAACTTGTTAGCTAAAGTTGTTTTCCCATCTCTTGCATTAGAGGCAAGCACTCACTCTTCTTGTTTGTTTTTTTGCTTCCATTGTGTTGTTGATAGTTTTTTTTCTTGCTCTAATATTCAACCAAGCAACAAACATGCACGTTCTCTCCATGTGCTAGAGACTCCATTCCCCTTTTTATCCTTCTAACTGTAACTACAATGGTAACTGTAAGTAAAGATTCATTTTTCTATTTATAATTATTCTAGAGTGATTTTGTTATACAAAATGCAAAATGCTTAAAAAAAGAAATAAAGAGGGATGATGAGACTGATCTTTCTATATTTCTATGCTGTTGTTTTTCTTATTATTCTTCATATTCTGTTAATTAAGAGAAATAACCAAAATACCCCAATAAGTTTTATGTCCCTCAAATGGTGACTTGATGTTATCTGTCTCAAATGCTTTTAATGTTGCCCATTATAGTACAAGTATTGTCTGATGATTTTATTAAATGCAGTGTAGGGTTTCTGACAAAGAAACAAGAATACAGTATGCAGCTTTGGCTGCATAACATTGTATTGTAACTATATTTACTTACTACATGGCCCTTAACTGGTTCCAGTCATCACTCCAGAAAGGGCAGAATATATCTTAGAGGTTCCAAAGCTCCAAAGCAGCCTTTTGAGACAAGAACAGTAAACAACTTCAAATTGCTGGAGAAAACAAGTAAAAATCAGATGTTGGAGAAGGACAATCTATTCACTGCCTGACAGATAACATTTTACCCTTAAAATGTTTACTAGCTCAATATTTGGCTGCATTTTTGCCATGAGCAAATTTAGGATTGTTTTATCAGGTCTGTCAAAAAGGGCAGCCTTTCCACGTATCTTTCCCTGGAAAGCTTTCTTGTGTCTTTCTTGTTCCAAGACAGCTCAAAGAGCATGGCAGATACTGTATCTGACTTAAAGATCAATCAGTTAAAGATTTTTTTGTTCTTAAATACAGTGTTTGTCGATAAATAATTGTGAGCAGTCGCTTTTATAAGGAAATGTCTCTGGAGTTCCACTGAAGATGGAAGCCACAAATTAGATTCAAAACATATACACTGGATAAGCAAGGGGAGGCCTGAAATCTCTAACTATTATAATCTGTAACAACAAACACAACTGAAACAATAAAAAGGTTATTTCGCTCATACTATCTCTAGAAGACAGATGGCTTCTTGTACAACTTCATTCTTAAATGTCTCACTGAACTGCATCTTACCAGAGACACATGGTTGTTATTATTAGAAAGTTCCCTTCCAATATTCCACTATAGTTGACCTAACTTTTGATTGGTTGGTTAGTTCAAAATTTGTTTGCCAGGACTTATGTGATTCCCTGCCCACAACTGAGCTATTTCTCTGGCATAGACATAATAATGTCGATCAGAAGCAGTTAGCGAGAGATCAATAGAAACTGATGTATGATTTAATATTCACTTTTGTATTCCTTTCATTTTTGGGTACAATTTCAGATTTCTCACTCTGGTTTTTGATGCTAGACCAAGTTAATAGAAGGATCCTCCCTGAAGAGCAGAAAGCATTGTGAATATACTTGGGCTTCCTCTGGGCACACCAAGCAACCGATAAGAGGCACAATGGGACATTTTTCTTAACCCCAACACATGTCTCCTCCTGGCCTCCTTAGTCCTCATTTTATAGTTTGGGTGTTCTTTGTGGGGGTACCATTGATGAAATTTGTGCCAGATTTGTGCCTGCTGTTTTTCTCATTTGTATAGGGCAGCTTCTGTTGTGCTACCGATGACAAGAGGCCACAGCAAATATCTGCATTCCAGACTGTGTGGTACCCAAACATGCAGCACTCTGATTTAGGCTAAACTTTCACCAGATTACCTAGCTGTTCTAGCATGAGGGCAGTGCTCCTTTAAAAGAAAGGAAAGTCTGAAGGAAAGAAGAGAAAGAAAGAGGAGAACAATCAGACCTAGAGACCAGGTTCGGAGTGGACAGCAGTCAAACAGCAGTCATTTTTTCCACTGCCCTGCCTCTCTCACTACTCTGTTACCTGGGTGGAATGGCTTCAGATAGAATAGCTATAACTGCTCCACTGAACCAATGTGAATGTATTAATTGTCAAAAAAAAAAAGTGGAAGCTTCAGGAATGTATGTGTGTGTGTGTGTGTGTGTGTGTGTGTGTGTGTGTGTGTGTGTGTGTGTGTGTGTGTGTGTGTGTGTGTGTGTGTGTGTTAGTTACACATTAAGAAGGGGAAACTCTGAGCTGATTTGCAATTACTTGTACATAATGTAGTCAATGGAAAATGCAGTTGTGCCTCACTAAAGAGCATAATGCGTTCCACAGGATTGTTTTTTAAGCAAGTTTGCTCTTTAAGCAAAGCGCCATTGTAAATGACCAATTGTGGGGGGGATTGCAAACCCCAATTTATTTGTTAAGCAAGTTTTTGGTTGGTTTTATTTGTTAAGCGAAGCGAACATTCAGAGAAAATTCTGCTCTTTAAGCGAGTTACTCTTTAAGCAAGGTGTTATGCGAGGTTTGACTGTAATGTGAATATGATCATTCCAATCCTGGAATATTTCCCGCCTTATCTGTCAATGTAGTAGCCCCCTCACACTGTTTTTCCTCAACAATGAATTTTACTGAACCAGACCATCTCTTCTTCTCCCCCTCTTTGTGGCTACTGCCAGAAAACCCACTCACATCAGGTATAGGTCATTATGGAAAATGTGCCCCTGGAGGGTTAATGTTAATATTAAAGGGCCTCCTCTGTTTGGACTTTCCTTAGCATCTCTTTATACCCTCTACTTGCCAGATGTTCCCCTCTCTGCCCCGGCTCCTCCTGCAGCTGGCTCCTCACCCTTCAGTAGTCTTTAGCTACCACAACCTCATCTGATCAACAATGGCTGCCCAAATCAATGGGCAATCTGGAGCTTGGGAACTCCTGGTTGTGGGTCTCCATGGGTGACAGACCATTGGCCACATCTCACCCTGTATTATGGAAATAATAACGAAATGTGATGGAAATGTGTTTTGCTTACACAGGCCAGTTTAAAACTGTTGAGGTTTTAGGACATAGACAAACATTGTTTAAAAGAACTAATAAAAGAATAGAGATAAACAATCTGACATCCCAAAGTGTGGGCCATCACATTTCTTGACAAGAACTTTCAAATTCACTCACAGAAGAAATATTTGAAAGTAAAGAAAATTATAATGGAATTAGTTAAGAAGTCTGACCTCTATGTGAAGGGAAAAAAGACAATACCTTCAGATAATACAGGAACCAAAACAAAATGGTGGTTGTGACAAAGTTTTGAACAAACTGCAATGTGGCAACCTGAAGTGGATTTTTGATGTTATGTCAGTTAAGCACATAAACAGTTGTGTTATGTTGCCACCTATCTGTTTTTGCCTTGGAATTAGCTTTATATTAACAACCAACCTAAGCAAGCCAGTGTAATGTAATGGTTAGATTGATAGATGTGGAATAGGGAGAGACAAATACAAACCACTGCTTAGTCCAGAAGCTTACTTGGTATCCTTGGGTCATTAAATGTTTCTTAACCAAATCTTTAAAAAATAAAAATAAAACAGAGATGTGGAACCAGCAAATGCTGATGCTGTCATCTTAACTTAGAACAATTCATAGCAGACATTTATACCCACTGAAATACCCCAGTAGAAATAAGGAATAAATGTTTGACCTTTGTGTTTTTTAATGATTTGTAATACTTATATTGGGGGAAAGGCAGGATTAAAATAAAATAAAATATCACTATGACATGTCATACAGGAAAGATGAGGCCTAAACAAGGCATACTTGTGGTTGTCTGTCCAGGAATATGTCCAACAGTTCCTCTTTGCTCCCCAAGCTAGTGTGCTGCCCTCTGATGCAGAGGGGGAAGCTGTTTCTCTTGTCAGCAGGTAAGATTCAAGTGACAGTGTTTTCAGATGCTGTACATGGAATTCTAGTGGAGCATAGATGCGATCAGTGGTGGGATGTCAAAAATTTTACTACCCCACCGTGATATCATCACAGTGTGGGCGGAGCTAACGTCATGACATCATGGTGTTGTGGGCAGAGCCAAAGGAAAAATATTAAAAATAATAATAATAACATAACATAAAAATAAGCGCGTACACACACACCTCAACCCACCCACAACACAAACCTGTAAATAAAATAAATACATAAATACATAAAATAAGAAATACATTAAAATACACCCTCCCACCCACCCCAAACACAAATCAACCAGAGCTTTTAAACCAGAGCTTAAAGCTTATTCTGGCTAATCTTTCTCACACTAGGTCAGATGGAAGGAACTACAGAATTAACTCACCACAAGATGGCTTCATTTTGGCACTTTTCAACAGTTAAAGAAGTTAGGTACTAAGTCTTTGCCTAACCAGTTCTCTAGGATAATATGCCTTAATGTAAATGTAAAACAGCTGTACCTCCTTAAGGGTTCTCCAATTGGAACAGCACAGGTGTAGCTTATTGATGAGGTAACTCCAAGACTTTGTTTAAAAACCCCAAGCTAGGCCTGCCAGCTGCCAGGCCTTTTTAGGAACCATGGTAGTATGTCAATATAGGTAAAGGTATTAAATACTCATTAAAATACACACAGACACACCACATCCAAAGGTGAGTCACTTACCCTGGGGAGTAGGGAGCTTCAGGCTAGCAGCTTCTCTTTCTCCTCCCCGCTTGGGAGGACATCAAGGAGGCCGTGCATACGTGCGAAGTGCTGTAGGCATGCACGCACACCAAGTGCTTGGCACGCATGCGCAGTGGGGGAACCAGTGAAAAGGTAAGCCCCGAAGGTGGTTCCCCCCAAAAGCTACTACCGATTCTCCGGGACACTGGGAAAAGTTACTACCGGTTCTGGAGAACTGGTGAGAACCTGTTACATCCCATCAGTGGATGTGATCCTATGTCTTGCCTCTGGCAACATAATGTCTTCTGCCAGCACTTACTGCAGAAGTGGAAAAACAGCAACACCACACATGGTAAATTGAGATCACGCTGTGATCCTGCACATAATAGAAAATGCCTTACAACGTTCTGGCCTCCCTCTGGGTAATAAATTCTTCCTAAATTCTCTTCATTGTCCTTGTACTCTTTATGCTAAAGCACGGTGCGCTTATGAAATGCCTGTAGCTCACATAGAGACAGTGAGGTCAGGATGTTGAACCAAAGCCTGCACATTAATGCTCCACGCATAGGAAATTTATGCCCATCCTTAATTGCTGACCTCTTGCTAGTGCAAGCAGTGGGGAATGGGTTTGCTGCACAGCCAGAGCCTAAGGAAGTCTATTTAAGACAATGAGCGCACCAGCATATTAAGAAGACTTAATGTGAGCTGTCTTAACTTATTAACAAGAGATTGATAATATCTGACAAATGACTGGAGATAAATTGTTAAGTAAAATGCAAATATGCCAGAAGCAGAAATGGAAGATTACAATAAAAGCTTTTATGACTGCAGGAAAATTCAGAGCTAATTTGTCCATTCAACTAAATCTTCATTCTCACTGTTGGCTCTGTCAGGATGCTGCATCAGTTAGTGTTCTAATTAGATCACCACAGAGTGGGAGAGATGGTGGAGAGATATTATTCATGATAGAAGAGAGTGGTTCTGCAGGTTGGAATTAAGATTTTACTTCGAGTCATTGATTTAGACTTTTTATTTCTACAACATGTAGTATCGAAGGTAAGAATGACTTGCTCCAGACACAATGCCCAGTATTATCTTTTTTCCATTTTTTTCCTGTTAATAAAGCTATTTCTGCATTTTCTCCTTCAAGGATTTATTATACATATCAGTCTTCCTATATTTTGCTTGAATTAAAGATAATTTCTACAGTTTGGAAGTGTGAAGAATTCATTCATTCATTCATTCATTCATTCCCCGCCCAATTGAGGCAAGCGTCAAGAGTTTTCCTTTTGCTTTTGGACAACTTAGAGTTTCAAATGGCCATAGCCCTCCGAGCTGCAATCTCGTGGGAGCTAGCTGTAAATTCTAAAACGTTTTATTGTCAAGCTCTGAAAATTTGCATCAGACTCAGCACAAAGGGGCTCAGATGAGCATATAGCTTGATATTTGATTCATTTTTGTGTGGTTTGTCTTATTTTCCTGTGACCATATGTGTTTCAACTAAAAACAATCCATCTCATCCATTTTGTGTGTTGTTCTGCTTCTTTCTCGCCCTGTGTTCGGGCTGTAGTTTATTTGTTGTGATTGGGAGTGCTCCTGATGATCTTGTCCTGCAGTCTGTGCTGTGCTTAATTTGTTCCCAAACAGAGCAATGGACAGCGTTTTCTTCAGTGACAACTCTGTGATGTATGAAGTGGCTTGTGGGAGTAAAAAGGACAGTGGAGAAACCCCTCCTCTATTTTCTACTTCTCATGTGTTTTTAAAAACATTCTTCTAAGTGGCACAGTGCTATTTCATATTTATAAGGGAGTATTCATGCTAGGCTGAGGTATTGCACTAGTACTATGTCACTTACTAAATTAAACCAAAAAAGGAAAGTCACCAGAGCCCACAAAATGACAGTCACAATAAAAAGTGGAGAAAAGGGGGTTGGCATAATGTCAGTAATCAAAATGGTGAGAAATTGACACACTATAAAGTACTGTTGGGATCGTTATTATGGGATCCTGTGTGAATTGAAGGATCACTCTGGTGTGAGGTAAAATAGATCCAGATGACTGAAGATGAAAACCTTTTAATGTGATTTGGATTGCTCCAAATCCTTCTGTATAATTGTGCCCTAAATTGACATTTGTTATATGACATCATGTTCCCTCTGACTTAGTTACCCCATGAATGAATGACCTCTAAAATGTCCTCTTATTAACAGTATGTCCTTTTATTAACAGTATGGGTTCCTTTATTGAGTTTCTCCATTTCATGTTTTTGTCTTCCTCTTTCCCTAATATTACTGTCTTTTCCACTGCATCTTGTCTTCTTATGATATGTGCCCAAACGACAACAGCTTCAATGTTGTCATTTTCCTTCTAGATTGAGTTGAGATTTAATTTGATCTATTATTCACTTGTTTGTTTTTCTGACAGTCTAGGGTATCCTGAAAGCTCTTCTCGAGCACCATATTTCAAATTAATTCACACTTTTTCTAGTTGTCTTTCTTCACTAATCACTGGTAGTTAAAAATACTGTAGTATGGATGATACATTCTCTACACCCTCTATATATGGATGACACATTCTTATACTTAATACCCTTTCCTAGTTCCTTCACAGCTGCATTTCCAAGTTACACTTGAGATACACCCCCAAATCAGAAGCAGCCAAGTACTTTGATTCAAGGTTAATTTTTTCTGAGTTAAGATCAATATCCTATGAAATTGTTAATGTCGGGATGGCTTATTAATTTTAGGGTCCTATAATCTTAATTTATGTGTAATATTCGCACCTTAAAAATCTAGTGATGTTGTGCCTGATTCACATGTTAAAATTAATTCTGTAAGCATAACTTCAGTGTTAAAGTTGGAAAAACTCTCCATTTCAAGACTGTATGACTTTCAGATATCTTTGTCCAGATTTATGGCAGCAATCCATTTCCACAGGTTTTTATTTATTTACTTACTTATTTTAAAATGGTACTAAAATAGTACTTCAGTGTGGCAAAATTCATGTCTGAATTAAAAATATGATGAAATAAGCATTTACACTATAAAGGTAAATTTTATATATTTACATGTTTTCTTCTCAAAATACATTATGAAATACATACTTTGATACATTTTAAATTTTGTTAAAATTGGATTACAATGTTTGAAGAGCTGCTAAAACCAGTGGAGAGATAAACTCTACTCCATCCATACATCAAATGAGTTTCTAAAAGATTGAACTTTTCAAACAGTCTACATCAGGGGGTTGTCAAACTACGGCCTGCAAGCTGGATCCAGCCTGTGGTGTCAAATCATCCAGCCCACCCTCTAGCTGCAGCTGTGGGTGGTGCCGCGAGCATTGCCTCAATTTTCATCCCCTCCCTTGTCCCTGTGCGCTGTCTCAATCCTTGACCCCTCCCTCCCTTGTCCCTGGGCAAGCAGAGAGCAGCAAACGGCGGAGGTGGAGGAAGCAGTGGAAGCAGGCTGCCTCCAGTCTCCTCACACCACCAGAGCCTCCCTGTGGAGACCTCTCCAGGGCAGTGGACATGGAGGTGATGGGCAGGGGCCCCAGCCCAGCCTTATCCACCAGCACCCTTGCCTGCCTCCAGTTTCCTCTGCTCCTGCTACCCCAGAGAAGCCACCACAGGGAGGCTCCTGCAGCCTCTCTGGGGTGGCAAAAGTGATGGGCAGGGGCCCTGTCCTGTCCTTGTCCATGGGTCCCCTTGCCTGTCTCCAGTCACCTCCACCCCAGAGAGGCCTCTGCGGGGAGGCTCTGGCAGCCTCTCTGGGGTGATGGAAGTGGACGTGTTGGGCAGGGGGCCTGGCCCAGCCTTGTCTGCTGGAGTCGGCAGCCTTGCCTGCCTCAGGTCACCTCAGGCCACCGGATCCCCCCACAGAGGCCTCTTCTGGGCAGTGGGGACAGTGGGGGTCCCATGATCTGTGGGACCCAGCCACCACCCCTGCTGCCCCTTTTGACCACTGGCTTCACCTGCCAGCCCCAGCAGAGCCCCCATCCCACTCATGGCTGGGCCTAGCAGAGAACAATTACCTGCCAAAGCCCATGGCAGAGAAGGACAGCCTAGACCCCTTCTCCACCCATGCCATGCAGTTCTTCCAGGCTGGTAAGAGGGAAACAGGGGAGCTCAGGGGAAGTGGTGTGAGCTTGGGGAAGTGGTGTCGAGACCACCAGTTAGGCCCCTCAACAGTCTGAGGTCCCATGAACTGGCTCCCAGCTTAAAAAGTTTGAAGCCCTCTGGTATACATAAATGTTAGTGGATTTTTAAAAGTTCTTTTCTGGAACACAGTAGATATTTACCCATCCAATATGGGTGCATATTGAAGAGAATGCTGAGCTAAATTTAGTAAGAACAATACAAACTGATATTGTTACACAGTCCATATATCTTATAAAATGCCCAAGGAATATGTGAAAAGTCCCAAAATAAGTGGCAGATTGACACTTATCACTGCATTTATCTCTCATTGTACAAAGAGTATAAGGTAACGCCTAATCTTGTTTTAGTGCAGTAATTTTTATTTACAGAATAGGATTTGCTCCATATTAAGCAAAGCAATCCAGTTTGTGAATTTGTTAAATAAGTAAATAAATAAATAAATAATGCTTAGATTACTACACTTGGACTGGGGAGAAATGGGTTCCAATCCTCATCAGAGTTAGAAAAATCAATGAATGACTTTAGGTGTGTCATCATTTCTCAGCCCAACTCTACCTTACATCAAGGAAGGAGTGGGGTTTTCCCCCTTTTCAGCTAAAGAAAGGCAAGGAAATGAGTGGTAGGTGTTGAACATCACTACCCATTGACTAGGGCAGGGCTGTCAGTTGATATTTAAACTGACCTGTCCTGAAGCTAGATTTTTGTTTTGCTGCTGGAGAATGTCCTGCTCACCTGCCCAATGGGTCAGAGTGTTTTCTAGGTCTCCTTGTGGAGCCTGGTAGGAATTTTGGGCTCAGCCATCCTTACTGGCAATATTATAAAAGAATTCTGGGTGCTTTTTGCCTTTCAGATTCTGATTCCTTTGGGTCATTTTGGGCAGATCTTGGCAGGTTTTATATAAATAGGTCACAATTGCTTGTAAGGTGGGTAGTCATTTGATGATGTGGCCACTGAGTATGTGTCGTGAATCAGGTGAGTGGAGGCAGGCATCATTAACACCTCAGTAGTACAGCCAACATCCATTCCTGTGAATAGCCCAAAATCTTAATTCCCTGGGCAGAGCTAAAGATGCCTGGGAATTTGGCCTCCAAGGCAGATGTTGATTAGTTTAATTTGAATGTAGTCATAACATGCTGAAAACTGAGTACTGAACTAAGCTGATGAACTTTGTGTGCTTTGCTTTAATTGGTTAAAACCCTGGAAGAGGAGGAAGGAGAAAGATGTGTTTTGCTTATAGTGGAATGTGGAGGAGAAACACCATATTTTGCCATGCTTTTGGAGGATAGCTTGCTATGATGCATGCTTCTGAGTAAAAGATAGCAAAAGGTAGCCACTGTGTTAGCAGACTACGCCAGGCCAGAGAACAATAGCTAGTTATGCTTTTCTTGTTTTATATTGGGAAGAGACCAGCAAATATGGTCCTTTCTTCTATTCTCCTGAGTCTTTATAATAACCTGCCGAGGCTTATACTTACAGGCCCCACAACAGATGAAGGGATATTTTAAATTAAACAAATTGTGGCTCAAATTTTAACTCAACTTTATGTTTCCTGCTTCTTTATTTGATGGGTTGGGGGCAATGATGTATAAGAGATAGATAGCACCATGATGCAGTGGATGAATAAATCTACCAGAGTAGAGAGCAGCCTTTTACAGATGTAAACAAGATGAAAACAGAAGCAACTGTTTTTAGTCCATGCCTCATTCCCCCCCCCCCTTTTCGTGGGGCATAATTCCGCTCCTGAGCTACCTGGAAACACCCAACCTTGAGATAATCTTCTGCTGACTCTCCTCTCAACTCTCAGGTTTGGTAAAGATTGGAGTTAGGGTGTTTGAATTATCCCCCCCCCCCCAATCACTCAATGAATTTTCCCCAAACCAGATGGTGGTGGCCTAAGACCTTTGCACGTACTGTAAATATGTGTTTGGTGCTGCGGTGAGAAGACCAAAGAATGGAAAAGAGCAAACCTGTGGGCCAGATATTTGGCTTAGCACTTGTCACAGGCTGTTGAAGGGACATAAATGGCTAAAAATACAAAAAGGTACAATGAAACAATATCAAAATCTGATGCTCTGGAAAGCCTCCAGAAAAATCTGATTTTGTCACCTTTTTCTTTTTGGGTTTGGCACTCAGGGTTCTGGAGTGACCTGTGAATAGGAGCAACAGTATCTTCATAGCTGCATTTGATCTGCGGGTAACTCGTTGCTCACCTCTGCCCTAGAGGGCAACAAGCAAAATGAACAGTGCCGTAGCTGTTCACAGTGTCTTTCAGAAGAAGGGTCCAAGCAGCCACACAAGGGCATTATTGGCAATGAGACTCAACTCTGGATTTAATTCTGCCACTGATAGGTTTTTTGTTGTTGTTGTCAATTCCGACCCTTTCCAACCCCATGGACCACTGTCTGCCAGGCACATCCTCCTCAACTCGCTCAGCTCTGTGCCCATTGCATCCACAATACCATCTAGCCATCTCATTTTTGGCCGCCCCCTTTTTCTTTTGCCCTCCACCTTTCCAAGCATCAAGGCTTTCTCAAGTGAATCTTCTCTTCTCATTTGATGTCCGAAGTACTTTAGCTTCATTTTTACTATTTGACCTTCTATGGAATAGTCAGAGTTGATTTCTTCTAAGATTGACCTATTTGTTCTCCTTGGTGTCCCGGGGACTCTCAAAACTCTCCTCCAGCACCACATCTCAAAGGCATCTATTCTTCTGTGCTCAGTTTTCCTAATGGTCCAGCTCTCACAACCATACATTGTCACAGGGAATACCATTGCTTTGACTATATGAATTTTTTGTTTGCAGTGTGATGTCTCTACTTTTCACTATGCTCCCCAGGTTTCTGATCGCTTGCCTCCCAAGAATCAGTCACCTTTGGATTTCATGGCTGCAATCACCATCTGCAGTGAGCTTTGACCCTAAGAAAGTAAAATCTGTCACTGCTTCTACTTCTTCCCCATCTATTTTCCAGGGACTGATAGGGCCTGTTGCCATGATCTTTGTTTTCTTTATATTGAGTCTCAAGCCAGCTTTTGCACTTTCTTCTTTCAACCTAATCAGGAGCTTCTTTAAGTCCTCCTCACTTTCTGCCATTAGGGTGGTATCATCTGCATATCTCAAATTGTTGATGTTTCTCCCAGCAATTTTGATCCCAAATTGTGATTCCTCCATCTCTGCATTGTGCATTATGTGCTCTGTGTATAAGTTGAATAAGCAGGGTGACAAAATGCAGCCTTGTCTTACTCCTTTTCCTATTCCAAACCACTTTGTCCTTCCGTATTCTGTACTATTCAAATAATTCATCATCCCCAAAGGATCCAATGTGGGGTCCAACAGTGGGTGGCATGTATAGGAAATGCTGTGAATCATCAGAATTACCGTGGGGTTCATCTATGGAACATCTGAGAATGTGGGCTTCTTGTTCTATACATCTGAGAGAATCCCAAAAGTAAGAAGACTGTAACTGTGAGCCTCATCCTGTTCCAAAAGTACATCACACCCACTAAATTTGATGTTTAAAGCCTAAACAGCCACATTAAATGTGTATAGGCAGAACTCCCACATATTCCTTTGTGGGCGGAGAACATTGCTGTATCAAAGAAGGCATAGGGATCTGCTACTCAAAATATTTGGACAAAGAACTGTCACTTTTTTTGGTTAGGATTACAGAGCTGGTTTCCCTGCTGTGCAAGGAGACTTGATTGCCTTTGAAGTTAAAAAATTATCAACCCACTGTTCATTCTTCACAGCTCATTTTTATGAATCACTTTTTGTCAGCATTCTGTAGACATAACCAGGTGTACAGAAAGTGGACAAGCTTGTGAGGATAGAGATCTCTGTTTCTGCACCCTGACAGAGCTTGATCCCCTCCTCCTTCCTGGTCACACCACACTCTCCAGCCACTTTAACCAATGGAGGCCTGTACCCTACGAGTCGGCCAATTCCCCAGCTGAATTCCCCTGTACGTCACCTGGTTTACTGACTTGAGTGGGTGAGCAGAGTTTAATTGTGGTAGTGTTAGACCTTAGGCAACATGGTCCAGCTCAGCTTCTTATTCTCAATCAATAGCCACAAGAGTTCTGTATTTTATAGTTTTATTAAAGCTTCATTAAGTAAATGGTTATAGAATAGGTAATGAGACTTTGCAAACTAGTCATTTCACTGTAAAAATAATAACACTGACTTTATTTAGCCATGTCCATCTTCAGAGGTGATGGTCTTTGCTTCCATTATGAGAAAGAGAAAGAGCCTCCCCTCACAGTTCCTTTTATTATCATCTTCTCCCCCATCTGACCTTCCACTGTGGAAGTATAGCCAATCACAAGTAGCTAACTCTAAGTTTTCACATTCTTTCTAATTGTTGTGTCTACAATAAATGGAGGTGAAAAGCGAAAGCTAAAATCTTGTGCTTTGTCCCTAGACAAAGCTCAGGAAGACCTATGTTTGTTTGGGGCAGATATCATTGCTTCTAAGATGCTAAGGAGGTGACTTGGAAGCCTGCCTCCAGTTCAGTCACAGGATTTGGGTTGCATTGCACTCCATTCATCTTCAGAGGGAGCATTGGTATCATTTAGGAGTAATGTGAGACACATTCCTCATTTAATTCATTAATCCCTGCAGACATTCGCACAGTGCTGAGGTAAAAGACAAAGATGAGCTAATTCTTTCCTAGATGACTTTCTCTGAATGAAGAAAATTTCATTCCAACAAGCTGAAGTAGAATGGATAGAGCTGTGAGCAAGTGGGAAATAAATAGTTCATTCCATTAATTGGGACCTTCCCCCTCTAGATAATAATGTAGAAAGCAGACTTCATTTTAGACAGCATTCCCTTCAGCAGAGGGAGGAAGTGAGCGCTTTTCAACATGCTGCTTTGGGGGAAAGTTACATTCTTTAGCAATGAACACGTGTCACATGGATGGTCCACTTTCCACTGCCTTTCTCTGCTAAAGAAGCAGTACAACAGGGATTCTCAATAGAGAGATGAGGACTATGGAGAGTGGAAAATGGTCATGGAGGAGAAAATACAAAGGGAGATTAGAAGAGGAAAAGTCACTCTGGTTCCTAATAAACTTGGAGAAGAGTATTAATCACAATTGCTTTAAAAATCTGTGGGTGGTTTTTTTTTATCATTTTTGTTAAGGTTCTGCATTCAACCTAAACAGCATCACAATATGCCATGAATTGTTGGCCTGTAGTTCATAACACCAGAAGAAAGGAACACTAATCTTCAAGTGAGAGCATCGACTGGAAAATGAACAACAAATATGTCATTTCCCTCAGAAAGTTCCTGCCAAGGAATGGCAGACTTATACGTCCACATTGACATATATCTATGGGGGGAAAATAAGTTATTTAGTAATATAAATATAAAGATTATGGATGGCTGTATGAATGTCCACAGATGGCAAATTGAATGGGATATACATATATAGATGATGACTTTATCATTACCCTTTAAGTACTTGTTTGGGGTATTTTCTAGTTCGTGTTGCAGTGTTTTGATTTGCATGCAGTTGTCATTCATCACCAGTTCGCCATAAAAATTAGAGTTGAAGGATTCCTATTCAAGTGTGGAAATGATGAACCCAGAAGGTTCTAACCTCTCCATCAAGAAAACACTCTTAGCCCAAGAGGAAAGGGAAGGTTGCTTGATAGTTTGAATGTTCCTCTTCAAAACAGCTCCTTGTGATGCTCGCTCCTGAGAAAACAGGTAAGTAAAAGTAAAGATCACCCTTGCTTGAAAGCCAGTCATATCTGACTCTAGGGATCAGTGTTCATCTCTGTTTATAGACAAAGAGCCAGCACTGTCTGCGTCTGCAGACATTTCCGTGGACATGTGGCAGGCATGACTAAAACCAAAGTGCACAGAATGAAGTGCACTGGAAACAGGAAGTGGAGGCAAAACACACTCTCAAAGGAGAATCTTGGAATTGGACAATTCCTCTCTCATGTATAGGACTTTGGATTTCACATGTACCTTTTCTAGATAAGCAGCTGTTAAGCTGAGCTATTTATCAATTTGGGAGGGGGGGGAAATGACATTCATGTGATGCTTATCCTGGTTTCTATGTCTTTGGAAGTAACCTAACCCAAATGAGGTTTTTTTAAACCTGCAGCTGCAGCAGTTTAGCACCCTCCCAATTTTCTAATTAAAAAACGTATCCCTGCCACAACAGGGCTCCATTCTGAAGTGGGGGCAATCTGACACCACAGTCATGGCCTCTGCCTTTGCTGCAGAGCCTTTTGGGTGCTGCCCCTAGTGCCTTTGCTCCATGCCCAACATATGAAACTGATTATTATTTTTAAATTATAGTTTACTGTTAGCAAACAAAGCAATCACACTTAAATACCTCCCCATAGCACTTAGTGCACTCTCTGGGCAGTTCACAAGTTATAAATCTAAATAAATAAATAAATAAATAACATCCCTCCCCCAACATTCTGGGTACTCATTTTACTGAAGGATGGAATATTGAGTCAACTTTAAGCCCTGGTCAGGTTCAAACTTACAACCTTTTGGTTGCAGTACAGCAATTTAACCACTATGCCACCAGGGCTCTTGTTATAGAGTTATAACAGTTATTTGAAATGATAATTGACCATTGAACAGCCATTGTGCTAGAACAGTAAGATCAGGGGAAAATAAATTTTCAGGCTGCAGGGAATCCTCCATCCTTTATGGACAAGAGACAAAATAAAGAATATGTCAAACTACACATGTATACAGAACAGTACAGAGGTTTGGGAATCTGTACAAAATAAGCAACAAAATTATGCAACAAAAATTCAATTAAATTATGCAATTGAAGAAGATAAAATATGTAACATACATAATATGTGATCATTTCCTTCCAAAAAGTTTTTGTCTTAAATAGTACAGTAAAATCTCGCTTAGAGAGTAACCTGCTTAAAGAGCAGAATTTTTTCTGAATGGTCACTTTGCTTAACAACTAAAACCAACCAAAAACTCACTTAACAAAAAAAATTGGGGTTCACAATCCTCCCCGCCAGAAGTCACAATTGGTCACTTACAATGGTGTTTATCTTAAAGAGCAAACTCGCTTAAAGAACAATCCTGTGGAATGCATTATGCTTTTTAGTGAGATACAACTGTACCTTTAATTTAGGAATTAAAAACCCTTTAAATATCTTATAAAATCCCACACCTAAATTATCATTCCCTGTTTGTTTGTTTTTAACAAACCTTCAACTCATGTATAATCTATCTCCTCTTCTGTAACTTTTTGTTCCATTCTATCTATATCTTTCTCTTGAAGCTTAGTACTTAGCATTACTTTCAATATATATATATATATCAATTCTCTCATTGGGTATTTCATTCCTTATATACAAATTTTCATAAAATTCATGAACTGCCTTAATTTTGTCCTTCATTCAATTGCATCTATTCCATTTTTATCTTTAATCATGTTAATTTCATTCTTAGATTTTCTCAACTGAGTAGCCCTAGCCAGTCACCTTGAGTTTTATTACCATATTCAAAATACTCTCTTTGAATAAATAAGATTTCTCTGTATTTCTTCAGTATCAACCTCTTGTAACCCTTTAATGCTTGTATTTCATTAATAATCCCCCCATATATATAACATGCTCTCTCTCTAATTCTTTTCTCTTTCTTTATAACTTTTTTATCTTCTTTTGGTTTTTAATATAAAAGATTATTTAACACTAATTTCACTTATTAGTGCTTTCATAACAACCTATAATATTTCTTGTCTTATTCTTCCAGTATCATTTATCTAACATACTTTGTTCCATTATTTCTGTGTTTTTCCGCTGCCCTTTTATATCTAAAAATATTCATATCCCTCTTTCATCTTTTCACTTCTTTATAATTGCACACCATTTTGATCTGTACATTATCATAGTATGATTGTTAACTTTCATAATATTTACATCCAAATGAATAACTCTAGACATATGTTATTGGAAACAAATAAATAATCTATTCTTGAGTATTTGTTATGTACAGCTGAAAAATATGTAAATACTTTTTTCATCACCTCTTAGTTTCACCAGACATCTTTCACGTTAATTGTACACATTTGGCTGCTTAAAATTGTAGTTTTATTCCTGATATCTTCTGTTGTTACCTTGGATTTAACCATCATCTTGCTTCATTCTCCTGCTAATTTATCACCCCCTACCTATTTTATATGTTTCATTTAAAAAATTACTCAATAATTATTTCAGCTTTTCATTTGGGGCATATGCGTTTATTAGAGTAAACTCTTCACCACTAATATGTTCTTGTATCAACACATATTGGCCGTCCTAATCTACTTTCACATTTTCCATATTAAATTCACATTTTTTTAGATATCAAAGTTGTCATTCCTTTAGATATTGAAGTATGGCATTTTTCATATACATCCATTTTAATTTCAATTCATTAGCATCACATTTTATGAGTTTCTTGTAGAAAATTTATATCCAATCTTGCTCTATTCAATAGAGATTCCACCCGTTCTTCTCTTAAACAAACTACCTAAGCCTTTCACATAAAGTGTAATGATTTTTATATTTCTAGACATCTTTAACTTTACTTAAAATTCTTTATTTTCTTTCCTTTGGCCCCTTATGTTAATCTAATAATCTATTTAAGAAAGAAAAAAATACAAACAATAAAAATAGACACATAACAAAAAAACAACATAAACACAATTTTAAAAACTACCCCCTTGCTGCATGCTGACCTGTCACACCCATATTCATCCCTGTCTTGCCTTTCAGGTTTCCATGCCCAACAACAACTTCCCAACCTGCTCCTTCTAATGTCCCTCCCAATCAAGCCAGTTTTACCAGGTATGATTACAGTAATACCCCGTATAACGTGAGTACCATATAGCGTTAAAACTGCACAACGTGACCAGATTTTCGGAAAAATCTTGTATCGAGTAACGCGATTTGTATCGAATAACGCGATCTTGTACAAGCGTATGCTGGGGGGGGGAGTTGGATTGGGTAGAACATCTACTCAACATCAGCGCCCGCCCCCACGATGTTTGGAAAGGGTACGGGATTCTTACCCTTTCGAAACATCGGGCGAGCAGTGCATATCGGTGTGGTTAAGTGCAGGATACAGTGGAGACCCCCGTATCCTGCGCTAACCCCCACCTACGCGCACACCCCTGAAATCTCAATGGGGGTGCGAGGAGGGGGGAAGAGAAAAATGTTGCGCGGCTGCTCTTGTTATTCACAACAGCAACAAGAATCCAAGATGGGAGGTTTTGGATTTTTAGCTTTTAAAAAACGCATCTCCCCCTGTCAGGAAAAAGAAAAGAGGAGGGGGAGCCTGCAGGATGGGGGGAAATCTTCTCTCTCTCTCTCTCTCTCTCATTCTCTCTCAGCCTTCTGCCCAGAGGGGATCGGCGGAGGACAAAAGTCCACGCAGGATCACGTTCAAGCTGCTTTTTTCAATGGGGAAGTCACTGCAGGCGGTGATAGGAGGAAGAGAAAGAGAGGCAGGCAGGAGGACACTGGAGGCCCCCAAGCTGGGCCTGTCTTGCTAGCAAAACAAATGACTTCCCCATTAAAAAAAGCGAGAGAGAGAGAAGCGAGAAAAAAGCGAAAGAGAGAGAGAGAAGCGAGAAAAAAGCGAGAGAGAAGCAAGAAAGAGAGAGAGAGAAGCGAGAAAAAAAAAGAGAGAGATATTTTCCCCCATCTTCCGGGCTCCCCCTCCTCTTTTCTTTTTCCTGACAGGGGAAGATGTGTTTTTTAAAAGCTAAAAATCCAAAACCTCCCATCTTCGATTCTTGTTGCTGTTGCAGCCACGCAACATTTTTCTCTTCCCCCCCTCCTCGCACCCCCATTGCGATTTCAGAAATGGGATTTAATACAGGTCAGGCCAGTGATTTATACAACTAATTATACAACTCGTGTCGTTCGGGGTTAGGGCAGGAGACGGGAAAGGCCCCCGTCTCCTGCCTTAACCCCGAACGACATGCACGCACATGCTCGAAGTTCCGAAAGTGTAAGGATCTTTACCCTTTTGCAACCTCGGGCGGCTTGGAGAGTTGCGCGGCACGGCGGCAGTGATGGGAGGATGCGGGAAGGCCCCTTGCATCCTCCCGTCACTGCCACCGTGCCACGCAACCCTCCAAGCCGCCCGAGGTTGCAAAAGGGTAAAGATCCTTACACTTTCGGAACTTCGGGTGTGCGCGCGCGTGTCGTTCAGGGTTAGGGCAGGGGACGGGGGTCTTTCCCGTACCTTGCCCTAACCCCGAACGACACACGATCGCATGCCTACCCGGGGGGGGGGGAATGCCGAGCCTTGCCTCGGCGTGGTTTGTCCCTGACGTCAGGGCTTTTTTTTAACATTGTTCGATCAATGTATCGAACAACGTGAAAAACCGAACAACGTCATGACTTGTGGAACCATGTCATCACGTTGTTCGAGGTTCTATTGTATTATAATTCTCATCTCACCATCAGCCTTTTATAATTATTCTTAACCTTTTAATCCCTTTGTAATATATAATTTCAACCTTTATCAGTACTGCTAAATTAGAGAATTATGATTTTTCTGTTCTATCACTACACAGAATGCTAGTGCAGAATTCTGTTCTGACAATGATAAATCAGATTCTTATGGAAAATCTACCAGCAAGAAACAAAGGCAGCATCCTTCTCCTGGTGTAAATTCCTCAGCAACTGAGGCACAATTGCTTGATATTTCCATTAAGATGTGCACCAGGTCCCCAGATCTCTTTCCTAGTCCACACTTGATCACAGTTTTCGGTGTTTTTGAGGATAATGTGCTTTTATTTATTTTTCTTCATTGTATGTTTTATTTTTGTTGTGGAGTTCTTGCTGTCACTTTTTAAACTGTATTTCAGCAGACTGTTGTTTTTTTCTATTTATAAACAGAAGTCTACTGAAATACACTTTTAAATATATAATATATATAGCATAATATTTGTTGCATATCTTATTTATATTTGCATGTGTTCCCTCTGACGTAGAATCAAAAACAGACATAATAATGTAATTTTTAAGAAACTGCAAAATATGACAATTTGTGGCACTTAATGAAAATAACATTATTACATCCAGTGGTGGGATGTCAAAAATTTTACTACCCCACCGTGATGTTATCACAGTGTGGGTGGAGCCAACATCATGATGTTATGACATCATGGGCGGAGCCACAGAATAAATAAATAAATAAATAAATAAATAAATAAATAAATAAATAATAATAATAAAATTAAAATAAGCACACACACACACACACACCTCTCAACCCACCCGCCCACAACACAAATACGTAAATAAATTAAATAAATAAATAAAATGCATTAAAATACACCCACCCACCCAAACAAAAATCAACCAGAGCTTAAAACTTATTCTGGCTAATCTTTCTCACACTAGGTCAGATGGAAGGAACTACAGAATGAACTCACCACAAGATGGCTTCATTTTGGCACTTTTCAACCTTTCAACAGTGAAAGAAGTTAGGTACTAAGTCTTTGCCTAACCAGTTCTCCAGGATAATAGTATGCCTTAATATAAATGTAAAACAACTGTACCTCCTTAAGGGTTCTCCAATTGGAACAGCAATTGGAACAGCACAGGTGTAGCTTATTGATGAGGTAACTCCAAGACTTTGCTTAAAAACCCCAAGCCAGGCCGCTAGGCCTTTTTAAGAACTGCTGTAGTATGTCAATATAGGTAAAGTTATTAAATACACATTAAAATACACACAGACACACCACATCCAAAGGTGAGTCACTTACCCTGGCGAGCTTCAGGCTAGCAGCTTTTCTTCCTCCTTCCCGCTTGGGAGGACAGAAAGGAGGCCGTGCATACGCGCCAAGTACTGTAGGTGTACATGCACACCAAGGGATTGGCGCATATGCGCAGTGGGGGAACCAGTGAAAAGGTCAGCCCCAAAGGTGGTTCCCACCAAAAGCTGCTACCGATTCTCTGGGACACTGGGAAAAGTTACTGCCAGTTCTGGAGAACTGGTGAGAACCTGTTACATCCCATCAATGATCACATCTCTGCTAACATTGTGTCAAAATGATAGAAACAGTGAATATCAATATTTATTGAGGAATCACATTTCTGATTAAGAGGTGAAAGTTAGATGTTTCCTTAGGCTCTGGACAGTTGAAAAATCCACATACCAGTATCGTGATTTTGGACGAACAAAATTTGTTCGCCTGCCTGGCAGCTGCTGTTGGGAGTGATCGGCAAATAAAAATAAAGATTTATTAGAACGGTATGTGTAAGGCACAACAGAAAGATGGAGTCTGCTACCACTGGTTACATAACTAAGGGCTCCTCCACAAGGAGGCAAGGTTCCACCTCAATTTTCTCATAATCCATACCTGTTCAACGTGAAGCACTGCAGAAGTACCACAACCCACATTTGATGTAAAAAGCAACTTCTTTCTTTCTTTCTTTCTCTCTCTCTCTCTCTCACACACACACACACACAACCTATTTTAAAAGCTACTTTGTAATAAAAGAACCTGCTTCTTTTTAGGAAATCTGAAGAAATCATTTCTTTTCTGGAACATCTTGTCTAGAGCTAAGGATTATGTGTGTGAATGGGTTTAAAGGTGATTGACAGCCAAATTGAAAGTTCCTAACCAGAAGTCCTGACTGAAGAAATGAACTTCTTCTCCCAACTATTGTAATACCAAGCTCTACTCCAGAAAGAAACAACATTAAATAAAAGCCAGGACTTGGTGGAAGATGACAAAAATACAAAACAAAACCAACCCAAAAAGGCATGCATTTTTATCTGTTGGAACTAAGACATGTCTTACATTATATGGATGGGGGGGGGGGGAATATCAACAATATCAGCAGCAACAGCAATAGCTTTTGTATGTTATTATATGCTGGTGGTACCTCTGAAATAAATAAAAAAAGAAGCAACAGGTCAGGTACATTATGGAATATAAATGCTACATTTTGGACTCAGATTTTGAACCTTAGAGAACCCAGAGGAGGGTGTGTGAGAGGAACATAAATCAAGTTTCAGAGTACAAGGAGAAAGCATTACAGCAAGCAGGATGAAGAGGGAACAGACTTGGCATCAACGTGCACGGTTCCTTGTTACAAGCCTGTATAAATGTGTTCATTTTCTGATTTTTCTCCCTTCCAACAAAACCATGAGACATCCTGACCATTCACCCTTTTTGAAGTTTAGGATAAAAATAATCCCATTTGAACTATTCCAATATTGAACACATGTTCCTACTGATATATTTCAAAGAAAACATATATGTTTTCTCATAGATATCATAATAGGATTTGTTTTTAAAAAAACCAGTTTTGTGTTCAGATTGCAGTTAAAATGATCTTTCTTTCTAATGGTATCTTCTTTCTTCTAAATGAAAGACTTTTTTTATTGTACCTGCTGTTGACAAATGCTCGCAGTCGTCTTATTAGCAGAACCTTGCTGGAAATGTCACATTTTATTTGGCCAGCCTACAAACACATCCTACTCTGTACCCTTTTATTTTGCCTTTAGTTTAGTGCAGGGAGGGATTTGCCGATTCAAACTAAGCATTTACTGAGGAATGTTTCCAGTGCAAACGTTTCTATATGAGGAATCTAAATTACCTCCCATTCGATGTAACATTTTCCCTTTAAAGTTCTGTTTAAAGTTTTGACCTTTGATTACTTCTAGCATCATATTTGTTGGAATGACCCTCTAGCAGCTTGAAAACTAGTAATAAGACTGAAAGTCCTTTTCTAGCACCTGCAGTAAAAATGCACATTTTATCCAAGCTTTGATATTTAGTCGCTGGGTAAGTACTATCTAGCAGTTTTGCTTAGCCAGTAATGCCAGTAAAGTGCAAGGAAAGCATAGACATTATAATTGGACACATCATGGCTGATGTCTACATAAATGTGCAGAGAACAGCATGATTTTAATCTTTACTCTTCAAAGGTAAAGCTTTCACTCATCCAGGGCAAGGAGAGTAAGAGCCATAATCTTAGTCCCAAAGTGTTTAGTTTATTTCTTTTCAGATAAAAAAAAATCACATTTGTGTTTTATTTTGATTTAATTTAAGCCCTACAGCCAAAGCAGATAAAAGCAAATGTATTTATAAGTAATGTCCTTACTAATATGTAATCAGTTAACACACATAACTGTTGAGACAGTGATCAGGTTTAATATCAGATCACACACAGACAAATATACATATTTTGTGGGAGGGATGGAAGATTCCACATCCTTGAGTAGAGCTACCACGGCTTCATGTCTCCCACATGGCCACAGAAACCTCTGCAGATCCAGAGAGCACTGGTTCTTTGGCTGTAAATGGGGATGAGCATCAGTCCCTAGAGTCAAATACAACTTACTTTCAACCTTTACACTTCACATAAACCTGCTATCTCACATTGTCAACATGCTGAGGAGAGGCAAGTACCTGAAGCCACCCTTCTCCAGGGTCCATAGGCCTATTGTGTCTTCTACTTGCCAGTTGTGCATTCTGCCAGTTATGACCAAGCCACATAATTAGGGCCATAATTATCTTCATCAAAAGCAACACTACATCTCAATTGTGAGAACAACAAAATCAAAATCAAGTAGCAATACTAAACATTAATATTCAGATTTGAAAGACAAACAGCTATTCTCCTCCCATTTATGTTAACTAATGGATATGATGCCACCTAATTAAAAATAGCCAAAAATGGAGGCTTACTAAAAGTGGCCTAAAATGACACAGTATAATGTGGGTTTCTCTGCCTATTACCTTCAACATCACAGTGCTGGGCTATCCCTCATATATCTCCATCCAGACCTTGAAAAAATATGAGCTAATCTGGATATTCAGGGTGGTATAGTGGATAGAGTAATAGAATAGGACTCAGGAGGTCTGGGTCTGAGTTTTTGCTCATCCATGGAAACACATGTGGGAGGGAGGAGTGGAAAAGCTAAAACTGCTCCTTAAAGATCTCTCTCACTTGGAAAGCCCTGTTAAGGTTGTGATAAATCCATTCAAGTTTAACAGCTCAGTCCACCCCACAAAGAACTTTATTTTCTTTATGGCTGGAGGGGGAAGGTATAATTAAGGGTGTGTTCCAGGATTTTTAAAGACAACGTGCAAGATTGGAAGTCTATCTTTCATTATCTCTTACTATCTGAATAGTACTGTGGAAGAAGGTTTGCCATGTGCTTTTGCAGAGACAGGGGCAGAAAAATGGGGCTTCAAATTAATTCCAGCCACTATTTCATCTAGCCCAGGGATCAACAAACTTGGTTCTCCAGGTGTTCTTGGATTTCATATACTAGAAGCCCAATTCAGTATACCTGCTGATCAGGGCTTCTGGGAGCTGAAGTCCAAGAACATCTGGAAAACCAAGTTTGCTGACCCCTGATCAAACCCAGTACTGTCCACTCTGGGCTGTAGTGGTTCTCTAGGGTTTGGTGTCCATCATGATGTCTTGGTGTCCATCGTATTGTGTGGTGATTCACTATCTTAACCAAGCTTGACTCGAATTAGCTTTCAAAACTGGACAAGAGCATGTGTGTTTAGGGTGATGTTACTGCTTGTAATAAGGAGAGAAAGAAAGATATTTCTCCACATCAGCAACATTTTTCAAGAAGTTGGTGTGGTCTGCAACTTTGATGTCTCATTCAAATCTAGGAAGGGAATCTACTAGTCATATATAATCTTCATGAAGAGGAGTCTCATCTCTTCATTGCATCTTTTGCTTGTCAGAGATCTTGTGTGAGAGACAGCTACAACAAAGGAATAGATTTCCTGAAAGTGATGTGAAAAATCTGTCCACTTTATTTACAGAAGTTCCTTTCAAACATCTGCCATTCTTTTCTATTAAAGTCAGCTTGGGAAATCCAGACCTCTGCTCAATCAAGGATTCATGTCAATTAGGTTAACAGCAGGGCTAGTGCATTTCTTAATTATAACTACAAACACTTTTAGGTTTCCTAGGGCTAGAAACTCATCCCATCATGTTAAATCATCTCAGAGTTTTCTTGATGAACTAAGGAAAGCTTAATGGGATGTCAGCAGCATCTCATGCTGCCTTACATAAGAGGCAATTTAAGCAGAGTTTTCAGAGCTTGAGGTCTCTGTGCTGGTAGTAGATCAGCATAATACACACAGGCAAAAAGTTAATGCTCTAGGGCAGATTCACAGGAGTGTCACTTGCTTACAGAGTTTAACTCTTGTTCTGTTTAATTGTGGTTACCAGTTTCAGGACAAAAGTCTGACAAACTCTTCCAGCCTCAGACAATGCTAAAGAGTTACATTTATATAAAAGGGGAAGAAGAGGTACAAAGATATGTGTTATTGTTATTCAGTTGCACAGTCGAGTCCAACCCTTTGCAAACTCATGGACCAAAGAATGACAGGCTCCTCTGTCATCTGCCATCCTCTGTAGTCCACCCAGATCTATGCCCACTGCATCAATGATGCCATCTAGCCATCTCATCCTCTGACACCCCTTTTTTCTTTTGCCTTTAATCTTTCCTAGCATCAGGGCCTTCTCCAGTGAGTCCTCTCTTATTTTGTGACCAAAGTACTTGGACTTCAGCTTCAGTATTTGTCCTTCCAAGGAGCAGTCATCATTTATTTCCTTTAGGATAGACTGCTTTTATCTCTTTGTCGTCCAGGGGACTCTCAAGACTTTTCTCCATCACAGTTCAAAGATGTCTATTCTTCTGCGCTCAGCCTTCCTTATGGTCCAGCTCTCATAGCCATGCATTGCTACTGAGATTGTTGCCTTGCTGTAGAAGGGGTCTTGTGTGGTTTGATGAGGATATGGGCTATGCCATGTAGGACCACCCAAGATAGACAGGCCATAGAGGAGAACTCAGACTGAACACAATCCACTGGTGAAGGAACTGGCAACCCATGCCAGTACCCTTGTCGAGAAAATCCCATGGACAAAGATATGTAGGGGATAATAACTGAAAGGCCAGGAAGGAAATACTGAGCTACTGGGATGCCAAAAATAATAAATGTGCTACCTGAGGCTGGAGGAATGTGGCTTCATTGTAATGTATGGGACACTAGAGAGAACATTTTCACCACCCCAGTTGTTTTGGACTATAACACCCATAAAGCCATTGCTGCATTTACCATCAGTTACACAGGACGAACCTTGTGATGCATGAACTCTAAGGCATCTGAAGAACCAAACTATCTGAGCTATTAGAGTGATATGAAAAATATCCTTCTTCCTAGGAAATATAACCTGCCATAAGCAATGGGCTGAGTATAAGCTGTTCAATATGTCAAAATTACTTTAACACTTGCTCTTTTTATATGGTCAACTGCTACAAAACTAAGATCCAGGTAATACTATATGGATAATAGAGTTTGTAGAAAAGAAAGCATGCAATTATTCATGGAGTAATCTTTGCTCTCACAAGTCTTGGTAGACTTAACTATTCTTATAGATTAAATGAATTCTGCCAGACCTCTGAAAATCTTGAAGCATCCTGGGAGAGCATTGCTTTTTCATGTTGACAAAATTAAAGAGGGAGACATGAAAAAGAGAGGAGTGGAAAGCAAAGGACAAAATGCTGTGGCACTTTAGAGTGGATATTAAATCCTTTTCCTCAGACATAATACTTTCTCATGGAGTATGGAACATATTTGATCTGAGCTTTTTACTATACAGTAATACCTCGGATAATGCTAAAATTGCTTAACGTTAAGCAATCTGGGGTGGAGAATTAGATCGAATAACGTTAAGGTCCTATGGGATGGATCGGATAACAACCGCTAAAGCCTGTGCGGTTACAATGTATCTCTATGGAGCTTTAACGTTATCCGATCCATCCCATAGGATTGTAACATGCATCAGATAACACTAAAAATCAGATAACACCAAGACTTGTGGAACCAAGTCTTAGCGTTATCCAAGGTATTACTGTATTTATCTTTCATTTTACAAGTAGGATGTTTATTGGATCCAATTTGGGTGAGGTGGTTTAGTGGTTAAGACACTGAACCTGACAACTGGAAAGTTGGCAGGTAAGCAGTTCAAGACCTGAGTACTGCACGGCAGAGTGAGCTCCCATTGTCCATCCCAGCTCCTGCCAACCTAGCAGTTTGGAAGTGAATCTAACAAGGAACATCTGCATAATTCTGGGACAACTACAGGCAAGAAGCCACAGTACATCCTGGGGCAGAGCAATACCACAAGTAAGCTATCATATTTCTTTTGTCATGTGTAGTGTTGGAAAAATGGCCAGTGAATAAAGTGAAAATTAATTTTTATCCAGGAAATGTCACTCTGTGGTATATCTATGCCTCTCCTTGTGGTCACTGTTGTGTCAATTTCATAAAGGTTTGTCCTGTTAAAGAGAATGACCTGGGCCACTGTTCAGCTAATTTTTGTGTTCTGGAATATTCTTTTTGTTTGTTCTCCCATTCAACTCAGTTTACTAAACTTTGCTAGAATATTACTACACTATTACATCTAGGTGTGTGACTGTGGAAGGATGTTTTTATCCCCATTTAGTTTATAAACTGCAAGTTACTCTAATAGGCATGAAGTTTTATACTACCTAGCACAATCACCATGACACAGGACATAATCCACTGCACACCTTGAAATATTTTTCTTTGTTTTAATTTCTACTTCTCAGCTGCCGGGCAATCTTTCTGGCCATTCCAATCTTCTGAGTAATTTTCACATTCTGCTTTGTTATTGCATTGCCATTACCAAAGGACTGGGGAAAAGACAGAGAATACTTTCTGGTTCTTTCTAGTGGCTGTGTCTGACATCATACCTTGAGAACATTTGCAAAAGCACAGATGATAAAACAAAGTGGCACAAGACCTGAACAATTCCTGTCAAAATGTCTCCAGAATTGCCCTGAAATACCCTTAAAAATGTTTTTCCCCAGTACCTAACAATGTTGCTTGCAACTCCCAAAAGTTACATTATCACTAATAGGATTGTCATATTCCAATCATCCAAATCCAGGTGGCCTAATTTACATATTAAACAGTCAAACTGATATATTGTACACATTTTGATAGTATGTTAATTGAGTCAAAGTTTTTTTTACCCCACATATGTTCTTTCTTTACTGCTGTCCTACACATGAGGGGAAGCAGATCCAAAGAAAAGCCATTTTGTTGTTAATTTCAGCAACAACATTTTTAAAAGATGCAAGGCTGCCAGTGTCTTTCAAAGAGCCCTGTTGAGCAGTTGTTAAAATGCTGTACTGCAGTCAAGATGTTGTGAGTTTGATCCTGATGGGTCCATGAGTGCCCAGCATGTTGGGAGGGGGGACTGCTAATTGCCTGTAAAACTGCCCAGAGAGTGCGCTAAGTGCTATGGGGAGGTATATAAGTATGAGTTGGCTCTGCCAAGTAGGGCGGTATAGAAATTCAAATATAATAATAATAATAATAATAATAATAATAATAATAATAATAATAATAATAATAATAATAATAATAATAATAATAATAATAATAATAATAATAATAATAATAATAATAATAATAAAAGTATCATAATTTTTATAGCTTTCAATTTGTGCACAACTGGAATGAATAGGACTTTTGAGATCAACTCTGCATTCGAATCTCTTTAACATTAAATTAATTTGAAATGATCACCAGAAGCAATATGCTATTTAGACAGAGCAACCCCCAGAATGGTTGCCAGGGCAGACTAGTCAAGACTGACGCTTCTAAAAGCATTGATTGATCCAAGTCTCCAGGTGAAAGTAAATAGAAGCAAGGTGGGATACACATTGACAAAAAATTGATTTAAGGATGTGGTCTTCAAAAACATGATTCCACAACTGAAAGAGATAGCGGTCCAAGACTGAGGCAGAGTGGCACAAAAGTGGCCCAGGAGAGAAACCCAAGGTAGCCTTCAGCCTCTAGCAAAACACAAAATGTTGGAAGAATTCCAAATCCTCATTCCTTCCAAAGACTAAACAAGCTACAGCTTACCAAGAGAGCAACAACTCAGAATGTTAGCCAGACATACTGAAGGAAATGACATCAGAAGGAGACAGCTAATATAATTAATCCTAGAACTCAGCTTTCTTCTGCTTTTCCTTTTTTATTTGTTTAAATTTTGGTTAACATTTCTTGTTGTATTGCAGTACTTTACTACAAGTGATATTCTCCTAATACAATTCTCTCTGGCAAATGCTCAGCTGAGCTTAGCTTTGTGAAAAGCCACCATATTACCTCTGTATACTTCCCATTAAGGACCATATTTTTGCAATAAAAAGACCTTCCTAGAAGTTTCTGAATAGATGAATCTAACTACCTTCAAGCCCTTTTAAAAAACCTCACCTCCAGTGAATATTCTCCAACTAGATGGAAGGGGGAACAGGTATAGAGAGAACTTGGCAGGAGGGGGAGAAATTCATTCCAATATCTTTCTCATCTTTCAATTACTATCAATTTTGATAGGATTTGTCCTTTCAGTTTAGCTTTTGGAACATTAAGAGGTCAGCTTGACAGAACTGAATAAAGCTGTGGCAAGCATGAGATGGATTGCTACATGTTATCATCAAAGGTGATCTGGAAACTGTTCCCAGCTTCACAGTGAGATTCTTCAAGTAAACTCAGCATTTGCAATGGTCACTCCATTGTCATTCAACGTTTTCAGAAATTGTCTCCTGCCGTGGGATCATTTCAGCATCTGGGCCTGAGGAAGAAGCTAAGCTTCCATACCTGCTACATTAACAAAAAGAAGTGAAATGGCAACTTTGCATTTTCTCAGCAGAGGAAGAACTGCATATGGTTCTCAAGAGCCTAAGGAGGAAAAATATCCAAGCTTCTGTCCCTTGAGACAAGAGCAAAAATATCTTCACCATGTGCCTAATTATCTTTCCTAATTATCACCAAAGTTGTGATCCAGAAAACAGTGGCTACAGTGCATCTAGTTGACAGGCATTCTCCATCAGCAGCCATCCTGTCACGGTTTTGAAATTCTGGGGTTACATTGTGAATAAGAAACCTCTCTGAGAATAGAATAAAATAAAAGCAGAGGTTGCCATGTCAGGCATAAAACAAATTCATGCTGAGGTAGAGAGCTAAAAAAAAGTGCTCACAAATTGTTCTCACCCTTGATGAAAAAATCACCTTTGACATATTCCAAGACCTCATAGAAAATTTGGCCAACTGCTGTAAGACTTTTCATTTCTGCATGCTAGAGAAAAGACAAGACCTTATTTTCTGTTGGCAGCAGCATTGGCAAAAGTGAAAGGCTCATGCAAATACCATGGCCCAAACCAAAAAGGTTTCTACTTATTTTTCACAAGAAAAGTCTTAAATTATGGGAAATGCAGAAAAACTCTTATAGTCTCACTCACTAAGAAGAAAACTTTTGAATTTTATTGTTCTCATCCTGGAGACAAAATAAACAAAGATTTACATGCCAACAAGGTAACGCCTTTATAGCAGGGGTGCCCAAACTACATCTCATGGGACGGATCTAACCCCTGACACCAATTCATCCAGCTCATGAACCCCTTGTTTCTTTGGGAAGTGGAAGTAAAATGCACCTGCACGGGCACTTTTACTTATGCTTCTGGGAGCAATGAGGGCTTCGTGGGCCAGATGAATTGGCATAAGGAGCCAGATCCGGCCAGTGGACCAAAGTGACTGGCCCCCTGAACCACATGACTGGCCCATGGCTCAAAAAGTTTGGGCACTCCTGTTTTACAGCATGTCCAACAGGGCATATAATCCATTAGAAGGAGCTGTCAAAGATCACTCAAGGTAAAGAATCCACATTTTCCCCCTGGAGGGCTCCACCCTCTGTTTTTTTTATATACAGTTGCATTCTTTTCTGTTGTTTATTTTTTCAAGACCTCCCAAAGCAAGCACTCTATAGCCTGAGTGGATGAATCGCATGCTCCCAAGTGGATCTGTGGGCAGTCTTGAGGAGACAAAAGTATGACACAGTGGTGGGCAGCAACAGGTTTGCACCCCCAGGAGGAGGGCTAGCAAAATTGGGTGGCCTCTGGGCAGGGGGGTAGCGAAATTGGGTGGCCACACCCAACTCCCTGGCCTGCCCAATTAGGTTTTGTCCCTGCAAGTGATTCAAGGTCTCCCTTGCTCAAAAGCCAGTCATATCCGACTCTAAGGTGCAGTGCTCATCTCCATTTACACTCAAAGAGGAAGTGCTGCCTGTGTTTGCAGATGTATACATGGCCATATAGCAGGCATGACTTGATCACCCATGATGTAGGCTCTGCCACAGTGTGGTAGCGAAAATTTTTGCTTCCCACCACTGGTATCACACCCTTCTACTTTATTTTTTTTTAAAAAAAAATCCCTAAACTATGCAGCACAAAACTCACGCATTGTTTATTCACTGTGTCCCGTGCATTAAAAAAGGGGAAAGGAAGACATGGGTACAGAAATGACAACTCTGAAAGTTAGAGGGGAATGAATATCTCAAGAAAGTATAAACAATAAAACATAATACAATAGCAGATACAGTACTCCAAAATATCCCCACCTCATCTCATGCTTCAGGAATATACTTAATTAACAATTCCCAGTTGCAATCAATAACAGTGTAAAAACTTTGCAGTCCATAGTGCCCATTAAAATATTCTGTTGAAAGCTTGTTAGAACAAATAGGTCTTCCACGATTTTCTGAATGCCAACAATGATGAAGAGGCTCTAATTCCCACTGTCAACTTGTTCCACAGGGAAAGGGCTATGGCAGAAAAAGCTCTGGATTGGGTCACCACATTTTTAGGTGTGACCACCCTTAGCTTATTAAGCTTAGTGCTGTGGGTGTTCTTCTTGAGGATGATGTGCTCCCATAAATAAGTGCTTCCATTGAGCTGCTGGGCAGAGGGTGGAGCAAACTGTGCTGGCATAACTGTACGAGTGCCCAGAGAGAGGGCTCCAAGTGCCACCTCTGGCACACGCCATAGGTTTGCCACCACTCTTAGAATGTAGAACAAGAAACACCATTATTATATTGTACATGTTCCAAAAAGCAGGTGGAGACAGGAGTTATCTATGCTCGCTTGTGAGTAAAACAGTAGAAAGATATAATCTTCAATTTGTTAGTTGGCTATGCCAAGAAATATAGATAGGTATGATTTTCTTGATTTATTCAGGAAAAGGGAAAAATGTAAAAACGTACCTTTTTGTGATCCTGAATTTTGATCTGTTTTTCCTTCAAATAGAAACTGACTTATTACAGAAGATGTTGTACTTTTGATATAGAGCATAGACTGGTGGGAGATTCCAGGTCTTTTTTCTTTACTGGCAACACTACATATTGCTACCTAATTTACATTGCTGTTTCCTACCTAATCTGGCTGGTTTGTAAGCATAAACAGCCAGTGATTGAAACCTATCATAGATTTCTCTAGCCTTGTGTAGAACCACAGGTACTCTGTAGCAACAAAAGATTTTATGCTGGCTCCCTGGATGGGTACAGGTCTGTCATGTGGAATGACTTATGTGTTGTTACATGTCACTGTATTATTTACTACATATTATTGACATGACATTGTAACCTATGTATTGTTGTTACATGTCACTGTATCATTTACTGTGTGTTTACTGTGTAGTTATTGGGTATATTGTCTAATTATTTGTAAGCCGCCCTGAGACAGGTTCCCTGATTGGGTGACATATAAGTATGAAAATAAAATAAAATAAAATAAAAATGGGCTTTGTTGTCCTTACACATACTGATAATAGCAAACCCAAATTCTCCTGATGATCTCTTCCAGAGGCCTCACATAGATGTAAAACAGCTAGAATGAGAAGTGTATGTGGAGAAAAGGAAAATGAAACAACCATGGTACAGGTAGGGAAGGAAACAGGTGTGGGGGGAGGTATAGCAAACCTTTAGCATGAGAAAATGAACATCTAAAGTCTGAATAGTATGATTGCTCTAGTAATCATCAGAGAAGAAATAAAATTAATTGCACTAAAGATAATAACTTTTTCATAGAGTCCAAAATTCCCCAGTCTGTACATGCTCTTAGAGTAAACCATTATAATATGCCTGGGATTACAAGGGATGGGACAAATTGATATTTTACTGTTTTGTGTCATTTTAATATGTGTTCCTCAGTTCCCGTTCAGAGTATTAATCTTTTGGTGTGTGTGTGTGGGGTGATCCTCATGAATGAATGCATTTAAATGTACAGTAATACCTCTGAATACGTTTATCTCGGATAACGCTAAAATCGTATAATGTTAAGCAATCTGGGAGGGAGAATTGGATCGGATAACATTAAGGTCCTATGGGATGGATCGGATAACAACCACTAAAGCCTGTGCAGTTACAATGTATCTCTATGGAGCTTTAACGTTATCTGATCCATCCCATAGGATTTTAACATGCATCGGATAACACTAAAAATCAGATAACACCAAGACTTGTGGAACCAAGTCTTAGCGTTATCCGAGGTATTACTGTACTGTAATTTTAAAAACTTTTAAGTATGGTGGATTAATGCTCATAAATGTGGGAGATGTAGACTCTCTTATACCAGATTTCCAAAATATCAAATTCAAATTATTATTCCTAACTTGAGCATAACTTGAGAATTTTCTTGTTTTATTGGCTGCAAAATTTAATCAACAGCAGGGAGCAGTGGTATAATAACATCAGGAATAGCAGTCATGTTTATGCCTGCAGTGCAAGACATCCCAGAACAAGTGGTGGGCTGCAAAAAAAATTACTACCACACTGTGGGCATGGTACTGTGGGTGTAGCCAGGGGGGAGGCCCTGCATTGCACCCAAATTAGGACTACTTTAGTTCAAAACTTCGATGGGCGGGGCCAGCCAGAATTTTTGCTGCCGGTTCTGACGAACTGGTGCGAACCTGCTGATGCCCACCACTGCCCAGAACCCAAACAATGCAATACCCTGGACAACTTTGAGTAGGCCCCATGCCTGAAGTTCAGTTGAGGCTTTTTATGTCACTAGGCTAAATCTCTCTCTACCAGGCCTCTTCCAGTAAGTGGGATACCTTACAGAGATAAACTCATAATTTTCCTCCCCACAACCCTTCCCTTTCCAGGATCTTATGCCAGGCATTGAAACACTAATAGCAGGGACTGAGGAGTTGATGAATGGCTGTGTACAGCCCCAATATCAAAGCTTTTGCAGGGGTTGCAAAAATTGGTGCGAACTCAGAGGTCTCAGACACAGAAGTCTGAATGAGTGCACAATAGATCTCATTTTTCAATTGGTTCAGGGGCAAGGTATCTCCTTTGCTGGCACAACCAGTTGCTCAGCTTTTGGGTCTGTGTCCAGGGCTGTTACTGAACTGGGTCATGACATGAGCAGAGCTGAAGAACTGGGACTTCTCAATTAGCAGGGCTTTTGCTGTACTTCACCACCATCACGCCTATCCCTACCAAAGCTTCTCTTTTCTTTCTGAGTCTAGCAGCAGTTCTCACGATAACTGGGGAAAGCAGCCACTCACATCAAGTATTATAATTGGTTATTCCTACAACAATGCAAAATACTGGGGTGAAAGTGGTGGCCGGAAAGATCTGTTACTGGTCAAGATGGAAACTTTTAGGACTATTGTATTGAAAAAGACTGGCATAACTCCTAGCAGTTTGGGGCTGTCTTTGGGGACATGGCTCTGTAGAGGGTCATAATTCAACATTTATCATTAATGCTGCTGGGATGGTAGAATCTCACACCCATGACAGTCCATAATAAATGGCTGCTGCTATAGACTTATAGGTTGTGTAATTCTAGGTTGGCCATTTTTATGAGTTGTTCAAAATGATGACATTTAACTGAAGAAAGCTCAGCAAAGAAATTAAAAACATTTTTAAAACTCAGCAAATTACAAATGGGGTGATTGTTCCAGAGGGAACAAATCACAGATTAGAAACATCAGTTATTCATCAACAGATCAACTGTCAAACTGTGTGTACTATGAATTGGACAATACATCCTAGTATATAAATGTATCACATCCTCTATAGCAGTAGCAGAGGTTGCAATGGGTGACCCAGTGAGCAAAAGACGTTGCTTTAGAGTGTTGTTCAAGGTGATCATTTATGAGATGATTAGTCTTGATGAGTTGATTACAGGATGGATTTGTTCATATATTATCCCGCAAATGCTTAGAATAAAATGGCAGACCACTAGACATCAAGCTTGATGGAAATCTCAGCTAGTTAACACATTGCTCCTGCATGCTTTAAAAAGAAAGAAAAATCTATTTTTCATAATAATTAATGCAAACAGCTCCTTTTGAATTCTATAGAGTTCATGTGGGTTAAACAGCCACAAATCAACTATAATATTAGCAAAAGAAACTGACTGTAATAACTGAGATGGAGGAGCTGATATGATTTAATATATAGTTCTTAAAGTTACCTTGTTCCCACTGTGCATTTTGCAGTTATGGCTGCATAGAGATAGTGATTTTGGCAGTAGGCTACAACTCCTTCTGTCACTGGTGAGGAACAGATGTCACTGGTGAGGAGCACAGTTGTTCTTCAGCAGGTAACTGGATCATTGATAGCATCATTGGGACAGACATATGGTACTTTCTCCACTGATATGGGTACAAACACACAAAGTTTTGTTTATGCTTCAGAATGCCATTGTTGTACTGATTGCCATCTATGCCAGTGAGACCTGGAAGTTTCCAACAATAATCACTCAGTTGCCTTAGAAAGATTCTCCATATTACATATTGTGATCATAGTACAAATGAGGAAGTATTACAAAGATGTGGTTCCCGAAGCCTTTCTGATAACAGAATAATGAATACACTTTGCTGAACATGTGCTCTGCATGTGTAAACAAAGCCCTGCCGAGATTGTGATTAACTGGATTCCATCAGGTGGATGGAGGAAGAGAGGAAGACCAAATTATATCTCAGAGAGTAAACAAAACAAGACTGTTGTAGCACTTTAAAGACTAACTGCTATATTTTAATGTTAGCTTTTGTGGATCAAGTCCACTTCACAGCATAAATTTATACACATCAGATACTGAGGTACAGAGTGATTGGTTAGCAAAACAGATAAGTATACAAATCAATATGGCTTTTTACAACTGGTAATAGCAAATGATCTCTGGTTGTTATTCACCCTGTTGAATTGCAAATAACAGGAGGATACAAGACAAACATCTGGCATTAAAGCTAACATTAAAATACAGCAGTTAGTCTTTAAATTGCTACAACATTTTTGTTTTGTTTTGTTTACTCTCTGATATGCTTGAAACAGACTAACACAGCTACTATTCCAAAAATTCAAATTAGACCTGGCGTTAAACTTTGCATGACGACCAAAGAAGCCTCAACCTTTAGTGGAAGGATGTGGAAATTGTGGCTGCAAATCGAACATTATGGAAAATGTCTGTAGCCCAACGTGCTTGGCACAGGAAACAAAGAGAGAGAGAGAGGCTTCAGAATGTTGAGCATGATCCATAGAGGTCTACTTGGTGTTGATTTTTTTGGTTAGAAACAGTTGTTTTTCAATGAACATTTTCAACAATTATAATAGGGCACATATAAATAGCCTGGGGATTATTCACTCATTCTCAGTTGCAGATTTCAAAAGGTGCTGCCAAAGCACTGATTATTTTTCCAAGTTCAATGCTCCTTTTGAGTATGGCATCACCTGTGGAAGAAACCTGCTGGTTTCACTGTGTGCTTTCAGATGGTGAGGATTTCCATTTTATTCTCTGTTTCTTCATAAATCCCCATATGAAGTGGTGGGGATCCTATGTCAACTTTTGCTGAGTACAAAAACCCTTTCTATCCATGGATAGTTTTCTATCCAGCATAGGATGCTAATGCGGGAAGCAAGATGTAGAAAAATCAGGAGAAAAGTTGGGAACCAAGACAACAATTCTTGAAGGGATTTGAACTGATTCATTTTGGAAAACCAGCCAATATTAGAAAGCTAGATTGACCTACAGACCATAGAAACTATTGCAAAATGTCAACTATAGTTCAAAAAACTTTCATGGTTTAGTTTTATTAGGAGTCCCTTGTATTTAATTTCTGAGCATTTCTGTTTCCTTTTGTTTCTTCATTCCTTAATAAACACCACAGAACCAAGCTATCTGAGAAAGCCCTTGATTACAAAAAATGATGGTATGTCAACTGTATATGTGGGAAGGAATAAATGAGGACACATATTAAACATTTAAGATTAAACTATGTTTGCATGCAGTTGTTTTTTGCTTTCAAATTGGGGACCTGCACCAGTTTTCCAAATGTTCTCAAGTGGATCAGCCATCTAGCCTCAGACCCTGCTTCCAGGTAAATTATGAAGAGTAACATAGTACTGTATATCTATTCTGTATTAGGGACTGTTCATAGCATCACTGTTCCTAAAGGCAAAATTAGGTTGGGCTCTATTTTTATGAAAAGGATGTGTCATGTTTAGTCATGTTATCTACTTTGTCCATATGTAAAATGGTGACCAAAATTGCCCCTTCACCATGGAGTAAATCCACTTGTCTCTCCACACTTCTGTCATCAGTGGTCAAACAATGAAGGAACAACCTTTTTTACAAGCTCAAGACAAGGGGTTCATTCATCGAGTGTGGCAGGTAACCTCTGCAAAACAGAACCATAGAAGAGGCTGGGAGCCATTTCAGTGTTCCACTACATTCAGATATATCTGCCACAATCGTTGGACCCTTCCTTTTCAAAGGAGTGTGCTGAGGTTTGAAAGTGCAGAACTATGTGGGAAAGCCATGTTGTACAATTTGGCTGTTATTCCATTAGCTACGCATTTGACTCTGAATTTTGTTCTCATTAGTATTTTCAAGACTGTCTTTCTTAAAAAGTCAATAAAGTCAGTTCTTCCGTATTGCTTCCCTGAACAGTAACCCTTTTATAGGATTCTGAAGTGGGGAGAAAAAGTAACACTCAAAATACCTAATTTAGAAAGCAAGACAGCCAGATGGACCTACATGAACACTTTGTAAAAGCTTGTGAGATGTTGAGATTATTTCCTACCCTGTTAGGCTAAATGCTAAAATCCCATACCATACACATTGTCACACATATTATGCATTTATAGGTAGTGCACACAAAGCTGTAATATATCAAACTCTCAGGCACAGAAATGAGCTGGTATCAACATGGGAAGGCCTTTTTGCTGTTGCTACTGTTGCTAAAAGTATGTAGCAAGCAAAATATAGATTGAAATTGCTTTAAATTGATATTATCCATATATTATGTGTGTGTTTGTGCGTGCAGCAGAGAGAAAGGGGGAGAGGTGATTTATGTAAGCAATGTAAAGTATCTCCATGTGCTATTAGGATTTATAGCCAGTATGTTATAGAAATGGACCCCTTGGCTTGACGTAGGCATTTTAAGATTTGAGAAGAAGAATGCAACTACATGTGCAACATATACAGATGATGAGAGGGGGGGGGTAATTTTCACTGGTGTAAGAGCTGCTAGGTCTTTTGTCCATTAAGCCAGGGGTGCCCAAACTTTTCCTGCCAGGGGCCTGACCACACACCCTCAGCCAGCTGAATGGGCCGGTCATGTGGTTCCTCCCGGTGGCGGCGGCAGTGGATGAATTCACCTTGTGTTTTGGGGCATTTTTGCCACCTCCACTGCAAAACATTTTCACCACATTTTTGGAATTTTTTGCTGTGTTTTTGCTCCTGATTACTGTCATTTGGAATGTGAACAGCAGGCACACGAAGCCAGTTCGGTTAGCAGTCCTATCTCTTTCGCCTAAACCTCAAATGCTTGGACATCCATCCAGAATTATGTAATAAGGAAGAGACAGGGGACATCCTGACCAATATACAACAGTCTGGAAGAAAAGAAAAAGAGATACTGTCTCTTTCCTCATAAAGCAACTGTCGACAAAAAATGGAGACCATAGATTTGATTCTCCTCCACTTCAATTCTATTACTGCACTTCCTGTCTCAGCCCCGACTTTTACATCTGATGTTTTGCTAGGGAGGACCAGCTTTAAATATCACTTATATCCATAGGCAAACATGCAGAGAGCAATAACATAACAAGAAGAAAGTGGGTCATTTAAATGACCTGACTGAAGCTAGTAGGGACACTGCATTAAATGACAGCCTCTACAAAACTAGAACACTCTGCTCTCCTCATCCTTTGCACATAGCCGTCTCAACTATTTTTACCAGGAGCCTATGAAACAAAGAAGAAATTGCTCACATAGGAGTCAACTGAGGCTTGTTTAATCCCATAGTCGTTTTTGTGATAAATCAAATCATATCTCTTAAGAGGGAGAGATTTTTGACAATTCACCCTCTTTACAACCCTTAGTAAATCTATTTTAGATTTTTTTTCTTGCTAGAACAGCATAGGAGGTGACAGAAAGTGAGACACAATGTAGGAGGTAAAACAAAACAGAGGAGCAAAACATGAAAATTATCTCTCCTGCCAATTGCAGGTTGATCTGTTTATCAAAAAGGGAAAAACAAGAGAAAGTATTCCTTCCATTCAGAAAAGAGGAAGTTGACATTTTTAAAAAAATGGACTCTAAGAGGAATCTACTGAATTTTTTCAAAGTAAACATATACCCAAATCTATATCAGGAAAAATGGTAATTGAAGGCATTTCCAAATCATTTAGCCAAATAAAGATATTCATGCATATTGCGTAAAGCATTACAGTTTGCCAAGTGATTTTTATTCCTTGGCCACTCGTTTTTCTAAAATAGTGCCCCATTTTTAAATAGATGAGATCGGCTGTATTGACCAGATGGTGACTTGTCTTGCCAAGGGGAAAGGTTTCAGGCATTATGAGCCAACAAGACCGGCTGTTAGAGAGTGGCTGGAAGAGCCAATGGGTGCCATATATGTGATTGTTGTCAACAATAGGAATTTTTGTTTAGAGAACCTGAACCCCATATTTAGATTATTATGTAAAAGGCTGATATCTAGGGCCCCAATGAGTCATTTATGAAGCTGCGGCTTGTTCCAGAAGAAGGCAAAATTGACTGGCAATGCTGTGAGATCTAAATATATCTGTGATGTCAGGCTTAGGAAGGAAAAGCTTTGTTTTCAAAAGGCAGTGATATCTCTTTCAATTAGATATGACACTGGAGTGGAAAATCACTGTAAAAGGGCCATAGAACATTTGAACTGATCTGAAATCACAGTTCTGCTACTCATCCCAACTTTTTGATCCTCGTCTCCCACCACACCTTTTTGCCTGGCTAGGGATCTGCACATGTGTCAGTTTTGCTTCCTCCCTCATTCAAATAGTTTTGATAAATTATGATACAAAACTGAATTGAAATAAAATTCTTACCCACAACTATGGCCAGTATGCTACTGAGCTTCTGCTGAACAGAAAGTCTCACCAGTGCAGCAAAACAGGATTGTCATTGCACAAGAAGAGTCTGGGGATTCTTCATGATGATTGCCAACTGTTCAATAGTATTGTTTGCGCAAATGGTATGGTTCTGCATTACTTCTTCTTCTTCAGAATATTCTGGATATTGGCCAACATGGTGATAATCTTCCTGTTCTTAACTCCTCGGAACAGTTTTTCCAAGGACATGCCAGACTAGTCTCTCAGGTTCTTCAGCCATGAAGTCTGACTGCATCCAGGGCCTCTCTTCCCAGGGATCTTTCCTTGCAGAGCAAGTTGGAGTAGTCGATAGTTTATGTTGTTTCTCATGATATGGCCAAGGTATTGGAGGTTTCTTTGCTTAATGGTCTTAATCAGTTCTTGTTTTTTATTCATCTGGCACATTGCCATGATATTAGTGGTGGGATGTCAAAAATTTTACTACCCCACCGTGATGTTATCACAGTGTGGGCGGAGCTAACATCATGACATCATAATGTCATGAGCAGAGCCAACGGGGTAAAAGAAAAATAATAATAATAAAATAAAAATAAGCGTGTGTGCCCACATCAACCCACCCACCCACAACACAAACCCATTAAATAAATAAATAAATAAATAAATAAATAAATAATACATTAAAATAACCCACCCACACAAACATCCACCCCAAACACAAATCAACCAGAGTTTAAAGCTTATTCTGGCTAATCTTTCTCACACTAGGTCAGATGGAAGGAACTACAGAATGAACTCACCACAAGATGGCTTTATTTTAACTTTTCAACAGTTAAAGAAATTAGATACTAAGTCTTTGCCTAACCAGTTCTCTAGGATAATATGCCTTAATGTAAATGTAAAACAGCTGTACCTCCTTAAGGGTTCTCCAATTGGAACAGCAATTGGAACAGCACAGGTGTAGCTTATTGATGAGGTAACTCCAAGACTTTGCTTAAAATCCCCAAGCCAGGCCGCTAGGCCCTTTTAGGAACTGTGGTAGTACGTCAATATAGGTAAAGGTATTAAATACACATTAAAATACACACAGACACACCACATCCAAAGGTGAGTCACTTACCCTGGGGAGCAGGCTATAGGGAGCTTCAGGCTAGCAGCTTCTGCGCCAAGCACTGTAGGCGTGCATGCACACCAAGTGCTTGGCACACATGTGCAGTGGGGGTAAAAAGTGAAAACGTAAGTGAAAAGGTAAGCCAGTGAAAAGGTAAGCCCCGAAGGTGGTTTCCCCCAAAAGCTGCTACCGGTTTTCCTGGACAGTGGGAGGAGTTACTACCGGTTCTGGCAAACTGGTGCGAAACTGTTACATCCCATCACTGCATGATATCCTTAGCAGCCATCTGTAGATCCACATTTGAAAAGCTTAGATTATCTTTTCAGATGCTTTAGTCCAGGAGTTCCCACCTTTTCGTGCTGCAGGCCAGACCACATACCCCAGACAGCTGAGAAGTCCAGTCATGTGGATTATCCTACATTAAATGCCACAAAACATGTCTGTGGCTGTTCTAAATGCATTTACAACAGCTGTAGATGCTTTTATGGCAGTGTTTATGACAACCACTGGTGCATTTATGCATGCACTGGCATGTTTTACAGCTGTCATAAATGCACCCGCTTACGCTTCCGGTAGTGGCGAGGGTGGCAGCAGGCCACATGAAATGGTTCCACAGGCTGGGCTGGCCACCCCTGATTTAGTCAATGTCCAAGCTTTGACTCCATACAGCAATACTGGGAATACGTAACATCTCACTATTTGGATCATTGTAGCGAGAGTATAACAAATGTCACATTTTTTATGAAGGTGATCTTGCCTTTTCTATTTGAATTTTAATCTCTACCTTGGAACCCCAATTTTCATTTAGCATACTCCCCAAATAGACAATTTTATCCACTCTTTCAATTTCTTGTGTTCCTGCCATTAGCTTGCCGTGAGTTGGTGTTCGGCTTATTACTGCTGCAAATTTTGTCTCACTGAGAGTTCAATGGGATAATTGGCTTAATCTTTCCCTACTTGAAGTTTACATCCAGTTGTTAATCGCAACCAAATTAGACCTACTGAGTGATTGGGATTTAGGTAATTGTTGATGCATTGTTCATTTAGACAAGGGTCTCCTCTATTTGGGAGCAACAATTGGATTTAGCCTTTCAGTCCTTTTGTCTCTTTCTTGTCATGTGAAGCTGGGTGAAATCCAAAATTTTCTTTCAGCAAGCCCAATGGTGACATGATATTTAAATTGGCAACCCCAACATCTTACTTGTTTATATACCCAAAAGGATACTCATAAATTTCATATAGTAAGTGTTCCAGAAGAAGCCTATTTAATTCACTGATCCTGGACATGGACAGATAAGAATATGGATATATTTTGGGTTTTGCACTTCTTAAATGCAGCTCAAAAGCCACAAGTTGTAAGTGTTAGCATCCTCCCCAGCTTGCAGAAAAAGAGAACTGGACAGGTTAGACAGCATTGGACAGATTGTTAAAATCTTTGCAATCAATCAAGGCTGCTCTGCTGTTTGCCATGAATATGTGCCTGGTTTCACAAAAGGAGAAAATCCTTGTATTGTTTGGGGATGTTTTGGTGTAAGTTAGAGAAAACTGAAAGGCAGGCATATCTTTAACTAGAAATAATGTCTTATTTGGGGATTGGGAAACTCAATAGCCTGTTTCACTGTGTAATCAAACTGTGTGGGATCATAGGACTTGTCTTTCTGCTACTTAATGTGTGGTTGAGGGAGGTGCCTTAATCTTCAGTTTCCATGCTTTTCAGGCCATGAATGAATTTGTAAGTCCCTTACCCTTTTGCTAAAAGTTTTATTATTAAACTCAAGATTTTATTTAAAGTATTTGAATTATAATGTATAGCTGGAACTATAGCAATCAACATGTGACTGAAGGAATAGTATCCAGTATGTTCAAATACATATAATTTCAGGGATTAGTTTGTGTTTGTCACATTTTTCAACGAAGGAGATTTGCTATGTGCAGATTATTAGAGGAAAGCTTCAGATATATATACCTACATTTTTAAAAAAGCCTCATCAAAGTTTCATAGAATGGCTGCAAAACCACTTGTGGTTATGAGAACATAAATGAGAATTATGTGCACAGATAATGTATTTAGAATGAAACAGACCATAGACAATTCTATGATGTTTTTTACAGTTCCATAACTAACCATGATTAGTTAGTACAAACAGTCACAAAACACTATTCGAGAACCACTCCATTTTTAAAAAATGGAATTTGATTGTAAAGACTGTTTTAAATTTGATTGAACAGCGATTGTGAAGACTTTTTAAATTGTGCATCTGTAAAGAAGTGGGTGGAAGAACTAAAAGAGAGAGATTTTTTGCCAACTACTTAGTAAGGCTGTGCAATTACTGCTGTTGAATCCCATACTAAATCAGACTGACTGAAATAGGTCATTTTGGTCTGAATCAGGTCCAAACCCGATGTAGATCACTACAGATTGATTCAAGGAGTCAGTAACCAAAAGAAAAGAGTGACTTGCCAACAGCAACATATGAAGAAAGTGGCAGGTTGTTGTAATAAGGATGGAAGATGGACTTTGCTCATTGAGTGCTCAAATCTCCCCAGTATTTGTATGCCTGCAGAGAGAGATTGTGCAATGGTGTGAACCAGCACCAGGATAGAAGGGCAACCCTTCATTCCCTGGAAGCCCCAGCTTGGAGTTCCCTATGTGTAGTTTTCCAGTAGACAGGAGGGAGGAGAGGATATTAGAGAAGGGTGAGGTGAGGAGGTTGAAAAGAAGGAAGAAGAAGAGGCAGAGAAGGAGGAAGAGAGTAAGAGGATGGACACGTACAAAGAGGAAAAGAACCCAGAGGCCCCAAAGCTGGAACCAAGGAACTTCAATGTGGGAGGTGGTCAGGCTGGAAGCAGGACCCCTGGGCAGGTGAAAGGATATGGTTCTGAGTCCCAAAACAAGTGATGGAGCAACATGCCCATGAAAGAATCCCTTGTAATTTCTCTACTTGTGGGAATGAGAGAGGAAGGAGAGACATCAGAGGGATCTAGCAAAACCAAAATGCCACTTGCTGTCCAGCTCTCAGGGTCCCCCCTCCCCAAGTGTCTGGACTGAAACTAAGACCTTCACTGGTACTAGATAGACCAGCCTAAACCTAAGGACTGTGCCATTTCTCCATGACAACAGGACAGGAATTAGCTAGTAGGGAGACTGAGATTATCTTGCTGTGAGGCTGCTACCTGAGACTTTTTCTGTTTTTTTTTTTTTTTTTGAATAAAGGTTGGATGTTTGTCTACCAGAACCCTTATGTAGCTTACCATGGAGGAAGCTGGATGGATAACAAAATGGTACTTGTTAAAAGATCAGTCCCCCATCCTTCTATTCCATAATCTGGGCTGGTAAGAATCTCAGCACAACTTTCCAATCACACTTTCCTCTCCCCCTTCCGTTCATTCTATAACTTAAGTACAGTATTGTCTTAGCCCTTTCCCAATCTTGCTTTATTGTTCTTTGCTCTCTATATTTGTTGTTTATTTGAGCCTATCAATATGTTGGTCTTGGTATTATTTTATTGTTGTTGTTACTTCCCAAACCACTTTTGAAAATGGCATCCCTATGAATTAATGACCTCCCAAAACTTCTTTTATTAGTAGCTGTGCTCAGGAATTGCAAACTAAAGGCCATGGTCCTAGGCTTGGTCATCTTTTTCTGTTGCATTTCACTTTTCTGTGAATTATTTATTTCTTCAGTTAATCCTGTCTTCTCATTATGTCTCTAAAGTAGAGATGACATCTCCAAAGTGTGGCTTTAGTAATTTTAGTTTAGCTTGGGTTTTTTTTATCTGCCTTGGTCATTGAAGTTGTGTAATTCTTCCACAGTAATGACATTTTCTTCTTAATATTCAACTCTAACCTTGTTTTTGTTCTTTCTTCTTTCACCTTCATTGGTAGGTTTTTTAAGCCATTGTTCATTTTATGCCACTATTGTGGTGCCAGTTGCATATTGTACAGAACTGAAGTTTCTTCAATCAATTTTAATAGTCTTTTATTTGAATCTAATCCAGCTTTCCATATGATATGTTCTGCATATAAATTGAAAAACAGGAAAATAAACAACATTCTTATTTGACACTTTTGCCAAAAGGAAACCATTCTGTTTCTCCACATTGTATCCTGAACACAATAGCCTCTATTCTGGAGTTCAAGTTACAAATTAGAGCAGTCAAATAATGTGGCTATCAATTTCTTTTAGAATGATCCATAAAATGACCTGTACAGTCAAAGGCTTTGCTGTCATGTATAAATCACAAATTGATTTTCTTCCAAAACTCTTTATACTTTCCCATCAAGACAGAACTAATTTATAGCAACCCTAATAGAGCTTTGAAGGTAATTGAGATATTTAAGGAGTTTTTTTTTTTACCAGTTCCACAACCTCATTGATTTCCATGGCAGATCAGGGATTCAAACTGAGACCTCTTGAATCATACTCAGAAGAGTAGCGTGCCTTGGCGGGGCCCCGTATAAAAATTTGTTTGGGGGCCCTTAGGAAGGGTAAAGATTTGTTTTGCTTACACAAGTTGGGGGCCCCCGTGGCCCTGGGGCCTTGTATAATTGATACGACAGATACGGCGGTAGCTACGCCTCTGATCATACTTCATTACTCTATGTACTATATCGCACTGGGTATCTCATATATAGTCCAGTAGCCAATGTATATTTTCAGAATAATCTCTAGTTCCTCTTCCCTTTTTTTATAATTTGAATATCTGGCATTTGTTCTATGTCATAAAATCATAAATATTACCTTGCTTGCATGTTTTATTAACGTAATTGTTCTAAAATTACTGCATTTTAGTGACTTCTTTATTGGATCAGAATGCATAATAAATATTTCCAGTCTGTTAGCCATTTTTATTTGCTTCCCATATCAGTTGCCATATTCTTATTAAAATTTTGATAACCTGAAATTATTATATCTATATCCTATTTATTCCTGCTGATTTATTTCTTCCAAGTACGTTGAGATCAGCTTTTACTTCGCTTTTTAAAATAGCACATTTTTATCACAGATTCTTATTTAGTGGAAACTGTCATTTCTTTATCTCTTCTGTATAATTCAGTAAATTGTATACATTTTCTCTCTATTTTATCCTAAACAGACAATATATTCTACTGTTAACCATGTGACCTTATGGAGGTCATTTATTTATAGGATCATCACAAATCAGGAGGAACTTAATGGCACATGAAAACAAAGCAAAATCCTGGTTGTTGTTGTTTTTGGAAAAAGTATTTTTTGTTGTTGTTCCGTCACATAGTTGTGACCCCATGGACCATCACACACCAGGTGCCTCTATCCTCCACCATCTTCCTCAACCCAGCCAGCTTTGTGCCCATTACATCAACAATCCCATCTAGCCATCTCAATTCTCTGCCGCCCTCTTTTTCTTCTGTCCTCAACCTTTTGGAGAATCAATGCTTTCTCAAGTGAATCCTCTCTTCTCATTTGATGTCCAAAATACTTTAGCTTCATCTTCAATATTTGACCTTCCAAGGAACAGACAGGGTTGATTTCTTTTAAGACCAACCTACCGTATATACTCGACTATAAGTCATCCTGAATATAAGTCGAGGTACCTAATTTGGACTTCCAAAACTAGTAGAATAGATTGACCCAAGTATAAGTCAGGGGTGGAAAATGCAGCAGCTGCTAGTGAGTTTCAGTAATTAAAATACATGAAAAGACAGTATAATTAATAATTTAGACATTTGTGTGGTTTATTAAAATGTTTATGTTGACCCGAGTATAAGTCGAGTCCCATTTTTGGACCTCATTTGGGGGGCTAAAAAACTAGACTTATATACAGTATTTGTTTTCTTTGCTGTCCAGGGTACTCTCAAAATTCTCCTCCAGCACCACATCTCAAAGGCTTCTATTCTTCTATGCTCAGCTTTCCTTATGCTCCAACTCTCACAACAATACATTACTACAGGAAATACCATTGCTTTGACTATGCTGACTTTTGTTTCCAATGTGATGTCTCTACTTTTAATTATGTTCCCCATGTTTCGCATAGCTTGTATTCCAAGAATTAGTTGCCTTTTTATTTCATGGCTGCATCACTGTCTTGGATCCTAAGAATGTGAAGTCTGTCATTGTTCTACTACTTTCCCATCTATTTTGCAGGGAATGATAGGGCCTGTTGCCATTATCTTGGTTTTCTTGATGTTGAGTCTCAAGCCAGCTTTTTCACTCTCTTCTTTCAACCTAAGCAACAACTTCTTTAGGTCTTCTTCACTTTCTGCCACAGGGGTAGTATCATCTGCATATCTCAAATTGTCGATTTTTCTCCCAGCAATTTTAATTCCAACTTGTGATTCATCCAGCCCTGCATTGTGCATTATGTGCTCTGCATATAAGTTAAATAAGCAGGGTGACAAAATGCAGCCTTGTCTTACTCCTTTTCCTATTCTAAACCACTCCATCATTCCATAACCTGTCCTAACTGTTGCTTCTTGACTCATGTATGGATTTCTCATGAGGCATATAAGGTGTTCTGGTATTTCCATCTCTTTAATTACTTGCCACATTTTGTTGTCGTCCACACAGTCAAAGGCCTTTGTGTAGTCAATGAAACAGAAGTAGCCTTGGGATAGTCAATGAAACAGAAGTAGCCTTGGGATAGTCAATGAAACAGAAGTAGCCTTGGGATAGTCAATGAAACAGAAGTAGACTTGTTTCTGGTATTCCTTTGTTTTCTCCATGATCCAACGAATGCTGGCAATATGGTCTCTAGTTCCCCAGGCTCTTTGGAACCCAGCCTGCACTTCTGATAGTTCTCATCCCATGTCCTGCTGAAGCCTATCCTGTATTATCTTGAGCATTACCTTGCTAGTATATGGAATGAGTGCAATTGTTCGATAATTTGAACATTCTTTGGCATTACCCTTTTTTGGGATTGGAACGTATACTGACCCTTTCCAATCCTATGGCCATTGTATTGTTTCCCAAATCTGCTGGCATATAGAGTAGACAGAGTATTTCATAGCGGATTTGCCCCTGCCACACCCTTGCCTGCAGTGTTGATGATTTGTGGCTTGGGAGCCCAGAAAACACAGGCAAACAGTTCTTTGTGAGGCAACAGAAACTTTTACTCACGAGGTGAGGTGCAGGAAAAGTATTTACAGTGATGACAAAATAACAAGCTTAACTTCAGCATACAGGAATGGCATATATACAAGAAGTTCACAGTCCTTAGAGAGTTTCAGCTCTTACTCTCTTTGCTTACCCAGTAAGCTTTATCACAGAGTCCTTGTTGGTTCCTTGCAGACGCTTGCAGACCTTGATATGAACAGCTGTTAGGCAAGTTCTTGGTAGAAGCAAGCTCCAAGACAAAACATCAGCTATCCAAGCTGCTTGTGTCCACTGACACAAAAATCACTACCATGAAGAGGCAAAAGTTCCAAAGTCACTGGCCCATAAAGTTACCTCCAAGATGAGCACTTCAAGCAAGGTGACCACTCCATTAAGGCGAGGCATTAAGGTGAGGCAACTTGGCTTTTGGGCATGCTACATTTTATGCACAAGAGGCTTCATTCATTAGCTGCTGACCCTGAGCAGCTGGCTGTTCTCTAGAATAGTCCTTAAAGATATACAGTAATACCCCGGATAACGATTGCACCAGATAATGCTAAAATCGCATAACGACGACAAATTTGGGGGGAAGATTTGCACTGGATAACGCTCATTTTAGCGTTATCCAATCCATCGTATTAAAGAAGGAGGCCAATTCCCTGCCACTACCCTCCTTCCTTTCCCCCACCCCCACCCCCAGTTTGGGGACTCCCCACACCCCACCCCACTGCCTGCTCAGAGAGAATCCAGCCCAGCTATACCTTCTGTTGCTCTGCAACTCCAACTGCAGCCGATCGCTAAGGCTTGTGTTTTTGTCTTTCACTTCCTGTATTGACAATACAGGGAGGGGGAAGAGAGAGAGGTGATTGGTTCTCTAGAGAACCAATCACATTTCTCTCTTTCCCCCTTCTCCAGTTTAAATGTACAGGGAGGGAAATAAAGAGAGAAAGAGACTTTGACAAAAACAAGCCTCGATTGGAGCGTGCAGGTAAGCACGGAGGGAGACTGCAGTAGAGTGGGGGAAAAGGAGCCTGATCCTACTGGTGGGTGGTTTTAAAGGCACCCCACTGCCTGCTCGGTTTGTCCCTGAAGTCAGGGGTTGTTGTTTTTTTTGCGTTGTTCGATGCATGCATCGGACAATGCTAAAAACCGGATAACGTCATGACTTGTGGAACCAAGTCATAATATTATCCGGAGTATTACTGTACACAACCATTTATCCATGATGCAATATGTGCCACGCCCAGGCACTGCTACTAACAGAATGTAACACAGTACTTTAATTCCATCATCTTTTAGGGCTTTGAATAATTCAACTGGAATACTATCATCTCCCCTAGCCTTGTGGTTGGCAGTGCTTTTTAGGGTCCTCCAGGATGTCCTGCTCCAGTTTAAAGCTCTCATCACTGTGATTGTCATGGATGTATAAAGTAAATAATAGGGAAAGTAAAGTTGTGTAGTTCTAATGACAGTGGAAAGAGCTTAATCATATTATCCAAGGGAGGCTATTTCAGACTGATTGGGGCTTCATGTCCTTGTCATGTGCACTGAGGGTTATTCAAAACTTATTTATAATCTGCTTTCCCCTCCCCCAAATAAGTTATTAATAACAACCAGTAAATAATATAATAGTTATAAAACATGACTAACAGGTTCCATTAATGTGTACATTGAAAATATAGGAACTGATTTTCTCATTTCTTTGAACTGGTATTCTTGACTCTAAAATATAATGCTTTTTTAAAAAAAAAATCTTGAGAAAAACATTGAGGAAGTCACATAAAGAACAAAACAGTTTATAGACTTTGAAAACTAAACAACGTGCAAGTATACATGGGGATTCATTAAAAGAAAGTCCAAAGAGGTATGTTTAGAAAGTAAATCAATCTTCAAATAATGAATAAGTTTCAGAAGTTTCCACTAATATGCAAAATCTAGCAGACTAAAATAGAGAGGAAATGAGACTTCCCTAATAACTCCCCTGCAACTTATAAATCATTAATTAAATTAATTATTATAGAACAGCAAGTACAATGGATATGAGATTCTAGGATTTTAATCATGTTCTCATCAGAGACTCCAATCAAGTCCTCTTAGTCTTTAAATTATTCATCAAGAATTAAATCTCTGGTCTCAGTGGAGCCAATAACAAGATTCCCATATGGTTGACTAGCACCGCTGCTTTTATCCTTTGGATGATCTTTTGAGCAAGATCTACACAAATACCTCAGTTATGTGTCAGTTCATATTTGCAATCAGACAGCAGCAAGACATGCTCATTAGTGCATGGTAGGCTGGTCAGAAGAAATTATTACCAAAATCAGTTTATTTCATTTCATCACCTCTTTTAACTACATTTTGGATATGAGGGTTTGCCCGTGCAGAAACGTCTTCCTGTTTTGAAAATTGATGATGGAAAATCCCAACAGCTATGACAAAAATAGTACTCAGGTATCAAGATCTGTGGTTCCCAATGTGGGGCACATGTCCCATGGGGGTGGGTGGGTTGATTTTTAAGGGGAGCAATTTGAGAATGAGTTATTAACAATGAATGACCTCTTAGGTCATTCCTCCACATGAATAGGAGTTCACTTTTTAATTAATAAGAATTATATGTCACGGCAGGGGCAGTGATGGGATGTAACAGGTTCGCACCAGCTTGCCAGAACCAGTAGTAACTTTTCCCCAGTATCCTGGAGAACCGGTAGCAGCTTTTGGAGGGAACCACCTTCGGGGCTTACCTTTTCACTGGTTCCCCCACTGCGCATGTATTTTTATGTTATTTATTTAATTACTTTGTTTAATTTATTAATGGGTTTGTGTTGTGGGTGGGTGGGTAGGTGTGTGTGTGTGTTCAGAGGTGTGTGTGTGTGTGTGTTTATTTTTATTTTATTTTATTTTTTATTAGTTTTTATTTATTTTTTCTTTGGCACCGCCCACAACATCATGATGTTGGCTCCACCTATGACATCATGATGTTAGCTCTGCCCACACTGTGATGACATCATGGTGGGGTAGTAAAATTTTTGACATCCCACCACTGGGCAGGGGGGATCATGATTTTAGATATGTTTAGGTGGGGCATGGCCAAAAAACGGTTGGAAACCACTGTTTTCTAAATACTTGAACATTGCCATAAAAGAAGTATGTGTGTGATGTGTAATGGTAGGCACAGTCTGAATATTCTCTCCCTGAGAACTTTCTTACCATAAGTCAGTACATTTACATGAAATGGGTGGAGAACTGGCTGTCTCAGACCTCTAACGTTAAAGGGCAAACTGCACTATTAAAATGGAAGCTTGTGTCCACTAAAGATTTCTGGGGTTGAAATTGTTCATGTTTAGATTTTCAGGTGATAGGTAGAAGGGAGGGTGCTCAGGAGGTTCAGTATATACAAAAGTGTATATAACTTGACTGTGCAGCTGAACAACAACAAATATATATATACATACACACACACACATACATACATGCATGCATATAAACTGGGTTTCCTCTGATACTGTCAGCAGCACATTCAGCTGCCATGTAGGCCGCAAAAAGAGATAGCCTTTAATTAGAGATTAAAAAAAACACATTTAGGTTGAAGAGAAATGTTAAGGCATTCCTTCCACAATTGTAAAATCAGACTGCAAAATATGCCAGAAATGCTATTCCCAATATTTTTCATTTCTCAAACTACACACCCTGCCTCCCCCCTAACCTAAATGTATAATTTGGCCATGGTAAGCAATGGTAGGAGACAAGATCATTTCCAAGCAACTTTGATATTAAAAAGACATGCAAAAACATTCACCCTTTGGGAATGGTCTTACAGACATGTAAGTGTTTCTATTAAATTGTAGGGACTTTTGTATTGGCTTTCAACCCTCAGAATTCAACTAGAGTTCTGGAGGCTTTAATCAAGAAATCAAAATACTTCCAGATGTTTTCAAGTTCTCATAGTTGTTAATCAAGGCTTTGGGAGCTAATTTGTCTTGCAGCAAAGTCCAAAGAAATTAGTGAGTGGAACTAAAGTTTGTGGAGCTATAAGGAAGTAGGGGTCTAGCTCCCCCCCCCCTCCAGAGGCCTCATGTGCAGATCTTAATGGGCAGAGACTACCAAACTCCTAATTCCTTGTGGCTCCCATGGAATTTAGCTCCCTCTGCCCATTCTCCTTGTCTTCTCTGCATACCTTGACTCATACAGGCACCTGGATTAACTGCAATGCTAGTGAAATTCAAATAGAAGCAGACATCCACATAATAAATTAAGATCTTGAACTGGGTTTCCACCTTCTTCACTTGAAAACTTCCTCATTCTTACTAGCTGTATGGCAAGCATATTTGTCATGGCATACTTCATGATGAGAACAACAGTGCATAGTGAATTTGACCAGTACAGATAATTTTCTTCAGTTATTTTTCTATTTTTTGTTGTTCAGTCGCACAGTCAATTCTGACCCTTTGCGACCCCATGGGCTACTGTCCTCCAGGCACTTATGTCCTCCATCCTCCTCCTCAACTTGCTCAGCTCTGTGCCCATTGTGTCTACAATACCATCTAGCCATCTTATTTTTTGCCGCCCCCTTCTTCTTTTGCCCTCCACCTTTCCAAGCATCAAGGCTTTCTCAAGTGAGTCCTCTCTTCTCATTTGATGTCCAAAGTACTTTAGTTTCATCTTTACTATTTGGCCTTCTACGGAGCAGTCAGGGTTGATTTCTTCTAAGATTGACCTATTTGTTCTCCTCGCTGTCCAAGGGACTCTCAAAACTCTCCTCCAGCACCACATCTCAAAGGCATCTATTCTTCTGCGCTCATCTTTCCTAATGGTCCAGCTCTCACAACCATACATTGCCACAGGGAATACCATTGCTTTGACGATACGAATTTTTGTTTTCAATATGATGTCTCTACTTTTCATTATGCTCCCCAGGTTTCTCATCGCTTGCCTCCCAAGACTCAGTCGCCTTTTTATTTCATGGCTGCAATCCCCATCTGCAGTGATCTTGGATCCTAGGAAAGTAAAATGTGTCACTGCTTCTACTTCTTCCCCATTTATTTTCCAAGGACTGATAGGGCCTGTTGCCATGATCTTTGTTTCCTTTATATTGAGTCTCAATCCAGCTTTTTCACTTTCTTCTTTCAACCTAATCAGGAGCTTCTTTAGGTCCTCCTCATAGCTAAATTTGCACATTTATTTACAAATGAATCAGAATAATTTGAAATTATAAAAAATCAAATTTGGCAGAAAGATTTGTTTCTCCTAACTATGAGTTTCATATTTTCAAATGTGCCCTTTCTTACCAAATATATTCTTGCAGGAAACTATCACTTCAGAGAAAATGCTATTATTAAGGGTATCAATTTTAAAAAATAAATATATTTTAATATCTGGCTTATTTTAAATTTATGGTGGAGGACAGAGGTGCCTGGAGGACAATGGTCCATAAAAAGCACCTTAACTGCAATTTGAAACATTGCAACCTGGAATTTGACTGAATTAGTGATCTTGGAAATGTTATGGATCTTAGATATGGTTTAAAAATATAAATTATCATCTTTGTTGTTGCCATCATCATCATTATCATCATCATCATACTCTTTGAGCTGCAGAGTTAGAAGGGATCTTCTGGATCAGCGAGTCCAGTCCCTATCAAGGAGGCACAATGGAAAATCAAACTTCCAACATGACAATGCTGGAACGTGAAAAAGAAAGGTATGCTTTTGAAAAACATTTGTTTGTCCCTAAGCTCTAGAAGGGACTGCAGTGGCTCAAGTGGTCAAGCCACTGAATTTGAAGACTGGAAGGTCAGATTTGGATAACTAAATACTGCACAATGGAGTGATCGCCCGTCTCTGTCCCAGCTCCTGCCAACCTAGCAGTTCTAAAGCAGGAAATTGCAAGCAGATAAATAGGGACCACTTTGGTGGGAAGGTAAAAAGTGTTACATGCACTTCGGTGTTTAGACATGCCTACCACATGTCCATGGAAATGTCTGCAAACGCAGACAGCGCTGGCTCCTTGGCTATAAACAGAGATGAGGATTGAACCCTACAATTGGATACAACTGGCTTTCAAGCAAGGGAGACTTTACCTTTACCTAAGCTCCAGAAATCTACTCAAACATCTCCAGTCTTTAGATTCACATAGCCATAAATTGGCATGCAGGTTGCAAGACTGTAAAAGAGAGTAGGGGTGGAATAGCTGCTCATATTGATGTGTTTTCTTCAAGACTATTCATTAAAACATAATAACAGTTTGTCTTTGAATGAGAAAACTTACAGCACTTTCATAAGCATACAGCTGCTTTGGGTTTTCTCTTTTCTTTCTATTAATTTTTGTAGGTGAATTTGAAGGCAAACATCATGAGAAATTCACATTTGATTTGTAGTCTCGGCCAACTAGAGTTATGGAAATATGATTTTATTTTCAAAGGACATTGCAACTATGAATTTAACCTTTCTTATTAGATTAGTGTCATCAACAGGAGATTTAAAAGCAATAAAACAAGCAGTTGATGCTACAAAAGAATCCAGTAGAAAACAATTCTGCAAAGGCCTTGGGATTACACAGACAATAAATAACATGTGGCAGAAAGTAAAGTTGAAAAGCTGTTTATTTTACCTTGTGGTTTGTCCATAACAGTGATAATCAAGTTTCCCCCTTTAAAAGTGGGCAGATTTCCAATATAATAAATTAACAAGCATTTTCCAGCATGATTGCTGAAAACAGCACCAAAATATTACTGTCAATCAGATTTGGGCAATTGAATTCCATATATTTTTTGAAATGAAAGTACAGTAATTGACTTAAGTTGGAATCTTTGCTAGAATGTTTACCTGGTAATACATTGGTATCAGCATTACATCAGGAAATATGACACGCAGAGACAAAAAGCTGTTGCCCAAAAGCAGGATCAGCAACAGAAGAACTACAAGAGCCTAAAAAGATGAAGTGAAATCCAAGTACCCCCACCCCCTTCTTCCCTTCCCTTCCTGAAATGCTGTCAAGCTACTTTGTGAAGTTCCATTGGGATGAACTGCTTAATGGACTCAGTAATGTATCCTCCCATCCCATATCTAGAAATAAATAAAGGATCTACAGTTCACGGTGGGGTGTGGGGAGAAAATGAAACTTCAGAAATATTCCCGGCTAGAATCTGAAGCTACAGGTCCTGATAAATTTATGATAAAGTTAATCTCCAGTTTTTCTGATGTGCACATTGCTGTGTTTCTATGTGCTTGTGATTCCAGCCAGCACAGAAGCAACACTTTGTTTATAGGGTTAGAAAAACAATAAAGAAATCTGTATATCCATTGGTGACATTGGATATCAGTGATTGTCCAAATTTGCAATGTTTAAGGGAATTTTAGTTTAACGCCATATCCTGCAACTTCAACATCTCACCAGAAAGCTTTTTGCTTTGTTTCTGTTTCCAATCCAACCTTAGGCTCAACGAAGAAGCCAACAGTGCAGTAAAAGAATGAGGAGTTGTGAGTTTTGCCTCTCTGTTTATGGATCTGAGCAGATATGCATACGCTTAACAGCTTAGCTGTAGACCAGGGGTTCCCAACCTTTTTACACCATGGGCCTGACCACACACCACAGACAGCTAAGCAGGCTAGACCACACACACCCCGAAATGGAAGTAAATGCTCCTACTTCTGCATTTACGTATATATGGGGATGTTTTACAGCTGTTGTAAACATGTCTGCTTTCACTTCTGGGTGCAGTGGTGGTGGCAGCAGGCCAGATGGAATAGCACTGCAGGCTGTAGGTTGAGAACCCCTGCTGTAGACCATTTTATTGTGTGCTCTGGCAAAAGTGGTAATATGTGTAATGATCAGAGGGTTTTCAATGTAACATGGTGCTTAAATATTAATTATGCATTCCACAGTGGTGTCAAGAAAATAGGCCTGTTATGTAGACTGATCTAGGTTCAAGATGATTGTAGAATAGAAGTTATTGAATTATACCATATTATATTACAAAGCAATTTTCTAGACCTGCTCAGGAACCAACCACAAAATTTATGTCACACAGTCAAGCTCTCTTCTAAGTCTACACTAGCAATGCTGTTCTATATAGGACAAACAAGACACTTTCTTTGCAGAAGACTATTTGGACACAAATCTGGCATCAAAAATAGCAACACATAAAAGTGAGAAGGAGGCCGCTTCAGTCTCCCAGAGCACTGTCACTGGTGTTAAAATGATTGTGGTAAAACAAAGAACAATTCGGGGGTGGGGGGTGGGAGGTAGAAAGCAGGCTGAATATTTACTTAGAATTGTTTTGTGTATAACCAGAAAACATTTTTTTTTTCACAGAAACTCTGATCTCGGCACTTTATTGAGAATGGAACTTATTGCTTCAACATGACAGGGATATGGACTAGTTTAAAGATGTTGAGCATTGGCTAATTAATTTACCTTTGAAATTTCATTGTTTATTTTAATACCATTTTTAATATTTCATTTCATTCTGGTACCTCTATATGACTGAACGACAACATATTGTTTCTAATTCTTGACACACAGCTAACCACTCCCATAACTATGTACACTGTACATATACACTTATAGCCTATGGGTGTGAAGAGATGGATTGGAATTCACACAAGCTCAAGCTAAAATGCATCTGTTAGTGCTAAAGATGTGTATGAACCCCACTAGTCCTGGCTGGGTTAACAGGACCTTTCTGCTCCATCCCTTGATCTATGGAAACTGATAAGGCAAGTTGAAACAAAATAGGATGTACAGTATTGCAATAGGGTGGGGATTGACAACCAAACAAGGTTCACTGGATAGTGCTTCACTGCCAAGGTGCCAGTGGGAAGGTTTCCAGAGTCCAAGTCCATCCCCCTCCTGGATAGCTTTACTGGGAGAAATTCTCATCATTTGCTTCTTAACAGATTTCCTCTACCTAATTTTCAGGGATATCACTATCTCCATACAATCCTTTTCAACTAAAATTTACTACATTCAGTTGTTTAGTTGCACAGTCAAGTCCATGCCTTTGCGACCCCATTGACCATTGCATGCTATGCTCCTCTGTCATCCACTTCATTCAATAAGGTACTCCAATTTTCAGTGTACTTTTTAGGGGGGGGGGGGTTTGGCTTACACACAAGGAGCCTCCCTGAAAATTGTGGTATTTTTTAACCACAATAAGGCATATACTGGTAACAGCTACCTTGTGTTGCTGGCTAAACTTTCTCACACTGGGTCTGGTGGGAGGAACTGTAGAATGAACTTACCAAACATGTCTTCATTTTGGCAGTTTCACATCTGACCTAGACATGGAAGAAGAAGGGGGTTGTTCTGGTGGGGAGGAGGGAGGAGGTTTAGGGACATCTGTTAGGAATAATGAAGAACAATTGTCCTTTCAACCATCTCGAATGAATTCTTAAATTAGCATCCAACACATCATTCTGAATTCTTGAAGTCAGATTAAAAATTTGAGGCACATAAAAATAGCAAAGGAACCAAATTACCTGCCCCACATTAGAAGAGGTTTGTTTAGGGCTGCCTCCTCTTTTATTCTTGAAGGTTTCAGAGATAAAAATGCAGAAATTCAACAATATTAAGTAAAAGACCAGAGATTTTTATTTTATTCATTTTCAATCTTAAAGGAAATCAGATACTGAAGGTGAAGCTCAAATACTTTGGCCATTAAATGAGAAGAGAGGATTCACTGGAGAAGGCCCTGATGCTAGGAAAGATTGAAGGCAAAGGAGAAGAGGGTGGCCGAGGACAAGATGGTTAGACAACATTGTTGACACAGTGGGCATGAATCTGGGTGGATTCTAGAGGATGTCAGATGACAGAGGATCCTGGCATGATGTGTTCCATGGGGTCAGAAAGGCTCAGACTCAACTATGTGACTGAACAACAACATATTGTTTCTAATTCTTGGTATTATGTAAAACTATTTTCCAATTAACACACGGATTCTTAAAAATAGGTTTTGATTATTCAAAACTAATAAACTAGATTAGCATACATTTCTAAATATATATATATTAACAATACAATTTCCCCATTTTCTGAGGCTGATGGAAATCCAAATTTTGACATTTCATCTTTGTTGTTAAGTCCTTATGAACCTGCCTTATCAACATGAGAAGTGATCTAAAATGACCAAGCTTCTTTAGGTATTAATACATTTATCTTAAAAGTTTAATGTAGTAAGATAGATTCAGGTCTGTTGGTACATTATACATATTCAATTTGCCTTCTTTAGGTTAATAATAGCTGAAGGACAACTAATCTATTTGTAGTATAAATACACTTTACATCGTCAAAAAGGCAATGTAGATAAGAAAATTATATTTGAGGTTGATGTTCCCAAACCATATATTCTCTAGCATAGAGCTTATGCTTCAAATATTCTATGTCTTCAGTAGAACCATTCCAACAATGTTGTAAAAAAGAATCAGAGCTTTTAACTGAAATATTGGTAGTTATTAATGTCAGAAAGCTTAGATGGCTTGATCAGTTGAACCTTCTTATTATATTAATCACATCAATGTAGCTCAATTTTCCTGAAAGCAAACTTTGGCTTCAGTTGGGAAAGCAAATGGAACTGCGTTTTTCCGAAACCTTGCTGGATCTATTCATGGTTTTTACTGCTGGACCTGCTTATTAGCCTAGAAATCATTAGTATGATTTCTTCCATATACAGTAAAACCTCGAATAATGCTAAAACTTGTTTCCACAAATCTTAGTGTTATCCATTTTTTAAAGTTATCCTGTGCATGGATCAGATAACGTTAAAATCCTATGAGATGCACCAGATAACGTTAAAACTCCATAGAAATACATTGTAACTGGCACAGGCTTTAGCAAACATCCGATGCATCCCATAGGATTTTAACATTATGCAATGCAATTTTTTTCACCAGATTCCTTAACGTTATGCAGTTTTAGAATTATCTGATACAAACGTTATCTGAGGTATTACTGTATAAGCAATATCAATAACACTTATATAATGTCAGAGTTTGATTTCTGAGTACTACATGACAGAGTGTGCTCCTGTCTCTGTCCCAGCTCCTGCCAACCTTGCAGTTCGAAAGCAATAAATTGCAAGCAGATAAATAGATACCACCTTGGTGGGAAGGTAAACAGCAATCTGTGCACTCCAGTGTTAAGGCATGACTGCCACGTTCCACAGAAATATCTGCAGATACAGACAGCACTGGCTCTTTGGCTATAAACAGAGATGCGCACTGAATCCTAGAGTTGGATACGACTGGCTTTTGAGCAAGGGTGACCTTTACCTTTACCTTACTGCCTCATAGTGCTTAATGCACTCTTAGCATTTTGCCCCCAGCATTTTTAAAAACAAGATGTTGGATAATTAAAGGAAAGTAGACTTCCTTGGACATCTCAGCAGCTTTTAGTACCACTGACATCTTAGAAAGGCTGCCTAAATTGAGAGCTGGAGAGCCTGATTTATTTTGGCTCAACTCCTGTTTACATATTCAGTTTCAGAATACAGTGCTACAGAACTGCATCTCTGTCATTTGTAAACTCTGCTGTGCCCAGAGGCGTAGCATGGGGGCCCCCAAGGGCCCCCCGCCCTGGGTGGCACTTTGCGGGAGGGCAGCAATCCCCCCTCCCAAGAATTCCTGGTGGCCGGGGTGGGAAGTCTGCTGTGGGGACGGGCGCCAGGATCCTCTGCCACCACCAGCGCTCTGGCACACACACACCCCGGACTGGAGAGTGTGGTCCCAATGGCATGGTGGGGACCAGGAGGTACCCCCTCCTCTGCTCCTATTCCCCTTTTCCCCCTCTTCATGGCCAGCCAGTGGCACTGGGCAGTGCTGCACCAGGGCAGGCCCCGGGTCGAGACCCAGGGGCTAGGACAGTGCGGCGTGGCGCGGCCCCAGTGGGGAGCTCACCATTGGGGTCCCAGGTGTGTGGCCGCCCCACCTCCAAGCCCAGCAGCAGCAGCTCATTCACCTTTGGTGTCAGCAGCACACAGGAAGGCAGAAAACAAGGTCGGTGGTCATTGCAGCCCAGCACCCATGGCCAGAGCAGCGCCGGCCAGGCCTTGTGGGGGGCTTGTCCTCAGCCTGGCTGGTGCTGCTCTGGCCACGGGTGCTGAGCCATGGCAGCCACCGGCCTCACTTCCCACCTTCCGGGGAGCCGCTGCCACCGAAGACGAACGAGCTGCTGCCACTGGGCTCAGAGGAGGGGTGGCCGCATGCCTGGGACGCTGACAGTGGGCTCCCCACTGCACCTGCACCAGACCGCACCGTGCATTCTGTGCATGTGTGGGCATGTTTGGGCATGTGCATTTTACTTCTGCTCCAGGAGAGGTGTGGGCCAGATTAATTGGTGCTGTAAGCCAGATCCAGCCCACAGGCCATAGTTTGGGCATCCCTGGTTTAGTTTGTTGTTGTGATTCATCTTAGAAGCCCTGAAAGAAAAGCAGGATACAAATAAAATGGCTGTGTAAAAGTTCAGTGAAGTTGAAATGTTGTGTTATGGCCTCATGCACAACTGTAACAAGAGCCCTGGGGGTGCAGTAGTTAAACTACTGTACTGTAGCCAAAACATTGTGAGTTCGATCCTCATGGGGATCAAGATTCATTTAGCCTTCTAGCCTTCCAAGGTGGATAAAATTACGTACTCATCATTTGGGGGGCAAAATGCTAATTACCTTGTGAATCACCCAGAGAGGGCACTCAGGGCTGTGGGTCAGTAAAGCACTAAGCACTGTGGGTCAGTATATAAGTATAACTGCTATTGCTCATACAACTGTGAAAATTAATTCACCTTTCAATTAAATCAGGAAAAGAGTTGTTGGAGGTCAGTATGTTTTAGGGAATGACTGTATGCAAATTATCACAACTCTGAAGCAGGCCAAAGAGTCTCCACAAGAAGTCTGAAGGAGCTTTCTGAATTCAACATTTGTCCTTGTTTCAGCATTTAAGTCTCTCATATACCATCTGAGTGTATAAAAGTATTTTGTTTTGGAAACTACTCCAGCATCTTCAAGCCACAAGCCACACTGGCTCATGGATTTTGGAACTTGAGTTCAAAACCATAGCTTTTCAACTCTCCAGATCTCATGTAACATGAATTTCTCTAGTGATAATTTTAGAATTTCACTGAAAGCTATCAGTCTTTTACTCACAGAGTCAAAACTGGGCTAGCTAGGCTGATTTACTGCCCAGAATCCAGTGAATCCACTAGATTCTAGTACTTCAGTCAGAATCTATGAACCTGCTCTCTTCTGCAGTCCCTTCCTTCCTCTCAAAACCTCCTCTAGAACTCTGGGAAGCTCTTTGACTGCATGGAAGTTTGCAGCAGGATAGGGAAAGGGAAAGAGGATTATTTCTGTTGGTATCAGATACTGAACTATATTGTTGCATCTTAGTTGTTGAGTGATTTGTGGAGAGAGAGAGAGAGAAATCAACAGTGTGAAAAGACCCACACATTTTTGGCTCTCTTTTCATATAAATTATGGATCATTTGACTTCTTCTTTAATAATTAATACTGTTGTAGCCCAAGTCCTTAACAGCCTGTACAACGTGTGGATTTCTTAGAGCTATTTGATTTTTAATTTAAAAGAAGAAAAGACAATACTCTAGAACTAATTCAGAAATCCTGTGCAGGGGCGAAAAAAATGTCTTATTAGATTATCTCTGGCCCGGCAGTCAGGGACAGAGAAACATAAAAGGGCTTACATGACACATTTTTATAATGAGTTATTGTCAGGATATCTGGTGTGTGTGGGGGGGTGGGGGGGTGGGTAAATTCTGAGTTATAATTAACCAAGTGTCTCACTGCTTTAAGAGGAAAAGATTCTTATCAGTAATACACCTGAACATTTGCATTTTAATGGAGCAAAGATGTATATCAGCAACAGCACTGACTAATACTCTCTTATTACTAGCAATAATGCAAAAATATCATTAAGGAAGGTCCACACTCTACACCAGGACTGATCAATAAAGGACAGACAGTGGGCAAAACAAGCTAGACCTAAATGTCGTCGTATTGACATGTTTACAAATAACCTTACAATGCTTTATACTGCAGGTGAAGGCCAGCATATATTGATGCCCTGAATGTACAAAAGGTTCCATTAATTATAACAGATGACAGGCTCAGTTCTTCCTTTGTAGTTATGGAGGGGGATAAACATTATAGGAATATACTGACTTATATTACTTGATATAACACCCCCCACCCACACACACGCACACACACCAAAATACAAATCCATTGCTCAGACCAAATCTTGGACTACCTCTCACTGTCGAGAGAGGCAATAAATCACTGGGCATTATCCTTTTTTTTTTCATTGTGTTATCTTTCTTCCTTACAATAATCTGTCTAAAATAAAGCTGTTGAGTGTTAGAATTCACTTTTAACGTTCATGAGATACAATGGAAACAAGAGGTTGTTTAACATTCCTTAAGAAACATTCCTTCCCTCATAATAATGCAGGGGTAAGAGTGTAATTGAAGCTACCCTCCATGTGATAGAAAAAATTTATTCTGTCAAATAAACCTGAAGAAAAGGGAGGAAATTGTATCATTGTGGCTTCTCTGCTTCTTCCTCCACACCATTCTGTGGCTTGAGAAACAGTGGCAGTGCTTGGTGGCAATGTTTTCATTAATAATTTATCTGTGATGGTTTTCTGGTCATGGAATTTCTCTCACTTTTCATCTGACACAATATATATTTGAATTAATTCATTTATACTAAGGAAGATGGTGGAGGACAGAGGTGCCTGGTGGGCAATGGTGCATAGGGTTGCAAGGGGTCAGAATACGACTGTGTGACTGAACAACAATTTATACTAGAAGCCAGTTTAGGGGAAATATTTCTTAACCACTCTCTAAACAAGTATGTACTTGGATGTAATCCAATTGAGGGTCCTTGAATGCATTTTCCATTTTTTAAAACAGCTCCATACTGAATGCACAACAATAACCTAATCTAGTTGTTAACCTATACTTTTCCATCTAGATCAAAGGCCTGATGACATTTATAAAACCAATAAGCAATGTAGACACCAGTCATGCAATAATTATCATTCCAAGAGAGGGTGAATACTGTTAGAATCGCTAGGGAGTAGACCTTTTTCTCTGATGGTGCCACATTTAAAAATGCCCTTCTGGCAGAGATTGGCAGCTAGGGATGCTAAATCACAGGGCGCCAGCTGGTCAGAGAGAATTGTTGTAATTTTCTGGCTGTCCAAGCAGGGACATGATTTGCAGGACAAGCAGCAGTGAAGGAAGTAAAAGTTTAATTTTTCTGTGTGATGTGCCTTTAAATAATATGGCATCATGTCTAACATATTCCCTGCTAATACCAGCACTCATTGCTTCCCAATCTGGAATAAAGATGCAAAATACAAGTGTAACAAGGACAATGGCTTTGTTAAACATTTAATTTTTAAGCTACTCATCTCTAACACAGATCTTAGTTTAGGAGCAGGGGTCTTATCTGTTAATCTTTCCAGACTTACCAGGACTATCTCTAAATAGCCCCAAAGTCTTAATACTTTAGGGATGGGCCTTTTGCATCTAAACAAAAGACCCAGAATACATACTGTATTTTTCAGACCATAAGACGCATTCAGTTTTTAGAGTGTTTAAAAGCTTTTTAAAAGCTATTTTAATTTTTTAAAGAGTTTTTAACAGCTGTGATCGATTGGCACTTGGGTTGTGGCAAGGAAGGAGCGCACATGCCAGTTCCCACCAATCCAAGTGTCAATCGATCACAGTGTGCGATTGGTGCTTGAGTTGAGGGAACCAGTGCGTGTGCCCATTCCTTCCCCCAACCCAAGCACCGATTGCGCGCTGTGATCGATCGATGCTTGGGTTGTGGGGAGGAATAGTCACACGTGCCGGTTCCCCTCAACCCAAGCACCTTTGGACCATAAGATGCACCCTTGTTCCCCCCTTTTTTTGGGGGGGGAGTGTGTCTTATGGTCTGACAAATATGGCATTTTGTTTTCTTTTGGCAACAGCCAAAAAAGTAAAAAGGTATAAACGGTAAAAGTTTTCTGTTACTCCCCCCGCCCTTTAGTGTAACTTCCAGTACCCTCTCTTTCCAGTTTTATGAAATGGCCAAGACATTTTTCATCCAATGGCTTTGAAAGGGCCGTTAGTAGCCAATCATTGCCACATTGCCTGCAGGCAGAATCCTTGTTTATAGGCAGCACCAGCCTCCAATTTGTCCTATATTTCTAAAAGCAATAAGTGTCCATGAATATTTCCATACACCAAGCAGCTGAGATAGGTTTTTTTAAAAACCTCCTATCTGGCCCCAAAGCTAAGCTTGCTCTGAAAGCACAAGGTGAGTGGGTGGACTGAGCATTACAAAAGAAGGCTGAAGTTGTGGTGAGGAAGCATTTTAAATTCTGTGCACTTCAGCCCTAACCTTGACATCAGTAAAGACTCACTGAACATTATGTCCACTGTTCTGTGTCTGTCCTCCATGAAGAAGGCAAATTTCCCTAGCCACAGAACAGTGGGTGCCTACACTTTCCCTCCCCTAACCTAGAATGAAGGTAAGACACAGATTTAACTAGGGCCATATTTAAACTTTAACCTTACCCATTCTTTCCTTAGTGTGGATTCTAGTCCAGAAGCAAGATTCGCACTCATCCATTGCCTCTGATTTTCTAAAGCCCCAAAGCTCTGTTGACTCTTGACAGTCTGGATCTAGCAGCATGGGTTGGAGGACCTCCTCAAGGCAATTTCTCCTCAAACACCATAATAGGTTATGCTTTGCTTTGGCTCCTGATGTGCATCTTTGAATCCATGTCTTGGATCCTAAGAACTGAGATGCCGAGCTGTTTGATTCTATTGCACCTCACATTACCCCTTGGCAGCTCACCATTTCTCTGCACTACTTACCACAGCAATGCAGCTAGCTAAAGCTAAGGTCCCTGCTCCCAAAATGGATGTAAACCTTCATGGTAGGTTTACATGAAGGTTTACAAGAAATGTCACTGCTTAATGGAACCCATCACCTCTATGAAGTAAGGAATGGACAGAACAAAAAGGAACCCATCTTAGCCAATGTGGCTTTTGACAGGTACCTAACCTGGGTCTATCTAACCATCTCAAATCCCCTTCCCACCTCTATGCTGTTGGGCAGAAGGGCCAGTGAAACAGAGGTCACAAGTGGCTGTCTCTGCTTAAACTCCCTCAAATTCCTGATTCCTGCTAAGACTAAATGCCCAAATCATTCCCACAGAAATGGAGTACACACATGTTTGGTGCCCCAAGTGGCTTAGGAAACAACACAAGGAGGAAGCCTTCTCACCCCATGCCCTCATATTTCTGATCATTCCAAGGGGACCAGCAGCCATGGCCAATCAGGCATCAAAATCAGAAAAGCCTTCATGGCCCCTGGCAATAGTTTGGATCCCTTTCCCACAAAATGGGGAGAGGACTGTCCAACCAATCTACTGCCCTACCTACTACTGAAAGAGGAAGTGTAACTAAAAAGGGTGACTAACCACCCCACCTCCTTTAAACTGCCCTTCCCCCACAGCTAGCACCTGGGTTGAAGAAGGCATTCTGTCAGCAACCTGCTTGTCTATCTGTTCCATGATAGAAGCAGAGTGTCCCAGCAGCACCTAGAGAGCAAGATGTCATCAGTCACTTGCATTGGCTCAGTGCAAAGCTACCTCTGTATATTTCATGCTAGTGAAATGACAGTGTACAGTAATACCTCATATAACATTAGTATCGAATAACACTAAAATCGTATAACATCAAGGAATCTGGGGGGAAGAATTGCATCAGATAACATTAAGATCCTATGGGATGCTTCAGATAACAACCGCGAAAGCCTGTGTGGTTACAATGTATCTCTATGGATCCCATAGAGGATCAGATAACACTAAAAATCATATAACACGAAGACTTGTGGAACCAGGTTTTAGTGTTATATGAGGTTTTACTGTATCTGAAAGGCAGGAGCAGGGAGAGGTGACTGAAGAGAAAACCAATGGGTGTATCTACGCTTTAGCCTGTTGTGCCTTATAAAGCAAGGCAGAGTATAGAGTAGCAGAAAAGTGAATTGTCACACAAGTCTTGGCAGCATCAGTATAGTGTCAAGGGATCGGAGAATCTTCTTTTGAGCTGGTGTTAACCATTCCACAATGCCCAGCCATAGCTTAGGGCCTGGATGGGGATGGGGATGGCAACCTCAGAAGCACATGTTGCCACCTGCTCATTTGCCAAAAGTGGTTTTCCCATCATCTCAGGTTGCCATATTTCCTTGTTCACTGAATTCTGAGATCACTTACCCATGTTCCCTTTTATGCATATATCAGCTGGTTCAGAAGCAGTTCTACATGTTCCTACAGTCACTGCCTGTCTTGCCTCTGTGACATTGGAAAGATTTGCTGTATGAAGTCACAAAAACCCACTGACACTGAACTCTTACATGGCATCTTCCTAAAGTATGAGCAGAGACAAAGGGAGATATAGGCCTTAGAAGCTGTCGTGATATACCTTGGTACAGGTGAAGAAAATGGAAAGGTCTTTAGATATGGGTTCTTCTTCTCTCATGTCCCAATCAAACCAAGGACTACCAAAATGAGGCCACTTTCTTAGTTTTGTTGTTGGCCAAACTTACGCTACTTGCCATAAAGCTCTTCCTAGATCTGAGCATGGATGTGGATCTGTGGTCTGGAACTCAATGAATTCTGCCTGGGGAATTTTTGGAGACTCCTGGGAGTTGGAGTCCAATAAAAGAAAGAAAACGATACATCCCTGATCATTTAAAGTTGGCTAGCAAGAGAGCTGCAGAATGTTTTTCCCCATTTGTTGAGGTTCTCCCACCAAACCTGGAAGAAGGAACATTTTAAAAATGTAGATCCACTATAGTTAAGACTATTTGTATTTCTGTATTTTTCATTTAATATATTTGAGTTGTGTCTCTTATTTCTGTATATTTTTTTATAGTCAATAAAAACATTTTTTAAAAGTATGAGCAATGAAAAACAACAATCCTTTTTTCGTTTGGGACTACAGGTCCCAGAATTCCACATTCAATGTGGCCACTGTTCTTCTGATCGTGAGACTCAAAGGATTATAGTTGAAAAGAAAAAGGAACATAATATTTTAAAAAAAATTCTGAATACAAGGTCAAGATTTTGTCATTTGCTTAAGTTTTTTAAAATGTGAACAATGACTTTGAAGTGAACTCATAAGAATTTTTACAAACCAAGCTACGTCCTGTTCTATCCAGAATTTCATTATGCTTTGCTTGCAGTTGATTTTACATTTTGCTTTGCTTGCAGTTCCTACCTTATTTTTAGACCAGGGATTCTCAACCTATGTCCCTTGGGCCACATCTGGCCCATGGCTCCATTTCATGTGGCCCACCTCCACTATGCCTGGAAGTGCCATGTGGTGGAGTCAGGGTAAAATGGCCATCTGCCCCCCCCCAAGCTGTCTGAGGGAGCATGACCCAGCCCCCAGTTTTAAAAGGTTTTAGAATTCCTGTTTTAGACATTTCAACTATGTTTTAGTTGTTTTGTTATATGCTGCTTTGGGAAGCTAATGCTAGTGATGTGGGCTGCAAATGTGTTACATAAAATTTAAAAATAAGAATGGGGTTTGTGTTCCTGTATCATCTGTTATCACTTTGTCTAATCCATCTCATACTGAACTGCTCATTTCTGTGCTGACATAGATGAATTAGGGATGAAGTGATGGCAGGAAAGTGGAAAATAAAATGGTGTAATAATGGGCATCAAAGGATTTCTGACTCATCAAGACACTTAATTTCAGTATGATATATTCCACTGACAAAATGAATTAGAGAAAATGACACTTTTGGCTCACCAAGCATCAAAAGAAATATGTCATATAAGATTACTGGAGTGAGCTCAGTTGTAAAAGTGCCTGTGTGCAACTAAGAGGAAGCTGGAATATGGAACTACTATGTGGATCTCTATTTCTCTGTTTGAAATATAAAATTTAGGATGCGATGGATAGGAATTTTTATAGTTAGAAGGGGAAAGGGGTGTCTCCTTGCATGATAAAGAATGCAGCTCCTCCCACTCCATGGATTACCAAAGTACCTATAACAACCTGGAAGAATTGATGGGGAATTTTTTTTTAACCGTGTCAGAAGCACAAAAAAGTTGTTTACTAGGTTGAAAGGATTTTTGCTGGAGGAGCTCTGCTCACTCAGGGGACACCTAAATGAAGCTCCTCTCATGTCCCCAAGATCTTTTCCCACCAAAGTTGTCCCTATTTATCCATTTGCAGTTTCTTACTTTCAAACTGCTATGTTGGCAGGAGCTGGGACAGAGACAGGCACTCATTCTGTCATGCAGTACTTGGGTCTCAAACTGCCAACTTGCCGACCTTCCAGCTAACAAGACGAGCTTCTTATCCACTGAGCCACTGCAGTCCCACAGAAAAACAAATATTTAAAATAGATAGGGCAGAATCCTCCTGGTTAGTTAACCTAGTGAAAATGATATGGTATAAATCATAGGTGCAACTTGCGACAAGTTAAGAAGTAACCTTTTTTGTTCCTTGTTGTACACTAGTCATGTGAGTTGCTGTGTGATTAAGTAGTATGTGCAGCAACTCATCAGCTAGAGGCAATTTGCCTCTGCAGTTTATGCCATTGCACTTGTGCTGACATACCACTAAATAGCCAAAGGGATTCTGTTCATTTTATTTTTTTATCTCCTCTCCATATGTTTTAATAAATATATAGATATGACCACGTGGCAAAATATATGCTGATTTATGTGATGGAGTGGATGTTCAGAGGGTGCAGGGGATTTCAAGAAGAATACCTAGGAGTTTGCAGGGTAGCATGGAGATGCCATTGGAATGTTTTCTTCTTCCTTGTCTAGGGCAGATGTGAAACTGCCAAAATGAAGGCACTTGTTGGTGAGTTCATTCTGCATTTCCTTTTGCCTGACCCAGTGAGAGAAAGATTAGCCGGCAACAAAAACTTGCTGTTACCAGGGTAAACTGGATTGTGGTTCAAAAATACCACAATCTTCAAGGAGGCTCTTTCTGTCTACCCCATTGGAATACCAAATCTGTTTGGAATGGCAAAAATATTTGTTATAGAAACACAGAGAATCACTATGTTGTGTGCGTGTGATTTATGACTGCCATTAGGCAGCTATGCTGCTGGTATGCCAGAAAAATTGCTGTTTACACCATTTGGGAAGAGAGAAGAATGGCAAAGATTTCCCCCTGTTCCATTCAAACATTAGACAAAACTGTTTTAGTGGAGGAAGTTGTTGTGTTGAATTCAGTAGGAGTCACCTTGCAGTAAGTACACGGAGGCTCACACACAAGCCCTCGGTTCTTGTGGTGTTCCAGGGCAACACTACTTCCCAGGGCATGTAACCCCAAACAGTAGGGCGTGTAACTTGAATGTTCTATGTCTAAGTGATCTTGACTGGTATATTTTCCTGTCTCTGTGGCTAGGCACTCCAGCCCACTGAGTTCTGCCAACTTTTCTCTCCCATCAGTTTTTGGGTACCCCTAAGTAAGTTATAAGGGACATGCTTTGCTTTTGGAGGGCCAGATTTTGTAGACCCCGTTCCACCAAACCAGCCATCCACCGGAAAAGTGTTGAAAGACAGCTTTTGAAAATCCAGGTAGCAGCCTTCCCATTTCAATAGAGGATGTCAGCAGGAATTTCCAAGATGTCTTGTTCAACCATATTAGGTAGAGCTTACAAAGCTCCCTTTTTAGGACAAAATGGTGACGTGTGAGACAACGTATTAAGAGTGAAGCCTCAAAGTGAGATCTGACAATAACAACAACATTCTGTCTGCCTTGGGCAACAATAAATTTGCATAGTGGAATAACAATAGGTCAGTTAGTTCAAGACAACTAGAAACTTACAGCTATAGTTTGTTTGTACTGGAATAAGTCTTGCTAATAGGTTTCAAACATTAAAAAAAACACTTCATAGAATGTTCTGATTAGCATTGGGGAAAAAGAAAGACTGAATTTATTCAGAAGTCAAACATGACAACCCTTGGATAATTTAAGTTACTGAGCATCTTGCCTTCAAGCAATGATTCATCCATTGCTATTCTCATTACCATCACAAGGCTAATAAGGAAGATTGGATATGATTACCTACAAAACAAACAAAAGGCATTTGCTTGCTTCCCCCTTAACCTGTGGATTTTCAGTTGCACTGTGGAGTGCTTTGTAAGTTTGCAGAGATAGTAGTAATGCAGTTAAGTAATACAGAAAATCTATATCATGCTGTGCCATCTGCTTTTGACAGACAACCTTATGTGCTTCGTTGTGATCAATAGGCAAAGGTAGAATGGCTGTTTAATTGCCTTTGGAAATTTCTATCAAAGGTTTACAAACAGGAGGAAATGACCTTGCTTTTAGATGCTTTTGGCAATCCTATGACCAGATGTTTGAGTCCCCCCCCCAACAGGCAAAGAGACTCCTTTGAGTGTGTAGGACAAGAGCCAAAACTAGGGCTGGGCAGCCAATTAAATAAAGAGGATACAGGGGCTACCCTCTGCTTATTCTCTCAGTGATGGGATGTAACCGGTTCTCACCAGTTCGCCAGAACCGGTAGTAACTTTTCTCAGTGTCCCGGAGAACTGGTAGCAGCTTTTGGGGGGAACCACCTTCGGGGCTTATCTTTTCACTGGTTCCCCCACTGCACAAGTGCGCCAAGCACTTGGTGTGCATGCACGCCTACAGTGCTTGGCGTATATGCACAGCCTCCTTGCTGTTCTTCCAAGCAGGGAGGAGGAAGAGAAGCTGCTAGCCTGAAGCTCCCTATAGCCTGCTCCCCAGGGTAAGTGACTCACCTTTGGATGTGGTGTTTCTGTGTGTATTTTAATGTGTATTTAATACCTTTACCTATATTGACATACTACCACAGTACCATAAATACAGATTTATGTTTGGAGTGGGTGGGTGGGTGTATTTTAATGTAATTTTTATTCATTTATGTATTTATTTATTTATTTAATTTATTTATGGGTTTGTGTTGTGGATGGGTGGGTGGGTTGAGGGGTGTGTTTGTGTGCTTATTTTTATTATATTATATTATATTATTATTAAAAAATTCTTTGGCCCCGCCCACATCATGACATCATGATGTTAGCTCCGCCCACACTGTGATGACATCACGGTGGGGTAGTATTTATTTATTTATTTATTTATTTATTTATTTATTTCTCACACTTGCTAACCCGCCCCAATCGGGCAAGCCCGACTCTGGGCGGCTTACAGCACAGAATAAAACACATCAATATAAAATTTAAAATTCATAAACTAAAAACAGTATCTGGGGGTGTCGTCAAGGGTAGTATCCCTAGACTAACCACCCCACATGGGATCCCCCATCCCTGGAACCCCACACTTGTCCTGCCAGCCAGGTCTTTAAGTTCTTCCGGAAGGACAGGAGCTCTGTCTGCATGCGCAGCTCAGTTGGAAGGAGGTTCCAGAGGGCCGGGGCGAACACAGAGAAGGCCCTCTTCCTGGTGCTAGCGAGGCGAGCCTCCCTAGCCGATGGAACAACAAGAGAGCCCCTCCGATCCGCCCTGGTGGGACGGACAGATGTTCTTAGGGTGACGCGGTCTCTTAGGTATCCTGGCCCAAGACCATATAGGGCTTTAAAGGTAATAACCAGCACCTTGAATTGCACCCGGAGACAAACTGGCAACCAGTGCAGCTCCCGAAGCAGTGGCGAGGCCCGAGCATAACGCCCGCATCCCATCACTACCCGGGCTGCCGCATTTTGGACCAGCTGCAGTCTCCGAATGGTCACCAAGGGCAGCCCCATGTAGAGCGCATTACAGTAATCAAGTCTGGAGGTGACCAAAGCGTGCATGACCATAAGCAAGGCGTCCCGGTCTAGGAGCGGGCGTAACTGGCGTATTACACGAAGTTGTGCAAAAGCCCTCCTGGCCACGGCTGCCACCTGCTCATTGAACAGTAGCCGTGAGTCCAGGAGGACCCCCAGATTACGCACCGGGTCTGTTTGGGGCAAAACTGCCCCATCCAGAACCAAAGCTGGTAACTCCCGTGTTAGCGCAGGGCCCCTTACCCATAGCCACTCAGTCTTGCCGGGATTCAGCTGTAGCCCGTTTTCCCCCATCCAGACCTTAACAGCCTCCAGGCACCTGGAAAGGACATCCACTGCACCGCCTGGGTCCCCACGGGCTGAGATGTACAACTGGGTATCATCAGCATACTGATGATACCTTACCCCGTGGGAACGGATGATCTCACCCAGCGGCTTCATATAGATGTTAAATAGGAGAGGAGAAAGTACCGAGCCCTGAGGCACCCCATACTGCAGGGGCCTAGGGCTGGACATCTCCTTCTCCAGGCACACCGACTGGGTCCTGTCCCTCAGGAATGAGGAAAACCAGGACAGCACTGTGCCCTGGATCCCCAAGCCCCGGAGCCTTCCCAGAAGGATGCCATGATCGACAGTGTCAAAAGCCGCTGAGAGGTCGAGGAGAGCAAGGACAGACGGTTCCCCTCCGTCCCGCTCTCTCCAGAGATCATCCACCAATGCGACTAGTGCAGTTTCGGTACCATATCCGGGCCTGAATCCTGACTGAAACGGGTCCAGATAATCCGCTTCATCCAGGACATCCCGTAACTGCTGCGCCACAGCTTTCTCCAGGACCTTACCTAAAAAAGGTAGGTTGGACACTGGACGGTAGTTGGAAATTACCATAGGGACGGCTTTTTTAAGAGGGGGAGCACTAAAGCGTGTTTAAATGGTGCTGGGAAATGCCCCTCTTTTAATGAAGCATTAATAATCGCCTCGACCCAGCCACCTGCCACAGTCTTGGCCGCTTTAACTAACCAGGCAGGGCATGGGTCCAGTGCACAGGTCGTGGCGCGAACAGATACAAGAAGCCTGTCCACTTCCTCAGGGCCAACTGGCTCGAACTGATCCCAGATAACATGGCTAGACTGTGCCTTGGTCAACCCCTGTTCGGTACCTTCCACGCCGGGATTAAACTTCGAGCGGATCTGAGCGACTTTCCCCGCTAGATAATCCGCAAAACCATCAGCAGATCCCTGCCAACCAGGGCCCGGCCCCTCTTTGCCAAGGAGGGACCTGGTCACCCGGAACAGGGCCGCTGGGCGGTTATCTGCAGAGGCAATGAGGGCGGTGAAATATTGGCGTTTCACCGCCCCCATCGCCACTAGGTAGTCTTTAATAGCAGCTCTAACCAGTGTTCGATCGGACTCGCTCCGCGTCTTCACCCAGCGGCGCTCTCGGCGTCTCTTAGCTCGTTTCAGCTCCCTTAGCTCTTCTGTAAACCAAGGGGCAGATCGACCCCCACGAGCATGGAGAGGCCGTAGTGGCGCAATTACATCCAAAGCCGCGGACGCTCTCCTGTTCCAGGAAGCAACAAGGGCTTCGGACGAATCACTTTGCAGGTCAAGAGGACAACACCCCAGTTCCCGTTGGAATCCTTCTGGATCCATTAGTCGCCGGGGGCGGGCCCACTTAATCGGCCCTGCCTCCCTACGGTGAAGTCTCGCCCCCAGGAAGTCCAGAGTCACCAGATAGTGATCTGACCATGGCACAGGAGTGATGTCTAATTTCTGTACATTCAGATCACTCTGCCACAGCTCCGACAAAAAGATCAGATCCGGGGTGTAGCCACTGCTCCTGGTAGGACCCTGGATTACCTGGGTCAGGCCCACGGTTGCCATGGAAACCATGAACTCCCGAGCTACCTCCGAGCCGGTCCCCAATGATGGCAAATTGAAATCCCCCAGAACCATCAGCCTGGGGGTCTCCAATGCCAGCATGGAGACCGCCTCAAGGAGCTCAGGCAGGGAGTCTGCTACTCTGCAGGGAGGCAGGTACACGAGCAAGACTCCCAACTGACCTTTAGGGCCCACACGCAAGAACAGGGCTTCACAACCCAGAATATGTGGAGCCGTGGCCCTGGCCACTCCCAAGGACCTCCTGGCTACTATGGCGACTCCACCGCCCCTTCCCCTCTCCCTAGGCTGGTGCCAAACACCGAACCCAGCTGGGCAGAGTTCAGACAGGGGTACCCCATCCTCAGGCACCAGCCAGGTCTCGGAGATGCATGCCAGATCAGCCCGCTCCCCCAAGATCGTATCTGCAAGCAGAGGAGCCTTGTTGCAGACTGATCTGGCATTCACCAGCAGCAGCCTAAAGGAGGGGTCACTCTTGACCGGCTGCACAGGACCTAGAGGTGTAGCCAAGGGGCCAGAACACGGGACAGCAACCAAACATCTGGCCCGCGTTCTCCGAGTGCGGCCCGCCCCCTGGTACCCGCCGTAACACCCCATGCCCGTCACTACACCAATTTGAGCCCCATGAACCCCCTCAGACCCAACAGGCAGTGCCCAGTCCCCCCCTCCTGGCTGGCAGGTCCCTCCTTGGTACCCCCATCCGATCCCCCAGCCTTGTAATTTTTTTGACATCCCACCACTGTCCATGCTCTTATCACCTACTGGTTAAAGCTAAAATTGACATGCCACAAGTTCACTGCAACAGGAAACAAAAGAGCTCTCTCTGTTGCCAAGCCACAACACTCAAATTGTGCCCTCATACATTGAATACCAGGAAAGCTATCTTGCTATTCCAAACAAGGTACACTGCTGCAAGAGAAACTAGTGGAGACAGCTGCACTTCCTGCATGCTCTTTGCAGCTCCTTTTCTTGAACATTTTCCCAGGCTTTCCAAGTCCTCCAATCTTGCTGCAGCCTTTTATTTATCTATCTATCTATCTATCTATCTATCTATCTATCTATCTATCTATCTATCTATCTATCTATCTATCTATTTATTTATTTATTTATTTAGGTATGGCTGCTTTTATTTCCGGATTTATTAATCTTTTGCAGTCTCAGTTGAACCCGAGCATATCTTTGTTGTTTCTGCAACAGCAAACAGATTGAGGAATCCAAGTTCCAGAATTCATTCATTAATTCATTTCCCACCATAATTAGTATACAACTTTATTTAGGCCATTCACAATAAAACAGGACCAAACAATAAGACATAAATAAAATAATAACAAAAAGCACAAGAATGAAACCACCTAAGGGGACATGTCAAGATGACGAACTGAGCGGTTGCATTTCCCATCAGCTGCAGTAAAGGAGTGCCACAAAACATGGATAAAAGTGGATAAAATTTATATAAATGACAAAAAGTTATATAAAATGAAGATAAGTTGTTTTTCTTGAAAGCTGTGCTGTTCCTGTTGCAAGTAGAAAGTTTGGACTGGTGGAGCCAGCAGAGCTGGCGGTGCTGGTGGATCCAGTAAGCAGATGGAGGCTCAAGGAGGTTTGAGGAGCCGGTGAGTGGACAGAGGCTAGAGCAATGAGAGCCAGCCGAGGCCAATTTGAGCGAGCCAGCTGAGGTCAGCTTGAGCAGGGAGGCAAGTGGAGGTAAGTGGAGGGTGCTGAGAAACAGGACGGCTCTTGGTGAGCGAGTGAGCTAAATAGCTTTCTGCTTTTTTGTTTTGTTTTGTTTGGGAGTGAGGTTGATGATTGAAAGCTGAAAGTTAAAGTACTTTTGGGTTGGACAGATGCTGGAGTGGTGAAGAGCAGCAGGGCCAGGAATCAGTCCGTCTTGGAAGAGTCGGACCTTTTCCCAGGGGCTGTTCCCTCTATTTGCCCATACGCCTGAGAAGGAAGAATCTGAGTCAAATGGCAACATATCTCACTCCCTGCTGATTAGATTCAGCACTGAGAAATACAGTAACAATAATAGAAAGCATCAGAAGGTGGCAATAGTAACAGACTTAAATAAATTTGGATTGTAAATTGCGGTTCCACTGTACAAGGCAGCAGAAATTGGAGATATGGTCTGAAGTTGTTTAAAGATAAAATGGTAAAATATCAAATATTTAAAAATTGGGAAGAAATATGGAAATTGAATGATATGATGGAAATAAGCTTTAATGCAATTTGGGATACTATGAAAGCAGTATTTAGAGGAGAATGTATTAAGTTTATGAGTGTAAAGAATAAACAATTTAGAGATAGACAATTGGAGGTGGAAAAAGAAATTAAGATTCTTCAAGCTAAACATTCTAGTTCAAAGGATAAGATTATTTGGAAAGAATACAAATGTTAAAAATGAGTTAAATGGAAGAGATGTAGAAAAATTAAGAGAGATTTAATATATTTGAAAAGGGAATACTTTGAATTTAGTGAGAAGAGCTCAAAAATGCTAGCAAGGGCAGTGAAAGAGGAAAAGAAGAAAAGGGAAATAGGTACTTTAATAAGGGAAGATGTGGTAAGGTATAACAAAACATCAGATAAAGTTAAAATTCTTTTTAAAGTTATCAAAAATTATATAAGGATAGATACAGATACAGATACAGATACACACGTACAATGGTTAAGAGATTAGATGTATTGAAATGATTAATTTGTATCAATTTTCTTTTTATGTATTATTGGTTTTTTCTTTTCATTATTACGTTTATGTAACATTTTTTTAAAAAGAAAGAAACCACCCAACCCAGTAAAACAATTGCTAACCTTAACCAAGATGGCGTAGGGGAAACATCGTCTCTCGCTCGCTCTGCCATACCAATGTGGAATCAATGGGATAAATAAACACAAAATAGAAATAAATATACCTGGCGGTCCTGCTCCGAAGTGCAGAGGGGGACGGAATTGGTGAGATATCCGGAGAGCAGCCGATTGTGAGCGGGGCACGGAAGACTGAGCCCCCGGTGGCGGAAGGGGGGGGTCGGAAGACTCAAACCTCGCCGCTGCCTGGTGGAGCTGTGGAAATAGTTTTTTTCTGTGCCGGAGCTTGCTTTGTGACGGAGGTTGGCGGCTGAGTTCCCGGAGGTTCTTGGAGGTTTTTGGGACGAAGTGGAACGGAAGGACGACGTGGACGGCGGAGAGGAGGCAGGCCGTGGTGAGCCGGGGATCGGAGGCGCGTGTTCCGGGCAGCGGGTGGAGGTGTGTGTGTCCCGCTGCCTGTTGAGCCGCGCCGGGATCGTTGGAGCAGCGGGTGGAGGTGTGTGTGTGTTTTGCTGCCTGCCGAGCCGCACCGGGATTGCTGGAGCAGAAGAAAGGCAGGGGAAGAGGAGTGAAGCGCGAACTGAGGGGGCAGTGCTGAGAAGGCAGCCTGAGTGAAATCGCACATAGAGCTTTATACATATATACTTTTAAAACATAGTTGAAGCGGGATTAAAGTGCTCTTGTTGGGTCATCGCTGTGGTGTTTGGGCTACCGATTTTTTTTATTTTTTTTTGAGAAGTAATGGCGGACAGTTGAGCCTGAAAGGGGCGGTGACGAAGCGGTTTCTTTGTACTACAAGCCATGCCCAGGAAATACTGCGGTGGGAAAAGTGCCTTTTAAACTCTGTCAGCAGATTCGTTTTCAGGTTGTTTCTCTGTTTGTTCTTTCGGCTTTGAGAGATAGTGCAGGCCTTCAAGAAAAGACCTTGGAACCTTGATAAGAACAGTAATATTTTGACTCGGGGGCTAAACGTCAACTCCTTAATTAACAACAATATACAAGATCTTATATATAAGTGCCTTTGACTTAGACCAGGGGTGCCCAAACTTTTCGGCCCGGGGGCCGGATAACATTTTATCAGAGAGGGCCGAACTATCTTTCAATATACAAGATCTTATATATAAGTGCCTTTGACTTAGACCAGGGGTGCCCAAACTTTTCGGCCCGGGGGCCGGATAACATTTTATCAGAGAGGGCCGAACTATCTTTCATGTGTAAATTCTGATTGCCATAGCTTGAATTAAGACACTGGGGTGTTTGTTGGGAAGGGAGGGGAAAGTAATGGAGGAGGTTGTGAAACCAAAAGGTCGGAAAGGGAAAAGGGGCAAAGAGCAAGAAGTGGGTAAAGAGCAAGAAGAGGAAGAGCGGCACACTCCATCACCGAACATGGAGCCTACAACGGCAGCAACGGATTCCACAGCAACAGAGCAAGGGGGCTCCCTCGACCTGGCCCAAAGGATGGACAATATAACGACAATTCTTCAACAGTTGGCCAAAAACATGGCTGATACTCAGGCAAAAATGACAGATACTCAGGTGACAATGCAAAAACTGGATGCAAATCAAACTAAATTGAATAAAACAGTAGAGGCCAACAGTGAAGAAATGAAAAGGGACAGGGAATTGGCCAGGCTACAATATGAAAGCCTGGCCAAAGCCCTTACAGACGTGAAGAAAGATGTGGTAGTAAATACACAAAGGATTGATGAGATTACAAATGCAATGCAGAAGGAGGTTAAAAATGCTATAATATCTGTAAATGAGCTTTATATTCAAGAACATGTAATGGAAAACAAGATGGCTGCGCAAGAGAGGAAAATGATGATGATGGAGGAGGGGTGGAGAAAATCTAACATTGTGATCCGTCACCTGCCTGAGAGGACGCCAGACAAGCTGAAAGAGAGAGTTTTGGAATGGTTGAACTCACTAAAAACGGGTAAAGATTTTGGATTAGACGATATTGGTGCTGTGTACAGGGTGGGGGGAAGGAAGAATAGGAAGACATCCAGAAATGTTCTAGTTAAATTTGCAAATTGGGCGGATAAATTGAAAGTGATGTCCTTTATTAGGCAAGCTGGGTCTGGCGCCCTAAAAATAGAAGGGCTGGATGTGGAGGTCTACAACGATATTGCGCCCGAGGAGAGGAGGTGGAAATACAAAATGAAACCTGTTACAAGATTGTTGGTAGCAAAGGGCGTTAAGTATGGTTGGCGATTTCCACAACAGCTGAGATTTTTTTATGACAAAAAATGGCATGTTCTTGATGTGAATACTGATGCATTGCTGTATTTAACACAAATTGGCTTGATCAAGGAGGCGGACGCGGATTGGATTCTTTTGAGAACAGAATTGTATAAGGTCGGTGTTATGGGATCGGTATTGGGCCGGGAGGAGGAGGGAGCAGTGGGAGGAGCAGTGGGAGGAGCGGACATTCCAGGGACAAGCGTGGAACAGGTGGGACGATAAAAAGTAAAATTTAATCATGGTCAGAGTCGGGGAGCTATTGGAGAAAGTATATGCCATCTCTCTCCGGCCCCCCCTCCCCTCTTTGGAGAACAAAGGTGACATCGGGAAGAAAGATGTGGGGAGGGAAGAAGAAAGGGAAAGATTAGGTAAGTCTGTTTTTTATTATTTTTTATTTAGTGAAATTAGTTTTTTGATATTATTATATTTTGCTTTGTTTAATTTCTTTAGTAGTAGGGAAGCAGGAGGGTTTTTAGGGAGCACGTCCAGGGAAGGAAACGAACAAAGGGAGGTGGAGTTAGACACAAATGGTTAAGTCACTGAAAATAATAACGTGGAATGTGAAGGGAACAGGGAATGCCCTGAAAAGAAGGAGATTGCAGATGTCGCTCAACAAAGATAGGGCTGATATAATTTTTTTGCAAGAAACTCATCAAAAATCCGCAGATGTCAATAATTTGGTGGTGAGGGGAATCGAAATATATGAAAAAGCATATGGGACATCCAAAGCTAGGGGAGTTGCAATCCTGATTTCGGAAAAATTGGGGTTTACGGTGAATAAAATTATTGCTGACCCAGAAGGAAGATATTTAATAATAAAAGGAAAAATAGAGGAAGAAGAGATAACGTTGGTTAACATCTATGCTCCAAATGACAAACAGCAAGAATTTTTAGATAAAGTGGGGAAAATTTTGAATAAGGAAGGGACTAAACGCATGGTCTTATGTGGAGATTTTAATATGATGTGTTCAGATATTGACAGTACAAGTGTAAAAAAAAGAGGTAAAAAGTACATATTAGAAGAATGGAGAAAATTCATGGGTATGAAGGATGTTTGGAGAGAACTTAAAGCGCAGGAAAGAGAATATACTTATTATTCACACGTGCATGATATGTACTCACGGATAGATTATATTTTTGTAACAGAAGAATTAGTCAAAACAATTGAGGATATAAAGATCGGGACATTTAGGGAATCAGACCATGCAAAGGTAACAGCAAATATAAATCTTAAAGAGATAGAAAAAGGAGGGTATATTTGGAGATATGATGCGAAGTTATATCGAGAGGAATCAACGAGGAAACAAATTATGGAGAAATGGGAGGAAAGTTGGAAATTTAATGAAAATAATGAGGTCAGTCGGGGAGGAGTTTGGGATACAATGAAGGCAATCTTTAGAGGGGAATCGATAAAACTGAATAGTATTAGAAATAGACAAATTCAAAATAGGAATCAGGAATTGGAACAACAATTAAAACACCTTCACATGGAATATGCTAAAAAGAAGGATCAGAAAACATTTCAGAAGATAAAAAAAATTAAGAAAGAGTTGGATGGGAAAGATATTGAAAAAGTAAAGAAAGATTTGATCTTTCTTAAGAGAGAATATTTTGAATATGGCAATAAAAATTCTAAATTATTGGCAAAAGCAGCAAGAGATAAAAAGAGTAAAGGGCAGGTTGGTGTCTTGGTAGACAAGAATGGGAAAAGATGCAACAAAAAGAAAGAAAAAGCTTTGCTTATTGAAAACTTTTATAAAGTTTTTATAAGTTTTAAAAAAAAAGAGGTAAACCAAAGAAAAATGCGACTAATCTTTGAACAGCAACAAAATAAAAAAATTACAGAGGAAGATAGGAATAAAATGGAGCAAGGAATATCTATGAAGGAAGTAGAAGATGTAATAAAAAAGTTGAAAAAGGAGAAAGCACCTGGGGAGGATGGTTTACCAGCTGAGTTTTATAAAGATTTTATGCCTTGGATTGCCCCGAGATTATATGAGTTATATAATGGGATTTTAGAGGGAGATGCAACTCCAGATTCATGGAACAGGTCGATTATAGTTTTGATTCCCAAGCCTGGTAAAAATATAGAAAAAATTGAATCTTATAGACCAATTTCCCTGATCAATCAAGATGCAAAAATTTTTACAACGATTTTGGCAAACAGATTAAATGGTTTCATAGCCAATTATATTAAGAAGGATCAAGCGGGATTTGTTAAAAACAGACATATGGCGGACCTTATAAGAAGAGCAGTGGACATACTGGATTTAGCTGAAAAAAGAAAGGAAAAGATGGGATTCTTAGCATTAGATATTTTCAAAGCCTTTGACTCTTTACAATGGGTGACGATTCATGAGTTGATAAGATTATATGGATTCGGAGATAAATTTCAAGGGGTTATTGGAAAGTTATATAAACAAGGTTCGGCAAGAGTCAAATTCAATGAATCTTATACAAATGAGATTAGGTTAGAGGCGGGTACGAGACAGGGCTGTCCATTGTCACCTTCATTGTTTATATTGGCTATGGAAATGTTGGCAAATACAATTCGTCAAGATGAGGACATAATTGGAATGGAAGGTACCAAAGTAAGCCTCTATGCAGACGATACACTGATAACGGTGAAACATCCAACAAAAACTATAGCTAAAATAAATAAACATTTGAAAGACTTCGAGGAAGTAACGGGACTGAAAGTTAATTGGGATAAAACAGAAATGATCTTAGTTAATGGGAACAAAGAAGACGAGGAGTCAATAAAAAGGAATTATAATGTGCAGATTACACAGAAAATGAGGTATTTGGGAGTAATGCTATCACATAAAATTGGGGAACTCAAAGAGTTAAATTATGGAAGACAGAAGAAGGAAATAGAGAAGAAAATAGCACAATATAGTAAATTAAATTTGTCATGGTTTGGTAGGATAGCCATATGCAAAATGATGTTAGTTCCTAAATTGAATTTTTTGTTTGATGTTTTACCGTTAAGACATACTGACAAGGAGTTGAAAGGATATCAGAATATGATCAATAGGTACTGTAATGGAAATAGAGGAGCTAGAATAGCCAAATCACTGTGGTATCTCTCACAAAAGGAGGGAGGACTAGGGATTCCCAATGTTATTAAATATTATAGGGCCTTTCAAATAAGAAATGTGATAAAGATTTTAATTAGGCAAGAAACAATCTGGGAAAGAATTGAAGGGAAAGGATTTACAAAGGAGGGTAAGGCGCAGTTTTTATGGGATGGAAAGGAAAAAGGAAAAAAGGAGATTCAGGTTCTGATGTTAAAGACAACAGTGGAGACATGGAACAGAGTGAGGAATGAGCTTACTCCGGGGATTTCACCGATTTTAGAGGTGGAAGATTTTCAGGATTTTCCAATTAAAATTGATAAAAAGATTAGGGATATATTGGTAGAAAAGAAGGTAAAATTATTAAAAGATTGGGTTAACACTTGCAAAGATCAGGAAAAAAGGCATGAGCTGTACACGCAACTACAATTAGACTGGTTTAAGATCCTTCAGATAAATAATTGGAATAAGAAATTCCTAAGGGAAAATGGACTAAATAGAGATTGTACGGAATTTGAGATACTTTTGGCTAAAGTCAGGAATGAAGAAATGGGTATTAAAGGATTAGTCAGTAAAATCTACAAGATCCTGAATAATAGCCAAAGTATACAAGAGGTGTTAAGACAAAGTTGGGAACAGGAACTAGATATAAGAATACCAACAAAAAAATGGCAAAAGATGTGGGAAAGAAGGATAATGAGAACAATGTCGGTCAGAATCAAAGAGCATAATTACAAAATAGTATGGAGATGGTATAGGACCCCAGTCGGCCTGCACAGAATGTATAGTAATCTGAGCGATATATGTTGGAGATGCAAAAAAATGAAGGGAACATATGAGCATATGTGGTGTAGCTGTGAGGCATTAAAATCTTTCTGGGAAAGAATAGAAAAAGAAATAGAGAATATATTAAAAGTGCAGATCGGAATGGGGTCAGATACAATCTTGTTAACAGATATAGGAGATTATGATATGAATAAGAACAATAAAGAGTTATTGACTATAATGTTGACCGTTGCAAGATTATGTATAGCCAAAAAGTGGAAATGTAATGAACAAATCAATATTCAAGATTGGTATATACAAATGTGGGATTTAGCGTTAAATGAAAAGCTTACTTGGGAAATAAATTGTAGGAAAGGAAAAATGCAAAGTAATAATTTCTGGAGGATCTGGGAACCTTTTATAAGTTATTCTTTGGAGGAAAAAAAGGGCATACCCCCTGTACAAGAACAGAATGACTTTTGGAAATTGTAAAGGTACAGAACTCCCTGGACAGTGTATATAGCACGAGGGTGGTGTTAATGGGCTAATAGAAAAGAAGGTGTAGAAGATTATGTCTAAAAAGGTGGTAAATGTAACACGTAATATCGTTATGCATAAAATACTTTACATGATCTTCATAAGTCTAGATATTTCTGTAATTGTCTTGTTATGTATTTCTGTATTTTTGTACTTTTGTACTTTTGTATCCTTGTATTATTTTTTTTAATACCTAATAAAAATTATAAAAAATTAAAAAAAAAAGCATCAGTGTCCATAATACCTTTCCTTTTAGTCATTATTCAGTGAGGTGTCCACACATTGTTAGACATCTCAGCGATGACATTCCGCACATGCAAATGGACCTGAGAAATCAAGTCCATTTGTATGTAGTTTTTTTAGCCATTTGGATTTCACGTCACCTGCTGGGTAGGAGGACCATGATGTTTGCAGGAGAAACTAGTGGGAACAGATGGAGGACACTTTGGTGAGTTAATATCATTGACAAGAGATGGGCAACACTGCCTAGTTAGACTGCTCAAGCCCCCCGTGCCCCAACAAGGCTCTCCCCTAGCAGAGGGTCCATAATAATATATCATACAATGCAATTCTAAAACTTAATTGATTCAAAATTAATGAAAGCGCACCAGTAACATTATTCAATATAGGAATTTATTTTGGAAATGCTTCTATAAATAAAAAAGTTTTCAACATTTTATAGAAAATCAACAGAATGGAGGCTGCTCTGATCTCAAACAGTAAGGTATTCAATAGCTGGGGAGCCAAGCAAGGGCAGTGCTGGGGAGAGAAGGGGTGGCTGTGGGTCTCTGCTCAAAACCCATACCTTAAAGGGAAATGCCACCTTGCTTCAGTTCCTCTCACCAGGACTTTCTCTGGGAGAAAGTCTGAAGCACTTCGGGAGATTCTCCCAAAGCTGCCGAAGTGCTTTGGACTTTCTCGCGGAGAGTGGAGCGGAGCGTGATAAGAGAAACCAAAGCGGAAACTGCTGAAGTGGCATTTTCCTTTAAGTTATGGGTTTTGAGCAAAGGCTCACAGCTGCCTGTCCTAGTAAATTCTCTCCCCAGGACGGCCCTGACCACAGCCAAAAAAACCCGTCTCCTAGTAGTGGAAGGTTCTAGGAGAGGTTTTTTGGCTGTGGCCAGAGTCATGCTGGGGAGAGAATTTACTAGGACAGCTGGCTTGATTCCACTTCGGCAGTTTCTGCTTTGGTTTCTCTCACCAGGCTCTGTTCCACTCTGGGAGAAAGTACAAAATTCTTTTAAAACTTCCTTCAGTGTAGGAAGGTGGCTTAGTGGTTAAGACTGAATTTTATGACTGGAAGGTCAGCAGGTCAACACTTCAAGAACCAAATGCTGCATGATGGAGTGAGCTCCCATCTCTAGCCAAACTAGTACTGTAGTTTGAAAGCAAGAATTGCAAGTAGTAGATAAATAGGTACCGCTTCAGTGGGAAGGTAAGCAGCATTCCATGTCTAGTCATGCCTGCTACATGTCCACGGAAATGTCTATTGATGCAGACAGCACTGACTCTTTGGCTATAAACAGAGATGAACACCAACTCTATAGTTGGATATGACTAGCTTTCAAGCAAGGGCAACCTTTACATTTTTGCCTTTACCTCAGTGTAGGAACCAGCAGCTTTATTGATTGTGAGCTCCAGGTAGAGTTTCCAAGGAAGAAGCATTCCTGCAGATAGCATGGCTTTATAGATAGGGTGGCCAACCATCCCGCATTCTGCGCGGCAATCCCATTTAGGGAGGGGGAATTTCGACTTACCCTTGTTTTGAAAATGGTCCCGGACCTCCCCCGTTGCGTCACGGAAGCACCGGTTTCCTCTCTGACAGGCAGGCAGTTAAAGAGAAACGGAGCCGAAAAGGCTCCAATAAACTGCGCAGGCGCAGAAACCCAATTTGGCGCCAGTGATGGGATGTAACAGGTTCGCACCCATTCGCCAGAACCGGTAGTAACTTTCCCCAGTGTCCCGGAGAACCAGTAGCAGCTTTTGGGGGGAACCACCTTCGGGGCTTACCTTTTCACTGGTTCCTCCACTGCCCATGTGCGCCAAGCACTTGGTGTGCATGCACACCTACAGTACTTGGCATGTATTCACGGTCTCCTTGCTGTCCTCCCAAGCGGGGAAGAGGAAGAGACGCTGCTAGCCTGAAGCTCCCTATAGCCTGCTCCCCAGGCTATTGGATGTGGTGTGTCTGTGTGTATTTTAATGTGTATTTAATACCTCTACCTATATTGACGTACTACCACAGTTCCTAAAAAAGCCTGGCAGCCGACAGGCCTGGCTTGGGGTTTTTAAGCAAAGTCTTGGAGTTACCTGATCAATAAGCTACACCTGTGCTGTTCCAATTACTGTTCCAGTTGGAGAGCCCTTAAGGAGGTACAGCTGTTTTACATTTACATTAAGGCATATTATCCTAGAGAACCAGTACAATGACCATATCCATCTTGCAACATGGTGCTGCCCAGGCACTTCTACTAACAGGTAAGTGAGGGGTTTGTGTTTGGGGTGGGTGGGTGTTTGGGTGTACTTTAATGCAGTGTTTCCCAAATGCTGGTGTTTGGACTTCAGTTCCCAAAAGCCTAAGCCAGTATATTGACTGATCAGTGCTTTGGGGAATTGACTTAAGCTTCTGGGAATTGAAGTCCAAACACCAGCATTTGGGAAACACTGCTTTAATGTAATTTTTATTTAATTTATTTATTTAATTTATTTATGGGTTTGTGTTGTGTTGTGGGTGGGTTGAGGGATGTGTGTATGTGTGTATGTGCTTATTATTTTATTTTATATTTTATTTATTTTTTCCTTTGGCCCCACCCAGGACATCATGATGTCATGACGTTAGCTCCGCCCACACTGTGATGACATCATGGTGGGGTAGTAAAAAAATTGACATCCCACCACTGTTTGGTTCCATATGATTAACTGTTTGTAATGTTTAATTTGCCACTGAATTTTAATACACTTCAATCCATAGAAGCAATCATGAGTTGAAGACAAAAATAACAGACCAGTTTAATCTAAAGAGTGACTCATCTGTGAGCATGGCCATCCCAAAAATGTCTTTGATCTAGCAGACCTCAGAGACATGAGAACATATCTTCAAATTATCATTTCCCTAAGACTCTTAACTCTAAGAGTATTAATTTCCCCCCTCTTCCTTCCAATCTTTTCCCCCCTTTTGTACTGTGCCTTCTGGATTACCAACCTGAGGGCAGGAGCTGTCATTACGGATCTCTGAAAGTCACTCCAGGACACATGTTCAGCTAAAAGTGTGGTAAAAGTGGTTCATACAAATAGACAAATGAAATGACTGCCCTTATCAGTGAGCCACTCTAAACTCTGCATTTTACCATTCAATTATTATTATTATTATTATTATTATTATTATTATTATTATTATTATTATTATTATTATTATTATTATTATTATTATTATTATTATTATTATTATTATATGCCGCTCTTCTTGCCACAGCAACTCAGAGTGGTTTACAATGTTACAATATCAAATATTTAAAAAGCAGCATAGTATAAATATAATAGATATGTTACAGTCAATACAGTCAAAAAAACTTTCACAAAAAATAAGAATATAATACAATCAGAAAAATGCAATACAATAAAAAATGCGCTACAGTCAAAAAAATACACTACAGTCAAGAAAATACAGTACAAAACAATCTAGAAATTCTTTGTCTATTATACATCTTTCATCGTCTTCAGTTAGTCAGCTACATAACTGGCCAGAGAGAGCGTCCGGGGATGGTCTCGCAGCAGCAGCGGTGGCAGAGTCTTTTGTAGCCGCCCGCTGGTCTGCCCAGCTGTTCCTCATTCCCTCCAGGCCGGGGGCTGGCCGAGGGAAAGCCCGGTGGTGGAGGCGACGGAGGCAGCATTCTTGTAGCCTCCCAATTGCACGGCAACAGCTGTTCCTCATTCCCTCAGTCTACGCGGTCCTACCCTAGTGGCAGAAAGTGAAAAAGACCTAAAGAGCCTCTTGATGACGGTGAAAGAGGAGAGTGCAAAAGCTGGCCTGAAACTCAACATAAAAAAACCCCCAATATCATGGCATCCAGCCCCATCACTTTCTGGCAAATAGAAAGGAAAGAAATGGATGCAGTGACAGACTTTACCTTCTTGGCTTCTAAGATCACTGCAGATGGTGACTGCAGCCATGAAATAAAAAGACGCTTACTTCTTTTTAAAAAATATATATATTTATTCATTTTAAAGAATAAAATACAGAAACTCTAGTTTCTCTTCATACTCTGGTTTCTCTTCAGATGGCATAAATCTTTTGCCTTTTACTAAAGACGCTTACTTCTTGGGAGGCAAGCTATGGCAAACCTAGGCAGCATAATAAAAAGTAGAGACATCACCCTGGCAACAAAAGTCCACATAGTCAAAGCAAATGTATTCCCGGTGGTAATGTATGGCTGTGAGAGCTGGACCATAAGAAAAGCTGAGTGCAGAAGAATAGACGCCTTTGAACTGTAGTGCTGGAGGAGACTTTTGAGAGTTCCCTGGACTGCAAGGAGATCAAATCAGTCAATCCTGAAGTACTTTGGGCACCAAATGAGAAGAGAGGACTCACTTGAATAGGTTCTGATGCTAGGAAAGATTGAAGGCAAAAGGAGAAGGGGAAGCAGTGGATGAGATGGCTAGATGGCATCGTTGATGCAATGGGCAGGCTACAGAGGATGGCAGATGACAGAGGAGCCTGGCGTGCGATGATCCATGGGGTCACAAAGGGTCGGACGCAACTGTGCAACTGAACCACAACTCAGTCCTTGATTTATTCATGTTGGTGACCTTTCTATCGTCATTTTATCAAATTTTAAAAGCCGTCTTGTAACATTAAGTATATCATCATCATTAAAGAGTGTAATATCATCATCATCAAATTAACAAAACATTTTTAAAGATTGAACTGGACCCAGCTCCCTACCATTTTTACTTTCTCAATAAGCATTGGTTTGGTCTTGTAAATATACTTTTAGATTGTGGAACATTTACTCCTGTGGACACCTATTACAGAATCGTTTAGGAGGAAAGCTAACAGTTAGTCTTCAAAGTGCTAATGCATTTTTGTTCTGTTTTGGTTATTCTCTGATATGCATAAATAATTGAAAGAATCATTCTTCAGTAGGACTAGCCATATTAAACGTAAGAAGCTGTTCTCCTTGGAAACATCTCAATTTTTGAAACAATTAGAGCTTGTAGGTTCAGTCTCTGGTGAGGACTCATGATGAAGGAAGATTATTTAATTAGCTGCCCTGTATAATAACTTGTACAAAAGGTTAGGTGTAATGGACTAGTTTCTGTGTTTAAAAATGATACAGGTTAAATTAATTTCTGAGCAATACACAGTGTATGTATGTATTTATCCTTCTTCCTAACAGCTGTTCACTCAGGCCAGAAAAAAGGCCAGAGTGAACACTGGAAATCAAATGTTAACCTTCCCTTTGTCAACTTGACCATCAGGGTCAATCAATATAACGAGTGAGCAAAACCTCGCCAATGCATCTGTGTCCATTACATCTAGACACAGAGCTTGCAGTTTGGTTAATATTTGACATGAACAAGACACACATGTATTTATTTATTTATTTATCTATTTATTTATTTACATCCCGCCCTGTATCACAGGATCTCAGGGCAGGTTGCAAGGCTGTTTAAAGCCATTTTAAAGCATAAGATATTTAAAACAATTTATAATCAAACAGCAAAAGCAAAACATTAAAGCAGGGATAGGCAACCTACAGCCCATGGGCCAGATCCAGCCTGTGGCATCAAATCAACCAGCCCATGCCCTTGTTCCAGCCACCGCTGGAATTGGCCACAAACCCATTTACTGCTGTTGTAAATTCATCTATGACAGCCACAGACTCATTTATGGTTGTCATAAATGTGCAACCCACAATGCGATTTGCCTGCCTCTTTGGAAAGGGCAGTGGGGAATTCATTCATGGAAAGAATAGCTCACCTCCAAAGAGGCAGGCGAATCACCACCCTGTTCCTTTTCCTCTTCAGAAAGAGAACAGGACTTTTTTAACGTTGTGCGATCAATGCATTGCACAATGTTAAAAACCGGATAACGACAAAACTTGTGGAATCAAGTCTCATTGTTATCCGAGGTACTAGTGTAGTGAAATCATCAGTTTGTTGTTTGAAGTTTGTGATAACAGTCCTTGCCAAAAGATGTGTATTGTCCATATCATCATGAGGAATTAGCCTTGCTCTATTATTTTGCAGAGTTCCATTATAGCACTTTGAAGACATATTAATAGGTTGATTGCTATCTGATAATAGTTTGGTAATATTTTAATGAGTTATGCATATTACCTTGTGAACCACTCAGAGAATGCACTAAGAGCTAAAGAGGTGGTAAAGGTAAATGCAGTGGTGGGCATCAGCAGAGTTGCACCAGTTCGCCAGAGCCGGTAGCAGAAATTCTGGCTGGCCCCTCTGCCCATCTAAGTTTTGAAATAAAGTAGTCCTAATTCAGGTGCAATGGAGGACTTTCCCCCGGTGACGCCCACCATACCACATCCACAGTGTGGTAGTAAAACATTTTTGAGCCCACCACTAGAAAAAAGGTGGTGGAAGTGACCTCGAAGCCAGTTGTATCTGACTCTAGTGTTCAGTGCTCATCTCTGTTTCATAACTGAAGAGCCAGTGCTGTCTGTGTCTGCAGACATTTCCGTGGACATGTGGTCCCTATTTATCTACTTGCAATTTCTTGCTTCAGAACTGCTAGGTTGACAGGAGCTGGGACAGAGACGGGAGCTCATTTCATCATGCAGTACCTGGGTATCGAACTGCTGACCTGCCTCCTTCCAGTCAGCATCTTAACCACTTGAGCCACTGCAGGTGCTATATAAGTGTAATTGCTATTGCTATTTAAAATGTTTTGTAACATTAATGGCACCGAGTCACTTTTTTGGACCTAATGAATTACTTTTATGAAGTAACATTCCAGGTTCTGGGGGTGAGCAGAATATTCTAGCTGCTGTAATTCTTGACAATTCCCCATGCTGGTTGTGGATGACAACACTGAGGATGGGGGATCATACTGGTCTCCTCTTATCCTGGAATCTTTGGCCTCTAAATCTCCAATTGTAATAGCTCACATATGGCTTTTGATGGAATTTATATTTCTTCAATCCACTGGTTGTTATAAATGACTATTGAGTGTGGCAAACAATACAAGAGGGTTGTTTAATCCATAAAAGATACATTTTACATCACTGAAGTATATAGTCATACAAAAATTAGCTATACATCAGGGATTCACATAGATACCTTGTTCATAGCTGCAATTTTCAGTCCTCACTTCTGCCTCTAACAGCCTTATTTCTTCCTTTTCTCCCTCCACCCTTCTGGTGCCATAATCCAATCTCTTAATTCTGATTGATCCGAGCTTTGCAGAAGCAGGCTTCCCATGAAGAGGGTGTATTATTTGATACAATGGCCTAATATTATGTTTTCCCCCCTGCACACCTCCGACTAATCAAAATGAAGGGCTAGCTTTTTCCACAGTTGGATCTGGCTCCACTTACCACTGGCTTCTGTTCAACCTATTCCTGAGGGCATTTTCACCCCCTCCCCAATTCATTTGTCCAAAGCCAAGACCCATCTTAGTTCAAAATGTCCACCATTACTTTCCTGAGTATCTTTTTCTTCTGTACAACAATCTCCACATTTTCAGACTAAGCAAAATTGCTTCCTCTATGACTGTATCATCCCATTATGTTATGTAATATAAATACAAACCTGTATCTATTGCTCTTCCCTAGCAAAATGGTACTGAAATTTCCAGTGCATTAAATACACTTGAAACACCCCAATAGACAAAAAGATATAACTGTACAACATGTGCACTGTTATACAGAAACCCATTTAACATTACATGGGATTGCACTTCTATTCTTCATACATTACTGTGCATGAATAATGTAATTTGTCTTTTCGCAGTCTTGCTAGTTGCTCTTTAAATCTGCATTATGTCTACTTGGGGGAGTAGCAATACGGTTCCTGCCATTATCCAGGAAAAATAGAAAGAAGAGTATTTCATCTATACAGTTGTTAAACCAAAATTCAGGGAACCCATACTGCAGAATTAAAGGTCCGGAACACTTTTATTAGCATAAACAACACCACAACCAACAATGACCCTCACTCCAGAGGAAGCCTTGTTTCATCTGAGTAATCATTATGGTAACTGGGAGAGAAACGGGGCTTTCGAGGAACAGTATATTGTTGCAAGCTGTTGCAGTGCAATGTCTCTGAGGATGGTTGAGTCATAATTGGGCAATTATGATCCATTAGTTTTATGAAAGACCTGCCCCTCATTTGTTGATACTGACCAATCCAGCAGCCTGAGTTCTTAGACTCTCTTTTTTTGGGGGTAGGGAGTGGTTATAGGCACTATCCTGATGAACACCCGTGTTTTCAAATATATGACAAAAATTATATTTTCATTATGTAGACATGCTGAATATTAAAATGGCAACAACTGAAATAAGAACAAAAGAACAGGCAATTAAAATTTTGATTTCGGGGCTATTCTAGGCAATTACTAAAATTTTATTAGCATCTGGAAAAGTATACAACAAAGCACAAATTATGGAAGTACATTGTCCTAACTATACCAGAATAATTTCTTGTAATACAAATAAAACATTTTCAATTTGGAAAGAACTATACTATTTTAAAGAAAACTGTATGGTGCTCCTATATGTGGCCTATATTTGACTTTTTAAAGCCCAAAATTGTGTCCCAAATAATTTTGTGTCAGAAATTATTCTGGGTTGAAAGGAAAAGGATTTTTGCGGAAGAAAATCCGCTCAGGTAATGCCCAAATGAGACTTCTTTCATGTCCCCAAGAGCTGGGACAGAGACAGGCACTCAATCCATCATGCAGTACCCAGGTCTTGAACTGCCAGTTCACCAGCCTTCCAGCTAACAAGGCGAACTTCTTAACCACTGAGCCACTGCAGCCCCTTCTTCAGTAGGTGAGCTGTACCCCTTATGCACCTATTTATTTATTTATTTATTTATTTATTTATTTATTTATTAGTCACAATTGTATTGCTGCCCACTCGGCAAGAGGCTCTGGGAGGAGTACAACAATTACATCGTGTATTTATTTATTCATATTTCTTTATCGCCCTCCTCCCAGAAGGGACCCAGGGCAATTTACAACAATTATGAAACCAGTTAAAAGATTAAAAAATTAAAAACTTAATATTAAAAGCTATGAATTGTAACTTAGACATACTGGGGTCAAACCAACCAATTGATTGGGGAAATTGAACCATCCACTCCCCAGACCAAACTATATAAATCCCAGAGAACTATAAAAAACGTAAAACCAGTAAAAAAAACAATTAAAATACAATAAAAAATTTGCCTGACAACTAAAAAGAGCCTAACGAATGCTTCGTATTACGATTTTTTTGTTATACGAAACGTTTGTTATGTGGAGTTCCACTGTCTATTCAAGAGACAAAGCAAAGGGAGGCTGCCCTCTTGTATGGAAGCAATGCTGTAGCTACAGGTGGGACATTGGGGTCTTGACCCAGAGTGCTGAAATTGAGAAAGTGCAAAAAATGAATGATGAAAAGGCATAAATATGCCCAGTTTGCTGACCTTAGCTCAGAACCCAAATGAACCATCATGCATTCATTGCCCAGTTCTCTCCCCATATCATGTCAGTCTCATGTGACTTGAGTTTAACTACCAAGGGAACAAAACTCCAGGCTTGTTATGTTTCCAGAGGAAGCAGTCATTAGTACTTTCTTGAAAGAGAGGCAGCAGTAGAACATGGTAGGCAAGACTTGGTAAAACAACAGTCAATGTCCACCCTCCAAGTTGAGTATCATGTAGGCTAACTCAAAATAACATTCTTAGCTAGGGTATTTTGACATAAAGTAATGAACCAGCTCCAAATATTCTGGAATTAAAGTGGTTTCTAGATATTTTTCAGACTGGCTTCAGATTGGCTTGAGTATACCTTGAGAATGTCCAGCATTGGAAAAAGGAAGATCGAGTGTGTGTCCCCGTGACTCCCCTAAACTTCATAGTGGCATTTGATATCAATGCATGGAAGGGAGGCTTTACCCACCCCAGCTTAATGTGTCTAATTGAAGATCTAACTTGATTCTTAAGTTTTCTCTTGATGTAATTTTTTTCCTCATTGGTCTTGGCTGTAAAGGTAACCCTTGCTAGAAAGCCAGTTGTATCCGACTCTAGGGTTCAGTGCTCATCTCTGTTTCATAGCTAAAAGCCAGCTCTGTCTGCATCTGCAGATGTTTCAATGGACATGTGGCAGGAAATGCATGTTCCAGAGTGCATGGAACACTGTTTACCTTCCCACCAAAGTGGTCTCTATTAATCTACTTGCAATTTCTTGCTTTCGAACTGCTAGGTTGGCAGGATCTGGGACAGAGACGGGAGCTCATTTCGTTGTGCAGTACCCAGGTATTGAACTGCTGACCTGCCAACGTCCAGTCAGCATCTTAACCACTTGAGCCACTGCAGTCCCTGGTCTTGGCTGTACAAATCCTATATTAATAATAATAAATAATAATAAATAATAATAAATTATTCTGGGTTGAAAGGATTTTTGGTGGAGAAAATCCACTCAGGGGACACCCGAATGGGGCTTCTTTTATGTCCCTAAGATCTTTTCCTACCAAAGAGACAGGCGCTCAGTCCATCATGCAGTACCCGGGTTTTGAACTGCTGACTTCCAACTAACAAAGCGAGTTTCTTAATCATTGAGCCACCTCAGCTTTGTACACAACCTGAGAAAGAGTGAGTCTCACTAGGATTTACCTTAGAGTAAATATGCACTGAAATCACACGCACACACGCACATGCATGTACACATGATGCTGTTTGTCAGCTGCCTCAAATGTTTCATAAGATCTTCTAAATCTCTTCATGGCTTTACCTTTTTACATCCATCTATATTTTGTTCCCCATTCTCTTTCATTCATCAAATACTAATCTTTTTACTACACTGTCAGTCCCTTGTGCCATTTCTTACCTGCCAGTATTCTTTTTCACTGTTTTTTATGCATGCACTGCCTCTATCTTGTTTTTTTCAAATTATGAAAAATGCACATTTTACCTTTTCTTCTCCATGCTCTGCTTGACTTTGAAGATTTATATATGGTTAACTAATAAGATTCTATTCAACAAATTATATATATATAATTACATATATATAATATGATGTACTTTGGACATCAAATGAGAAGAAAGGATTCACTTGAGAAAACCTTGATGCTGCGAAAGATGGAGGGTAAAAGAAAAAGGGGGCGGCCAAAAATGAGATGGCTAGATGGTATTGTAGACACAATGGGCACAGAGCTGAGCGAGTTGAGGAGGATGGTGGAGGACAGAAGTGCTTGTCGGACAGTGGTCCATGGGGTCACAGAGGGTCGGAATCGACTGTGCGACTGAACAACAACAACAAAATATACAGTACAATCCCGCATAATGAAAAAGCTCTGTTCCACAGAGCTCTTTGCTATGCGTTTTTTTTTCGCTATGCAGATCCAATTGGCGATATCCTGCATAACGAGAAAAAAATGTTCGTTATATGGGGTTTCTGTTACCAAAAACCTCACATAACGAATATTTTTTTTGTTATGCAGGGTATCACCATTGCCTAACGAATGCTTCGTTGTACGTATTTTTTGATATACAAAGTGTTCATTATCCAGGGTTCCACTGTATATACATTATAATTTAGGTATCAAAATATATTATGTGTACAATTTAATACAGTAAAACCTTGCATAAAGAGCACCTCGCTTAGAGATTAACTCACTGAAAGAGCAGAATTTTCTCTGAATGGTCGTCTCGTTTAACAACTAAAATCAACCAAAAACTCGCTTAACAACTAAATTGGGGTTTGCAATCCCCCCCCACCAGAAGTCACAATTGGTCACTTACAATGGTGTTCCACTTAAAGAGCAAACTCGCTTAAAGAGCAATCCTGTGGAACACATTATGCTCTTTAAGCGCGGTACCACTATATATTCATACTAATGGATATAATAATCTCAATAATATATAATGAATATATACATTATTGATTTGTTGTAAAGCATCTTCTTGGTTAACCTTCTTTAACCTTCTTTAACTTACCCAGAAAACACAACTCTTTTGCCCTACCTTCTCAAGTTTTGCATGCAAATCTCTAGTACATTTGTTATGGGTTTTAAAAAGAATACTTAAAACAATGGTGGTGAGATGTCAAAAAATTTACTACCCCACCATGATGTCATCACAGTTTGGGCGGAGGTAACATCATGACATCATGATGTCATGGGCGGGGCCAAAGGAAAAAAATACAAAATAATAAAATAAAATAAATAATAATAAAATAAGCACACAGACAACCATCAACCCACCCACCCACAACACAAACCCATAAATAAATAAATTAAATAATTAAATAAATAAATAAAAATACATTAAAATACAGCCACCCACCCCAAACACAAATCAACCAGAGCTTTTAAACCAGAGTTTAAAGCTTATTCTGACTAATCTTTCTCACACTAGGTCAGATGGAAGGAACTACAGAATGAACTCACCACAAAATGGTTTCATTTTGGCACTTTTCAACTTTTCAACAGTTAAAGAAGTTAGGTACTAAGTCTTTGCCTAACCATTTCTCTAGGATAATGTGCCTTAATGTAAATGTAAAACAGCTGTACCTCCTTAAGGTTTATCCAATCGGAATAGCACTTGGAACAGCACAGGTGTAGCTTATTGATCAGGTAACTCCAAGACTTTGCTTAAAAACCCCAAGCCAGGCCGCCAGGCCTTTTTAGGAACTGTGGTAGCACGTCAATATAGGTAAAGGTATTAAATACACATTAAAATGCACACAGACACACCACATCCAAAGGTGAGTCACTTACCCTGGGGAGCAGGCTATAGGTAGCTTCAGGCTAGCAGCTTCTCTTCCTCCTCCCCGCTTGGGAGGACAGCAAGGAGGCCATGCATACGCACCAAGCAGTGTAGGCGTGCATGCACACCAAGTGCTTGGAACGCATGCGCAGTGGGGGAACCAGTGAAAAGGTAAGCCCTGAAGGTGTTTCCTCCCAAAAGCTGCTACTGGTTCTCCAGGACACTGGGGAAAGTTACTACCGTTTCTGGCGAACTGGTGAGAACCTGTTACATCCCATCACTGGAAAAACCTCTTGACTACAGTTTATTTTAAACTGATGAAGGCTGCCCTCCCAGGACAGGAATTCCACAGGGTCTAAGTTAAAACCTCTGTCTCTCTGACAGCCCCATCCGACACATGCACAGTTTGAAGAATGCAATGACATCACATGGCTGTCCCGGTTTGGCTGAAGAGAATTATTGCAACACTATGTGTGACTATCCACAAATGTGTGGATAAAGAAGCTCTTTCTTTGAATACTGTGTGGTAAAGGTTATGCACAGTTATTGTTCCATTAACACAAAAAGTTTCCAGCCCTCACACAATTCATTTTATGCAAGAGCTTTTGAAATTCTCAAATCTCTTTTAATTTTTTAATGCTATATAAACCTAAATGGTGTTTTTCAAATAGTGTTTTTCAAAAAAAAACCAAACACAACCAAACCATTTGTTTGTTTGTTTGTTTGAAAGCCATGAAACAAACATATAGTTTCACATTTTTACCACAATTTTCAGAAACAATTTTATTTTTGACTTTTTGGAAACAACACTCTTACACTGACTCTTACCATTTTATGACCCCTTCAGAACCTATTAACATCAAGAGAACACCACCCTCTGCTGCTTTTACAAGGCTTTTAAAAAGCAGGCATAATATTACAGGTAATTGTGTAGAAAGATATGCATATTAAATATTATGTTTACTGGCATATGTTATGGTGTACACTAAGCCTTCTCATTCTGTAAGCAGTTTTACAGGGCCCCCAAGAATAAAACAGGAAATTAAATGCAAACTACACTATAACCCAAATTCCTGAACTGTGGGGATTTTGATGGGATAGATTTCAAAACCAACTAATGATAAGAAAATGAATTTAATAACATTCTGAAGAAGTATTTGATTGAATGGGAGGCAACTAGCAACCCGGGAATTTAATCCACATGGCGTTTCTTGCCATTTACAGTCCATATTTTATTCAACACATTTTGAAACTGTGTGAGTGAGTATATTGAACATGGAATTTCTATGCAATGTAACAGCAATGTAACACAATGTATTAGCAAGCCATTTCAGGCAAGCAAGGAAATCCTTTCTGCCTTTATATTACTCAGGTTAACTGTGCTAAGTCATCCTGAGAGCTCCCTGACGTCTCAGTGATTGGCAATGATTTTCTTCTCTGGAAGAAGTAGCAACGTAGATGGGCATCAAACAGTACACCATGATGGTGAAGGAGACAGAAAGTGTGTGATGTAACCCATAAGCACCACTCATTGTAGCCCTTCAATTGTAACTCTGATCCTGCTTCCAAATTATTTATATACAAGCCCTGAGGCTCTCCTACTTTGTGCACAATGTGAGAAGGCAAGGTTCTCTGGAAAATATAATAATGCTGGAAAAGGTTGAAAGCAGCAGCAGGCTTGAATTTGCAAGAGCTGATCAAGGCTACTGAAAGAATATTTTAGAGCTCATTCATTCATAGGGTTGACTTTAGTCAGAGGCAACATGACAACACATAACAAAAAAGCATTATTGGTATTATCTACTAAAGTTTTGAAATGCTATACTGTACTGTATAATGCATTTCTGTGTCTTTGCTAAATTAACTACTGTATATTTGAATAGTTGCCTCTCTTAACCCACTTGGCTGGAATAATAGTATATCTGTAAGCAGAAGGGCAATAAGATAGACAAACATTTTTAAAAGGTGGGACATTTTGCTTTTTTCTTTGGATTGTTAGATTAAAATTGGAGATGTCCCCAATATTTGTGGGACACATATTTTAATCTAACATCAATAAATATTTCTTTTGTATCCTCCTCCCCTTTTTGTGTGTGTGTGGACCATTGGGCCTTCTTCAAAGTTCTACATTTGTACACATGTAAACTTGGGCATTGCACAGTCACACAACAAGGATGGAAATCTAGCATGTCTGAAAATGCACAGCAATACACTCAGGTAGTGCCTGGAAATTAATGGAATCTTCAATTCTTTCTAAAATTCATTTAATTAAAACTAAAAGGTGGCTGAACTTGGAGTCACCTTTGACATATGTTAATCTGTTAATCTTCCCTCCGGCAGTTGGCTAAATGCCTGTCTCTCCTGCTGGCCAATGCAATAGTTTAAACTGGAGGCTCTTTTGTTCAAAGATGAAGTTGATTTCCTTTAAGATACGAATGTATTGGTAACTTCTATAGAATAATGTCTGTGTCTGACTATGATATTAATATTTTATTTTATATCTCCTCATTCCAAAGAAGAGTCAAACAGAAAATCATAACTAAAGAACAGTTCAATTCAATTCAATTATTCAATTTATATGCCGCCCCACTTGCAATGCAACTCTGGGCAGCTAACAAAGAAGCAAAAGATCACAGTTACAATAAATACAATTACAATATCACATTTACAACATATCACAATTACAATGTCACAATTACAGTTATAAAGTACAATCAAAAACAAAACTCAGAAATATGTTACAAACTCAGCCTGAACCACTCTGTCCTCCAGGCCAAGTCAGCCAAGGGGAAGAGTCTGGTGATAGTGGTGGGGAGTGGTGGCATTTTTTGAGCCCTGCCAAGCCATGCAGCTGTTCTCTTCCCACCAGGCCAGCCCGCCTGAGGGGAGTCTGGTGGTGGTGGAGGGTAGCAGCAGCATTTCAAGCATCGCCACACAGCGGCGCTGCTCTCCTATCTAGGCTGGCCCAGCCAAGGGGAGTCCGGTGGTGGTGGAGGGTGGCATCGGCATTCTGATATTAGATCAATGCAGATATGTGAAGGAACACAATATTAAAAGGGATTCACCTTAAGGCTTAAAGGATTCATGGTGGAAAACACCCTGTGTCCTCAAGAAATTCTTATCAAAGGACTTTTGTTTCAAACCAGTTTTTCTACCCAGGACCATCAGCCTCTAAACCAGATGTGGAAGTCAACACCTATTGTTGTGAAAATATAGCTGACAGAGGGGACTTGACAGTTTGCATATCAATGTGTTTGCAGGAAGTCAAGAGGCCAGTTTTTATTGGAGAACTGGATCCCATCTATGATGTATAACGACTTGTTTGGTCTTGGACTTTTAAAATTATAACTCTGATTTGCTTATCTTAACATTCTCTGATATGATGTCCTTCATTGTGACGGCTGGGATGCATAATTAAAAGACTGATTTGTTACTGTATTGTTTTTAATTGAAGAAACATTTGTTGGTTTTGTATTACTGATCTGCAATACTTATTTTCTGTCTGTGTACTTATCTTCCTTAAATGGCCATGAGTTTTCCCTTTTGTCTTCCTTTGTATTGACTTAAACTGTAACATTTACCTGTAATGATCTGCAATAGTTAGCTGGCCTTGCTGATTCTGCCACATGCAATATTATAAAAACTGAACTCTGATTTCAGACCTCACCTCACTCCTGGCTCTTCCCATATGCCCAGTGTAGGTCCTGAACAGATCTTTTGCTCTTTTGAAATGGTGCCTTCACGTGGTAAATTTCTATTTTGTACTATTTCTTATTTTCTCTAAGTAAAAATCTTATTTGTATCAAGCTATTCAATCTGTCATTTCCTTATCAAAGCTTCAACCCGTGAAACATTCCTTAAATATTACAACAAAATAATTTCTCACTCCATGGCTTGGATGCCTGCAGCTCTGAGACATGGATTCTGAAAATTTAGGTAACAGAATCACACCTTTGAGAGTTCAGGAAACTGCAGTAGGAAAAAGTTTCCTATCTGCAATTTTATTTCCTTCTCAAGTGCCAATTTCTTGTGAATCCAGAGGTTTTCTCTAAGCACCACCATTAAGTCCAGCAATCTGTCACCAGCAATAAAAGCAGCAGCCAATCTGTCCTCTGTTTTTATAAAATGTGGCACTTGCTCACTATGTCTTCTCTTACCCAAACATATACCTCATTGTCTTCCTTCTTTTAGTTTAAGGGTTTTGATTCCATCTTTTAATACAACAAGACAGGCATTTGGCTGTGCAAATTGCACCAGCAGAATGCCATTTGCCAATCCTGACCCAGAGAAGGAAATCAGACCACCAGAAGGGGCTCAAAGTTAACATAAATAATTGCTGTTTTCTTCACAGCTTTGTGAGTCATCTTCAGGCTACACAGTGAGAGGGATTCAACAATGGAATTTGGATCCAGAAGACCTTTCAGTTTCATTTTTGTTTGCTCCTTGCTGTTAGGCCTGTTATGGCTCCCAAAAAGTGGGCAGGTCAAGGTAGTGTTAAGCAGCTGTCCAAATGGCTGACTCGGTTCTTCCCTAGTGTGCTAGCAATAGACAGTGGGGAGGCCAACCATACTGACAAGTGCCCCATTTCATCCTTGCCACCAGCAGGCCTGTTGGTTCCATTTGGGAAACACTTGCTACAGTGCTAAGATTGTCAGAGGGGAATATGTGGATATTTTTAGCCTTCTTAACAGGGAATCAGGAGTCATGACAGTGGCGTAGCATGGGGCGGGAGGGCACCTGCCCCAGGTGGCCCTTTCCAGGGGGCAGCAAGCAAACCCCGCCCCACCCTGCTTCTTCCCTGGATGGCGGCGACAGAAGGCACGGCCATTCCTCTCTGGGTCTCCCTTTTTGTAGTTGCGCTTTTCCCCTTCGGCGCATTTGGTCTCCAAAGTTTGAGCTGCCTGGGCTTAGGGAGCAGGACTTCCCAGGCAGAAGGCGGCTCTTTTGCCACACTGGTGGCCAGGCTGCCCCCTCTTTGCCTCCCGCCGGCCGTGGCTGCCCTTGCTCTGCCTCATCCACCACCTCCCTCTGACAGGCACCCTGCGCACGCTCGCTTTCTGCTCACCTCCACCCGCCCACCCACCCAGCTAGCCATCAGGGGCTCTCCCTGTCCTACCGGGACTTGCATAGAGTTGGGGAACTTAAGAGATGAGATCTCGGTGCAGGAAGGCAAGGAACTGCCCGGGAAGTGAGAGGGTGGGGGGAAGGCGAGGCTAGCTGCCTGCCTGTCCGCTTCCCCCATCCCACCCCCTCGGCTTCCCTCCCTCGCATCCCTCCAGCCCGTCACTTTGGCTCTGGAGTCACTCCAGATTCATCTGCCAGCCTTGGCGAGACCCCAAAATGCCCTCCTTCTCAGTTGCCACCCAGGGGAACGGCGGACAGGCGGGGCTCTACGAGAGGTCCAGCCCTGGGGGCCTTGGAAAAGGTAGTGAAGGGTTATCTGGGTGGGAGCAGCAGTGGCGAGCCTAGATGGAGGGGGCGGCGAATTTGGTCTTCACCCCGAGCGGCGGAAGCCTGCGCGACACCACTGAGTCATGGATAGAGAAAAATTGGATGACCAAGACAAGGCCATTTTACTTAATAAACACCCACCACACACATGGGCTAACTGGCTTCCAGTTTACTTCATATACATATTAAAACAGCCATACAAAGCTTTGCCGCTGTTGCTATATGCAGTTACTGGGTCCTGCATGGCTTTTGTATGATGAATCTTTTCACATGCAAGTGGCTTTGCAACCAGATGTGCCTTAGGTAAATTGTGCTATATAACAAGTGCACAGAAGAAGTAGAAAATCGATTCCCATTATTATTTCCAGTTATTAACTAGAATCAATAACATGACAATCAGGTTGTTCTTCCTCTGTTACAGAGTCCATGTGTTATATTTATCATGCAGCTCCCCTGGTGGCTTTAGTGGTTAAGGTACTGAGCTGGAGACTGGAAGTTTGGGTTTTGATACCCAAAAGCTGTACTTGGGGACATGAACGGAGCCTCATTCGGGCATCCCTTAAAAATCCTTTCAGCCCAGAGTAATCTCTGACACTAAATTATTATTAACTTTATCATTTTTTTCACCAAGGGACAGGAAATAACAATGTACAATTTTATTGTCACTTAAAGCACCTATTGTGAAGAAATTATAAGGCACTGATTGAAAGTTGTACATACATACTATTACTGTAAGGCTTTTGCTAAGAATATCCAAAGTTTCATCAGGATTTGATTTAGAGATAGGATTAAGGTTAGGGCCATTTCTGTAGATCAGCACCAAAAACTCACCCTATGTGCAGTGAAAATTTTTCAAGTAGATTTGGTGAATCAGAAAATAAATTTCATATGCTCACAGGGGCTGCCAGAGTTCAGGAAACCATTCAGATTCTAAAGAAATTGCTAGAATTCCTCAGATAAAAAGACAAATCTATGAGTGATCACAGCTGAAGGAAGAGAACACTTGAGTATTGTCTGAGAGACAAACGATGGTAACAGCAGCAAGGAGAGCCTGTAAGACCCCATTGGCTAATAGTGAGCTTTGGGGGGGACAAGATTAGAAGCAGCTTTGTTAATAATAATAATAATAATTTTGTGTCAGAAATTATTCTGGGTTGAAAGGATGGAGAAAGTCTGCTCAGGGGCCACCTGAATGAGGCTCCTGTCATGTCCCCAAGATCTTTTCTTACCAAAATGTTCCCTATCTATCTACTTGTAATTTCTTGCTTTTGAACTGCTAGGTTGGCAGGAGCTGGAACAGAAACGGGTGCTCAAACTGTCATGCAGTACTCTGGTCTCGAACTGCCAACTTGCCAGCCTTCCAGCTAACAAGGCAAGCTTCTTAACTATTGAGCCACCACAGCCCTAGCTTTGTTAATCATTAGGATGGACTAATCTGCCTTTTTATGTGGTACTCACATTTTTCTCTGTTACAAATGTGTTACTTCTTTACTAGTTTACTCATATTCCTTTTCAGTTTTAATGAATATTCAAGGATTTCCCCTTTAATAAAATATTTTTAATATGGCATTTTCTTTAAAAAGTATTTATTTTATGTACACTCTTCTCCCCCCCCCCAAAAAAAAAAAACCCCTTAGAGAACTAGGTTGTAAAACTTATACATTGTGTAAAGTGAAGTATATAGTTAAATGCACACACAAAAAATTAGTCTGCATCTCTGGAAGGTGGTTGAAGGCTGCTAGGGTGGTTTCCACTTACACATCACCAACTAGGAGGCCATTCATCAGGGGGAAAAGAGGACAGTTTCATAGCTGAAACTCCCACAGACTGTTTGGATTGAGGAACACATTCTCTGGATTGTGTCTTTTCTTCTGAAAATTTCTGAAAAGGAAGATTGGTAGCTTTCAGCAAAAGAGAAGAACACTGTACTCTCAAGAAGGCTGACATGCCTGAAATCAGTACACACTCATTTTCCTCTTATGTAAAGGGCATGATGCAGCTTCGTAGACCAAACAGAGTTTTATTATCAAGTTTGCTTTTACAAACTACTCTGAGTGGTTATTCATCAATAATTACAGACAATGCAATTAGCTCTACATAAAATATTTAATATAAGGCCACATCCCTGGGCAAATGTAGAACAGACAGGTACTCTTTCATTTATTTTATATCATTTTCTTTGCACCCTTCCCCCCCCCCCTAAAAAAACCTCCTACTTTATGACACCATATAACAACTACATTCATTTTTCATTGGGAAACAATTTCAGTAACACACACTTATATGGTGAATTGAAAAGTGTTTACAATCTAGAATTATTGCATGGGGAAAATCTAACGTATGTTATCTCCTGTCCCTTATCTCTTTCCATTTTTAATGGACTCTGCTAGAATTTATACCAGGGGTGTCAAAACTTTTCAGGCTGTGGGCTGGTCACATGGTTCAGGGAGCTGGTCACTATGGCCTGGGGGCTGGATCTGGCCCCCAATGCCACTTCATCCGGCCCACAAAGCCCTTGTCGCTCCTGGAAGTAGAAGTAAAACATGCCCGTATGGGCATATTTTACTTCTGCTTCCAGGAGCAATGAGGGATTTGAGGACTGGATGGATTGGAGTAAGGGGCCAGATCCAGGCCCCGGGCCATAGTTTGGGCACCCCTGATTTATACCCTGAGATATTCTAGGATTTGAATCCTGGAATCTCTCAGTGTATAAAGTCAGAGGTATTTTGAGCAACTCTTGCAGCAAGACAAGATCTATGTTTAACCATAAATCTTGCCCATCACCCTCCATGAGTTCTACATATTCTGATCAATTATTGTATGGTCCCATTGGCTTCAGACAAGGAAATGGGTACTTCAAAATATCGCCTCCTGCCAATGATTCTGGCCACTTCAGTTTGAAAGGAAGTTTCCTAAAAAAAAAAAAAAGGTGTAAGTCTGTTATGATAGACTTGAAAATAGGAATAACTGATAGGAGGGAAAGTGTTAATTCTTAACATCTATTGGAGAATATACTGTATGCTGTTTTGCTGGCAGCTTAGGAAAAAATTACAGTGAACAGAAAACAGAATGTGAATTTTGTCAAATTATGCAATGATGTCTTTTTAAACCCATGATGAAAGCTAATTCACACAAGCGTCCACAATGTTCATATATTAGCCCATCTCTGCAGGTTATCCGTCCTTGTAACTCACTGCTGTGAAATTGCTTTTCCCCACAAAGTAAGAGCCCTTGACTCACTGAGCCAGCGAACCCTGAGCACTTGGTACAATCCCAAATTATTACCTGATGGGATTTTCCACAGCATCCTATGGTTAGTTCCTACTAGAGTAGAACCATTCATTCAATGACATTTTATTGTTGTTCAGTCGCACAGTCAATTCCAACACATTGCAACCCTATGGACCATTGTCTGCCAGGCACCCCTGTCCTCCACCATCCTCCTCAGCTCGCCCAGCTCTGTGCCCATTGCATCTACAATACCATCTAGCCATCTCATTTTTGGCCACCCCCTTCTTCTTTTGCCCTCCAACTTTCCCAGCATCAAGGTTTTCTCAAGTAAATCCTCTCTTCTCATTTGATCTCCAAAGTACTTTAGCTTCATCTTTACTATCTGACCTTCTAAGGAGCAGTCAGGGTTGATTTCTTTTAGGATCAACTTATTTGTTCTCCTCGCTGTCCAGAGGGCTCTCAAAACTCTCCTCCAGCACCACATTTCAAAGGCATCTATTCTTCTGCATTCAGCTTTCCTAATGGTCCAGCTCTCACAACTATACATTGCCACCTGGAATACCATTGCTTTGACTATGTGAATTTTTATTTGCAAGGTGATATCTCTACTTTTCACTATGTTCCCCAGGTTTCTCAAAGCTTGTCTCCCAAGAGTCAGTCGCCTTTTTATTTCATGGCTGCAGTCACCATCTGCAGTGACCTTTGATCCTAAGAAAGTAAAATCTGTCAATGCTTCTACTTCTTTCCCATCTATTTTCCAGGGACTGATAGGGCCTGTTGCCATTATCTTGGTTTTCTTGATGTTGAATCTCAAGCCAGCTTCTGCACTCTCTTCTTTCAACCTTAGCAGCAGTTTCTTTAGGTATTCCTCACTTTCTGCCATTAGGGTAGTATCATCTATGTATCTCAAGTTGTTGATGTTTCTCCCAGCAATTTTGATCCCAACGTGATTTGACCAACCCTGGATTGCACATTATGTGCTCCGTGTGTAAGCTGAATAAGCAGGGTGACAAAATGCAGCCTTGTCTTACTCTGTTTCCTGTTCCAAAACACTCTGTCATTCTGTATTCTGTCCTAACTGTTGCTTTTTGACTCTTGTATAGATTTCTCATGAGGTATATAAGGTGTTCTGGTATTCCCATCTCTTTAATTACTTGCCACATTTTGTTGTGGTCCACACAGTCAAAGGCCTTGGTGTAGTCAATGAAACAGAAGTAGACTTGTTTCTGATATTCCTTTGTTTTCTCCATGGTCCCACGTATGTTGGCAATGTTGTCTCGAGTCAATGGTGGGCTCCAAAAAAAATTACTACCACACTGTGGGCATGGTATGGTGGTGTGGCCAGGGGGAAAGCCTGTCTTGCACGCAAATTAAGATGACTTTATTTCAAAACTTGAATGGGCGGGGGCAGCCAGAATTTCTGCTACTGGTTCTGGAGAACTGGTGCAAACCTGCTGATGCCCACCACTGTCTCTAGTCATCCTGCCTCTTCGGAACCCAGCCTGCAGTTCTGGTAATTCTCTCTCCACATGCTGTTGCAGTCTATCCTGTATTATCTTGAGCATAACCTTGGTAGCATGTGGGATAAGTACAATTGTTCGATAATTTGAACATTCTTTGGCATTACCCTTTTTTTGGGATTGGAACATATCTTTTCCAATCCTGTGGCCTGTGTTGTGTTTTCCAAATCTGCTAGCATATAGAATGCAATAATTTGATTCCATCATTTTTTAGGGCTTTGTAAAATTCAGCTGGGATATCATCATCTCCACTGACGTTGTTGTTGCAGTGCTTTTTAGGGCCTTTCTGACTTCACTCCCTAGGATGTCTGGCTGAAGTTCAATGTTCTCATCATTGTGATTACCAGGGGGGTTGAGGTCCTTTTTGTAAAGTTCCTCTGTGTACTCTTGCCATCTTTTCTTAATCTCTTCAGCATCAACTAAATCTTTGCCGTTTTTGTCCCTTATCATGGTCATTTCTGCTTTAAATGTTCCCTTGATTTCCCCAATTTTTTGAAAAGATCTCTAGTCCTACTCTTATGTTGTTTTCCTCTATTTCTTTGCATTGTTCATTGGCATTGTTTCATTGGCATTAAAATAGGTTTCTTTATCTCTCCTTGCTTTTCCTTGAAATTCTGTATTCAATTGGTTGAATTTTTCCTTTCTCCTTTGCCTTTTGGACTTCTTCTTTCCTCTGCTATTTTAACAGCCTCATCAGACAACCACTTTGCTTTCTCACTCTTCTTTTCTTTTGGTATGGTTTTTCTTGCTGCCTCCTGTATGATGCCCTGCACTTCTGTCCATAATTCTTCTGGTATGATATTTACATAATGTACTAGCCAGCAATTGATTTAGAAGGTCTATCCTTTGTTGGAAGCTCAATAGGATAGTGGCTAAAATCATACATATTTGGATTCATCCTTATTTTAGCATGAAAGTATGAATGCAAGTTTTTTTAAAAAAATTCTCAGTGTTAGCCAGAATAGGCTGCCACTCGACTCTCTTACATGAACTTTTAACTAATCATTGTACCATGTTGAACTCTTCAGCATAATCCCTTTATGCAACTCAGTAAACATTAGCATCTGATTCCTGACAAGCTTTTGCAGTTGACCAATCCAGATGTTAGGAAAACAAAACTTTTGACAGTATATTTCCCGTTCTAAAATCTGCAGTCCAAACACTAAAAAAGGAAAGGAAAGGTTGCTCTGGTTTAGTGATTGATCCTTGCCTTATCATGAGAACCCCAACTCTGAGAACATATCTCACATAGGCAAAGAAACTAGCACAAATAGACACAGAGAAACCAGGAGGAAAAACAGCCTCTCAAAAAGAAAATGGCTCCTTGCTTCCACTAATATGCTAAACTTGTCCTTCTCTTACCTGTTTATTTGCAGAACACATCTGCAGTCATTAGGAAACTTAATAAAGAGCCCTTCTCATTTTGCAACTACAAGTATAGGGAGGTCGTACCTTAATTCTTTTTTTAATGCTGTCCTTTCTAACAAGTCATTAAATTTATTAAGTGGCTCCTTCAGCAGTCTCTTTTCACCTAAAAATGACCAGATCATCAGGATGGAACATATATCTATGTTCAATCCTCCTTCTCTTATCTCTCTTGACAAACCTCTCTCCTTCACAGTTTTATCTCTATAATTGATGAACTGCATATGACATAATTTGCAATCCTGTCAAACAACCTTTGAGTCCTCACACCAGTCTTTCAACACTTTAAGCAAGGCTTATTCAGAGTTCCGTTCGAGTTCTATCAGCAATATTTCCCCCATATGGAAGCCAGACAAAATAATTTCCTGGTAAGGTAAAGTTAAAGGTCACTCTTTCTCAAAAGCCAGTCATATCCAACTCTAGGGCTCAGTGCTCATCTCTGTTTACAGGCAAAGAGCCAGCACTGTCTGCGTCTGCAGATGTTTCTGTGGACATGTGGCAGGTATGCCTAGACAGCAGAATGCACGGAACGCTCTTTACCTTCCCAACAAAGTGGCACCTATTTATCTACTTGCTTTTGAACTGCCAGGAGATGGGACAGAGACAGGAGCTCATTCCATTATCCGGTACTTGGGTCTCAAACTGCTGACCTGCCGCCTTTCAGCCAGTATTTTAATCGCTTGATTTCCTGGTAGCACATTTCAAAAGGGGTGGGACAGAGTCCTAAAATTAATTTTCTGTCCTATTGTTCTATTGTCTGATATATTATTAACATTGTATGACACATTTATCGCACAATTTTAAACCAAAGCCCATGGTGGCCGCTTTGAGTTAGGAAGGGCTGGGGTAACCCAGCACCAACCAGCGTCTAGGCTCCCCCTCCTCAAAGTTAAAGCAGCCACTGTGAGCTTGCCCTCCGCTGGCCGCTTTGATTTGGGAAGGGCTGGGGAGAGCCTGGTTCACCTTGGAAGGGAAGGAGTGGAAAAAGCATTTCACCCTTCCCCTCCAAGGTGAGCAGGGTGGGCACTTGGATCGCCAGTGGTGCCCTCGCTGTTTTGAGACAAGCCTTGAAACAGTGAGGGCACCTCAGAGATCTCTGCTCCAAAACTGGCAGGGCTGGTCTTCCCCTGGGAAGACGCTTCCCAGGTGGAGAGCAGCCCTGCCAGCTTTGGGGCAGAGATTTCCAGAGGAAATCTGGGGGGGGGGGGGGAATGGATGTACCACAGAACATTAAGTTAACGTGTGCAATGCAAATTTCCCCCCAGATTTCCCTTTGTTATCGAGTTTTAACATCATGCAGTGCAAATGTTAACCGGGGTATTACTGTATCTGATGGCAAAACCTAAAATGGAGGTTGAGAGACAAGACATGTCTAGAGTAGCATAGGAGGATGGGAGCAAATGGGCTTTATTATTTTCCATGTTGTAATCACAGCATTGTGAGAGTAGATCAGTCAGGAGACCATTCACATCCTACTCCACAGACTAGCCTAAGGGATTTGCATTTACTGCTGGATCACAGGCAGAGGAAGAATAAAAAAGGCACAGTGTGCTGTTAGTTTCAGTTAGTAACAGGGATGGAGTTATTTGTACATGGAGAAAAAGAAATATTTTCTATCTTACTTGCAAATGTTAGGATTTGCCTTCCACTGCAAAATTAAAAAAAAAAACAGTTCAGGCAAATCCCTCCATAATCTAAGCACAGTTCCTTCATCTTACTTTCTGAATTTAGGTCTTGCTTCTTCAGTTTCCACAGGTATCCACACTGAATGTACCAATGTGATCTCAAAATATTACTATTTTGCCTATCTAGGCCTCTAGTCTAGACCTGACTTGTCGCTGAATTCTTGAAGAATTCCTGTGTCTTTTGCTTTCATTCCAATCATTCCTATTAAGTTTTTTGCCTTTTGATTTTCCCCATGACCAGCAATACCTTTGGATGAAGAAACAGATACTTGTTTGATTATTAAATATCTTGCAGTTTGGACAATTTCTCCAGGAGAATCCTGCCATAACCTGCATGTACAAACAAAGGCTGTTGTTATGTCCCAAAAAGAACGGGGATGGGGGCCTGTACTCTGCCATTTCTGTTAGCTTTAAAAGGCGATGGCTTGTCAGCTTGTTCTAAAATAGTTCTTGTCTTATAGGGAATGCTGTGGTCTTATTTGGAGTAAATTCAGAGAGAGAGAGAGTGTGTATCAAAGAAACTCTAATTGTCAAAACCTTTCATTTGACAATACCCTGTGGTCCCGTCTTTTCTACTCATCTCCCGATATCCAGCACCGTTAAAATGAACAAAAAGCTGCAATAGAATGGCTTTTTACCTTTGTACTTCCGCTGCCTGTTGCTTTGAAGTTAGTAGATTCAGGGAAATGGCTAAAAATAGGACAGCAAAAAAAAAAAATCCATGCATAATTATGTTGGGATTATTTTGAAAATGTAATGTTCTTGAGCAAATTGAGCCTTGCTTAAAATCTGAATAGGTGTCTGTGAAGAAGTGTATTGCTCTTCCAGCTGTTGAGTCTATGGAAACCCAGACATGACTTGAAAACCTAAGTGAACTTCCAGATCATACATATTATTACACAGAGTTGAGTTTGAATTTACAGGGGAGGAAGAAGATCAGGGGCGCTGTTAACAATTTATAGGAACTGCTTTCCCTGTATTTATATGTACATGGCAAGAGCCTTCTTCTTCCTAGATGTAATAACATGAAAGATTATATTTCACATCAGCAAAGGTCAACATCCCCCAGCATGGAAATGATCACGGAGAAGGATTTTTAACCTTGACCCATCTGACCCTGGGCTGAAGTAATCTTTTTATTCTTTTGTATAGAGAAGATGAGTGTCTGAATTCTCCTGCCATCTAGCTCTTAAACCAAAGGGCACTTTAGACTTAAATTATGTAATATGATGGTGGTTCATCTTCTGTCTGTTGTGTATTATTAAGGTGGACTGAGGTGGGCTTCTATGTCCAAGAGTTGAGGTAAATGAAGAGGAAGAATCATTCACATCAAAGTACACACTAGAAAAGGAATTCATAAGAGCTGTTAGTAGCTGGGTTCACTGCCTAGGAGCCAGCCTTATGTGTTGTAGTGGTTGCACTCTTGAAGTAGATTTGGATTCAAATCCCTATTCAGCCTGAGTGATCTTGAGCCAATCATTGATTTCCAGCCAGACCTACCTTACACAGTTTTATTGAGATGAAAAAATGGAGAGCCAGAGAGCCATGTACACCAACCATCTTGAGCTAATTGGAGGAAAGCCTCAGTATTAATGAGGCAAATACACTTTATTTATTTATTTGATTTCTGCTCTTGAGTATGAGCTTTCCTCCCCTTCTTTCCCTTGCTGTTTTTCTTAATGTTACACCCTGCTTGCCTTCCAAACTGGAAGGCTGAGTTACAGCAAGAAGAATTTTCAAAAGCTATTGTATCTCAAGAAAAGAAGGGGGAGCAGCTGGGGATTGAGAGAGTTGTAGTCCAAAAAGGACACCTTCCAAGTTCTGTAATACTCTCTTAGAGAAAAACAAAAAGGAAATTGGGAAGGTTTGAGTAGGAAATTGAATGAACTTGCTGAAACCTTAAATGGAAGGAAGCTACTTAGGGTTTCAGGGCAGCACTTATTTTTTCTATATTATTTTCTTTTTCAAAGCATTTATCTGCTAAACCAAATAATTCTTTAAAAACATAGTATATAATCAGATAGGAAACAAGTCTAACTTATGTGAACTTTGATACATGAAAGTTCATACCAAAACCATTTTGTCAGCCTTTAAATTGCCGCAATATTTTGTCCTTGTTTCCTTCTCTCAATTTGCCAACTAAAATGAAAGAAGAAACTTCATGTTCTTTAACAAAAATTACTTTTTATACATATTTTGGAGTCTCAGGGTTGAAAATGGAAATTGTTTACATTGGTTGAATAGTATGATATTATGGAAGAATTAACTTGTTCCAAAAATATATCTTTTAAGTTCTGATTTTATCATAATTTATTAGATTTATTAGAGCTCTTCTATATGGAGATTTTTTTTCCATTTGAAAAATCAGTTTGTATACCATCTTATTGGAAGCCTTTCCTGAAATCCTGAGAACATTCATCTTATCTACCTTTGCTTTAGCCCTCCCTTCCCCCAATTTCCCATACCATCTTTCTCCTTTGGTTATTTTTTGGCTTCATTTTGTACAGAGAGCAGCATTCAGCACTATGACACTTACAAAGTATTTTGGCACTAAAACACCATGAGTAACTGGAAGCAAGACTTGAAAATATGCACAGCAGTTGTTTTTACAGATACTAGGGAAACCTTTACCTTTACCTAACAAAAACTAGAAATAAGGGGGGCTGCATTGGCTTAGTAGTTAAGATGCTGAGCTTGGCAGGTCAGCAGTTCAAGACCTGAGTGTTCTGTGATGGAGTGAGCTCCTGTCTCTATCCCAGCTCCTGCCAACCTAGCAGTTCAAAAGCAAGAACTTGCAAGTAGATAAATAGGTACCACTTCAGCGGGATAGGTAACAGTGTTCTATGCGCTTTGGTGACTAGTCATGCCTGCCACATGACCATAGAAATGTCTGCGATGCAGACAGCGCTGGCTCTTCAGCTATAAAGGGAGATGAACACACACACCCCTAGAATTGAACACAACTGGCTTTCAAGCAAGGGAAACCTTTACCTTTAACAAAAAAATTATCACTTTCTAATCCCAGGATTAAAGGGTTGTTTCTCCATCCACTCAACCCCAAACTCTTGAAAAATTTTGCTTGTTTTGGAAGCAATCAGCCTTCTTGACAGAGCAGGTGGGGAAGTCATAGAGGAAGACAAAGAGCACAAGAGCCAAGACATCTGTGGCTTCCCAGAGAACTGATCTCACAACACAAGATAGCTGAACACCACCATCTGCTGCCTGCTGAAGCCCCTTGTATAGTTGAGATGTGAGTCGCAGCATACACCAATGATTTCCTAGCACAAGTGACAAGCACAAAGCTAGCACAAGCTTCTTGATCTTCTTTGTTTTCTAGAAAGAAGTTTTCTGTAGCTATAGGGCTCCTGTGAGCTTAGTTTAAGGCTATATACACAACTGCGAGTTCCACAAGTTTGTTGCCACAAAATCAAGGTACTGTATAGGTTGCAGGTAGCACATTAACAAAAGAAGGGAGAAATAGAAAAGCAAGACTATTTGTTGTTGCTGATGTTGTAGCCCTTTAATTATGGTGAAATTCCCATCTCAGAGAAGTTCAGTCCCTTATTATCTTTTCAAATGAAAACTTTTTTATTTTATTTCAGTAGGCTTTTGGATTGTGTTAAATATTTCCTCTACTGTGTTATTTTTTGAGTTTTACTTAAAAATGCTGGCTCATAAGTCCCTACCCAGGCTGTAGAGAGTAGGGCTCTGCTAGGGAAGGGAGGAAGCGTGCTATTGGGCTGCTGGGCAGAGGGGCAGGGCAAACTCTGTGCTGGGAGGAGGGAGGAAGCGTTCCCACTGGACTCTGGGCAGAGTTGTGGGGTGAATTCTTGGGAGATGGTACGTGTGACCACAGAGAGGACAGATAAAGACTTACAGGCCATCCTGTATATTTCAGCATTATTTCCCCAGATTTTGATGTATTAAATGTGCTAATTGTAATTCTATCTCTACACCTTATTTGATGCCCTTAGGCTGAGCTTTAAAAAGCAAGGTGGGCATGAATTTAAATGTTTTTTGAGAGGACTGTACTTCAAACCTGGTGCAAACACTGAAAACAAACAAATAAGTAGAGAAAGCAATGAGCGGTGCACATGGCAGGGATGGGTGTGTGCTTTTCCCATCAGGCTTACAAGTGCGACACATTTCTGAATGGAAGCTAGCTGGGCTTTAAGGACCAAAAGGACCCTTCAGACTGGAACACTGTTTGTAACACACACAGAATACAAAATGCATCTATACAGGCTCAGGCTCATTATCACACTCCTCATTATCTCTTTCAAACAAAGCAAGGTTCAGCACAAGTCTTTCTGCCAAACTGATGATATATTTGTTTTGGCAGGCTGATGAACAGCTTTTAAGCTTTTAATGTTTTCTATTGTTTGAATAACAAAGTGGAAGAATGGGACAGGGAAGAAACCCTTAGATACATACTTGTACACTGTTTTAACTTTTTATGATTTTTAGAGTTAAACATTAAGTTTTAAGTATAAATAGCATTAATATAGATTATCCTATGTTTTAACCTTGATGTAAGTCGCTCAGAGTCGGGTTCACCCGATTGGGGCGGGGTAACAAATGCAATAAATAAATAAATACTCCTGACTGTCACTGCAGCTCTCCAGAAGCTCAAATTAGATTGAGAGTGGAGTTAAGAAAGAGTGACCGTAGACGACAAGCGAGAATTTCCTTTCTTTAGAATGCTGTTGGTAATACAGTAAAACCTCGGATAATGCTAAAACTTGGTTCCACAAATCTTAGTGTTATCCATTTTTAATGTTATCTGATGAATGCATCCAATAACGTTAATATCCTATGGGATGCATCAGATAATGTTAAAACTCCATTGAGATACATTGTAACTGGAACAGTCTTTAGCTAACATTATCCGATGCATCCCATAGGATTTTAGCGTTATGTGATGCAATTTTTTTCACCAGATTGCTTAACATTATCCAGTTTTAGTGTTATCTGATGCAAACGTTATCTGAGGTATTACTGTAGGAGTATTCTAAAGCAATTCAGGTTTTACTCCTTCTACTGATGGCTTTGCAGAATAACAGCCGATGTTGAATTTTCTTCTTCTTCTTCCAGGGCACCACTCAAGCTGGGGTATAACAAGATAAGCCCTGGAAGCATCTGTACCTTTTAAAAAATCTGTCCTTGTTCCAGCTTATTGAGTAATTGGCTCCAGCCAGCATCCACACCAATATCTAATTGTGATTCTAAAAGGCTACCTTATAATGCTTCAGAAAATTTGTCTTTGTAGCTCTCTTGTTGTTTTCCTTGACAAGCAGTGACTCTCTCTTTGGTCTCAGGCAGAGGTCTTTCATATCATCACCTAGTCAGTTTTTTAGACTGGAGATATCATGAATTGAGTTGTTAAGTCTGTGCTCCTTTTATGTGCCTCCTTATAAAACACAGAGATACAGAGAGCATCTGTAGCTATGTATCCATCCATTTCAATCATTTTGACCCACCTTTGTTTTTGGACCACTTCAAGCCTGGCTCAAACAATAAAAATCAACAGTGACTTCTGATCTGGAAAAATTAAGAATGTCTTTACTCGACCAGTAGTAATTTCACATGCAACCCTTGTCCACATTTGACACTTCTCCTCTAGACCACGAGCAACTGATGTTCCTACTGCCAACTTTTTACAAAGGATTACTGGCCCAGCTTTCTTCTTTATGCAACTTTTGCTGTAAACAAGGGTTCTATATAACACTTTATATTTTTTCAGTGTTAATTCAAATCATTGGACACTTTATCAAAGGTCACACCTTTTCAATAATTAATTAAGAAATTAAATCTATGTACATGATTCTCACAATATAATTAATATGCTTCTCTTTTCCTAAACTGTTGTTGTAATCCAATCTCCAATACAATATCACTTTCCTTGGCAAAGAAAAAAACATAAACAGTGGGCTATAATGTTCATAAAGCTCCATGTTCATGATACACGAGAAATAATGAAAGACTAGTGCTCTAGTTTTAGAACTAATTCTATTTTTATTTTGTTTTTAATTCAGAGTTCAAAACTTTACATGGAAGGTCCACTCTGATCCAAAATCTTACTCCACAAACTATTCTGATGGCTCATATAGGATATAACATTGCTTGGCATATGCTCAAATATTTGCTTAAAACCTCATGATTATCATAATACTGAGTTATAGTCATGGCACAGAAAATTATCCTGTTAGCCTGCCCACTTCTTCCATCTCCCCAGACACAAGTTACAGCCCAATTTATGGAATCAAGCAGCTTTTATTCAGCACAATATCAATGGGCAAACTATATACAAGGAAACCCTGGGGGGGGGGGGTCTGGTTCCTCTCACCAACCCTCCTAGAGTCCACAAATGGTTCTCACACTGAGCCCTAAAATCCTTCAAGGCTACAGTATGGCTTTACAGCAACAGGAACAGGTAGTCGTAGAGCAGGTCCTTGCTGCCTTGGTTTCCCCTGAAGTCTGATCCTTATAGAACTTCTCCTTCTGTTCCCTATGCCTTTCTCTCTTAATTGTTGTTCTGCCCAATTAGGTTTCACCACCATTCATTCACTAGTCTGATGAGTTTTCTCCTGTAACACTTGCACCTTGACCCACCAGTGGTCTTCGTTATACACATAAGGCCAAGCCAGGGATAATTTCAGGTCTTCTTTGTGTTCCTCTGTTGTGCCATGAATGCCTTATTGGGGTGCTTCCTTGGCAGTATCCTGCCACCTTTCCTCCAACCCTGTCTCACCTGTCTCCTCTCAGAACTCTTCTCCTCGGACATTATATCCTGTGATTTCCTCTAGGGCACCTCCTACCACTGCCAGCTCCAAAGGCCCTGCTACCTCTGCCCCTGCACTGCCCATTGCTGGATCTTACTGCCTTCCAAGACCTTCCTCCAACTCTGGAATGGCCCCTGCTGCTTCTGTATCTTCTGTCCAATGTTGATGGGTCCAATGTTGATGGGTCATGTCTATGGTTGGGAACTCTGGAGTGGGGGTCATTGTGGGGTGATGGGCCACTGGAACTCTGAGGCTCCTCAACACACATTACTACAATGTTGCTCTAAATCTAGAATTCACCACAATGCGCAACACAGTGCAATGTTAACCTGGCACAGGTGGGGCTGTTATACATTTCACACTTAAATTGACTAAAAAGGAAAGTTGGTTTAAAATGTTTTTCCAGTGGGAAATGTTTGAACTAGATGATTTTGAAGATCCTTTCCAATTCTAAGTGAATGGAATTGGTTACACTTTGGGTCCTTTAACATGGAATGGTAGCATTGGGAGAATAGGTCCACTTGCATAAGACTTCAAGTTAAAGAAAGGAGATATAAAGCATAGCGTGAGCTATCCAATGCACACAAAGACCTTTGTATATAAAAACCTGGTGTGTGCTTCCTTAAAATGGTGGAGGGCAAGGAGGTTACATGAATCAAGTCTATATGTGGAATGCCTGACTCACACTATGCTTTATATGCACAGCAGGAACCTAGCAGCCAAGGAAGAAATAGCATATAAAAATCAAGGCATGGAATGGAGTACATCTTAAGAAATATGGGGACATTTTGTGGATAATACTCAGAGCATATAAAGGAGCTTTTATTGACAACAATTTGATTTGTTTGTTTATTTACCTCCTCCTTCTATTTATCTCCACACACACCCAACTCTCATTCAGACTTTTCCATTTATTTATGTATTTCTTTATTGGATGTACTGAGGCACGAATAGTGGCTGACTTGTGTAAAAAGCTCGTTAAAAATCCAAAATATGCCCTCTGGAAGAAATTTTGCAAAAGGTTTGAAACCACAAGGACTGTAGGCTAATTCATGCATTGAAAGCCATGTCATTACAAGGGGGTGGGGGTACCACACCTGGCTGCTCCTCTGCTGAAAATCAGGAAGAAGCAGTCACTCGAATTCATGTAAATTGCAGCGTGCAGTCTAGCAATGCTTACTTGTTTCTCTGTGCAATGCTCTCACAGGACATTTGCAGGATTTTTTGCCTAAAGTAGAGGATAAAACTGTGATTGCTTATGATACTTTGAAACTTAGAATGGCATGCTTATCAAATTACAGGAGAATTAAAATGTTGGTTTTGTGAGATACAAAAAGCCTGTTCCATTCCATGACCTTGAAAAGACAAAGATTATAGTCAACTCTCTTCCTTCTCCCAAGAGCAGAGAAGGAAAATGTGTTGCAGCATAGACACCCAGAGGACAGAAGCCACAATTACTATGCTCAGTATAATGAGGCTCAGTATAAGGGGATGTGGTGGTTCAGTGGTTAAGAAGCTTGCCTTCTTGGCTGGAAGGCCAGCAAGTTGGCAGTTCGAGACCTGCGTACTCCAAGATGGATTGAGCGTCTGTCTCTTGGGGACATAAATGGCATTTTATTCAGGCATCTCCTGAGCGGAGTTTCTCCAGCAAAAATCCTTGCAACCCAGAATTATTTCTGACATGAAATTATTATTATTAATATAATGAAGCTATACTGGGGGTTCTTTCCCTATACTGGGGGTTCTTTTTCATCTCCTAAGATGTCAAATGCACATGCACATACACAAGTAAACAACTTATATTGTGAATAAAGTGTTTAGGCATGTTAATCAGAAAAAACATGAGAGTTCAATGCATGCTTGGTGGCACATCATGTGTGAAAAAAGCCCTCTGGGAACATCATTCTTCAAATAAGAGAACTAATAAACTCCTTGCCTGATATTCAGAAGGGGAAAAAACCCAAAATCTGAGATACTAGTCCTCACTAACAAGTGGAGTTTCTTTCAATGAGCTTATGTATTAGGATACATCATTATCACCTTCTCCTGCCTTTGCATTGTGCAAGGATCATATGGTTCTCGTTGCTGTAACAGAATAGCTCCTTTTTAAAAGGTGCTTTTCTATTAGCCTTGTTACCCACTTAATTGAGTTTAAGTATACTTAAAATGGCGATTTTGGATCTGGGGGAGATAGAAGAATTCAAAACACTTAAACCAAAATGAAAGTGAATATGTGATTCACTTGCTGTAAGTTCATGGGCTGAACTCCTCCCTAAGGAGGAGGGCCAGAGGTGTAACCCAGTGACGCACGCGTGTGCACACACACACAGAGAGAGAGAGAGAGAGAGAGAGAGAGAGAGAGAGAGAGAGCGAGCTTTTGCTCTCTATGGAATGCTGTGGAGCGATTCTGCAAAATGTGAGACTTGTGGAAGGAGGGGGGGTGAGGGTTCCCCTGGAACCTTAATGGTTAATTTCTGCTTTGAAATGCTTGCTGATCTTTTGATGAACTGCATCCTGTATTTTACTATGCTTTCAATATTTTGCTTGAAGAAACTTGGAGTGGTTATTTGGCCTAATCCTACCTTTTCTACACACATTTGGGACCTGGATTGCCTAGCCATGAAGAAGCAATCCAGAAGAACAAAAGGCCTACTCGAGAGGCAGGTCCCTTCTGTTACTGCCAAAGAGACTACATGGACCCTTGACATCAACCTGACTGGTCTGCAAACTTAGAATAACATATCTTTATCCACTCACCAAACATCTTTAATAACGTGGATGCAATTTGGCTTTAATTGCCTCTACCTGTTGACTTGATTCCCAGTGTGATGTAGTGGATAGAGTGACAGACTAGGATTCAGGAGGCCTAGGTTTGACTCCCACAGTAATGAGAACTCACTGAGGAGTGTAGCTGATAAAAAATACTCCTTAAATATTTCACTTATCTTGAAAGCCCTAATACCCACTGCCAAACCTGGAACTCCTATAAGACTAGTGGCTAGTGCTATATATATAACTGAACTGCACGGGGGGGGGGGGGGTTGGTGGCTGGTTTCCTGCCAGTAAAAACCAGGATAACAGCAGCTTGGTGAATAGAACAAATTGTAACCCTAGCCTTCTGATGGAGGCTGCTGTGCTTTTGTGTTGGATTTCCCACAGCCAAAATTGAACTTTTCATTACACAAGCAGGTGATTTGAGGATGGTGGGGGCCCATTACAGAGCTATTGTTAGGAGAACAGATTGGGAAATTCCATGCTGCCAGAGGTGAGCCTTCAGTCCAGCCACCATAGGGCAGTTTACAGCCAGTGTTTCAACTCACCTCAAGAAAACATGGCAGGACAAGAATTCACAGGAAAAAGTCTCTGCGTCATTCGTGAAATACTGGCACACAGGCCTGATGAAGTGAACTTTTGTCTAGGAAAGTACACACTAATTGCTTGATTTTTTTAAATTAAAAAGTGATCTAATAAAGCTGTTACCTCCTCCAACATTGTGTGCTGAGAGGATAAGGCAGGAGAGGGATTTTTGAATTGTCTTATATAGGGAGAGCATCATTCCACATTCCAGCAGCTTGAAGTGGTTGTTGTTTTTATGGGAAAGGGTACAAGAGGTCATGTGCAGGAATTAATGGAGAAAATCAATGCCACTACTTTGAGCTTAGTGCAGCAAAGTGCTGATCTCTATAGCTTCCATGGATGTAAAGCTATAGAATGGCCCACTTACCCATGCCTTAATAATACCCAGAGTTGACTATTTTGACAAATCATGTATGAATCCTCTCTGCAGCCTCAGGAACATCATTTGAACTCAGAGAAATATAAAACAATGGTGCTACAGTCATCTACAAGCTTCAGATATGAATTTTGGGATGGATGTTTGGTAGCTTCATGACAACTTGACCAAATAATCATAACATGATTTGATTTTCTATCCTAGTAGCAAGATAGTGTTTTTCATGGAGAGATTATTTCAATGATCTTTCAATTTTCATTTCAAAGCCATTTCACTCACGTGAAAATTAAATGTTTCAATTCTCACATTTGTTGGCAAAGCAGAAAAACAACAATGTTAATAGAATGCCTTTCAAAAAATGCAACACTGCTTTAATTCATGAACAAAGGTGCAGGCTGAAAAAGAGTTTTATGCCTCACTTCATGGGTTGTGGGAGCAAGAATCATATGTGCATGCCTGAGCATTTTAACTGGAAAACATCTCATGCCAAGCACAAGACTGTGGCTCTCTGTGTGTGTGTGTGTTTGTGTGTGCGTGCGTGTGCATGCGTGCGTGCGCGTGCGTGCGCGTGTGCTCTTAGTTATCACAGTTAAACAAGCCCCCAAGACAAGAGGAAATGACAGGAATTTACCTAACTTTAAAGGACATCTAACAAAATTAAACATCCAAGACATTAATACTCCAACCAAAGAGTTATCTCTGAAGTAGCCCTCCTGTAGAGAGGCAATATAGATTGGATTGTCTTCTTTTGTTATTGAGCTACAAAGATTTTCTGGGAAAGCAAACATTTAGAGCATTCTATATTTTCATAAGCAGAGTCTGCCCATCTTCTTCCTGTGAATTGTCCTGAACTATCAGGATTACCCAGTGAGCAACATTAAGATCAGCCAATTAAGAGGACCTATGGGTAAATTCACAAGTCTGAAAGTCTTATTGTTGAGGAATACAACCCTGAAGAAAACCTGCTCTGGGTGGAAACATACTATAAGCAGGAGATATGCAATCAGTGTCATGCTTCTAGTTTTCTTCTCAAATTCATTATCAACATGATCATTTGAATCTATGAGGAGATGGTTCACCAGCAAGCATCACTGAGACAGAAGCAGAGAAAACCCACTAGCTCTGTTAAAATATGATTTCTGTGAAGGCTCCTCTCTGATTGTCACTTGGAATCAAACATTCCAGCAGCAAAATGATATTAAGGTGGGCAGTTGGGCAGTTCAAAGAATCCAAATGAAATAATATGCTTTTTCCCCTCTTTCTTCTCCAACCATTTTTTTAAAAAACTATGTTTTTAAATTTTTAATTACAGTATCTTACATTCATTCTATTTGTGTTAATTGTGGATGAGGAACAGCATCAAAATTCCTCAAATAAATATCAATTCATCATAGCTGAGTGAAGATTCAAACATGGACTTCAGTCTTCACCATTTTTTATCTGAATTAAAAAAGTGCCCATATCTTCATAAAACACAGAGTTCCTTTTTAGTTCACACCTAACATGTTCATAACAATTCATAACTTGCTATCCCCAATCAGAAATACAGTAGCTCAACGCGTAAGGAAAACACCATACACCTGATGTCCAGGAGGATCCCAGAACCCAGATAGATGAGGAACTAACATGGTAAAGCTTGTGGCTTTAGAAAAATTCCAAAGGCAGTGGAATCTTTCACTGTGCTTTGAAGACAATTTGTGAAAAACTGATCTGTAAATTTTAACCCATAAAAATAGTTTAGTTTTATAAAAGTGATTTGTTTGCTTTTAAAAGAACATAAAAAGTCATCAAGTAAACATAAAATGTTTTGCTGAATGAATAAATACAGTTTCTCAAGTGATGCTTTTATTTTTATTTTATTTTTTTTTAAAAAAATCTGTTTTAGGAATAATGAGTACATGCTATCTTTTAGATCAAAAATATGCTTCCATCCAGTGATGGGATGTCAAAAATTCTACTACCACGCCATGACGTCATGGACGTCATGGGCGTGGCCAATGTCATGACGTCATGACGTCATGGGCGGAGCCAACATCATGATGTCATGACGTTGTGGGCAAGGCCAAAAATAAAAAAAATAAAAAAAATAAACATGCACACAGATCCGTAAATAACTTAAAGAAATAAAATAAATAAATAAATAAATAAAAATTAAATAAAAGTACAACCACCCACCCAAAACACAAATAAATCACCCACCCACCCTAAATATAAAAGCCTCACTTACCTTCCTTGGCGCTGACGAACCTCCATGTGGCCCGGGGCCACCCGGCAAGGCACGCTGCCCCCGACTGTGGCCGTTTCCTCCTACGAAGGCCGCAGCCGGCCCTGCATCCGCCGGCCACGGCCGCCACAGCCGCCTGCCTGGCCACCGAACTCCCACGGGCACGTTGGTGCCTGGCTGCGCCGTCCGCCCACGCCGCGCCCTCCTAGGGACTTGGGCCCAACAAACCCCCGTGCCCTGGGTAAGCCCGGCGGGGCTCGCCACCGCCGCATCGTCTTCCGCCGGGCGCCTGCTGCTTCCTCGGGCCGTTGCCTTTTCGGCCCTGCCGGGCTTACCCAGGGCATGGGGGTTTGTCGGGCCCAAGTCCCTAGGAGGGCGCGGCGCGGGCGGACGGCGCGGCCAGGCACCAACGTGCCCGTGGGAGCCAGGTGACCGGCTAGGGAAGGTGCCCTTCTCTTAGGGCTGCCGCCGCTGCTGCCGGAGCCACTCTAAAAAGGGGCGGCTCCAGCTTCGGAAGATTTTTTTTTTTAATTGGAGCCATTTGGCTCCAATTTAGTGCGCATGTCCAGAAACTCAATTTGACGCATGCGCAATGCGTCAGATTGAGTTTCTGCACATGCGCAGTCAATTGGAGCCATTTTAGCTTTTAAAAAAATTCTTTCGGTGAGGCGTCCGGAACCAGACGCCTCAAAAGTGGACTCCCCTCCCGGAGAACTCTCCGGGATTGGTCCTACCGGTTCCAGGGATCCGTCTGGAACCGGGGACATCCCATCACTGCTTCCATCTCTCTTTTGTGTCTGTGTCAGAAACACCACAGTACAATTTAAAATATATCGGAAAACTTTTATCCAATAATGAGCTATATCAAAAACATTTGTGGAAACTAACAAGTCTGCCATAGTACATTTTGAGGCACACTGACAATGGTGTGAAGTTGCCTATTCTTCTCCGCATTTGCAAAGGATTGTGTCAATGTGAAAGCCCTGTTTTCTTAGCATCATTGTCCATTTCTACTCTGCAACCTATCAGGCAACTTGCTATTGTTTTAATCTTGGGTAAACCACCCAGAGTAGTTTGCGTCTGTAACAAGTCACTTGATTGGCTACTGAGTGTATTTATATATATCCAATTGGATGTCCTTCCAAATTTCTGATATATCAATAAATTCCAAGTAATCCAGTTCTTCATATGGGTGAGAGCTAAATTTTCTTAGGATTACATCCATTTCTGAAATAGCAATTGTACTTATGTAGTAGCTTAGTGGTTAAGACACTGAACTTGATGCCAGGTCAGCAGTTCAAGACCCAAGTGCTGCACGACAGAGTGACTTCCCATCTCTGTCCCAGCTCCTGCCAATTTAGCAGTTTGAAAGCAAGAAATTGCAAGTACATAAATAGGGACCACTTGGTGGGAAGGTAAACAGTGTTCCATGCACTCCAGTGTCTAGTCATACTTGTCACATGACCACATGGCTATAAACAGAGATGAGCACTGAACCTTAGAGTCAAATACGACTGGCTTTCAAAAAAAGGTGACCTTACCACTCCATAGCACTTAGAGCTATGATTTACAATGTAATTAACAATAAGGATTGAAGGCTGAGGTGGCATGGCAATCAAATAATGTTTTGAATCTTTCACTATTAGCTTCTCCCTCTCTCCATGTGTTACTGGATGCAATACCTGCTAGGGAATTGATCTTATTAATAGGGGTCTGGTAAGGAATCTACAGCTTTCAAGGAATGCTATATATACCTGCTTTGCATCAGCTGGACAATGCCACATTGGACTGGAGAGTTTGCCTGCAAAGTAGCATAGGACCAAGATTGTAATTCTTAATTATCTTTGTTGATGTTAAACCTCCTTGCTGGCATAGTCTGCAGACACTTAAACATTCATTCCAAAACTTCTACTGTTTAAAATGGCTGACTTATGGGGTCTTTTTTCCCTTTAAATTGGATAGTATTTTTTTCTGGGAGTAGATGAGCTTATTTGGGGGATGGAAAATATCCTATTTTATAACAGGAAAATAACAGGCTATATCTACGTTGTTATGTTGTTACACTGATGTTTTCATTTTATTTATGTAAACCACCTATGTAGAGTGGTGAATCTTTCCCTAGATGGACAGTATAGCAACCAATCAACCAATGTTTGTGGCTGTCGGTCTCAGCTGGTTCCCACTAGCATTTGAAGAATATTGTTCCTTGGGAGAACTTTTGCTTTGTATTTTGATAGAAATAATTAATATCAGACAGTAATTAAATCAAATCAAATCAAATTCAATCAATCAGTTGGTCAGTCAGTCAGTGTTTGTAGTTGTATGCCTCAGGTGGTTGGTTAAATAAAACAAATTTATTTACTGTTAATATGCTTGCACAGACTAACATGGCTGCCACTTCAAAATTTTCAAAAAAGAAAGCTGGTGCACCACAAAAACTCAATAAAACTCCTCAGTATTAAAAGTGCCACAAGAACCTGGTGGTGGTTGTTGCAACAGACTAACACAGCTGCCACCATAGAAATAACTGTATAAAGTACACTTTGAGTAAGCAAGGGATGATTGAGCTCTTCTCATTCCTAAAGGAAATTAGACTGCCTCTTCTCCTTAATCCCCCAAATCCTCCATTAATTGCTTTTTGTCCTTTCATCTGCTGAGGAAGATGATTCTCTGGGTAGCCAGCTGACCAAACTTCCACTCACTAGAGGTCAGAAGAAACAGGACCTGGCTCATTTCATCCCTAATCCTTTTCTTTCTTCCTAATTAATGCCACAGCCTTGAGTTTGCAAGAGCTCAGCAGGGCTGTGGAGGACAGGACATTCTGGAGGTCTCTCATTCATAGGATTGCCATAGGTCAGAGATGACTTGATAGCACGTAACAGCAGAAAAAAATCAATAAACTGCATGCAAAGCAATCTCAAAGAACCCAAGTGCTGAATATAGTTAAATTGGTCGTTCACATGTACTGTGTGCCTGAGATTTGAAAAAGAAAAACAAAGCCACTCCCTCTGTAAAACTGATATCCTTACATTCGTATAATTTCATACTTCTGCTGGCAAATCGTTGTGGATTTTTTGGTAAAGACAGAACACCTCTGCATAAAGGCTTGTTTGAGTCAGAAAAATATGGATTTCACACATTCTACCAAGTGAAATGTTTTCCCTTTTTTACCTTAAAATACTAAACATGTAGCAGAAAGCTAGGAAAAGTAAAACCTAGCATGCAGCTACCTGGTTAGTTCACAGACCATGTAGAAAATGATTGATCCCTTAGATCAGGGTTCCTCAAACTTGGCTCTCCAGGTGTTTTTGGACTTCAGTTACCAAATTCCAAAGTCAGCACTCTGCTGATAAGGGCTTCTGGGAATTTAAGTCCAAGAACATCTGGAGAGCCAAGTTTGGGGAACCCTACCTTAGGTGAATACTCTGGGTCTTTTTTTAACCCCCCCCCCCAATCTTAGTTAGATAACTTTTTACATCACTCAGTCAGTAATATCTGAAGAAAGTTTTTTTAAAAAAAGCACCAGGAAAGGAAGACAATTTTTGTCTTGTTCTTGAGAACTGCATAAATTTGCCTCTGACAGTGACAATGAACTAAATCCTTTTTCTGTCTAATCGAACCTCTCCAAAATCTGTGCAATTAGGACTCTTCTTAGCCCCTTTTCCTCAGTAAATAACATGTAGACATGGGCAAATCACATACCTGTACTAGTAACAGTTCTAAAAATAACAAGTTCAACAGTTGCTAAGTGGTTCATTGATTCACACTTTTTCAACAAGATAAATGAAGTCTGACAGGTTGTGATGGAAGAAGCCTTCCACCCACACCCTAACCTTAAGAAAGGAAGCATTCAACTGCACAATTGTGCCATCAGAATGCCATTTGCCAATCACAGACCAGAGGAGAATATCAGACCACCAGGCAGGGCCAATCATGTTAGTTTGAGTGTGGCCCAAAGTTACCATAAATAACCATTGTTTTCCCCACAGCATCGTGAGTTGTTTGCAGACTACATAGTGAGGAGGATTCACTGACAGATTGGATCCAGAGGTCTTTCATTATCATTTTGCAGAAGAGTTTTCAGTTTTGTTTGTGATTGTTCCTCATACTTGGGCATATGATTGTGGGCATATTGTGCAAAAAAGAGACTTTGGCTCCTGCCCCCCATCAAGTGAGGGGCCAGTTGGTTCTACCCTGACTGGTGTTTTGGGAGTTTAATTCCCATGGTTCATGCGAATGCAAAATGTGCAAATACATGAGTGTTTGTTGTGTGGAGCCAATCATGCAATCACTGTATGCCAAAGATTCAGACAGGTGGGAAAAGGAGGTAAAGATGGGAGTGTGAGGAAATGACTTCCCGGACCTTCGTCTGGTCAGCCTAAAGGGGCCCAGCCCAATTAAATTAGATACATTATGCAAATGGCTCATGCTTAGGGTGGCACACTTTCTGGAAGAAGGTTTCACTTTTGGTTTTCACATTGAAGCCAGGGGTGAGCGGGTTGCAAAATGGGTGGATAATCTCAAATCGGTTAAGGGGGAGGAGGAAATTAATTTTGAGTAGGGACCAAATGATACAAAAGAGATGTTCTGGAAGGAAATTACAACAGTTCAGGAGAAGCAAGAGAAATCCCTCTTTTATCTCTTTTTTCTGCTCATTTTCCTCCTTCAATCCTAACTTTCCTAGCTCTTCCTTCTAAACTCTTTCCCCTCCTCCTTTTTAACTACTATCATTATGCCACTCTACTTCTCCCCTTCCTCCTCAGCTGCAACAATACTCCCAACCCATTCAGAGTCAACCCAACCCCAATCTACTAGAGATCTAGAGGTTTTGCACTCTGGACCCTTGTCTGCAGGAGGCAGTGGGCTGCCTTGTCTTTTGATGTCTCCTCTACAGGTATTGTACCTGCAAATTTATCTGCAAAACAAAGCAAAGTGGGAGTATTTGTCTGTTTCTAAAGTGAAAGAAGCAGGTCTGAAGTGGCTCTTTCATCCAATGAAGCTTCTCCCAACCACTGAATTTTACTTCTGTGATTCAGAGGTTAAAAAACTAGAACAGTACACACACACCCCTGCAAGAGATCCAGGTCTGACAAATGGTAATGAGACTGGATTCACTTGCCCAAATTTGTCAATGTATTTGTTCTGGGAACCTATATTTGCAATTGTAGTTGTAGTTGTAGTAGTTCCTTCTCATGCAGTGTGTCGCTTCTACAGCATATCGGGCAATGAGGCTCTTTGTTGTTTCTTCAGCAATAAGATTTTACAGAGCTGGGCTTGGGACCAGGCAATGGTAGCCTTTTGTCTTCTCTTTCTCTGTTGTCTTGGAGCAGCATTTGTTGGTATACACTAGACGTAAATGTTTTTAGATGAATAAAAAATTTTATTATATTTTTAGATAAATAAAAAAATCATTATACTTTGTTCCATCACTGCTTCTTTTGTTCATTTGAATTAAGACTTTTTTCCAGTTGGTGAACGGAAAGAGTTACTCCTTCCAAAACAGTTTGCTGTCGTATAGCTATTAAATTCCAACTATGTTCTTTTTTTTTTAACATTATGCATATAATACCATTAGGCCTCCATATATCAAAGAACACTTGAAAAGAATATTGACACTGCATAGTGCTTCTTGGTTCATATCCGTAAAACACTGAGTTTTAGTGGCAAAGTAATGGGTTTGTTTTTACAATGATGTGTGTGTGTGTGTGTATATATATATTATAAAATACTTTAAGATGTTTGTAAATTAGATCATGAAACTGCATAACGGTCATAAATTATGCAGTAGTTTAAAGAATTATTATAAACCATACTGGGCTTCATTTTAGACTTTGAAATCTTTTGACGGTAGTTACTAAAATGAAAGCTATCTCCTGTTCATGAGGCAGAAAAAGAAATACGATGTTTCAGAAAACAATTACACTTTCAGATCCTGTGGTTCACTTGAACCCTTGTGGAGTTATTTGCTACACGCATCAAATGGGTGGATTAACACATGACTTGCAGATATGAACTTGTGATGTGTAGACCTGCGATGGCAAAGGCAGGAATGTAACGACCTTCTTTTGGAAAAGTATGGGGGAAATGGCCTCGTGGCTTATTGGGCTGGGTGAGTTGCATAGCCAAACTAGCTGGGGATTCCAAGTGCTGTAGCCTAAAAAGTTACTTTTCCAGACTCTGCCACTATCAGACATGTGGTGCAGGTGCAGATGTATGAACTGGATTTCAAAAAAAGTAGAAAAGTTACAGTTTCTAAAGTAGGGAAAACAGTCTGACCTGTTGATCCCAATATTATGAGTTTGGTCAAAATCCATTCAGAAAAACTACCTGTATAATGGCAATTACGTATTATTTTTTTAACCTCCAGCAGGCTGTCCTTCAGGCTATCAGGTTCATTTTGCAAGCAGAATGCAACTAGCCACACAAACGAGACTCTCTGCCAAAAGTGATGGTGGTGGGGAGACTATCACAATTGCCTTTCCATGGTCATGTATGTATGCATTTTTTGAAAATCATAAAATTGACTGATACCCCAGGATATTTTAGATTTATCATAGATAAATAGGCAGAGATTAGGACAATTAGCCTTTGCCAAAATTGGGAGTGGAAAGAACTCGACGGAAAGAGCTTGTACGTCAAGGTGCCACCTTTGACTTACTGGGCCTCCTTGGGTCTATAGGTGAGGAGACAAAACTCAGGGCAAGTGGTACTAGTTACCCATCTTCAGACTTCCTGGCTGATTCACTAAGTCAACACAAAGATGTATGAATATGTTCTGTACTTTTACAACATTGCCATGTCAAAAAAGCTACAAACAAGAATGGGGGACTGGGAAAAGAGCGAGTGGATGCATGTATCCATCATGTCACTTGCAACTACAGAAGATGCAGAGTGCCAGTGACAATTTGTCACAGCTATTGGGCACATTTTAGTGCTTGATTAGTAAACAAAACAAAACAACCATACTGTTTATGACTCTGGGTTGCTATAGCATCTGATTGGCAGGGTGCTATCTGGATGCTGGGCCCATTTATCTTCATTCCTTTGATGCTAGTTCCTACCATCAGTTGGCCAAGAAGCTGTTGTGATCCATTTCCTAACCCTTGCCTAGACTGCCTTTGTGGACACACGAGGACCCTATTCTGTAACATTGCAAGGGCCCTTTCTTTGTGAGATCACAAAGACCCATCCCTTTCCTCAGGTTTTAGCTCTGAACTCTCTAGGAATGGGATGTGGTTGATCTAGGTCAGGGGTCCCCAAACTTTTTTAGGCCGTGGGCTGGTCACGTTGTTCAGTGGGCCAGTCATGTGGTTCCTTCCACTGGAAATGGATGTAAAACATCTTGCAACCTGCTTTGTAACAGGATGAGATAGATTTTTAGGCTGGCGTTTTCTCTGCTTAAACCAGGGGTGCCCAAACTACAGCTCGTGGGCTGGATCTGGCCCATGCACTATAGTTTGAGCACCCCTGATCTAGGTGTTAAAAATCGTGGTGGCTGGGGAAATCACTTGATTTCAAAGAAAAAAAGAACAAGAATCAGAGAATAAGCAATTAGAATTATTGGGCTTTGGGGTAGAACCTCTCTTCCAAGATGGTCACAGACAAGTTAAAAAACAGTACTGAGGCATTTTGTACAAAATCAACATTAAATAACTGTTGTCTGCCTGACATATTGACAATGGGGTGTACCATGTTAACTAAAAATATTCGGAGGAGAAAATCTATTCTGAGCAAGTAGTAAAAGATCAAATGAAGGCTTACTCATTGTTCAGGTCTAGACATTTCAACCCTATTGCTTGCCATTTGGGATGGGTATAGAGGTCTTCATAAATAGGTTCCTGCTGCTTCATTAGCACCTCAATGACACAGAATTGAATATATTTATAGAGAAGGAAGGCTATTATGTTTTTGCCACTGAACACTTCAAATTGTGGACATCCAGTCTACATATGAATTATTGAGTCACTCTATTTTAACTTGTAGTAATTTAATTCCAAATCCCGTGATGTGGGCACAGCAGGTTAATCATCAGACCTCATCCTTTTCTTTGGCTGTTGAAAGTAGGGAAATGAACAAAAAATAACAACTTACACTAGTTATTAGTGTAATTCTTTTTTTTAATGACCCTGTCAGGATCTGAAGCAGCTCCAGTGTTTGCAGAATGAGTTCCCCAGAGGTAGCTTGATGTTCAGAGGATTGTACCCCAGTCTGACGGGTAGCTCTTGTGCTTATGGGGCTAGACCAGGGATAGGCAACATATGGTCTACAGGCTGGATCTGGCCCATGGCAGCAAATTATCTGCCCCCTGCCCTCACTCCAGCTGCCACCCACACCAGAATCAGCCACAGACCTGTTTACAGCTGTCATGAATGATGGGAGGGCCACCAGTCTGACCCCCTCAGCTGTCTGAGGTAGTGAGACCCTCACCTGTTGCAGCTGCTAGGCCCTACCTGAAAGTCCTGGGGAAGGCTCTGGTCCATGACAGGCTCCACCTAGAGATCCTTGGAGGTTGGGCTATATAGAAACGATATCTTCCTCCCAGAATCTGCCTCAGCAATTAAGGTTGTTGGACTTGCTATTGTTCCTGGTTCCTTCATTTGAAGAACTCTTGCCTTGTTCCTAATTCCTACCTTTGAAGTTATCTTACATTGCTCATGATTCCTGCCATATAATATCTCCTGCCTTGTCCCTGGTTCCCACTTCCAAAGACATCCTACCCTGTTCCTGTGGACTGTTGTTATGCCTTGCCTTGATCCTTGACCCCCATCCTTGTCCTGCTACATTTCCAAAGGTAGTTTGCCATGCCTTCTCTCTTGGTCTCTGACTTCTAGCTTGCCTGGACTATGCCCTGTCTTCCAAAGTAACCCTGTATCCATGTCTACCTCAAGTTTGATTTTGGGCTTGGTCTCTGAACTGTGATACATTCAGTGTTTGACCTGTTGCCTGGTTGCCCTGGGTCCTGCTGTTTATGTCCTAGACTCTGACAGATTCAGACAGCATGCATGATTATAAGAAGACATTCTAGAGTATATCAGGTATTATTACAGATATAAAGCATTTACCCTTAGATAATTTGGGTCCTGTACTGCATCCAGGTCTCGGGCATGCCACGCCAAGAGACAGAATTATAATAATTTATTCTGTATCAATAAAATCTCCCTCAAGGAAACTGTGGACATTTTCACTCATATCTGTAATGGGATTAGAGCCAATGTGATTTTTGTATTTGTATTTTGTATTTGTATGCTGCTCTATTCGCCGAAGCGACTCAGAGCGGCTAACAGCACAAATAAAATACAGTATCACATGACAAAACATATTAAGGTATCACATATAACACATATATATCAAAAAAAATCCCCCATCACAATTACAAAATCAAGAAATTATTAAAACACATCAGCAACACTTCAAATAATTCAAAAACAAATCAAAAACATATCAAAAATCCCCAATCCTCAATCACAATTACAAATCAAAATCACCAGATTCCCCAATCATAGTTACAAATTACACAGTCAGATCATTGTAAAAGGACATCAATTAAGGGACAATCCTCATCAAAATGATTAACTTTTTAAAAAAATTTCCAAATTAATGCTACCAAGTTAGCTTTTGTGCGCATGTTTCCAAGCTGTGAGACGGAATAAGATTTTAGCTACAATTCTTGTGTTCTTTGGTTAGATAGATGGCTTTTTAAGACACAGTGGAGTTTTCTGGTCATGGAAGGCCAGAAAAGGAGCTACCTGGGAACATGGCTTTCTTCAAATGGATCATTTGAGTGTTTGAGTAAAGAACAATACAGTGTACTGTATCCACTACAATAAAACATTTGCCCTGAGGAAACACAATGGAAGGAGGAGAACCTTTGTTTTGCCCAGATTCTGTTTTTAAAATTTTACATCTGACCTTTCAGCCAATAAAAATCTTAAAAGTTTGAATATATAACATGAATGCAACATCTAAAAATCAAAACAATAATAAAATGAGTGAAACAAGCAGCAAGAGACATCAAAATAAAAATAAATAAACCATCCATTAAAAGCCCAAGAATAAAACCAGCTTTGCTCAATGTTACAGACGGTACAAGAGAAGTATCATAGAGACTATTCCTCAGCTGGGGAGCCAATACTAAAAAGCTCTTTCTCTTCTTGCTCTCTGCCTTGTCTCTAAAGCTACCATTATGCAGGCAGGTCCAACTTAGCAATTTGCAATCATTCTGCTTTTTCCTGAAACTACTGTAAATTCAGTGCGTGCATAAAATATTAGACTAGGACTCTAGAGTGGTTCAAATCACTGCTTACTAATGCAAACTCACTGGGGGTTGTCTGTGGCAAATGATTCTTTGAACATCTCAGCTAGTTCAAAATCCCAGTTAGGGTCATCATATGTCAGAAGCAACTTGATTCTTCTTCCTTCGTGTCCAGCTCAAACCCTGGCTTGCCAAAATAAAGCCACTTTCTTGGCTTTGCCACTGACCACATTTAAGCCCTCATCAGCACATGTTTCTGGCAGTAATAGGCAGATGAGTGAAAGACAGTGGTCCATTGGGTCGCAAAGGGTCAGAATCGACTGTGCGACTGAACAACAACAATGCCGCTCTATTCACCAAAGTGACTCAGAGCGGCTAACAACATAGATCACAAAAATATCACATATCAAAACATATCAAAGTATTAACTAACAAATATCAATGACATATCAAAGTATGACATATGACATATCAAAATATCACATATCAGAAACATTACAAGAAATCCCCCATCCCGATTACAAAATTACAACATCATAAACATTTCAAAAACACATCAAAAACACTTTGGACAGATCACAAAAATCTCGAACTCTACTCCACTCATTAAGTCCACTAAGTTCATTTCCCTGCTACTTCTTTCCCCTCAGCCTAACTTGGCTGAGAGAATGTCCAAATTGGTAGTGGAGGGAAAAGACTCAAACAGCTGTCCTCGCTCTCCCCAGTCCAAGGCTGGGTAAGAGCAGTGTCAAGGTCCGGCGGGGCAGCACATTCACACAATATATTGCTGTCCACATTCACACAACATATTATTGTCCAACAGCAGCCCCCACGTGAGCATGTTGGTCTTGCATTTTGGGACTCCAACCTTCAGCCTATCCAGGGTCCTCCAAGTGACATAGGAGAGGTTGAGTTCCTCAGCCATATGATCGTTTAATGTTGTTCCTTGTGCAGTGAGTTTTTTCCTCCATCTTCTAATTTGGTTTTGTTCTTATGTACCCTTAAGAATATTTGTTCTTGTCATAAAGCTCCTTCTGGATATGAGCTGGCGGACTTAAGGCTCATATCTGTTCACAGGATGTCGAGGGTCATTCTCTTGCTTACTTCTCTTGACATCCACAGCTACTTCACTCCTTAAGCAACTTGATGATACCAAATAATATGTAATATGGTGGTTTAAATAATGATGTCAGTAATCTGCTGGGGTTTCTTGAAGCTTAAGTCCAAGATTTAGATTTTTCAAGCCCTGAAAAAAGGAAGTGGACTGATCCAAGATAAGATTTTCCTCACAAAATGGGAGCAGTCAGCAGCTGCTGCAGCAACAGAGAGAGTGGAAGAACAGAGTTGTTTGAAGAACAACATTTAACCAGGAAAATAGAATTAGAAGTGTGCAAGAATTCCTTTTTTTAAAAAAAGCCAGTGGATCAGTTTTGTTTGCCTTCATCTTGTGGGACTGAATCAGTATGTTGTGTCAACTGTGTTGCCCTCTTGTATTAGCAAACCTGCTCATCCTTATGACAAAATGGAACATGGTAAAGGTTACTTTCAGTGAAAAGGGATAGAACCCTGCTATGCAATGCTTTCCACCCACAGGATCTATTTGTTGCTTCATAAGAAAGCAACAACCTTGCCAAGTTTGATAGTGGCATTTCTGAATATATTCCATATTTGCTGGCAAAAGGACAGCATTGCCTTGCAGCTCTCTTGCCTGTCCATGCATTGCTATGCATTTCTGGATGATTTTCTTCGCTTTGAAAGGAAATACTTTCCATTTAAAATCCATCTTGATTTTTCAGGGGTTACTGAAATGAAAAATACCCATTGCTTCTTCCAGCAATAAAATCAAGCTGCCATTCCCACTGCAGATGGAGTGGGGCTGGTAATGTCTCGCCTTTTAAGTCCATTCTGTCAAAGATGTAGTGCAAATAAAGATGAATGCTATCTGTTTCAAATACAGCAGAAAGCCAGCACTCACTCTTCCAAGGAACTGAACAATACTTATCGGCACCACACAGAATCTTGTTTAAGCTCACAAATAGTTAAGTGTTACTTCCAGATATTCATTTAAGATTTTTGTTCCTTATCCCACTCTCTGAACTTTCCCATCTTTTAGCTCATGTTCATTATCATAAGACTCAGATCAGTGAATAACAGAGGATTGATCCATACTTGCATGATAAATCCCATATCAATTTGCAAGAACTTTTAAAAACCACATAAAAAGTTATTTCACCAGGTTTTCAATAACTTTCATCCAAACATCAACCTCAGCCTGGATCAATTACACTGGCTTAGACCACAGGATAGAGACTCCAAACAAAAGAATCTGCAAAATGCATTTATTGGACTACAATACCCATATAATATGGTTAAGAAACAGGTTAACTAGGCAAGACAAATACAGTAATACCCCGGATAATGATTGCATTGGATAACGATAGAATCGGATAACAATGCTAGTTTTTTGGAAAAAACTTGCATCGGATAATGATTCTGGATAATGATTCTTAGCGTTATCTGAGGCAATGGTCTGCGGGTGTGGGGTGGTTTGGGTAGAACTACCCAATCCACCCCCCACCCGCAGCAGTCTCTGCGACTGCAGTAGGGTTGGGGAAAAGCACGCGCCTTTTCCCTGACCCTACTACAGTTGCAGAGACCGCTGCGCGTGGGGGGTGGCTTTAAAGGCAGAGAGGAAAAGAAAGAGACCTGATCGGGTCTCTTTCTTTCCCTGCCTGCCTTTAAAGCGGTTTGTCCCTGAAGTCAGGGCTTTTTTTTAACCGTTGTTCAATGCATGCATCGGACAACACTAAAAATCGGATAACATCATGACTTGTGGAACCAAGTCATAATGTTATCAGGGGTATTACTGTACCCTGAAACAGCCTACTACAAGACAGACCCAAAAGAAAAACAACAACCAAATATTACTAGTTGTCACTGTCAACGCACAATTTAAGTACAAAAATAAAATAAAATAAAATAAATTGAGACTATTCACAAATATCCTAGATGATCTCCCACCTATTCTAGAATACTTAATTCCCCTAGTCCAGTGGTGAGATTTTAAAAAATACTACCTACTCTGTGGGCGTGGTATGCTGGGCGTGGCTAGGGGGAAAGCCCTGTGTTGCACCTGAATTAGGACTACTTTATTTCAAAACTTGGATGGGCAGGGCCAGCCAGAATTTAAGCTACCTGTTCTGGTAAACTGATGCAGACCTGCTGAAGCCCACCACTGCCCCAGTCCCTTAGCAGCAGACCTATACAGTAATACCTCGGATAACGTTTACCTTGGATAATGCTAAATTCGCATAACGTTAAGTAATCTGGGGAGGAGAATTGGATCGAATAACGTTAAGGTCCTATGGGATGGATCGGATAACAACTGCTAAAGCCTGTGCGGTTACAATGTATCTCTATGGAGCTTTAACATTATCCGATCCATCCCATAGGATTTTAACATGCATCGGCTAACACTAAAAATTGGATAACACCAAGACGTGTGGAATCAAGTCTTAGCGTTATCTGAGGTATTACTATATTTACTTTCAGACACATCCACAATTTCAAGCAACTATTGACATACAATGGGCTACACAACACTGATACAGAGATGGAGACTATACCCTGCCACAAATTCAGTTTGAACTTTGCCGTCCTGGAGAAGAAACATTACAGAACAAGAACACAGAGGGCAACAAATGAGATAAAATATATACATATGTTTGATATTCATCTCAATGGATTATGTATGTATTAGTCAAGGGTTCTTAAATCATTACCAAACATAAAATGCTACAATAATTAATGTTATTTTCCATAACGCAGGTTCCTTCCCAACTAACTATTGCCACTTTTTCAGAACAGGCTTCAAAGAATAAATCTTAATTGGAAAGACCTGTATATTAAGCAAGGGTCTTAGTTATCACTAAGTGGGAATGCCACACTGACTCACAAAATTTGCTTATCTCTAGCCTGATGTTCCTGCACCCACCTACCATTATCTCTTTTTACTAAACAAAACTTAAGTGGAAAAGAGCTGAATATCAAATGGGGTCTTAGGTCATTCAGTAAAGGTCACCCTTGCTCAAAAGCCAGTTGTATTCAACTCTATGGTTCGATGCTCATCTCCATTTATACCCAAAGAGCCAGTGTTGTTTGTGTCTGCAGATGTGGCAGCAAGCTATACCTGTGTCTCTTCCACAAGTGCATGGAATGCTGTTTACCTTCCCACTGAAGTGGTACCTATTTACCTACTTGCAATTTCTTGCTTTCAAACTGCTAGGTTGGTAGAAGGTGGAACAGAAATGGGACATCACTCTGTTGTGCAGGACTCAGGTCTCCAACTGCTGTCCTGCCAACCTTCCAGTCATCAAGTTCAGCATCTTAACCACTAAGCCACTGTATCCCTTAAGTCATTACTAGGTATGAAATGCTGCATTGAGTCACAGAATTTGCAACTTGTGTCTAACCAAGATATTTTTGTTGTCACTGTCAAAGGATGATATCTTTTGATATCCCAAAGCAGCAGGTATACCTATGTCTCTTCCCCAAGTCATTCTTCTAAACTCATGACACTAAAATATCCAATATCTGCTACATTTCAAACATATTAGAAAGGACTATAGTGTTTATATGCATATTCTGGTTTTTCTCACAAGTAAATTGCTCACTGCCAAACGACCCCCACCCCTTGAAAATGTCATTTTTACAAGTCACATTTTTCCTTAATATCTTTGTTGTTGATTCCTGCTTTGGCATCATTCTTCTCCACATGGTGTATTCAAACTGTATCCACCTTAAGAAGTTGTCATATTCAGTTTCCAACATGGTTTTTCCATTTATTTTTGAATTTTTGTGACCTCATTTGAGTGGTTTTTTGTAAAACACTTCATAGCTTCCCCCCCCCAAAGTCCAATTTCAAATGTAATAGTGTCACCACAAAGGTTATTCTTTCCTCTTTCAAACGCACTTTAGGTCACCTGAATCGGTTCTGTGGTTTGGCCGCTGGGCCCCCAGCGAAGATTGCATTTTTCAAGGCAACTTTCGGAAGCAATGGTGTCATTGCTTTATATTTTTGGCCAATGTCTCTTTACATTTCTAAAAGTCATCAAGACAAACTTTCAGTTGATGTAACCATTATTTTTGTGGGTGCTTTAGTTTTGTGGTGGCAGCTCGTCAAAAGTACATGATTTTCGTTACATTGCAAAAGCTGCCAGACCACCCAACCAAAATGTAAGACGTTCATAGAATTCACGTCAAAAACAACTAAAATCATCCTCTTAAAAGAACCTTTTGAGGATATACTGACTATGACTAAGCGATAGGTTTTGATTAACTTTTCCATTGCCAATAGGTGTTTTTGTTGCTGTCATTTTTTAAAATGGGAATATTATTTTTGTTCTTGTTTATATTTATAATTTATTCTATCTGTTCAATTTTTTTATTGTAAAGAGTGGGAAAATATCCCAGATGGGCGGGATAGAAATGTAATAAGTAAATGAGTATATAAATAAAATTCATGTAAAATGAGAATACTGTTCAACCTAGATAAGTAAATAAACCCACCCATTAGAAAATTCCATAAGATTTTTGTGACTATTTCCCAAGAAAGAAACTTGGGAGAGGACCTTCAGCTGCGGGCGGTGAGGCAACGCTCCCGCCCTCCCCCGGGCCCCGTCACCTCTGCCCGGGAGACGATAAGAGTGCGGCAGCAACGGCGGTGGAGTGAGGATGCTCCCGCCTTCCCTCCGGACTCACCATCATGCCGGGGGAGAGGACCTTCAGCTGCAGGCGGTGAGGCAACGCTCCCGCCCTCCCCCAGGCCCCGTCACCTCTGCCCGGGAGACAATAAGAGCGCGGCAGCAACGGCGGTGGAGTGAGTACGCTCCCGCCTTCCCTCCGGACTCGCCATCACGCCGGGGGAGAGGACCTTCAGCTGCGGGCGGTGAGGCAACGCTCCCGCCCTCCCCCAGGCCCCGTCACCTCTGCCCGGGAGACGATAAAAGCGCAGCGGCTCAAGCAGCCACCGCCACCAGAAATACCTGCGGTGGGGCGGACCAGCTTGTCACTTATTGCAGGTTTAGTAATTGTTTTTTGTTTAGTTTTTTGCTTTTCTATGTGTAAACTGAACTGATACTAGAAGTTTGATTGTTGTTTAATATTGTTGTTAGTGAATTTTGATGCTGTAACGACTTATATTACAGTATCTTTGATTATTCTTAGGATGTTTTAATCTAATGTTTTGACTGTATTATATTTGTTATATTGATATGTTGTTGCTCTTATATTTGATATTGTAACATTGTAAGCCGCTCTGAGTTGCTTCGGCAAGGAGAGCGGCATATAAATACAAATATAATAATAATAATAATAATAATAATAATAATAATAATAATAATAATAATAATAATAATAATAATAATAATAATAATAATAATAATAATAATAAATGTGTCAAATGTTTCATCCTGCAAATAATCACTGCTGAGAAAAAGTAGAAGGAGATATACATTTTTAGATCATATTATTTGAGATGCCAAATTTTAAGCTTACATACGAAAGAATGAAATCCTCCTTGGGTTTCATAGACTGTCCTTTACTTTTTCTTATTTATATGGACCTTTCTTCAAATGAGAATGGTACCCTAGCTGATGTCACTTTTTTTCACATTGTGTCTTGACCCTCCCTTCAAAAGGAGACATTTTGCCTTTGCTCTAGAGAGGTGAGGGAGCTACCATGATTTCCTTCATTTCGAGCTGTGTTAGGTAAGCCTAGGATTTTGATCATATTTCTTACTTTAATGTATTTCACTAATAAATATTCACTTTCTTGTACTTCTTTAACACAGGTCTGGATGCAATTCCTTTCCAAGTTTGAGGTGTGCTCCACTACCTGATCTGATATTCAAAGGGATGAACCAGCTGGTTAACTCAAACAGAGTTCACTTTGCTGATGGATAAAAACTGTAGAAGGATAACATGAAATTTTTGTTCAAGTGAGAATGAAAGAAAACATCTTTTAAAAAAGAATGTAAGTTTGATCCTGAGGAACAGCTGCTATAGATGAGCAGGTTCCATCAAAGGAAGGCTTCCTTCAGTGTAGGAAGTTTTCCTTAGGTCCAACTCTATGTCAGCTGTCTTTTAAAGTATCAGCATAAAAACAGCACAATGGTAAAACCATTGTTATTTTACAGCTCCAAACAATGAGAGTGAAAATTTCATTTAGGGAGCAACCTAATTTCTATTTTTATTCATACATCTTGAAACAAGGAAATATATCAGAGTCCCATCAGGAGACAAGTGTTCTTAAAAGGAAGATCTATGAATTATGTTAAATTACATAAGGCCATAACTGTACAGTCTTAAAAAGATCGAGAAGCCCTAGCTAGCTATTTACTTTTATTTGCTCGTAAACATTAATGAAAGAAAAGTCTAAGGAATAAAAAGGGAAATGCCACCTGAAAAAAAGGGTATTAGGAAATGTAGTTCACATTTAAAAATGGCTTTTTAGAAGTAATGTCCAGTATTATCTATGCCATTGTAAAATGGAGACTCTGTCTCCAGGATCAGATATAAAAACACTTTGGACAGGATCCTGTTGATGTTCATGTACAGCAAGGACTCTCAACCTGTGGCCTGTGGGTCGTGTGTGGCCCACAGTGCCATTTGATATGCACCCCCACTGCCTCCACCACACCAGGAAGTGCTATGTTGTGGAGGAAGGGCAAAATGGCTGTCGGACTCCAGAAACTGTCTGAGGGAGCGTAACCGTCCCCCCTCCCCAGCTTAAAAAGGTTGAGAATTCCTGATGTACAGTCTGTGTGACTTGCAGCAGGTAACTTAGTTGCACCATTGGGCATATGGGTAAGTGCGATCTTCTTGTGCTGTATCCGATTCTGAATATTGGCAATCATCATGGCAATCAGCCAGTAAGACTGCCCTGCAAGTATAATGTTGTGGCCTTTCATCTGCCTTCTGCATTGCAGTGTGACTCCTGTACCACTGATCCAGCTGCATTGGTCACTTTCTGGTCCTAAGCCCTTTTGGCACACAAAGCCCTCATCAGCCCCAGGCTAGTATTAATGAAGCTGCTGCCCTCCAGGAATTACAATTCTTGCTTTTGAACTACTAAGTTGGCAGGAGCTGGGACAGAGATGGAAGCCCACTCCGTCATGCAGCACTCGGGCCTCAACCTGCCAACCTCCAGTCATCAAGTTCAGTGTCTTAACCACTAAGCCAAGGCAGTTCCCACAAATGAATAAGATATACAGTATGCATTTCTATGGTGCATTACCAGAGTTGGCCACTAGATGCCATTGCCTCCTATGTAAAACATAGGGTTTGATGTTATTTGTGCTTTCAGGTATCCATTATAGATCTCTGAATGTATCCACTGTAGATGGGGGCGGGGGGCAGGGAGGAGACAACCTGTATTTAATTTTTAGGATGAATTCCAGAGTATCCTGCCACTGCTCAGTTATGGGTGGTGTTGGCATTTCATTTCTCAAACTTAGGCATGGAAGAAAGACAAGGATGATGAGTGTGAGGTCAGCTCACATGGCCATCCTGAGAACTCCTGCAGGCACCTGCCCAAATGAGGCTCATATACAAGCTGAATGTAAATGTAAAATTTTATACTGAAGTTTATCGCCCTCCTCCCAAAAGGGACCCAGGGCAATTTACAACAATTATAAAAATTCTAAAAACTTTAAAAAAAACTTGGTATTAAAAGCCAAAAATTACAACACAGGCATACTGGGGTCAAACCAACCAATTGGCTGGGGAAATTGAACCATCCAAAATTCATGATGTCTGAAGCTCCAAGCACTGTGGATTACAAGTGAAATCTCCCACAGGGATTAGCTGGAAGACTCCTGGGCTCTGGCAATGCTTTGTGACTTGTTGCATCAGTCCTGTTTAGTCACATGAACATCATGAATTTTGGTTTGTTTATCCCAGGAGTTCTCAACTTTTTAAAGCCGGGGGCTGGATCACACTCCCTCAGACAACTTTGGGGGCCAGATGGCCATTTTGTCCTTCCTCCACCACATGGCACTTCCAGGTGTGATGGAGACAGTGGGGGCCTACATGAAATGTCACCACAGGCCACATCACGTCCATGGGCCACAGGTTGAAAATCTCTGGTTTATCTTATGCAGATGTTGGCATTCTGCTGTTCTTTTCTGTACTTGTTGTTTTAGGGTGCATTAAAAAGTAAACAGAAAAGTAATTTTTGGGTGGGTTTTATTTTTGTACCATTATTTTGAAGATTTTCCATCCCATCCCATTGGTTTTGGTATCCACTTTTATTTCAAGTGCCCATTCTGGCTTGTTCCATTATGTTCCTGCTAGATATTTGAATGTCCAGCGGCGGGAAAACCGCCGCTTCCTATTGGTCAGTGGGCTGGGTCAAGCAGGGTATTTAATCCACTGCTTACCCAGCCGTTGTTGTTGTTGTCTCAACATGTTCACAATAAACTATTGTGTTCCTGGTTCACCTATAATGGCGTCCGTGTCCTCACTCCCGCGCCCGGATCTCCGGATCTAACAGTTCCATTCTGACTTTTATTTAGTTCTGTAAAACTGCACTATTGCTTATATCTACAATTTAAGGACAGTGCCATGGGAAGAGAAGAAAGCATGTTTCATTAGCAGCTTATGCTTTTAAAAAGAAAATGTAACTTTTTAAAAAAGAGAGAGAGGAACAAAGAATGTTTAAAATTCCATTTGTATTGTGGGAGAGGGGGAAGAATCACAGTGGTTCATCAATTTTGCTCAAAGTCCTAGAGAAACCGAGAGCAAAACTCTGAATCAGAACTCCATGGCTGGGATCACAAATAAATCCCCTCTCCTCTCCTTTGAGTCTTTTTAGAAGAACATGTTCCTTTGTCTGAAAGCTAGCTAGGATAGGAAGTAATATGGCTCTTTTCATGAAGTGAGCCTGATCCATAAAATCTAACATTAATACATAGCACTTAATCTTTATGGTGCCACAATGTTTTTGCCTATCTTTTTGCCTTTTTTGTCCTGTTTTATTTACTATCTGATAAACCATAATTTAGGGTTCCTCCTCCTCTGTATTCAATGCAAGTAAACAGGGATAGGGAATTTTCTCCAGCTTCTTAAGCTTCTGCCTATTCTTCTGTTAATGTGTCTTTTTTAAAACCAGTGGGATGTTTTTTCCCCTTCTGCATTATTTCCTTTTCTAAGACAATAGAACCTTGTATATATCTCTCTACTGGCATTTACTGAGTGTCTGAGAGTGAGAAAAAGAGGTAGAAAAAGAACAAATGAAGCAGAAGAGTAACGTGCCTTGGCGGGGCCCCGTATAAAAATTTGTTTGGGGGCCCTTAGGAAGGGTAAAGATTTGTTTTGCTTACGCACGTTGGGGGCCCCCGTGACCCAGGGGGCCCGTATAATTGATACGGCAGATACGGCGGTAGCTACGCCCCTGAAATGAAGCCTTATATGCGACATATCTATGTCACCCTGGAGGTTCATTTTCATGGCACTGTATTGTGTTCTGTGGTTGACTTTTGTGAGCAGTGGCAACAGAGGAAGATTCCTTTTTCTGTCCCTGTTTGCGTCTCACCCAGAGGAAGATGGCCTCCTGCAGGTTATTTTCCCTCATCCCCATTTGTCACCTTAGGCCTTGCTCACTGCTGCATTTAGTCCTAGGTAGAGATGGTATTTGCCATTGCTGTTTTGTTTTGTTTCTCAACTTTTTTTAATGAAGTAAATTAAATGGAGAAGGAAGCAAAATAAAATAAAAAAATACCTTTGCCTATGGCTTTGTGTTTTATCTTTATGGCTGAAAATGTACAAAAACCATTTGTCAAATGGTCTGACTTGTCCTATGAATAACAAAAATCTTTCTCCTTTTTTTCTTTTGGTAAGGAAACCAAAATGTTCTTATAGCACAGGTAGGTCTACATAAGTCACATACAGCAGCATCCATTGAGCCACAGAAATATGCCAGCGTATTGTATCTACCGGAATGCAGGAGCAGATGTGCTCTGCCACGTAGGAAGGTCCCAAATTAATTAGGGTTTTAAAAGTTAAAACCACTGCCTTAAACCTGATACAGAAAGAAGCAGACAACCAGTGCAGCCCTGTCAGTACTGATGAGATATGGTCATATTTCCTCACCCAGGTATTAGCCTAGCTGCTGCATTTTTCACTCATTGATGCATCCGTACCAGGGTCAGGGGCTTCATTGCAGTAATCTATACGAGAGATTACCAGCAAGATAACCAGTATCATGAGAGACTGTCTGTTCAAGTAGGGATGCAACTGACCTATTTGATACAGATGGAAGAAAGTGGCCTTGCATACTGCCATAATTTGTGCTTTGAGGATCAGATGGTGATTGAAAATGACCCCTAAATTGCATACCTGTTTACTAGGTGACAATACTGCCCCAGCTATCATTGGGTTACAGGATCCTAGTCAGGTAAACAAACCCTCCAACACTAGAATCTCTGTCTTACCCGGGTTCAGTCGCTGCTTGTTAGCCCTGGTCCATTCCAGCACCATGGCCAGGCAGTTGTTCAAGCACTGAGCCGCATCCACTGATGATGATATAGCTCACTGATACAGTGAGGAGGCCCACCTCACATGTCCAAGGTTCTCCTCCAATGGAACTTGTCTCCATCTTTTCTCTAGCCTCCTCCTATGCTCCTTCATCACTTGGAGTTCCTCCATGAGCCACGGGGAAAACTGAGCTCTGCCGTGGAGAGGGCATTCGGGAGCAATCGTGTCAACCTCCCTGGTAGGTCTGACATACCATCTAGCTACCTGGGCATCGACAGGAGTATCGGCCAGCTCAGGCAGAAACCCACCTAAGGCAGCCTGGAAACCAATTGGATCCAGTAGCCTTCAGGGGAGGACCATCCTATTTGGTTCAATATCTAGAGGGGAGTAGGCATCATCACTTTAAACCTTAGCAGGTGGTGGTTGGACCAGGATAGGGCCAATGAAGTCAGCCCCTCAATCCTCAGGTCCTTGTCTCTGCAAGCCTAATGGAAATCTAAATCCAATCTATGGTTAGCCATGTGGGTGGGCCCGCTAACACTTTGGGAAAGGTTCATAAGAGGCATGGCATCAATAAATTCCACTGCCTCACCTGGCAGCTTCCCCTCCACATGAACATTAAAGTCTCCCAGCACCAAAGTCCTGGGAGATGATAAAGTCACATTGGAAATAATGTCCACTAGCCCTGCCAGGGCCAGAGACATATCGGAGGGGACACAGTAGACTAAGTCCAGACTCAGTCTCTCACTGGCTCCCACCAGCACATGAAGAGCCTCCCAACTTGGCACAGCGGCTGTGGAAATCCTGCTGAGGATGATGTTCTCTTTGTGAATGATAGCTACCACCACCACCACCCCCGCCTTCGGTTCTGCCCTGGTGTTGAAGTGCAAACCCAGGTGGGAAGATTAATGAAAGTGCCACTTGTCCCCCTTCTCCCACCCAGGTCTCGGTGATACAAGCCATGTCAGGCTGTTCATAGATTAATAAGTCCCAAATCAAATGGGGCTTATTTTTCATCGACCTGGCATTCAAAAGCATGCAGGACAGAACAAAGGGCTGGCTGAGCTGACCATCTTCCACTTGGCATGCCAAGATGTGGTTTGATCTTGGGATAGATAGTTTCAATCTATCCTGAGATCAAACCGCTTCTTGACCCGCCAAGAGGAAGGTGGTTAACTCAGCCAACCCTCTGTTCTGTCCTGCATGCTTTTGAATGCTAGTTCAGGGAAAAATAAGCCCCGTTATATTTTAACCATCTATCCCAAGGTCTCCTGGAACAGCCAGCTGCCCCTTGAACATCATCAGCAAAATCCCATTGTTCATCCCCTCCCCATCAGTATATATAGTCAGCCAGTTATTAAAGGTGACGACTGGTGATCCTGCCACATTACTATGGAAATGTCTGCAGATGCAGACAGTGCTGGCTCTTTGGCTGTAACAGAGATGAGCACCATAGCCTAAAGTAGGATATGACTGGCTTTCGAGCAAGGGCAACCTTTACCTTTACTAGTTTTTCTAGGTTCTGCAATCCCTTCTCCTGAAGCCCACACATAAAACATTCACTCACTTTCTGAAGCAGATTTTACGACATTATAAAGGGCTGCAGCAGGACAGAGAGAGACATGACATCAACATTCTGCTGGCATTGGATGCTTGAATATACCATGGGATTTTGGTTATGGGACCCACAGCTTCCTTGTTGCTAGTCCTCATGAGTTTTTTCTTGTATTATTTCCACAGTTCTAAGCCTTCTGTATACTCTTCCCAAATGTGTAATATAAACGACATCTGACTCTTTTTACAGGGCTTTGCTATCAGTTATAGAAAGGTTTGCTGCTACATATGGTTGCATGAGGCTTAGTAGCAGGTTCAAGAAAGTATTGCATTATTATCTATGAGACCATAGAACACCCACAAACCTTTCCTTGAGTTCAAAACCTATGTCTGCTTTCCTGTTATGAGATTAACCTCTAATTTTGCCCCATCAGACTCCTGCTTCATTGACTGCCCGGTGACTCAACCCAGACTCCCTACTGACTTGGCTGCGGGATGCCCCTTGATTTGGAATATACAGCTTGATTTTAGGTTGAACTTTAACTACCCATTATCTGTTCCATGACTTCTTCAACAGTGTTTCCTTGTCACACAGCACCTAACTTTGTTTTTTCGACCCCTCTTTCTGTCCTTCTAGAGAGGCTGCAATCTTGACTGACTGTTCCTTGGAAGGATACGTGCATGCAGACATTTAAAAAGGATAGCATGCAATCTCATTTTTGCTATTGAATTTGTTAAAGTGAGAGCAAAATCCAACTGAGGTTCCACTGAAATTTCTGTATCATTTATGTCCCACAATGATCCATTCTTTTATAAGCTCTTTTATTATTGTTCCGGAGTCACACTGTTTAGGCTATATACAGAGGCGATAAAAGCCTCTGCAGTTTCCCCTTAGCTCCTGGCACCTCCTGTTAAATTTTACTCCTTCGTTTGTGACATTTTGTCTTCCTATAAAATGGTGATCAAAAGCTTCTTTTGGTTTCTTGTGATCTTTACAGTCTTCTGCAGTGAGAGGAAGCCTAAGCAGAACAGCATCTGCAGTGCCACTCGTTGGGGGGAAAAAGAAGGTTCAATTGGTGTCTTTGTGGTTTCTTTCTTCATCAATGCAGAAGCCATCTTCTGACTCTGAGGTCTTCCAATCCAACTAGGCCAGCTTCTTCTTCAATTTTTGAAAATCAACTTTTTTTGAAGTTGCACTTTATATGCCATTATAAACTATACCTTTACAAATTTGAGCATTATTATTCTCACTTGACTCCTTCTTTGCTTTTTCCAGTGCATCTATTATTCCATCTTCTTTAAAAAAAATTATCTTTAGCAATAGATTTTCCTTGTTGTCTTGGGTTTTTTTGTTCTATTTCTCACCTCCCCCCTCCTCCCAAGCTTTGTCACATCCTAGATTGTTTCCCCCTAACTTACCTCCTTTGGTCAAAGAAATGCTCTAACAGCAGCCATGATCAAGTAGAAGCTGAAGTGCCTTTCCCCAGAGAAGATAGCTCCTCTTTTTCAGAATTACACCTTTTCTTGCTATCCTTCTTTTAGCCTAGGAAGATTTATAATGACACCAGACAACAGTGGTCTCACTGATCCTAAAGTTTATTGGTCCAGGGACTAATGACTTTTACTGCTTTTCACTTCCCATATGCCAGGACAGAGAAAAATAAACAGCAAGTTCTATCCAGGCTTAGAACTGGGTTCACTAGTCAAACATCAGTGCTAGAGAAAGCTGCTGTGAGGCCACATCTCAGAAGGAAGTATACCTGCAAAGCTGCCAGTCACTCTTGTACCATTCCAGCTGTTCATGAAATCTGTTTATTTACTCACTTCCTCATTCCCAAGTTCAATAGATACCATCGAATCAACTGCATCCTTCCAACTTACCCTGTTTTAGCACAGTATAGGGTACTTCTTTCTAAACTACACCAAGCTCCCACCAGTTTCATGACAAATTACAATATCAGTGGAGAAAGACCAAATGTGTTACTACAGGCTCTCCTATCCCAAACAATCTGTTGATTCTCCATGTCTCTCTGCACTGTTCAGAAAAGAGCATTTGTAAACTATAACAGTATGCGAGTTTAGATTGCAACCGTCAAAGCATGTGAAAGGACAATGGGTTATTAAAATTCACATCTATGGTCCAAAGATGAATCTAACTGAATTCTCTCTCAGTTAAATGCAAGCATTAGAATATGCTGAGCTGTAAGGACATATCAGGTCAGATGTTGCCGATGGGCTAAATCCTATGGGGTGTCTGCCTTAGGGAGATGCTGCTGCTGAGTCTTTGTCCTTCTGAGGTTCTTTACATAATTTTTTGACATTTCCCCTAAATGCAAAACCAAGACTGTGTGAAAATCCCTTCAGAAACTGCAGACTGTCAAAATGTCAATTAAGGCTTCCTTAAAATTCCTTAAGTGTTCAGCATTAGGAAGAGACTTCAAACATTCTTCTGGCAATTTGGTCCAAGAGGAGATGCAAGAAGGAGGCAAAGGCTTGACATTAGTGAATCTTGAGTGTGGTACTTTGTGCAAGAGAAATGAATTTACACTAGCTTGCTTTTGTTGTTTCTGTACTTTGCTCAAGTACTGTGCTCTAGAACAAGAGTGCCAAACTTTTTGGACCATGGGCCAGTCATGTGGTTGAGCATGCCAGTCATGTGGTTCCTCCCATCTGGAAGCGGAAGTAAAACATCCATGTGTGGGTGCATTATAAAGGTTTCCCTTGCTCGAAAGCCAGCCGTATCCGACTTTAGGGGTCAGTGCTCATCTCTGTTTCTAAGCTGAAGAGCCAGCGCTGTCTGCTTCTGCAGACGTTTCCATGGTCATGTGGCAGGCATGACTAGACACTGGAGCGCATGGAACGCTGTTACCTTCCCACTGAAGTGGTCCCTATTTATCTACTTGCAATTTCTTGCTTTCGAACTGCTAGGTTGGCAGGAGCTGGGACAAAGACGGGAGCTCATTCCGTCCTGCAGTACTTGGGAATCGAACTGTTGACCTTCCACCTCCCAGTCAGCATCTTAGTGATGTGCATTTTACTTCTGCTTCTGGGAGCAGCACGGGGAGCACAGGCCAGATTAATTGGCACCACAGACCAGATACGGCCCATGGACTGTAGTTTGGGCACCCCTGCTCTAGAACTTCAAAATGTAATAAGCATCAGAACCTGAAGAGAACTATATTTTATTATTAAACAAGAAGCCATCACCTCACTCCAAGAGAGAAGATCTTTCTGGGCTCAGAAACCTAGTCTTGCAAGGTCACTTAGGGCTGCAAACACAAACACACACAAATGTATATATAAGAGCACCAGTTAGTAATAAGTGCTACACATTATAAACAAAGCTGTCAAGAGTGAAGATTCATAGCTCTCAGTGGTGGCCCTACACTCCAGGATGAAGTACTTGGCTGCAGGGAAGGGCTCATTGAGAGAGCCTCTTCAGAAGTAGGAAGTTTTTCAGGAGCAAGCATTTTCTCTCAGGGAGGTTGGGTTAGTTCCCTTCCTGCCCAAACGTTTGTTGCTGAATATTGGGTACTAGCTTCCAAAAAGATCCTTTAGTTGTGTTACTGTAGACTTCCTTCTGCCTGCTTTGAGCTACACTTCTGCTTCCTGATCTGCATCCGACAACAGAACTGTTGGACTACCCGTATTTGCCGGCGTATAAGACTACCCCCTCTTCCGCACACCTTCCACACACCAAATAAAACATAAAAGAACATCAGATTTGATTTCAACATCTCCCTGTGGCCAGCACTAGTGCGCAATTGTGCATGTGCGAGCTCTGCATAGAGAAAGGGCGGGGCAGAGCGCCGCTGCTTCCCGCTGAGCAGAACAGGACGGTCATGCTGAAAAGGCTGGCACCCCTGTCTTGCTGCTTATGCTCGCTGCAGCCACGCTGGATACCACATGATACTGGATGGTATGTAGAATGAGGTGGGCGGGCATCGGGAGGCCACTATGGGCACCGGGTGAGCATCGGGAGGCCACTATGGGCAGCTATGTCTATCCCAACTGAAGTGCACCTGGCGTATAAGACGACCCCCCCCCCCACTTGGAGGCATGTTTTTCAGGGGGAAAAGGTAGTCTTATACACCAGCAAATACAGTATTTCTTTGACCTTCCTTATGAATTGTGGTAGATATTGACCTGGCATAGACATTTGGAGTGATGTTGGACTATGTCCCTGGATCTTTCTGCCCTGGTTATTTGCTTCAATGAACCCTTTAGAACAGGGTTTGGCAACCTTTTAAGTCGGGGGCAGGGTCACGCTCACTCAGACAGTTGAGGGGGCTGGACAGTTATAAACGTTGCCATAAAATGCATCCACAACTGTCGTAAACATGGTTATGACAGCTACATTCACATTTATGACTATTTCCACCATTTCTGGTGGCAGCGGCGGAAGCGAAGGCCAAATGATTTGGTGCCACAAGCTGGATCCAGACCATGGGCCATAGGTTACTGACCCCTGGTTTAGAATGTACTCCTTTTGCCTTGTCTTCTCCCTGGCTGGGAGCCACAACTGTCTTGCCCACCATGGAAAAGGACTCATTTTGGAGTAATCCAAAAGATGCAATTTTCACGAATCCGCAGTTCAATTCCCGAGTACTGCAGGACGGAGTCAGCGCCCATCTTTGTCCCAGCTCCTGCCAACCTAGCAGTTCGAAAGAAAGAAATTGCAAGTTGATAATAGGGACCACTTTAGTGGGAAGGTGAACAGCATTCCGTACACTCCAGTGTCTAGTCATGCCTGCCACATGACCATGGAAATGTCTGCAGAAGCAGACAGTCCTGGCTCTTTGGCTTTGAAACGGAGATGAGCACTGAACCCTAAAGTTGGATACAACTGGCTTTTGAGTAAGGGAAACCTTTACCTTTACCTTTACCTTTACCTTTACCTTTACCTTTACCTTTACCTTTACCTTTACCTTTACCTTTACCTTTACCTTTACCTTTACCTTTACCTTTACTAGAGAGTTAGGAGATTTTGAAGAGTCCAGGAGGAGGAATGGGGTAAAAAACTGAATTTACCTACTTCAGCATTTCTCAAAGAGAATCATTGAAGAGCCTTCCTTGAATGGAGGGATAGCCTCTCCTGATCATAGATAGATGGGGATGGCTCAGGACTGGAAACATGCAACCTGTCTTTGGACATTGAAAAATTAACTTGTGGTGTCCCAATAGTTTACAGAATATTACCAAATATTACTAAATATTACCAAATAATTGAGATAATTCTCAGGTAATTATGTTCTCATGCCAACTTTTTAAAACAGTCTTCCTGTCCATTTTAGATTTTCATTTGTCATGTACTGTTGATAATTTAGTGTTGCCAACTATTAAGTGACAGATTACTCAGTTCCTCTCATGAAAAATTATAATAATTTATATGTCACCCTGCCACCTTGACCTGTAGGTGAACAGCCAGCGTCACATAATATAATAAAATATTTCTGGAATTCAAGATGTTTTACATAATACAATAAAATCACATAAAATTTGATTAAAAGACTTCAAATAAAAGAAATGGGAAGACAGTACATAGAGTATACAAGAAAGAGTCTTCTGACATAACTTTGAAAACAAAACATCAACATTTGGAAGGATAAAATAGAGAGAATTGTATAAAATAAATTTCATATTAATATTTCCTGTGTTCAAGGCTAGTTGCCTCTCCATCTTTTGCCAGATCCAAGCTTAAGAAAGTTGTATTTTTGGGACTACAACCCAGCAAATCCCCATGACTGAGAACTTCTCTAAGTTGTAGCATAAAAAAGTAACTTCTTGAAGCTCTAGGCCAGAATCCAAAGCTGCAAGTGTTTGCAAACTCTAGAACAGAATTCCAACATCAGATCCAAGTGTGACATCAAGCTTTTAAGATAATCCAAGATTTTGGAATTCAGGTATCTCCTCCTAAAATGCAAAGCCACCATTATTTCATAAAGAAACTCTATTGAAATGACTCTAACATGATATATATACTGGATCATGTTGGAGTCATTTTAATTGAGTATTGAAAATATATATGTATATAAATTTTGTGTGTGTGTGTGTGTAAATTGTTTACTTTGCAGCTATCCTCTCTCTCTCTCTCTCTCTCACACACACACACACACACACACACACGCGCGCGCGCGCGCGCGCGCAAGAGAGAGAGAGAGAGATTTTCCGCAGCTGAGCTGCAATTTGAACTGAGGCCTTCCAAGTCCTAACTTGAAATTCTATGCACTGCATCACAACAAAAATGTCTCAGCACCTCTTACAAATTTTAAATCCTACTGTTACTGTTTCTTATTTTTCCAGAGATTTCCAAGTTGTTTCCCTGTTTTCAGATGATTGCTCTTCACTTATCTAACTAATGGATGGAAGAATAACTTCCCCTATGGTATTTTTGAAACATTACCTTTCAGTCAGGAGAAGCCGTGAGGGAACAGTGTAAAAACCTATGGGGGTGAAGGGTGAATAGGCTGACAGCTGTAATGTAAAACAATAATTGAATTTTAAAAGGTAAGTTCTTCAGTAATGCATGACGATAGAATGTTCTGTTAAATGCATCAATTCTACTCTACCTAGTTGGGCTTCAATAGTAATCTAATAGAATTTTTTAAAAATTGAAACATAATTATTTGCATAGATCTCTAATGATGCAGAAAGAAGTTTAGATAATTGTCTCTGAATTGAGAAATACGATTGGACATTATAAGAATAAAAAGAGAGAAATATTTTTCACAATAAACATACTTTTCCAGAACAATCCAACCTAGCTAGGGATTGTTCTTAAATGGAACACAACTACATACTAATCAATACTTCCGAAAGATCTAGAGATCTAGAAGGATCTCTGTAGATTGAGACTTGAAAGGACAGCAATGAAGAAATTATAAAAGAACATCAAGTGTAAGGATGGGTCACTGGAGACCAAGACAACCCGCAAGCTTGTATTTCTGATGACCATATATGTGCGTGAAAGCTGGACAATAACAAAAACTGACAGGAAAAACATTGATTCATTTGAAATATAGTACAAAAGGAGAGCTTTGCAAATACCCTGAACTGCCAGAAAAATGAACAAGTAGCTTCTAGAGTAAATTAAACCTAGACTATCTCTGGAGGCAAAAATAATGAGGCTACTTTGGACATATCATGAGAAGGTTAAATTTGCTGGAAAACACAACAATGCTGAGAAGGTCTGAAGGCATAGATTGGCTACCTAAAACAGGGGTTCCCAACCTACAGTTCATGTGCAAGCCCTGGCCCACAGCACCATTCCATCCGGCCTGCTGCCACCACCGGGCACATTTACATCAGCTGTAAATGTGCCCACTTTTGGTGTGGTCCAGCCTGCTCAGCTGTCCCAGGACATGGTCTGGCCGGCGGTGAAAAAGGGTTGGCCACCCCTGCCCTAAAGGAAGCCACAGTTGAGTTAACAAGAGCTGAGCAGGGCTGTTGAGATCAGGACATTTTGGAGATTGCACATTCATACGGTTGCCATAAGCCAGAGGTGACTTGATGGCACAGAACAATAATATCATCAATTCAAATATAATTATCATAATTATACTTTTTAAAAATTATGATTCAAGACATTTCTGGGCCCGAAAAATGATACTGGGCAAGCCTCTAAGCAGCCAATCATATTTCTTTGGTGCCCTACAAGCATTAAATTGGCTAATCTCTGCATGCTGCAAACTTTTCTCCATTTGGATCTGCTTGCATTTCTCTCAGTTTCCAGATCTTAGGGACAGGCACCCCTTTACTTTCTTTAATCAGCTTGGGGAGGAGAAGGAAGCTGAGGACTACCTGGGAGCCCCCATATCCACCCCATTTTCTAACACCTCCCAAAGTTTCATGAGTCACATAATTCTCGCCCTTTGTTTTGGAAATGGGGTAGATAGAAGGATGAGAGGGAGCATAGTTGAACCCCCAGCCAAAGCAGGGAATTCCTTACTGAGGTCTAATAAACAAAATCTAGCCATATGACCCATCCATAAATTCAAACAAATGCAGCAGTCAGACAATACCTCTTCTAGGTCACTTTGAAAATTCAAAACTCTGCAAGCTTTTGTAACTCATAGCTACTTCTTCAGGCAATATCATGGCAGGGACTCTGTGGTCCCAGCCAGGCTTTATTCTTAGATGTTAAATGGGAAAACAAGCAACAGCTACATCCTTTTACAATCAAAAGGCAAGAAGCAAGGAGTTTGTATATTCTCTTCTCCCAAGATGACCCTTGTCGAAGCTGTAGCTTTCAGTGTGGTGGTAGTGGTGGTGGTGTGCAATTCAAACCCAGTCCTCCAAAATTCATCAACAAATTTACCACTAGGCATGTCAAATTAGTCCAGATCAGACTGAATTAAAGTCAGTTAGGAATATTACCTAGTGGAAACTCATCAAAATGGTTTTCCTGTTGCTGTATTGGTGTTCAAAAGCTCTGTTGTATGACACGGCCTTTTGGGGTATCTTCAAAGGTTCAATAAACAAAATCCAGCTGTGTGACCCATTCATAAATTCAAATAAACACTGGAGTAAGATGATACCTCTTCTAGGTCACTTTAAAAATTCAAAACTCTGCAAGCTTTCATAACATATAGTTACTTCTTCGGGTAATATCATGGAATTACCAAGGTCTGCCATCTACTGCCTGCAACTCTGTTGAAGACAGGAGTTGCCTCACAACAAATCTTCTTGGGGTTGCACTTTGCAGCTCAATAATGCAGACCAGAGTTCTCAGGACAACGTGTATCTTATTTGGTCCTTTAGTGTCCAGCTCCCATCTTCCCTAAAGAGGAAAACCGCACAGAGACCCACTCATTTCCCATCCCTCTTCTAGGGTGATATCTAGCATCAACCACAGAAGTGAAACATTTGTAGAATAGGTTGTAGTCCTACAAACCTGGACATTAAGGTGACAGGGGAGTTCCCTCCTACCCAATCAGGTGATTTGCCCATGCAGTCTGCCAACACTGAATGATGCAAATTTTCTGCTTCCCAGGCAGGTGGACTTTCCCACCCCCTGCTACTTGAGATCCTTGTAAACCTTGTGACTTTGTATACATGCTCCTGAAAAGGACCACTCATGGAACAAGATGTCTACCCCCTCCACTATTGCTGTTAACAACCATTATCCCAAGACAGGATGACTAAAGTTGGAGCAAAAGCCACCCTGGTGCGTGTTGTTCCTAAATGTCTTGCAGCTACTTCATTAAAATGAACTCTTGTGGTGGAACATAGTTGCAAATACATTTACAGGATGTACTTCCTTATGCTCAATAATGCCTTATATGAGAATTTCATAACAGCAGCATCTGTTTCTCATGAGACTCAAAGCCACAGCTCAGGACTGATGTCTGTACTTTTACCATAAAGCACGGGCTGGCTGATGACTATGGCAACACTTGAACCTATAAACATTTTATATGCAGCTATGAAATGCCAGGTAAAAAAATAGGTTTGTGAATTTGAGGCGGGAGACTAGAAACAAGTATTTTGCCAGCTCATGTTTTAAGGAGCTGAATTGTTTTGACTTCAGCTGATTTCTACTCTTACTAGTGTCATTTCATACCAGATATTTATTTCAAAAATACCGTAATCCCTTGTGTCTGTATATTTCATCAGTTCATTCAATACAACGCTCAGATTCTAATGTCCTATACTGCAATACTGTTGTCTATCAGAAGTGAGAACTGGGCCTCTCATTCTATAGTACACTTAATGAAAATGGTAGGCTGACCACAGTAATCATTCGGGGGGGGGGGGGGTAAACTCAAGCCACAGCTAACATAGATAAACTCTCATGGCCTAAATGTATAAGGGCCTACAAATTTCCTTTGTGAACTGGTTTCATGGTGCCTATGAAATCGTCTGCCATAATATGTTTCATAGCCACTAAAGAGCCCAAGATTTTTGTTTTTATTGATCATAGAAGCTCTATTCCACCATCAGGAAAAAAATTAACTACAACGGAAGTAAATAAACTCCATAACCTGAATATTGCTGCTGAAAGAAGATGAGGACCATTAGCTCTCTCCCTAGCCAGATTCCTACTGAAATCATGTACTATAAACAAGGAAAGGTGTAAATGGTGTCTGTCACAGACCCAGGTCACAAATTTTGTTTCATGCTTCCTCATGTACCGAGGTGGATAACAGACCACCAGAAAACTGTGAAAACTGCCTGCCCATTTTCTCTTGTGTGTGGTACTTCACAATAAGATTTTGACCTGTGTCACTTCAACATGCAACCAAAGTTATTGGTTCTAAGATCAGTTATGTATTTAGTGTCACAACAGAGTGTAATTGATTTCATTACCCTGTGGGGAGGAGAGGGTGGGGAACCATGCCAAACAAAGGTTTATTCCTTGAATGAAATAAATTCACTTAACAAAATGACGCAGAGCATGCAGGGTTCAAGTCATCAGGCAGAATATGGCATAGCACACTGCTACAGAGTGCATGGTTATCCAGTAGCTGGCATCCAAAGTGTTACAACTGTCTTCTAGAATGCTTACATTTAGTTAGGTGCTGGGCAGATGAAAAGGGGTATAAACAGTGATGGGATGTAGCAGGTTCTCACCAGTTCTCCAGAACCGGTAGCAACTTTCCCCAGTGTCCCGGAGAACCGGTAGCAGCTTATGGGAGGAACCACATTTGGGGCTTACCTTTTCACTGGTTCCCCCACTGTGCATGTATTTTAATGTATTATTTATTTATTTATTTATTTAAGTTATTTACGGATTTGTGTTGTGGGTGGTTGGTTGGATGGGTTGAGGTGTGTGTGAGTGTGTGTGCTTATTTTTATTTTATTTTAACATTATTTATTTTTTATTTTTTTCTTTGGCTCCGTCCATGACATCATGACATCGTGACATCAACTCCACCCACACTGTGATGACATCACGGTGGGGTAGTAAAAATTTTGACATCCCACCACTGGGTATAAACCTGCTTTTCTGCAGTTCTTTGTAAATGTTGTCATCATTTTTAAGAAGACCAAAAAAAAGTCCTTGGGTTTATAGTGTAAAACGGACTATGGAATAAAAATAAAGGAGACTGGAATGGGAAAAGAAGAGGAGGAACAATTTTTCAGGAGGATGCCAGAGTGGACCATGGGTTTTTAACAGGGATTTGTTCCAACAGAACAATGGAAGGAGTCAGGTGGATTCCAGAAAGGGGGGTGCACTCGTAAAGAGAAGATGCCACAGCTAGTGCAACACATTATGATGCTGGAGGCAGCACCAGCTCTACCAGCAGTGTGATAATAAATGAAGTAAGGGACAATGTGTTGTTGTTTCACAGCAGAATTTAGGTGATAACAATGTGACTTCTTTGCTCCAACTGTTAAATTATGTCATTCCAGCCTAACAGGCAATGCAAGCGCATCATGCAACCAGCAACGCTGATCCTGGCAACAAGGGGAAAGGGCAAACAAATGAGGCTGAGGTTTCTGATTTAACAACACTATTTCCATACGGCTCTATCATTTGGCAGAGTGAGGCAACCCCCTCTGGTGTCAGATGCTGGACAGGGGAGCAGCAGCAATGTTAACAAGTTGCAACTGCTGAAATTGGGTTCAGCTGCCCACCCAGTTTGGGTCTGCTCATTGGATTGGGGAATTTGCATACTCAGGCTGCAGAAATATCTGGGACTGGCCCTGCTTTCACCTTAGTAATTGTTCTGATTTTTTTTTCTTGTAGAGGTATAACCCATCTTTTCTGCAGTTCTTTGTGAAGTTTATTTATTTTATCTATTTATTTCTTAGATTTGTATCATTCTTCAAAAAATTAAGAAAAATTGTTTTAAGAGAAAGAAAACTTTTTCAAGGTCCATCATTTGTGGGTCAGCTTACGTAGGTCACCTAAAATAACTCTGAATGACAACAAGGAGAAAAACGCTATGTTGGCAACAGACTTAGAGGCAGATAAAACTTTCAGGAGTGTCCCCATAGGAAAAGTGACAAAGGGGTATAAACCATGGCAATCCATTCAGCTATCCAAGATCCCCATTTATATTTTGGAAGGCTGGAAGTTGCTGGACTGATGTTATGAGGATGTTATGAGGAATCAAACTCACGCAGCCGAGCATCACAAACATTTGGCCATTCTGTATACATATCGAAAGCACAACATGAAATAAAAACAGATTGGGTGCATTTATATAGGGATGCTGGAACTGACAGTTTTATTATCCTAGTTGAGAGCTGTGCAGAGTTTCAATGTGCTGTGTTTGCCTGCTTCTTTAGGGGAAAGATTGATGTTCTTTGCTGTTCTCGGCTCCTGGATTTTTCTGATACGCTAAAAGCATTCAGTGCTGCACCAAAAATGCAGGTAATATTGGGCAAAGAAATAATTTATTACTCACAAGCTTTTGGATCAAAAAGGTCACTTCTTCAGGTACAATCTACAGTCCCCATTATTACCAGAATTTATCTGGTTTGTCTCTTCCTTCTGAAAGGCATAAAATACTAACGCGCGGGAGAGGCAGATCACTACCCTGGAGGCTTCAGGTTTTTTAATAAAATGTATTTTGTTCTAAGCACAGTTGACAATTAGCCTCATGTTCAACAAATGCTATTTCTTCTTGTTGGGGGAAATACAGGGGACATGCTAAGGTCGAGGGAGAAGCAGCAGGGCTGGTTCACTAGGAAAACAGAGAATGCATGCAAAGGCCAAAGGAAGGGAAATGATACTTCTGTCTCAGTTATATCACCTCATCCATTCCACTGGACTGATCTTTGGCTTCTTAGAATAGGATTAACTATCCAAGGAGAAAACGGAAACTGCAAAAGCACTGCGGCACTTTCAAAACTGACAAATCCATTTCAGTGTGGACTTTCCTAGGTTATGATCCATAACATTGAGCATATAGCATACCATGAAATGCAAGTACTGTCAAAAAAATTGAGGAGCAGGTATTTTGTAAGAATAATAGCTCTTAATTCCTCATTCAAAATGAAACCACTTGGAAACTGTTTCAACAAGGAAGGCTTGTAACAATCTATTCTTCCTGGGGGAAACTGGTTTCTCTGCCAGCTACCCAGAGCATTGCAGCTAAACTCTGAGGAGACAAGGAAGCATAGATTCAGATTATTAAGATAGACCTAGGGCTTTGATCCTATGGATCCTGGCTTCACTATACCACTATCTGAATTATATACTAAATTCTGTACCACATGAATGCAATAATGGAAACATCCATTGATAAATAGCATGGATGATGATTTTGAGCATGTGAATTGTTCAATTCCAGTACCTGTATTTTATGTGAAGAAATTTACCAAATGGGTAGCTTTCTTTCCTAAATATCTGTTTTTCTATGACTTCTGCCACATTTATCTTAAGTCTTCCTCCTTTTAGTAAACTTTTTCTTCCTTCACTTTCATAAAACTTCATTGTCTCCTAACATCTAGAACAGTGTTTCCCAACTGTTGGGTTTTGGACTTCAATTCCCAGAAGCCTAAGTCAGTACATTGGTTGATCAGTGCTTTGGAGAATTGACTTAGGCTTCTGGGAATTGAAGTCCAAAAACCAAAGGTTGGGAAACACTGATCTAGAACAATTCTAAGCATTTTAGAATTTTAGAATGTATGCCATGTTCATGTGCAGGAGCTCAGATGAGCAATTTGGTAGGATTATAGCAGAGAGCAGCACATTGTGGCCCTCCAGATGTTCTTAGAATATATTTCCCATCAGTCCTGGCCTAAAGAGAGCTGGGAGTTTCAGCCAGGTAAGGAATGCACTTTGCCTAGGTATAAATTGGAGACCAGTGGGGAAGTCCACCAGGCATCAGGCCATTACTCTTGCCCTCAAAGCCCCAGGAATACTAAACACGCCCAATAGAGGTGAGAATGAGAGAGACACCAGGACTGGGTATAGACAGAGGTCCAAGTGAAGACAAAAGACTTCCCACCTGAGAAGAACCCTCCATGTGGATGGTTCCTCCAGAGAAACCTTCAAGTGGGAATCTAGCCAAGGAGGAGCCACTGGAGGAAACACAGATTGGGTGGGTGGGTCTACTTATACAAAAAGAATCCCTGGGCTGGCATGGAAGTGCAGTTCCAGGTTGCTGCCTCTGAGGCACATAGACAACCTGCCCTCAAAAAAAAAATCTTACAAGGCCCCATACAGGGGAGGAACTGCCTACCAGGAGCACCTTCATTACTAGAGGACTGGAGAGATTCTCTGAGAGAATCCCTTTATCCTGATGTTACCTATTTCCTGGGTAAGCAGACAACCCTTGTTGCCATCTTGGATGAGGCCTAAAATTACTGGAGCATTACATTTGGATGCAACAGGTTCGTACCAGTTCGCTAGAACCAGTAGTAACTTTTCCCAGTGTCCTGGAGAACCGGTAGCAGCTTTTGGGGGAAAACACCTTCAGGGCTAACCTTTTCACTGGTTCCCCCACTGTGCATGCGTGCCAAGCACTTGGTGTGCATGCATGCCTACAGTGCTTGGCATGTATGCACGGCCTCCTTGCTGTCCTCCCAAGCAGGGAAGAAGAAGAGAAGCTGCTAGGCTGAAGCTCCCTATAACCTGCTCCCCAGGGTAAGTGACTCACCTTTGGATGTGGTGTGTCTGTATGTATTTTAATGTGTATTTAATACCTTTACCTATATTGACATACTACCACAGTTCCTAAAAAGGCCTGGCGCCCAGGCTTGGGGTTTTTAAGCAAAGTCTTGGCATTACCTCATCAATAAGCTACACCTGTGCTGTTCCAATTGGAGAACCCTTAAGGAGGTACAGCTGTTTTACATTTACATTAAGGCATATTATCCTAGAGAACTGGTACGATTACCATATCCATCTTGCAACATGGTGCTGTCCAGGCACTTATACTAACAGGTAAGTGATGGGTTTGTGTTTGGGGGTGGATGGGTGGGTGAGTTGATTTGTGTTTGGGGTGTGTGGGTGGTTGTTTGGGTGGGTGGGTATATTTTTATGTAATTTTTATTTTATTTGTTTAATTTATTTATTTATTTATGGATTTGTGTTGTGGGTGGGTGGGTGGGTTGAGGGGTGTGTGCTTACTTTTATTTTATTGTTAGTTATTTTTATTTTTTTCCTTTGGCCTCACCCACGACATCATGACGTCATGACGTTAGCTCGGCCCGCACTGTGATGACGTCACGGTGGGGTAGTAAAACTTTTGACAACCCACCACTGGTGACACATGATGATCATGGTGACAATGATGATCACAACAACTACAATGACAATGAAGACATTGACGACAAGAACAAAGATGGTGGAAATGAAAACAATAACAATGATGCCATCGCACATGTTGCTTTTTTTTTTGGTCCTGGTGTTTTTATTCCCAGTCAGCCCCCATGATTAAGTAACCACAGCAGTGATTTTTCAAAATGATGTCCATCTTTTGGCAAGCTACCAAAACAGAGTTTTTCTCTGAAAGGCAGCCTAAAAATATTTTAAATAAATGAGGTAATTGAAAATGTAAAGAGAAGGAAGGAAGAAGATTGCAGGGACTAGTTTCATTGATAAAAATAGAAACAATACAAAATCATCATTATTTCCCCATCAGTTAAAAAAGTTGGTTTGTAGCATTCCTTTCTTCTGAGAACCACACAGTTTGGCCAAGGCTACACAGGTTGGTGATTGCCTTGAGAGACACAGTGGGGAATCGATTGCCCCATGCATGTGTCTCTTCATCAGCTGTCAATCCATACAGAGAACAACTACTGGAGAATCTTTCAAAACACTGGCAATGACTCTTAGATGTGAAAAGCAATGGACAGCAAACACTCAGAGGCATAAGTCCCACTCTGCAGTATAACAGTATGTCTGCCTCTGAGAAAGAACAGTGTGTGCTAATTTTATGAAAATGCTTTTGAAGTGACCAAAGGGAAGCTACAATCCATTGAACACAAATGGGACCAGAATGGGTGTAAAGCATGCAGAGGTTAAACAGCTGCTTTTCATTGCTTCAAATTTACATTGATCTCCATTGACAGTTTGGTTCATTAGGCCCCCAGAAGTTACTTTATTATAATGACAATGCTGAAATCAATTGCTCAACATGACCCAGCTGCAGGCACGTGGCGTAAAAATCACATTCTTAATCAGGGCTCCCAGTGGTGCAATTACTTTAAGATTACTCAGATGTATGACTCTAACAGAATTCAAAAGTTATTTTTTTAAAACTGGTGACAAACACACAGACAACATAACACCAGCACATTTATCTATCTCATTTTCAGCTAAATAGAAATGCACAACACAGGCAGAGTTCAGTAATAGCCATATATGGGTGGAGAAATGGATTTTGATCCATGAAAGCTTATTTGAAATAAATATTTAAAGTGCCAAGATATTTTACTTTTCTGTCTGTCTTTCTTTTTTTCTCCTTTAATTTTGCCAACATTCACACACTCTGAAATTCATATGCAGGATTAGCAATCTTGACAAACTGATCTCACAGTTTTAAGTTATTAAAATGCTTCTGGGTCTCATGTTGGTAACATAAAGAGTAGGTGGAATATTTTATTGATTAAGAAATTGTGAACATTGTGGTCAGGCTACAGGCAATTCTCCATGCACACTGGGAATAATAAATCATAGACCCACTGAATTCATAGGATTTTCTTTTGGGTAGATTTAGCAGGATGGAATACATTGTAAAGGCAATCTTGCATGGAAGATCTTGTGAAAGGAATTCGGGTGCTTTCCTTTTAGGTAGCATTCTTTTGTGTGTTACAAAACATCTTAGTGTCAGCAGCATCATTAAAGGGCAGTCATTTTTTAAATCTGTGATGTGATTTGTTAATATTGCTAATACAGATTTTTTAAAAAGATGTAGAAAATTGCTTGTGTGATTTGTGTGGTAGAACTGGAGAATATGTGCATTTCATCAGACATAAGATTGAGACTTCATGGCATCAATTTATACACATCAGGTACAGAGGCACACAGTGGCTGGGTGGCATAACAGATAAGTATACAAACCAGTGTTGCTTTTTACAACTGGTAATAACAGAAGATCCCCTGTCATGAAGTCTCAAACTTATGTCTGAGGAAGTGGACTTGATCCACAAAAGCTACAGCAGCTAGTCTTTAAGGTGTCACAACATTTTTATTTTGTTTACTCTCTGATATGCTTGCACAGATTAACACAACTACCACTTCAAAAGCTAAACATATTAGTGATGAGCACCACTATTTTCCCAAATGCCAATAATGCTAAAGATAATGGGCTAATATCCAAGCAATGTAATATTGAATTCAACAAATTTCTTTTCCAAAGTAATGTTCCAAGCTCTGTTTAAAGCTCTCTGGACTTCGGCTTTACCTGTAATTAAATGTACCTACTCCCTTCCCACTCTCTTTTACCCCCTGGTTCTGATGGAGCATTTACCCCTCTAAGCAGTACCGGTAAGTGCTGGAGTTCCAGGTAAGCACAGACTAAAAATAAATAAATTACAGACCAACAGAACTAAAGCAAATTGCCCTATTCCAAACAGCGCCCAAGGAAATTTTCCCATCTCAAAACTTTAATAACTCACTTCAGGCACAGCATGTGAGAATCAGTGTAGTAATCCGAGGTCACCTAAAAAGGATTATAGCAGGCTCCTGGAAAAGTCACATTGTTTCTTTAATGTCTTTTACATCTAAGTAATAACGTTCAATCTCAGCAAAAATCAATTCACTTTTATTTTCACTTTTGTCTGTTTTGAAAGAAGCACTGCAGTCTTCAAAATATAGGTTTAGAGAAAGTACATAAACTGTGCAAGAATTAGTGATTTGCTAATATACCAAGCTGGTTTACATATACACCAAGAGGAAACACTGTTGTCCTTGTGTTTTGCTAGTGGTTTTTTCCATGGGAACTTTGTTGGCTGCTGTAAGAAACAGGATGATGGTCTGGACAGACTTCTGGTGTGATCCAGCCACACACATACACACATGTCTAGATAGCTTTCGGGGTTTCTTACTGTCATATAATCAATATGAATGAGCCAGTAAATCTAAGCTCTCTCTGTCACTAAATAACACAGCCTTCTTTCTGTAGCTTTGAATGCTACCACATTGCACTGATTTGGATGTTGATAGGCTCTTCTGTTCTGAGAAGGCAGAGCAAGCCTTCACAGGTTAAGACCTGCTATATTCAAACATCTTCAGAGCTTTTTCAAAACTATATCTCTCAGGACATTCACACTGCCTAGGAGATTCCAGGAGCATTTGTTCAATAAAGAAACTTCTCCAAGTTCTTGCAGCTTATTCCCACTCCAGGAAGGGGAGACATATTTAAAACTTCTGTAACTAGCACTACTGACTGAGAACAAATCAAAGCACATAAAATTATATCATCCTAACTCTTGTCTAGTGGGGTTGCAACAGTTGAGTGGTTAAGATGCAGAGTTTGATAACCAGAAGGACAGCAGATCAGCAGTTAGAGACCTGAGTCCTATGTGACAGAGTGAGTGCCCATCTTCTACCCTAGCTCTTTATTTATTTATTTATTTATTATTCGCATTTAATATCCCGCCCCAATCGGGAAGACCCGACTACCAACCTAGCAGTTAGAAAGCAAGAAATTGCAGGTAGATATATAGCTACTGCTTTGGCAGGAAAGGTAACAGTGTTCCATGCACTCCAGCATCTAGTCATGCCTGTCACATGACCATGGAAGTGTCTGCAGATGCAGACAGTACTGGCTCTTTGACTGTAAACAGAGATGAGCAGCGCCCCACAGAGTCAGACACAACTGGCTTTTGAGCAAGGGAGATGACCTTTGTGTGGTGTAGTGAGTAGAGTAATGACTGGGAATCAAGGGACCTGGGTCTGATTCTCTGCTTTGCCAAACACCCTATAGGTATGGAACTAATAAAATCTCTCCTTACATTGAAAGCAGATATTTGTAAATCAGTTCCTACCTGAGGGCACATAACAAACTAAAAATCTTTGCACCTTTCCTTCTGAAATATTATATATTTCATACTTTGCACACCTCTCTGATGTGTTTATACAAATAACTTTCCCCATCAGTTGCCTTCCATCCAAAGAAAGAAAGAAACACCTGTAGCACACATCCATGTAAATAAATGAATCCCTTATTGACCTCCACCCCTATTGAAAATATGACATTTGCAGAAAGATTTATCTGAAACCTGGGGTTACCTCACTCCCTTAGAAATGGCAATGTTTCTGCAAATCATGTCAAATTGTCATAGAAGGTTCAACATTCATATTTTTAAACAATAATAATTTAAATATATCCAACACATCAACCTATGTTCTAAGATTTGTTAGCTATCTAAGTTTCAAAAAGGGATACTGTGCCTTCAGATTACATCTAATTCTGTCAACAACAAAAAATGTTACAGTCACCCTGATTTCCAATTATAATCAAAGGGTAGGCAGAAGCTTTGAATTTCCAAAGGGAGCAGAGGCGTAGCTACCGCCGTATCAGCCGTATCAATTATACGGGGCCCCCGGGCTACGGGGGCCCCCAACGGCAAAAAATAAAATTAAAAATAAAAAAGAGAAAAATTTACTGCGCATGAGCAGAAACTCAATCTGATGCATTGCGCATGTCAGATTGAGTTTCTGCGCATGCGCACTTTATTGGAGCCATTTTTGGCTCTAATTTTTAAAAAAAAGCCAGAGTCGGAGTCGGAGCCGCAGCTTTTAAGCAGCGAGGCAGCCCCGACTCCGAGGCCCTCCCCCCAGTCGCCGCGGGGGCTCCCTGCCTGCTCCAGCCCGGGCGGCGCTCTCCACGGTCGCCGCTGGGGTGGGAGTCCACCAGCTGCAGGACCAGCTCGCGGGCGCGCCCCGTTCCGCGGCAGGCGGCAGGTCACCTGGAGCGCGCCTGGAGCTGACCTACCGCGCGCGCCTGGAACTCACCTGCCGCGCGCGCCTGGAACTCACCTGCCGCCTGCGTGTGGGATGGGGCGCGCGAGCTGGTCCTGCAGCTGGTGGACTCCCACCCCAGCGTCGAGGTGGAGAGCCCCGCCCGGGCTGGCGCAGCCTGCCAGGGAGCCCCCGCGGCAACCGGGGGGAGGGCCTCGGGGCTGCCTCGCTTCGCCCGCACGCCTTCCACAACTGCCCCTTGCCTTCGCCGTGCACGGCGAGGGAGCGATCGGCAGCAGCGGCGGCGCGGCGGCGGTGACAGCAGAGGCGGAGGAAGAAGAGGCCCCAGGATTAAGGTGAGGTTTTTGTGTTTCGGGTGGGTGGGTGGGTGGGTTGAGGTGTGTGTGGTTTTTTTTTTTTTTTACATTTTAATTCTATTTTATTTATTTTATTTTTATTTATTTTATTTTTATTTTTGGCCCCGCCCACGACGTCATGACGTCATGACGTTGGCTCCCCCCATGACGTCATGATGTCATGACGTTAGCTCCGCCCCACATCTAAAGGGCCCCCAAACAATTTTTATACGGGGCCCCGGCAAGGTAAGCTACGCTTCTGAAAGGGAGAGTCTAATTATTCCCAAAGCTGAATTGAGTAGCCTTTAAAACAGTCTGAGAATTAAATGAGAAATTAAAATAAACATATTTCTGCTTCAGAGAACTCATTTCCCCTCCAAATTTGGATTATTTTAGCGGTAATGTGTCTCAACTAGCAGACATTCAAATTAAGGCCATGTTTCCTTTCCAATGACCAATCATAAAACAAAGCATACTAAACATAAATTATGTAATGATCCACATTACCTTTATATTTGCATCAGATTTGCTGGATTTGAAAATTAGCAACTATTTTATGCACAGCTAAATTTGCATTTATTTATTTTTTGGCCAGCAAGCAATATATTTAAACAAACCTCCAGGTGCCATTTATTTTGTACCAATACTTATAGCAATCTGATCTGAACATGTTTTAGATGTGGGAATGTTTGTAATTCTGGTGGTTCCATTGTCAAACAGTTTGGGATTTATATCAGGGTTTTGTGAACAGTAATGGCTGAAAAGACAGAGAAACAGCAGAGATAAAATATATACACATCCTGAATACTCACCTCAATGGTTTTAATTAAGGGCTGCAGTGGCTGAGTGGTTAAGAAGTTCACCTTGTTAGCTGGAAGGTCGGCAATTCAAGACCAGGGTAATACATGATGGAATCAGCGCCAATCTCTGTCCCAGCTTTTTGCCAACCTAGCAGTTTGAAAGCAAGAAATTGCAAGTAGATAAATAGGGACCACTTCAATGAAAAGATCTTGGGGACATGAAAGGAGCCTCGTTTGGGCATCCCCTGAGCAGAGTTTCTCCAGCAAACATTCTTTCAATCCAGAATAATTTCTGACATGAAATTATTATTATGGCCACAATGGCTTTAATATTAATCAAGAGTTTTTGGCCCATTACCAGATTTGAACTGACAAAATAATTATGTTGTTATCTTCTGTGATTTTTCCATAACTCAAATTCTTTTATAACCACCATTATAAAACAAATTTCAGGGTAATATCAGTGATTTTTAGTCATTATTACATTTTATCTGTAGCCCGAGGATCCTTGCAACCACTATCATTGTCCTATTTAGAGAACAAAGCTTAAAATGTAATACAGTAATTATGTTGTTATCAGCTGTCACTTTCCATAGCCTAGGTCCATTCACTAATGGTCCATTGTCACTTTTCACAGGATAAAGTCTGTTAAGGCAGAATGCAATCTGAAAGGTGAACTCATTACACAACATGCAATGTCACAATGATTATACAGTATTGCACCTACTGTATCTTCTAACCATTTGCCACTTTTACAGAACAGAGTTTCACAGGAATAGATATGAATATCAATCAGAAATCTTCAGTCACTACCAAGTCTATTAAGTCACAGTGACTCACATGATTTGCAATTTGTTTCTGTTATGCTAACCAAACATAGACCTTGACCAAGAAGGATGTATAAATTATTGCCATAAAGTCTTATTCTTATATCTGAAGAAGTGGACTTGGTCCAAAAAAGCTAATATTAAAATATAGCAATTAATCTTTATGGTGCCACAACACTTTTGTTTTCTTTATTTTGACGTGAATTTGATGAATGTCTTACGTTTTGGTTGGGTGGTCTGGCAGCTTTTGCGATATAATGAAAATCATGTACTTTTGCCAAACTGCAACACTAAAACTAAGGCAGCCATGAAATAAGGGTTATGTCATTTGAAGGATCTTCTCGGCAATTTTAAGAATTGGTAAAACCCAAAAGCCAAAAATGCAAAGCAATGACATTATCACTTTTGGAAGTAGCATCAGAAAAGTGACAGTTTTGCTGGGGGGGTCAGTTGTCAGGGGGCCAGCGGAAAAAACCCACCAAACCAATTCAGATGATCCAAAGTGCGTTTGAAAGAGGAAAGATTAACCTTTGAGGGGACACTTTAAGATTTGTAATTGGAGTTTGGAAAAATAATCTATGAAGCATTTTACAAAAAACCACTCAAATGAGGTCCCAAAAATGCAAAAAAAAAAAAAAAAGAGGGAAATCTAATTTAGAAAATGAATATGACAACTTCCCGAGGTGGATACAGTTCACATACAAAATGTTGAGAAAAGTAATGCCAAAGCAGGAATCCACAAAAAAGATATTGAGGAAAAACATGACTTGTTAAAATGACATTTCTGCGGGGGGGGGGGATTTGGCGATGAGCCAACAAAAACCAATCAACCTATTAAAGTGATCCAAAGTGCGATTGATAGAGGATATAATAACCTTTCTTGTGACAATTATAAAATTTGGAACGGAGTTCAGAAACATGTTCTATGAAGGTTTAAAACAAAAAAAACCTTTCTTTCTAACCTTTCCTTTAAAAAAAATCTCTCCAAATCTCACCTTATCTCTGGATGTGGAAGTAAACAGTCTGTCAACATATTCATTTGGGCCCTGATACCCCCCCCACACACACACACACACACTTTTTCTAACCTTCCTTCCTTTAAAAAAAAGTCTGGTGCCAGCTGCTATCAAGCCATTGCTTGTCTTCAAAGTAAAAAGGCTCCCTTTTAAACTGGCCACAGCCTTTGCTAGCCAGGTGAGAGCAGGCCTTCTACAGTGTGGCTGTACATCGCTAGCCAGGTGATGTACAGCCACACTGTAGGGGAGGAGAAATGTGTTGAATTATACTCATTAGTCAGTGTAACTGTCACTTTTGAGAGGCAGCTTCAGAGTGCAGTGATGTAATCACTTTCTATTTTCCACCTTTGGGTCTTTTGATGTTCAGCAACATGTTTGCTAGGCAGGCGAAAGCAGGCCTTCTAAAAGTTTTACTCACTTTTAGAATCATGTTTGCCCATGTCCAGCTAAAGGGTTACTATACCAGGTATTTCTCAGTCCCTTTATGTAGTTCAAGAATGTAGTCGAGATATGTTACAAGAAGTTACTAGAAGTTCATTTCTTATGCCTAGTTGAAGCACAAGCCTTTGTTTGTGATTTCTTGGGCACAACAACCAACTAGCCTTTTGGAGCTGCCTGCTTAACACACACAATTTTGATTATACATCCTATAAAGAAAAAAGGATTACTGTATATATAAAATCCTTTGTATCCTCTCATATACATAAATCAGAATATTTTATTTGTAAATGACTAAATATGTTCACTATGGCAAACTTGTTACCCCAAATCCAGAAAACCCCATTTTATTTCCATTTATTATTATTTTATATTTTATTTTCAATAAAATACTTTTAACCTTTATTTTCTATTTTCTGCACAACTCAACCCATGTCCACAAGCACTACACTGTACACACAACCATCCATGTCACTTGCAGGTAGATAACTGCAAGAATCAATTTTAATTAATTTTTAAAAAGTCAAACTGCTATTTAAAAAGCCCCATTCAAAAAGCCTTGCTGTAGCGGAGACTTCAAGCGAAGCTCAATGCAAGTCTGTGGTGCAGTTTCAAGCTCCCCTGCTCCATAGGCTTGCACTGGCGCAGGGGGAGAAACTGCAATAAGAGGGAAAGTTAAAAGCCAGAGTAGTTCTGACTTCAAAGACAAGAGCCCTGACACAATGTATCCAGTTGCTTGATTCAATCCGACTTCAAAGGACTTCAACGGTTTCAAAGCTTTCTAGGCTTTCCTCGAAAGCACCGCAAGAGAAAAATATTAGAAAAATTCAGCGCTGATGGGTCGACAAGCGGGTGATCCGAGGATGGAGTTAACCTTTTAAATGCCGGATAAAAATTAAAAATATATAGAAAAATCATTTCTTCGCCCCTATAGTCTTGAAGAACCTCAGGATTGTTCTAACCGGTAAAGGGACATTGACCAGACAGGACAAACAGGGTCTCCTCAAGAGTAAGGCTGACAAAAGGATTGCTCTTGTCTAGTTGTTTTAAGGCTGTAAACATGGGCTATTTGAAAATGGATTCCCCCCCCTCCCTTTTCCTTCCATCAAAAAGTCAAGCCACAGCAGCATTCACAAAAAATAACCTTTTTAGGTCCTGGAGAGATTTACATTAATCGTGGTTAGGTTTAAAATGCATTTTTCCCCTCTGCCAAACCATGGGTGACTATAGATGTGGTGGACTTAACCCTTTCATTCCAGGTTGTGTTAATTTCATTCATGGTTATGCCTAGGATGTCCTAAAAATTAATTTAAAAAGCAGCAGGTAGAGTCTAAGAACACTACTGTCAGGGATTTAGCTCATGAATTCAATGTGTTGAATTATGTTCATTAGTTCATTTAATTCTTCTGATCTGAATGAAATAAAAGAAATAAATGAACTAATGAGCATAATTCAACACATTGAATACACGAACTAAATCTCTGATGGTAGTGTCCTTAGATTCTACTTGCTGCTTTTTTGTTGTTGTTTTGTTTCTTGACTAATTTGAAGGTGAATTAAAAAAAATACTCTGACTTGGATTTTTTTTTTCTTTAGGGCATTATAAAACATAGAAACCTGAAGTATCATATGCTGTGCTCTATGATTTCATATGCTATAGACTCTTACAGAAACACAAATAACTCACTGCTTAGACACAATGGGGGACAATACAAAACATGTTAAGCTTATATGGATTTGGGAATAAATTTCAAGGAGTTATTGCTAAATTGTATCAAAAAAGTACCGCAAGAGTAAAAGTTAATGAGGAATACACAGAGGAGATAAAGCTAGAAGCAGGTATGAGACAAGGATGCCCATTATCACCAGTAATATTTATAATGGCAATGGAGCTGTTGGCTAATGCCATACACCAAGATAAAGAAATAATTGGATTAGAAAATAGCAAAATAAATTTATATGCAGACGATACGCTATTAATAGTTAAGCAACCAATTCAGACAATGGATAAAACATTTCGGCATCTTGAAGACTTTGAAGGAATTACAGGTCTGAAAGTAAATTGGGAAAAATCAGAAATGATATTTTGCAATGCAGAGGCAGACGAACAAGATAGAATTAGGTCAAGATTTAAGATTCAAGTTAAAAATTCAATTAGATATTTAGGAATAATAATAACAGAGAAATATAGAGATCTTAAAAAATTGAACTATGGGAAAACAAGGAAAGAAATTGAAAAATAAAATAAAAAAATATAAAAATTTAAAATTGTCTTGGTTTGGCAGAACAGCTTTAACAAAAATGATGTTGTTACCGAAATTGAATTTTTGTTCGATGCCTTACCAATCAAACACAATGTCAAAGAACTCCAAGAATATCAAAATTTATTAAATATTTATTAAATTTATTAAAGGTCGAGGATAGTTAAGGCATTGTGGTATGTGCCTCAAAAAGAGGAAGGATTAGGTTTACCAAATATACAGAACTATTATAAAGCTTTTCAAATTAGGAATGTTATAAAGATATTAATGAAAGAAGAGGTGAGTTGGGAAAGAATAGAGATGAAAGAGATATCTCAATTGGGAAAGGCGATATTTTTGAGCAAGGAGGGTAAGAAAGTAGACGAAAAAGGGTTACAAAATAGACTTTTAAAGACAACAATGGAAGAATGGAATAAAGTTAAGAAATATATGGTACCAGGTATTTCACCAATACTAGAAATAGAGGACTTCAATAACTTCCCAATAAATATAGATGAAAGAATCAGAAACATATTAGTAGATAAAAATGTAGTATTACTTAAGGATTGGGTAAAAACATGTAAAGACGAGGAAAAAAGAGAAGAATTGCTTTCACGAATGGAATTAAATTGGTTCCAAACTCTCCAGATAAATAAATGGAATGAGAAGATTATAAATGAAGGACGTTTAGACAGGGATTTGACAGACTTTGAGGAAATTTTGGATAAAATAAGAAAAGATAAGAAAGGTATCAAAGGGATTATCAGTAAACTATATAAAATGATTAATAAAACAGGAAACATACAAGAAATTTTAAAAATACTTGGGAACAAGAATTAAATGTGATAATTCCTGGAAAAAATTGGCAAGAAATATGGAGAATAATAATAATGAGAACTATGTCAGTGCGAGTTAAAGAACATAATTACAAGTTGTTATGGCGCTGGTATCTGACTCCAGTCAAGTTACATCAAATAGATAACAAGAAAAGTAATGTTTGTTGGAGATGTAAGCAATCAACGGGAACATATGTACATATGTGGTGGAATTGTAATGTGGTGAAAGGATTCTGGGTTAAAATTGAAAATGAAATTAATTGTATACTGGGACAGAAACTTGAATTGGGAACAGAGCCAGTTCTACTGACAGTTTACGAAAAATCCACAATGTGTAAGGAGGACAAGGAATTAGTGTTAATAATGATGTCTACAGCTCGACAATGTATAACAAAAAAGTGGAAAATGAGTTAACTATAAAAATAGAAGATTGGTATAAAGAAATGTGGCAATTAGCATTAAATGACAAATTGACATGGGAGATGAATGTTAGAAAAGGTAGAGTTCGAGAAAATAAATTCTGGAGAGTATGGAAAAGATTTGTTGAATATGTGGTGGTTAAAGATAAAGGGATTAAACCTGCACCGGAACAAGCTTATTTTTGGGAAAAATGAACTGATAATTCCTGGACAATGTACATAGCACAAGGGTGAAATTTATATAAATGATTATAAAGTTCAAATTGAAAAGGGTAAAATGGTAATGAAAAAGGGTTATAAATGGAGGTAAAAAAGATCAATTAAATTACTATTTTTTTTCTCTTTTCAAAGGTATCTGTATGAATATATTTTGTTCCTGTTTTGTTTTTATATTGTCTTAATAAATGTAATATTAGAAGATTGTAACAAGATTTGGAAAGCTATTCAAGAAGTGAATATTGTATTTGTAACATGGTATTGTAGAATTGTCTTTTTTGTTTTCTTTTTATATGTTTGAAAATTATAAAAAAATTAATTAAAAAAAGACACAATAACAGAGTTTAACATGGCAAGAAGCAACTAAAAATCTTGGAGATTACTTAAAAGACTGAATGACAATCAAAACAAAAGGTCACTGTGTGCAGCTATAACTCCAAACAAAACACCTTCACAACAGGGAACACCAACAAATGTGTAGTAAAAATAAAATAGCAAGGAGATATTCAGATTGAATCCAAGGCTGTGGGAGAAGAGTCTTTGCCCCTCCTGGGATTCAAAAGAGAGTCAGGCAACAACTTGAGAGCCTATTAGTACTTCCTATGCTGCTGGAATGAGGGTTGGAAGCAAGGCCTTGAAGGGAGGTAATGATAACCCACCTACCTGCCCTGTGGGTCCAATGTTGCCCCCTGGCCACGGCCCTGTATGCCTGTCCCATAGTGATTGCATGCAGAGGTTGAGTGGTCAGATTTGTGGTGGAATTATCTTTTAGTAGATTGCAACTTGTATGTAATATGGAATGGAAACAAGCAGCAGCGAGTTCCAGAGTACAATGGGTCTGCTATTGCAGTTTATATCTCTGAGGAGTGGATCATGAGATTCAGCTGATTGGATGGGGTGCACAGGTGACACCCAAGGTGTACAGGTGCACCCAAGGTCACCAGGCTTGGGCATGGTCATCTGTGATTTAGTTGGCTGGGAGTGGACTGTCTTCAGGACAGCATGCGCCTAGGTTTGGGAATTGCCCGTGGAGGGAAGGTGCAAGGGACAGATGGAATCCACACTATGATAGCCACCTCTGCAGGAGTGGGTGGTTATAAGTTAAAAATTGTTGTCCTAGTTTGCTCCAATATATGTGTCTGCTCCTGTGCAAATTTTCAGCAGAAAATGCTAGTGCCATATGATGTAAATCAATACAGGCCAAACAAGTGGATGTAGTTCTTAATGAATCATGCAGGATTATTACTAACTGACTGAAACCTATCCCCACAGAAAAAGTTTGTTTGGTTGACATTACCCTTTTGAAAGTATGTTGAGATACTCTAGCAAATAAAGAATGAAATAAGGTAACATAGCACCAACCCCTTGAAAAGATTTCTGTAAACCTCTCAAATTCTAAATATTAAACAAGAAGGGACTATAGTAAATGCCCAAAGAACACTATTAAATTAATCCACTTCTCGTTGAAATACTCTAATTATTGTAACATTTTAATTTGTTTTGAATCAACCTGTATTTCATGAGTCCATAATTTTAAATTGTGCAATGGTCTGACAAAGAAAGAAAGAAAGAAAGAAAGAAAGGTAGGTAGGTTACAATTTTGTCTGATTCTGATGTGTCATGAAGGGAATTGTCAATTCCTTGAGTTGGTATAATGTTCACATCCTATTTATGTTCATGTCCCAGTTTAGTCAAAAGCACTATTTATTTCCTTAAAACCAGCACAACAAGGAGGTTGGATACCATATTGAGAAATTCCTTACAAGAATTATATCTGCTTGTTTTAATGGATTTTAATGCCTGAAGCCAAATTGCTCTTCTCTCAGGAAAATTACTGAACAACACATGCATTGGTTATTAAAACTGAATTAAAAATTCTAGTTTCTCTTCTATAGTCTCTTTTTATTCAGATGAAGAGTATCCAAGGTTTTTGACAAATATTGCTTTCATAGTGTTGCAAGACTCAATGCATTAACCTTCTTTAAAAATGCCCATATATTTCAGTTCAGTTTGGTTGTGGAGGAAAAATTGCTTAGGGCAGAGATGTGTGAAATTTCCCCTGGGAAATGTGAGTAAGCATGTCTACTTTTAACCTTAAGTTTCTCTTTAAATGGCTGCAGATAACTTACCTGAGCTTTTAACTTTGCTTCCAAACAGAGAGAGAGAGAGAGAGAGAACCACAGACTTGGCTAAGAGGGCTTTTAGGCCATTTAATCCAACACCATGCTCAATGCAGGAATCTGAATCAAAGCAGATATGACAGATGGTTGTCCAATTAAAGGAACTTTTAAAAGCTTTATCTAACACCAACTTCTAGAAGTTAAGACATAGTGGCTGAAAAGATAAATGCATGAGATAAATACAATGTCATTGCCAATATAATAAATAAATTAATGTCAGAAATTATTCTGGGTTGAAAGGATGTTTACAGGAGAAACTCTGCTCAGGAAACACCCAAATGAGGCTCCTTTCATGTTCCCAAGAGCTGAGACAGAGATGGGTGCTCAATCCATCATGCAGTATCCGGGTCTCGAACTGCCAACTTGCTAGCCTTCCAGCTAACAAGGCGAGCTTCTTTGATGACGTACATCAGAAATAAGGAAGCTGCAATCCTTCCTGATGGATAAGAACTCCTGTTTTCTCTAAACACTGGCCGTGATGATTGGAGTTTTGTAAAGGTGAACAACAATATCTGAGATGTCCCTTATTTGTGTACATAAGTGATTCTTCCCAAAGGATGTTTTATAATCTATTGACTGGTACTGGTAATCCACTGAGGTGGAGATTGTGAGGGTCACTGCCTTCAACAACTTTCAACAACTCACTTTAGGACTCCAAGATTTTACAACCATTCCAGACTTAGCTAATTCCTCTCATAGTAACCAAAACTCCCTTTTACATTTTCAGTGACCATCTGTGACTGGTATTTATGTCTTCAGGCATGGCAGCAAGACAGAAGATTTGGTAGTGAGACAAAAGACAGCAGAGGTTAGAGAGAAATGTCCAAAAAGTATACCAGAGAGAGTAGGTGGCATAGAGAAGAAAGAAGAGGTGGTAGAGAAGTGAATGGCAAGCAAGTAAGCAAAGGAGAAATGACAAGACAGCAGAAGTTTCATTTAAAGGACATGAATCTTCTTCCGGACAATAGGATTCATACAACAACATGCTCTACAAGTATGATTACGGAATCATTTTATATGTGAGTGAGGAGGTCTGCTGTAGTTGGAAGAGCTTCTTAGTGAATTATCTGTAGCAAAGCCACAACAAAATAGGAAGGTAAAAGACATGCAGTATGCTGGGCCAATTTAATAGTTTAAGGTTAAAAGTGGACTTAGTTAGCAAAACTAAGGGCTGGGCTAGGAAAAGCCCTGGATGCCAGTCAAAGGATAAAGAAGCCAGTGAGAGGCTTAAATTTTAGAGAAGCTAGTTGGGGTATGGACATGAGTGAACATAGGCTTACCTAGGGAAGGAGATTGTTGGGTTGAAGCTTAGACAGGTTTAGTCAGGTGGAGCTAAACCCTGCATTTTCCTCAGGCTGGGGACATCTTAGATGGGGTTAAAAGGCCTTTAGAGAGTGTTAGTAGAGGTCACTAGCCTTTCTCGGAGGGACCAGCTTTCTAGTGAGCAGAGCCTTGGTCACAATCTTATGTAGAGTTCATATTGATATATTGAATCTATAAACTGTCATAAAATAAGTACTTTGCCTTTCTTTAAAAAAAAGAGTAACTACCAAACTTTATTCCTCATTGGGTGTTTTGAAAACATTTGTTTCAGATCTTGAAGCTGCCTTTAGTTACCTAGTCACAGGCAGTTCCTAGACTAGGACAGGAGTACTGTATTTCACTTCAGTGACACCTCCCTGCATGATATCACTGTACTCAGTTCAAGGAACTGGTGGCTTCAAAAGAACTGTGTATATAGTAAATATCATAAGCTTAAGTGTAATAAACATAGGGAGTATGTAAAAAATGTGATCCCTTCTAGCTATAACATTACCAACCCTCTGCTGCCAGAGAAAACATAATAGAGGAAAGTATGAAAGGGTTGGACAGTGTAGCTGAAGAAGCTAAGAGGCTCAGTCTATGAAACGCTTGAGTGCATGTCCAGTGTGGGGAGAAGTAAAGTGTGATTTGGTGCTCTCTCTCTTTCTGTCTGAACAGGAACTGATATTTTGAATAACTGAACACTTCCCTCTAATACCTTGGGCTTCTGTTCTTCTGTTAATTGTGGTTCTCTAACTGGTCTCATCTTGGCACACATTTTCCCTACAAGGTTTAAGAATGAGATGCCTTGGTATTGTGTACTTTCTCATTTGCTCCCTTTGTTTTTCTACAGTGGTATTATTATTGCTTCTTACCAATCAGTGGGTCCAGCTTTTTTTGTCTCCATGCCACATCGAAGATTCTATGTAGCCACCTAATCCTGCTTTCCCCTGCTGCTTGGGTTATTTCTGTTGGTAATCCATCTATTCCTGGTGCTTTGTGTTTAGGTGATTGCTTAATGACTCTTCCTACCGCTTCAATTCATATTTCCAGTTCTAGAGCTATTGTTTTGTAATCTTGTCATGTTTCATTTTAATACTCTTGTAAGGGGTTGAGGAGCTCTTTGAAGTGTTATCTCCATGTTTCTATAACATCTGATGGATGTGTTACTGGTCTACTGCTCTTGTAATTAATTATGTCAGTGAGATTATAATTCTCCTCTCATTCCCATATACTTTTAGCTACTTTGAAAAACATTCATGAGGATATTCACTCATTATCTGCTAATGATTTTCTGAAGCATTCCCAGGATTCTTGTTTTACTTTTTATTTATTTATTCAGAATTATATTGCTGCCCACTCGCTGAGGTGACTCAGGGCGGCTTACAGTCAAAACAGCAACAGTACAATAAAAATTATAAAATATAACTTCACAAAATACAGCCAAACCAGAACATAGACTAACTCCCCTCAGGCCATTGTTGTTGGTCCAGAGGAGGGGGCGATGTTCTCAGCCACTGCTAGGCCATGGAGTCTTCTCCCTCAGGCCGTTGTTGTGGGACCAAAGGAGGGGGAGATGTTCTCAGCCACTGCTAGGCCATGGAGTCTTCTCCCTCAGGCCATTGTTGTGGGCCCAGAGGAGGGGGTGATTTATTTATTTTTATTTATTTATTTACTTAGATTTATTATCCCGCCCCAATTAGGCGAACCTGACTCTAGGCGGCTTACAGAAAATTCATAAATTAAAACCTTGAGGTTCGAAATTACTTTAAAAAATCAATTAAAAAAGAATTAAACCATGAATTTAGAAAGATCTAAAAGATTTAAAAAAGTTAAAAAGTTTAAAAAGATTTAAAAAGTTTAAAAGAGTGAGGGAGGGGTGGCTGTCCCATCAGATCAGCCACCCAACATGGGACCCCATATTCCTGGTGCCCCACACCTGCCCTGCCAGCCAGGTTTTTCGTCCCTTCCAAAAGGGCAGGAGCTCTGTCTGTAGACGTAACTCAGTTGGCAGGAGGTTCCAAAGGGCCGGGGTGGTCACGGAGAAGGCCCTCCTTCTGGTGCTAGAGAGATGCGCCTCTCTAGCCGATGGAATGATAAGAGAGCCTCTCCGATCCGCCCTGGTGGGATGGACAGATGTCCTTGGGACGATACGGTCTCTTAAGTATCCTGGACCACTACCATCTAGGGCTTTAAAGGTAATAACCAGCACCTTGAATTGCACCCGGAGACATACTAGCAACCAGTGCAGCTCCTGAAGCAGCGGTGAGGCACGAGCATAACACCCGCACCCCATCACTACCCGAGCAGCCGCATTCTGGACCAGCTGCAGCCTCCGAATGGTCACCAAGGGCAGCCCCATGTAGAGCGCATTACAGTAATCAAGTCTGGAGGTGACCAAAGCATGTGTGATCATGAGCAAGGAATCCCGGTCTAGGAGTGGGCGTAGCTGGCGTATTACACGAAGTTGTGCAAAAGCCCTCCTGGCCACGGCTGCCACCTGCTCCTCAAGCAGTAGTCGTGAGTCCAAGAGGACCCCCAGATTATGCACTGGGTCTGTTTGGGGCAAAACTGCCCCATCCAGAACCAAAGATAGCAACTCCCGAGATAGCGCAGGACCCCTTACCCATAGCCACTCAGTCTTGCCAGGATTCAGTTGTAGCCCGTTGTCCCCCATCCAGACCCTGACAGCCTCCAGGCACCTGGATAGGACTGCCACTGCATCAATTGGATCTCCTGGATGTTCTCAGCCACTGCTAGGTCATGGAGTCTTCTCCTTCAGGCCGTTGTTGTGGGACCAGAGGAGGGGGCAATATTCTCAGCCACTGCTAGGCCATGGAGTCTTCTCCCTCAGGGCGTTGTTGTGGGCCCAGAGGAGGGGGCGATGTTCTCAGCCACTGCTAGGCCATGGAGTCTTCTCCCTCAGGCTGTTGTTGTGGGCCCAGAGGAGGGGGGCAATGTTCTCAGCCATCCTGTTGAATTCTCTACATTGCAATCTACAGTTTATATAGTCTTCTCTTCTTGATTTTATCCAACATGTATATAACTCTTTTTTTCAGCTTTACTGCTTCTTTAAACTCTTCACACCACCATACAGTGTGTTTGGTCCGGTATCATCTTTTTCCACTTTTCCTTTTTCCACATAGTTTTTCTACAATGCTATGTAGAGTAATTTTGTATTCCTTCCATTAAGTGTCAGGACAGTTTTAAACTGATCCCCCGGGGAAAACTGAGAAAAGCTGGAGATTTCTGCCCTATGATGAATTATCCTTAGGGAGTAAGAGGGAACAGGTTTCTGATCATTCAAATGAAAGGAGGTCTAAATAGGACAGAAGTGCACAGTAGGTCATCATAAGCAGTCAAAGCAACCAAAAGGTCATGGGGGAAACCTGAGACATTTGAAATGGAAGACAAAAGTGAATGACTTTCTAACCTAATGTTAGGAGCCTAGATGTAGTGCATGCTTAATTTTGAAAGGGAATGTAATAGAAACTTAATGGAATGGAGAGGAAGAGTAGAAAAGAGTCATTTATGACTGCAACTTCTAGAGTAGGAGTGGGCAATTGTGTGCTGAGATGAAGTCACTACCAAGTCCCTTAGCATCAGTGGGCTTTTTGCTCAGGTTTGGGCAAGTCATTGATTTTTACCCTGATGCTTCACAATGCTATGTATCTTATGCAGAAAAAGTTGGAATACCAAAAGGTACAGTATGTGAGGTCTCAGGGCAAGATCTGAATTGCCCTGCTTCCTCAGGTTTCCAGGTGGGAAGACAAATCTTAGAGGCAGGAGAATGAGAGGAGGAAAAAGCTTGCTTCTATTGTGTGTGGCGACTTCTATGTCTGGCCATCTCTCTTCAGAATGAACTCCCCAAAGATGGCTTCATTTTGGTAGTTTCATGTCTGGCCTAGACACGGACAATGGAAAAATGGACTATAAAGATGGCAGGGCATTTCCACCATAGCATCAGGGACAGTGAGTTACTGAAGCATGGCAATAAAAATTGGGATTGCACTGCACCAACTAAAGCAGGTTGGTGCAGCTTGATGGAACTCCACTTAAGAGTGCTGGAACAGCAGAGAACACTCCCTGATTTGGCACCTGAGATGTCAATTCTTGTAGCTGTTCTTCCTGGCAAAGAAGAATGGGACATTATGGGTCAAGTGGGATTTATGTCCTCTGCAGCTTTGAGAGTACATCACAGGTCTTTAGTCTGGAGACAGCTATCCTTAGCCACATGATTGCAGTGATTCAGGGATTTGTTGGCATGATGGAAGGCATAGTGAAGGGATAGTCTAGGTCTGTGATGGCAAACCCTGGCACTCCAGGTGTTTTGGACTGCAATTACCAGAAGCCCATGTCAGCACTTCTGCTGATCAGGACTTTTGGAAATTGGAGTTCCAGAACACCTGGAGTGCCAAGGTTCACCATCGTGGGTCTACTGAACAATATAATTTACTGTCACAGCACCCAAATCCAACTGTCACATTCCACTTCTGATGGAGAAACTATTACAAGACTGACGTTACTGGTGCTAGTGTAATAAGAACATGGCTTTCTCACTGGAACTACCGCTGTACTCACAATGTGTTTTTGCACTGGATATAGATAATTCTTTGGGTGGTGACCACTTGGGCATCCATTCCTATTTTCCACTTACTGGTCCCAGGTACCATTCCTCTAGTGTAACACTTTCCCTTTCCTCCTGCAATGTAGCAATAATGAATACCTCATGCCATTCATATCTTCTGTTTCTGATTAAGTAACATTGTACCTGCTTCTCATTCATAGTACAGGTTGGGCAGCTGCTTTTCAAGCTTAGTTTTACATTGTGTTTCCATGGTAAAAACAGGCCAACTTCCATGGCAATGGACAAGCTAATTCTCCCAGAGCCACTGGCTTTAAAATAAAGAAACCTTTGCATGCTGCATCTGGCAGTATGTGCATCTGTTTCCTTTTCACATCTGCCACCTTAAGACATAGGGAAAACAAGAAGCCCAAACAAACATGGTAACACAAACAAATAACTTAAAATTATTATTTTCTGCTGTGTTTGCATCTTAAGCTGGAAAGGTATATCCTAGTGCTGGTTCAGGAATCTATGGGGAAAATGAAGCATCTGTTAATGACATGTGTGGTCATTTACAGATATTTTATCATACCTAATTGCATCAAAGTCACTTAAAGTGTCTGGTTGGCAGGTATCCTGGCTGCAGGCAGCAGGTGTCAAACACAGCGTAAGGCCACAGGTTACAATGGCAAATCCCAAGGGTGTGACAAGCAAGCAGAAGCCAAGTTCCTGAGGATGCAACAAGGTCAAGTCACAACAGTAAACAAAGCTGATAATTCAGAATCTGAAAAGCTGAGCCAAGGTCAGAACAGAGAGCAAGCCCATCGGGTAATCAGTTAGCCAAATGAGGAAGTAGCAGAAATAGAGTTTATTAAGAGGTGAGGATCAGATGGCAGAACAGTCAACACTTTCTCAGGAATCACATGACATCAACACATAGTCTAAAGGGAGACACAGAACCTATCTATGTCAGAATGTGGACGGCTGGCAGGTAACACAAACAGCAGGACCCAGGGCAGCCAGGCAACAGGCCAAACAATAACAGTTCAGAGTCTAAGGCCAAAAACAGGCCAGAGATACAGGACTAAAGTCCAGACATAAAGGTGAGGTCCAAAGTAATCCAGAAATCAGATGACTGAGAAAAGGAACAAAGATCTAGATGAGGCACAACAACAGTCCATGGGAACCAGGAACAAAGTTTGAAGTCTTCAGAAGCAGGAACCAGGAATAAGGCATATGATCTTCCAAAGCAGGAAAAAAATCAATAGATTCAGGGGCCAAACAACTGCAACTCTTTTGACCTTACTTGCTGAGGCAGTTTCTGGGAGGAAGAGCTGGTTCTTTCTTCCCATCCCTGAAATAAAGAGAAATTTGGTATAAACTTGGGCCACAACTTTATTGAAATTTTATTCATCCCTGAGCTGCAGAAGGGCCTGAAAGTGCCCAGGCAAATTCTTCTTCATCTTTCTAGCCTGAGCTGGCAAACCCCTGGCCCCTGTGCAGTGCTGATCCTTGCCAGCTACTGCACAGACTAGCTGAGTTGGGGAAACCAAACCCAAAAAAAGTGGGAGGTAGAGTCTAAGGACACTACCGTCAGGGATTTAGTACGTGAATTAGATGTGTTGAATTGTGCTCATTAGTTTATTTATTTCTTTTATTTCATTCATTAGTTAAGGGTGATGTTTCAAATGCGGTAAAATAAAGACATTATGTTCATAAAATTAAGGTTTTCATAAAATGTTCGTAAAATCTAAGGTTTTCTGAGCTAAAATAAAGATAATCCTTGTCACATTTCAACTTTGACAAGGACCTTTACACTTTCACATAAGGGGAAAGGTAAAAGGATATATTTAGCATCCTGAGACCCCACCAGGAGCAGAACACCTGTGGGGAAAAACTTACATCATTGTTTGTGGAAAAACAACTGTGAGGGTACATCATTCCCACATGATTGTCATTCTTAAGGGAGGGAGAAGAGTGCCAAAATGGTATAAAATCCCTACCGATTAGACACTTAGCGATCGATCGGAGGAAGCAATTCTCGAGTCAGCAAGAGCCTTTGTTACTTCAGACATCTGATAAGAAACATCAAGATGGGAGTTTAGTGAGACAAGGAAATGGGGACCCTTGTGCCCATGCTCTAAGACTTTGCTAAAATCAACCAAGGCAAAAGTCTTAGTCTCTGAGAAGAAATGGATCTTTAGGAAAGTTAGCATTTTGTTATTTTATTTAGAATTATAAGTCTAGAGCCGATTTAGGAGTCCAACAATGGACATGTTAGATTTTAGACAGGGGAAAGTATTTTTTACTTAGGTATCTTGTTACAATATGCCTATTATTTTTTGTTGTAGTGTATTGTTCAACTTATATGCTGCCCCATTCACATAGAGACTCTGGGTGGCTTCACAGTAATCTCAATACATCAACAGTAGAGTACAATAAAAATAACAATAAAATATAACAGTGCAATAAAACATCATACAATAAAATATAGCAATAAAATAGAACAGTACAATATCAGTACAACATCAGTACAATATATAACATACAACAAAATATAACAAATAAGAATAATATGCCATATTACAATACTATTCCACAGCCTCTCCACCCCAGACACAGACAAGTCTAGGGGAGGCTGCAGTGAAGTCTTACCGCCTGTCACCATGGAGGTGTGGTGTTTCTGCCTCCCAGAGTAGCTGCCTCCTAGAGTGCTCCCATCTTTTTATCTCCTGGCCTCAGAGGGTGAGGCTGGAATCATCTGGGAGAAGGTGTTTCTGCCTCCCAGAGTGGCTCCTGGCTTTTTCTCTTTTTTGAATATGCTTCTGAAAATAAAGAATTGAAAGGACATTGCAAGCTTTTTCTTTGGTCCAGAAGGAGAAGGCAGGAGTGGTGCCATTGCCGAGATAAGAGGTCTGTGTAGCCAAATAACTGGCTACAGTTTCATGTGAGTTTAACATTGAAGAAGAGTGGGGTGAGAGACAGAGCAGACTTTTATAAAAAGACAATTGCTTGGGACCAGATAAGGTTGCCGGGGTGATTCTAAGGAGGAGCCGGCACCTGTAACCCTAGCTAGACTTGGGAATCTCATCTGCCTTGGCGTCCCATCCTTTGAAGGTAAAAATAAATTTAAGGCAGTTCCCAAAACCGGGTTCACTCCATGTCTCTAGTGTGAAGGTGGTGTAAATAAAAGGACTGTTTGCAGTCAGCTACCAAAAAAATTGGGGATCTCAAGGGAACGTTTAAAGCAAAAATGACCATGATAAAGGACAAAGATGGCAAGGAATTAGCTGATGCAAAAGAGATTAAGAAAAGATGGAAAGAGTACACAGAGGAACTCTACAGAAAGGACCTCAACACCCCTGATAATCACAATGATGAGAACATTGAACAGGAGCCAGACATCCTAGAGAGTGAAGTCAGAAAGGCCCTAGAAAACACTGCAAACAACAAAGCCAGCGGAGATGATGGTATCCAAGTTGAACTTTTCAAAGCCCTAAAAGATGATGGAATCAAATTATTACATTCTATATGCCAGCAGATTTGGAAAACAAAACAATGGCCACAAGATTGGAAAAGATCAGTATATGTTCCAATCCCCAAAAAGGGTAATGCCAAGGACTGTTCAAATTATCGAACAATTGCGCTCATCCCACACGCGAGCAAGGTGATGCTTAAGATAATACAGGATAGACTGCAACAGGATGTGGAGAGAGAGTTACCAGAAGTGCAGGCGGGGTTCAGAAGAGGCAGGGGGACCAGAGACCACATCGCCAACATAAGATGGATCATGGAAAAAACAAAGGAATATTAGAAACAAGTATACTTCTGTTTCATTGATTACACGAAGGCTTTTGACTGTGTCGACCACAACAAAATGTGGCAAGTAATTAAAGAGATGGGAATCCCAGAACACCTTATATGCCTCATGAGAAATTTGTACATGAAGCAAGAAGCAACAGTTAGGACAGAATACGGAATGACAGAGTGGTTTGGAATAGGAAAAGGAGTAAGACAAGACTGCATTTTGTCACCCTGCTTATTCAACTTATACACAGAGCACATAATGCGCAATGCAGGGATGGAGGAATCACAATTTGGGATCAAAATTGCTGGGAGAAACATCAACAATTTGAGATATGCAGATGATACCACCCTCATGGCAGAAAGTGAGGAGGCCCTAAAGAAGCTCCTGATTAGGTTGAAAGAAGAAAGTGAAAAGGCTGGCTTGAGACTCAATATCAAGAAAACAAAGATAATGGCAACAGGCCCTATCAGTCCATGGAAAATAAATGGGGAAGAAGTAGAAGCCGTGACAGATTTTACTTTCTTGGGATCAAAACTCACTGCAGATGGGGATTGCAGCCATGAAATAAAAAGGCGATTGATTCTTGGGAGGCAAGCAATGAGAAACCTGGGGAGCATAATGAAAAGTAGAGACATCATATTGAAAACAAAAATTCGTATTGTCAAAGCAATGGTATTCCCTGTGGCAATGTATGGTTGTGGGAGCTGGACCATTAGGAAAGCTGAGCGCAGAAGAATAGATGCCTTTGAGATGTGGTGTTGGAGGAGAGTTTTGAGAGTCCCCTGGACAGCGAGGAGAACAAATAGGTCAATCTTAGAAGAAATAAACCCAGAATGCTCCTTAGAAAGTCAAATTGTAAAGATGAAGCTAAAGTACTTTGGACATCAAATGAGAAGAGAGGATTCACTTGAGAAAGCCTTGATGCTTGGAAGGGTCGAGGGCAAAAGAAGAAGGGGACGGCCCAAGATGAGATGGTTAGATGGTATTGTGGAGACAATGGGCACAGAGCTCAGTGAGTTGAGGGGGATGGTGGAGAACAGGAGTGCCTGGCGGGCAATGGTCCATGGGGTCGCAGAGGGTTGGAATCGACTGTGCGACTGAACAACAACAAAACCAGAGCTTCAAATTGAAATCATATCCACCATATCACCTTGCACCCACATACCCCATTTCCGCAGAGGGGATCCTTCCCTGGTGGCCCCCTAACATAGAGGCAGGGCTGGGATTGGTGTTGAACCCGTACCCAAACCCCCTCACACACCCTTCATGTACAATTACCCAGTGCTTGAGGATCCCAGAAGATGTTCATATGTTCTGTACTAGAGATGTTTCTTACAACAAAAATTACTTTAACCAAATTTCCTTTGGAATGTATTGAAAACCAAAATACATTCACAGAAATGCGGTTTCCCAAAGGAATGGACTGAAAATCAATTAATCCATTCTGGAAAAAAATATGTAAACCGAGCCACTATTTTCTATGGATTTCCTTTTGTTATGTGACTTTTATGTTAACCAAGCCGTTTGTTAACCAAGATTCCACTGTACAGTGACAAGACAAGTGAAATAGCCACCAAAGCTCTGCTAACATCAAGTGAGAATGTTGCCAAGCACAAAGCAAAAAAGAGCAACTTCTTAGTTTAAACAAGCGAGGTTCTGAATATTTGTTCTGAATACTGTACTTTTAAAGTTTTTTTTAAATGTTGAATAATACTGTAAATAATTCTTTTTGTCCATAAGTGGACGCTTTCTTATCATTCCCTTCTCCTTGGAATACTGGGGAAGTTTTCCATCTTTTCAATTTTATTAATGTGGACTGTGGGGACCAGTGATCTTTTCATCTACAAAGTCAAATGCATTCTTGATAACTATTTATTTGCTTGCCTTCATGTGAGAATTTGCTTCTTCATGGAAAATAATCAGAATGTGAGCATATAGCTCCCCCTGTCAAATGTTAGTTCTTTAGCATTTTAATTATTTAAGATTACACAGCTGATCTAAGTGAATAAGACTGGAAGAGAGAGACAGACTAGGCTATATAATGCTGTTCAATGAATATAACTAAACTAGGAGCTGGGCATCAATATCATGCAAGGACATGCAAAGGCAGTGAGAATATATTTAAATATTATGGAAGCTGTCTACCACAATCTTCTAATTAGAAATGTTAGTTCCAAGAAATCTGGAATAATATCTCACTGCAAAAGAGAGATTTTCCCCTCCAATGGGAGAATTTATAATTATTTTGTATATGTTTGGATAGTCAGAACAAATTAATTGTAAATAGACAGGATTGCTGTCATCTTGTCATAAAGACAATTCAGGTTCAGCAGTTAGCCTAGAGTGGGGAACAATGTGAAATCTTTGCAGCTGGAGTTGCAGATGTTAAGGGACTTGAGTGTGAGCAGCCGTGTTGAAAACCAATTTTTAAAAGCAAAAGAAAAGAAAAAGTAGGTCCTAATAAGTTGAACACTTCAAGATGACTTTGTAAATATCCATACCAAGAAAACATGGAGATTCCTTATTGCAAACTAATTCTCATCCTGCAGTTTCCATACTAAAAATAAGGGAAAAGGGGGGCAGGGGAATTACAGTACTGATCTTTCTCAAAGTTATTGATACTGTTTTACTTGCCTGTGCCTTCGTTAACTGTGATTACAGGTATATCCCCAGCTTTTCTGTAAAGAGCTTAGGGTGGCCTACCTGATCCTCCTGCCCATTTTACCTAACAACTGTTAAGTTATTTGTAGCAAAGCAGGCAGGTTTTAGGCAATTTTATGTTCGAATGCAAGTCTCCCAGTTTTCCCCCTTTAGCCCAGCTAATAAACACACTTGAACTAGATACAGTAATACCTCAGATAACATTTACCTTGGATAACACTAAAATCACATAACATTAAGTAATCTGGGGGGGAGACTTGCATCAAATAACGTTAAGATCCTATGGGATGCATTGGATAACAACCGCTAAAGCCCATGCAGTTACCATATATCTCTATGGAGCTTTAACATTATCTGATGCATCCCATAGGATTTTAGCATGCATCGGATAACACTAAAAATTGGATAACACCAAGACTTGTGGAACCAAGTTTTAGCGTTATCCGAGGTTTTACTGTACTTGAGAGAGAAAAATATCATTTACTCACAAAATGAGGTCAGAAGAAACATATGCTCAGTCTTGGTGAAGCTGGCTTAGAAAGAAGTAAAGTCTTTCTTCCAGCCATGTGGCCTGGAAGATGGAGGAGCTCAAAAGGACATATTTCCTCTTCCAAAGCAGTAAGCAAGAGAAAGAAGGCCAGAGCAAAACAAAGGCCTTAACACATACAAATAGTGCCAGGTGACCTCTGATGCAAGGAAGAACCTTTCTAATTGTGATTACAGACAAACAATGCAAAAACAACTTTCTTTAGGTCAGGCTAGTCTTTCCTGCCTCTCTAGTTACTGCATGCTGGGGTTGCACAACAGCAGCAGCAGCAGCAACAACAACAAAAGCTAGATTAGGGTGAGCTCACATAGCAAGACAGTACTGTAATGTCGTTATCCAATTTATGGTGTCTCCCCAACAGTAAAAGAAAACCACTCAGCTGAAAGTAGAGTGAAAAGAGATAATAAAAATTACTGTAGCATTGAAGATGGAGGATTTTATTTATTTATTTATTTATTTATTTATTTATTAGATTTATGCCATGTCTTTCCCTCTAAAATGGGACTCAACGTGATTTATTATATAATAATTTGATAAATGAATAGAATTAAAACATTTAAAAGATTAGAATATTTAACATACACAGATGAAAAGAAGTACAGCATTCACTAAAAGCTTGTTTCATAGCAAGTGAGGACAGTTGCCAAAGATCAGCCTGAATAGAATGTACTTTCTTGCCAGAGAAAAGACAATAGGAAATAAGCTTTGATTGGTCCACCACTTACACCAATTCCTGGAGAGGGATAACCTCGCAACAGTAGTCCATACCCTATCACTTTATATGGGGCTACCCTTAAAGAGGAAACAGATGCTGCAGCAACTGGCCAGGAGGATAAAGGAGCCTCCTGTGGCCACGGGATGGTCGAAGATGCTGACACCGGCGCACCCTGTGCCCTCCTGGCCACGGCCACCGGCCGGGAGGATAAAGGAGCCTCCCGTGGCTATGGGAGCCTCAAAGATGATGACGATGCCATGCCTTGCGACTGCCCAGCCATCCCACCTTAACGTACTCCTTCTCTCACCCAGTCTGGCCTGGGGAAAGGAGACACAGCTGTGGTAGGGGCTGGTGGTGATGAGACCTGCCGCCCCCCTTCCCAACGGACTCCTTCTCTTGCCCAGTGGAACCTTGTGATTGGACTATAGCCGCAGGTGGACATCTTTGCATTATAATGTTTTCTACTATGATGTGTGTTGTTCTACTGTATGCTATTTATTGAACCTTATTGCTTTGTTGCACTACAGGCCATGGTATTTTGATAGTACTGTAATGTGTATTGATGTGTAATGTGTACTGACCTACTATATGATATTTATTGTACTTTACTGTTTTGTTATATTGTATGCTATTGTATTTTTGTTTGCACTTTAATAGTGATATTAGGGGACTCTGTGAGCTGCTCTGAGTCCGTTGAAACCGAGGAGAGCGAAATACAAATCTAAAAAATAAATTAAATAAATAAATAAATATTAAATCTAATATTGCCATTGCTGTAGGAATACTGAGAAGAAAAGTTGGCTCACCAACACTGTCAATAAAAAGATAGAAATGACAATTGTCAGTGACTCCTTCTGGACACATGCCAACATTACCTTAATATTACCTGGCACTGAACTCCCTCTGCCTCAGTCCTCTCCTTTTCCCCTCCTGGGTCTCCCATACACAGGCATCTCCAATTTGGGATTAATGAGACTCTGAGCAGTTTTCCATGGAGTGCTGGTCCAGCAAAATATTACCTGGAAAATCCACTCTAAAAGTGATCCCCAGAAAATATTTAAAAGGAGAGAATGGTAGAAGTGTGGCCTCTTGTGGCTTAAGCTGGCTTTACTCTGTCCCGCTCCCTTAAATAAACAACAATTTATTAAAAGAATTGAGGTTTATTTCTCATAAAGGATATTAAAGATACATTGTTCACAAAATAGGTAAAACTGTCTACAAAATAGGTAAATACATCACTATTCAAAAAGATTCAGGAAAAATCAATACTTAGGTTTCCCCGACAACATAAAATAATCCTCACTCCCTGATTTATTCTAAATCTTCTGAGAGAGCAGGTTTTTCTTCCTTTATTATTCTTCTGATTCTCTTCTCAATCTCTTTAAAATTACCTCAGAATCACTTTAGATTCACCTCAGAATGTTCTCCTCAGCTTCACTCTGAGAACTTACCTCAGAATCACTTTAGATTCACCTCAGAATGTTTTCCTCAGCTCCACTCAGAATTTACCTCTCTGAAAACTTTCTCTAAGCCACTTCTCTCTCTCTTATTTCTCTTCAGGTTCCTCTCTCTCTTGAAACACCATCTCTCTTCCTTTTTATATCTAACCATCTCCCTCCTGCCTTACCTCCTTTACATGAGCCAATCAGATACCTCCCTGTATCCTTCATGTATTCTGGGTGTTACAGTCCAGCAAAGAGAGATAACAAAGCCTAACTTAACTGACTTCTAATTACATTTGGTGTAACTTGTGACCCCATGGCAGGCTCTACCATGACAACAATCAGCAGAAAGTCAAATGTTTTTTTTTTTAAAAAAAATCAAGTTGTTAAATAGAAAGCAGAAGGGTATCAATATCTTGGAAAGAAACATTGTTCTTTCATTTTGAAAAGTGTTGAAATGACCTTGAGCTGCAGCTATTAGGAATACATTCCTTCATTTAAAAAACATGATGTTTTTCCCCAAAGGGAAGATAATTATGTAAATGGCTTTGAATACTAAAGAGGTAGCACCTAGAGATTTGGGCAACTTGCCAAGATGAGATAAGAACTACTTTTAATAAAGTGATATGCAGAGTTCAGAAAAATATATCAAGAATAATTGCGATGAGTATGGACAATTTCAAAAGATAAGGATGGAGTAACTTCTTCTGTCAAATATCAAAAGGACACTAAAATTAGTAAGCCCCCTTTGTAATGGATAAAATAGTTTAAAAAGTCAAAAAGGCAATTATATTTGGTGAATTAAAACACCTGATAAAGTTTGCATTAGCTAATCTGTTTAAGTAGATAAGAAAAGATGCCAAATATTAATTAAATTTGACAAATGACAACAGGTGCCCTAGCCATCAATGAATTAAAAAAACTTTACAGGCACACAGATAGGCACTGCTAATCACTAGAAGATCCAGATTGTATCTTAAAATCTTGTAATTGAAATATATATATATAATACTTAATTGGATTAAGTGTTCATTTTTATTGTTCAGTTGCACAGTCAAGTCCGACCCTTTGCGACCGCATGGTTTGAATCCCTAAGGGGAAGATGGCAGATGACAGAGGAGCCTGTGGGTTTGTTGATGTTATTGTTGACAACGTGAGATAAAGGGAAATATGAATGAGCCTGAAATTCCCCTGCCCCCAATCAAAAGTATTTTTCGCTTCTCGTCTAGGTTTCATATTTAGAAAATCCAATCCATTTGTTTCAATTCTGACATGGGATCACCTGTATTGATGCAACAAAAGGAAGATAAGCTGTGTGCATACACCCACCTTCACCCTCATCTCTTAACTTGTAAGGATGGATCAAGTAACCATCTGTATGTATGCATACACTTTCTCCTCCAGCTCTTATTTTACACCTTTTTTTCCTCTATCCCTGTGCAGCCTTAGGAATGGGGCAAGCAAAATCCAGTAGGCAATATTTTTCATCTGCCTACCCCAATGCCACACAATGTTTGTTTGCCCCAAGTGAAAGGAGGTTTATCTAGTCCTACTTTCTTAAGAAGGAAAGAAGACCAGGGAACCTTTCTTGAGTGTATTCCTCTCCGAGTTTGCTCTTTTATTTTCAATCTTTTTTCTTTTCCTTTGTTTTAAATGACCTTTTTTTTTACAGTTCACAGAAACTTAAGTGGATTATGAAGTCACGATTACAAGCTTTCTCACCATTAACTGTGCCCCCTGTTGGTGTACTAAAAATTCCCTGTCTTTCCCTGTGTTGCCAGTTAACATGAAGAGACTCAGGGAAACTGTACAACTTCACAGCAAATGAATGCAACTGAAATTGAATTTCTGTCACTGCAAAGATGCAACCTATTAAGTCTAAACCTGGAAATCAGCCATTGGGACTACATGGAACCAGCACAGGCAGAGGTTGAATACCTTTTAACTCAAGGTAAAGGTCTCCCTTGCTCGAAAGTCAGTTGTGTTTGACTCTGGAAAATGGTGCTCATGTCTGTTTACAGCCAGACATTTCTGTGGTGATGTGGCAGGCATGACTAGATGCAAGAGTGTTGTTACCTTTCCAACTGAAGTGGTGCTGAAGATCACCTACTGTGTTGCCATACCATCTCTGCTGCTACCGATCCCTTCGAAGGAGAATGCCACAGACATGAAGAAGCTAAGCAACAATCATGGAAGTTTCATCAAACCCAACCACGTCCTCCATCATCTATTCAGTGTATGGTGTGTGGTCCCATGTTTCATGCTAGGATCAGTTTGTGGAGCCATCAGAGACACATCCACCAGCTGAGAAAATGACCTCCAGGAAAAATATGTGCTCAGATATGAGTAACAGACGATGACGATGGTGGTACCTATTTATCTACTTTCAAACTGCTGGGTTGGCAGGAGCTGGGACAGATATCAGGAGCTCACTCCATTGCACGCTTGGATCTCAAACTGCTAACCAACCTTCCAATCATCAGGCTCAGCATCTTAACCATTAAGCAACCTATAGTCCTGAATGCCTTTTACTGGATTGCAGGCTCCAAGCAAGGCTGTCCTCATGGCTGCCTTATGCCCTTGGCATCTGTAAATCAGAGTTCTGGTGCACATACATCGATAGATCTTCCTAGTTTCTTTTGCCCTGTAAGTGTTTACCAGCATATAACCTGGAAGCTCCTTCCTTAGCTTTGAAATAAATGGTAAAATAAAGTAATGTTTTAAAATGCTTGATCAAAGAAAAAGTCTGTTTTAATGCCACTGACAGCTCTGTTTTAATAATAGCAAAAAGCAAACTAGCACAGCTCATTGATGCAGAAGAACACAGAGAGAGGTCAGTGCAAACACAAAGCAAACATGACTTCATGGTCTTTGATGTGGAAGAGAAATATTGGTACAACTTTGGCAGGGTCTGTATTTGTGATCAGGTTCCTACTTCAAGTCCATTGTTGAATTTTAAAAAATAATGCAAATGGAAAGAGACAGTTAAACACACACACACCTCAAAAAAGAAGGGGGAACATGATCTGGAGTTCTAAGACATTACTCGTATATTATTTGATATCTGATAGGATCACTGAAATTTCTAGTAACTGCTTCCAGAATGAGTCCATGCACAACCAGAGACAGAACATGGAATATAATGATTGATGGAAGCTGTCCTCCTTATGAAAGTGAAAATGTGTTTGCAAGGTATAATGGCAATTCTGGGTCAGAAGAAGCAATTGCTTGCTGTAAACCTTGCTTGCTTGCTTGTGTTTTTGTTGCTGTTATTGTTTGATTCGGTTCTTTCTGCTACTGATCAGCTCACAGATGATTAAGAAAGAAGTTGTCTTCCCCCACCCACCTCAATAAATGAAAGAACACTAATCAAGAATGTCAGAACTAGCATAATAAAGTGGCAGTATGAGGACGATAAGACTACTATGTTGCAGATGTAACGTGCAATGGTTCTCTCAGTATCCTCTGAATGCAGATGTGCATTCAGATCTGAGCATTTGTGAGAGTATATTGTGGAGAGGAAAGAAAGAATATGGATACTACCTTCCATTTTACCTGCAGCACTAAACTGCAAAAGAGAGTTGAGCATTCTCAGCATGCAGAGCCCCAAGCACACAACCTAATATGAAAGAGAATGTCTAGAGTTTTCAAAAAGGTTCATTCCTCCTTTATGGTAGTGTTTGTTCTTTTTCCCTTTTCTTCTTGCAAGGTCTTGACAGGGAACAAACACTCATCAGCAAGCTCTAGTAGCTCCGTCTTTAGAAAACAAGTCCTAGAGTTCTATGGTAAGTTGAAAGATAGCTGAGGATTGTTGTCCCCCCACCCCACCCTTCAAGCTCAAGGATGGAAGTGTTTCATCAATGCACTATCCTACCATAAACCTTTCTGACGTGGAAGACGTGGAGGAGGAAAGGAAAGTAGAGGGAATTCATTACATCCTTACTACTTGTTCTCTCCAACGCAAAAGAATTTTGATGCCTTTTTTAGTGGCCAGCACTGTTATTTAGTACTGTGAGACTAGAGAACAACAGGAAAGACATGGTTGGGAATTCCACGAGAAGCAAATCAATGGGGACTTCAGAATCCATCCTCCTCGGAGATACTTCTATCTGTGAGCCTGTTGTTTAGTCATCCTGATTCAACACCCTGTCCTTAGGGTAGTGTGCAGTGGATGAAAATTCCTATTGAAATCTGAAAATGCACATCATCATCATCATCATCATCATCATTTACCACCCTACTCAGTAAAACCAACTCAGGGCAGTTCACAAAACAAATATAAAGTTACAAGGTACACACAATAATAAACATAAATATATCTGAAGAAAACTGTATAGTATTAACTTAATCATATACAAATAAAGAGCAAGAGAGCATTCCAAAACTAAGTTTGAAGAAGTTCACCTCTCCCTCCCAAGGTGCATCATGTTATCACTGTAATCAAATAACAAGTAATTTCTTAATATAATTTAAAGACAGGGAGTGCAAAAAAAAACTTTTAAAAAAGGACTTTAAAAGTCTATTTGGCTAGCATTTCCCCTAGCATAGCAAACAATGAACTAAATAAGGCAATACAGCACCAAACCCATCTACTTCGTGGACATCAGCTTCCTAAACAATGGCTAAAATCAAGGGAAAAATTCTGACTTCCTCTGGAAGAGGCTAGATTAAACCTATGGAGGCCAAAACAAAAACAACACACCTTGCCAAATTGGTTGGACCATCTGGAAGTCATTTAATAGACTTTGAAGAAAAGTAAGATCAAATAATAATCAAATAAAATGGGGCTACTTTTTCTGTGGATGTGGAAAAATACAATCAGTGCAGTATTTACATTCATGCAATTATACCCTACTATATGTACAAAAGAAGATCTATTAAATAACCAAGATAATGTTATTGAAGTAGCCCATTTCTGGCAAAAAATAATCTAATTATTTTAATATTTTTATTTGTTTGAATTTTATCTGTACAGTACTTCCCATCCCTCCATAATTTTAAACTGATACAAATAAAGATAAAACAGTTTAGAAAAATAATGTAAAAGAAAGAGCAAGTCTCCTTATTGGCTGGGGAGGTTAATAGGTATTGCACATTAATAAAAAAAATACCTCCCCCCCAAAAAAATCAAAGCAAAAAAGAATTAGAATAAATCAATGGCTATAACTGGCTATAGCAAAGCTTTTTTTTTCTATCCAAAACTACCAAAATACAGTAGTATGAAAGAGATGGCTTTGTGTAAAGTGATAGTAGAAAACAAAGCTTCAGCTCAATCAAATCAGCCAGACTGTTCTGTATTGCAACTAACAGTTATCTGTTCTACTTCCAAAAGACCCCAAACGTAAGAGGTACTCTTGGCCATCAAACTCCAACTGGAGGAGTTTGCTAAAAGTTCTAACAAGCCCTGTCAAACCATGACCAACCTGGTCTTATGTAGCGACCATCTCCTATGCTAGCACAGATTGGTGATTGAAAGAATAAAGAAGAGTCTGTTTAAAGCAGTGGTTTTCAATATTTTTCAGCCATGGGCCAAACCACACCCTCTCAGACAGCTGAGCAGGCCAGACTGGTGCTCTAAAATGCATCCATGGCTGTTGTAAACAGGTTTACAACAGCCACAGGCTCATTTATGACTTTGGTGTTTATGACAGCCACTGACTCATTTATGGCTATTGTAAATGCATTTACGCTGCTGTAAATGAGTCTGTGGCTGATTTTGGCAGCAGTGGTGGTGGCTGTGGAATGGTTGGAGGGAGGTCAGGGGGCCAGAATATTTGGTGCCATGGGCTAGCCCACAGGTTTAAAGCCTGGTTTAAAGCCTAGGAAAGCTGACGCATATAATGAAGAGCAGCCAGCATCATGAGAAATTTGACCTACTCCTGAGAAGGGATGCTTAAAATGGAGCTGTATCTCTCTGGGGAAATGTCCAGACATGTAAGAATTACATCTGTCACTGCTTTTTTTGTTTTGGCCATGCCTAGGTTTACCATATGCCTTACTTGGATGGATTTATCCATCATTACTCAGGGCACATTTGATTCCCACCTCCCTTGTTTAAAAAAAGAAAAGGAAAATAAATAGTTTTTGGTGGAGATATTAGGCAAAACTTGGTCATGTTCAAAATGCACACTGGCATCTCATTAATTAGCTACAATTAACTGTGGTTTATTTGCAGAAAGCATAGGAACAGCAGTAGGATTATGGCCAGTACATCCATGTACCCAGTGGTGGGGCTCCAAAAATTTTTACTACCTACTCTGTGGGTGTGGTATGGTAGGCAAGGCCAGGGGGAAAAGCCCTGCATTGCACCTGAATTAGGACTACTGTATATACTTGAGTATAAGCCTAGTTTTTCAGTCTCAAAAATGAGCCCCAAAAAGGGAAAATGGTTTATACTTGGATCAATGACCACGAGGGTCCCAAGACCGCGTCAGACTGAGATGTGCCACAAATTTAATTAATTTTACCATATTTTCATGTATTTTGATTGAAACTCACTAGCAGCTGCTGCATTTCCCATCCTCAGTTTATACTCAGGTCAATCTATTTTCGTGGGTTTTCAGGTCAAAATTAGGTACATTGGCTTATATTTGGGTTGACTTATACTCAAGTATATACGGTACTTTATTTCAAAACTTGGATGGGCAGAGGGGCCAGCCAGAATTTATGCTACTGGTTCTGGTGAACTGGTGTGAACCTGCTGATGCCCACCACTGCATGTACCATGTTGAAGTAAGCCCAACTGGCCTCACCCCACAACACTTTAACATGGTATGAATTCACATCTACCGTGTGTTTTCGGCTTTTAAGCAAAAACTGGTCCCAAACCTCATTCTTTGTGGTAGGATGCCAAATAAGTTTCTCTGGATACAAGTCCTATTAGAATTAGACCTACTGTATGACTTAAAAAGAAAAAAGAAAATCTTCATTCACCTAAGCCAACATAAAACATACAGGACTCTAAATGCGGACAGTTGTCCTTTCATTATGTAACTCTGCCCTGTAGAAGCAAAGTCACACATGAACACTCAAATCTTGTTCGTTTATGGGATTTATTAATGCAACCATTCCAGCTACCTAATTGTAGAGGGGCAGAGTTAATTACAATCAATTGAGATGGCGTATTTTTCTGCCAATATGATAAAAAGAATTTTAAAAGCGATAACTGCAGTCTGTGACCTCCACACTCAGACTTATCTTTGAGTCTAATTGCACAGAGGATTGGGCAGAATGTGTAGGCACTGACTCCAAATAATGTTAAATCACTCAGATAAGAATTTAAATGGCAACATACTGGATGTTAATTATCTAACTTATCCTTTAATTTAGAAACAGAATGAGGAGACATCCATTGGTCATTATTTGTGTGTTATTTTATTAGACTTTGGGAAACAGTAAATTCAATTAAAGCACGCTGCATGAGAAAATGTAGGGCTTAGACCAGAGTGGGAAACATCCAATAGTCCAGGAACCATTTGCCCTCTTCCAAAAATCGGAGGGTCATTTCCTGCTCCAGCCCCTGACATCCTCCCAAAGACTTGCAAGGCAGGGGATGGGGTCTGCCATTAAACATGATTTGTTCCATTTTTACCTAAAGGAAAAGAGTTACTAGCTAGCTCATTCCTGCTTTTTTTTTTTAAAAAAAAAGGCTTCTAAAGACCTAAAATAGGCCAAGGAGTGATCAAAATTATGCTTAAATAGTAAACCTTTCCCCCAGAAGCAGAAGAGTAGTGTGCCTTGGCGGGGCACCGTATAAAAATTTGTTTGGGGGCCCTTAGGAAGGGTAAAGATTTGTTTTGCTTACGCACGTTGGGGGCCCCCGTGGCCCGGGGGCCCCGTATAATTGATATGGCAGATACGGCGGTAGCTACGCCTCTGCCCAGAAGCCTTAAGGAGGGCATGATTAACAGTTTTGGAACAGAAATGGCAGAAGCCTAACTGTTGAGAAAGAGAGGTTATTATTATTCGAGTGACTAATGAAGCTTGTGATGGACAGTTTTGAAAGCAGAGGGAATGTGGACTTTGATAGTTGTGGATTAGAACTTATCAATGCCTGTATGCATAGCTGGCTCCAATTCAGCCAAGTCAGGTAGTAACTTTGCCAGGCAGTCCATGAAGACCAATTTGTTAGCTAATTTATCCATTATCTTGCATCCATAACAATGGCACCCAATTTAATATCCTTTAACCATCTTGTATGTTGTAGGTTCTTCTTCTTTTTTAACATTGCTGATTTATTTAGTTCCTTTCATTTATATTTAATGGGGTACACAGAAAGAGCCTCCTCAAAAATTGTGGTATTTTTGTACCACAGTTTAAGACCTCAATATCTAAGTGAGTGGGACTGTGGTGGGTTAGTGGTTAAGACACTGAACTAGATGACTAGAAGGCCAGCAGGTCATCAGTCTGATACCCAAATGCTGCACAATGGAGTGAGCTCCTGTCTCTGTCCCAGCTCCTCCCGACATAGCAGTTCAAAAGCAAGAAATTGCAAGTAGATAAACAGGTACCACTTTAGTGGAAAGTTAAACAGTGTTCCATGTGCTCTGGTGTCTATTTATGCCTGCTGCATGTCCACAGAAACATCTGCAGACACAGACAGCACTGGCTCTTCGGCTATAAATGGAGATGAGCAGTAAACCCTAGTGTCAGATATGACTGGATTTTGAACAAGGATAACTTTACCTAAAGAAGCACCTCTTTCTTATGAATGAGCCCAGACAACTAGATTTTCCTAAACTTGATGGCTGTGTTTTCCTACCCTGAAGGATGCCTGAATTGGGTCTTCTCCACCTCTTTGGAATGTTCCTCATCTTTGCCAGGATCCCTTCCAAGAGATGTTTCACATGCTTGCAATACAGTAAAACCCCTAATTACCAAAAAAAAAAAGTCAATTCCATAGGCTTTTGTTTAAATCGGTTTTTTATGTAACTTAAAGCAAACCCATAGGAAAAAATATTTTTACGTAACTTGAAGCAAACCCTTAGGAAAAATGAAAATTTTATGTAAATTGAAGCAAACCCATAAGGAAATGAATTTTTATGTAACTCAAAGCAAACCCATAGGGAAAAAGAATCTTTATGTAACTTAAAGCAAATGCATGGAAAATTGTGTAAATTGGGGCATGGTTTTAGCACAAAATCACTATGTAAGTTGAATTTTATGTAACTCAAGGCATATGTAAGTTGAGGGTTTACTGTATAAGGATAAACAAGGAAGATTAGCCATGTGATCCATATTCAAATTGTAAAGATAAAAAAGATGCAGGAAACAGGTCATACCTTTATTGGGTCACTAAGAAAAGCAAAATGTTGTGAAAGCTTTCGTGGTTCAAGACCACTTCTTCAGTAATGTATTAAAATGTTCATGGTGTCATGGTCTGCCAGGTTCTCATCTTAAGAACAGCAAAATATTTCATGGAGTTAGGATGCCATGCCTACAGGAAGCTTGGTGTTTGCTCCCAGGATGTGTTTGTTAGCATCATGCTCCTGATTTACCCAAAGTAACATGTATATTACCTGGGCAGTATATAAATGAAATAAATAAACAAAATTGTTTCAGGATTTTGAGAGTTTGATAAAGCAACAGGATTCTTTGGTGCCACACCGAACTTAGGCTGCCTTTCCCCCTTTCAATATTGATTTCCTTACATAGCTGAATCTCCCTAGCATCTCCTTAATCTTTCACTCTAATAACTTGTGCTCACCGAGGTGGTAAACTGCTTATTTCTGGGCTGTACCTTCAAGCATCATGTAAGAGTTCACATGATTGAATTTTCTTCTGTCCAGTAATGAAATCCCTCTGCAAATGCAAAACTAATATCTCAGAGAGAAGCCTACTTTAGAATTATTCTCTCTGATGAGATGAGTAGTTTTTCCATAACAGAGGGTCAATTTTCCACAGAGGAAATTCTGCTATGTAGCCACCTGAAATGGTACAAGAGAGATGCAGATTTACCACCTCACTAAGAAACTGGTCTCAGATGTGAACCATATCTGACATTACCTTTGTGACAAAGATTGGTGGTTCCATGTTAATTTTCTCTCTCCAGACCCCCAGAATATCATGTGCTAAAATCCTGTCCATTGTGTGCACTGGTTTTCTATGCCTGTGAACCCTCTTTAGTTGATTGACACATTGAACAGGAGGGGAAATAGCAAGGCATGGTGGGCAAGACTCTAGTTAAAAATATGGCAGTAGAAGGAAGGCTGACTCAGTGGGCCAGAGTGGTTTTGGGAGATATTTATTTATTTATTCATTCATATTTCTCCACTTCCCTTCTCACCAAAGTGACTCAGGGTGGTTTACAAGTAATAAAAAACATGACAATTAAAAGCACACCAAATGCTACATCTTACTAATCTTAGTAATTAAAAAGTAGAGGGAGAGGGAGGGTCAGATCATCCAGCGAGCTGGGGTCATCATATCTCCCGCACCCCATACCTGCCCCGCCAGCCAAAGATATGCTAAAGAATGACCTTTAGAGAGAGGGACAAGCTATTTTGGCTTCCTTAAAGTGCAGAAACAAAAGTGGTAGCAATTATGAAAAAAGACATGGTGATGATGATCAGGGAGCAGGCAGTTCCTCTTTGTACCTTTGCTCTTTTTCTAAAACATCACACTTTGCAATACTTTGATTAAAGTTGATACAACTCCAGCATGAGAGTTATGTAGAATCCAAATGCAAGAACCTGTCCTTCTCTGAATCAAAGTTTCCCTGCCCTTCAGCTTTTGCATAATATGTAAATTCAAATACGCAAATTTAAAAGTTAACTATATACATAAATCACAAATCTTTTGTTCTGAAGTGTAAACATGCCAAGTTCTGCATTGGTTTAAAATATTCAGTAATACAAATTGTATGACCATTCAATTTTTCAATTGATGCCCCATGAGGCAGCAAAGCTATGGAAAGCCTTCCTTAGAGAATGTGTGAAATCCTGTTTTCAACTGATAAGCTTTATTGCTGCCATCTTGAAGAATTAATGCATATTAGGCCTAGAGCCAGAAGTCAAAAGTTAATGACAATTCAGGAGTGTCGGCATTCCCCATTGAGTAGAGAAAAGAGACTAGATTCTATTATATATATTATATATATATTGAACAATATATATATAAGAAGCCCAAACTAGTACTGTACCAAAAATTGCTCTGGTAAGAATTTGGACCATTTTCAACCAATTGGATAGAAAATAAACTCCCTTTTTAAAAAAGAGGAATAAATTTAGCCAATTTCAGTGATCTACAACCAAAAACCTAAGTCTGTTGGTATGTTTTAAGACAAAGATTAACCTCACTTCCTTCATTGTCATGTTCTTCATGTTTCTAACTCATATTTGAAGAATGGAAGGGTTCTGTTCATCTGTATCCTTTACAATTGAGACCCCTTGAGTATCAATGGCTAGTTGCTTCTGTTCATGTGTGTGTTTTTCAGTGCTGTGATAAATAACATCTGACTCAGGCGATTGCAGAGGATTTGTGGCCAGACTATCACTATGGTTGCTGCTGCTTCTTGCATGGCAAAAACATTGAAAACTTTTCACAAACATTTGCCAAAGTTGTGCTTAAACCATTGCTAATGGTGACACCAGACCTGCAAGAAATTTATGGAGAACTTTAGCTTCCTCCTGAGAAATTCAGGGACTGCAGTGGTTCAAGTGGCTAAGATGCTGACTGGAAGGCAGGAGGTCAGCAGTTCGATTCTTGAGTACTGCAGGACAGAATGAGCTCCCGTCTTTGTCCCAGCTCCTGCCAACCTAGCAGTTTGAAAGCAAGAAATTGCAATTAGATAAATAGGGACCACTTTGGTGGGAAGGTAAACAGCGTTCTATGCACTCCAGTGTCTAGTCATGCCTGCCACATGACCACAGAAACATCTACAAAAGCAGACAGTGCTGGCTCTTCTGCTTTGAAACAAAGATGAGCACTGAACCCTAGAGTCAGATACGACTGGCTTTTGAGTAAGGGAAACCTTTACCTTTACCTTACCTGAGAAATTCAGTAACAATTCCACATACACACAATTTCCCTACTACCACTGGTATGTATTTTAGCTGTTGTATATGGGGATGATGGATCCATTTCAAATATGGAGCTAGAGGAGAGCTGTAAAGCTAAAATGGACTGCTAGAAAGACAAACAAATGGGTACTAGAGCAAATCAAGCCTGAACTACCTCTGAAAGCAAAGATGATAAAACTAAGGATGTCATTCTTCAAGAGAAGGCAAGAATCTTTGGAAAAGATTACAATTCTTGGAAAGGTTGATGGCAGCAGGAAAAGAAGAGCATCTATAAGATGGATTGACTCCCTAAAGGGAGCCTAGCCGTTAATTTACAAGAGCTGAACAGGGCTGCAAAGGACAAAACATTTTGGATCACTAAGTCATAGTTGATTTGATGACATGTAACAACAATTGAGTCCCTTCACTGTGAGAAATGTTAGATATAAATAAGGTGAATAAATAAACAGAGTGAGGAGTTTCAAAAGGCCAAAGATGAATAAGCACAATGCAGAATATATTTTAAGTATTTATTCCCTAGTTTGCTGGATAGCTCAGTGATTTAAGTATTGTCTACCAAGAAAGCACTGGAATGGGTCACCATAACTCTGAAATGAATTGCCATCAAATAATTTTTATTATTTATTCCTGAAGTGAATTTCCTCCACAAATCTCTCACAAAGAATGAAGTTTTCAAACTCACAGAATTTTAATTCAAATATTTAGCAAAGTACCTAAGCTGAAATCATGGGGCTATGTAACATAAATCCACAAGTGTGCTCTTAAATTGGGGAAACTGTTTGAAGAACCAGAGTGTTTTATCGGCAGGAGCTGGCAGATGTTCTGTCCTTTTGAAGAATCAAGACATGTACTTAAGAAACCCAAATATGGATTTAGGAGCTTAGCTCACATCAGCCCTCTTTTTAGGTAATAACCCTGTGTACTTATGGCTGTTAAGTGACTAAATAAAATAAGCTATACTTTTTACAGAAGCCATTTTTGAGAGCAAAGGCAGTAATAAAGAGGAAATACAAGATAATAAGTTGAACTAGGGCCACTTTTACTGAATATAAACAGAGTTGGCAAATAATATGTGTGCAGCACACTCAATTTAGAGACCACTTTCCCTCAGGGCCACTCAGTTTAAGGTGTCAGCCACTTCCAGTGTCCTACATCTCTGAGTAGGGGAATCACATTCATCAGAAAGATATTCCATATTTGGTCACAAGTCTCACAGCAGTGGTGTAGCTGGTCTCAAGAGATTCCTGTCATAATAAAGGTACCTCTGGTGATCCACCTATCTTATATTCCTCCTACCAAACATGAAAAAATGAAAAATTTAACCTCCCCCCCCCCTCAAAATCATCACAGTGAGGAACCTGCCAGATTGCCCAGTCAGATGACAATGAAAGAGCAATTAAACATTACGGATCCCTAAAGTAAGCAAGCCACCCTATGTCATAAGAGAGGGTGGGTGATAGAACCCACAATGTGGGGAAAGCAAAAATATGGGTCCACAGGCTTATGTAAGCTGTGCTGCCACATCACCAGTAGACAACTATGCATGCATTGGCACACTGACATTAGCAGGACCAAGCCTTCCACTGTTCAGCCTGCTATCCTGCTATAGCCTGAGCTAGTGTGATGAAACATTATAAGGGCATGCTATACACTGTATCAGCCCCCTGGTCCATCTAGCTTACTGTCATGAACTATGACTATTAACAGCTGTCCAAGAGTCTTTTCTAGATGTACTTGAGATCCCATATATTAACTAACAGTCTCTCATCTGAATGTTAACCAGACCTGAACCTGCTTAGCCTGTGAAATCAGAGGAGATTGGTATAGTCTGCCCAAGAAATCCCAAATTCTTGGCATATTAAAAAATACCAAATGCAACTTCTGCTATCTTCAATGTCTCAACCTTTTCAAGCCGAGGGCCAGGTCACACTCCCACAGACAGCATCAGGGGCCAGATGGCCATTTTGTCCTGCCTGCCACACATGGCACTTCCTGGTGTGGCGGAGGCGGGGGGGCACATGAAATGGTGTGCTGCATCTGGCCCCAGGCTGTAGGTTGAGAACCCCCTGGTCTAGAACAGAGGTAGCCAACCTTGGTGCTCCTTTTGTTCTTGGACTTCAATTACCAGAAACCCAATTCAACACACCTGCTGACCCTAGTGGGAACTTTTCCTCTGCCTTCACCCCTTGTTGTATGATCAGTGCCAGATGTATTTATTTTTGCTTCCAAAAGAGACTTCTGTTTCTATGGTTAAAATATGAGGGAAATTGTTTATGGGAGCAAATCTCCATAAATTTGGGAGAATCCATCAATCTTGCAGGGCAAAGTAGAACAAATGAAGGGGGGAACAAGGCTGTATGAATGGCATGATATGGAAGAGTCCTCAATCTGTTAATGGTGTTACATGTCTCTTCTTTTCTCCTCACCACCCACACATGGTTAAGCGAGGCACCCAGGTTTGTCCTTTGCCCCATTATCTGGCCTGTAGTTCTCACTACCCTTTTCCTCAACAAGGAAATAAATTCTTTTTGGGAACCCTATACCAGAAAGCACATACAGTACTGTATTTCAATGTTGAAGAAAGAAGAGCCTTCCAAATGACATCAATCATATTTTTATCTTGTTTGAGAGAGTAAGTTTTCAATAAATTCATGTTGCACTGTCATATACACTACCTGGAGATGGGAGAATGAGAGGGAATGTCCAGTACTTTGGGAGCAACTTTCATACCACATTGATTTTGTGCATCATATGCATCATATAAGCTAGATCAGCACATGGGTTTTAATTAGTCAGTACCGGTGCACACTCTACCCATGCCTAAGGAAAAAGGAGATGTACTACTATTACTGCTACCCCCAGCTGCCACCACACTCCCTGGCCACCCCCCTGCAACCTATGCCACCATCACCAATACTACGCAGGAACAATTATAGGGAAGGGAGGGCATAGAAGAAGAGGTCAGTGATACAGCTAATATCAAATCGAGTTTGTTTTCAGAGCAGTAGCCATGTTAGTCTGTGCAGGCATATTAGACAAGAAACAAATGTAAAACAAAAAAGAAGACACAAACATTGTGGCACATTCAAGATTAACTGCTATCTTTTTACTGCAAGTTTACCATTTACTCAGATGTAAAAATGGGACTAGGCTCTTGTTTTGAATCTTGGCTGACCATCATGTTGTCCCATATTGCTTTGAGGCTTCAGAGATCCAGACCTTAGCATTACCATGCTCTGAAGGTACAGACCAGCTGCTTAGCAGGGGTTCAAAACAAACCATACTTCTTTCATCTGCTGCCACCACCATTGTCATCTTCTTCTTCCTCTTCCCTACATGTGTTGTTGTGCAGGGTGGCAGTGGGGACCAGACACCAGCAAGGGAGGGTTAGCTGTCTCATTTTGGCTAACAGCAACACTGGCTGTTGAATTAGAGAGGTCCCCAAATTTTGTTTCTCCTTGCTCAAAAATGGTGAACACTGTGGCTTAGTGGTTAAGATGCTGAACTTGACAACCAGGAGCTCGGCAGTTCAAGACCTGAGTGCTGCGTGATAGACTGAGTGCCCGTTGTCTGTCCCAGCTCACGCCAATCTAGCAGTCTGAAAGCAAGAAATTGCAAGAAGATAAATAGGAAAAGTAACAGAGCTACGTGCGCTCCGGGATCTAGTCACACCTGCTACACAACCACAGAAATGTCTGCAAATGCAGATAGTGCTGGCTCTTTAGCTGTAAACAGATTAGCACCATCTTCTAGAGTTGGGTGCAACTGCCTTTCAAACAAGAGAGACCTTTACTTTTACATTTACCTTACTCCAGGGATTCCTAACCTATGGCCCACGAGCTGGACCCACCCCATGACACCATTCCATCTGGCCCGTCACCACCTCTGCCACACCCAGAAGTGGAAGTGGGCATGTTTACATCAGCCATAAAATGCACCCGCACATGCGCAAGCGCACCCACAGCTGTCGTAAACACGGGAGTGGGCGCATTTACAACAGTCATAAATGTGCCTGCTTCTGCTTCCAGGGGGCGTGGCCTGGGTTGCTCAGCTGTCTGCTCAGCTATGCTTCCAGGGGGTGTGGTCAGGCCTGTGATGTAAAAAGGTTGGCCACCACGCCTTACTCAGAAATGATCACTTTATTGATCATGCTTGTATTGGGTGAGTGCTAAACAAAACATGAAGTTCTTCTGTGATTTGGATTTTGATCTGAGTTGCAGAAGAATCTGAGTCCTCCCTTCCTGCTCTCTTCCCACCAAGCTTATCTATAGTCTTCTGTCTTGTTTGCAAAATCATGTATCTTTTCCTACTACTCCTGTGGAGAAGAGGAGAGGAGTATCTTCTCCCTGTAGCACCTGGGAGATCTAATTACTGAGTCCAACTGCAAACTTAATGAGGAGGTATGCCCCATCACTAGATGTACAGAATGTTTTTCAGGGAGATTTTTTTCTCTGAATGCAATTTTTTGCTTTATAAGTCTCACAAATTTTCATTTGTTCCTAAGTTGTACAAAGCATTTTGAAACTCAGTATTTTAAACGACAGCTAATGAAAAATGTGACATTCCTAATATAATACAGGACAGAAACAAGAAGATAACAATATAGGGTAGATAGGAAATATGTGTGTAACCATTTCGCCATTATGCACTGGTGTTTGTGAACTCTATTTGCTCAATTGTCTGTTTGTTTTCCGTATCATATATGCCCCAGTTCCGTGATCTGGAAAGAAATGAATGGGTTAGACTCTGACACAATAGCTGAGTTGCCCAGTCTGAGCTAAAAGGGTCTCAGAATGCTTCTATTAATGAGAGGCATTTTTGTCACAGGCCAGTTTCTGAATTCTTGTGATCTAGGTTGTCTTCTACCATACCAAAGAGCACCGATCTGTACTCATGTGTCTTCTCAATCTGTTAGAATTTTAGAGGTGTGAATACAAACAAGATATTCTTAAAATGTCACATGCACAAAAATAGCCAAGGTTATATCCCCACGTACTGTAAATGTCAAACTGTTTGGGACCAATTTTATGATGTTTGAAGGATGCACAGTTCCTTCAAACCACCCTTCAACAATATTCATAGCATATCCTTCAAAAGTAACAGCTAAAAGCCAACCCAGTAGGCATTCTTGGCCTCTGGAGGAGTTAAATAAAATTATAAAACTTGTCTCAGATTTGTGTTTTTTAAGGATGTTTGCTATTGTTTCATTGTGTTTCATTGTGGCTTTTATCTAAGTCAGAACAATATACAGTACTGCATTTATCATAGGAGGGCTGGCAAAAATTAAGTCTTTCTGTTGAGTTCATTACTGTTTCCCTTCTATGTCATTACATCCTCACTCTCCCCATGTTGTGATGTCATCATGGTGTTCCCTCCATGGTGGATGTGGCTGATGGAAATGAGTGATCATAATGATGCCATAAAATGCTTGGCTCAGTCACCATCCCCCACTCGCCATCCCAACTCTATTGTCCTCACATGGAAAGCAAAATATCTGTCGATGCAGTTTCTCTGCATACTGTAGTACACAAATAATTCTCAGATTCTCCCCCCCACACACACACAGTAACATCAGTGGTGGGATAATAAAATTTTTACTACCACACCATGACATCATGGATGTCGTGGGTGTGGCCAATGTCATGATGTCATGGGCAGAGCCAATGTCATGATGTCGTGATATCATGACATTGTGGGCAGGGCCAATTTAAAAAAAAATTAAAAAATTGAAATAAATAAAATTAAATTCACACACACACACACACACACACACACACACACACACACACACACACACACACACACACACACACCTCAACCCACCCACCCAACCAAACAACCACAACACAAACCCATAAATAAACTAAATAAATAAAATAAAGAAATAAATAAAATAAAAATTAAATAAAAATACACCCACCCACCCCAAACACAAATAAAAACCCCAAACACAAACCCTGGGTCACTTACCCTGGGTCGACTCGTCTGGGAGCAGAAGAGGCGGTGGCATGGCGGCACAGCGGCAAACCGTCGCAGCAGCCTGGTGCTGTGCCACGCCAAGGAAAGGCGGCTGCTGCCACTGCCGCTGCTGCTTGAAGCGTTGCCTGCGCATCCTTTCCAGGCAGCCAAAAATCACAAACACAAACATGGCAGCATGCCGGCAAACTGTCGCAGTGGCTTGGCACCACGCTGCACCAAGGAAAGGCCACCGCCACCGCCGCTTGAAGCGTTGCTTGCACTTCCTTTCCAGGCAGCCAAAAACCCCAAACACAAATGTGGTGGCATGGCGGCACAGCAGCAGTCTGGTGCCACGCCACGCCAAAAAAGGCTGCCACCGCCACCACTTGAAGCGCTGCCTGCGCTTTCTTTCCACGCAGCCAAAATGGCTGCCCATAACTGTGCATGTGTCAAACCTCTATCTGATGCATGTGCAGTTCTATTTCTTACTGCACATGCATCAAATACAGGTTTGGTGCATGCACAGTTACGGGCAGCCATTATGGCTGCCCGGGAAAAAAATTCAGGAAGGGATTCGGCCCGAATCGGGGAGGCAACCGAAACGGTTGCCCGGGGTTCTATGAACCCCCCCCCCCGAACCCCTCATGATGGGCACTACTGGTCCGGGTGAACTGGACCAAACCGGTAACATCCAATCACTGAGTAACATCCACAAAAACAAAATCGCCTTCCTTGCAGACAAATTGCTTTCCATATGTACAAAGCCAGTGATGGGCAGCTTAAAAAATTACTACCACACCGTAGGTGGAGCCAACGTTGTGGGCAGAGCCAATGTCATGGGCAATCTAGTCATGCCTACCATATGGCCATCTATTCATCTGCAAACACAGCACTGGCTGTTTGGCTCAAAATGGAGATGAGCACTACATCCTAGAGTTGGATATGACTGGCTTTTGAGCAAGGGAGACCTTGAACCACTTGCAGGGACAAAACCTGATGTCAAATTTGAATACCATTCAGGGATCTTCTGTTATTAGGTAAAGGTCGCCCTTGCTCGAAAGCCAGTCGTTACCTACTCTAGGGTTCAGTGCTCATCTCTGTTTATAACCAAAGAGCCAGTGGACTTGAGCCACAAAAACTCACATTGAAATTATTATTATTATTATTATTATTATTATTATTATTATTATTATTATTATTATTATTATTATTATTATTATTATTATTATTATTATTATTATGTTCAAAATGTGACTCGGCGGCTCACAACCATGTCATCACATAATATACATCAACATAATAAAATCATAAAATACAGTACATAGTAAAATACCATTTAAAACTAACATTCTTTTTCTTTATTCTAAAGTTTTGCCAGAGCGTTTGCACAATGGGAACCAAGAAGGAAAAAGGGGGGAATTGAGAAGGGCTTGTATTTCAAAGTTGTTGTTGTTCAGTCGCACAGTCGATTCCGACCCTCCGCGACCCCATGGACCACTGTCCTCCAGGCACTCCTATCCTCCACCAACCCCCTCAACTCGCCCAGCTCTTTGCCCATTATCTCTACAATACCATCTAGCCATCTCATCTTGGGCCGTCCCCTTCTTCTTTTGCCCTCTACCCTTCCAAGCATCAAGGCTTTCTCAAGTGAATCCTCTCTTCTCATTTGATGTCCAAAGTACTTTAGCTTCATCTTTACTATTTGACCTTCTAAGGAGCAGTCAGGGTTGATTTCTTCCAAGATCGACCTATTTGTTCTCCTCGCTGTCCAGGGGACTCTCAAAACCCTTCTCCAACACCACATCTCAAAGGCGTCTATTTTTCTGTGCTCAGCTTTCCTAATGGTCCAGCTCTCACAACCATACATTGCCACAGGGAATACCATTGCTTTGACTATGCGAATCTTTGTTTGCAATGTGATGTCTCTACTTTTCACTATGCTCCCCAGGTTTCTCATCGCTTGCTTCCCAAGGATCAGTCGCCTTTTTATTTCATGGCTGCAATCACCATCTGCAGTGAGCTTTGATCCTAGGAAAGTAAAATCTGTCACTGCTTCTACTTCTTCCCCATCTATTTTCCAGGGACTGATAGGGCCTGTTGCCATGATCTTGGTTTTCTTGATATTGAGTCTCAAGCCAGCTTTTTCACTTTCTTCTTTCAACCTAATCAGGAGCATCTTTAGGGCCTCCTCACTTTCAGCCATTAGGGTGGTATCATCTGCATATCTCAAATTGTTGATGTTTCTTCCAGCAATTTTGATCCCAAATTGTGATTCCTCCATTCCTGCATTGCGCATTATGTGTTCTGTGTATAAGTTGAATAAGCAGGGTGATAAAATGCAGCCTTGTCTTACTCCTTTTCCTATTCCAAACCACTCCGTCATTCCATTTTCTGTCCTAACTGTTGCCTCTTGATTCATGTACACATTTCTCATGAGACCTATAAGGTGTTCCGGAATTCCCATCTCTTTAATTACTTGCCACATTTTGTTGTGGTCAACACAGTCAAAAGCCTTCGTGTAATCCATGAAACAGAAGTAGACTTGTTTCTGATATTCCTTTGTTTTTTCCATGATCCATCTTATGTTGGCGATGTGGTCTCTAGTCCCCCTGCCTCTTCTGAAACCCGCTTGCACTTCTGGTAATTCTCTCTCCACATACTGTTGCAGTCTATCCTGTATTATCTTGAGCATCACTTTGCTAGCGTGAGGGATGAGCGCAATTGTTTGATAATTTGAACATTCTTTGGCGTTACCCTTTTTTGGGGAGTGGAACATATACAGATCTTTTCCAATCCTGTGGCCATTGTTGTGTTTCCAAATCTGCTGGCATATAGAATGCAATAATTTGATTCCATCATCTTGCAGGGCTTTGAAAAGTTCAACTTGGATACCATCAACTCCACTGGCTTTGTTGTTTGCAGTGTTTTTTAGGGCCTTTCTGACTTCACTCTCTAGGATGTCTGGCTCATGTTCAATGTTCTCATCATTGTGATTATCAGGGGTGTTGAGGTCCTTTTTGTAGAGTTCCTCTGTGTACTCTTTCCATCTTTTCTTAATCTCTTCTGCATCTGCTAACTCACTCTGCAAAGATTATCCAGCATTACCCCCATCAAAACCTATACAATTTTTTCAGTGATGGGATGTCAAAAATTCTACTACCACGCCATGACGTCATGGACGTCATGGGCGTGGCCAATGTCATGACGTCATGGGCGGAGCCAACGTCATGACGTCATGACGTTGTGGGCAAGGCCAAAAAAATAAAAATAAAAATAAACATGCACACAGACCCGTAAATAACTAAAAGAAATAAAATAAATAAATAAATAAATAAAAATTAAATAAAAGTACAACCACCCACCCAAAACACAAATAAATCACCCACCCACCTTAAATATAAAAGCCTCACTTACCTTCCTTGGCGCCAATGAACCTCCATGTGGCCCGGGGCCACCCGGCAAGGCACGCTGCCCCCGACTGTGGCCATTTCCTCCTACGAAGGCCGCGGCCGGCCCTGCATCTGCCGGCCACGGCCGCCACAGCCCCTGCTTGGCCACCGAACTCCCACGGGCACGTTGGTGCCTGGCCGCGCCATCCGCCCGTGCCGCGTCCTCCTAGGGACTTGGGCCCAACAAACCCCCGTGCCCTGGGTAAGCCCGGCGGGGCTCGCCACTGCCGCATCGTCTTCTGCCGGGCGCCTGCTGCTTCCTCGGGCCGTTGCCTTTTCGGCCCCGCCGGGCTTACCCAGGGCATGGGGGTTTGTCGGGCCCAAGTCCCTAGGAGGGCGCGGCGCGGGCGGACGGCACGGCCAGGCACCAACGTGCCCGTGGGAGCCAGGTGGCCGGCTAGGGGAGGTGCCCTTCTCTTAGGGCTACCGCCGCTGCTGCCGGAGCCACTCTAAAAAGGGGCGGCTCCAGCTTCGGAAGATTTTTGTTAAAAAAAATTGGAGCTAAAATGGCTCCAATTGACTGCGCATGTCCAGAAACTCAATCTGACACATGCGCAATGTGTCAGATTGAGTTTCTGCACATGCGCAGTCAATTGGAGCCATTTTAGCTCCGATTTTTTTTAAAAAAAATTCTTTCAGTGAGGCGTCCGGAACCGGACGCCTCAAAAGTGGACTCCCCTCCCGGAGAACTCTCCGGGATTGGTCCTACCGGTTCCAGGGATCCGTCTGGAACCGGGGACATCCCATCACTGAATTTGTTGCTATCCATATAATTCCTGGGGAGGATAACAAACCAAAGTTAACTTTTTAAGGATTTGACACCAAAATGATATGTAAGCTTTGCATTCTTTCCATAGTACTAGTCAACTAGAACTCCTGCTGCTGATGTGAAAGCAGAGGAACTCCTATTTGCTATCAGTGCTTTGTACAATGGTGGGCAAGAGGCAGTTCACACCGGATTGCGCGAACCGGTAGTAACTTTTTACAGTGTCTGTGCGAACCAGTGATAACTTTTGAGGACAACCACCCCGGGGATTTTTTACCTTTTTTCTGGTTTCCCCCACTGCGCGTGCACACATGCACGCTGCACACCTCCAGCACTCAGCTCACTGCTGCTGAGGCCCTTGGAGGTGCCCCGGGCACGTGACTGAGGCCCTTGGATCCTCCTGAGCAGGGAGGAGGAGGAGGAGGAAGAGCTGCTGCTGCCACTGTTGGAGGGGGACTTTCCCCACTTCGCTGGGAAGGTAAACAGAGTTCCATGAGGGATGGGGATGGGGGGGAAGAAGGATCACTTTGCTGGGAAGGTAAACAGAGTTCTGTGTGTGTGTGGGGGGGTAAACAGAGTTCCATGGGAGTGAGGAGGGGGTGGGGGAAGCAGAAGGATCACTTTGATGGGAGGGTAAAACAAAGTTCCATGGGGGTGGGGAGAGGAAGGGGAGGCATGGAGCCTTGGGCAGGGTCTGGGGCAGCCTAAGGGGTTTTCCAGGGAGGGGGGAATGAGGGTCATGGAATTCCCTGAACCAGTTAGCCTTTAAGCTGCTACAACATTTTTGTATTTTTGTTTTTTCCCAATATGCTTGAAACACAGACTAACACAGCTGCCATTTTAAAAGTTTTATTCTGTGCATGCATATCAGAGAGTAAACAAAACAAAAAGACAAAACGTTGTGGCACCTTAAAGACTAACTGCTGTAAAAGGATTAATGGACACAAATCAGATTTCCGGAATGGCAACACGGAGAAACCTGTCTCAAACCACTTCATTCTAACTGGACACTCTATCCAAGACCTGAAAGTTGTAATTCTGGAACAGAGAAATTACAAAACTAGGATTGAAAGGGAGACAACAGAAATCAAATACATCCATCTGTTAGATACCCATCACAGGGGGCTAAATATTAGTGAGGGGTTTCTGGGACATTATCAAATTTGATACACAGATTGCTATATGATTTAATATTACAACTTTCCTGCCAATTCTCTTTAGTAAAACAGAAAGAAACCAGATACAGGTGTTTGGTTCCCCCCCCCCCCCGACATGTAGGTCACAAGTTGATCAGAGACCTTAGTGGGCTTTCTCAGCAACCTTGAGCTTGAAAGGGAGTCATTAGAGTTTATCTGAATAATCTATTATTGCTAATGGCTGTGTGAAGCTGCAATCTTGTGCTTGCTTGTCTGTCGTTTTGCCCACATCCCTTCTGTCGTCTTGCCCAAAACCCTTCTCCCGTTGAGCCCCTGAATTTGGTATATAAAGAACATGCCTGTAAGTTTCACTCTTTGTCTGATGAAGTGGACTTGATCCACGAAAGCTAACAATAAAAATATAGCAGTTCGTCTTTAAAGTGCTACAGTGTTTTTTATTTTATTTTGTTTTGTTTTGTTTTCTGATATGTCAGATAGAATAGACAGACTACATCAGATTAATACACATCCAGACACAATGCTCAGAGTGGAAATCAATTACTTTTGGAGAGAAGAAACATTCAGCTAAATGATCAACTGTTTAGATTCAAAAACTGACAATGACTATGTCCCATCTCAATGTTACTATGTTTAAAAAAACCCCACAAAGCAAGGATAGATTGCCTGCTATAACCTCCCAAGTAAGACAGAATTATCTCATGCCATGAAAATGTGCCATTATGTTCTCTGGTCACAGGTTTCCGTGAGTCCTAGAGTCATTCAGAAAGCTGCATACGTGTTTTATAGAAGGTAACTGGTAGAACAATGAAACTGTAGAGTGTACAACACTGAAGTTATGTTTTGATCATATCTCCTCCAACTCTTTTAAAAACTATCATATGTCTCCAGTCTTAGAAGCAACTACAAAGAGATGTGTAAATGAAAACGCTGACAGTCTCTTTACACAAGTACTATGAATAGTGCTGCTGTAATGATAGAAAACTATCGATTGCTCCTACTGTCCTCTCCAATTGACCAGGTCCTGCAAATCTCTGATAACACTCTTGTCATTAGTTGTCAGTATTGTACACCTTGGAGGAATATAAATGAATCCAGCACCACTATCTTCTGTTTTGATTGTTTGATGGAAGGGTTAAGGATCTTTCCTATTGATTTGTAGATAGTATTTCCTGCCTCTTGAAAACTGTCACTGAAATTCTTTGGGTGCAGAAAATAGTGCTTGGGTCTTCAGCATTAGGGTGTTTTACTAATTAGTTTATAAGCAAAGAACATAGGGCAGTTCAGAGACTCAGCAGATTCCTCTGCCAATTTTCTTCACCCAGAGAGAAAAGTAAGTGGAAAACAAGTTGATGATTTGTTCAATGCTATCAAATTATTGTCTCTGGGCAGCTCTGCTGCACGCTGTAGCCTTAGGCTGTCCCAGGTCATTTTATCAAACTGTACTGCAGTGACAAAGGCATTGCAAAGGCACCTCTTCACAATGTATTGTGCACAGTGCTGAAGCATGACTAAATGGGTGACAGGGGAAGCATAAACTTTTTGTGGACTGCAGCCCACTCCAGATACACAAAATGTAGCATCAGCACAAGACATTTATTTACCTGCAGGGAAGAGATGTAAAATGTGTTAGAACCACAAAGGGCACGATGATGTCCATAGCTGTAGTTGAAAGCTTACACAAGAACTGACAGCTCTCAGAAAGAAGTATTGAAAGAATACAGTAATACCTCGGGTAACGTTTACCTCGGATAACGCTAAAATCGCATAACGTTAAGTAATCTGGGGAGGAGAATTGGATCGAATAACGTTAAGGTCCTATGGGATATATCGGATAACAACCGCTAAAGCCTGTGCAGTTACAATGTATCTCTATGGAGCTTTAACGTTATCCGATACATCCCATAGGATTTTAACATGCATCGGATAACACTAAAAATCAGATAACACCAAGTCTTGTGGAACCAAGTCTTAGCGTTATCCGAGGTATTACTGTACTTATTACAGTGAGTGTTTCAACAAATGGTGGCATGGTGACATTTTACACCAGAATAACTCTTTCCATCTGTTTTCTGTTTAGTTTAATTCCCAGCAAAATGACTGGAATTTTTTTAAATAGTATTTTGCTAGTCAGAAACTGCCAAAGATAAATTGAGTTTTGTCACTATTTCCTGGTAAGCTTTTTCCCCTCACACATATTCACTGGATGCTATGATTCACAAACTTGGTACACTATTTTTAATTTACTACTCATTCTAAATGATAAACTCACTCCCTGTCTTGAATGTCTTTCAGTGAACATCCTAAGCAGGTGCCAGAAGTCAATAATGGGAAGACTAGAGGCAAATAAACAAATCTCAACACAGGCAGACAGAAACAATGTTACCAGAAGTTATCCATAAAATGAATGTGGTATGCAGAATTTCAAAGAAAAGCAAGGAGAGATAAAAACAACACAAGAGGCAGGACTAGAGATCTTTTCAAAAAAAAAAATTGGGGAATTCAAGGGAACGTTTAAAGCAAAAATGACCATGATAAGGGACAAAGACGGCAAGGAGATAGTTGATGCAGAAGAGATTAAGAAAAGATGGAAAGAGTACACAGAGGAACTCTACAAAAAGGACCTCAACACTCCTGATAATAACAATGATAAGGAAATTGAACTTGAGCCAGACATCCTAGAGAGTGAAGTCAGAAAGGCCCTAAAAAGCACTGCAAACAAAAAAAAAAAAACCCAGTGAAAATGATGGTATCCAAGTTGAACTTTTCAAAGCCCTAAAGATGGTGGAATCAAATTATTGCATTCTATATGCCAGCAGATTTGGAAATACAACAATGGCCACAGGATTGGAAAAGATCAGTATACGTTCCAATCCCCAAAAAGGGTAATGCCAAAGAAGGTTCAAATTATCGAACAATTGCGCTCATCCCACACGCTACCAAGGTGATCCTCAAGATAATACAGGATAGACTGCAGCAGCACGTGGAGAGAGAATTACCAGAAGTGCAGGCGGGGTTCAGAAGAGGCAGGAGGACTAGAGATCACATTGCCAACATACGATGGATCATGGAAAAAACAAGGGAATATCAGAAACAAGTCTACTTCTGTTTCATTGCCTACACTAAGGCCTTTGACTGTGTGGACCACAACAAAATGTGGCAAGTAATTAAAGAGATGGGAATACCAGAACAGCTTACATGCCTCATGAGAAACCTGTACATGAATCAAGAAGCAACAGTTAGGACAGAAAATGGAATGACGGAGTGGTTTGGAATAGGAAAAGGAGTAAGACAAGGCTGCATTTTGTCACCCTGCTTATTCAACTTATACACAGAGCACATAATGTGCAGCGCAGGGATGGAGGAATCACAATTTGGGATCAAAATTGCTAGGAGAAACATCAACAATTTGAGATATGCAGATGATACCACCCTAAGGGCAGAAAGTGAGGAGGACTTAAAAAAGCTCCTGATTAGGTTGAAAGAAGAAAGTGCAAAAGCTGGCTTGAGATTCAATATAAAGAAAACCAAGATAATGGCAACAGGCCCTATCAGTCCCTGGAAAATAGATGGGGAAGAAGTAGAAGCAGTGACAGATTTTACTTTCTTAGGATCAAAGCTCGCATGGTGATTGAAGTCATGAAATAAAAAGGCGATTGATTCTTGGGAGGCAAGCAATGAGAAACCTGGGGAACATAGTGAAAAGTAGAGACATCACATTGCAAACAAAAGTTCCTTTAGTGAAAGTATTTCCCATGGCAATGTATGGTTGTGAGAGCTGGACCATTATGAAAGCTGAGTGCAGAAGAATAGATGCCTTTGAGATGTGTATTGGAGGAGAGTTTTGAGAGTCCCCTGGACAGGGAGGAGAATATGTCAATCTTAGAAGAAATTAACCCTGACTGCTCCTTAGAAGGTCAAATAGTGAAGATGAAGCTAAAGTACTTTGGACATCAAATGAGAAGAGAGGATTCGCTTGAGAAAGCCTTGATGCTGGGAAGGGTGGAGGGCAAAAGAAGAAGGGGGCGGCCAAAGATGAGATGGCTAGATGGTATTGTGGACACAATGGGCACAAAGCTGAGCGAGTTGGGGAGGATGGTGGAGGACAGAAGTGCGTGGCGGACGGTGGTCCATGGGGTCGCAAAGGGTCGGAATCGACTGTGCGACTGAACAACAAAAAATCCAGCCTTTGTTGTGTTGGTGGTGATTGCTCTGCATTCTCTTTAGGAAGAAAAAAATATCCAACTTGAACATTACGAAGTGGGTTTTCTTCATGGATAGCCAAAAAGTGCTCTGTTACCAGAAATATCTTTCACCCTTCAACTCCAACTCATGCCAGCTGAATCCAGTGTCAGAGAGATAGAACTGCAGACGTTTGTGAATACCTTGGTAATCCAACCTTCATGTCAAAATACCGCAAGAGATTTCCTTTAAAAGCATTCCAATTTTTCATTTGGTAATGTCAGCAAAATTACTAGGTAGGGCTCACCACTTTAAATGTCATCACCCCAGCACCTAAAGATCAAACGTTTTCTTGAAATAGATCACAGATGCCAAGTTCCTTTCATTAACATACGTTTGGGAGGAATTGCATGCATGGCTAATTCAACTTACTATTTCCTCAAGAGGCTCCTCCAACATTTGTTTTGTCCCAATTACAGTATATGTATTGAGTTACAACATGTCATTTTAGAACAGAAAGAACCCTGCATCTCCTAGTTAACCATTTAAACTAAAGACATTGGTGCATAGCCATTGTGGCAGATAAGAAAGACAGTGAATTATCGTCTTCCATGACATCCCCAAAAATGCCTTTTACATGAAGCTCTTCATAGCTTAACTTAGTCTGCTCGATATTTCAGCTGTCATACTGCATTTCCCTCATAGTTACTTCTTTCCTCTTGACTTGAGTTTTACCAACAATGCTGGTTTAAATTACATCTCCTGAGAAACATCAGAGTAAATTCTCGTTCCATAGTATTTATAGAAATTGTTACTGCTACTTCTTCATTATAGCCATGTTTTTGGTATGGAGATAACCAAGTGTCTTCTTTCATTATTTTGACAACACCACAAGAAATGCGAAGGGCAGGTATGGAGCTGACACAAGCTAAATCTCACAGCCACTTCAATAGAAACACACATTGCTGACACCAGCTGTAAAAATTAAAAGATAGGGCAAGAAATGTTTGAAGTTATTAAACCAATTTCCTGATATTTCGGTTTGTTACCCTGGCTTTGTGTCATGGCAGTTCTCTCATATGTCTTAAGCAGTTGCCATAGTATTTCTGTCATTGTTGAGGGTGAACAGTTCCATACCCTTGGAACAAAGAGTGAATTTCTTTCATTTATTCACTGTCTCTTCCTAATCAAGAGAAAACTCATCTAGATTAACACTATGTGCAAACTGGGGCCATCCACTGGGGGGGAAACAGCCTAACCTAACAGCTGTTTTATGTCATTAAAAAGCAGAAGGAGGAGGTAGGGATCATCCAGTACCTAAAGAATAACAAAGTGAGTGCTGGGAGAACATGCCTTGGAAGAATTCCATCATTTCACAACTGATATCATCTCCCATGTCCAATTCTGAAAGTGAGGTAATTAGGAGAGCCAGAAAAGGAAATATTAAACATAGATACTTTGTTCTCAGGTTGTTACACCTTTAAAAGTTAAGACAAGCATGTAGAATTAAGCCCAGAATCTATCTGACAGTCTACTCAGAATAAGTCAAATGTACCATATGGCAAGGAGAACAAATAGGTCAATCTTAGAAGAAATCAACCCTGACTGCTCCTTAGAAGGGCAAATAGTAAAGATGAAGCTAAAGTACTTTGGACATCAAATGAGAAGAAAAGACTCACTTGAGAAAGCCTTGATGCTTGGAAAGGTCGAGGGCAAAAGAAGAAGAGGGCGGCCAGAAATGAGATGGCTAGATGGTATTGTGGACACAATGGGCACAGAGCTGAGCGAGTTGAGGGGTGGTGGTGGTGGATAGTGGTCCATGGGGTCGCAAAGGGTCGGAATCGACTGTGTGACTGAACAACAACAAACCATATGGAGTGCCAAGTCCTTTTAATTAAAATCTACATGTGCATTCAATGGATAAACCAATTCAACAAATGATCATAAAATCATCTTCTTCATCATCTTCTTCTTCTTCTGACATCCATTATGGTAGCCCAAAGTGCTGCATTTAAATCAGTCCCTTAATAATTTCAGTCAAAATGTTCTTGTTCTTCCTCACTTCTCTTCCCATTTATTTTATGTTGAAAGATCAGCTATTACAATCTATGTACACTAACAAAAGGATCCTGTCTTTCTGCACTTTTAGATTTCTTGGTCTTAATTAATTCTCCTAATGCACAAATATATTCTCACATGCTATTTGCATGAATTCACAGTGAGATCAAATAGTTTTCCAGCATAGTGTGGCAGAAAATGAAAGAAAGAGACTAAAGTTTAAAAAATTATCCAAGAGTCCAGATCTTAACGGGAATGCATGTTCTTTACAACTAACCTATTCAAATTCTTTCAGATATATCACTTAAATTAAATCCATCTTTAATGTTCAGACATGATTGCTAAGGAATGTCTTCCATGACCAATCACATGACAGGACTGAAATCAAGCATACCAAGTGTAGATTAGTAGGTAAGGAAACACAATCATGCATTTAATATTTTTGCCCTGTTAGGCCTTAATTAAGTTAACATTTCTTTACAAATATTCATATGTAAGACCCAAAATTTCATGCAAGAATATTTTACGAGATTATTTTACTAGCCACTCTACTAAAACAGTGGCTTCTGCCAGATTGAAATAGGGAACACTTACTCAGAGACTAACCACATATAGATTGAAGACACTGAAAATAAAAAAGGTGTATAAACTAAAAAGAAATATTGCTATCAAATAAGCATTTGAAATTTAAAGGCATGCTACTAGCATTGAAGCTTCAGATATTTGCCATGCTTTCTAATATATTGTGAGACCAGGCAGATTCCAATTTTCACAACTGTCAAAGTAGTACCTTCAAAAGTGTGCCAGCATCAAAGAGCTGTCATTCTATTGATATAGACGGGGCATTCTGATAATGGAGTCTGTGGCATCAGTGTCATTCATTGCATTAAAACAGTTCTTCTACCTAAGCTGAATTCTGTTCATCTAAATCCACTTTAACATGGCAAAATGATCACCTGGGAACTAGCAAAATGGAATGAAAAGCCCCAAAGACAACAAAGGAGTATCATGGGAAATGTGCCACTGCAGGGGAAGAAGATACATGTTGGTTGCACTTGTCTTCAGAGCAAATTGATTGCTGATAACCTCCCCCTGAATACCTGGGCACTAGACCTGATTGAAATGCAGTATATGCCACTCAGTCTGGGATATAGTTAAAAATGTAGAATGTTTATACACATAACCAAGAATCTAGTCTTTATACTAGACTTCTCCAGAAAGCACTACAACATTCACAAATTGATTTACCATGTGATGGGGCTAGTACTTAGACTGCCATGAATGCTAGGTGACTGGACTCCCATACAATAGGACACCAAGGGCTACTTTAAACATTTCTACATTTGGACATCATATCATGGATTACACAATTTAAACAAGTTAATTGAGTCCACAAATTATATGGTCCCTCAGCTTTCCATATAATCACTGAAGAAGGTCAAAATACTGCACATCCACAGTGAGTGTGTCTCAGTTGTGTTATGCAATATTAGGATGTTGCATATGTCTATATTGTAACTTTTGTCCTCACTTTGCATTTAAGATTTATCTGGATATCTCATGTTTTAATCCCCTGCCACACACTTATTCTTGCTACAGTTTTGTATTGGGGTTAAGTTTGCTTGCTTGCTTGATTTAGTTTCTCTTCCTCAACCTTCCTCTTTCACTTTCATGTGGCTCCACCACTTCCGGTCATTCTCATCTTTTACATCTTCTATCAACTGAGCTAAGGAATCACTTTTTTCCTCTGAATGTTAAGTGCATGCATTCGGTATCTAATCTCTAGTTTGGCTCTTTATTCTTCCTTTGCTTGGGCAATCCTGCCATGTCGTTTGGTGGTTCAGTGTTTAAGTTCCCAACGTATATATCTTTTCACATGGATGAGGAAAGATGGTAACTTTGCCAACCCACTTGACCGTTTAGGTCAGTGTAGGTGAACCTATGACACATGTGCCAGAGGTGACATGCACAGGCCTCTCTGTGGGCCTGCACACTGTTGCGGGCAAGCCCCACCCCATGCTGACAGCACCAATGGCAGTGCTGCTTACCCACCCACCCCTCTCCCTCCACCAAAGGGGAGGCGAGAGGAGAGGCTGAAATCCTGCTTGGGAAGGGGGATGAGGTGAGGCAATGAGACACACACACCCTCCTAGGAGGCAGAGGAGGAGGTGCACCCATGGGGGACATGCACACACAGCCATGTGTCATCGCTGGAGGAACGCCAGCAATGTCACATGGGTGCATGGGCATGTGCAGTGCCTGTTTGTGGGCTGCCTCCTCCTCCTTGGGCACTCAGCCTCTAAAAGGTTTGCCATCACTAGTTTAGGTCATGGGGCTCTCATGAGAGGACCTCATCTAGTAGAGCTCTAAATATCAGCTGTAGGGATCTTGAATAAAAGGAGGCCTGCTTGTGGGCTTCGCAGGTGTTTCTAGCTGACTATGGTGCAAGCAGAATATTGGAGTACCAGCAGCTGAACTAGAATTTTGGATCAGATAAGCTTTGGACTGTATCCTATAATGGCTACATCTCCTGAGCAAAGTCTTTATATCTTTTAAATATATAATACATATTTATGTGTTCATTAAACACGAGTTTTCCTTTCTTGTCCAAACACTGCAATTTTCAAATTGAAAGCACTTAGGAGGTGGGTACCCTCATGAAGAACTTTTACTAACCATAGAAATGGCACTAGAACTTTCAGAGATCGCTTACCAGTGTTTCTTAAATATCTTTCTCACATGCTGGTAGGATATTTGGTTCAAGTTTCCCTTTATTGAAGGCATAATTCAAGCCACAAGCTCTTGAAAGCAAAGACTTGTCTTTCCTTCCTTCCTTTCTTTTTTTTTAAATAGTCAAGCTCCAAGCATACCTATGGCATTATATAAATAATGAATATATTTAATTAAATCCAACATTTCACTGAAGTACTAAAAATGGCTTGGTGGATGGGTAGGCAGTTTTCTTCCTGCAGTATCATTATGGAATGTACTCACCTACAGCATGCCATGAGCTTAATCCTTAGGGTAAAGCATCTAATCTTCTTAGCAATGTCATTTTAGAAGCACCTGGAGCTCTGCAGCCTTTGGTATGTGCTGAAATACTCTCATATGATTCATAAACCACTGTCAGCTACACAAAGATATCATTCCATTAAAACTCGATACTGCACAGTGTCACATGCTTGGTGTAGAAAGTTGATACTATTAGAAAGCAGGGTACCTTTTCTACACACATTAGGGTTTTAAAAGGTATAACATAAAAACATTAAAAACTGGAAGTGCAGAAGAAATAATTGTGACTTCTGGGTGGGAGAGATGGTGAGCTGTGGTATTTTGTGATTGTTTCTAATTGTCATACCATTTAAGGTTGAAAAAATAATAATGTACCATTTCAGTTTACAGCCTACATAGCATATACTATGTGAAATGCACTATACTTTATTGTTGCAATAACTACACTTACTTGTTACTTGGTTGGTTGATCTGTGTTCCACACATCAGTTTGACATGGTGGATCGAAACATCACTGCCACTGTTAAGAGATTTTAGCAGCCTCTCACCACTGGGAGGTCCTACTGCTACCGTAGCAGGGTCCGATGGTGCATGGGGGACTGAAGCCTGAGTTTTCAATGCTCCTTTAGCCATTTTAAACATAATGACACAGCTGGCTGGGCTCATGTCAAAGATGGCCATATTAGTGCAATGCACTGGCCAGGTGCATTGCCCAAGTACCCAACCTCACTTAGTTGACCTGCAGTTCTAGAACGGAGAACTCCCCATTCTGGCCAACACCTTTTGTGGTATGGTTGAACTTACCAGGACAATACACCCATCACCACTATAGCTTTTGGTCACCACTGCGCCCATGTTGAGGCATGAGGTGGGATTCCATACACACTATGGAAACTCCAAAGTGAATTGACAGTGACCTCAGTTGCTGTAAACTAACCAAGTCTCATTGCAAATTTAAAATGGCATCAATTCTTTCCAACTCCTGACAGCACAACAGACGAGGCAGCAGAGGCCTCGCCTGCTTTATATGTGGCAAAAACAGAGCTTCCGGAGCCACCCCTCAGGCAATAACAACTATACCGCTTAGTGCACTCTCTGGGCAGTTTACCAGGTAATTAGCATTTTGCTACCAAAATGTTGGGTACTCATTTTACCAACCTCAGAAGGTTGGAAGGCTGAGTCAACCTGGAGTCCCATCAAGATCAAACTCACCATGTTTGGGCTGCAGTACAGCAGTTTAACCACTGCACCCCAGATCTCCAGTGTAAGAAGGCTTCCCCACTCAGACAATGCTGGAAAGCTTTCCAGCTACCTTGTCATTGGCTGAATTGTTCTGGACAGGACAGCTCCAGTGACTCTGTTTGTTGCTGTAGGTCAAGTGGGCAGGCTGCTGTCCTGATCTCAGTATTGTCAGATGCAGAAGAAGCCTTCCATTACTGGTCACCCAGTTGGCTGGCAGTCTTGTTATAATGGGAGAAATCACATCCAAATAGGACATGTAAGACAGTCAGTTTCACACCTGCTTCCAGATAATCCACATTAAAAAGCTTGCTGTGGGTTAACTGAAATGTATAGTCCATTTCATCTGGAGTAGTCACCTCACCTTTAACTTGCCATTCCACCTGGAGTCGTCACCAGAAGTACAATTCAATGGTCAACATCGAAGTATGATAATTTCTCACAATGTGTGGTGTGGAGAATTCAAGTATGAGGCAGAAAGTTTCTGATGATAATTATGTGGTATTCCAGCCGAGTCCTCTGTAGTGAATTAAAATGATACTAACATTGTGTGACTTGGGGGGGGGGGGATATTGAGCAAAAGCATTATAAAAATTAATTACAAACTTTAAATATATCTGAAAACTTAAATGCTGTAGCACTTTAAAGACTACCTTCTATATTTTTGCTGTGAGCTTTCATGGATTTATAAACCATACCTGGCCATTTTACTCCTTTGTCTGAGGAAGTGGACTTGATCTATGAAAGTTCACAGTAAAAATATAGCAGTGTTTTTGTTTTCTGATATGGCTGAACCGCAGACTAACATGGCTACTATTCCAAAAAATTTAAATATATCTGAAGTTTTAAAACTGGGGAGAGGAAAAGTGAAAGGGCTGGCTCCATAATTTCACCAATGATATGCAGTTAGTGACTTTTTGTCCTCCCAGCCCAGAAAAGATATGGACACCTGCAGGTGCCAGTGGTTTATTTATTTATTTATTTATTTATTTGCATTTATATACCACCCTCCTCACCGAGGCGACCCAGGGCGTTTTACATCACTTAAAACATACCCACATATCAATTGAAAAACATTCCTAAAAACTCTGATTTAAAATTATGAAAGAGTTTAAAATTCTTATTAAAATTTTAAAAATCAATGAATTATAATAAATCAAACAATTAAAAGCTAACTCTTTAAAAATGACAGAATTAAGAGATTGAGGGAGAGAGGGGCTCAGATCAACCAACGAGCTGGGGTCACTGTACCACCAGGACCCCATACCTGCCCCGCCAGCCATGTTTTTATATTCTTCCTAAAGGACAGCAACTCTGTCTGGAGACATAGCTCAGCTGGCAAGAGGACACAGAAAAGGCCCTCCTTCTAGTGCCAGAGAGATGCGCCTCTCTGGCCAATGGAACAACTAGAGAGCCTCTCCAGTCTGCTCTGGACTGCTGGCTATGGATGGGATTTGATGCATTTATAAGGTAGATCCCCCTCCATCTAGTCCAGTGGTTCCCAATGTGGGGCTCATGCCCCACAGGGGAACTTCAGCCCCCAGAAATCTACATCAGTACATTGGGAGAATTGACTTAGGCTTCTGGGAATTGAAGTCCAAAAACCAAAGCTTGGGAAACATTGGTCTATTCCCTTTAAGACCTGAATCAGCATAGAGAAGGTGGCTGTCCATTTGGTGCAAGATTGGCCCAGCCACTTGCTTACAGTTTCCAGCTACAGAAGACTTAAGACACAGAAGCTGGGTTGTTGGGAAGATCTTGCAGCAAGATCTTGCAGCCACAGTGATGGTGGATCTAGCTGCAATATATTGGTGTTGCTGTATGGTATTAGGGCCTCAGCCCAGCAGTCATTAGGTGGAAGAAGAGTGGGCAACCTGGTGAAGTGTGACACTCAAGAGCCTGGCAACAGCAAATGACTGTCTAGACTCAAACTCTTTTATTTATTTATTTATTTTATTCACATTTTTACTTATATAATTACCCTCCAACAACCCATTCTCTCCAACAACCAACAACCAACAACAATCTCTTATATAATTCCCCTCCAACAACCAACAGTCTTATTTCTTCCTCAATCATTTTCATGGTTTTCTCATTTAATTTTTTTTTAGATTATTTAAGATTACTCATTTTCATCACTTCTTTCATGTCCCCAATCAAACCCTGGACTACCAAAAGAAAACCATTTTTCATTACTGCTTTGATAGTATCTAATATAATACCCTTGCTACAACCCATACCTTTCTACCTGCCAAGACATGGCTTTTTGAAGGCATGAGGTAGAGAAGGCCATTAACATGGGGAGGGTACTGAAAACTCACTACTGTTACAAGGTGGCTAGCACTGGGTTTCAGCCATTTAGGGAGCAGTTCAGAGTGGAATTACATCACAGGAGGCTTATTCTGTCTAAGGCAAGATGTCAGCAATGACCTTTTATACCAAGATGCATGGGAAGCTAACATAATAAGTGATTTCAGGGTCTGGAAGATACTGGAGGGATGGACCAAGGAGAGTGGCATGGTGCCTGCCTCCAGAACCCTAATTTCACCTACTATGTTAAGGGAAATTAGCACAGACCTGGGCCTGTGATTATAGAGATACATTTGAGGCCTTAATGTTTCATGCCTCAACATTAGTGGCCTATTTTGTGCTCTCCTGGTTAGCTGGTTGGGTTATTGACAGTGCTGGTTTTAGGCTGATGAGAGATGCCTATCTCTGCTAATCAGAAATGAGGAGGCTTTGAATCCAGTGTTCCCAAACCACTTTTTTTTCTTGCACACAGAATGCTTAATTTGAAGACTATCCTCAGTTATTGACAGTATGAACAATACCAGTGGTAGGAATATGCCAATAGGGTTTTCTATGGCTTGAATAAGATATCCAAGTTGAACACAGCTCCCTCGTGCTCTCCTTTAGAGAATCTGTTCTTGAGGTGTGGGGGTGTTGAATGGGAAGGATTTTCAGCAGAAAGCCAATATGATTTTTCTTAGAATTCTAAAAATGTGAACTGACTTCTTGTTATTTATTTATTTATTCAGATTTATATTGTTATAAAAAGAATCTACTGAATATTTAAGATTTTCAAAGTCAAGAATTGTGCCTATAGTTTGAACATTTCATACAACATTATTTAAGGGTTGTTGTTGCTGCTGCTGCTTCTTTTGCTTTCAGTACTGTACGCATATAATTCATTTAGCCATGTTAATTAACCTTTGAATGATAATGCCATGGCATACAGTTCGCCTTTTGTCCCTATTATAGATGAACGTGATAGCTGGTTTTTCCATGGCAAAAAGCATGCCACATTAATGGCATTAATGGTACAACTATACAGTACAGTAGTATATATAAAAGAGTAAAATAAAAAAAATGAATATCTGGATGCAGTTCTGTCTTACTTTGAACTAAAAATGTGACCCTTGATGACTTTGATTCTGCCATTTCTAGGTGGAGGTTCCTGCATCATAGACCAAGTTGTTGCAAAGTATCTATGATCCAATTACACATTCAACGAGGCTGTAGACAAAAGCAGGAAATGGGAGAACTTTGCACCATGAACATGAACTTGCCATTCTCAGAAAGCTCACGTGGCTATTAGAGTTTGGAAATACTGTACTGCCTTTTCCCCTGCATCTACAGTTCCTGGAATACATGCCATCATGCTGGCTCAGTTATTCTGGGAGCTGTAGTTCAGAAAAGTAACTTTCCTCACCTCTACTGTCACTCCTGCTGCAATAGGTAACTAAAGGACAAAGCTGGTGTTCTGCTGACAAATTAAGTCTGGTTCAAAGAGTACAAAATACTTAGAATACTAACAGCTCACTAGAGCTCTGCTTTGGCTTTGAGCCTAAAGTCAAACAGCTCACCAAAGGCTTTGAAAACAGGGGGTTTAAGATATCTTTAAATTCTGTTTTCCTTCAAGTTTTTACAAGGAGTAATAGAGAACAGACTAATTATCATATGTTGCCAACTGTTCTTACACCCTGCAAGCCAAAGGTAAGGAGGTATTTATTGCACTTTTGTGCAGCTGTTGCCACACTCCCCATTTATTTCAGTTCTGATGTAGTAACTTTCCTTTGTAATGGGCACTAATGTTTTTCCTTTTATTGTTCTTTATCTCCAAAACAGGCTATTTGGGAAGGCGGAGCAGAGCTTTGTTGGTAGAGGGTTTTTAAAAGCAAGTTAACAAGGTCATTTCTTGCCAGCTAACCTTCTCACATAATGCACATTATATACAGGCTTCATGAAGAAGTGTGAAGTGCTCTGTGTTTGTGTATGTGTGCTGAAAATGGGAAAGTTTTTGCACTTAACACAAAGCAGAAGAAATATATAACTGCTCTTCAGACAACTCTTAACAAAAGCAAAGCAATCACACTTATATACTGCCCCATAATGCTTAATGCACTCTCTGGGCAGCTCACAAGTTAATTAGCATTTTGTCCCCAACATGCCAGGTATTCATTTTACTAACCTCAGAAGGCTGGAAGCCTGAGTTAACCTTGAGCCCTGGTCAGCATCGAACTCACAAACCTTTGTTTGAGGTACAGCAGTTTAACTCATCCTTAAATACATGCCATTCCCCTTTGTCATGTATACAGTATTTCACTTTTTCTCAGGCACCAGTAACTGATTACACCGTTTCTTCAGGTTTATACTGTGATTTGTCAGAAAGCCAGCCCTAGCACCCCACTGTACCCATGTAACCTTTGAGTCTTTGATAAAGCAAAGACTATTAGGTTTGTAAGTTTTGAAAACACACCTCCTACCAACTGATAAGCAGCTCTTAATTGTTTTCAAGGCTATTAAGAGCATGGTTCTTGTATACTTTTTATCATAGCATTATAATTGCCTAATTATTATTCACAGTGCTTTAGCAGCTATGGGCACCCAAGTGACCTTTATGTAGGTGGCAATTATAAATAGCTTTATCAAGTGTGTGTGTGTAATTAAACCAAAGTAGTTACCCTTAAATCTCCTACCTGTTATAGGCCTCAGAAATATTGGGAGATAGAAACACATTTAGGGATAAAAACATATACAGTATACTGTATATTAGTTTGATGTTGTTGGTTTAATACTGAAAATGAAAGCTAAAATAATAAGAACAAACAGCAAGCAGATTTACCAACTTTCTCATACAATTCCAATTTGTATGTTTTCCCATAGAGGATAAAGCCATGCAGGTCTCTAGACCCATTACAGTAAGATTTCCCATTAACTGCAGCTGTCAGAGACATCTGTCTTGGCTGATTATTGTCAAAAGATGAGTGGAACTAATAGTTTTGATGCATTAGATGCTCCATTCACTGGCAATGTGTTTTCATCCAGCACTTGCTAAAAAAGAGAGTTCAGCAAAAACCTACATGTTAAAGGAGGATATATGTTTCATCTAAACCCAGAGTTTTATTACTTAGCCATAGGCCATTATCAGTCAACCCATCATGCAAATAAAAATGCTCACAGAATAATTATAACATAGCCTAATAAGGAAGACAATTTCTATATCTGACATAAACACAATCAAACTCCAGTCACTGGTACTGACTAAAGTTGACCTACTGAATCAGTTGCTGAATGGTAACTCTATGTATATGTAAATCCTATTGATTCAATAAGTCTACTTTAGTTGATATTACCGACTTGATTCAGACCTATATATTTTACTTTAATAGAAAATATAAATCTTACTGTCAAAATGATTGAGACAGGGTTCTAACCATTTATCACTGACAGACTCCCACTATCTGCTATTCTTTGTCCTTTTTAATTATTTCATATTGTACTGGCAGTCACTAAATGAATTTCAACCCATTCCTTTCAACAGACAAAACACAATTAGAAAACTGGTTGAATTCATCCTGTGCATTTTATTTTATTTTTATTGCAACCTCCCCCTCCCACCCCATCAATCCCAATAAATGATTTACTTTGTATGGTGCATACGTCTTTCTTTCGTATAGATTTCTTCCTCTGGAAACTATAAAGTGGATACAACACCATATGTACTTCACTCTATCTTCACTTCCCTCTTTTGATTCACTTTCTTGCAGTTTTCAACCCTTCATCTTTTCATGGCGATGCTTTCAGATATTTTTATTTTATTTTTCCATTTTGTGATATGTTGCAACTTTTTACAAAAAAAGAAGAAGAAGAAGAAGAAGCAAAAAGCAATGCACAGAAAGAGCTGGTATCATCTCCAACAACTCTCTACTTACCTCATTTTCTCCCCCATGCCCTTCTTATTTTGCACCTCTATTGCCAAACCCATACATTTTCACTGTAATGTTTTCTAATCATAGTCTTATTTCTAACAAAAGATATGTTTTCACTTTTGTGTAATGGTCCAAAAAGTGGTAGTACAGGAACAGAGTGCAGGAACACCTGGTGTTCCCAGTAAACTAAGCAGGAAATAAAGTAAAATATGGGGTGATGGAGACTGATAGCAGAAACATGCCCATAAGGAAATATCATTGTGTTTGTCGGTCTGCCTCACTTACAGGCTGCCTCTCTTCTGATGAGAAGACTCTAGATGGCTCGCAGTGTTAAAAATTAAACTAAGTCAAGAAACAAAATAAATTATACATTTAAAACAAACCATAGTGGTAATTAAAACTGCATTAATAATTAAAACATTTAAGAACAAACTTACTTTGCTAAAACCCAGCATTCAAGGATTGTTATAGCTATTAAAAACCTGCCTGAAGAGGTGGATCCTTAAGTCTCAGTGTAAGGATATAAGGGAGGAGGTCAGCTTAACTTCTTGACTAACTACGGTGTATTGGAAATCCAAACTGCCCCAAAGCAGTCCTCCATAGAATAATTGTTTTGATCTAAAACCTTTAAACACAGGCAGAATTAACTAACTTCCATTGTCAAAATAAAACGAGATCAGCTGATCAGTCAGGAAGACTGGAAACAAATTTTCTATGCTGGTCCCTATAATACTGCAATCCAATATAAAAAAGCAGAATAAGAAGAAAATGTAAATGGAATCTGGAGAAATGTAAATGTTTCCAGTCTTCCTGACGTGCACATTTATTCCAGCAATTTGCCTATTTTACACATTTACATCCCTTGGCTAAAGTAGTGTGGCCTGCATTTTTCAACTGGAATTATTCCAGTCATTTGAATTTTTGAAATGCAAACATTGTTTTGTGCTTACATTAATTTTCTGAAATGTTCAATTAGATTTATAAACTCATGTAAAGGTAAAGGTAAATGTTGCCCTTGTTCAAAAGCCAGTAGTATCCGAATGTAGGGTACAGCGCTAATCTCCATTTATAGACAAAGAGCCAGTGTTGTCTGTGTCTGCAGATGTTTCTGTGGTCATGTGGCAGGTGTGACTAGATACTGGGGTGCCTTGAATGCTGTTACCTTTCCTGCCAAAGCTGTACCTATTTATCTACTTGTAATTTCTTGCTTTCTAACTACTAGGTTGGCAAGAGCTGAGACAGAGATGGGAGCTCACTTTGTCGTGCAGCACCCAGGTTTCAAACTGCTGACCTGCCAACCTTCCAATCATCAAGTTTAGTGTCTTAACCACTAAGCCACCACAGTCCCTCATAAACTGATTTACTCTCAACAAATTTAATTTCTTCTTGCAGGGAATATTCAGAGGTGCAAAATGCCACTGTTGTAATGACAAATTCAAAGAAATGTATCCTCCATCCTTAAATCAATCCCATAAAAGTTGGACCAGCATTTTCTCCAACTGACTTATTATATATTTAAATTCTTTGATTTCATCAGTCTGCTTCTCATTCATGTACAAGATGTACAAAAAATCTTGGTTACCCTATTCATACTCACTTATGAGTATGAGACAAGGACAAAGGAGGAGAAAAAAATAGTATATCCCATAAATACTGAAGGACTTCATAAGTGGCTACAAGGAGGACATTATAAGTGGCTATGTTATTTTCTTATACATTAAACATTAGGAAACAACTTTGTCATGCCTCCCTAGAAATAGGAATGCTATTTGATAGCTCATCAAATATTCTACCCCAGACTTTACCATTAATCATTTTTCCATGTTCTGTTTTTAGTCATGCCACAGAAAGGAATTCTCAGCAGACTTGTGCCAAAAGTTTTCTTTATGAAACAAAATAAAAACAAAAACAATATGCTGTTATTTTCCTTTGGTTTCTTTTCTTTCTTTTTTTTTTTAGTGCAAGAGCAAACCTTCCATAAATACAAGAGAGTTTATATGAATTTGTGTGTGTGCATCCATTATAAATAGGAAATAGGACTGTGCTAGAAGAGTTGATTTAATAATCTTTAATAACTTAAAATGAAGGCTCACCATCCCTTGTTTGCATGCAACATATTAGGCATATTTTTACAATGTTTGTCATCACGTTATTGGTTTGTGAAGTGCCATTTATTTGAGACTATTAGCTATAGTTTTGAAGGGTGAAAAAAGAAATATCATGAAACATGTCTCTGATCTTTATGGAAAAATTAAGTATTAAATTGCTTCCCAATCTTTCTTTCATTTTGCTTCCTTTTGTGGCTACCTACAATAAGCAACGCAAAGATATACCACCATGAAAGTACATTAAATCAGACAAGTACATGGAATTATTAGATGAGTGATAATTAGTAAGGTTTGTTTGTTTGTTTGTTTGTTTGTTTGTTTGTTTGTTTGTTTGTTTGTTTGTTTGTTTGTTTGTTTGTTTGTTTGTTTGTTTGGTTGGTTGGTTGGTTGGTTGGTTGGTTGGTTGGTTGGTTGTTTGGTTGTTTGGTTGGTTGGTTGGTTGGTTGGTTGGTTGGTTGAAGCATATGTCCTAGTATCTCAGGGTGGAGTACAATAATAAAACAATTCAATATTTAAAAACATTATAAACATACATAAGATATTAAAACTGGCAACATTAAAGAAGCTACCACAGTCTATTAAAGCTATGATCCTTAATCCCCTAATACCTTGGTGAATAACTATTTTTAACTTGGCACCAAAATGAGATTAACATTGGTGCTAGTTGAGTCTCTGAGGGAAGGGTAGTCTGTAAATGAGGCGTGAGAACTGAGAGCCATTCCTCATGTCTCTACATACTGGTTTGTTCTCCATGAAAGGATATGAAGGAGCCCCTTCTCCACTTCTAGAAAACTCAGTGGTTTAGGTATCTGGTTGCAAAGCCTGAGGTTGGGAGTTTGATTCCCCACTGTGTCTCCTTGACACAAGCTGGATTTGATGATCTGTATGGTTTCTTCCAGTTATACAGTTTTAAGATTATTATTATTATTATCTTAATTATTTATCTACAGTCAAACTTCCATAAAGAGTGCCTCGCTTAAAGAGTAACTCGCTTAAAGAGCAGAATTTTCTTTGAATGTTTGCTTCACTTAACAAATAAAACCAACCAAAAACTCGCTTAACAAATAAATCGGAGTTCGCACCCCCACCACCCCCACAAACACACACACACACAATTGGTCATTTACAATGGTGTTTCACTTAAAGAGCAAACTTGCTTAAAGAGCAATCCTGTGGAATGCATTATGCTCTTTAAGCAAGGTACAACTGTATTTCATACCCAATTACCTATCATACTTATACAATCTATGGCAATCTTGCCAATCTCCCTCAGAGTCTTTCTTCTTTCTTCCACTTCTCCTGAAACAGTATCTACATCTAATGCTCTCATGTTTTCTCCCTTTTTTGTCTCAGATAAAACAGACATGATGTCAGGGGATACTTGTGATTCATTATTCTGGATGGATAAACCAGGAAACTGAGCTAGGCTTCCTCAAATGTGCACCTTCCCACTACTCAGATGTGTAGGAGGCACTGTGTTGTGGTATCATTCTCGCCTCTGAAAAATTACATTTAGTAAATGAATGAAGTGGGGCACCTTGGGAAAGACATTGAGTTCTGTACAACATCCATAGGGTGAAAGAAATAATTTATTACATGCTGAGGCAATTGCAACACTAGATGAACAAAAAAGTTCTAACACAAAAACAGTGTGCAAATGTTCTTTTTTCCATAATTCAAGACACCAAGTTGCTACACCCAGTGGAATATGATTTATAGGTTGAAGTGAATGCAATGACACTCCAATCAAACATTGAGTCCTATAGCTCTGAATGCTAAGCTAGGGCAGACTAACCAATAAAATTCCTTTTCAGTCCATTCTTAATTATACAAGATAATATGAAGATAACCACTTTGTAAACTCCAGTTGATATTTAACTGTTGTTGTTTAACCGTGGCTTTGAACATCCTTTCCTATTGGTTATGCTGAGTAGGACTTATCAGAGCTGAAGTCCAACATCATCTGGAGGAATGCAACATCTGGAGGACCATCCATTCTTCACAACTATCCTAGATGTTAACAACTGAACATTAACTCATGAGGTACTGTGGAGCATTCATGGCAACAAATACAGTACTAAAAGAAAGATGTACTCTAACTTTGCCAAATCCAAATATTACTCTGGGATAATCTAATCTAGGTCACCTCACTATTCTGTGCTAACATGATATATTTCAGTATCATAATGGTCAATATACTACCTAGTGTATTCCTGAAAGGGAAAGAGCCATAAAGTTAAGCCAGCTATAACTGGCTATGAATGTCACTAGGTTTTGATCTTCATGCTCCAGCTGCTCTACAGGGCATGAGCTTTCTGGCCTTTCTAAGTCCTCTGACACAGGAAAGTTTGATTTCAATATCTTGTTTTGTTTGTTTTTAATTACTGAGGTTGTTTAATGAAAATAAAAACCAGTGATGCATAGATTCACTTGATTACCTTGGATATGGTAAGTGCTGAATATGTACCCAAGCTCAAGGTCATGTATTCATGTTAAAAAGCTATAAATTGTTTCAAAAAGTCAACATTACAGATTTGGAGGTCAAAAAACAAGGAAAGCATATGTTACTACTAGTCAAAGCAGTTCTGACTTATGACCACTTATAAATTAATTATCTTCACAAGGTCTCATCATTAAGAGTCCTGCTTAGGTCTTAAAAATTCAAAGTCATGGTTTCCCTTATTCATTCAATCTTCCTTATGTAAGATTGTCTTCTTTTCCTGCTGCCTTCTACTTTTCCTAGTATTAGTGTCTATTTCGATGAATTTTATCCTTTCAGTTTACATCCAAAGTATAACAGCCTGTTTAGTCATTTCACTTTCTGGAGAGAAGACATTTATCCTATAAATAGCCAAAATCCTATTACATTAATTTGTATGCTGCTTGTAAACAATAGAGTTATAGTATAATGTTCTGCATTTGCATCATATTGAGGGATTTCTCCAAGCAGACTGAGTTGGTGAAAAAAATGAGACAGCCTCATTATCACCAAAATAGCCATGAAATTTTGAGACATCCTTATCTAGGCAGGTTCTAGGCAGCTTTAATGTTTGAATTCATCCAAGAATATTACCCTGTGGCTCACCAATACCAAATCTAAAACTATTTCAGGGGGGTTCGCTACTCAGCTGAGTTTACAGACACCAGAAAAATCCCTAATCTATACTAGTTGCCCAACATGAGAGGGAAAGAGTCTGTTTATACAATACAGGTACAGTATAGCACTTTGATACTGTTTTATCTGCTGTGATGTAATCTCATAAAATCATAGAATTTGTAGCTTGGTGGTATATATTTTATTCTCTAGTAACAATCTATAACAATCTAACATAGAGTATAACCATTAGAACCCCTACGATGAAACCATGACAATTAGAACATTTTGCCCCCATCCCCCAAAATAAAGAGTCAGACACAATGTTTGAATGAACTAGGGGCACACTTTATTTATTTAACTAATTAACAGTTAACCAAACTTCAAGCCAACTTTTCCTTTCCTTTGATCTGCAGAAGGGCATCACGTACTGCAGATGAAGAAAAACTGGGCCCTCCCCAGTTGGTGCTTCTATGCCATCGGGTGTTGTTTTGCCAGGTGAGAGTGCACCCATACCAAACACAAGCCCGCCATTAGAGGCTGTTCCTTACTCAGTGGCAGAACAAGCAGTTCAGCAATGCCTGGTTTGAGGCACAGGGCCACTGTAACTGGCAGCAGTGTAAATCTAAGCATGAGTGCCCTAGTTGTGAAGGTCCTTACTTGTTCTCCACCTGCTTTAAGGCCAGGTCAGGAAAAGGAGATGGTGGGAATCCAGCAGTGGCAAGCAGCCATCCCTGGGGTCTGCTATTCCTTCAAAAGAACTCCAGTCCAATTAAATTGGATGTGTTAGTTAATTGGTTATGGTTTTACCCTAACAGAATTGATGCTGCCTACTTAATGGAGGGTTTTAAGTTTGGTTTTCGTATTCCAGTTTTGGGAAATCAGGTTGCCCAATGGGGTACACAGAAAGAGTCCCCTTGAAGATTGTGGCATGCCACCAAAACTAAATCAGAAAGGGCACTTCCAGGAGAGTATTTTAGGAGTCTATGCCATCAGAAGTTTGCAAGTCATATTTTTGAAGTTGATTTTAAGATCACTTGTCACATGACTAAATCTGTCTTTTGACTTCAAGGATTAGAAAAGGTTATGACATACTCTTTAAGATGGCTGTCAGATAACTAGAGATGTCAGTCAGATATAACTGGAGAGCAGTTCAAGTTAGTACAACATTGATGAAAATGAGCTGATCCTTTCCAGTACCAAATACACTATAGAAAAATCTGAGCAGCATTATTGGTCTGAGCGGAAGGGAGAGTGGGAATGCAGTTTCCCAGATGTTATTGGAATGCAATTCCCAGCACTCCTTACCATTGGTTGCTTTTGTTTAGAGCTGATAAGAGTTGCAGCCCAACAAAATCTATCTAACAGGAAATTCAGCAAAGTGACCTCAGTGATGATTTTCTGTGATACCTGCTCCAATAACAGGAGAACTGTATGCCAACCTAGCAGTTTGAAAGCAAGAAATTGCAACTAGATAAATAGGGACCACTTCAGTGGGAAGGTAAACAGCATTCCGTGTGCTTCGGTGTCTAGTCATGCCTGCCACATGACCACAGAAATGTCTGCAGAAGCAGACAGCACTGGCTCTTCAGCTTTGAAACAGAAATGAGCACTGAACCCTAGAGTCAGATAGATGCATGACCTCAACATGATTTGATTTTCATCTCAAGTTGGCTTGACAAAAAATTGTTACAAAGGCAGATTTCTACATCAGGTGTCACTGTCAAATGGGTCACTTTGAACATTTAGAATACAAAGACAGTGGTAAGCCCTTTGCTTGATTCTGTATCGGTGGTGGTGGTGTTATCATTATTGTTATTGAGCTGCTGTATCCGTTACAGATATTGGCTATCATCATGGCAATAGTCTTCTTGTTCTTAACTCCTCTGAACAGTTCTTCTGAGGACATGCCACACCAGTCTCTCAGGTTCTTCAGCCATGAATTCTGTCTATGTCCAGGGCTTCTCTGTTCTGCGGTTGCAGAACAGAGAGCCCAAAATCTGTGCCAAAGTCCACAGGGAATGGTGATGTTCCCCAAGTGGATTAAATGCCACTTGAATCAATCTTGATGGAGGGCAGCAGCTTCATCAAAAATGGCCTGTGGCTGATGAGGACTTTGTGAGTCAAAAGGGCTCAGGAGCAGAAAGTGACTCACAGAACTTGATCAGTGGTACAGGTGTCATGCTGCAATGTAGAAGGCTGTGAAAGACCACTGCAGTATTTTGTTCCCAAGACAATCTTCATGGCTGAAAGTCAAATATGTTTATGCCAAGTTAAATTTGACATTAATACTCACTAGGGAAGTGCGAAGGAAAATGTTAATTTCTGATTTGTTTCACTTTCTTTCAGTGGCGTCTTGGTCATTTTTGTCACATTTTCCCATTTGAAAAACACAGAAGGGGCTAATTCTTTTGAAGAGGAGATAGAGGACTGCTTGCAAAGCAACAAGAGGGTAGTCTGGTATCTGGTTTTACACAAATGCAAACTTGTGCTGAGGTTAGAGGCAAAGTCCCATTCAGCATAAGGAAGTTTGTGTAAGAGCTTCCCCCACCTTACACAACACCAAGTGATGGGCCGTGGTAAATAACCTGACTCCCTAAAGGGGCCAATGGCTACAGGCAGATAAACCCCTTTAGGTGGAGTGATGGTCCCCTCAGTGAGGAAACAATCATATTGAGCCCAACAGCAAAATGAGTGGAAGAAGAACTCTGGTTCCCAGTGGTAATGGAGGCAGAAGAGGCCATGTCAGATGGACTGGCTGTGAAGGTGCACCTTGTCCTCAAGGCTGCAGCAGTCCATTGCAGTCTCATTTCATATATGCCGCAGGAGATGGCTCCAAGATAATAGTGTATGGGTCTCTTCTTGGCAACCTGGCATCCACCTTAAACAAATTCATGCTAGTGGCATTTCTCCTGATTGCCTCAGAGGATGCAGGTGGCCCAGAACCAGCTGGCCTCCAAGACCAGGCCTTCTGGACCCCCGGGACAGGAAAAAAGTATGCTTGGATCAAATTGTGGCTGACAGTGATGAAGTGATCTTACTGACAACTTTCAGACAATTTTTATATTTTCTAGAGATCTGCTGAAAGACAGCTGGACTTTCCTATCTTCTATAGAGAGCTATACACAGAGATGTAGCAAAACGGATTGGCCAGATGATGATGTCCATTATCTGCCTGTACCAAATCTCTCAGAAACCAAGCTATCAGAAACCAAGCTATTTTGCTTTTTCAATGGGAAGTCACAATTTTATTATTTCTTATCATAAAATATTCATCCTATTCACCACCACCTCCATTTTAAAGACCCTCACTTCACTTTTTTCTTCTTGATGAGATATACCCAAATTCTCCATCAAATTACTTTAAATTCATAGCACGTTTTCCTAGGGGCCAATTTCTTTTTTGAAGTGTTGTAAAAGAAATTCTTCTGCTGTCCATACTAGAGAGGTGTATCAAAATACAATCAAGCCATCCTTCCATGTTCTCCTGCTTTTGTTCCTGTAGGCACTATCAATCACCTTATGTTAATTTTGTTGTGTCTTCCATCTAGCCTTACGTTGTTCAGTAAAATACAGATAATTGACTGGATTTGTTCAGAGGGTTGCAATAGCCTTGTGTTTACTTGGAACAAATGCCATTATAATTTCTACAGAGAATCAATATCTTCCACTAAACATACACTGCCCTGTTCAGCAGGAAGACTGAAGAGAATGGAGAATTATTGTATTGTAAATGTATACAGAAGGGGGCTCATTTTGTAAGCTATGATTAAAGTTTTGTTGATAACAAAATAAAAGAGGTGGCCTAGCAGAGTTTCTCCAGTCAGTTAGTGCTAGTGCTACTGCACAGTCACCCTCATTATGCAGAAAAAATTGCAACCCAATGCTCTTTTTATGCATACTTACTCTAAGAAAATATGCTACCTGCTTTGCATCCAGAGGCTTAGCAGCCTAGTTATACAATGACATTTCTTTAAAGCCACCCAAGTGTTTTATAGCAGTCTTAGGAGTATTCAAAAGACATCCCTTAGGTATACTCAAAATAAGGCAGATTGAGTTTAGTGGGGCATGCTTTCTACTAAAGGTGTATAAGATTCCAGCCTTATAATTGAACAATGTAAATGTTAAGTCCACCAGGTTTCCTTCTTTAGAACAGGCAACTATTATGTAAACTGTGATATATTCACAAACCTAATGAATTACTTACAAAGACTAAAATCATGTGGAAACTATCCCATTTCCACACTTCTTTTGAAATATTGCTCCAGTAACAAGAGTAAATAGTAAATGCAGCCTGCAAAGAAGGAATAACTGCTATAAGAGAATGGACATTGCACAGAATACTGGTGGGATGTATAATCTACAAATTAGTTGCTCCTGATAACTTTCATTTTTGCTACTTCTAAAATGACATCTGCCATTAAAAAACAACAACTAAAGTCAGCATTTTTATCTGTCTCACAGCAGAAGAAAAACCAGCTTTTCTCATTTTACAACTCTATCTAAGTCACTTTCATAGCTCAGATCAATGGCCAGAATCCTATGAGGATTCTACTCCAGAGACAGTGCAATTATATGAATCATGGTGACAAATTACACTCAATTAATGAAGTGTTAATCATGTGACTGGTTGCATGCCTATTATGGAAACTGTTTGTGAATAATCTGCCATATATTTGTTTTCATGGTGCATGTGAGTACTTAAGAAATATGTTCTCCTAAAACTGAGCCATTTCTCTTTCTAGGTATGAAAAGAGATCCAAGAACAGTCACTAAATCAGAAGACTGACCATCGTCCAGGGAGTTTTCCTACCTCCATCCTGGAATCTTTATTGGAAGCATCTTCTCTGGTAACAATTCTTTGAGGCACTTTTATTTACGGTCCATGACCAGCATAACAAGAACACAGAAAGCATAAACATCTCATCCTAAACTAGGCTGGACAACAAGGGTAATAAGAAAGCACACTGTGCTACTAATAACCTACTGGGAATTAACATACTACAACAAAAGACTGACCTTCAAGGGTGGAGGTTTTCCATTAAGCTGCTTGACCCATTTCTCCATCCATCTAGTTCTAACCACTGGACTTTTTTCTTGCCACCTCTTCCTCACTCATTCTTTATCCTTTGTGTGTTATATCTAAAAATGTAATTGAAAGACTGAGCGCAAGGACTTTTGTGCAAGTCACTAAGGGAGACTTTTGGTCTTAAGGATGGAGTTGAAATGCTATAAATAAATAAGTCACAGGCTTTGGGTCCTTGTGTGGCTCTTAGCTCAGCACTGAAATCCAAATTCATACCCTGAACTCCAAATTTAATAATATTGAGAGGAAATAGCTTTCTTTCATCCTCAAATGTGAATATATTTTCATTACTGTTTGGCCTCACAGCAATATCAGTCAGCAGCAATGCAAAGCCTAGTTTCCGCTAGAAATGAGAATTAAGGGGTGCCTGCACAAATAACCAGTCCTCAGTACAATGATGAAAAGCTGCTAGCAGCAGATTAAAAGGGCAGAATTTCAGTTTAGGAATATCAGAAAAACTAGAAAATGTACATATATGTACATGTGTGTGTCTGTGTCTGTCTGTCTGTCAGTGTGTAACTTACAAAAGAAATGTCCTAGCTCTTCAGAAGTTCCTTTCACACTGAGCTGAGCATCTGTATTTACAAATGCAGATCCAGATACTGATACACACACAAACACCCTCACAGAAAAAGAGGGGGAGAGGGAGAGAGATACCTAGACAGTAAGTTCCGGGTGGGGGGAAACAGCTGTCCAGGAAAAATTATTGGAGGGAGGAGGTGTATGAATAAAGACTATTAGAAAGGATGTTGTGTCTTTAAGGCTATAAAATCAGCCCCTCCTTATGAAGCATGGACAGCAATTCTTTTTTTGGCAGCTCTAGAGGAGAGAAAACAAAGTAATGGTTTTAAACTACAAGAAAGTGAGAGCTCTTCAACAATAGAGTGAATAACCTCAGATCTTGGTGGATTCCCTTCACTAGAGGTTTTTTACCAGGGTTGGATGGGCACCTGGTGAAGATTCTTTAACAGTGGATGAGCTGCTTCAGCAGGCGTTGAACTCAGTATTCTTTGGGATTCCTTCCAGCGCTGCCATTCTGTTTTTCTATGATTTAAAATATAAAGGAAGGAGTCTCGTTGATATAAATTTTATCAGCTTTTTCTAGCAACAAAAAAAAGGGGGGTCCCTTCCTCTCTTCCCAGACAAGAAGACAAATCAATACCAACCATGCACTTGATCCCTGAACATTAAACTAATTGGGTAGCTGTGGTGTGAATTTTTAGTCATTCCCTTAAATATTTTGGAGTGGAAAAGTTTTTTATTCCAAGATAGATGTTTCAGAAGTTAAATGATCTTAAGGATTCTAATTTCTTTTTGACCCATTTGTGAACTAGAAGATTATTTTATTGAGAACTCTATGGAAAAATAATAGCCTATTTCCCAATAGTCTGATATATTTGGGTATGTTTTATTTCTCCCAGGTAGCCCCATCCTGAGCAATCATTGGAACAGTTCATAGTTAAAATGCAAATGTGTCTTATGCTTATATACAGATATATTTGCAAAAACATGTTACTATGGGAAAATGGCGAGGGAAAACAGCTATGTGGTGATTTTCCCCTCTCAATGATGCTTGCATAAATTCAATTTCATTTCGGAAGATTTACAGTGACATGTTAAGTGAGTAGTATGAGCTGATTGTCAGCAATCGTTTCACCATCTGCTGAGGTACAATAATGATCAAAATTTAATTAAACTCACATTTGACATGAAGTATTGGGGATCTATTATTTGTGTGTTACATCAGAGAACACATTCTAAAGGTGTTCTTTTGTTAACTGAAGGAAGCATTCATCCAGAAATGGCAACTATCAAGTTGCTGACTCAACTTAGCATTTCAAGTTTTTCATTTTCATGTAAGCATTAACCTGACCTAGCTGAGAAAATGAGAGAACATGAAGTTCATTATGTTAGGTGTGCCGTTTAGTTTTTTGGACTCCAACCTCTAGAATTCTCTAAAGAATTCCCTGCAACTATATTGAGTTGTTGTTTGTTCCTAGGGATGGTGTTTAATGCTGTGACACTTCCCACTGAAGTGCATGCCCCTGGTCCAAGCTCAGAATCACAGTAAAGCCCCGAATCTCCTTTTTTCTGCTGAGATTGAATTCTGTATCTTTCACAGTTTGGACTGCAACTCATGATGAATTCTGTTGAAATCAGCTTTTTATTAGCAATTGATTGGTTGAGCTGATATACCGTATGTAATTAGTGTTTTTATTTTAGAAATGTTGCAGTTTCCTCATCATTCTCAGCATGTCAATCCTGATGGACACATTGCTTAGGTCAAGAACTTTCATGGCCATGGTAGATATAGCATCATGGAGAGTTTTCCAATGATTATTAATGTTTCTGCTTCTGATTTGAATTTGTTCTATATTTGCATTTAGCCCTGGCACCACAATCAAGCTGAGTACCTCGACATTTGACTTCTTCAATGCTTTTTATCTTGTGGACATTGTTGTTACATGCTTATGGTGACCCAATGAATGAGAAATCTCCAAAATGTCTTGTCCTTAACAAATGTGTTCACCTCTTGTAAATTCAGTCTTGTGGCTTTCCTTATGGAGTTGATCCGCCTTGGTCTTTCTCTTTTCCAGTTGCCTTCTACCTTTCCCAGCATTATTTTCTTTTCCAGAGACTCTTGGCTTCTCATGATGTACCCTAGTAGGACAGCCTCAATTTCATTTTTGCCTCCAAAGATAGATAGTTCAGGCTTGATTTGCTCTAGGACCCATATGTTTCTCTTTCTGGTGGTCCAGGACGTCTGCAGAGGTCTGTTCCTGCAACATAATTTAAATGAATCATTTTCCCCCAATCAGCTTTATTTACTGTCCAGCTTTCTTTTCTGAATGTTGCCCCCAACAAGTTGGGTACTCATTTTACCAATCTCAGAAAGGTGAAAGGATGAATCAACCTTGATCCCTGTTAGGATCAAACTCACAATGTTAGCAACTTTGGCTGCAGTATAGCAGTTCAAACACTATGCCACAAAGAACAACAACCAAACCACACCAAGACATTTGTTACCTATTTTCCAAGCTTTACCTCTTTCCACACATGTTCTTGGCCTATCTTCTCCTAGTCTCCACCTCCACATCATGGCTATTGGCTGTTCACTGCCTACTAATTAGTGGTCTATGGTTTGGGGGGAATCAACACAAAGGACTGGTGGAATTTTCCAATAGAATCTAATTAATTGTTGCTTCTAGCAGAGTTGTAGAATCCCTGTCTCCATAAAGAAAAGCCACCTTTGTTTTTAATTTAAGTTGTAGTTCTTGTTATTGTTCACAATCTTTACACAATTGTGACATCGCTGCTTCACTCCCCATTCATTTGCTTCATTACAAAGCAATGGATGCCAATGCTGCTGATCACAAGAAGTGGCTCTCTAACCAGTCACCCTTCTTCTTCAAGCCTTAGCTTGCCAATGGAGTTGATGGGCTTCCAGTTTGTTATGGTGGCTCTGCTGATGTCTGCAAATATGACAGTGAGCTTATGAGGAGGACAGCAGATGGTTTTCTGGCAGCAGCAAAACTATGAGGAAGAGCATAACAGCAAATAGAAGTAGAAGGTAGGGGGGCCATGGATATCTGGGGAAAGAAACATACTACATTGCCTCAAATAGAAAAGATTAGGGCTGCTTCCCCCTTTGACACAGGAATGCCACAGCTTGCCTCCATGTATCCAGTGGTTGCTGCCACAACCCACTCCCCCATTCCTATTCTGTTTCATCAGTTGTTCTCTTGCTCACATGCTTAGTGGGCCTGCCGGCAATGAAATTTAAAGGACCCTGAGGAGAGCAGCAGGCAGGATCCCTGAATATAAAATTATGAGGAGAGCAGCAGCTCTACTTATGCCTCAAAAGGGAGCAGTTAGCCTACCATCGCATATTGATGCCTTTGGAAAATCAGCATTTCTTCCCCCCCCCCTTTAAATAGTACCCCAAATAATCATTCTTATTCTTTTATGCTGATACGTTGCCTTCAGCAATTGCACTATTCTAGCATTTCACTATTCACTATTGCATGGTGTGCTTTTGAAAGGAACAGGTGAGGTTGCAAACTGCAAACCAAGCAGAAAGTGGCTGAGAAGGCTTGCTGTTTGGGCAAACAACACCACAAGCATGATACAAACTAATATTGTTTATATAATGTAATATACCCTACTGATCAGAACCCCACTAGCCTGGCTCACCCCGGGGAATGCCACCCTTCAGATAAAATTTCAGACCTAATAAGGCCCCCGTCACCGGCCGGGAGGTGGATAAAAGGAGCCTCCCTGGGCCAGGGGAGGCTCGAAGACGACGACGCGAGACGCCGCCGCCGCCCCTGCCCCCGGCCCCCGTCACCGGCCGGGAGGTGGATAAAAGGAGCCTCCCTGGGCCAGGGGAGGCTCGAAGATGCCGCCGCGAGACAACGACGACGACAACGACGCCCCCGGCCCCCGTCAACGGCCGGGAGGTAGATAAAAGGAGCCTCCCTGGGCCAGGGGAGGCTCAAAGACGCCGCCGCGAGACGACGACGCCGTCGCCCTCCCCCGGCCTCCGTCACCGGCCGGGAGGTGGATAAAAGGAGCCTCCCTGGGCCAGGGGAGGCTCGAAGACGCCGCCGCGAGACGACAACGACGACGCCCCCCCTGGCCCCCGTCACCGGCCGGGAGGTGGATAAAAGGAGCCTCCCTGGGCCAGGGGAGGCTCGAAGACGACAACGCGAGACGCCAACGCCGACGCCCCCCCCCCCGGCCCCCGTCACCGGCCGGGAGGTGGATATAAGGAGCCTCCCTGGGCCAGGGGAGGCTCGAAGATGCCGTCGCGAGACGACGACGCCGTCGCCCTCCCCCGGCCCCCGTCACCGGCCGGGAGGTGGATAAAAGGAGCCTTCCTGGGCCAGGGGAGGCTCGAAGACGCCGCCGCGAGACGACGACGACGCCGCCCCCCCCTCGGCCCCCGTCACCGGCCGGGAGGTGGATAAAAGGAGCCTCCCTGGGCCAGGGGAGGCTCGAAGACACCGCCGCGAGATGACGACGCCATCGCCCCCCCAATGTCTTGTTGGACCTTGTTGGACTCTTCCTCGACCAGCCGGCCTCGAAGGGAGAGAACCTGGGGGTCTTGGGTGGCGATAGAGGACTCTGGGGGGGGGGGTCTTTGGTGGGATATTGTTTATTGTCTTTTGTTATATTGTTCTTTGTTTACTATGGAAGCCGCCTAGAGTCAGGTTCGCCTGAGCGAGGCGGGCTATAAATTTAAAGAATAAATAAATAAGAATAAATAAAAAGAAAATAGATTACCCGGATGGGCACGTTTTACTTCCACTTCCAGGAGTGACGAGGGCAGCCTGGGCCAGATGAATCACAGTAAACCCATTCATGTGGATTCACAGGGTGCTTGGGCTTCTGGGCATTGAAGTCCAAGAACATCTGGAGTGCCAAGGTTCACCATCACGGCTCTAGGCCACTGGTTGCCCATCTAGAGTCTGGGAAAAGGTCTGCCAGAAGACCCCTCAGTTAGAGAAGAGGAAAGAGTTTAAATTATGCCTCGTCTGCTGCTAAGGGTTTTTTAAGAACACATTTTTTCCCCATGCTATGAAGACACATTTAAAACAGAATTTTATTTCTCACAGAATTGGATCGAAAAGGCTCAGAGGACAAAAGTGCTGACTCATAGGTGTTTCAAAAGAAGGCTAATGGTCCCCAGTGGCACAGCAGAGGAATAACAGCCATGTGTTCTGGCTGGCTGGCTGGCTGGCAGGCAGGCAGATGATGCACATTAGACCTTTCCATCTCTGTGAAGATAATTTTAACACACAAGCATGGGGGAAGTTGGTGGGGAGGAGTAAGAGAAAAAAGGGCTGTGTGCTGGAAAGAATTTTCAGACAAAAAGGAGTGAGAATCATGCAACACACTTTCCTCTGGATTTTGTTCCCTCTTCATATTCTGGTGAGAATCTTATGAGAAGCAAAGATCTTTTTATGTTTACCTCCCTGAGAGGCCTTTTGGGCACGAGGGTGGTGTTAAAAAATTAATAAACAAATAATAAACAGAGTAATCACTCTGCAATACTGCCTTTGTCCAAGTTACCATCACAACCAGCTCCCATTCCCCAAGGATCCAGGGATGAGTTGGTGAGTCTTTATGATGTCACGGAGATTTAAAGGAAGGAAGCACAAAAATATATTTATGTTGAACTAATGTGCTGGGTGGAGATCAGGCTTGAAAGGCACCTTTTTCCCCCTCTTCCTACATTTCTCCTATTGGAGACTAGGAGGTAAAGGTAACGGTAAAGGTAACGGTAAAGGTTTCCCTTGCTCGAAAGTCAGTCATATCCGACTCTAGGGTTTAGTGCTCATCTCTGTTTCAAAGCCAAAGAGCCAGCACTGTCTGCTTCTGCAGATGTTTCCGTAGTCATATGGCAGGCATGACTAGACACCAGAACACACAGAAGGCTGTTTACCTTCCCACCAAAGTGGTCCCTATTTATCTACTTGCAATTTCTTGCTTTTGAACTGCTAGGTTGGCATGAGCTGGGACAAAGACAGGAGCTCATTGTATCCTGCAGTACTCGGGAATCGAACTGCTAACCTCCCACCTTCCAGACATCATCTTAGCCACTTGAGCCACTGCAGTCCCTGGAGACTAGGAGAAACACACTCATTTCTTGAGTCTTCAGCTACAGCCATTACCCCTACTGTATTGCAAATAAAGCCAAAGAAAATAAATTAGAGTACAGTATAATCTTCAGATGGAAAATGAAGATTATTAGAAAATATGAACAGGAGGGTGTTATTGTCTTTATGTTCTGCTTGTGATAAACAGGATGCTAGAAAAGATAATTATTTGATCCAGCATATTTTTTCTTTTATTTTTAACATAAGAGGGGAAACTGTATATGCTGCATCTCTCAAAGATTCCCATCCTTGTTAGCTCTGCCCGTCCAGATTGTTGCACATTTTGCACAGTTCTGGAAGGTGAGCCTAGTCATGTTAAGGCAAAATGAAGAACATGCTACAAAGCTGATGGTTTACATAGCCAAAGAGACCTTTATTGGCTTCCTGGATCAACTGACTGACAGCTGCATCAACCAGTGGGGCTATCCAGTTAGCCTATCCTTGGAACATTCTCCCCTGTTGCAACACCTTTGACAGACACAATGGCAATGTGGAAAACAGGTGAGTCACTGGAGCCTCTTTGACAGGAGGGTCTGGACAAGAAACAGAAAGAAGAAATTAAAGAATACCAGAACATACTGGCTTTCTTGTCTTCCAGAGGGAAGTCCTGAACATCTGCTAACCAAGGAGAGCACTGTATGAGAGACAGTGACTGCTGCTGCTGCCTCCTGGCTGCTGCACATTCTCTCTGTGGGACTCTGGCCTGTGGACCTCCTCTGGGCTTCTACCTGCAAGTTCAGTGTTCCCCAACCTTTGGTTTTTGGACTCCAATTCCCAGAAGCCTAAGTCAATTCCCCAAAGCACTGATCAGCCAATGTGCTGACTTAGGCTTCAGGGAATTGAAGTCACCCTGTGGGGGATGGGAACCACATTGGGAACCACTGCTAGTAGGATTAGCTCCTCACTGCAAGTTGTTGCCTCTGACACCTGACTGAGGGAGAAGAAGGATTTAAATGCAGAGCTGCTGCAAGAGTCGGGGACACCACCAAAGAGGGGTTCTCCCTCTTGGGGGGGAGCTGCTTTTCTACTGCTGATTGGTCCACTGTGTGGATGGGCTAGATTGCTCATTTTTCCAATGATCAGAGGACATAATTGCTGGAGTGAACCAGCCCATCTGCAGAGCATTCTAAGTTTGGTTATTTCCAGCATATCCAATTGGTGAGCTTCCTTCTTTAATTTCCCGTCTGATTTCAATATCACTGTATTTTGAGCAACTTAAACAAGCATTTTAACCAGTTCATGATATGGGCAAATTGGAAAATTTAACTGAAAAATAAAAATTTCCTTCATCTGCAGAGCAGAAGGAGAAAAGCAAAAGAGGCTGCCTGAAAACTGACTTGCTTTACTGTTGCTGTATAAAACCTAACAATTCATACCTTAGCTCAACTGCCTACATGTTAACTCAAAACCTGACACTACCCTTCAATACCTTAATTTCCACCCCAAGTAGTCAATGAAGCATAACCCACTGTTATCCCTATTACCTGTATACCACATCAGAATAGGTGCATGAAAGAGCTTGCATGAGATGCACCTTTGATATGCACACTGGTTGTTGTCAGTGCGTTTTTTGTCTCAGTGACCCCATTATGGCTGTATATTCATTGGTGCTCACCCTCTGAGCTCACTACTGGAGGGAATGATGTGTGACAAGGGTAATATTAGGGACAATGCACCTGGGCAGAAATGTAAAATGCAACCTCTATGAATGACAAGTGAGGTTATACAGATGGATGCTAAAGTGAAAGTTTTGAATTATTCATATGTAGTTCAAGGTAAAAAGAATTTAATTAGGTACTATTGCACTTGTCTGAAGGAATGTTAGTTCACAGTGGGGGAGGAGAGCAGGAAAGTAGTGTTACTCAAATCAAGCAACAATTGCAGAAGTGCAGCAAAATAATTGGGACACTTTGTAATGAAGGGGAGTTTGATCTTCCCCAGCTTATTTCAACATCATTGACCTTTGGTAACATAAGTTATCTCAATCAATTGATCTTTAACATATGTATGTCAGCATAATTTGTCTTTGCCTCGTCTTGCATGACACGTTTGCTATTCCCACCTTTCCATATCCTTTTCTGTTCTTTATTCAGACAAGGATATCATCTATCCTCTTGGGAAGTTCATGTGAATATATTACCACTGTACTCTTCCGACATAATCTGTTTTCCAAATAATGCTGGCACCGTAAATGGTTGCTGTTGCTTTTCATATTTCTAGGTGCCAAGACATATATATATTGTACCAGAACACTGAACATCAAGATACCATTGTCCCTACTCATTTCATATCAGAAGAAGTTATAAGTTTCTTATTCACAAAAGCGCTAACAATGGGGAGGAGAAGTAGGCACCCTTGTAGTACCTATCTCCCCAGTCCTCCACCCTTCTGAAGGGAACTTATATTTGCATTTGGGAGGAAGCAAGTAGAAGCTTTCCTGCTTTCTGTTCAAAGTTTGGAAAAGTTATTTTGGAAGAATGCCCTCTAGAATCTCTCAGTCAGTGTGAGCATTGCTGCCCAAGGGTGGAAGGGAGTTCTTCCTCTGTCTTGGTCTTCATAAACTCCAAACTCCTAGAACTGCTTGAACATGACTTTATTAAAGCTATGGAATGGAAAAGGAAGGGCAAAAGCTGCAACCCAACAGTCCTTTGGTGGACTGAGTTGACTCCACTAGCCCCTCTAGGTGGGCCAACCTCTGTCTGCCCCTGAGTTGCTTTCACTGGAGTCAAGCTAGCAATAGCAATTACCACCCCATAAAACTTAGTGCACTCTCTGGATGGTTCAAAAGTTAAGTAACATTCCCTCCCCCTTCCCCTGCCGATATGCTGGGTGCATGGAGTAGAACTGCCAGGGAAAGATCAATATGGTCAGAAGCTGTGTGGAATGTTACCACGGAGACATCTACTCATACAAGGACTCTTCACTGAATAACAACTCCAAAGTATCCAAAGTTAAGTATGCTGGGTACTCATTTTATCAATCTTTGGAAAGATGGAAATCTGAGTCAACCTGATGCTCTTCAGGATTGAACTCACAAGATTAGCAGTTTTGGCTGATGTACAACAGTTTAACCCCTGTGCCACGTAGGCTACTCATAGTCTGCTGGTAGTTTCAGGGCTTAAGGAGACTCTCAAGTCCTTCAAAGAGGATTTGCAATGCCAGCTGCTCAGTAATGTCTGAATATACCTGTTTCCATCAGGGGGAATGAGACAAGGGTGGGCAGCCTGATAAGGACACCAGGAGCAACCCTTTCACAGACAGCATGGGAATCATTGACCCAAAAATGATTCAAGCTCTGCTTCAGGCTTTAACCCTTAACATGGAAAATGGGGCAGGAGAGAGACTATTGATGTATTTTCATGTCCACATCCCTTTCTCACTTGTGAATATATGCTAGAGCAGTGGTGCCGAACCTATGGCATGCGTGCCAGAGGTGGCACTTGGAGCCTTCTCTGTTGGCACACATGCAGTCACCCTAGAACAAAGTTTGCCCTGCCCCCTACCCAGCAGCCCAATGGGAGTGCTTCTTCCCTCCCACAGCACAGTTTGCCCTGCCTCTCTACCCAGCAGCTCAATGGGAGCATTTTCTTCCTCCCCTGCTGCTGTGTTGGCACTTTGCGATAAATAAGTGGGTTTTGGGTTGCATTTTGAGCACTCGGTCTCTAAAAGGTTCGCCATCACTGTGCTAGAGTGATGACAGGTCTACGACACCTATTGAAGGTATATTTTTATGTCTATATAAATGCATAGGTCAATATCCTACTGTGATTTTCAGTCACAGAAGAGCAATTGCATAAGCTTCCCCAGCACTCTGGCCAATTCTATGTTTTTGTGTTTTGTCTCAGACTGGCTGTATGACTGGTTGTACATCAGTTGCATGATTCCTCACTCATGAAGGGTTGTGCTGGAATGCGGAAAAGGCTGCAGGATTTTGCTTACAGAAATGCAAGAGTAGGTGATACCTTTATTGGGCTACTTTTTTAAAATCAAATAATCAGCAAGCTTTCATTAATAAAAAAAATCTTATTCAGGCTTATGCACCAATGTTCCATAGATAATGCAGGAAAATTGTAAAGAGTCCAAAAATTCATGGCAGATGTCTATGCTTGTTCTGCTTGAGCTGAGTTCAAACATTGGCTGTAAATCCTGGAGGGCGTACAGACAACATAGACAATGTCTGTTGTTTCTAAACCTCTCAGGGTTCAAAAGAACACTTGGGTGTAAAATTTCAACCATGCTGCCAGAGATGGGGCTTGTGATGGAACGCCCCAGAAATTAAATTCTTTTTTGGGGGTAAAAATGAAAAGAAAAAAATAAAGACACAAAGGCGTCAAATAAACAAGTTTTGCCAAATGGGAAGAGGATAAACAACAAAATCAGTGAACGCCTGTTCAGCACAGGCTAATTTTCTGTTTTATAAGCAGCTGCCACACAAAAAAGCAGACATTTTGGAAAGGTAGCTCGAGCCACATGAACAAAGGCTGGGCACACTCTTATTACAATTTCAGGGAAGCCTGTGTGACAGTTTCATCTTTCAGGAAAGAATGGTTCAAATTTATATTCGCAAAAATATCGAACTATCCATTACACTCCCTGCTGGTGGCTAAAAGTTCTCTGCCTTATGTTTCCTCCCTCCCTCAAAGAAAGAAATCATTTTCCGAAGTGAAATAACTTGCTGCACTTTAAATTATAAATTTTCATTTTATGCAATACTGCAGGAAAAAAGGTGGATACTGAAAAAAATATCTGGGAGCTCAGCAATAGAAAGTCATAAATCTTCTTGGCAGTTATATAGTTTTATTGTGAGGTGGTGCTTAGGGGAATGGATGTTAACTAACAGATGCATACGTCTGGCATGGCAGCTTGGAGATTCTTCAGTGCATAGGTGTCCTCTGATTCTGCAGTATCCTAGACTTGTGCTTACTGTCTCTAGTGTAGTGAAAAGACACAGATTTAAGCAAAAGCTCTTCCAACATCAATCTAGGACTCCATCAAAGATTTAAAAGATGTGTCCCATTTGTTTGAAAAGAAAAAAACCAGTAGGCAGCAAGGACACAGAGAAAAATCATACGGTACTGTTAATTAAAACATGTGCTGCAAAACCTTGAGAAAAGTGTAAGAAATTAATTCACAGACATCCACTGCACTGAAATCTAATGGATTATATTTCTCCCTCTCTCCCTCTCTCTCTCATTCGCTCTCAAAATTTTATGAAGCAAGAAATGAGAACACTTTCTGAGATCCTTTTAAACCTCAACAGGCTACACAATTACAATTTTTATGTTAAAAGAAATAAAGCAGGTTTCTGTTTACCTGGGTTATGCTGCAGATTCATTTGTCCTAAATCCCAGGGACAGGAGGATTCCCTACAAGTTTTAAATGAAACCCCATACCTGTATGGGGTTATACCTATAAGCAAATGTATCACAACAAAATTTAGAAGAAAATCTTTATTGATATAATATACACTATTAATAGACACAGCTTTACAATAACTCATGAATTAGAGACAGAAGATGACAAAGGGATCTAGACTGAAATATAGTCAGATTCCAGAGAAGGATTTCCAAGCAAGTATTATAAGCCACCTAATTCAGCATTCTGTTTACACCAGTGGTGCCCAAACCTTTCCTGCTGTGGGCTGGGGCCGTCCCTGGCACACAGCTGCAGGGGCCGGAGGCAGGCTGCTCTTGCTGCTGACCATTTTGACATCAGCAGCGGTGGCGGTGGAGGCAGCAACTGCGCTTCGTCCCTGCTGCTCCGAGCAGCCTCTGGCTGGGTTCCCTCACTTCAGTAGCCTTTGCAGACATGGATCGCTGCCTTGGGGAAATTTTTGGAGCCTTCCCCACTTCAAAATTCGTGGCGCAAGGAGAGGCCCTTGGTGGACCCGGAATGACATCATCCCAGGCGCGCCAAGGGCCTCACCTTGCACCGCATATTTTGAAGTGAGGAAGGCTCTGAAAATTTCCCCAAGGCAGTGATCCACATCTGCAAAGGCTGCTGAAGTGAGGGAACCCAGCCAGATGCTGCTTGGAGTAGCGGGGATGAAGCGTGGTCGCTGCCTCCGCCAATGCCGCTGATGATGTCAGGCAGTGGGGCCAGGTAGGGGGAGGTCCACGGTGAGCCTGGGTGCTCACCACAGGCTGCATTAATGAGATGCACAGGTCTAATTGGGCCCACGAGCCATAACTTGGGCACCCCTGGTTTACACAGTAGCCAACCAGCTGAAAAGCTAGGGCAGAAATACAAGATGAGTGCAACTACATCCTCCATCTCAAATTCTACAGCAACTGAAACAAACTGCATTTGATACTGGAGTTGACATATGTTGTTGTTGTGACTAGCAGCCGGTAATGGACCTAACCTCCATAAATGCATTCAATCCCCATTTAAAGCAATCTGCATTAGCAGACATCATTACACCTTATGTGCACTTACACTGCCCATTACTACATAGTAGAAGTCTGTACGGCATGAAAAACTATTACCTTTCATCTTTCCTAAATTATCCATCATTAAACTTCAGTGCATGATTCTAGATTCTAGCATTTTCTAAGCTGAACAGCCACACATTTTGTAACTACTGTATATAGGATTTTTGCTCCAGTTCTTTAATCATTTTCTGTCCTTTCTCCAACTCTGTAATTTCTTTCTTGAAACAAAGCAACCAAACCTGTACCTAGTATTCTAACTGTGTTTTATATTTTAAAAAGTTACTGAGATGGAAATTTTTATCACACTAGCAGTTCCACTTTAACTTTTTTCTTTCTGTATTTTATTTATTTATATATTTCTATGCTTGTTTGTGCATCTTCATAAGCTGCTTACCTTACAAAGTTTCAAAGAAATGTGAGGCAATGACAAGATGTACAAAAAAGCAACATGTACTGTACAATAAAAACAGCATCATGTGTAAGGATAAAATCCATAAACATAAGTAGATGGGAAGGTTTACAAAATGTGTTATGGCTTTAACATGCACCTAAAAACAAGAATTCTGTTTATGCAGGCAGTCTTGCAATATCTGTGAAGACCTTCTCCCTAGACCATACATTTTCTTCAATGTCAAAAGCTAAAATTGTTGCACAAATGTGGTGATATAAAAGTCAGTAGTAGTGAGACCACCTTTCCATCTCCTCCTACACATTAGATTGGTAGACACAGCTGTGAAATGGTATCACTGAATTAAAAATTACATTTACCCATCAAAGCAAAATACAGAATTCTATGTGAACTCAAGCCAAAAGATACCTTTTGAATGAAAACATGCATTTTGTGTTAATAAAATGTAGTTCATTTCTTAGGATGATGTGTTACTACACTCAGTTTTTCTGCTGAATTTGCATTCTTAGAGTTAAAGTGTTTTCTGTCAAACATGAACCAAAATTTCTAGACAGCAACAAAACAACTTAATGATTTCATTCCCTTTCAGGTTAGATGCTTCTAAAGGGGTAATTATGGCCCTCTGATCTCTCTCCCATTTTAAAGACCCTTAGTCTTTGATTTCTGTGGCATGTCTGACAAGACCTACCCTCATTACTAGATGAAGACATCACATTACAGATCACTCATGGTACCTTTGAAAATAGTACACAAATTGCTGAAGATAAATGTGGGGCATCCAGATAGTCAGTGACCCTCTCAAAGAATATGATCAGAATGATAGCTCTTCGAAATGTTCAGACAGACATATTTCTTCAAAAATAGTGACTCCTACATTTCCTTTTATTTCTTCCAGGTGAGGAATCATGTTCATCACCACATGCATTTCATCATTATTGGTTTTCCTTTCAATTGCCCATAGACAAATTCATGCTTGTTTCTCATTCTCAAATGCATTTGCTCAATATGGCATATATAATAATAAGTGTGTTCCAATCAGTCAATTCTGACTTATGGTGACCCTTTCCAGGGTTTTCTAGGTACAGAGTATGGGACACTGGTTTACTTTTCCCTTCTTCTGGGGACACTCAGGTTCTGTTTTGCATAGGCTGGCCCAAAATCTTTAAGAAATTCTTTTGAAAAGTACCACAAATAAGAAAATACATTCTTTTCCACCCAGCTGTTTTCCCCATTGAAGGTTTTGCTCATATCAGAGGTTTGTTGTTTAGTTCACTACTTTTTTTAAAAAAAAATCACATTCTTCCACCCCATCCTTCACTCTTCTCCATTTATTTTCTCACACACATGCACATATAACTACTGACATTTCTTCAAGGTTGATTTATCGTTACTGGTCTGAGAATTTATACTATGCTATATGGGTAATTTTTGAAAGACACATTTATATGAGATAGGCAGATGTGTGGAAAATTTTAACAATGGCATCATTGCATAGGGTCCTATGGTATAAAGGCACTGCATGAACCTCCTTGAGTCCCTGTATTGGGATAAAAGAAAGGTATAAATGAAATAATAATGTAAGTGCATTATTACATCATTCACATGCTACTGATACAATGTGGGATCTAGTCTCTAGGCCACTGCACTCATGAAACCCTCCTGACATTTAGAGCAAGATTCATGGTCCTCCCACATGGATTTTTATTTCTTGTAACTCTTCTGTCTTCTCAGAGCATTGCTGGCACTTTCAGGAATGCACACTTTCTTCCTATTAAATTTGTCATATTGTTTTCCATACCATTTCAACTCAATGTTATGAGTCTTTGTAAGTTCAAATCCAGAAGATAACAAAAAGAAGTCATTGTTACTGCAGTGTGGCATTGTTTGAATCAAACAAGTCTGCAAGTCAGAAGGAAATCATATGAATTTATCTTTACATATACAGTATAAGCAAACATTCTGGCATATAAAGTGGAAATGGAAGGAAAAAGCCTAGAGTTACTTAAACAACAAAAGCAGAGATGGAGAAGATGAAGGAACAATTCGGAGAGCTCCACTCCTTACTGAATGAAAAAGAGAAGCTTCTGCTGACCCAATTGGAAGAGGTGGAGAAGGAGATGGCAAAGAAAAGGAACAAGGATCTGGCCAGACTCTTGGGGGAGCTCTCCTCTCTTGGAGGACTCATCCAGGAGATGGAGAAGAAGTGTCAGCAGCTTCCGGTTGACTTCTTGCAGGATGTCAGAAGCATCTTGGAAAGGTGTAGGAAGAAGGAGACATTTCAGTATCACATAACTTTCCCTTCTGAGGTGAACGTGAAGATTTCAGAAGTCTGTGATAGAAATAACTCTCTAGTTGGGCTGATGAAGCAGTTTAAAGATAGTTTGTTATCTCAACTCCCTCAACAGAGAGGTACATTGATTATGCCTGACTTGTGTATGAAAGCAGAACAGAAAGGGTCTTGCTTAAACAAATGCTCGAAATAAAATAAGACTTGCTGCGAACTTGGGAATTACAAAATAGTTTTTCTGCAATACAAAGAAAAGCTGGGGCACACCGAGAACATAATTATGGGTCTACAATCTGGTTTTCCTCTGAACTTCTTTGGTCCAGCCCAGGAACCAAGATATATTTGTGAGGGAATCTCTATTGCCTCATCTTTTCTGAACATCTGTAATTTCTCAGTCCAGACAAGGTAAAAGCCATTGTTACAAAACGTTAAGACATTTGGTAAAGAATGGGCAAGTGCTTTCTTGTAATTGGTGCATGTTCAAGCAGGAAGGACTTTTTGTTAGTTAACTATTATTATTTAATTGCTATGTGATACTGTATTGCTATGTGCCATGTGCTACTTTAGTGTGTCTTATGATATTTTTATTGTATTGATGGATATTATGTTGACTGAATGTTTTTATATTGTATTGATATTGTATTGACATGTCTGTAAGCCGCCCAGAGTCACACTTTGCGATCGGGGTGGGATATAAATTGAACATAGAATAGAATGTATACGCTTGTTTCTGAAATATTTTAGAATACAGAGAGTTGGCTTCTCACATTAATTCACAGATATGACTGAGAAAGCAGTTCTATACTACATGAAGCCCACAGAAGAGGCCCATATACAAGAAACGGTACAAGTGCCCGTACATAGGTATTATTTGTGTTTTAAATCTAAAAGCTGATAGATAGCCTGAATTCCTAATTAATCTTATAATAAACGTGCAATATTACACGCTAATCTCCATTTTAAAGTGATAGTAAAAAGGTAAAGGTAAAGGATGCCCTTGCTCAAAAGCCAGTGCTGTCTGTGTCTGCCAATGTTTCCGTGGTCATATGGCAGGCATGACTAGATGCCAGGGAACATGGAATACTGTTACCTTTCCCACCAAAGCAGTACCTATTTATCTACTTGCAATCTATTACACTAGTACCCCGTATAACATTATGACTTGGTTCCACAAGTCTCGTCGTTATCCGGTTTTTAACGTTGTGCGATACATTGATCACACAATGTTAAAAAAAGCCCTGTTTCCCTGGAGGCTGCAGCAAGCCAGAACGTCGGGATTTGAACCGTGACATTTTGGCTTGCTGCAGCCTCCAGGGAGTTGGGGGAACTTTGGAACAGCTTGGATCGGGTCTCCCCACCTCCCTGGACCCAGTCGGGGGGGGGGGTCAGAGACCCCAAAATTGGTTTTTAAAAATGTCCGTTTTTTTACCAATTTTGGGGTCTCTGACCCCCCCTGCCGGGTCCAGGGAGGTGGGGAGACCTGATCCAAGCTGTTTCTGGGGTTCCCCGACGTCCTCAGCCAGTGCAGCAAGCCAAAACGTCAGGGTTCGAATCCCGACATTCTGGCTTGCTGCAGCCTCAAAGAGGGTGGGGGAACTTCAAAAATAGCGCGCATCGGCTCTAGGGAGGTCGGGAGACCCGATGCGCGCTAATTTTGAAGTTCCCCCACCCTCTTTGAGGCTGCAGCAAGCCAGAATGTCGGGATTCGAACCCTGACGTTTTGGCTTGCTGCACTGGCTCAGGACGTCGGGGAGGCCCAGAAACAGCTTGGATCGTGTCCCCTGCCTGCTCCAGAGAGATCAGAGGACCCGATCTACAGCTGCAGGGTGGCTGGGGAAGCTGACGGGGACTCCCTGTCGGCTTCCCTAGCCACCCGCCCTTGCCTCCGCAGCTGTGGGGTGGCTGGGGAAGCTGACGGGGGAGCCCCCCATCAGCTTTCCAGCCTCTCCACCCCTGCCTCCATAGCTGCAGGGTGGCTGGGAAGCTGAATGGAGAACCCCGTTCAGCTTTCCAGCCACCCTGCTGCTAAGAACGACTGTATCAGATAACGTTAAAAATCGCGTTATTCGATACAAGATTTTTCCGAAAATCTTGTAACGTTATGCGGTTTTAGCGCTATCCGGTACTCGCGTTATCTGGGGTATTACTGTATTTTCAAATTGATAGGTTGGCAGGAGCTAAGACAGAGATGGGAGCTCACTCCTTCCTGAAGCACTCGGAAATCAAACTGCTGACCTCCCATCTTCCAGTCAGTGTCTTAGCCACTTGAGCCACTAAAGAGCTCTAAATCCAAATGTTTGCCATCAGGTTGCCAACAGCTAAGGCAATATTCAACACATTGAAACACCTGACTAAAAAAGTCATCATCAGCTGCAAAAAAAAAAACATCAATCCTGTAATGAGAGCACATTTCTCCAGCAGCAGAATAAACCATGGACTCTCCCCCCACCACAAACAAACAACCTCTGTGGTTTTGTACAAAAGAAGAGTAATTTTTATCATAACTTGCATTTTGTACAAAATAGAAGAGCTTTGATTTTTTGTTTGTTTTGAAAAAGACAAGTTTTAATACAACTCACACTTCTGTGAATTTTTTGCCCCAAAGTGCCAAAATGTGGAAATATGGGAACAGGAGGATCACAAAATCCTCTTTTAACCTTTCCTAGAAAAAACTTTTTGAAATGATTTCATTCTTACCTAGAAGAGCGATATCAGTAAAGATTTGCCTCCTGGCTATTTAGCCACCTGTGTATCATGTCATATTTATCACATAAATATTTCTGCCATGAGTTCTCATTAGTGAAGAATTTTGAGGTCTGTCCCAAGAGAAAGGGACCCTCACATTTTCCATGTGCTAAGATGGCCAACTTTCTTTTCAATGTAAGTTAAATAAAGTGTGGTTATACATTCCTGTCTCAGAATCAAGAAGTGAAAAAAAAACGTGAATCATTTGCCTGCCTGCAGTTTGTTCTTCCACAACTGTGTCTGTCAAATCATAAAACCTAACCTTCAGGGGTTCCACACTACGGGACAGGAGGTCTACATGAGCAAGTTGAAAGTGCACCAACCAAGTCTTTTCCTATTCATCATGCTCTGGCATGAAGTCTCTTGATAGTTTATGTTCATTTGTCTGTGGGCTCTGAAGACGTGGAGAATCTGAAAGGCAGAGTGAGAAAGGTTAATTGGTTTTGCTGACCATCTGTTTGCACTGGGAATGAATGCTAAGAATAATGTGTAATAAATAGCATCCATAAGAATTAAATAAATCAATTCCAGAGATTAGAGAAGCTACCTGTTGATTTTGTTCTGTGGAAGAAAAATCAGTCTTCCTTAGTTGCAAAGTTGATTCTAGAGAGCAATATTGGATTAGAATTTTCTGGAAGCAAACTTTTCCATTGCTATTTAAAAACATTCTTTTCATTTTATACTGTCTTTAACGAGAGAGAAGACATCATCCAGATCTATGATGAATAGCAACAATCTACAGACACGAGCAGATAGATCTGTATAGGAAAGGCTTTTTACACAAATATAGCCACCTGCTTCTTCTCTATCACTCACCTCTTGTTGAAACAAGCCACATTTATAAATTCAGGGCACTTCAAAACAGATCGCTGTATCTCAAATCAGAGTGGGCTAAGAAAAACAAACTCATATGTCCCCTATTGTGTGTGCATAAGGCCTTCTACTCACATAAAGTGAATATAAGTTACCTGGGTTAGGATGAGCTACTGGGCTAAATTCCAGTACCTTGTTCTCAGTTTTCGGGCTACACATAGAGAGCAGCAACCACTCAGGTCAGTTCCTGAAATAGAGGGCAGATGCATTAAAAACTGTCACATTTTGCTTTTCCCTTCTGGAAGAAGAGCTCCAAACTTGGTGTGGAGAACTTCTTTGATTACTAAGATGTGAGGAGACATTCTAATCATACTCTCTTGAACATGACATGGTAAAGGAGGAACCTCACCTTATTACAGTCCCTATTACATAAAGCATTGACCACTGCTATTTCTGAGTAAAATTTTATAGGCCAAAATCTGGTTGGGTATGGTCTGTTTGCCCAATGGGATAGATGTCACTGACAGCAGCAGTGGGTGCATGTTATGTACATCTCAAAAATCACAAAAAGAAAACCTTTAATCAGCAACAATTTCCCACTGATGATGATACCATGTCCATTTGCCCTGTGCAACAGGATTTCAGCCACAAGATTACTTTGCCAAGATGACAGTAACATGTAAACCAAGGCAAAATATTATTTTCACTGGTAGAGTTGATCACAATCAAAATAATGCCAAGTTCACCTGAAAATACATATAGTCCTTAATTGCATAGATCAGAATAAATCTTGGCTATCAATAGTGCCATTTCTTAAGATTTCCAACATCAAGCCAGCGAACAAAGTGGCTGAATCAAGTCCTGTGACTTTTACAAAAGTTTGCATACAAGAAACATGTTTTTCAAGACATGAAGATAAAGATAATTGCCTGCTGATGTTTACATGTCAAGTTAGGTGTTGAAACTAAATAGGACCCTTTTAAAAAGCTAAGTCTCTTCCTATTTTACAGGTGGAACACTGAGACCAAATGCTAGCAGTCTGGGAACTACCCATTTTACTTATAGCTGGGGAAACACTGCAGCGCCATGCTAAATAAACTAGGCTAGTGGGCTGAGCAGAATGGTCTTCACTGGAGAGCCCAAGCCAAGCCAGTATAAAGACACTGACCACAACCATTATACATAGGCTGTTACCGGTAGTAGTGTTTGCTTTAGAATTTGCCTTCTTGAGAGGAACAGACAATTTATTTATTTATTTATTTAAATTTCTATACCGCCCTCCTTGCCCAAGGTGACCCAGGGCGGTTTAACACATCCTAAAACACATAAAAAGGCTAAAATTCTAAAAGTTCTCAAAAACCCACTATTAGTTATTTGTAGTATAGAAGTGGCTACTCATGCCACACCTTATGGCCTAAAGCTGTTTGTGTGTAAATGAAAACAGCAGAGAGTTGCTTGGTTGAAGTTCCAAAACAAAATCTATTGTAGCTGTAACGAAGGTGCAGGCAGAAAACCTATTTACAGTATTTACAATGGTGCAAAGCAGAACAAAAACTAGCTGATCAGCAGCAAGTAGCATGAACACCGGGGAGAATATATATATACAAGGTCAGCAGCGTTCCGGCTCAAAGTAAACAGCAAGAACAAGTCTTTTAGTTAAGGCTGAGCAACACAAGATCTAAACCTTCATCAGCTTCTGAGGTTTTCTTTGTGTAGCAAACCACCCAGCTTATTTCCAACAACAGGCAATCAAGAAATATAAGCAGTCCTTTTACCACAATGTGGCAGTGAGTTCCATAGTCTTTAACAGCAGCCAGGAGCAGATGCAGAGACAGGCAGGAACAAGAGCCAAGAGCTGAAAGCTGTGAGCCAAAGCTAAGAGCTGCCCTGAAGCTTGTCTACATTTATGCAGAACACAGCTGGTGATCCACTGCACCTGTGTGCTGCTCTGGGGAAGTCCTTAAAGTCATAGCACTGAGCTTGTTCACGTTGCAACCAGTGCCACGCCCAGGCACAGGTCCTAACACCCACAGTTAAAACCAATTAAAACTACAACTAAAACATTATATGATTTAAAACTTAAGAACTTAAGGGAGCAGGGGTGGAGGTCAAACCAGCCAGCGGGCTGAGGTCATTGTGCCTCCAGTACCCCAGACTTGCCCTGCCAGCCAAGTTTTTACACCCTTCCGGAAGGGCAGCAGCTCTGTCTGGAGGCGCAGCTCAGTTGGTAGGAGGTTCCACAGGGCCGGAGCAGACACAGAGAAGGCTCTCCTTCGAGTGCTAGAGAGATGTGCCTCTCTAGCTCATGGTACTATCAGAGAGCCTCTCCGGTCTGCTCTAGTGGGACAGGCAGATGTCCTTGGGACAATGCGGTCTCTTAGGTATCCTGGCCCACTACTATATAGGGCTTTAAAGGTAATAACCAGCACCTTGAATTGCACCGAGAGGCACACTGGCAGCCAGTGCAGCTCCCGAAGCAATATCCCACATGCATAATGGTCATGGAACTGTGCATTTTACATAAGCAGTTCCAGCTGTAGTTTCAAAGCCACAAAGCCCAGGGGGTATTCTTGTCATGTCCCTAGGACTGTTTTTATAGTGTTGAGAGATAAAGAGCATTTCAGAGAGCTGCACTAGTGACCTTTTAAAAGCATAAGTAATAGGTCAGCACTCAAACAATGTTTGAACATCTTCAGAGCACTTCACATCTCAATTTTGCTACCATGAGTTACACAGGTCAATTAACTATAATTAACATACCAGAAGAAAGCAGCAATTGTGAAATGCTGTCAGGGAATTAGTATTCACTAGCTGCTTACATTTGTTCCAATTAAAAGCACAAGACCACAGATCCTCCTACTAAATACAGAAATCCTGTTCTTTGGTGTACATCAGAAATTAGCCACACCCAGCCCCTTATCCATTTTGGTAGCCCTTAGAAGAGGGATTCTCAACCTGTGGCCCATGAGCCAGATGTGGCCCACAGTGCCATTTCATGTGGAGCCCCACAGCCTCAACCACACCTGGAAGTACTATGTGGTGGAGGAAGGGCCAAATGGTCATATGGCCCCTGAAGCTTACTGAGAATGTAACCCGGCCCCCAGCTTTAAAAGGTTGAGAACTCCTGCCTTATAATCTAGATTCTCCGCCCCCATCCCAAACTAGTTACATAAAGATAGAGAATTCTGCCCATTGAGATACCATTCAAAACTGTTGAAAAACAGCCTTGACAATTGCTTTGTGTTTGGGCGATGAGTGTTAATTGAAGATGAAAATGAGTCAGCTTCCAGAATTTTCTTTGTTTGGTGGTTCTGTGTAAATGAAATTATCTAGATGAATGTTGATCATCAAGTCAAGCCTGAATGCTCATTAGAGTAAAACTCAGTAAATTGGGACTATCCTACCATGCAAATATAAAAATAAGGAACTGACCAAAAAAATATAATACTGCTGGGGGGGGGGGGGGAGAGAGAGAGAGAGAGAAAAGACATAACATGAGATGGTTTGACTTAATAAAATAATCCCCATCTGTTAATTTACAAGACCTCGCATAACAGGTCAGTATTGTACACAATCTTGACTGCTGTCCTTGTTATGTAGCTGTCCTTTGCTATATAAAACTTGGTGTCCTTTGTTGTGCTGGCTACAATAATGTGTGGAAATATCAGTCCATTTCATGGAAATTTTTAATCACAGATACAGAAGCACAATATCCCAGATTTAAAACCAGAAGGTTCATTTTTTGTCTTGTTTTATTTTCAAAGCATTGGACACTTAGCAATACTTAGCAAACTTTAAAAAGGTTACCCTAAGTTGCAAATGGCTTGATAGCATGTAAGTATTACTGTTAAAATCTCAGGGAGATGTTCTATATATAATGGAGCTGTCAGCTGCAGTTACCCACCTTCTTAGTATGGACAGTTTCAAAAGCAGTGAGGGAGGGGGCAGAGCTTGCATCTACATCTCCACTCCTCCCCTTCACATCTAGAGAACATTGTACAGAATTCCTAACCCCACCATGCTTTAACTTCCATTCTGGCCCCTCCTATTAACCCTTGTTTTGTTTTACCCAGTTTGTTCATTAGCCTTTGATAGCAGTATGGTGAAGAGAAATTGGGAGAAGAAGCTATTTTCCTTGTTGAAACACAAGAACAGTGATTGCCTTTTAAAAGCACTGATGACACAAATGTTTTGAATTTACCATATGTTCTAGTTTTGCCTTTCAACCTTAAATGCATTAAAGGAATCATTCCCCAACCCCCCCCTTTTTTTTTTAAATGAAATCTTTTTCACGTTATTAAAATGTCTTAAAGTTGTTGGCATCTTTGGGTTGTTGGCGAGCACTAAAGATTAAAATCCCACATATTCCATAATGTTCTCAGATACTAAATATGGTTCATTTTTTTTTAAAAAAAAAAAAGATCACTATACAAAGCACAGCAGCAGGGGACTATTGTGTGTGTTCTAGGACACATTTTCCATTTAGAAAGGGGAATGATAAGGATTCAGATCAAGTCTGATTGGTCCAAAACTGATTTGTTGAATTGCTTTGGACTGATTCAGCAGTTCAGCTATTCAGTCAGTTCTCTCCTGCAGCACTTCATTCCTTGGTCTTCCTTAGCTGTTAGTAGAAAACCACTGACAATGTAACAGACAGTGTTTGTGTGGTGGCTGTTTGTCATGATTAGTCTGAGTTTCTTTCACTCCACTTTCAACCTTTATTGCGTCAATTTGAATAACCTGGTCTAGTCCTCTCTTTGCTTTTCCAGTGAGTGACACTCTGCCCTTTGATTCAAATCAAGGCTAGGAAAATTAGTCTGGGCTTGATAAGCGTTTTGTCAACACTCTTCAGTCACAGTTTTTGGCTAGTATTTCTCCTTCCTTCATCCTGTAAGTACCCAATATCAGTATCCAACCTTCAGAGATGCTCCCCTCCATTTCTTTCTGAATCAACTCCCATCCTTCTTTACTTTTTATATTTCTTGCTAATTTCAATGAATCTGTGTATTGGTCTCAGTGCCAAATAAGGAGCACGCCTTAATTCAATTTCACTCTGTGCTGCTTAGTGTGTTTGCTCTGTCTTTACAGAAATATTTGTGCACAGACACCACTAATAAATCACATTCATGTCCCATAGGACAGGAAAGCAGAATACGAATTAGCAAACTTTAAGAATATTAAAGCAAATTTTAAAAATTGATATATTTGAAAACCCAGAGTATATTTGTCAGTAAAAATCACCTCAGAAGAGAATACACTTTCATATATTTATTAAGCAAAGGGACAAAAAGCTATAGCCATTTAAAGGAAAAAAATCAGAACTGACTAGCATAAGAACTCCTGGAATTTGGCAGAATAATCCTCTCTGCAGATGCTGAATCCACGAACACACAAAATAAGTTACAGTCATCTTAATTTCCCAAGTTTTGGGGGTGGGTGTCAAATATTTTCAATATTTTATTTAGATATAGATCCAAACTGTATCAAATCAGGTCTGAATCAGTGTCAATCCAATCACTAAATCAAGTCCCACACAATCAGGGAATGATTGCACAAACCAAAGTATACCAGAAATCTCTCCAAGGTAAGTGTAGCAACCCTATTTTAACATTAACATGGATGAATAGTCAAAGAAAGATTTTCAAAGCAAAGTACAGTACTCAAAGCTTGTCAGTTGCATTTTCTCCCCCACTCCAATTTTTTTTACTCTTAAATTCTTTCCATTCTCAATATAACAAATTTTGCAAATATTGGTAAATGCTTATAAAAAATAAATGGAAACAAAATTACCCTCCATTTTTCAGAGGCAAAAAACGAGCATTGTAATGTGATAAATCTTCATAAAGGTAGAACTAATAGCAGGGAAGAGACCAAGAGAGGTATTATTGTTATACACAGTCATTGCACCTAGCACTAAAAATAACATGAATTTGCCTTAGATTTGGTTTATATCTGACAGCTTTCACCAATGTTTTTCCCCATGGCAAGCCAGCAACATATTCAAATTAGTAATTTTTGCCACTGTTTGGTGAGGAGAAGCAACACACTTTAAAACAGGGGTCAGCAACCTTTTAAAGTCAGCGTGGGGTCATGTTCCCTCAGGCAGTTGAGGGGGCAAAACTGGTGCCTACCCCACTGTAAACATGTCCATGGCTGCCATAAATGCATTTACAGCTGCCATAAATCCGTGGCTGTCATAAATGTAGCTGCGGCTGCTTCTGGCGACAGCGATGGTGGTTAGAGCAATGGCAGGGGCCGGAGTATTTGGCACTGAGGGCTGCAGGTTGCCAACCCCTGCTCTAAAAGGTATTACCTGCTTACCCAAGACCCGTACTCCTAAAATCCAGCTATCTATCTCTGCTTCCAGGTGACCTCTTCAGCTTCTACTGAAAACAGAGACTACAGAATGTATTGTTTCTGTCACTACTCATGAAGGCTGAGGAATTCTGGAGAAACATCCATTCTAAAACATTTCCCTTGCATTGCACGAGATAATCTGAAAACATCCAGTAGTACAACATAATTATTAATTTCATTATATTGAAAATCTTTTTGCCTCTGCTTATCTGTCCATCTGTGGGTGGCTTATTTGCTCACAGTAACAAATAAAGAACAGAAGAGTTATGTTGTATGTAAGTAAAAAAAATAAACTGTATATTAACCAGTTTGCATCTTACTGAATTATGTTATTGTTATACTTGAGGTATCCTCTGGAGAAATCAATTTGTGCCTGCTTGTTTTAGAAATGTCCTTTGGAGGGTTCTATTTCCAGTGTGAACATAACCAACAGCTAACCCAAGAAGCTCCCAAGGCGCAAAAAAATGGTTAATGATATTTGTCTATAAACTGCCCTGAAATTGTGAGTATCTTTCATGTTTTGGAAAAGAAAGAGGTACAGTTTCTTAACAACAGGTGAAGATATTCACCCAGTTCTTCCCATTCCTTAGAACATTTTTCAGGCTCAGTGTGAAAATCCTGAATACATGGCAAATCTTACCCTGTCATTCTTTTAAGTGGGCAGGATCTAGCACAGCAAGAGTTGAAACTGTTAAAGTCTTTGTAGATCTTGACGTGTCTCAGAGGGTTGTAGCCTAGATAACAAGGAAGAAGTGAAATTCCTTGAACTGCCTGAACTTGCTGATGAATTAAAGCACAGAGAGTAGCTACTATTTAAATCTGTTCCGATATTAAAGCGTGGCCTCAGAGTGGGATGCTTGGAGTGATTCCTGAGAGGGAAATGGCAAAAGAAATAGGAGCACTATAAATTTAAGTTTTAAAACATTGAAGGAAATGATAAGAAAATTAAACCAAAAAACATAGAAAACTGTAACTGAAATTAGAGTAGAGATATATAAAGTATGATCTCAAATTAAAGATGAAGTAAAAATACTGGGTTCAGAAGTCAAGTCAGGGCTAACATCAGACAATTATATGTACATAAAGAAAAACTGATATAAAAATTGATTGATTTGGGAGATAGAAAGTGGAGGAAGAAAGTCAAATTGCATGGAATTCCAGTGGAAAGAGTAATTATTGCTAGGAACTGGAAAATAGCTTATAACAGTGATGGAGAACCTTTTAAAGACCAAGTGCCCAAACTCCCCTTCGTCACAGACTCAATAGGCTGCCATCTGTGCCGCACCCTCACACACCTTGTGAGCTACCCGCCTTATCGCAGACAGGAGAGGGAGGAAACACTCCCATTGGGCTGCTGGGTAGAGGGGTGGGGTGAACTCTGTGCTGGGACAATGGCATGCACACCCACAGAGAGGGCTCTGAGTGCCCCCACTGGCATATAATATTGTTAAGTGATTGGTATAGGAAAGTTTGGACTAAAGAGATTAATTGACTTACATGTAATATAAAATAGGGTAGTAACCGCCAGAGATGTATTTATAGACACATGGCAAATTTTTACGGATTTTGCATTAATAAAGGTGAAGGGCTAACACACAAAATAAGAATCAATATAATTCTGGAAGGGAGATTGAGTTCCACAAATAGTTAATGGTATGGATAATTACTCTCAAATGGTCCCGGTGGTGGCTGTACTATGTATGTAGATTTTTAAATAGATAATCAAATTTTTATTAGATATTTTATTTTATTTTAATTTTTTAAAACTTTCTTAAACATAGGGAAGGGGATCCTTCCATCTTGTTTTAAGGTGGCATTAGTATGTTTATCTCTTCTGAAACTTCTCCATGTTTAACTATCCTGAAAGGTGAACACCAGTCGGACAGGTACAAAGGAAGCTTCAATTTATAAACCAGTGACAGCTTTAACATTCTTTGACAAGCTTAATCCAAAAATAGATGTAACATACTCCACTCACAGTATACATCGGGGTGCCCAAACTTTTTGAGCAATGGTCAATAAGGCGTAAGGGCGCATTTTACTTCCACTTCCAGGAGCAATGAAGGCTTTGTGGGCCGGATGAATTGCAGTAAACCCATTCGTGTGGATTCACAGCGTGCTTGGGCTTCTGGGCATTGAAGTCCAAGAACATCTGGAGTGCCAAGGTTCACCATCACAGCTCTAGGCCACTGGCTGCCCATCTTTTTTTGTTGTTCAGTCACACAGTCAATTCCGACCCTCCATGCCCCCATGGACCACTGTCCGCCAGGCACTCCTGTCCTCCACCATCCCCCTCAACTCGCTCAGCAATGTGCCCATTATCTCTGCAATACCATCTAGAATCTGGGAAAAGGTCTGTCCAGACGACCCCTCAGTTAGAGGAGAGGAAAGAGTTTAAATTATGCCTCTTGGTGTCGGGGGAATTGGTGGCGGGGGATGCATCTGGGCCCCGGGCCTTAGTTTGGGCACCACTGGTATACATACTCCACATTTATCTGTATCAAGAGTCTTTGAAAGGAAAAACATCTATTTAAGAACAACACCCTGCACATGATGAAAGGTCTGTTTCAAAAAAAAAAAAAATCTGAGCCCCACTACATTAATTGGATTGCCAACTACATGAGGAAACACATTAACTGTACATGACATTGTAGGCAGGCAGGCAGGCCTAGTGAAAATCTGTTGCCATGAAATAATGAAGGAAAAGTATATAATTGGAGTTGGGGGGTATTAGAGGCTGGAAAAAACATATACTTATGGGAAACACCAACCAGCTGTGTGTTGTGCAAAACATATTTTGCAAATTAATGTGCTTTTTATTCAGAGAGAAAGTAAAGTCATCCACCACCCAGAAGAAGGATCTGTTAAGGTCTGGATGGGGGAAAACGGGCTACAGCTGAATCCCGGCAAGACTGAGTGGCTGTGGGTAAGGGGCCCTGTGTTATCACCGGAGTTACCAGCTTTGGTTCTGGATGGGGCAGCTTTGCCCCAAACAGACCCGGTACGTAATCTGGGGGTCCTCCTGGACTCACGACTACTGTTCGAAGAGCAGGTGGCAGTCGTGGCCAGGAGGGCTTTTCCACAACTTCGTGTAATACGCCAGTTACGCCCACTCCTAGACCGGGACGCCTTGCTCATGGTCACACATGCTTTGGTCACCTCCAGACTTGATTACTGTAATGCGCTCTACATGGGGCTGCCCTTGGTGACCATTCGGAGACTGCAGCTGGTCCAAAATGCGGCGGCCTGGATAGTGATGGGGTGCGGGCGTTATGCTAATGCCTCACCACTGCTCCGGGAGCTGCACTGGTTACCAGTATGTCTCCGGATGCAATTCAAGGTGCTGGTTATTACCTTTAAAGCCTTATATGGTAGTGAGCCAGGATACCTCAGAGACCGTGTCACCCTAAGAACGTCTGTCCGTCCCACCAGGATGGATCGGAGGGGCTCTCTTGTCATCCCATCAGCTAGAGAGGCACATCTCTCTAGCACTAGGAAGAGGGCCTTCTCTGTGTTCGCCCCAGCCCTTTGGAACCTCCTCCCAACAGAACTGCGCCTACAGACAGAGCTCCTACCCTTCCGGAAGAGCTTAAAAACCTGGCTGGCGGGACAAGTGTGGGGACCAAGGTATGTGGGATCCCACACAGGGTGGTTGATTTGAGGGATAGCCTCCCCTGCTGTTGGTTCTATCCCGTGGGGTTGTTTGTTCTGGTTTTACTTCTTGCTTTTTATGAATTTTTTACAGTTTTAAAATTTTTAATTATTAGCATTTTATTGGATGAGTTTGTGATTGTATTTTTGTCTTGTAAACCGCCCAGAGTCGGGTGTAAGCCCGATTGGGGCGGGATAGTAAGTGTGAATTAATAAATAAATAATAAATAAATCTAGAAATACAATGTTACGTGCTTTTGGTTGGGATGGTATGCAACTTGGGTGGCTTTTGCTTCCAGAACACTTCCTCCAAGCTTAGCAACTATATGGCTGACAAGGCTATCTAGATCTAGAACCAGAAAAAAATGTAGAGTTGTAGGATGTTTAATCCAAAGAAATGTGTGCAGGAAATGCACGTTAGAAAGTCCCCTTCAAATAGTTGCTTGTTCTCTGTTTAAGGACTTCCAGTGAGGGAGAGTCTACTCGCCCACTTCAAAGTACAGTAATTGATTCTATTACTGACTTGCAGTTAATATTAAAGAGTTTGTCCTAAAGATTCAGCAGAAAAATCCACTTGCCTGTAATATCATTTATTCCTGTTCCCGGACAAATCTTTTTTTCCCCATATGTACAAATCAGACACCTTCTATCTTATACTTCTGTCTTTGATTTTTTTTTTCAGCCTGGCTATAAAGTTTTGTATTTCTCGCTGTTGAATTTCATTTCATTTGATTACTTTTTTCTTCAGCCCAGTGCTCTTTTCTACTGAGATCATTTTACAATTTATTTCTGTCTAGAGATTTATTCCTCTCTAGATTTAGCTACCCATCTCAGTTTTGTACCTAAGTCACTGATTTTAAAAAATCTCATTGGTATTGATCTATACTGAGCAGCCATACGGCAATCATCTTAGTGCTTTAACCCTCTTTAAGCCTACTATTTCCTATTCAGCATAACCATTAATTCAGCCCCTCAATGAATCATATACTTTAACCAATTTAAAAACTATACATAAATCATTCAGCTTCCTAACATAAGAGAAAAGACTAATAATAACTATAATTATACTTTCCATCACATATGACCACTTCCACCCTTTCAGCTGTCTTATTCTGATAAAGAATTGCAAATTTCCCTACATATACAAGATAAATGTAGGTCTTGCTTTTCTTTCGATAAGGAGCCCATAATATTCTCTGTCTCCAAAAAGCCATCTATCTGCTGTGGTACCAAGTCATTAGAAAAATCAACTGGTAAGTCTTCAGTGTAGAAGAAAAAGGCTCTTCCTTGAATGAGGTTTAAATAAGGAACAATTTATAGATCTTTCATTTCTTTGGGCCAGTGAACTCCTCACCATTACACAAAGTATAGGAAACTTCAGATCTTACACAATCTCTTTCTGATTGCTGAATCATGCATCTACCACTGTGACTCAACCAAAAGCCTGACTACACAAGGAAAAAATGTCAGAAATGTTGTCGAGTTTTGAATTTCTGTTAAAAATTCCTTTTAATTGTACTGTAGAAGTATAAAGCCCCACAGAGGAGAATAGCTACAAGAGTCCAGGGGTACACAGATTGTGGTATTTTTGAACCACAATCGGACATACCCTGGTAACCTCAGAGATGTCATCCTCTGTGTTAGCAATGGTGCCTTTGTTAAGCGGATGGTCAGCAGGACAGCAGGTAGTGTGTGTGGATGTAAGGAAGAGCAGAGAGGAGGGAGACCAAGCTGAGGCCAGGTGAATCAGCTGTCACACTGGACATGACAGGAGCTGTGGTAGTGGGAAAACATATGTGGTAAAAAGTCAATGGTATATTGGAAAGTGTTTTGGTGCAGCTCAGTGGGCTGGTGTCCCATGGTGGCAGAGACAAAGAACCTGAGTCAACACTGTGTCTTCTGGGAGAAGGAGGATCCTAGAATTTGGATTTGGACAGGAAGGAGGTATTTAACTCTCATTTTTCTCTTCAGCTCTACCCTGCAATTTCCCGTAACCATCTCTGTTTTGCTTAGACAAGGGTCTAAACACAGAGTAAGGGTGGCAAACATAAAGCCTTCTTGTGTAGTCCATTGTAGGACCTGTGGGAGCTGAAACTGTCTCCCAAGCTCACCAGAATTCCTCTCATCTGTTCTATAACCATGCTTTCTAAACAAAGGTCTGATGCCTAGACTAGAGCTGAATAACACAGACAATAGCATTCCCAATGCAATGTTGCATGAGGCACCTTTTCCGATGGCAGTCACTTGTCAAGATAAAACGAAAGGGTGGGAGAATTCTCTGATTTTCCTCTTGTCTTTGAGAATGTTGACACTCTTTCCTGCACAACTGTTCCCAGTGGCTGCCAAGGAAACAATTTATCTCATGGGTGGGCACTAGTATACTTCAACACGTTCACCAGACTCAGTCCTGAGACACAAAAGCATTGCCAATTTGTGAAAATGATTGTGCTGTTCTAGATCTTTCACATGAGATATGTCCAAGCTAATTAAATCACTGCCAGCCCTCTTGTGCTTCTTTTGAAGGCAGTTGTCATTGTTATTCACTTCCAAGTGTGGTTAATTCAGTCAGTCTTTCTGATCAATGGCCTTATGTATCTTTTTTTGTATATTTTTCATGAACTGCTGCATAACCCCCTGTAATAATGACTTCATACGCTGAACATTTGGATGGCATACACAGAGACATATTTCAGTAATTGGACTTATCCTATTCAGTGAGTTCCCCCTATTCTTAAAATACAGTCATCTCTGTGATGCATCACAGGAAAGATTGTCATTTGTTTCAATGCCTGTTTCACTGAATAGATTAATTCTCAAATTCAGAATATCTGCCAAGTTATAAAAAGGATTTTAACCAGAAAAGATGGGAGTGAAAAGTTTGGGTTGGTGCTTTATTCTTCAATTTTCTGAAAAGAGAATGTGGTTTACATGGCAACACTTTCATTTCTTGATTGTTAAATATACCTTGCTACTACAGCACCTTCCATCTCTCAGTTTTTTTTCTATTTTGCTTCAGTCATTTTGCTGCTGCCCTTTCATTTGACTCTCCAACTGGCTTTCTTTCCCTCCAGATCTTGATTCTGGTCTCTAAATGTTTACTTTCTGCTTCTACTGTTTATCTTGAAAGTTGTCTTCTTCTTGTTGCATGTAGTAATCCATGCATATGTACGATTAAACTGCTGTTGTATCTCATTTAATTCTCTTCTACTCCCATACCAGAACCAATTGATTTGTATATAAATTGATCAACTTTCCATTAATACATGCACAAACAAACAAAAATTCCCACTTCAGCTGTGTTAATTTGTCAGTGCTTGAATATGTCATGGACTAGTAAATGACTTCTAGCAAACACGACAGATACAGTAAAACCTCAGATAACACTAAAACCTGGTTCCACAAGTCTTGGTGTTATACGATTTTTAGTGTTATCTGATGCATGTTAAAATCCTATGGGATCCATAGAGATACATTGTAACCACACAGGCTTTAGCGGTTGTTATCTGAAGCATCCCATAGGATCTTAATGTTATCCGATGCAATTCTTCCCCCCAGATTCCTTAATGTTATGCGATTTTAGTGTTATTCGATACTAATGTTATCTGAGGTATTACTGTATCTCTATCTGCTATCTCCATGGTTTGTCAACGACTCTTAAAGACCACTGATTGACAATTAACATGCTCATTAATATTACTTTCCAGTGAGTTATATACTTCCCAGATAGTTGCAGACACCCTTTGGCATCTTCACCCTAAAACCTAACCACCTCTTTTTATTGTCAATGGGTTAGACATTAGCCCGAAGGACAAGCACCCCAAACCTATCCAAAGTGTTTGGACATGCCCCAGCTGGTATTAATATCATCTAGGGAACAGGTTTCTTCTTCAAGACTTCCCAGCAAGCCTTGGGGCACCTTTCTTTTCTAAAGGAAACTATGGCAGAGTTAGATCTGCCCAATGCCATGAAACCTGCCAGTCAGGACTCTCCTCCAGATAAGTTGGATTTTGGTATCTGCAGGTGCAGAACTGTTAGGAGGAACTCCCAGAATGGAAAATTGTGAATATTTTAGTAAAAAAAACTGAACAGCATACTCTTACCAATGGCCATCTCTACCAAATCAGCATTCAGCCATGTATTCAACATTCTGTCATTCTATCACTCATTTGATTTTTCTTTTTCCCAGAATATGCTTGAAGTCCTGTTACACTGCACATTAATTGACAACTAGAGAAAGAAAATTGAATCAGTGGTGATCTGGTGATTCAGTTCCTTTATATGCTCCATTGATCCAATTGACCTACTCTAGTTGTGACTTGATAACACTAAGCAGTAGGATTCCAGCCTATGGTGGGGAAGGGGTCTGTTTTTTTAGTACATTCATATTTTCCTTCTTTGGTTTTCAATCTCAGGGTAGTCAAGAAATTTCTTCTAAAGAAATTTAAATAAGCCTTCATGCCCCAGTCGTTTTAAGGCAGGCCAACAGTCACCTTTCTCTGACAGTGTCTACAGCAGGCATAACTCATGGAGAAACAGTATGGAACAGTGCTATTGCTCTTATCTTAGAAAAGCTTCCTCAGAAAGCAGTAAGATGATGATGATGATGATGATGATGATGATTTATACTCTGCTTTTCCACTAAAAGATAATGCTCACAGGAGTTTACAAATTTAAATAAACCAGAGTGAACCATACTTTTTTTAAAAAAAAATACAAACCTGTCCCACTATAAAATCCTTAAGAGTAAACAAACACAATAAAAATATTAAAATCACCAAAGGAGGTAGATTAAAAACAATGCAGCAAGGCAGGTTAGACATTGTATGCCAATCTAAAATGATGTGTTTTACTGCCTTTTAAAAACCAACCATACTAAAAACAGATGGCAACTCAAAAGGAAAAACATTCCATAGTCTGGGAATAGCACAGAAAAAGGCACTTCCCACCCCCACCCCACCCCACCCCCGCTTTTGTTAAGTTATTTGTAGCAGCAGCACCGGAAAGTGGGGCAGTTTTTAGGCAATTTTATGTTAGAATGCAAGTCTCCCAGTTTATCTCTTTTTTAGCTCAGCTAATAAACACACTTGGACTAGATACTTGAGAGAAAGAAAAATATCATTTACTCACAAAATGAGGTCAGAAGAAACATGTGCTCAGTAGTCTTGGCAAAGTTGGTTTAGAAATCCCCCAGCTTAATAAGGTAGAGAGCGCCTGATATAGCTGAAGATCATAATCTCCCCTACCTCACTTGGAGGATCCTGAGTAGGCTGAGGGTTGGAGTCCCTAAATGCAAGACCAACATGCTCAAGTGGGGACTGCTGGCAGACAACAACACACGGTTTGAATGTGGAGAGAAACAGAGTCCGGCCCATTTGCTGGTCTGCTGATTGCTGCCAGAGACATGGACCAATGAGGACATGCAATTGGGCAAGGACAAAGCGAAGAAAGTGGCTTCATTTTGGTAGTCCAGGGTCTCTGTATACGTATTTTAAAACAGATATACTGCTTTGCAGACAGACACATGCACACAATATATTGATACATAGTAATGTGAAACAAGTGGAAAAGAGAAAAACTGTAGTTATGCCAAACTGAATGAATCTCATCAGTGTAATTCCAATGAAGTTTTCTGCAGCACATAACTTTACAGACTGAAACTTAATGTCACAAAACATTTCAAACTGAAAGATCTTATTTTAATACTATTTAATAAAACCTTTTATTTATTAGCCTTGGCTGAATTATTACCACCATAGATCTTATTGTTAAATGATTTTAAAAACATGTTTAAAATAGTTCTTCATTGTGATCAATGATCATTTAAAATATATATAAATGTGTATTGTATTTTATCTTATTATTGTATGATTTTAATAGTTCTGAGTTTCTTTCTCCTCAAAGGGAACTCAAAGAAAGAAAGAGACGGGGGGAGGGAGGGAGAACATAATGGAGCAGTAAATAGAATTATGTTGTAATGGTTATTTGTAGTGGAAGGTAAGGTAGAAAGTGGAGATGCATCAAAGTGTCCATGTTTGGAGTGTGGAGACTGATCTGTGATTTGAGCAAAGTAAAACTGGTAAATGAACCACAGTACTGTATTTCTTTAAAGACTGCATGTTTTACAAAAACATATAGTTCTGAGCAAAGAACCAGGAATCCTTGACCCAATACTATTATATTTCTATCCCTTTCCTTCATCCAAAAAATTCAATGTAATGTTGAATCATTTTTATCCTCACAAGAACCTCACAAAGTAGGTTATGTGAAGAAACAGTTATAGCAAACTCATGGCCCAAATTGGGGGTGGGGGGAGGCACTTTCCTTCAGACCATGAACTGCCAGTGGAAATAGTAACTGGCTAAATGACTCATATAGTGCTACATGGCATGTGCACTCTCTGTTTTAGTCCAGCACTCCACTAATGGTGTATAAGTTGGATCAATGCTGACAGATTAATCAAATGGTGTATTACTGGCAGTTGAGGGTGAGCATGGGATTGATTTGGGAATCCTTTTCGCCAGTGAAAACTAAAATCTTCTTACACATAGAAAAGCACATTGTTGAAAAATGTAGATGGAACTCTTCATTCTGAGTTGCTCATTGTCTCTGTGATAAGAACATTGTATTCCTTACGATTTTCATGGTCATTAAGTTATATAAGAGGGGCTTCTTGCCCAAATAGCCAAGGTAGACTATTCATTTTCTATATGTATTTGTTACATTTATCTCCTACTCTTTCTCCATTGACCTCAAGGTGACATACCCAATTCTCTGCTCCTCCTTGTTTTGTTCTCACAACTGCGAGATAGACCAAGCTAAATGAGTGTAACTAACCTAGTAAACTTCAGAGCCATGTGAGGATTTCTATGCAGGTCTCCTGAGTTGCAGGCTGGGATGCTAACAACTTACACACACTTTACAGTTGCAGCTCTACACAGTCGCATCAGTTTGATACTACTGTGGCTCCTTCCTATGGGATCCCGAGATCTGTACAGTAAAACCTCACATAAAGAGTGCCTCTCTTAGAGACTAACTTGCTTAAAGAGCAGAATTTTCTCTGAATGGTCACCTCACTTATCAACCAAAACCAACCAAAAACTCACTTAACAACTAAATCAGGATTCACAATCCCCCCCACCAGAAGTCACGACTGGTCACTTACAATGGTGTTTCGCTTAAAGAGCAAACTCACTTAAAGAGAAATCCTGTGAAACACATTATTATCTTTATGTGAGGTACCACTGCAGTTTATTAGACTCTTCTTGCTAGATAATTCTAGTGCTACAGTTATAATTGTAAGATCCACAGCAAACTATAAGTCCCAAGATTTTGTTGGATGGCATTATAAAAGTTCAGCTTGTTACCTGGATTTTAAGATCAAACATCACTGTTCCATTTAATTTGTTTTAATAAAAGTACAACCAGAGATTCACTATACAAACAGGTCAAAGGTATGGAAATATGGGGAGAAACCAGCGCTCAATAGCTAACATATGAAATAAAATTATTCAAGGTTTGATATAAACCTCTGCAAGGGGGCTTAATTAAAAGGGAAAATAGAACTAAATTTTATAAGGATTGATATAAAGGCCTGCCTAAGAGCATTGGTAAAGAATATTGATTATTCCAAGCGGGTCACGGACGCAAGACTCTGGCAAGGAATGCAAGCAATTAAAGTTAATAGAAATGCTGATTAAGAGCTGGCTTCTCCCCTCCAAACATGAATGTAAACTAGAACTAATTATTAATCTTTGTCTCCGAGCCTCAAGAGTTCCCTCGGAGGTGTTGCAAAAAGTGTGGACCAGTAAAACCGGTTTCCTGGTTGCAAAGCAAAGGCTTTCCTTTTTCATTCACAAAAGCCAAAGATACAAAGTATATTTTCCTGACCACAAGATGACACTTTATAACAGATTTACGACCGCCTGGGGGATGACTTCCTCCAGAAACAATGGACTGTTTGCTGCCTTGCCAATGACTGTGTAAATTGTCATGTGTACTTTCGGAAATTACTTCTGCACTGTTTAATCAAGCTTTTGTATCATGTAATCAAGAAGTGTAAAAAGACTCATTTAATTGCCCCCGTTTTAGTAAAACAGCATTTGCAACTGCCATCACTAATCCAGGATTAATTGTCAACCAGTAAAATGTATAAAAATGTTGGGGAATGGGAGGGACTTCAGCTTATTCCTAGAATAGTATGGAATGGGTTCACATGGGTGTGATTTTTGCCAGAACAGGTGAGGTATGGGACTTCTTTCTCATAGAATGTCCACTATGAATTAGAATTCTATTTAATACCAATAAACCAATGTTTGTTCTGATAAAAATCATGCCTCGGTGTCAGTTTTTGGGGTTAATCATTTCTCCACCAGGAAACAGACCAAAACCTAATTTTTCAGGTGACAAGCTGTTGTCATACTGCTCTGTTTAATGCAGACATATTCACACACATGTTTATTAAGCACACTGTCTGATCCCTGAAAGATGTTGTGTCCAGTAGCCCAGATCCATTATTTTACTAAGGCAAGATGGGTCACCCTCAATGTTTTAATCCTCCCCTACTACCCTGCCAAAGGTAGAGGGACAGAGTTTTTTCACTGCCAACTGCTACTAGTGCCTGAAAATGGATTAGTTTTTGCTACTTGATCTCAAGACTACAGCTTTCCCCACTTGCAATTTTTCACTTACACCTAATCTCAAGACAACAGTTTCTGCCACTTGATCTCAAGCCTGCGTTTTTGCTACTTGCAGTTTGTCATTTGCACCTGACCTCAAGACTACAGTTTCTGACAATTGATCTCAAGTAGCTGCAAATGACAACAAAACAGTTAACATCATTGAGATTGTATGAGTGGCAACCACTTGACCAGAATCGCTTGCAGTATCAGGAAAAGACAGAATATGTTCATAGTACTCTAAAATGATGGTTTGTTGAAGCAGTCACGGTGGTAGGAAATGCCTTATTCTACCCATATTGCCAGATCAGCAGAAATATCACCTGTTCAGTTCAGCTATGCAATCATAAACAGCCTAAGGACATGCAGGGAGAGATCCTATCTGATATTGAGCTCCATGGGACTTGATTCCAACAGACATGCGTCCATTTTAATGTACCTATGCACACCATCACAGGCTTTTCGTGGAGCTAAGTATTTATTCATTTATCCCTGTCTTCTCCTAAATAAAGGTATCATAGGTCTGCCATATATATAATAAGGGATTTGGCTGTTAATTATTTATAAGACTTGACTGATCCTATTTGGTCTGGGTGTTTTTATTTGGGCTTTTGGTCACTGCAGGCTTTTATTTGTTCTAATTTTATTACTATCCCCATTTTATGGTTTTAAAAATTAGTTTTAGATATTGCATATCTGTATATTGGGAGCAATCATATCCTTTAAGGCTTTCCTATAAAAGGCAGGTAACAAATGTTTTCATAAATAGAAAGCAAATAAACCAGATTTACTTTTAGAAATGTGTTTTATCACTGTTTTTTCTTATTTATGATACCTGCAGCAAATATATACAATATACTGGTGGGGGGGGGGGATTGTCTTTTGTCTTGTCTCTTCTCCCTTGCCTCAGCTCTATACCCACACATCCCAATCAACAGTTGCTGACTAGCTTTCATTGAGATGTCACATATGATTTCGGTTCTCCTAAAATAATCAGGGCAAGGACTTTTTAGGGCATCAGTAGAGTATCCTATCCACCCATGACACTGCATAAGTATAATACATAATTAAAATACAAATGCCATTCTTCATTTTTCATGTGTAGAAACTCTGGCTAGAAGCTTTCCATTTATTTGTACAATCATTGTCTATTATGCTCAGTGGATTTTAATCTTTCACAAGTTCTCCCTGCTATAATGCACTTAGATAGTACAATTCCATTTATACATTTGCTGTTCATCCTAAAGCATTCATGTCTGTTAGTCAATGTAATCCACTGCAAGATTTTTAAAGGGTTGAGTTTCCTTTTCTATTTGATAGTCTTGTATCATCATGCATTAACAACATCCCCAACCATGATTAAGCCAATATTATTTCTAAAATACATATCACGTTCCTTTTTATGAGAAGGAGAAAAGAAACAAAGTCTTGAACAAGCTACAGGATTGAAGGTTTATGCTCTGGGAGATATTTTATTCTTGATAACATTAGTACAAAATCCAAGATAAAGCTGTTGGAATTAGGAATCTGATGGGTAACAATATGGAGTAATAAGGTATAAAATAAAAGAGATCAGATCCATTGAGCATCTTCTTTGGGGGAATGAAGAACAGGTACACCCATTTAAAAACAGATTCCCCAGGTAACAAAATGGCATGCCATTTGACTAATGTGATAGGCATAAAAGCACAGAAGAAGTGGGGAGTAGTGAAGCAAGTGGAAACATCAGTGCAAATAACTATGATGACATTTTGTGCACTCTCACCTACTTCTTTTGAATATGCAACTAGTTGTTTAAATGTCCCCCAAAAGCAAGTCATCCTCTATTTGTTTTTATTTTTCAGAGTTGTTCATTATTTTTACTAATAGTTCTGCTAAGTTTTCTTTGCTTATACATTTTTCACTCTTCTCAATAGTTGGAAAGAAGCTATGAGATAACTGAATGCTTTATTATCTACTATTGCTTGGCTGGTTGAATTGAGCTTTGAACCAAAATGGCCGGTATGTTTCCTTAACACATTCAGTGCTAATGATACCTTCCCCTTTGTAACGATTGCTCCCACACAGCTGCAAAGATGGCAGATGCCGGGGGTGGTGGGGGATAAATAAATACCATTCTTTTATTACAGAAACTCAACATCATAAATACAAAGATCGTGACATCCAGTCCTATCAATCCCTGGCAAATAGAAGAGGAAGAAATGGAAGCAGTCAGGCATACGAGCGAGATTCATGGCATCAATTTATACACATCAGGTACAGACAGGGGTTAGCTGGGCACCTTGGAAGGGTGGTGGACAGGAAGTGATGGGGTGCCTATTGGGGGGGTTGTGGGGGAAAATCCCATACATTCCCATTACCTCTGCCTGCTTCTGGGGAGCACCAGTTGCTGGGGTGAGTCCAGTGGTTGGTAGGCCAAAAAAATTACTACCACACTGTGGGGGGAGCCAACATCATGGGCAGAGCCAACATCATGATGTCATGGGTGGAGCCAACATCATGATATCATGGGCAGAGTCAGTGATGTGGGTGGAGCCAACGTAAAAACCCATAAAAATAAGTACACATAAAAATACAAATTAAATAGACATAAAAATACATAGAAATACACATAAAACACATAAAATATACATTAAAATAAATACACATTAAATAGACATAAAAACTCATACAAATACAAATTAAATACACATAAAACACATAAAAATACACAATAAAAATAAGTACACATTAAATACACATTAAAATACACACCCACAGCCCACACCCAAAGGTGAGTCACTTACCCTGGGGAGCAGGCTACAGGGAGCTTCAGGCTAGCAGCTTCTCTTCCTCCTCCCCACTTGGGAGGACAGCAAGGAGGCCGTGCATGTGCGCCAAGTGCTGTAGGAGCGCATGCACACCAAACGCTTGGCATGCATGCACAGTGGGGGAGCCAGCAAAAAGGTAAGCCCCCAAGGTGCCCCCCCCCCAAAAGCTGCTACTGGCTCTCTGGGACACTGGGAAAAGTTACTACTGGTTCTGGTGAACCTGTTGCTGCCCTTCACTGGGTATCCCTGTGGGACAGCACACCACTGGGTACAGAGGGACAGAATGGTTGGTTAGCATAACAGATTACCAGTTGTAAAATGCCACATTTGACTTGTATACTCATCATGAAGTCTCACTCTTATGTCTGATGAAGTGGATTTGATCCAGAAAGTTAACATTAAAATTCAGCAGTTAGTCTTTAAAGTGCCACATTTTTGTCTTGTTTTGTTTACTCTCTGATATACACATTAGTATGAGTTTCTTCTCTTCAGCCTCAGCACTGAAACCATGAAGAATATGACAATGATGACAGGTGGAACTAGATGGTGCACTTTTAAATGTGCCCATAGTACCAGATAGTATAATGCCTCAATGGGGTAATAATGCTTTCAAGTTAAAATAAAAATATGCGGAGCAGCAGTAAATCAAAGTAGTACAGAAACTGTGAAAAATTGAAATGCAGGGATGCAACAATTATCAGTATACAAATGTATTGCCCCATTTCACAGGTAACACCCAAATTCTTGCTTGTTCAAACCACTATCATTACCACTAACCAGATCCAAAGCACTGCGTTCACCCCTTCTGCAGACCTGAGAGGTGTGAGTTTGAGCATATCATATTCATTTGAATCAAATCCATTCTTCTTAAAATGCAAACATTTCCAGTGTGCACTACTGAATCTTAAAGTGGTGGGTTTTTATGAAATTTAATGAGGGACAAAAAAAATTTAAAATTCAACAGCCACATAAACAACTTGGTTTGTTGTAGTCAAAAGTGCATTAGAAAATCTGTCAAAGACAATAAATATACAGAACCTGAACAATGCATATTTTTCATTTATTAATATTCCTAGATCGTTTGTCAAAGCTTTCACAAAAAAGAAGCAAAAAAGTAGGGGGGGGGCTGAAACCTTTTTTATGATAATGCCAATAAATCTTTTTTATATAGAATTAAGCTGCACTCTGTGCTCTTTGCCAGTAAATCCCACCCCATCATTTTAGTTTATTTCAGATCAAATTGAGGAGAGAAATGAGTTGTTTTAGAACAGTAGTAAATAAACGCCTCACTCTTTTTTGCCCATCTTTATCCTTAATTTATGCTGCATTTATATTTTGTTTCAGTATGGAAATTAAGGTCCATCCAGCCTTCCAGCAATTCTACTGTTCCTCTTTATTGTTTTACTCATTTATGGCACCATTTATCTACCATTTCCATTTTCATCTAAATTCAGTTTACCCTTCTATCAGTTATTTATTTAGGCCCTTCAGTAAATTGATTTTTCCTCTTATGTGTACTGTTCCCCAGATAAACAGATTAATATGAGTGAATTTCATACTTCCAGTTGTGTGAGTCTCCATTTTTGTTCAGTTTACCAAACTCTCCTTCCAGTTTCAAGCAACTTTTCAATGAAGGCCTCACTGAAATGCAGTAATAGGTGGTCTTGGATCCATTAAGCCAGGGGTTCTCAACCTAAAGCCCGTGGGCCAGATCTGGGCCATAAAACCATAGAAAACCCACCCACCCAGTCCAATCAACATCAAGGACCACTAGCCCAAGTGGTCATAGTGGGAAGGTCTCCTATTTAAACTTCAGCAAGCTACCAAAGGCCTCCTTGGAAAAAAAAGTTTTAAGTTACTTCTTAAAGGACCCTAAAGAGTCAGTCAAATGCAGCTCCCCAAGTAGACCATTCCAGTTAGCCAGGGCCACCACTGAGAAAGCCCTTTGATGGGTAACTGACTTTCTCGCAAACCTGGGAGTTGGTACTTGGAGTTGAGGTGTAAGAGAAGAGCGGGTGAAACAGGCCTGAATTCTGAGGGGTAGATGCTCCACCAAGGAGGAAGGTCCCAACCCATTTAGGGCTTTGATGGCCAGCACAGTCACTTTGAACCTGACATGGAATGCAACGGGAAACCAGTGCAATTCCGCCAGGACTGGAGAGATATGTATGAATTTTCTCACCCCAGTAACCAGCCTGGCAGCTGCATTCTGTACCCTTTGAAGTTTCCGTATCAGGCACATGGGGAGCCCCACATAGAGAGTATTACAATAATCGATACAAGAGATTACCAGCTAGATGACTCATAACTAGTGTTACACGGGATATAAGAACCAACCCTTCCTCCAAAAAGCTACCTTCCAGAACAAAGGTCAGCAGACTTACAGTTGCTTGGCTCCTGGTGCCAAAGATTTCTACCTTGCTCCTGGTTCCTGTGGACTGTTGTTGTGCCTTGCCTGGATCCTCATTCAAGGAATTCTCTCCTCACCTTGCTTCTTCTTCTGTGTCTAGCCCACATGTGAAACTGCCAAAATGAAGCCACCTTTTGGTGAGACCATTCTGCTGAGCCAACCCCTGAGAGTACTCTGCTATGCCTGTTTTCCCAGTCACCTGACTTCTGGCTCCTTTGGCCTCTGCTTTTGTCATGTGGACTAACCCTGCATTGCTGGCATGACTTGGACTTGGACTCGGACTCTGGACTGAGATACATTTACTTTTTGGTCTGCTACCTGGTTGTCCTAGATCCTGGTGTTTGTGTTATATGCCAGGTGCCCATGTCCTGTACTCTGACAATGATCTCCAGTTACCTAATGCCCAAATGGAAGATGCTAGTCAGGTTTTAAGAATCAAAATTAGAGGAAAATGCAAGAGGAAAATCATTAATGCAAGAAATACAAGTTAGAATTTGTGGCTCTTGATAATCAGGAGGCAGTATTGGGCCATAAGGCAATCCAAGTGATAAAACTGGTAAAGACACACGTTCAGATTATTGGGACATGGACTGAAAATTCTAGTGCAAATGGAAGCTGGGATCATGAAAGGATTCAGAGGAAATTCAGAGAAGTGTTTGAGGAGATGTAAAGCTAGATGGTGTTCATAAAAAAGAAGGTTGAATCAACTGTGAAGTCAGCCAATTTACTTAAGAGGAAGGCACCACTAGCCTTAGTAACACCTCTGAAAGAAAAATTACAAAAATGGGGGATTATGCAACCAGAGCAGGAAAGCTCACACTGGATAAGCAGCATAGCGGTGATCAGAAAAACACCAGGGAATGTCAGAAGATACAAAGATCCAAAGCCTTTATATAAAGCACTGAAAAAAGCCTCTTTCTATTACCGACTATATTAATCTGTTTTCGAAGTCAAATATGGTTCCTTCTGTTTCAAAATGGATGACAATTGTAGTTGTTTGCCAAAATTGTCCACACCTTTTGGAACATATGGCAAAGAATGCCAACTGGTGTCAATCTCACCCCTGAAATCATTAAAAATTAATTGATGGAAGACGCTGCACAGTCAGCAGGAATCTAGATCAAAGTTGCTTCTTTATTAAAATGGAAAAGGTGACTTATGGGAAGAATAGAATTTATGAAAATATGTCCAGAGCAAAATATCAAACTGAGTAAGATCAAACTCAAGCTGAGAGTCACAGAAGGACTATATCATAACCAATAATCAAGGATCTATACGTAGATCTAGAAAAAAATAAGAGCTGTTTAAGACATGCCACAATGCCAAAATATCACAGGTGTTGAGGACATTCTAGGACTATCAAGCTACCTACATGGCTAAGTTTTGTTACCACCTGTCAGAGAACAGTGAGCTCCTTCGACAGCTGACATCTCAAGAGACAATGTGGGAGTACTAAAAAAACCATGAAGAAACTTTCTAAAAAGTAAAAGAGAAGATCTCAACAGCTCATAATTTTGGGTATTACGGTCTTGAAGAATTAATTCATTATGAATTAGATATGGGTTATAAGATGGACAAGGCAGTCCATTCCAAAAATTGCACCCCTACATCTATGGACACACTGCAGCTACCCAGATGGTTCATAAACATCTAGAAAATAACCATTCCTCTGTGATCACAACACGTGGCAATGTTCCTGCAAGGCTATGATATATATAGTACAGTATTGCCTTGGCAGAGATGGACTACTGGTAGACACCCTAAGCTGGGCTTATTTATTTGATTAAGCTTTTATATCACCCATCCAGCTCAATGTCTACTCTGCATGGTTTACATAGGTTAAAAATGTACACATAAACATCACTCAAAAAATTACTGAAATAAAATCCATTACAAACAACAATAAAATAGCAGCAACGTGGTAGGCAGTGATATCTCAGGTTAAGACAGTAGAATGGTTCTGCCCAAAAGCTTTTCTAAATAGCAAGGATTTTACTTGCTTTCTGAAAGCATGGAAGGATGGGGCCTCATGGACTTCTTGAGGAAGTTTGTTCCATAGCAAGGGTGCCACAGCCAAGAAGGCCCAATTTCTGTTTACAGATTTGGAGGCCTCTCTTGGAATAGGCACCTTCAAATACAAAGACTAGGAGGATCTGGTGTGATGGGCAGATGTAATAGGATGGAGGCACTCTGTCATGTAACAAGGTCCCAAACCTTTTCAATATTACAGTCAAAACCTTGAACCTGATGTGGTAGCAAGCAGGTAAACAGCGCAAAGCAGCCAGAAGTGAGGAGATGTGACAATATCTATTTACAACCATAATCCATCTTGCTACCACATTCTGGATTTGTTGAAGTCTTCACAGCAGTCTCAAGAGAATCCTAACATAGAGAGCACTACAGTAGTCAATTCTGTAGACTACAAGTGCATGGACTAAAATTGCTAGGGACCTATCATCTAGAAATGGGTGCAGCTGGGTGATACAGTACAGATTGGAAAAAGCCAAGTAGACCACAGCAGCAATCTGATGTTCCATCAAAAGTGCCTAATATAGTTGTTGAACAGCATTGGGGAGATGGTCGACCCCTGTGGAACCCCACATCCTAGCGTCAGATATAACCTCCCCAAGCTCCATCCTCTGTAACCGGTTGGTGAGGAAGGACATAAGCCGGCAAAAGGCTAGATTCCCTAATTCCCAGCTCCTCCAGCCTGTCCTGGAGGATACCATGATCAAAGGCTGCTGAAAGGTCCCATCTTACATACCATAAGCAGCCAAGGAGGGGGCAGGAGAAACTGAAACAGAAACCATTGATATGTTGAAGTAATCTCTCATTTCAGAAGGAAAATGAAAGAGAAGCAGTGACTAATACAAGATGAAATTTTTGTCCAGAGTTTGAGCAGAAGAAGAAGAGAAGGCCAAGTACCAAACTGGCAGATGGAGATCAGCAACCACTCAGGTCAGCTACCAAAAGGTGGAGCAGGTGCACTAAAACTTAACTCAAGTTTGTCTTTCATTTTGGAGGACATATTCTGAGTTTAGAGTGGTAAAGACCAGGAGACATTTTCCCCTGACTAGATGTAAGGGCGTTTCACACTCAGTAATGACTTATGAATCTAGTCTTGCTATCCCTAGGGTCCATCTCATCCTAACCAGCTTCTTAATATATGGTACACTCAGTGATGGGATGCAACAGGTTCACACCAGTTCGCCAGAACCGGTAGTAACTTTTCCCAGTGTCCCAGATAACCAGTAGCAGCTTTTGGGGGGAACTACCTTCAGGGCTTACCTTTTCACTGGTTCCCCACTGTGCTTGTGCGCCAAGCACTTGGTTTGCATGCATGCCTACAGTGTTTGGCACGTATGCACAGCCTCCTTGCTGTCCTCCCAAGTGGGGAGGAGGAAGAGAAGCTGCTAGGCTGAAGCTCCCTATAGCCTGCTCCCCAGAATAAGTGACTCACCTTTGGATATGGTGTATCTGTGTGTATTTTAATGTGTATTTAATACCTTTACCTATATTGACCTACTATCACAGTTCGAAGAAGGAGCTTTGCTAAACCTTTCCTTTAAACAAATGCAAGGGTTTGCTTGATAGAAGAGCTTTTGTGATTTTGTAAAGAGCGAGCCAACAATCTTGCAGCACAAAGGATTCACATTTCTGCTGAAGTCTAATGATCTGACTAGATTTAATTTAGCCTTGAAAAAATTACTCCACTTTGACTTTGCAGTTCTACATATGCTGCTTTACAATAAAGAAATCTTCAGTTTAATTCAGTTATGACTGACAGAATCAGATAATTTTCAGACTATGCTTCCCAGAATCCAATACCAAAGTATACCTACTGGTACCTCTTACTAATAAAATTAATTTTCACCTCTTTCAATCTCTTTCTGTCTCTATCTCATTTTTTTTAAAGCTTTGAATGTGATTATTTATTCAGAGACTTGTGCAGTTCACCCTCTGGCTCACAAAGTGAAATGTTATGACTGAAAGTCACCAGGGTGTAGTTCAGTCAGTCTTAAAATGGGCTGACTTTGGAGATGAGCTTGGAGGACCAATATCCAAAGCTCATTAAATAAATGTACCAGAAGATATGATAAATTTTCTAAAGCCATCACTCACCTGACAAACTATATGAGTAAAGTACCCCCCCCCCATGTGAAGGTCAACAGAAGATGGCCTTGAAGAGAAGAGAGGAAGCAAATATCAGTTCCATTAGGCCTGCACAAGGAACACCATTCCTCCATCTTCAGACTATTTGAAAGCAGAAGGAAAGTTCAGATTTTAATTTTTACCAAGGATTTTAAGAGCTGCAATAGCAAGGAGGGACACAAAGGCTCTTATGTGGAAACTGGCTTGAAGGGTACCTAACTTGCCTCAGAGTTTCCCCATGGCTTCTCCCAAAAAACAATGGGAATTTTAGGCTCACAAGAACACCAGGATTTTTTAGACATAAAACTGATGCCCTTTAGAAATATACAGTGAGGTACACAGAGGGACAGTACCCTAAACAGATTTTTTTTAAAAAAAAAAATTCTTTCCCAAGAAAATATATATTTTATTTTTATTTTAATATATTTTATTTAACATCTTATATCCACCCTCTCTCTCTTTATGAAAAAGAATGAGATGCTGTTTTAAACTGTTTTTAGATTTTTAATTGTACCTTGGAATTTGTGATTTTACATGTGTTTGTATTATTTGTTTGTAATCCGCCCTGAGTTGCTCTTGCGAGTAGGACGGAATAGAAATTCGAAAAATAAATAAATTATCTGTAAAATACACAAAAGGTCACAAAATATTCTCAACACCGGTACCCAAGATGATAAATTGAAATCACTAGTACACAAAGAGCCACAATATGCCCAATCACATAAAGCCTAAATAAAATACAGTAGGAGGATACCTGGCATGTAGTGGTCCATGGAGTCGCAAAGGGTCGGAATCGACTCTGTGACTGAACAACAACAACTCCACCTGCCTCTGGGTCTGCATGGTCTTTGTCCTTCGCCTCTTTCCACATATGCCTTGTATAGTATGGAATTCCAAGACATTCTCCAAATGCGTAAACCAATTTACTGTATTTGTTGTCTGTTTGAATATTAAGATTGCTTCTATTCAAATCATTGCCCTTATGATTTCATTCCTGATTTTATCCTTTCTTGCCACTCCAGCAGCCTTCCTCAGACATCTCATTTCCAAGGTGACCAACATTTGTTTATGTTTTGTTTTAAGTGTCAATGTTTGGCACTGATAACATACCGTAGGAATGAATATGCTTTGTATGATGTGATTCTTTATGCGTATCTGTGTTGTGTTGTGTATAAGAGCAGAGCTAACTGTCCCAATATTTGGTTTGCCTTACTGCACCATATGTTAATCTCTTCGTCCATTTTTGCCATCTTCAGTAAATTTTATTTATTTATTTATTTATTATTTATTTCGATTTATTATCCCGCCCCAATCAGGCGAACCCGAGCCTAGACGGCTCACAAAAAAGAAAAAGTTACACAAATGAGTGCAAACAAAACAATCCCACCACACCCCCAGAAACCAAATCAAATAATAATAATAATAATAATAATAATAATAATAATAATAATAATAATAATAATAATAATAATAATAATAATAATAATAATAATAATAATAATAATAATTATTTACAAAAAACCCTCAAAGATTTAAAAGTTTAAAAATTTTAAAAATGTTAGAAACGTTTAAAATAGTGAGAGAGGAGTGGCTATCCCATCAGATCAGCCACCCAACATGGGACGCCGTATTACTTGAGCTCCACACCTGCCCTGCCAGCCAGGTTTTTAGGCCCTTCCGAAAGGGCAGTAGCTCTGTCTGTAGGCATAACTCATTTGCCAGGAGGTTCCAAAAGGCCAGGGCTGACACGGAGAAGGCCCTCCTTCTGGTGCTAGAGATGCGCCTCTCTAGCTGATGGAAAGATAAGAGAGCCTCTCGGATCTGCCCTGGTGGAATGGACAGATGTTCTTGGGGTGACATGGTCTCTTAAGTATCCTGGCCCACTACCATGTAGGGCTTTAAAGTTAATGACCAGCACCTTGAATTGCACCTGGAGACATACTGGCAACCAGTGCAGCTCCTGAAGCAGTGGTGAGGCACAAGCATAACGCCCACAACCCATCCCTACCCGAGCAGCTGCATTCTGTACCAGCCGCAGCCTCCAAATGGTCACCAAGTGCAGCCCCATGTAGAGCACATTACAGTAATCAAGTCTGGAGGTGACCAAAGCGTGTGTGATCATGAGCAAGGAGTCCCGATCTAGGAACGCGCGTAACTGGCGTATTACACAAAGTTGTGCAAAAGTAAATGTTGTTCCAAAGTATTTGAACTCTGTCACTTGTTTGATACTTGTTCTCTCTGTTTCAATATTTAGAGTGTGCTGTTTCCTTCCAATTGCCATTATCTCAGACTTCTTTTTATCTCAGACTTTTTTTTAATTGATTCTCATATTATCTTACATTCTTGGTTCAAGGATGTAAGGTGTTGCTGTAGTTCCTTAGCTGTACTTGCTATCAATGCCTGGTCATCTGCAAAATGAAATTTGTTGATATTGTTTCCATTCATGGGCTTCGCTTTTTTGCTTATGCTGTCGAAATAACACTAGGGTTAAGGTAAAATATTGAAACAAATGTGTATTTCTACAAATGCCGTCTAACAGACTCCAACAGGAGATATTTAAACTAAGTCAGTCCAAAAATTGTCTGTGTTCGTGTATACTGTGTGTTCCTGCATGTATTTTACAGGAAAGCTCTTTATAACATTTTCCTTCTTTCACACAAATATAGAAACACACCTGCACACACCAACATACTCTAGATTAGCATTTCCCAAACTATATTTCATGGAATGCTGGTGGACTTCAATTCCCAGAAGGCTAAGTCAATACACTGACTGATCAGTGCTTTGGGGAATTGACTATGCTTCTGGGAATTGAAGTCCAAAAACCAAAAAGACTGGGAAACACTGCTCTAGATTCTCTCTCTTCTATACAAATACGTGTGATTCAATGTGGAATAGTAAGATAATGCAGGGAGGAAAGAAGATCAGTAGGATAGAATTAAATGTATCCTATCCCATGGAGAAAGTAGAATTAAATCCACAGATGTCTTCAAGCATTCAAAAAAGGAAGAATGTATTTTTTTATTTATTACATTTATACTACCCATCTAGTGTGCAGCCACCACTCTGGGCAGCTTACAAATAACATTAAAATCAACCTATCCCACTCACTGAAAAATCGAACTGAAACCACCCCACACATTTTTTAAAAAATGAACATGGGAAATAGCCCAGTTAGGAACAAGGGGTCAACGAGAACTCAGAAGGACTTATAGTCTGCACTGAAACTGTAACCCAATTTTCTTACAGTGTAGTCATCCTGTGTTTTGGAAGCAACAACCCATGGCAGGAAGCCATGTGATCCTGTTCAATGAAGAATACAGTTCCAGTTGAGCTTCCTATCTCCAAGTGTGCATTTTGTCTCTCCAGGCTGCATGCACAAAGATCAAAATTGCTGGGGTTTTCCTTGCTCAAATGCTTCCACATATACAACTGCTGCTTTAGAACCTTTCCATTGCAGCATTGCACAGGCTCTGCAAATGTTTACACAAACATTGAAAGATCAACTTGTCAGAATCTGCAGCTGACAAGTAACACAAGCACCAAGACCTAGGACAATCATCATCATCATCATCATCATCATCATCATCATCATCATCATCATCATCATCATCATCATCATCATCATTATTATTATTATTATTATTATTATTATTATTATTATTATTATTATTATTATTATTATTATTATTATTATTATTATTATTATTATTATTAAATGAAATAGCCAAAGAGGTTTTGAAGGAAAAAGAGATTTTATCAACAAGATCAGTTATAACACAATATATGCATATATTGGTGCTTGAATCCATGCAGATTCAAGGACCCTGATTAACAAGTCAACTAGACTTTATACTTTTTGACAAACTACACACACATGTTCTCAGACCAGGTGGGGTTAAAGGCGTTTGATATTTTATCTTGGCTTTGCATACTTTTTGAAATGTTCAGAAATGCACAGTCACACAAGTCTATTCCACTTAGGTAAATGACACAGAACTTTTGTGTAAATAGTTCTTCATAAAATGATTATACAAGCCTCATTAACTGCATGCTTATTTTATCAAGGGAAAAATTAATAAACTTATTTTAGTTATTTGCGGGTTACAACAGTACATCATCCAATCAAACCAGAGGTCAGGTGACTGAGGGAGCAGGCAAGGTAGAGTATGTTCAGAAGCTGGAGCAGTGGAACTCAAGGAGTGAGGATCCAGGTGAGGTAAAAGATCTTCAAAGGAAAGAACCAGGAACAAGGAAAGATGTTCAGGAGCTGAGCAGCAGAAAGTCCAGTGACCATCATTAGTGAAGGAGCTTCTGGGAGGAACAGCTAGTTCTTACATCAGCCAGCCTCCCAGAGCCTCCCTGTGGAGCCCACATAGTCCAGAACCTTCCCCTGGACTTTCAGGTGGGGCCTAGGAGCTGCAGCAGAGAGAGTCTCCAACTCTGCAAGGACTAGAGCTGCCCTCCAAGCTAGAGGTCCAATCCTGCTAGCCTCAAGCTGCCTCCGAAGAATTCATCCTGAAAATACTGGAGCTGTCTGAAATCCTAACACAACTGAGATTTCTCTTTTTACTTCCTATTTCCTTGGAGATCCTGGATTATAAAAGTCAATAATGTAATGTGGCAATGCTTCCAACTGCAAGTAACAGAGATGGAAGGAAGCACATTTAATTACTGACAGGTTGACCCATGTTAAAAATATGTAAATTCATCCATTTTGCAAGTGTGCTGAATGCTCTACAAGCCTGTTATACTCAGTATAGCATTTCATCTGTAGTTTTTCTTTATGCCATTTGCCCAACAAGCATGCAGTTTGTGACTCCAGTTAATTCCAGCTGCTACCACAAAAAAAGTATTATGAGAAGTTTTGTCTCCAATCTTGGAATTATAAAAGCACAGTGTTATGATGGCCTTCTTTAGTCACTTGGGTCTCAAAAAGGGATCTGCTTAAAATGAGTGAAAGACAAGTACAAGGAATGCTTCCATGTACCGCTTGTCAAGATGCATAGCCCAGGTTTGGAGGGAAAACAGTAAGCTACAAACAACATCCCTGGCAAATGACAAATATTACATTGCAGAGCAGCTGTCAAAACCAGCAAATGGATAACATCGCATCAAAGTATTTCACTGGAGACTATAACTTCTTCCTATACGCATAGCACAGCGGAATAGCAGACTCTATATAACTAACATTCTGCAGTTGTTCTAAGGCAAGGAAAGCTATTAGCCAAATGTTCAATGGTTCTTCTGTAGAAAAACAGTTTCCCTCATATTCTCCAGGGGAGACAGAACTAGATTAGTATTTTTGTTTATTTCTCTTTCTCTTCTGTCTAGAAATGCATGGTGTCACTGGTAGCTGCTATATAAGAAGAAACAGCCTTCATTTCAAAGAACTTGAATTTATCTTTGAAATGCTAAGATCTTCTCCTTGTTTGACGACAAAGGTTAATACTTCATATGTTTTGCTAATTATGAACCCATGTCAGATTCCTAATTGTTTAGGAGTGGTATGAGGTTCCGTACATACAAGACATAAATACTTCAAAGCAAAGTAAGTAGATTAAAGTTAAAAAAACCACTGCATTAGAAAAAGGACTTTACAGATCCTTTCATATATTTTTTAATTGCTTTGTTTTTGTTGTTTTTATGGACAGACATTTTGAGCGAGGGAGGAGAAAGCGGGTGCTGCCCTACAGTACTTCACTGACTTCCTCAGACTAAGGTCCTCCAATCATCCTTGACTGTTGTTAATGTTGGCTAAAGGTGGCGAGAATGATAGTTCAAAATGTCTGGATGACACAACATTGTGGAAGAATGCTGTTTTTCACTGTAGAATAGTTTATTTAAGTACAGTAAAATACCAGGTTATTGTGTTATTTTGTCTGCATGGGGCCGTGAATATCATGGGTCATAGTTGAGTCAATACTGAAAGTGACTAGGGAGATCTTAGGCTGCTTGGAGATCTTTGTGCATCATTGCCTTGACTAAGTTTAGATTGGATCAGTAAAATAATAGCTTCCAGCACAAATATTAGAAAGATGGTCTGTTCCAACAGAGGTCTGTTCCAACAGCCTCCATTGTAACCCCCCAAAAATGTAATCCAAAACATCCATAGGGATGCATTGGAAAACAAAAAAAATGGTCCTGAATTGATAGTTGTAAACCGAAACAAACACATTAAAAAATTGTAAACCAGGACGGTATTTCCATAGGATTTGCCATTGTAAACTAGAGCAAACTTAAACAGAGGCGGTTGTAACCCAGGGTTTTACTGTGTAGGTTGTCGTAAATGGAAATGGGCACTTCAAGCTTTCCCTTTTCTTCTAGAACTAGGCTCCTAAATCTGTTTCTGATCCTGAAACCAAATTCACATCAGAAACTGTCCTAATGAAAAAATATATAGATTGCCTGACCCTTTCTAGAATCAAATAGATCTTCTTATCTCCATGTTAAGACAAACATCTTTACTTTAACTTCTTTAGTATTTAAATTATCTTTCTAATATTTGTGCTGGAAGCTATTATTTTACTGATCCAATCTAAACTTAGTCAAGGCAATGATGCACAAAGATCTCCAAGCAGCCTAAGATCTCCCTAGTCACTTTCAGTATTGACTCTACTATGACCCATGATATTCACGGCCCCATGCAGACAAAATAACACAATTTGTGGAAAAGGCAAGAAATACACCTTCTATCTTTGCCCATGCCTTTTCACAAAATATGGGGGATTATAAATCATGTGGCTTTGTTCTTGTTTTGTTCAAAAGAACTGATGAACATACATCACCACTGTGCTGCTCATATGTGTAATTGGCTTTGCCTCACTCCTGCATGTAAGGCTCAGAGTTGGTTTCTAAGATGGGGTCACCCTGGTATGCTGAGGACAAGGGAAGATGGGATTCCGTGGGGCCTTTGCCCTGCCTTTCCTAAGGGAAAAAGAATGTGTTGTCTCTGTAAGAACAGTCTTCAAACTCTTGTCAATTCAGGTGGCCATTTCTCCATAAGAGGCCAGGGCTTCTGTGCTCCCACTGCACGGGGGGGGGGGGCTTGAGAAAATGAGGAGAGACACATTAAAAGGAACATCCCCTTATTTTCATGTGGGTTTCCTGATTGGTTTCCATCTCAGGAGTGACAGACTGACACAGCTTGATGGGTTCCTGAGTGAAGGGAAAAGATATTCAGGGTGGCCTGTAAGTCCCCACCCGGCCACAAAGAGAGTAATGCTCTGCTTCTCTCAGAAGATCTCCCATTTGGCTGCTGGGCAGAGGGGCGGGGCAAGCTCTGTACTGGGAGGAGGGAGGAAGCACACCATTGGACTGCTGGGCAGATGGGCAAGGCAAATGCCCATGGAGAGGACGGGTAGGGACTTACAGGTCAGGTAGGGACTTATGAGCCACCCTGTATATGCTGGAAGTGCTTTGCTTGAGTGAGTTCACTGTGTGGATTAATCATGTAGCTTTGGGTTAGAAGTCAAGGCTGGGAAGCCCTTTTTTGGCTTCCAAATTAGATAGGTTTTTCTTTTTTTCTTGTGCTCTGACTGAAGCTGTTCTATTTTGCCTTTGTAATCATCTATTATTATTATTTTTTGCTATACTGTACCTGTTTATTGCACCTGCTTTGACAAGTAAACAAATGAAACTGACTGAGTTTCCCCCCATCCCTTAACAGGCCAGGTTATGACCTTGTTCTGTAGGAAGACTAGCTAAAATCCTGAAATACTTAGCCGGAGGACATCATTTCAGGTGAATGTCAGGTCACCATTCGGCCATTGCGCAATTGGGGAGCAAGGGAATCCTTATACTGCGGTGCATAAAAAGGCAATCATACATAGTATGTTCACATCAGTCAACTAACCTCATTAATTCTCTCCTCAGTCTCACCTGAAAGTGATTTTTATGTGTCTGAAAGAGCAATTTCCAGTGATATTTTTGGGTATACAGAAACAGTCTCCTCAAAGATTGTGGTTTTTTTGAACTACAATCAGGCATACCCTGGTAACAGCAACCTTGTGTTGCCGGCTAATCTTTCTCTCACTGTGTTAGGCTAAAGGAACTGCAGAATGAACTCACCAAAGGTGCCTTCATCTTGGCAGTTTCATGACTGGCCTAGACACAGAAAAAGAAATGATATTCTTGTGCTATGGGAATGTACTGAGGCAGCTGAGTCATGATAAGCAAATTATTCAGGTTTCATACCCCATGAAATCCAGAAATAGGAAATGACTCATAGAATTGTGCTGTGTTCCCCATGAATCATTGATTAAGTGTTACAAAACTGGACCTTGGAGCTACCAAATTTAACAGGTAGTTGATTTCAGTTCAACATTCATGAAAATACTGTATGACAAATCCATATTTGTAGAAATCAGCATTTTTTCTGAGTACACATTAAATGAAACTCTGCTATGTATAGCATGACATTATAATCAACATTATAATCAACAGTGAATTAGTGTTTCTTAATTTTCTTTACACTTTTGCCTACATTTTTATTTCTGAACTCATTCCATTTCTGCTTCAGAATACCACCTGACAACAGTTAATCAGGGCATTTCCTTAAAATTTCATAAAATGGGCAAGATACAGGAAACTTCGATGTATCACTTAGAGAAGACAAGAAAGCATAGAGATTCATACCATTAATGTGTCTATGTTCTCCAATCTCTGATATGAATTTAGGGCACTAAAAACATGTGACCATTCTGAGATGAAGATACAGAGGCTTCAGATGAAGTAGATAACAAGCAATGAGTCTTTTTAACAAAGATAATTTTTATACCTTACTTTAAGTAAGCCATGATGGAAGCCCAACAACATTTGGAGGGCTACCCATGCAGCTCCTTGACCTGAAGCTTGTGACTGGGCTCAGCTTCAGCTATCCTGGAATAACTTGTATTTATGATTAGGCAAGGTAAGCTTTACAAGCAAAGGAGCTCAAGATGCCAGAGTGGTTGCATTGTAAACCATAATTTCTAATTGCTACAAAAACTAGGATGCTTAAACTAAAGAGTGAGGAAGGCAAAACATGTAAAGAAAAAAAGACAGAAAGGAAAGACAAGGTATGTTTGATACTCTGGATGCCAGGAAATCATGCAAGCCCACAAGCTACCAGAAGAAAGCAGAAGTGGGTGAAGGTTAGGCTTAGCCAGACTCTCTATTCTGATGCAGTTATAGAATAATATGAACATCTAGAACTGACATGTGGTACTGAGAATGGAGAGTGCTTTCTACCTTTTCTGATCTGGTAGTGACTTGTGGAACAAACTAGCTAGGTGACTCGCAAGCACAGAATTCTGCATATAATGTGAATGCTAAAAAGCATGAAAAATCATATTCATGCTGAGAGTGGCATTCTAAAAGTCAGCACATCTAAGTTCTGTATTAATGGTCTGATAAACTAGGCTTTAGTGCCTGGAAACTTAATTATGCTGCAATAAATAAATTGTGTCTTTGATAGTTGTTTGAAATGCTGTCAGAGGGCAGTCCTCTTTTTAGAAGTGTCCTCCATTTGAAGGATTGTCCAATTCAAGTCAGAGGTAAAGGTAAGGGCCAGTGTCTGTTGCCACACAGATGGAGTGTTAGCTTTTTATACTTGCTGTTCCACACAGACTCCAGCTTGTTGTAGCTCAAGCTGAAGATCTCCCTATAACTAGGGTTACATTTGTGCAAGGAGTCACTAGATGCAGTAATACCCCGGATAATGTTAAAATTTGGTTCCATGAGTCTTAATGTTATGCAGTTTTTAATGGCTAAGCCCCTTAGCAATCCAGGCCCCGGGGGGGGGGGTGTTTCTGAAGAGAAGCTGGGGAACATTTCCCCCAGTGTCTCTTCAGAAATCTACACCTGGAACGCTAAGGAGCTTAGCGATCCAGGCAGGGGTTTTTCTGAAGAGAGGCTAGGGACCCTTTTCCCAGCCTCTCTTCAGACTCCCCTCCCCAGGCCTGGATCACTAAGCCCATTAGCGATCCAGAGAGCAACGTCGGGAAATTTGAGGAAAACCTTTGCATCGCAAAAGTTGTGCAGTGCAAAAGTTTCCCTCAAATTTCCTGACGTTATCCAATTTTAATGTTGTGCGGTGCACACATTAACCGGGGTATTACTGTACCTCCTTATCCAAGCCTAGAAAAAGGTCTAGTATACACACAATGGGTGGTTATGTGAACAATCACATGAAGAGGAATCTCAGCCCCCTCCCCCCAAAAAAGAAGGAGGAGGCCTGAGGACGCCAAGGACGCCAATGCCGCTGCGCCCTCCCAGCCCCGCCATCGGCCAGGAAGATAAAAGAGCCTCCTGTGGCTACGGGAGGCTTGAAGACGCTGAGGACACCGACGCTGCTGTGCCCTCCCAGCCCCACCATCGGCCAGGAGGATAAAGGAGCCTCCTGTGGCTACAGGAGGCTTGAAGATGCCACCGCACCCTCCTGGCCCCGCCATCGGCCGGGAGGATGAAGGAGCCTACCATGGCAATGGGAGGCTTAAGGATGCCAAGGACGCTGACGCCACTGCGTCTTGCTCCCTCCCAGCCTTGTCACCTTAACAGACTCCTTCTCTCCTTCTCTCGCCTGGGGAGAGGAGACACAGCTGAGCTGGGGGCTGGCGGCTGGCGGCTATGAGACCTGCCCCCCCCCCGGATGCCTTCCCTCGCCAAGTAGACAGGGAGAGGAGATGCAGCGGGGACTCCCAACCAATGTCCTTTGGTCAGGAAGAGGAACTGGACTATAGTCACAGGTGGACATTTTTGCATTATAATGTTTTCTACTATGATGTGTGTTGTTCTACTGTATGATATTTATTGAACCTTATTGCTCTGTTGCACTACATGCCATGGTATTTTGATTGTACTATAATGTGTATTTATGTGTGATGTGTACTGAGCTACTATATATGTACTGTACTTTACCGTTTTGTTATATTGTATGCTATTGTACTTTTGTTTGCACTTTAATAGTGATATTAGGGAACTTTGTGAGCCGCTCTGAGTCGGTTGCTACCAAGGAGAGCGGGATACAAATCTAAGTAAATAAATAAAATAAAAATAAACATCACTCATCCAGAGGAAGTGGATGGCAAGGCTCAGCAGGCTACCTGGTCATAATCCTTCCAGTGACAGTGCATTATAATTCTGTTTATGTTATAAAAATCAGTTCAAGCTCTGCATTTGTTCATTCATAAAAGCTGTTTCATGCCAACTGGTGTCATCTCTCTTGGTAATGTGAAAGAGGTCACCCAATGCCTTTACATTATCCTACCTCATATCGTCTATTTGATTAGACATTTTACTTCCAGCTGCCATCCATCACTGTATGAGGGCCAGCCAAGGCTGCCAAAAAAAGAGGTATGCCACTCTAGTTGACCTTGAGGCCTACAGTAGCTAGTACAGTATTTCTCTACTCCATGGGAGCTGGAACAAGAGCACTGCAAAAGTGGTGTGTGGCCTCTCTAGTTGGGTTTTTTGTATTGTTTTGTTTCCAGAGGAGAAAGCTGCTCCCTAGTACTGGGAATTAGGAGGTCTAGGATAATGCTATTTTTACCATGAGCAAGGATTTCCATGTTTCAGATAAAGATCAAAGCATAGGTAATTCTACCAAGTAACATCAGTATAGCTGCCACCCCTTCCATTACAGTAGGAATGAGGCCTAATAGGAGCTGATACAACCAGTGGTGGGATGTCAAAAATTTTACTACCCCACCATGACGCCATCACAGTGTGGGCGGAGCTAATGTCATGACATCATGGGTGGGGCCAAATAATAAAATAATAAAATAAAAATAAGCACACATACACACACACACCTCACACACACACACACACACAGGTGTGCACGCACACCAAGTGCTTGGCATGCATGCCCAGTGGGGGAACCAGTGAAAAGGTAAGCCACCAAGGTGGTTCCCCAAAAAAAGCTGCTACCGGTTCTCCGGGACACTGGGAAAAGTTACTACCAGTTCTGGCGGACTGGTGAGAACCTGTTACATCCCTGCAAAAGTTGTGTGTTCCATTGATTTTTGGGTATATATCACCTGCCAAGTCTTATTTTTGTTTCCTGATTTTTGTTCTTTAACAATGTGTTTCATTTGCAAGCTGAAGCTGATTCCCAAAGTGTTTACTGGTTATTCAGGGGTACTCTATCCAGTGGCCTTTATGCTCCCCATCAGTCAGGGTAAATGGGGAGCCTTCGCTTGGAACAGCTACCCGAGAGTAAGGAGAGGAATTTCAAACTTGCCAAGTTTTTACTCCTCTCTGTGGGGTGCTCCCCTTCAGGAGCTCGAAGCAATACTGGAAGCCTAGGAAGCAACACTAAGTGGGTCAGAGAGGATCTCCTGTATACCCCAGGGGAAACCCACCTTCACAAACATCACGAAATCCCCACTGTTTCAATAGGTCTATTTTAAAGGTGACTAACTACTGGAATTCAGCCAGTAGTAAGGACTGAGTGACAGACAGGGGAGGAAAGTTTACTGTATGGGATGACAATTGTTAATAAGGGCAAGTGAAGTAGCAGTCATGCGGGGGGGGGGGAGGTTGTAAGGAAAGGGCATTTTTTTTGTCCTCAACCTATATATTCCTTCTCAAATATCCCTTTTTACATTCCAAAATTGAATGGCAACTGCTTTGTCTTCAGGGAACCATGTCAATATTTGGAAGAAAAACCCATCCCCAACTCCTTTCCTCATTTTAATTCAATAGTCACATCTTTTGCTAGAGCTGGATGTCTTAAAGCAATACACTGTAAATAGCAGAATGAAATAATGGATTGGCACTAAAACCTTTGGGGTGTATATATTATACCATCCTCTCAAGGAGGTTGGTCACTACATTCACAAGATATTGATGTGTGTTTATTCAATAGCTTATCTACTTTGAAAGAGATTCAGCTTGCTTGAGATACTGAACCCTGAAGTATATAAATGTAGGAAACAGCATTGCCAGGCTTTTCAGAATTTCTAAAGATACTTTATAATTTGCTTTCCCTGGAGGTAAATTCATTAGTTTTGTTCTAGTTTCTAAGAGCCAGAAAACCATGTGAGTGGTAAGGAAAGAATGATTTCAATGCAGATCACCTCATACTGGAAGTACCAGAGAATATAAACAATGTTTGCAAGCTAGCAGACAGCTAAGCACAAGTTTTATTGATTTCTTTGGGATTTAAGCATGTATTACGTATGCCTTGGATTGCAGCCAGTCTTTGCAAACTGTTTAACAACCATTCACAACCTTTAAAATAGCTTATGACTATAAAATTATGAGCTGCATTATTTGAGGGCCAATAATCTGATTAATTGTTTTTACAATTTAATATAGAGGTATAAAAAGCTCAAGCTGAATATTAATTTCTAGCTATCTGCAATAGTCTTAAAATAATTGTAATACTACAGCAGCAAAAAGGTTAAAAGTATACTGTACATATTTTGAGATCAATACTCTCTCCTTTGATTGTAAGTCACTTTCCTTGGGGCTTTGCCTGCTCTGAATGGTGAATAGAATTGTTTCAGTGCTAGTGCCTTGGAAACATCTCTTTTATTGTAAGTCATTTAGTAAAAGTTATCTATTTAACACATGGCAAAGAAAGAAACTTTTCTTTGTCAAGGAAGGGTTGTATCCAGACACAAAGCCTCACTGCTGCTGCCTGGCAAGACTAGTGCACCAACCTCTCATTTTAACTATTGTATCTAATACTCAGAGGCGTAGCTACCGCCGTATCAGCCATATCAATTATACGGGGGCCCCGGGCTACGGGGGCCCCCAACGGCAAAAAGAAAAAAGAAAAGAAAAAAGAGCAAAAATTTACTGCGCATGCGCAGAAACTCAATCTGACGCATTGCGCATGCGTCAGATTGAGTTTCTGCGCATGCGCACTTTATTGGAGCCATTTTTGGCTCCAATTTTAAAAAAATAAAATGTCGGAGCCGCAGCTTCTCAGAGCGGCTCCGATGGTGGCCCTCAGAGGAGGGCACCTCCCCTGGGGCCGCCCAAAGTCCCACGGGCAGGTTGAGGCCTGCCCGAGCTGTCCGCTGCTGCCGAACCCCCATGGCCTGGGGACGCCTAGCAGAGTGCGCCACTGCCTCCTCTGGAGGATGCGCTGCTGCTGCCCGTCCTTCGTCCGCAGCGGGTCCGGAGAAGCTCAGCCCACTCGCGAGCAGCGGCAGCGGGCGGGGAAGGCGGGAGCGCGCCCGGCGGGTCGGGAGCGCGCACCTTGCCCCCTCCCCCGGCTGGCTGCCGGGCTCTCCACCTTCTTCCCTGCCCGCTCACGCGCTTCCTGCCTCCCGGGAGCGCGGCTGCCTCGGAGCCCGGCGCCGTCGGAGGGCACCGCGGTCGGGCTCGGCGGGGTGGGGAGGCGCGCCTCGGAGCCCGGGGCAGAGGGCAAGGATGGAGCCGGGAGGGTAAGTGAGGGTTTTGTGTTTCGGGTGGGTGGGTGGGTGGTTTATGTGTGTGTTGGGTGGGTGGGTGGATTTTTATTAAATTTTTATTTTATTTCTTTATTTATTTTAATTATTTAAGTTATTTACGGGTTTGTGTTGTGGTTGTTTGGGTGGGTGGGTGGGTTGAGGTGTGTGTGTGTTTGTTTATTTTAATTCTATTCTAATTTATTTATTTATTTATTTTATTTTTATTTTTGGTCCCGCCCATGACGTCATGACGTCATGACGCTGGCTCCCCCCACGACGTCATGATGTCATGACGTTAGCTCCGCCCCGCATATAAAGGGCCCCCAAACAATTTTTATATGGGGCCCCGCCAAGGTAAGCTACGCTTCTGCTAATACTCCTGATGATCCATGAGAGTAGAGACTCCCTTCGGCTCATAAGAGATGCCTCTCCTGTCCCAACGCTTTGGCATCAACAGCCTAAACCCTAACTAACCCCATGTTGTTCGGGTGGGGTAGATAGACTTCTGATCCGATATTCTGAAGACCCACAGAAGAATAGGATTTGGGTTGCAGGGTGACATGGCCGTCCTGCCCAGCTATAGCCCACTTTGAGGGAAAGCTCATCCTACAGAAGTGATAATTAAAAGTCTGTCCTGAGCTGAGCTAATTTCAGAATGTAGAGTGAGGAGAAAGAAAAAGAATTACAACAATATTTATATACCCTTTTGTCCTCTGAAATTTTCTTCTCATTCTTTGTTCTTCCAACTCTGCTTATTTGATTAGTATATTTCAGCTTTCTTAAAATACTACACTATCAAGACAGTGCGTGTCTCTGATTCTGAAAGGTTGTTTCTAAATAGTTTCTTAAACAATTATGTCATAACAGTAGCTTCATGGGCTTTAAGTGGATAGCTCACACAATGATATTTGTGATAACTGCGCATTATCTCCCCATGATTTTGGTTTTCCCCAATTTGTGGAAACAAAAATCTGATGGGGACTTGGAAACATATAAATGTCTGGGTCTGATTGTCTTCTAAAGGGAAAAATATTTATTTATTTATTTATTTATTTATTTATTTATTTATTTATTTATTTATTTATTTATAAAAACAATCATTAATAATAATTTTGTGTCAAATTATTCTGGGTTGAAAGCATTTTTGCTGGAGAAACTCCGCTCAAGGGACACCCAAATGAGGTCCCCAAGATCTTTTCCTACCAAACTGGTCCCTATTTATCTACTGCAATTTCTTACTTTCAAACTGCTAGGTTGGCAGGAGCTGTTACAGAGACAGGCACTCAAACTGCCATGCAGTCTCTAACTGGGTCTCTAACTGCCAACTTGCCAGCCTTCGAGCTAACAATGCAAGCTTCTCAACCACTGAGCCACCATAGGCCCTTAATTATTAATAATATCAACAGAAAAAAACATTTAAACAAAAATACAACACTAAAATTAATAGAAATAACATTATATAGACACATAAGAACACCCACCACCAATGGGAGATTACTATCTTACCATATAATCTAAACTAAAATTTCACTTTCTTATTTTTGTCCTGTATTTCTAAAAAGTTAGGTATTCATGTGCTGGTTTTATCCCTTTAAGTTTTGACAAAAATAAAGTTAATAAACTCACCCCATATCTCTATAAAATCATTTTTCTTTACCATCCCATCCCTATTTGTTTGCCTTTACTCGGCTACGGAACAAGTATGGAAACTTCTTCATACCCCTTGTGTAGTCTGAAGAAAGCAGCATTCATGTTGTTCCCTGTACAGTGTAGAACCTTGGAAATTCCAACTTCTACATTGCACTTGCAGCTTCTATAGCTGAAAAGTGATGTTGATGGTAGTACTAGTATGTTTAAATTCCTCCTCCCAACTATCATGCTGGTTAATGAAATATATGATTTAATAAAATTCAAGAAGAATGAGTCCATCTTCAGTTTAGCTGTGGTAGCTAGCATTCAAAAGCAATGTTCCTCTGAATACCAGTTTCTCAGCACAAGCAGTTGGGAGAACTGAATCCTTTGGATAGCAACTTGTGGAAATAAATATTGGCATAAATAGATCCTTATCATATTTAATGAGGTTTTTTTAAACTATCATAAAGTCAAGATTGGGTAACACATGATACTGATTTCTGCAATAGCTTAAGAACAACATTTTGTCTACTATATGAGCCAACTCCAATGGGTATCTTATATTAAAAGTCTTGAATTTGCTTAATACAGGCCTTTAGTTAAATCCAATTCAGCTGTTGGAAAGCCTAAGCAATATAATTACTAGGAGTTAGTATCTTCCCAAGAAAAGAAATTGATAAATTTTGGATTTTAGTTGGGCGAATATTGCAAATAGGGAAGCAAATACTTGACTTGCTTGCTTGCTTCCTTACTTACTTACTTAGCGTATATGCCGGTGTACAAGACGACTGGGTGTATAAGACGACCCCCCAACATTTCCACTCAAAATATAGAGTTTGTTATATACTCGCTGTATAAGACTACCCCCTATTCAGCACACCTTCCACACACCAAATAAAACGTAAAAGAACATCAGATTTGATTTCAACATGTTAATTTATATTCAAATGCTTATGACATGCAGAAAAACTGTCACAAGGCTGTATGTTATCAAACATGTACAGTAAACATAAAACAGTGCAAGTTTATGAAATGTAATTCAACAAAGACAATTCACTAAAGCTGAATGGAACAATAAACCTATGGGAGCTGCCATGCTGTTTGTTTTCTAATCTGTTAACCAAACTGGAACTGTCAATGATAGAAGGAAGATAACAAATAGAGGGAGAGAGCAAGTGCCAGGCAAGTCCCTAGCAAGTTTGCTGGCATGACAGTTTCCCTTTAAAAGCCTTCAAACTCCTGTTTGTCATCTGATATTAAAAGTTGTTATCCGATCCATCCCATAGGACCTTAACGTTATTCGATGCAATTCTCCTCCCCAGATTGCTTAACATTATGTGAGGAAAATGTTATCGGAGGAAAACGTTATCTGAGGAAAATGTTATCTGAGGAAAACGTTATCTGAGGTATTACTGTATTTTATTCAACTGAAGTGTACCTGGCACACAAGACGACCCCCCCACTTGGAGGCATGTTTTTCAGGGGTAAAAAGTCATCTTATACACCAGCATATATGGTACTTACTTAGGGGCCTTTCAAAAACCTCATGACCTAAAATAAGCAATTTTTTGACACACACCCTCCCCCTGTGACTTTCTGTGACCTTTGACCGACTCTCCCCCCCCCAAAAAAAAAAATCATGTGGTTTCTGTTTTCCCTGATTTGAAGATAAATGGCAGAAGCATGGCCGACCCAGAGCCTGAGGACGCCTGCCGCCCCACCCCTGGACTACTACCTGGTCAGGGGGTTAAAAGCCATGCTGGCTCGAGCGGCAGAGGACGCTCCCACCCAGAGCCTGAGGACGCCTGCCACCCCACCCCCATACTTCCACCTGGCCAGGGAGGTAAAATTTTGGCATCATTGTAGTTCCAAAACTCTTGAAGTTGTTTAATTATATTTTAGATGGGGAACAAATCCGTCTTCATGGTATAGGTCCATAATAGCTTTAATTCCTAAACCTGGGAAAGAGATGGAGAAAGTTTAATAAATCAAGATGCCAAAATATTTACAGCAATAATGGCAAATAGACTGAACGGTTTTATGGCTAGCTATATAAATAAAGATCAGGCAAGTTTTTTGAAAGGGAGACATATGGTAGACTTAACAAGGAGGATTGTGGACCTAATGTTTATAGCAGAACAAAATAAAGAGAAGGTTGGACTTTTGTTTTTAGATATTTTAAAAGCATTCAATTCGCTTCAATGGGTTACAATAAATGAGATAGTTGAGAACTATGGTTTCGAAATAAAGTTTAGAAAAATAATTGAACATTTATATCAACAGGGTTCTGCCAAAGTGAGGGTGAATGATGCTTTTACAGAAGATATTCAGCTTAAAGCGGGGACAAGACAAGGAGATGCCTTATCACCAATATTGTTTATTATGGCTATGGAATTATTGGTGAGTGCCATAAGGGATGATAAAAGCATTGAGGGAATTAGGCAATAAAATTAGTTTGTATGAAGATGACACATTGGTAATATTGAAAAATCCTAAGAAATTATTAGAAAGGGTACAAACACATCTTAATTAGTTTGAGGAAGTGACAGGATTAAAAATAAATTGGGATAAATCTGAAATAATATTTTGTAATATAGAAAAAGATGAACAGAAAGAGATGAGCAGAAACAGATGAGCAGAAACAGTCCGACTGTTATGTTTGCTAGACTTTTTCTAGGCTGGGGTTTTGTGGCAGCACCTACATGTCAGATGGACACATTGCCTTTCTCCTTTCCCTTGGACAGAAGGAAGGGGAGTAGTCTGTTGATGGCCACCAACTTAATGGGTAGGATCCAGGGTGAGTGGGGTGGGGATGCCTTTTTGTAACTTTTTTTCTTGTGTAATGTTCCTATGGGTTTTGTAATATTTTTGTAACTTTATGACGTATATTGGGGTTTTATCTTACTGTACTGTATTTTATGATATTCTATTGTTTGAATTATTGATGTATGATATTTCATTGTGTTGTGACATTTTATTGTTCTATTGAATTGTTGCATTGTTTTTGATTGTGTTGTGAGCCGCCCTGAGTCGGTTTTCGCTGAGTAGGGCAGCATATAAGTTTAATAATAATAATAATAATAATAATAATAATAATAATAATAATAATAATAATAATAATAATAATAATAATAATAATAATAATAATAATAATAATAATAATAATAATAATAATAATAATAAAATTAAAGATAGTTTGAGATACCTGGGGATAAATATTTCAAATAAGTTTGATGAACTTAAGAAATTGTATTATGAAAGACAAGGAAAGGAAATTAAAGACAAAATACAACAATATGAAAAGTTGAATTAACGCAGCCTACTCACATTCAATGAGTGTAAAGTTGGTACTTGAGGGGGGGGGAACTTGAAAAAGTTCTGGATTTTGTAAATTTTCCAAGTCTCACCATACTGAGACTTCCCATTGAGACTTCCCTTCTCACAATGATATTTTTCAGCTCCTCGTGAAAATGAGGTTGCACTTTATTGTCCTGTTTTGTTTCTTACCTATTCATTTGCACAAGAGTCTGTGCAAATTCAGTGCAGCTCAATTCCGTTTACAGTGAAAATGAAAGATACGATTTTTCAAAAGAATTCTAATAATTTCACACAGATTGGTATTCCAGAAAAAAATGACTCATCTCAAATACAAAAAAATACAAAGAAATCTTTCTGCAAAGAGGAAAGAGGGAATTTTTTTGTCAGTTTCTTTCTTAGTCTGTGCCTTGATTAACTTATATTTGCATTGGTTTTGTCAGGTTCAAAATCAGTTAAATGACTGAGAAATACACAATACACAGCTGAGGCAAGCATTAAGCTGCCAAAATGTTTATTTTGCACCATTCACAACTTAACTTGATTTAAAAAATAATAATTAGAAACTTGAATCTTTTAATAATCAGGACACATTTTTAGAGTGAGAGGCTACAAGATTCACATCCATAGTGTAAACTAGTATAAAAGACCCAATACCAAAGCCAGTTTGTTGTCTGGGCAAACAATTCTACTCTGCCATGTACTTGGGGGGAGAGGTGGGAATTACCTTCAATCTCTTTATTCTGAGACAGAACTTAATAGTAGCATAGGAAAAAAACTAGATTTTTCATTTATTTTACCACTTGTTTGGTGGGAGAAACCAACATTTCACACTTTCTTCCATGAAACACTTATGTGACAAAAAATAAAGAAACTGCGATGGCTTAGTGGTTAAGATGCTGAACTTGTTGGCAGGAACGTAAGCAGATCAGCAGTTTAAGACCCAAGTATAGCATGATGGAGTGAGCTCCCTTCTCTGTCCCAGCTCCTGCCAACCTAGCAGTTTGAAAGCAAGAAATTTCAAGTAGATAAACTTTGGTGGGAAGGTAACAGCATTTTGTGCACTCCATTGTCTAGTCATGCCAGCCACATGTTGCGGGAAACATCTGCAGATGCTATAAACAGAGATGAGCAACAAACCCTAGAGTCAGATATGACTGGCTCTCAAGCAAGGACGACCTTTACCTAAGAGAAAGGTTGCTATTCAATGTATTTATACCTATATTTTCAGTATTGTGGCACTACTAGTTCCAATGTTTACCTGTTATAGAGTTATTGGTGTATGGTTTGAAGAAAAGAGACTTAGTTTGTGACTTGTCCCCTCATAAGGTCATAGCACCTCAGGATCAACAATGGTAAAGCAAGTAACATATCCAGTCAGAACTGGCAGTTTACACAGAGTGATCACTTTAAGCCTTGCAATATTTGCTAATTAAAAAAAATTCTTAAATTCTTGCATATTTCAACAAGCATCTGCAAAACTATCTGTAAAATATGCAAATGCATATGATTAATATTCCCTATAACCTTACTGCAGCCATTTTTCTTCAAGAATGTATTTGTTTTCTAAAGACATAGTTTATACTGAAAGCACATTTACATTTTATTATCTCCAAATGCTTAACTGCCATAACTAATGCTTGATTAATAAATAGCTCTCTTGTGTTCGACTTTAAACTTCACAATTTATATGCAGTTCTTACTTGATGTTGACTATGGCCCTTTCTAAAACAGTTGCACGGAATGACAAAAGGTCAAAATAAGGAAAACAGATTTAATTCACATTGTCCCATAAGCTGCAATTTATTGTTTTCCCAAACCTAATTAAATCCTAGGCTAGTCATAAAGTTTATAGACCTTATTAAAAACTGGAATTGGGGGACAAGATCTTAATGTGTTGTGGACAATCATCTGACTTGCAAATCTCTACTGGACATGCTTATTTTGTAGATGACTAACAAAGGCAGTAGTAAATCATTAGCATAAAAAAGCATGCCTTCCACCTACTTATGCAACAGGACATCAACAGTCTCTTACACAAAACAATGGCCTTTGGAAGGTGCAATTAATCACAAAATGGCAGTTTTATGTTCAAATGCAGAAGCAACATTTCACCCTGTCTATTTTATTATTTTCATTTTGACATGTTTCGCACTTTCCAGTGATAAAGTTACTGAAGCATTACATATTTTAAGTTACTCAGTGTTAAAACTTTTGTAACAATAACAACTATCTAAACATCAAAATACAAAGAGAAACAGACAACAAACAGAGTTTCATAGTTGTTGAAGAACATATTGTTCCACTCTGCTGGCAATGACAATCATATATTATCTTTCTAACATCCTGTCTATTTCTAACATCCTGTCTAGACAGTCATCACTACAAAAGCAAAATATCTCCAGGGCAGAGGGGTCTGTAAAAAGAAAGGGTACATTTGGTATCTGCTTGCTCCTTTTCCTTGTGCTTCAGATTTTAAAGTTCTATACTGCCCAGAGTACAAACCTTTTCTGTAAACCATTTAAAAAAACCCCAAAGAACTTCCATCCAAGGATTCAAAGCTAATGGTGTCACTTGGCTCAGGTTATTCTTGCTAGCTTTCCTTGCTCTTTGGGTCCTTGGTAATCAACAACAACTGTTAATTATGAGTGTGAAGAAGCACGGTTCCTACTGCTAAAAAGTCAACAGTCTAGAATGGATGGTTAGCTAGTTAAGTTTCAGGAATATTCTACTGGATATGTTTGATTAAACAGCTGGCATTCTTTATCAAAGATCCGCCCCAAGTGTAAAATGTGTCATCTTCAGAAGGTTAAAAAAATGACATGCTTTTGTTGTGCTGTTGCTGAAATGGTAAAGGCAGTTTATGAAAGAATAGGTATCTTAATGAACTCTGAGATATGGTTAGGGGAAAAAAGACAAAGTTCTTTCATGTTCATCGGAATTCAGAAGGAAAGCCTTACAACAGGTTTAGGTAAGGGAATGCCTGCTAAAGAAAGGTTATTAAATTGGAAGAAGCAGGAAGTGAACTGGTTCTACAGCCTAACCATTGGCTCACATTATGGGAGAATATGGATATGAGCCTTAAGTCAGCCACCTTAGATCCAGGAAGAGATTTATGGCAAGAACAAACATTTTTTAGGGTACACAAGAGCAAAAGCAAATTAGAAGAGGGATGAAGGAGGTCACTGGACAAGGAACAACATTAAAGGCGAATAGAGCTGAGAAACTCAACCTCCCCTACATCACTTGGAGGACCCTGAATAGGCTGAAGGTTGGAGTCCCTAAATGCAAGACCAACATGCTCAAGTGGAGTCTGCTGGCAGACAACAACACACTGTGTGAATGTGGAGAGATACAGAATCCTGCTCATTTACTGGTCTGCCAATTACTGCCAGAAACATGCACTGATGAGGACTTAAGTTTGGCCAATGACAAAGCCAAGAAAGTGGCTTCATTTTGGCAGTCCAGTGTTTGATCAGGACACGAAAGAAGAAATGGGAGAGTATCTTTCAATTTCTCTTCCTACTGACCAAAATCACTTAAGTGATGCATTATCTTTGGTCTGTAGTGATACTGATTTCATATCAATAAAGTGCTTATATTCATGGTTCTATAGTAAAAATAAGTTGCAGTTATTATACTAGCAAATAATTCCATTCATAATTTTGAGAAAGACAATTCTATACCAGGATTATGGCACTGTAGGAGTTTTTGCTGCCTCCCAAAACATTAACAATGACAGCACCTATTTAGAAGGTATGGTTAGACGTGGCTTTTTTTTTTAACGAAGGTTCGAAATGTTGATGCGCGGAAACCTTAATCGGTGCAGTTATGAAAACTAAGATATCTGGATTTTTTTCAGATTTTTTGGACTACCTGAAGGGGTCCTGCAACGCACTTGTTGTTACGCCCTTTGGGACCTGACGGTACTCAATTAATAACGCGGTAACTATCCACTTTAGAGACTTTTTGCATAGAACAAAAGTTGTCGGGAATGGTCCATTTAGTCTAAAAAAAATTTGGAGCAGTCAAAATCTGAAATTTTGAAAAATGTTGCCTACCTTCGAGGCACATTATGTCTGCAAGAAGCCGGGTTGCAGATCCAAATGTCGTTGGATGGCAATAAACATTTATTGTCTCAAGTCGTGGATGTTCGGCAAACAATTGAAGCTAACATCCAATGATGACCGAAATATTTTAAAGATGTGCGTCTTCCTTTGTCGGGCTTGCGTACAAGCCTGGTTCCTGCCACCAGTTTCAACTCAGGCGCCTTGGAATGACCTCACCTACCTGCAGCTTCTGTACAGAAACAAGGACGAGGGCGTTCATTTCCAAGCGGCTCTGGAGAAGTTTAGCCACCATCTGTGGTTTCTCTCTCCTACGTCAGTCCCATTGGCGTTATTCGACAATTGCGTCTCGGTGGAGGAGAAGAGGCTGATGGTTGCGGCTCTCTGCGATGGAGAAGAGGACGATGAGGGAACTCTGCCAACTCGTGCCACAGTTCTCCTTGATGACAGTGTGCTTGACTTCAAACTCAGTGACTTCTGCTCGAAGCAGTCCTTGCGTTTTTACAGTGCCACTGGAATATCCTCTAAATTTCTTGACAAGAACCTCCCAGAGCTATGGAGTGCAGATGTTGACTATCTGCAAGGTCTGAACATTGTGACTCATTTTAAAATTGTCAACAACTGTGCCGAACGCGGCGTAGCGTTGATCACCAAATTCCTGAAACGGAATAAGTTAACTCAAGATGAGGAACAGCAGCAGTTGCTTATGTTAGTTGTAGCTGAGGACAGAAAGAAAAATAAGTTACGCTGGCTAGATGGAAAAGCTCTCTACAAGATCAAATCCTTCTAATACCTGTAACACTGAAGCTTTCTCACAGTCCCTGCAGCAGAAATGTCACTGAAATTTTCAAGAAAAACCTGTAATTTTAATGAAAAACCTGTAATTTCAAAGAAAAACCTGTAATTTTAAAAGAAAAACCTGTAATGTTAACAAAACAGATTATTTTAACAAAATAAATGTAATCATACATTGACTAAAAGTACTGTACTTACCATTCTCATGTTTTATCCCCTGAAAGGTAGGCAACATTTTTCAAAATTTCAGATTTTGACTGCTCCAAATTTTTTTTTTTAGACTAAATGGACCATTCCCGACAACTTTTGTTCTATGCAAAAAATCTCTAAAGTGGATAGTTACCGCGTTATTAATTGAGTACCGTCAGGTCCCAAAAGGGCGTAACTACAAGTGCGTTGCGGGACCCCTTCAGGTAGTCCAAAAAATCCAAAAAAAAAAATCCAGATATCTTAGTTTTCATAACTGCACCGATTAAGATTTCAGCACATCAACATTTTGAACCTTCGTTTAAAAAAAACACGTCTAAGGTATGGTATTAATATAGGCTGCAAAAGAGTTAAAATTATGGAACACTACTTGGAATGAATGGAAGCTCAGTTGCTTATCTTATCAAAGCTGTGAATTAAATATATCAAATAACTGAAGGGGTGAACAACTGGAGAAATTTTAATTAGTCTAACTTTCCCAAAGATTATATTGAAGATGTTCATGCTCTGAATGGAAAATTCAATTTATAAAAATATGAAAGAACCTGAGACTGAGAAAAAAAAATTATACCTGACAAAAGTATCTTTGACAAAGCCACAAACACCAGATAAACTTGATAAACTTTGTAAAATTGTATTACAGTGTCCCCGAGGAGATAGAAGAGAAATCAGCACACAAAACTTATTTTGATGATTAGCTAATGACTAGATTGTTAGAGCATGAACGAATGTGTTCCCTGGATGGGAAGATAAGCATTAAATTCCATATTTGGAAGCAACTGGACATAGACCGAACAATTTAAACATGGGGAATGTAATCTGTGACCAGCGGTGACCAAAACTCTCCCCACTACTTGAGGTACACAGCCTGAACCCCAACTACCTACATGTTTTACAGGACATTAGACATTTTATCGCCCTCTGCCACATTAGTGGCAATGGATATGGACTAGACATTGAAGAAGAAATGGGGGGAAAGACAGTGAAAAGATAGGGGGAGGGGGAGCAGGAGAAGATGGCTTGCTTACAAGAATACAGTGTTGATGGCAGTAGCAAATGACAAGTAGGTGGCATACCAGGGTCTTCTGTTTTGTGTCTCACTTACTCTCAGAGTTGGTGGAAGAAGAGGGGGAATAAGTTGCATCCCTTCTTCTCAAAGCTAGTGACATACAAAGCCAACAACTGTTTCAATGCTGAATACTGAGGGGCTTCCTCAAAGCTAAGTCACTACAGTAGGTGTAGCTAAGTCATTTAAACTTCCTGCTTAGCACCCAGCTGCCTTCTCTCCCCAAACCACACCCAACTTTAATTGTATGACTGGAGAACTTTTCAGAGATTACCACTGAAAACAAGGAAATCAGCATGTTGCCCAAAATTTTGGGGCCCAGGTACGTTTCTCTGGCAGAGGTATAAAGACCCTAAGAACTTACAACGAGACAGATAATTCGATCAAAACAAAGTGATTTATTGGGAGCAAAAGCAAAGGAAAGCTATTCAAGGTTATAGTCTGGCCAGGCCTACAATCTAAATAGCTACCTTCCCTCAACCGTTTTGAAGAAAAACCCTCTCGTGATCTCAGTTCACAAAATTTGGTGAACCAAAGATGCCCACCTCCCACTCTAAAGGGCTTATATCTATTTTCCTAAACTAACTCTACGTGCCAGGGGGAGGGGACTGAAACTGGGAAGGAGGAAGGGCAATTAACACATTTTAATTACATGTAAACATAAAATACAAAGCAGGGTATGAGGTAAGGGGTTTGAATGTAAAGAAACAGCAGATTACAGCTACCGGTATTGCTGATAAACCGGTTACAGAGAGTTTACATTGTGTCAACAGGCATAGGCAGGCAATTACAAGAGCTTTTGTTCTTTTGTGAATGAAACAGAGGCTGCTGGAAGGCGGGACCGGCCAGTGCGTCTTCTCCAATGAAAGGTAGGCTAGTAGGATCGTCAGCTAATCATCGTTTTGCAGCCGAAGATTGCACTCAAGTTGGGGCAAAGCTGCTTTGCTGGTCAGGAAGGATTAGTGTAACTGCCTGTCTGTTTCTTAAGTACAAAAATAAAGAAAGAATTTAGTTCTTTTGTCTCTTCAGCTAGGTAATCAAACCAGGGACCCTTGATGGGAGAAACCAACATTTAATTTTTAATTAGCCTTTTACAACCTTTCTGTTGCGTACATGAGAGATGGGACGTCCGCTTGTCCCTTGCAGCCCTGCGCTGGCAGTTTATGTTTGCGCAAGACTTTTTCTTAGCTTTTCTGCTTGTCCCCCCTTCCTTTCCAATAATGATTTCCATGGCCCCCGAGTTCTACACAAAACACTGTTTCTGTTGATTTCTCTCCCCCTTCACCCTATCTCATGGAGTCTGTGTGTGTGTGTGTTGTGACATGTGGTAATTTAATAAACGCTGTGATTAATTATGATGCTTAATTCAAAATTTTTGGTATCAAGCAGTTACGTAGAGAGTCAGCATTTAGCACGGCAGCATTCAGAGAAATATAGAGGTGGTGTTGCCCACCACTGGCTATTGATAATTATCACCAATAGTGATGCTTTTGTTTTGTCCCTGGGGCAAAGCAGCACACAGTGATACTGCTCTTTTCATGTCCAAGCCTGTGTAGATTGTTCCTGGGGGGCAGCAGCAGCAGGGCGAGTGGTGAATTCACTACCCACAGCACCCCTCCACCTGAGTCAACAGCTTCACCCAGCCTAGCAGCAGAGCTGAACCTGCCTATGATGTCACAGTCTCTCTGATAAGCCTACAGTAAGTCACAGGGAGGGTTATGTCCTATAAAACCCTATATAGCTTGGATCCAAGCTATCTGAGGGACCATACCTGCCCTTATGAACCTTCTCAGCTAAGTTTTCCAGGGAAGGCCTAGCTCTCCATTCCGCTGCCTTCTCTTTATGTTTGATGGGATGACAAGAAAGGGCCTTCTTTGAGGTTGCTGCCATGTTGTGGAATGACCTCCCTCAGAAGAATAGATTAGCTCCTTCCCTCTCGACCTGTGATGGTCAACCGTGGTACTCCAGATGTTCTTGGGCCTCAATTACCAGAAGCCCAAGTCAGCACTCCTGCTGATCAGGGCCTTTTGGGAACTGAAATTCAAGAGCAGCTGGAGTGCCAAGGTTTGCCATCACTGCTCTAGACTTTCCAACCTTTTCAAACAGGCTTTTCATAACTGCACTGGGCATTAAAGCTAGAATCTTCTTTATGTTTTGATTGTTTTCTAAGTGTCTGCTTATGTAGCCCCTGTGGATTAACTACATCAGACCAATGGGTGGGGAGATCCTAGGAAGGGGTTGTGATTCAGGAGTTGAGTTAGAAAGACTGGGAGAGCTGAAAAGGAAAACTTTGTTCTCATTTGGTCTCATAGAGACATTTGAACCTTTGTTTGATTCTTTAAGGGACTGCGGTGGCTTAGTGGTCAAGATGCTGAACTTGATGACTAGAAGGTTGACAGGTCAGGAGTTCAGGACCTGAGTGCTGTACGATGGAGTGAGCTCCATTCATTTGTCCCAGCTCCTGCCAACCTAGCAGTTTGAAAGCAAGAATTTGCAAGTAAATAGGTACTGCTTTGATGGGAAGGTAAACAGCATTTCATGCACTACAATAGCTAGTCATGCCTGCCACATGTCCATGGAAACATCTGCAGATGTAGACAGTGCTGGCTCTTTGGCTGTAAACAGAGATGAACACTGAACCCTAGAGTCTTATAAGAATGGCTTTCAAGCAAGGGAAAGTTTTCCTTTACCTTAATTCTCCAAGCAATTCTTCCTGTGGTACACAGTGTTATATTTACAAGTTATTTTAGTGTTTTTAGATTATTAATCTTTATACTATTGTATACTGAATTGTTTTTTAATTGACTAATTTATTGTATTAGTAACCTTACTTGTGTTTTAATTATCAAGTTTTTCTATGGGAGAAATGCTGCATAGAAATTGTTGTAATGTAGTGCAATTAATTAATTAATTAATATGTAGTGGATTTGTTCCAAGCCTTATCAAACTGCTGACAGGAGGTGAAGCGACAGGAAAACTGCTTTGGTTGTCTGTGATGAAACATGGCTGTTTGTGTGAATAAACTGCAGAGTAGTTTTGTTTCTCTCTCTTTTAAAAAAAATTGTTAGCAGTGTTCATATTTTATTTTTACAGGAAACGTAGAAGTGTGAGAAATTGCAGTTGAATACTTATAAAGTTTATCTCCCTCTTCCGAATGCATTGAAGTTATGTAATGACTGTTTCCGAAAATGCCATAAAATGGTTATAAATCTGACATCCCTAAGGAATGGAAATATTGAACATGCAGTCATGCAGCTACGCTTCCTGTTTCTACCCCCAATTATATTTCATTTATTCTCCATCAAATTTGACTTTTCCAGATGAATTAAAGCTAACAATATGATGAAGAAAGTCTTTGAATTTGGCTTTACTTTTGTGGTGCATTGGGGGAAAGGCAGTAGCACACACACAGTTAGCTATGAAGCTACCATTTACCAATAAGAACAAAGGGATGTCTTTAAAGGTTAAACATACTTTGTTAAAGTAATTAGCTTTATATTTAAAGGCACCTTTCCAAGGTTAAAATGACACCTTGTACCAGCATATGCATCCCACGCAATTTCAATCATCATTGTTGTAATAATAGGGACCATTCATTTTACACAGACAGGTGTCCAAAGCCAAGGTGTCTAGTCACTTAATGGGAATTATACCAGGAATTAATTATATGATTAACAGTTCCCTAAAGTGACATGACAGAGCAGTGCTCACAACTGAAGCAGAGGTCCAGTGGCAGAACATAAAGGTCAAAAGGATTGATTAAGATGTGAATTTGAACCCAAAGAATATAAAGAAGGTTTCTTGGTTCCAGAAGTACAGTACAGTATTAGAAACATATGCATATACCAGTGGTGGGGGGGGAGGGGCAGAGTTCCTGAAAGAAAAAACAAAATGAAATGTTAGTCTCTTGGAAGTACTTTTATAAGCATATGAAGTTAATCAACCACATTTTTCATAGTTTAAACAGATTGACTAGTGTTATTTAGAGTGAATTGCATATTAGAAACTTCACAAGAATAATTTTCGGCTATTTCTTTGTGCGTCCCCTAAAGAATTACCCCACTTCTCTTCTCTCTCTTTCTCAAGTATATTTTATCTATTTGCCTAGTGATTTTAATACATTTCTCTAATGCATACTCCAAGGAATACGATTTTCAAATGGTAATCAAGATCATGCCAGTTTCCCTTTTTTCTGCTGCTACATAAATGCCAGAGTCATCACTTGGGATAAGACGATGGTCTGAGTGGCTTCATAAAACTCCTTCTACATATTACTCACAAAAACAAAATAAAGGTCTTTTAAGTATAGCCTCATAAATGCTAGTGGTGTGGACTTCAGTAGAACTAGTTTGGCTTTTAAAATTAAAAAATTATTAAATTATATATTTTGTTTTAAAAGATTAGACAATAATCCTACTAAAATGCATAGGTTTCAATACACAAATAAAGGAATCCTATCCCTGCTCAATTTAACTGTGTTGTCTTTTTACTAGTTAAGGACAGGAAGCAGGGGGAGCAGGAGCACCAGAGCTTCATACTATCAAACAAACATAGCTAATATTGCAAGACAATTCAGCTAAGGCAGAGGGTCAATGTTTTCACACCATGGGCCAGACAACTCCCGCTCAGACAGCTGAGTGGGCTGGACATGTGGTTTTCCCCTGCCAAAAATACTGCTGTAAACCATGGTGGGTGCATTTGCACATGCGCATTTGTGAATGCACAGATGCAGGCATGTTTATGGCTGTCCTAAAAACATCTGCTTCTGCTCCCGGGGTTGTTGCTGCAGGCCGGATGGAGCAACATTGGGGGGTGGGTCCAGCCCGCAGGCTGTAGGTTGCAAACCTCTGAGCTAAAATAAAGGCAATGCCTGCTGACTTTGAAGAGAGTCCATAGCACCTGGGAATGCAAAAGAAAAGGAAGAGATGCTTCAGTGGTGGTGTCCTGCAAGGTATATGCAATGTTTGTCTACATGCCTGAGAACAACACAGCAGTCACATGTAGCAAGTGTAAATTGGTAGTACTGTTGGAAGATAAAGTGAAAGAACTGGAGAAGCAGGTGGCTGCACCTAACACTACAAGAGAAGATGATGAGTACATAGACAGAACTCTTGAGCTGCAGCAGCCAAGGGAGGCACTGGAGGTAGAAGAACAACAAGGCAAAGAAGAGGAAGAGAATGCTGATGAGAGAACAAACACAGTGGAGGAAGTGCCATGGAAAAGTATCAGGAGCAAAGGAAAGAGAAGAGACAATCCACCAGTGGATCTGCATTTTAGATTCTTGAAGAGGAGTGTGTTAAAACACATATCCCTGGATACAAATACATGAGGATAAGCTCACATGTCCCAAAGAAATAACTGAATTAATATGATTGGAGGGGAGGATAAGAAGAACATTGGAAGTTGGAGTCTGTTATCATTGCCTAATCAAGGAGAAGATGTGGATGAAACCTTTAAAAAGTAGATTGCAAAAATGACTGACTTCCGGTTACCGACCAAGGCAGGAGACAGAATTACTCAGCATTCCCAGTTTATGTTTACATTATAGCCTCACAATCCGAAACTAAGAAGGCCTACACAGACAGAAGGACAAAGTCCATGAGGTAGACCCAAAAGAAGGTTGAAAGATAACATCAAAGAAATATTACAAGAACACAAGTGGAGGCGGCTAGAAGTACCAGAATAAGAAACTTGCATCTCCCTTGACACCCAATGGATTAAAAGAGGAAGAAAAGAAAAAGAGGAAGTTTTTAACTATTTAATCTCTTATTCTAAATTTTAACTTGGATAGAATAGCTATCCTTGACTTGATTCTAACCAATAGAGATGACTTGATAGAAGAAGTGACAGCAAGAGGAACTCTGGAGAAAAATAGACCATGTTCTACTTGAATTCTTGATCTCAAAGGAAACAAAAACAGAGTGTACCTGCATGTACATGATGGGCTTTAGAAAAGCAAACTTCAATAAACTCAGAACAAAATGATAGGTAAAATTGCATGGCAGGAGATCCTTTCAGTAAAAGGAGTCTATGATGGGTGGGAATTTCTAAATAAGGAAATTCTAAAGGCATAACTCAAGACAATTCCAAAAACTAAAGCAAGGTAGAAGATAGCAAAAAGATCAATACAGTTCCACAAAAAGCTCAGAGAGGAGCTAAAAACAAAAAAGGACACATAAGGGAAATGGAAGGAAGGGTAGATTACAATGAAAGAATACAAACAAGTAGCACAGAAATGCAGGGATAGTGTTAGGAAGGCAAAAGCCCTTCAAAAAGAGCAAAGAAGAAGAAATGGGGCACTACAGACCAGTCAGCCTGATGTCAATCCCAGGGGAAATCGTGGAGCACATTAAAAAGCAGTCATTCTGCAAGCAAACTGAAAACAATGCAGTAATAACTAGAAGCCAACATGGATTTCTCAAAAACAAATCCTGCCAGACTGATCTGGTTCCATTTTTCAATTGGGTAACTTTCATGGTGGACAGTGGGAATGTTGTTGATTGTACAACAATGCTAATTAGCTTATGATCCACCCAAAGAGTGTACTAAGTGCTATGGGGTGGTATATACAAGTGAGTGCTTTGCTTTGCTTTGTTGATGATGCAATATAACTTGTCTTCAGCAAAGCTTTTGACAAATTGTCTCATGATATTCTGAGTAGCAAACTAACCGTAGCCTGGATAACACAAGTGTCAGGTAGATATACAGTTAGTTACAAAATCACAGCAAGTCCTTATTAATGGCTCTTTCTCAAAATGGGAAGTAATAACAAGTGTAGTACCACAAGACTCAGTCCTGGGCCCAGTGCTCTTCAAATAGTGTATTCATAAATTATTTGGATGAGGAAGTACACAGAATTCTTACCAAATTTGCAGATTACTGAATGGAACAGCTAATACCTTAGAAGACAGCCACAGAATTCAAAAATATCTTAATAGCCTTGAATACAGGGCTGAAACCAAAAGAATCAAATTTAACAGGGATAAGTGCAGGGGTGTGCTGGGCACCATAGGAGGGTGCTGGACAGGGATGAGGGGGACAGGAGAGAAGGGTGGCCCAGGAACTGCTTGGTCACTCCCCCTTGCTTGCTCCGCCCGGCGCGCAACACTTTAGAATAAACCATTGCTCCAAGCTGAAGGAAGGAGTTTGGAGCAATGATTTAATCTAAGGTGCAGTGCACCAGGTGGATAAAATAATAATAAAATTCTTTATTGCACCCCAGGGTACCAGAGGCAAGGGTGCACCAGGATGAATTCACCTGTCCCAGTGTCCTGCAAGGGAGATTCACTTATCTGACTATCGATATGCATGAATTAATTGTATTTAGGGACCTTCTCCAGTTTACATTCTTTAAAAGTAGTTCAGGTATGTATATATTGTATTTATTGTATTTTTATTGTATTTTTATTGTATTTTTATTGTATTTTTATTTTTATTGTATTTTATTGCACTTATTGCATTGTACTGTACAGATTTTAAACTCTTATATTATTGATAAGGTCGAAAGACTAATCAATTAATAAATATTCACCTGTCCCAGTGGCCCAGCCTATGCCTGGAAAAGTGCAAAGTTTTACACCTAGGAAATTAAAAACAGATGCACTGTTACAAGATAACAGATACTTGGCTCAGTTACCAGCAAGAAGGATCTTGGAATTGTTGTAGATCACAGGCTAAGTATGAGTCAACAGCATGGATGTGGCTGCAAAAATGCCCAATGATGTTTTAGGCTGCATTAAGAGAAGTATACAGTAAAACTTTGGATAATGCTAAAACTTGGTTCCACAAGTCTTGGTGTTATCCGATTTTTAGTGTTATCTGATGCATGTTAAAATCCTATGGGATGCATCGGATAACGTTAAAGCTCTATAGAGATACATTGTAACCGCACAGGCTATAGTGGTTGTTATCCAATGCATCCCATAGGATCGTAACATTATTCGATGCAATTCATCCCCCCCCCCCCCCGATTACTTAACGTTATGCGATTTTAGCATTATCCGAGGTAAACGTTGTCCAAGGTATTACTGTATTCTGCCATACCAATGAGACACTACTCCTCCTCTATTCAGCACTGGGTAGACTACACCTAGAGTACTGTATCTAGGTCTGGGCACTGCACTTTAAGGTGCAAACAAGAGATCTCAGAGGATTGGAAACCAAGCCATAAGAGGAAAGACTGAAATAACTGGGCCTGTTTAGCCTTGAGAAAAGGAGACTGAGATATGATAGCACTTTTCAAATAGCTGAAAGATAATCATAAAGAGGAAGGGAAGGATCTGTTCTTAACCATCCCAGAGTGCAGGACATGTAGTGCTGAAACTACAAGAAGCAAGGTATAAGCTGAATATCGGGGGGGGGGGGGGCACATCTTAATGGTTAGAGCTGTATGACAGTGGAACCAACTACTGCAAGAGGTGGTGAGTGTTCCAACACTGGTAACATTCAAGAGAGAGTTTGAAAACCATCTGTCAGATCTGCTTTGATTTGGATTTCTGCATTGAGCAGGGGGATTTGACTTGATGACCTAAAAGGCCCAGCGGTGGGTTGTTCCCGGTTCGTACCAGTTCGCCCGAACCAGTAGCAACAATCCCGGGTGGTTCTCCAGGGGGTAGTAACCACCCAGGATTTTTTTTGAGGCGCCCGGTTCGGGCGCCTCACCACCAGAAAAAAAAATTCAAAATTGGAGGCAAAATGGCTCCCGGGAACTGTGCATGCATCAAACCTCCATTTGATGCATGCACAGTTCTACTTTTTTACTGTGCGTGCATCAAATGGAGGTTTGACACATGCGCAGTTCCCAGCAGCCATTTTGGCTGCAGGGAAAGGAAGAGCACAGGCAGTTCCTGAAGAAGCGGCGGTGGCGGCCTTTCCTCGCCTCGCCGCTGGGCCGCCACGCCATTGCGACAGTTTGCTGCCATGGCGGTTTGCCATTGTGCCACTGCCTCTGCTGCTTCCCAACAAGTTGACCCAGGGTAAGTGGGGTTTGTGTTTGGGGTGGGCGGGTGTGTTGATTTGTGGTTGGAATGGGGTTGGGTGTATTTTTATGTAATTTTTATTTTATTTATTTATTCATTTATTTATTTAATTTATTTACGGATTTGTGTTGTGGGTGGGTAGGTGGGTGGGTTGAGCGGGGGTGTTTGTGTGTGTGTGTTTATTTTTTTTTTATTTTATTTATTTATTTATTTATTTATTTATTTATATTTTTCCTTGGCTCCGCCCACAACATCATGATGTCATGATGTTGGCTCCTCCCATGACATCACGATGTTGGCCCCGCCCATGACATCACGGTGGGGTAGTTAAAATTTTGACAACCCATCACTGAAAAGGCCCCTTCCAACTCAGTTATTCTGTTACAGTAAAACCTCAGATAACACTAAAACCTGGTTCCCCAAGTCTTGGTGTTATACGATTTTTAGTGTTATCCGATGCATGTTAAAATCCTATGGGATCCATAGAGATACATTGTAACCACACAGGCTTTAGCGGTTGTTATCTGATGCATCCCATAGGATCTTAATGTTATCCGATGCAATTCTTCCCCCCAGATTGCTTAATGTTATGCGATTTTAGTGTTATTCAATACTAATGTTATCTGAGGTATTACTGTATTCTAAATATTGTGTACTTAATGAAATGAAGTCTATCTTACTAACCATATAGTTCTAGCATGTTCATAGACTCTCTTAGAATCTTCAGAATATAGTGAAGAGAATGTAATTCCTTAATGGATTATCTCATGTTTTAGGCAAGTGGATGCTCTTTAGATATTTTGAACCTTTCGGATATTCTGGTCAGTATGGCTGATGGTTAGAGATTTTGACAGCTGACATCTAAAACATCTGGAATAAATGTTGAATTTCTCCTATGATGAACTTCCAAATTTATCTCAGCATTGCAAACATAGTCAATTATTTATGTAAATGTAGAATTTCAGCTGGTATATTTCATTTTTTTTTGGTTGATGCCCATAAAATTGTTCTGTGCCACAAATACATAACACACAAATCGTAACAGGTCCACTGTGAGGGACTTCATTCTATAGACTTTGAGCCATTATCCTTCTTCTCTTGGGATGGGTGAGCCTTCAACTATGTTCCACTTATTGATGGCATACATTGGCTTTTGACTCATAACTGAGCTGGCCAGCAGTTCCTAGTCATGTACACAGATACCTTCAGAACTTCTACTGGAAAATGTATATGTTCTGTGCCCCTCATTTTCTCAATTCCATCATAAAAATGAATGATAATTCACTTACAAATCTTCATATGATTTTATTTTCAAAACAGAGTCATATATTTTCTTTTGGAGCAAAATTAGTTTTCTGAGTCTGTATATGTAAAAAAAAAACTAGGAAGCAGACAAATGTCTGAATCAGAGAAGTGAAAGGAGAAGGAAGCAACTGATCAACCTGATTCACACAGTCATTTCAGCATAATAAAATGCATATTGATTTGATTCATCCTGCATTTTGGTCCATGATGAAACAAGTGTGTGATTGTTTTACTAATGGGCCAGACTGAAGCTTCCTATGCATGCAGCATGGTCCTGTATTGTTTCTGAGTTGATCCACTCAGGCTGGTGCACTGAAGAAGTAGAAGGTTATGAATCAGGTATACTACAAAACAGTTACATAACCATGTGATTAACAAGAAATATAAACTGTAATCTGGAAGCATGAAGTTACTTTTCACTATGTTTCAGGGTCTTCTGCACTGAGATTAGAAACAAATCTTAGAAATAGGCAATAATTAGACCGTTATGCTTGTTAATGTTAAAAAGGTAAAGGTCTCCCTTGCTCAAAAGCCAGTTGTGTCCCCTACTCTAGGGGACGGTGCTCAACTCCATTTACAGCCAAAGAGCCAGGGCTGTCTGCATCTCCAGACATTTCTGTGGTCATATGGCAGGCATTACTAGACATGGAACACTGTTACCTTTCCTGCTGAAGCACTACCTATTTATCTACTTGCAATTTCTTGCTTTTTGAAGTGCTACGTTGGCAGGAACTGGGACAGACGACAGGCGCTCACTCCTTTGTGCAGCACCCAGGTCTCAAAATGCTGGCCTTGCCAACTTTCCAGTCATCAAGCTCAGCGTCTTAATGACTAAGCTGCCACAGCCCTTGTTAATGTTACAGAGAAAGAATTTTGTTTGTTTATTCATTTGTTTGTTTATTACATTTATATCTCACCCATCTAGCACATGGTTTCTCAACCTTGGGTCCCCTGGTGTGGGGCCTTGCTATTTGTCAGAGTGTCTCTTCCTCAGAACAACTCCCCGTATCACCCATTCCTCACAGTTGGCGCAGCTCCACCCTGAGGATGGCTCGAAAGTCTTTAACTAGAAATAGAGCCTTCTCAGTGGTGGCGCCAATACTGTGGAATGCTTTTATATTTTAGTATTCTCATTGGTTAGACTGTAAGGCACCCGGAGTCACTGAGGTGAGGGGGTGGCAGTAAAAGTCTAACAAAACAAACAAACAAACACTCTACAAGTGGAGCAGCACCAGGCCCCATCACTGGCTATCTTTAAAAAGCAATTAAAAACTCTATTCTTCAAGGAGGCTTTTCAGGGTGTTGTCCCTTTAGTGGTACATTAGTCAGTCAGGTTGAGTCCCTATGCCCTTTGTTGCCAGTTTAGTTTAGTTTAGTTTAGTTTAGTTTAGTTTAGTTTAGTTTAGTTTAGTTTAGTTTAGTTTGTGATATATTTGTCAGTTGTTTATTATGATTTTCTGTGTGTTCTGTTACTTTTTTATTTGTTTGTACACCGCCCAGAGTGGAATACCACCCAAATGGGTGGTATAGAAATACAATAAATAAATAAATAAATAAATAAAAATTCTTGGACTTCAATTCCCAAAAGTCCTGATCAGAAGGTTTGCTCACTTGGCCTTCTGTTAATTAAAGTCCAAAACCACCTGGAGGCCCATGGTTGAGAAACCCTGATCTAGGATATTCTCCCATTCTGGGTAGCATACAACAGATACTTTTGCAAATAACAATGTAAAATTAAACATAATATAATAGACAAAACCAACAGACAATAAACCAAACAGAATAAATTAGAGACAAAACGTAATAACTATAATAATAACCTGAGGATTTATTTCCAAACTTTGTGGAATCAGACTTCAAGGGCAGGATCATAGCTAAGTGTAGCTAGTGGAGTTCTACCCAGGTTACCAACATTTAGAGACCATTGAAGTCTAGAGGTTGATCTAGTGGTGAATGTTAGGAAAATAAACAGCAACATCTTATGGTCCTGCTCATTTAAAAAACAAAATTCTGTTTTTGGGAATCACATTCTCGTCCTCTTTTTTCATGGTTTGGAGTGGGGAGGTTAGGCTCATGCATCAGGGCAGACTGGATGAAAGACAGTGGCCAAGGTGTTGACATTTCTGTTTATGGCTCTGTTCAAAGTAATCCTGTACTTAATTATGAAGTTCAATAACCAAACAAAACAAGATAATTTTCATCTCACAGGTGATGAAAACTTGAGCTGTGACACCCAGATGCTGACATTAGTTAAGAATCCCCCTCTTTCAATTATAGGCTACTTCTAACATTTTTTTGTGGCTAAACAGCTACTGTTTCAAAGAAACAGTATTTCAATTAAAGCTGAACTTTTATACCTACATTAAAGATGCATTGCTCTTTTATGCAGGGACCACATTTTTGAGCAATGTTTCCCACAGGCAGCAGTGATGGGTTATTAGCCAGTTACAAGAGGGGGAAAACATTTTGATGTATGGGTCATTTTTGGTGCAATCTGCACCTTTGACTCATAAATTATACAGAAAACCAGGTAAATGGTGCATAGCTTATTAATGAACAGAGCTCGAAACATTATCTCAGCAGCCGGAAATGCAAAAGCCTCACATCTTGCTAGTTATACTTCAATGAGGCAATTTCAGAATAGACAAACACTTCTGTGCCATACTATATCTCCAGAGAAAGGCCTGTACAATAATATCCTTCATTCCAAAGGGTGTGAGAGCTGCAATGAAAACTTTTCCAGGCATAACAACTCTGCCCTCAGTGAGGGTGAACTAACAGTCCTCACCTTGCATTGTAAGCCTGGAAGCACCATTAAACTCATGATGAATTGTAAGCTCTAAGACAGATATAGGCCAATGTACATAGGAAGGCCTTAAATCTCATTAAAGCTAGCATAAATGCAAAATTTCTTCCTAGGAAGAATCAAATGGAACCATAAAGCTACAGAAGTCTCTATAAATGTGATTGTGCTGGCATACTGAAAATACATTATCATTAATAATACACACACAAACACACACACACTTCACATTTTCCACCAAATTCTAGTCAATTCTCTCCTTCATCTTTCTCACATATCCTTGTTTTCTGTTGTACTCTGAATTGTTTCATTATATGCTTCTTTATAGGACTTATTTAAGTATCTTCAGTGGTGTGGTGCAATTTTACATCAATATGAGGACCTAGAAGATCTTTCAGTAATCTCAAAGGCCCATAATGAAATGCTTATAGAAAGATTGCACATACTCAGATTCAGAATTACTAGCAGGGATGCACCTTTAATGTTTTAATGAAAGATAACAAACATAAAAGAGGCTGTATTTCATATATTGTAGTATTTCTTTCATGTTCTCCTCTTTTGTGTAACCTTTCATTCACTCTTTGTCCCCCCACTGCAGAAATTTTTCATCCAATAGTATTTGCATAGGTTTGATGATGAACTTTCTTTCTTAGGTATTGTTGGCTGCTTTTGGAATAGACTGTCTCTCTGTTGCCTTGCTGCTGCTTCATGGAGTGATTTTAAAGGGCTCTTTATGTTTTTTGGAGAATCAGAAAAAATAAATAGGCAATCACAAAGCAAATGGCCTGAAAGAGGTTTTTCTCTTTTGTGTAAAATACAAGGATTAGTATATGAAAAAATACAAGAGAGAGAGTGCGTGCAGTTCATGAAAGAACTCAAAATGAAATAAACAAAGAAAACTATCTCTGTTCATATCCCTAATTGCTAACAGTATTCTATCAACAAGAAAAGAACCAATACATGTTGAAGGTTGTGAGCTGTTCCTGCCCCCCACACACATACACACACTATTACAGTGAAAACAGAAATGTGACATGTGTGAAGGAAGAACCTCTATTTCCAAATAAACTCTCCATGAAAGGCACAGCCATGAATATAAGGGTTTTAAACCTACCTGAAGTGGCCAGACAGGTACAGCAACCTCGCTCTCCTAGGTTCCATGTTCATTTGAACTGAGACTATGGAACTAGCTTACTCCTCTCAATTTGTATAGATACCACATTTTCTTAACAAACAAATAGAACTACATGCTCTCCTGAACATAAATTCTTGGGTAGACAGAGCAGAATTTGTTTGGTAAAAATTACTTTATAAATATGATACACATCCACAACTATGATGGACAAGCTAGAGGAAACTAAAAAATAATAACGTCATACCAAGTCCACATGTTAAATCACCTAAAAATCAGAATATCAGCAGCATATCACATATTTTGAAGAGGCCCCAAATCCTATTATATAAGTATTGCACATTGATAATACAACTTACATAATGTCACAGGCAAGAGAACATAATTCAAGAGCCTTATGCCTGTCCCATTGTTTGTCCATCTCCTGAATAATCAGTTTTATTGCATGCAATCTGTAGGAGCCCAAGGACAGAAGAAGGAAGTCTTTAATTACCAAAAATCTCCATTGCCAAGTGATATTACTTGCAGAGAGAGATTTTTTGGTGAGTGAAGACTTCTTTCTTCCATCCCAGGCTCCCACAGTTTTTATGCTATGACATTAATAATGTGGAACTTCGATGAGCCATGAGACAGATGAGGAAATCTCTGATTACAAAAAAGCTCCCCCTGACAGTAATGTCAACACCCTTCCACAATCATAACCCACACAATAGAATTTTGGTAAAGGAATACTGCAAACAAATATAAGCAGTAATACGTTTCCTGTGGTTCGGCAAATTTAGGAAACATTCATATCTTGATCCTCAGCAATATGATTGATCCTCTAGATTTGTCTTCTGCTAGAGCCACATTCCAGTGCAAATCCTATGTGCAGAATTATTTTGGTGCAAAGCTAATGCAGTACAGCCTGCCCTGTATGAGAAAGCTTGTGAGCAAACTTCGTAATAGTTTGGGTCAGCTGTTTGATTTATTTATGTACGCTTGAAGCCAAAACCTATTCCCATCATACTTTTATTTTAATAGTCCAATTCCTTCACAGGACTGTCATTTGCAGCACTGAAACCCCCAGGGGCTGCTGTGGCCCTGAATATAAATGTGGCCAGAGCATGTTTGTGACTTTTGCCTCCTTATTCCTTTTCAATATCTTTTTTCATACTTACCAGAGCTTTATTGGCAGCTGGTAAACTGCAAACAGTAGGTCTCAATATTCTTAGTTTATAGGTAACCAGTTAACTTCACTTTCAACAAGTTATAACTACAAAGCTATATTTCATTAAGACACATGAATTTGCAAATTTAACAACATTTCAGCAACTTTTACCTTACTTTCACTATCATAAATCAGAAAATAACAGCTGTAGTTATTATGTGAAACACCATTTTTGTGTTACAGTCGGAGTTCATCCATAACATGCAACTAAACTAAACACAAAATAAAATAGCCTTTTAAGAGTGGCTGATGTGTTTGCTTTATTTTATTTCATTTTTTGTTTCAGTGGTATTTATTTAATTCATGCCATGAAATTAGTTTTAAGAGATGTGTGCCCAGGCTGAACCTCTGCCAGTTTCTTGTGAGGTGGAGTATCCACTGGGTAATTAAAAAAAAAGATATTATGTCTACAATATGCTTACAATTCATTAAAATATACAGGGCAACTATGTGAGTGCATAGCAATACATGACCACACACAGACAGACACAAGAAAAATCACATTTGCTTGCTCAAAATGCATGTGGATAGGCTGTCTTATTAGAAAGGAGAAGAAGGTATCTGACTGCAGAGCCAGCGTTTGGAAGCATGGCTTCCCTCTCTGGATCCCAGAAAAGCTAGGCTGTGTAGTCTTGAGAGAAAGCTGTACAGTCCTGGGATGCCTCCGGAAGAAGGGAACGAGTGCTTCTGATACTTTTTATCTAGTAAACCCTGGAAATAGTTGTCGCAAGTCAGAACTGACTTGATGGGATGTAGTTATTATTATTGTTGTTTATGCCATGTAATTTCACTATGCACCCAGACTCCCAACATAAATAGCATTTTTTAAAAGGCTGCATTATAAAAGCATGCATAGCTAGACCATCTGCACACATGCTTTTAATGAATAGGCAAAAGCTCGAACCATTCCCTTTGGTTCCCTTTCAATAGCTTGTGACCTTTGCCAAGTTCCACATTACTTTCAAAATTAATGCACTGGATAAGTGCAATGAATAAACTTCTTAGAAAGCAAACCAATTTCTTCAGCATCACCCATCAACATGAATATATTTTGTCTTTATGCTTAGAATAATGACTTTTTTCCAAGCCAAATGTAAAACTGTGTTAATGTAGTTCCATTGCAAACCCTAAAAACACTGTAAATTACCCTGCTTAATGGACTTTAGAATTTATTTAGCTCTCCCAGTTGAAAGCTTCAGAGCTCCAAGAGGACAGACTCAAATGGTTTATTCCTGAGGAAACTAATATGCACATACGCACAAACACACACACATACAATTTTACTCACCATTTTGAGAGTTTACTGAATTTCTAAAGACAATTTTTTCAGAATTGTTGTTGTTCATGACCTCATGGGCCACAGTACGCCTGGCTCTTCTGTCATCTGCCATCCTCTGTAGTCAGCCCAGAGCTACAACCACTGCATCAACAATGCCATCTAACCATCTCATCCTCTGCTGCCCTCTTCTCCTTTTGCCTTCAATCTTTCCCAACACCAGTGTCTTCTCCAGTGAGTCCTCTCTTCTCATTTGATGGCAAAAATACTTCAGCTTCAGTATTTGTCCTTCCAAGGAGCAGTCAGGGTTGGTTTCCTTCAGGACTGAATGATCTGATCTCCTTGCAGTCCAGGGGACTCTCAAGAGTCTTCTCCAGCACCACAGTTCAAATTCAGTGCCATTGAGATTCTCTGAGACAGACTCTGAAGCACCTCACTGCTCTATAGGAAAATTCAAGGACCCTTGTGAAAACTGGAACTTCCATGGTGTAAACCTGTTTGCTGTCTCAACTAATTCTACTTCTCACTCTAATCCTTCAAGCAAATGACTGAAAAGGATTGTGAATGAAAATCAACTGTTGTTTTCACTGGAATATTTCCTACTGCTACACAAATAAACAGTTGCAACAAAAACAATAACCACTCAGCCATCTGTCACTCTGCGAATTGACCCAAGTAGGTTTATGTGTCCTCAAAACAGAAATTAGTGTATTACGTAGAAGGAAATTATATCTTTCTTGTAACACTGGACATAGTCTCTTGGGAAGAACATCTGGATTCTCCCCAACCAGAAATAAGTAACAACTTCTTAAGGGGGGGGGGGGGATCTAGCAAAACACATTAGCAAGAAAAAGTTGCTTAATTCTATCCTGAGTGCTCTCCAGCATATTTTCTAATATTTTGAAGCCATATACAACCAAATTAGGTTTTTCAACTTCCTGTCATAGTAGTCCCATGGATAAATAGGTCCTTCTGGACAATTAAGCAATGTCATTCAAACCTGATAGAATTATGCCCAAGTTGCTACAGCAACTTACATAAGATCTAGATTCAAAGCAACCGGAATCTGTTATTTATAAAACTATAGTGTGCTTGCAAAGATTTCAGACAACTATACTTACCATGAATACCTAATTGCCTTGTTAAAAAACAAATGTGTTAATAATAAAAGCCCACTCCTTTATGTGATAGCTAATCTGGCACATTTTAGGCAGGCTAGGTTTTACAAACTAATGGTTTATTATCCATTTTATGTGACAGCCAGTAGCTTCTGACCTATAAAATAAGGACCTCAAAAAGGTCTTATCAAAAACAGCTCCACTCAGGTATAATAAAGTAAAGACCATAGATTCCTTACTGAATCCATTTAACCTATTTCAGGTTTGTTTTTCTACCATCTTTACCAAGCATTCTTGTCTTTTCTTTTGTTTGGTGAATCCTATCTTCTCATTATATATCCAAAGTATTGTTATTCAGTTATATCATTTTAGCTTCTGATGACAGTTCAGGCTTGATTTGATCTAAGATTCACCAATTTGTGTTTCATGTGGTCCATAAAGTTCTCCTCTATTGACAAAATTTGAATGAATCAGGTTTTCCCTGGCAGCTAACTTTCATTTTATACCTTTCACAACCATCCATAATCAAAATTTTACAGTCGCGGTGATCTTAACTTTGGTCTCCAGCAAGGATCATTTCCAGTTCCTACCAACTCTCATTTCCTTTCTCTTAAAAAAAATCAATAGCCTCAGTTTAGGTTCACAACTGAATTAAGACATAGAAAGTCTAATGATTTTGATTTCTTTGTTGCCAAGATAATGTAGCCAATGTATATTGGTAATATGTTTTATAGGCTGTCCTCTTTTCATCATTGCTGCTCAGCTTGCTTGCCCTCATCCACTCATGAGTCCAGCGTGAGTTCACCAATAGCCTCAGTTTTTGCCCAGATTCCCTGATTGGCATATTGAACAAAAGGGAGTCAGCGATTTTTTCATCTATTCCATTCTGACTGCCCACAAGACTTATGGGCAGATTAGAGGCATCTTCTGAGTTTAAACAGGAAACAAACAGGGCAGGTAATGTGGAAGGAAGGATAGAAAGCAGTGAATTCCACTGGTCACCATTGGTTATGGGATGAACCTCCCTGGGTGCTTTGGCTATTGGGGTGGATCAAACTTTGAGGATGATCAAGGCCATGACTGACTTTAAATCACGAGATCTGGGTTAAGAGGCAAGTAGCCCAATAGCTACTCTTCAAAAATTTATCTGCCTTCATCCTCACTGGAACTATAAATTATGACCTGTTGGTGTGACAGTTAACTCCTGAAAATGGTGGCTGCATCCACATCTAATGTCTCGGCTTTGACTTTTCCACTTTGAGCAATCTTACTAGGTGTCTGTCTAGTCTTCCTGATGGTACTGATATCAGTTCCCCAGGCACACTCAGTCCTCACCACATTAAGGTTTGCATCCAAAACAAATATACAAATATAAATTTGTCTATGATGTAGCTTTAAATTGAGTTATAGAATGGAATAATGGATATTTATTTACAGCAAATATATATTTGTTAAGTCTAAAATACATGAATCCTATTAATTTTCTTATATTTAAAGGAAAGATAATGCTCTTGGCGCTTCTCTATACTGGCCTTCCCAGGCCAGTGTAGAGTGGGTTTTTTTAAAAGCTGCTGGAAGTCAGAGAAAGAAGCAAAATGCTGTTTGTTGTGATCCCTGAATGCAGAAAGCATTTTGCTCCTCCAAAGGACCCAGCTTCTCAGCTGATTGATAATAGAGTAGACCATACTGCCAGCAACTCAATGCCAAGTGTCAGGTTAACTAACCTGACAACCCTGAGGACTAGCGGCCTTGGCGAAGTCCACAGGGAAGGGTGATGGTCTCCAAGTGGATATAGTCCCACTTTAATCCATCTTGATGGAGGGCAGCAGCTTCATCAATACTGACCTGCGGCCAATGAGGACTTTGTGTGCCAAAGGGCTTAGGATCAGAAAGTGACTTGTGGAACTGGATCAGTGGTATGGGGGTTATGCTGCGATGTGGAAGGCAGATAAAAGGCCACTGCATTATATTCTCAGGATAGTCTTCATGGCTGATTGCCATGAGGATCGTCAATATTGGGAATCAGATTCAGCAGCAGCAGAAGAAAGGACCAAGCTTCTCATCTGGTTGGGGAAACCTGATCAGCTAAGAAACATATGCTTTACACTGCCCCTGAGGGGGCTGGGGCAGCACTTTCAGTGGTAGCAGTACTTCTGAACTGATTCTCCTCAGCTGATGAAGAAAGGGCTCCTCCAATTATTTGAGAAGCAGATGGATATGCTGCAGCCAGAAATGTTGGGGTAGCCTACTCAAATGATCATGGGAATTCCCCCACGAGATAGTTCCCAACAAAGTCATGTTATGAATAACAAATTATATAGATCTGCAGAGCACAGCATCCAGTGGGGTTCGTTTTTCCCCTATTTGTGCAATTTTAATTTTTAAACTGTTTACTCAGAAGAAATCCTTTCTGAATAATTTTTCAACCAAGACTCTAAATGTCTGCTGATTCTTAGTCATGTTTATAAATGAATGCATAGACACATTTGTTATGTATGGGATCTTCAGAAGTTTAATTACACAGCAGTGAGACTGTAATTGCAAGTCACATAACAAGGTATTAGATTTGTCACATGAGTGGTAGTAAATGCACTGCAACTTGTCTTTTAAGTGTTCTCTCTCACACACTCTCCTTTGAGCAGTAGGTTTTTGTGGACTGAGTTGGGATTAGTTCTATTAATCTTCCTCATGCTTTGTCTTCCCCAAATGTGCATTTTATTACCCTATATTTGTTTTACTAAATCTCAAGAACTATATTTGCTCTGTCTCACTAATCTAAGATCTACATTGCAATGGTTTGTACCATGAAAACATAAGCAGGATCTTCACTCCCCATCTGTGCAGACAGTAGCATAGGAACTATTTGCCTTCAAACACAGTAGAACCTTGTATAACAAATGCATCATACAACAACAAAAAAATCATACAACGAAGAGAATTTTGGAACAAATGGGTGCATTGTACAATGAAAATCTCTATGGGAAAATTGTACAATGAAAATGTTCTTTGCACGATTTTTTCCATAGAGATTTTGTTGTATGATTTTTCCCATAGGGATTTTCGTTGTACGGTTTTTCCATAGAGATTTTCATTGTACGATGCATGCATCATTCAACGAAAATAATCATATAACAAAGTGCCTTGTGGAACCAATTATTTTTATTATATGAGGTTCTACTGTATCCTAGAAGTGTGACAATATAGGGGGTTGAGATTTTTACCAGCTTGTACTCAAACAAGAATAAGAGCCATTGTCCTATTGGCTTTGAGAGTAAACTGTTCTGTTTGTTCAAGTAAATAAGTAATTTGAAAGAGAGATGTGTAAATATCCTTTAGTCATAAATCAAGAAACAAACAAACCAGATGCAGCTCCTTATACTTTCTGGCTGTCCCTTATAGTTTAATGTATTTGTAACTAAAGCTGGCATTTTGTGCCAAAAAGTCAATTTTATTACTCATATTTATTTATTTATTTACATTTAGCCCATCCCCCATCCTCTAGCAAATTGGAAATGAGTGAACCCAGATCATCCCATAAGGGGAAGTCAGGACATGCTCTCAGTTACACAAAAGGCATAACTATTGGAAGAGAAGTACTGTTGCTATGGAGATTTCTGAATTCATGGCAGCTTGTTCCCAAAAGGAACACATTTTGCATAACTGTGTAAGAGGATATCAGCCACTCAGAAAGAAGTCCCACTGTACGACTCTCACTAGTAGCTCATCTAAGAGATGAAGGAAACACAAGGGTGGAAGAGATAAAATGTAGCCTCAACTATTTTTATAGTTCAGTTCCATGGACTGTGGAAACGCTGGGAAGAATTATCATTCAGGATAGTGGAAAGTCAATGGGAACAGGTGAAGTAGTTTGGAAAATATGAATTGCTACAACCAGGCCAACGAAGAATATTTTCTAGAAATGGTGTTTTGTAATTCAATCCTAGTTAGTTAGTTAGTTAGTTAGTTAGTTAGTTAGTTAGTTAGTTTTTGTTTGTTTGTTTGTTTGTTTGTTTGTTTGTTTGTTTGTTTGTTTGCTATACTTCCACAAAATTGGTCTTTCCTGTTGTCTAAAGCAGAGACAGGAAGCAACTTTTGGGGATTCCATGTTTGATGACACCACTGGAAGCATGCCCAGTGATTATATGCCAGCAGAACAGTCTGGGTGCTTTGAGCTTAAAAAAAAGTAAGATTTCCATCTCTGCTGTATGGACTCTGCACGCCAAGCCTATAAGAATCCGACCCCCAACACTAATACATCCGGCCCACAAAGCCCTCGCTGCTCACAGGGTTACTCCCGGAGCAACGAGGGCTTCGTGGGCCAGATGAATTGGAGTCAGAGCAAGCCGTAGTTTGGGCACCCCTGCTATAAGACATCATCTTTCGCATCTTATCCCATTTGGAGTAGCAAGAGTGTTCCCCCAAGGTCCACACTATAAGTGTGGTGGCAACAATGCCAGTGAAAGAAAAGTATCAACCCTGCCAGAAAATCAAGAAGTATAAAGGAAAATAGGGTTTCATATAGCAGTCCTGTCTCCTCTCCTTTCCGTAGCAGTGGCATCTAACTATACAATCTAACTATGCACAGAGGTGGTGGGGAGAGTCCCTGAAGAATCATCCCCAAACCACTCATCATTTTGACTGGCAATACACTACTACATGATAAATATGGAGTAGCATATGGAGCTTTATCTGTTAGCTCTGCAGAAATACTGTCTCTTACATGACGAGACAGTAAAAGACAACAATGACACACCACAGTTTTGCAAGAAATACACCATGCAATAATTATTCAATTCTCAGTTAAGCTTTTGCGACAAACTTCATTTCTGAAGATGGGGAGGGGAAATGCAATTAGGACTTTAATACAAACCATTTGTTCCAAGCATGATCAGGGCTGCGTCTTCTCAATTTAATGCCTACAAATTATTTATCTCATTATTTATCTACATGTTTGTTTTTGGAAGGACATCTTTTTGTGCCCTGGAGCGACTTTATTCATTAGTGCTTCAGAAAGCATGTCCTATTTCATTATGTTTTAATCTTCAGAGTTGTTCATTTGCATTTCATTTCTTGCAATAGTAAAAACATTAACAGTAGGGAAAATGTCTTGTAAATATTAATATGAAAATGATGGTCATGCAAACGAGTGGGCATTCCAACAGTAATTACCTTTATTCAAGGCAGGAGATTTATAAGACAACTGCAAATGGAGAAATAGTCTAAAGACAGGATCTCAGTTCCTTCACAATATTGTTGTTTCTTGAGAATGCTACATGCCCAAATCTAGTACTGGAGGAGTGGTTCCCAGTGATGGGATTCCTTCCATCAATGAATTAGAAGAGGTCTGTCTTCCCTACCCCTGCATCATTTTGCCTGCTATTAAAAAGCATGGTACCAGTGTAACTATGGATTGAAAGCAAAAGGAGAAGGGGTGGCAAAGTTAGATAGCATTGTTGATGCAGTGGCTGTAGATCTGGGCAGACTGCAGAGGATGGCAGATGACAGAGGAGCTTTGCATGCTATGGTCCATCAGGTTGCAAAGGGTTGGACTCAACTGTGCTACTGAACAACAACTATGGATTTAGGCTATAATTTATATATATATTAACATGCATTAACCATCAAGATGCTATTTTAGAGGTGCAAATGAATACACCTGTGATATTGTTTCACTAGCCGAAATAACATTACACATGTCATTTCTGGTAGGAGTCCAAAGAAAACATTATAGCTTCTGAATGGGTTCTTGAACCAGGAACTATATTTGGCAAAGTGATTGTAGCCCTATGTGCTTGTTCTGTGTCAAATATGAGCAAAGTTAGATAACTGCTGTTAAAGATCTGATTTTGAAAACCAATCCCATTTTCCCCAGTGTTCATACTTGGGCAAGTTAGGAAGTTATTTTCAAAGGCCAACCACAACTTCTTTGAAAAGAAATGACTCCTGTTACAAGTTTTTTTATGTCCGAACTTGATACATCCTGTGTTTAGAAGATACTTATTTCCAATAGGAAATTTTTCATAAAGCCTGGCCACAGATGCTCACTGTCTTCAATCCCAAAGCCATTGCCCAAACTTCTTGCCAGTACTTTAGGAAACAAATGAGTCTTATTAAGGTGAATGTGGCTTACATCTCAGTGAGATAATACTGCAGTGTAGGCATAAGTGTCTGAATGATAAACACATAGAAATAGTAGCTGTGCAATGGGCAGAATAAGACAAGAGAAAGGAGGTAAAGAGAGAGAAGCCACAGAAAGATAAGATGAAAGAGAGAGAGAGAGAAGTACTGTGGATTGATAGAAAAGCCAAAGGAGAGAGAAAAGTCACAGAGTGGCAAAGATAGGAAGAGAGGTAGCACAGTGAAACAGAAGGAAGGGGAGGGTGGGGGAGGAGAAATTGAGAGGGGCCACAGAATGAGGGAAGAATCCCTTAGAGAGTGGAGGTAGAAGAGAACTGATTTTAAAATGAGCCAATTCTGGGATTTTCCCTTACTTGGTACCTTTTTTGTGATCAGCACAAGAAAAAGGATTGTTATCCTTCCCCAAATCTGCAAGCAGGGAAACAAATCTCAGGGTGAATGGCTCTTGAAGAGGAGAAAGGTTGTTGTTGGTTTTTTCATGCATGAAGTGGGATGCAAGGACTAGCATGGATAGAAGCTATTTGGTGAAGCAGCTAAGGGAAAATTGGTTTATTTTCGTGCCAGCTGTGAATGGCCTGATTATTATCAACCCAGTTTTATCAGAATGTGTTTGCTTACCTGGATCTCTCCTGTGGCCATTTCCACAATTATCTGGCTCAGAGACAATTCCAAAACTCTCTCCCAAGCCTTGCCTGCTTCAAGGAGAAACCCCCAGGTATTAAATGCAGTTGACGTGGCAACCCTGAGGGCAATCTTTGGCTTACTCGATGCTGGGAATGTTACTTACTAAGCAAACACATTTCACTGAAGGACTTTCCTGGCATACCTAAAATTTCTGTGAATCTATCAAAAGGAAAAAATTACTATAAACTCAGGTTAGATAAAAGAAGTAGATAAACCATGCAAGTATTATTATCTTTCTTCCTTTGTTCATATCAGAACATTGCAAATTTAGAATTATGGACACATTTGAAATATAAGAAAAATTCAAGACAAATTAAAATGTTAAAATGATTAGGCTGTTTTTTATCAGAAGGAGGCTATTTCAGTAGCATAATTTTAACATTTAGTAGATCTTTTCTCCATGTAATGGGACATAAATTGCATGCACATAAATTCTGCATTGATTGAATTGATCTGTAATCTCAAAAAATGAATTCTTTATCCAAGAAGTTCCATTTTATCTTTGTATTTTGCTTAAAAGTCTATTAAGTGACTCCCAAACAGTCCAGCCAAAATTTTGTCCTGGTGGGAGACACTATTTGGCATTCATCCATTTAGCAAAGTACGGTATGTTGTTTTTGCTCTCCAAGCTTTAGCCTAGCTTGTTTTGGTTTAATATTTACAGCTTGAGATGTATACAGAAAACTTTCCCTTAATTTTAGCCATCATCTAGGCATTGGTGGACACGAAATGAATCGATTTGGTGCTGTATCACTATTTGCTAGCACTTCTTGAAATTCTTCCAGAGTAGCAATGCCAGCCAAATAATAGGCTTTTTCCGGGGGGGGGGGGTAGGTTTTCTGCAGCCCATAATAATCCTGCATGATTCACTAAGACCTACATCTACTTGTCTTAGCATGTGATGATTCATACCATACAGCACCAGCATATTCTGTTGTGGAATTCTTGTCATTGTTCAGTTGCACAGTTGAGTCCGACCCTTTGCAACCCCATGGACCACCACATGCCAGGCTCCTCTGCCATCTCATCCTCTGGCATGCACCCCAATCTGAACCATCCAGATGGAGGTGGACATGGAAGCCTCCCCATTGAGTGGAAAGCACTATGAGTACACTTGGGTATCTGCTGAGCAATGGCATAGACCCAGCCAATTCTTCCAGTCCAGAAGTGTTGCACTGTAAGCTTGCTGATGACCAAAATGAGTTTTATTAATACCATTATAAATACTTATAAAAATGTTTCAATCTGAAGACTTTCCATTGAAAAGCATACAAAATAGCATGAATGATTGAATAAAGAAGCAGTGCAACCTCAACATAAAAAAAAAATACAGCCAAGATGTGATGTTGACAGTTCCAGACCTTTAAGCCAAGCAAGTCTCTCTGGGGAGACCATTACATAATCAGGCCACCACAACATCGAATGCCCTCTCTTTAATCACCAACCACTTCACTTAATAAAGAGAGGAGGACTTCCAAGAAGGACCTCCAAGGATTATTATGCAGTCCAAGTAGGTTACTGTAAGAGAGGAAGAATTTTATGTTTAACAGAATAAACATCTAAGAATAAACCTGGCTGGGACTCCATGCCATGATGAAGCCTGAAGAAGTAACCATGAGTTTCATAACAGCTTGCAAAGTCTGGAATTTTTAAAGTGACCTAAAAAGGTATCGTCTCCCTCCTGCATTTGTTTGAGAATAAAGAGAGACACAGTTCTTATGGAACATTTCATTAAGTAGTACAAATTTCAGATTCTTAAGCTAGCTGTCACAGGTGCCAGCAGCTATGCTAGCAGAGAGATTCTGGGAACTATGATCCTTTCCAAAAATTGTCCACTAAAAAATTATCCAGCAAATACATCCTGGAATATGTGTGTAATATGCCATCAAGATACCTGAACTGTACTAGCCCTAATACAGTTTTCAAGGTATGTTATTTAAGGAGTGGTTTCCATTAGCTCCATGAGTTTCCTTGGAGAATAGGGACTTGAACCTATATCTCTGGAGTCCTAAACCATCACTCTATCTGCTAATCCACATTGGGAAACACCCAACACTATTTATCGAACATGTTATGAAAAAAGAATAAACTTGGCAAAATACCACCTGGGATTAGAGCTAATGACAATTCAGAGATCAGGGTTTATCATTTTGAATCTCTGAGTTTAATAGTAGTGGCAGAATCCCTGCTATCCATTTCTTTCACTTTCTGTGACCATGAATTTTGATAGAAAGGTGATACTGAGACAATCTCTGCACAAATCCCCTAAACCACTGGTGTTATGTTTGAAGTAGCAATTTGTACATTTAAATAAGAAGCCTCTTCATAAACTGGATATCCCTTTTTCTGAATGCACAGTCTGGTTGAGAGCATTTTGAGAAGTTTAAATGTGGCTAGCCACAGAGCATCTGCAGTAGTATAACTGCTTCAGCATCTCAAATCATAATACTGTGCACAAATCTCATGCTTCTCTTTAAGAAGTAAATAGAATTACCTGCCTCAAAGCAGTGCTCGCCCACCAGTTTTATGTCAATAACTATATTAATTCTGCCTCAGAAGTCATCCTTCCCACCTTTCTTTCCAATTCTTTTCCCCTTTGCTGCCTCTTGGCATGCATATACATTTATCTAGCTTACAATAATTACATGTTAGCAAAGCAATTCCAACTTGCAGTGACTCTTTCCTGGGTTTTCCAGGTATAGAATACTGTATTCAGAATATTTACCCTTCCCTTCTCCTAGGGTCACTCTGCTACCAATGTACAGCTTGCCATAGGCTGTACAGACTAGTTCTTTTCCCATGGTACACATTTGAGGATCAAACTCCCCACCTCAGCTATTTACTTAGGTCAACGTGTGTTAGGAAAAAAATATCAGAGACACATCCTTTTCCTTTTCAGCTGTGTTATGAGTTCCTGGAACTACAACTGCCATCAATCTGGAGTGCTTTTGTTTAGCAATAACAATTGCTTCCTTTTACATCCATCACAAGATGATAAGCCAGGTCCACCGCTGTTCAGAGTAAACTGGACAGTTTAAAAGGTCTGACACAAATAAAAAGAGATGAGAATAATATCTGTGACTTTCCTCTGCAGTTCATAACCTAGATTCTTTCAGTTTGAGCTTGTACTGTGGTATCTATTGATCTTCTCCTGTATGCTGCAGTTGCTTTACAATCTGAAACACAAACTGAATACCAGCAACATTTTGGATCACTGGAAAATGCCTTCTGCATTGAAAAATTAAAAATACACCAGAAATAAATAACTGAGCAGCATCAAGCAAATTAACACATAGTATTCTTAACTCATTGTTGACTACATATGCTGGGTCTTACAGATCATCAAAGTGCGATCTTCAAACAAACCTCTGAAAACTTAACCAAGTTTTTCAGACGTTTCTCCTCATTGGCTCTCTCAGGGCAGGTCCACATGATCAACTAACGTGACAAGAATTTGGGGGGTTTTGTGTGTGTTAAATTTCACTGTGCCTGTGACCTTGAAAATGAAGGTTGAAAGAGATGAATTGACAGAGACAGTTTGGTTCTAGCCGCTGGCTGATCCAAGGAGCAATACATAAAGAACATGCGACATGAAAAACAAGATGTAGTTATATCCCATATACAAAAGCTAACAGGCTACGAATTGAATCTTTCTTTAATAGTGGTGAAGGGACACTATTTCCATCTGAAAGATACACACCTGAGAATAGCAAACACAGAACCAGGCTGCTTAGCCCACAGCTCCCCACCACCACTTATTTATTCATTATTTATTTATTAGTTCAAATTTATATTGCCGCCCACTCACCATGGCGACTCAGGGCAGCTTACAGACAGTATAATACATTACATTTCATTACAATACAATATGTTGGGGTGGGCACAGAGGGAGGGGCGGCAAAGTCCTCATCCTGCCCCGGCTTCTTCCTCCCCTGGCAGTTGGCGCAGGCACAGGAGGAGGGGCGTCACTTCACATCACAGAGCTGTTGCCTCCCAGCATTTGCCATTTGAGCTGGTTGGTTCAGTCTGCCTAGTGCCAGGCCCTAGGTTATGTTCCATACAGGCTAATATAAACTTCAGACCTGAAAGACCCCAGGCACAGATCTGCTATTTCAGATTACTCTTTCTAAACATGCCTACCCGAATCTGTCGGCCTTCATTATAGAATAAGTTGATGCAACCATAAGGCAAACTAACCCAGCCAAGGCCCAAACCTTCCTGGCTTCAGAGTCTTGGAAACAGATAGTTTCCCTGGCACAATACATGCTCCAACTTGAGACACCTATTCACTATAGGGCATTTATGCTAGCCTGCTATCAGTCTCTTCCTTCTACAGTTCTGAAGGGACAATTTCAAAGGACACCAATGTCAGAGAGACAAAGCCCATGTGACACCAGACAAATCGAAACCACAGAACATGTTCTATGCATTTGCCCTTTTTATAGAGACATCCAGAACAAGTTCATATCCCTGCTGCTCTGCAAGGATCCTGGCCAGTCAAATGGCACATACACCAAGCGGCAGTTATCTGATGGAAGCCCCACTTTCACCTATAACACTGCCAGGTTCGGTGCTGCAGTGTATAGGATCAAAAGAAGATTTCTGGTGGGCATTTCAGCTAAATAAATTACTAATGCTACACTGTGGGCTTAAAGTGCTGCAGAGTTTTTGTTTTTGTGTTTTTGTTTTTGCTTTCTAATATTGTAGGCTTAGTCAGTAATCTTAAATACAGTAATACCTCAGATAACGTTTACCTCAGATAACGCTAAAATCGCATAACGTTAAGTAATCTGGGGAGGAGAATTGGATCGAATAACGTTAAGGTCCTATGGGATGTATCGGATAACAACCGCTAAAGCCTGTGCGGTTACAATGTATCTCTATGGAGCTTTAACGTTATCCCATAGGATTTTAACATGCATCGGATAACATTAAAAATCGGATAACACCAAGACTTGTGGAACCAAGTCTTAGCATTATCTGAGGTATTACTGTACTAATATATTACTCCTTCAAATCTGAGAAGAAATGCTCCTCTTAAAATATATTTTAAGTCTCCTCATTTTAACTTGTTTCTTGCTGTACTATGCTGTGCTAGTTGGACCGTAATAAAGATTGATTTGATATGCTGATGCAACGCTAAAATATTATCTTTGATAAAAAAAAAAGACTTGTCAAAAAGATGCAAGCAAAATACTATCCCCAATTTTTGGTATTTTTAGATGGCTATGGTATCCTTGTTATAGCCCTCTAAATCTCTCACAGAATTTTCCCTAAATCAGATGATGTTGGCCTTAGATTTATGCATCAGTCATTTTGCCTTTACCCTTTCTAAAATCAGTCACAGAGGAGCATCTTAAAGACAAAACAGAAGCTTTTCAGAGAGAAGAGTAAGAAGCTTTTCAGCAAGAAACAGGCCACCTCAGATTCCTCTGTGGAGACGGTCCCTTTGACTAACAGTAGGGCTGGCTCTTCTTCCTAGAACTGTGACAGAAAGAATAAATCTGGTTTCACTGCTTTTCTTTCATAAAGCCACTGTAAAGGCTTACAATTAACCAATTAAATTCTTATTCTTGGAAAAGCAATGACAACAAAGCAGTCTAGGGCATAACTGCCCTAGTGAGAAATGAAGAGTCGCTAAAATCTGACAGCACATTCGGTCATCTGGTGTGATTTGCTGTTCACCACCGCCCGACACCAGATTCCAGATGCTGCTCTCGCCCAGTCCTGCCTGAGGAGAGACAGCCACCACCGCTCGGACTTCTTCGCCTGGCTGCCGGAGGCATGGGATCTTGCTCCCACCGGCCCCAACATTGCCGGCCTCGGCCTCGGCAGGGTGCCGCGCAGCTGTGGGGAGCAGCCAACCAGCATAGGAACTCTGCTTCTGCCTCCGCTACCACCAGACTCTTCTCTCAGCCGGCCTCGGCTTCAAGAGAATGCAGCACAGCTGTGGGGAGCGGACGGCCAGCATAAAAACTCTGCTCCTGCCTCCACCACCACTGGACTCTTCTCTTAGCCAGTCTCGGCCTCGAGAGAATGGAGTGCAGGTGTGTGGCATCTGACTGGTAGTTAGAATGTATTATATTATGTTATATTGTGTTGATGTGATATCTTTTGTAACTGTAATTTGTAGCTGATACCTTGATACTTTGATACTCTGTTTCTTGGTTCTAGACCCACTTGACTGTATCATATTGTAGTGCTTGATATACTTGACTGCACTGCATTATGTTGCTATATTTATATTATGTTACTGTATTTCTATTTGACATTGTAATACTGTGATATATGTTGCTTTTTGATATTGTAATACTGTGATATATATTGCCCTATAGTATGTTAGCTGCTCTGAGTCGCTTCGGCGAATAGAGCAGCATACAAATCTAAATAATAATGATGATGATGATGATGATAACTGCAAATCACCAATAAGATTCTGGCCAATATCTGTTAAAGTCATAAGCAACTATAAGATTTATTTATTTAGTGCTTCAAATACAGTAGTAGCATTTGTTGACTAATAGGCAAACATATCTAAGACATTCTTGTCATTATGTTACTATATTGTTCGTATTTTGGAGAGCAAAAAGAAAGCAAAAAGGCTTTTTGAAATACTGTATTCTTAAATGTTACCAAATACTGATGGTTCAGTGGTTTACTGGGTATATTAGAAATGTGGTAAAGTTAAAGGAATACAGTTCTATAGCAGCTCTTTTCATAGAAAAGCAAGGTTCAAAATAACGTTCCCTGAATAAAATGTCAAAGTTGCTGAAGGAAATATTATGTAAAAGCTCTTTTAAAAATATTATGTCAAGAGGGTAGTCTAGAATATGCCTTCCTTCCTTTATTCCTTCAGCATGTTTCTCACTACCTTATATAATTCTTGGTGTTGGATATATTTTTCCCAAACACTCCAAACTTATAAAACCAGGGGTTCTCCACCTATGAGGTGTGGGCTGCATTTGGTCCATGGCACCATATAATCCAGCTGCCAACCTCGCTCCACCCACCCCCACAGCCACTGCTGCTGGAATCAGCCACAGAATCATTTACGGTTGTCATAAACATGTGTACAACAGCTGCAAATGAGTCCACAGCCATTGTAAATGCATTTACAACTGCTGTGGATGCATTTGATGGCAGCGTTTATGGCAGGAGGAACCACCAGTCCGGCCCACTCATCTGTCTGAGGGGCCATCAGCAACAATAGATTATGCATCTGCTAGTCACCCATCTGTTAGATACCCATCACAGGGGATTAAATATTAGCGAAGGGTTTCTGGGATATTATCAAATTTGATACACAGATTGCTATATGCTGCTGGATATTTTATATATTATATTACAACCTTCCTCCCAATTCGCTTTGTTTTTATTTTATTTATTTATTTATTTAGATTTATATCACCGCCCACTGGCCATGGCGACTCAGGGCGGTTTACAATCAGAAAAAAAAAAAGAAAAAGAAAAAAACATACAGCACAAACAGCTAAAATCCATTCCTCCTCCCGGCCAGAGGATGTTAGGCTTATCCTTCCCTGGACAGGTAGGGCCCAGGATTAGGAAGTGGAAGCTTCCACCTAAAAACCTTAAAACTGTTAAAATTTAAAATTAAAATCTAAAAAAGATTAAAAACAGATTAAAAACACACCAGGAAGTTACTAGGTACAGTGTTTTTGTTTGCAGGTCAAATGTTGTTCAGAGACCAGAATGGGCTTTCTCAGACCTTTTGAGATTGAAAGGGAGACATTTAGAGCTAATCTGAATAATCTATTGTTGCTGATGGCTGTGGGAAGCTGTATTGTTGTGCTTGCTTGTCTGTCATTTTGCTTGAACACACCCTTCTCCCTTTGACCCCTGAATTTGGTGTATAAAAACCATGCCTGTAAGTTTCACTCCTTGTCTGAAGAAGTGGACTTGATCCATGAAAGCTAACAATAAAATATAGCAGTTAGTCTTTAAAGTGCTACAGTGTTTTTTATTTTGTTTTGTTTATTTTGTTTTGTTTTCAAATAATAGACAAAGCAACAATGGTTTGTTAGCACAGAATGGGACTATCATTCAGTTAGTTACTTGATGCAGAGGTACTGGCCAGGATAATTAGCTGTAATGTCTGGTAGATCATCTGGTTCATACTACCTGTGCCACTCCTGGAACTGGAATTAAAATGTGCATGCACATAACACACGTTTATGACAGCCGCAGGTCATTTATGGCAGTATTATGCATACATGTATGTGCATTTTACTTCTGCTTCCAGTGGGAAGAACCACATGACCAGCCCCTCAACCACATGTCCGGCTCATGGCCTGAAAATTTTGGGTACTCATGATTTAAACCTTATAAATATAGAGTCTATCCAGATTATCATGCTATTGTAATAGAGCAGACCATACTGCCAGTGACTCAACGCTGAGTGTCAGGTGGCGGTTAACTAACCTGACAACCCTGATGACTAATGGCCTGGGGTGGCAAAGTCCACAGGGAAGGGTCATGGTCCCCAAGTGGATTAAATCCCACTTGGATCCATCTTGATGGAGGGCAGCAGCTTCATCCATACTGGCCTGGGGCCGATGAAGACTTTGTGTGCCAAAAGGGCTCAGGACCAGAAAGTGACTGGTGGAACTGGATCAGTGGTACGGGTGTCATGCTGCAATGTGGAAGATAGATGAAACTCCACTGCAGTATATTCTCAGGACAGCCTTCATGGCTGATTGCCATGATGATTGCCAATATTCAAATTCAGATATGGCAGAAGAAGAAGAAATATAGAGGGCACAGTATTTGTACTCCATGTGACTAAAGAACTGGATCTGACCCAAAAGAAGCTCACACTAAAACAAAAAAATTTGGTTTTTTAAATTCCACATTTTCCCCTTTTCTCTCCTTCCCTCTCTACTTTTTAATTTTACCATCATACAAATGTGGCTATTTCATTGGAATTTTAATTCTACAAGGATTCCTTAAGGCTAATCACAAAGTGGTTTTTCTAATGCCCCTGCAATGTTTCACTGAGACTGTTCTACAATGAACAAGTAGCTGGTCAATGGCCAAAGAGCATAACCATGAATCTTCTGCAAAGCAATGGTGCAAAACCAAGTGCAAATGAATGAGAGACATTCCAGTGACACAGGGGTAAATCTCTCCTGGACAAGTATACAGTCAATCATAATTATAACAACCCACCAGGAGCAATAGTGCATTTTATATATAGCTCCCATGGCACATTTCACGCTTGTGTAGCTGGAGTCTTGGAATATGATTAAAGCAAGTTTTTGAAAAAGACAAAACTTTATTCTGAAATCACAAATACACATTCAAGCAGCTATTCAAAACAAATACAGTTGTACCTCGCTTAAAGAGCATAATGCATTCCACAGGATTGCTCTTTAAGCGAGTTTGCTCTTTAAGCAAAACACCATTGTAAATGACCAGTTGTGGAGGGGATTGCAAACCCCAATTTATTTGTTAAGCGAGTTTTTGGTTGGTTTTATTTGTTAAGCGAAGTGAACATTCAGAGAAAATTCTGCTCTTTAAGCAAGTTACTCTTTAAGCGAGGCACTCTTTATGCGAGGTTTAATTGTATATGTTTTTGCCATACAAGATATATTTTGAGGTAGGGTATGACTTTAAAATAGAGAGATGGGTACCATTTGACCACAATAAATACAGATTGCTGCCACTGGATTGAATTATTGTTGAACAAAGGTCTTGATTCAAGAGAACCAGAATAACAACCTGTACTAGCCAACAACAACAAAAAGACGGCAATTCCAGTTGAAGGCCAGATGGCAAATGACACAGAGATATAAAAAGAGGTATGATAAGAATATTTCTCTTACCTTTTCTTTCCAGTATGTACTCTGAGAACAACTTCGGACATGTACTTGCTGATATAAATGACAGCATTGTTGTCAGTACAAAGGACATCAACAATATTTGCTATGGAAACAATACAGTATTATTAGCTAAAGATTCAGATGAATATCATCAAAAGTGAATGTTTAAAAAGGCCAAATTCACAGACATCAGTAAAAAAGCAAGATGCCCAAGACATGCTACTAAAGATCCAAACTAAAAGTGTGGATTAGACACTGAGGAATATCAGAAACTTGGGGTTCAGTTGAATGAGCAATGAGATTGTGACTGTGCAGTAGAGGTCAGCACACAGATGACCTGGAGAAGCTTCCTGAAGATGACCAATACAATGTATAACAAGAATTTAAAACTGTCTTTGAGAATGTACATTATTCTTAGTTCTACCATATGGAATGTAATAGATTTTAACACAGTTGCTAACTATTTTTAAAAAGACAAAAAAATTAAATGTCAGGGGGGAAAAAAACAAAGAAATTTGAAAGTAAATGAGTAAAGAATCCTAAAGCACATACAATCCAGAAAGCTAGAAAATCTTAGTCATGTCATGGGAAACAGAAAATGTAGACCATTACATCTAATCTATCAAGCTAAATAATAAAGAAAGGAAGTGCAAGAATGAGAAGAACCCTGAAGACTAGTCCTCATACATTACATCATTATTTAGAGCTGCCATATCTAAGGTCAGTGATGCCATGGTGAGGTCCAACCTCATAGGAGAGACCCAAAAAGGAGATCAGTCATTATCACTACTGAATGGCAGAAGCATTTGAGCACTATCCCATCTCCTCATAATCTCTAAATCATAGTGGGCAGGAGGAGAGATTGAAATTTCCACATCCCTGCACATTAAGATGAAAGAACCTCCAGGTTCCCTTGAAACACTGCTGAATTAAGGCAATTGCAACAGCAGGATGGAGCAATGGCCACAGACTGAGATGGCTTGCAAAGGGGATTAGACAAAGTCAAGGAAAATAAGTTTGTCAAATTGTATTGTCCACAATAAATGAACAGAATTTCTGCATACAGAACTAGAGGGAAATTAATGGAAACTAATATTGCTGAGTACTCTCCACAAGTAAGTGTTTGGGATCAGTGATGGGATGTAACAGGTTCTCACCAGTTCTCCAGAACCGGTAGTAACTTTTCCCAGTGTCCTGGAGAACCGGCAGCAGCTTTTGGGGGGAACAACCTTTGGGGCTTACCTTTTCACTGGTTCCCCCACTGCGCATGCGTGCCAAGCACTTGGTGTGCATCCATGCCTACAGTGCTTGGTGTGTATGCACAGCCTCCTTGCTGTCCTCCCAAGCGGGGAGGAGGAAGAGAAGCTGCTAGCCTTAAGCTCCCTATTGCCTGCTCCCCAGGTTAAGTGACTCATCATTGGATGTGGTGTGTCTGTGTGTATTTTAATGTGTATTTAATACCTTTACCCATATTGATGTACGACCACAGTTTCTAAAAAGGCCTGGCGGCCTGGCTTGGGGTTTTTAAGCAAAGTCTTGGAGTTACCTCATCAATAAGCTACACCTGTGCTGTTCCAATTGCTGTTCCAATTGGAGAACCCTTAAGGAGGTACAGCTGTTTTACATTTACATTAAGGCATATTATCCTAGAGAACTGGTATGATGACCATATCCATCATGCAACATGGAGCTGCCCAGGCACTTATACTAACAGGTAAGTGACGGGTTTTGTGTTTGGGTGGGTGGATGTATTTTAATGTAATTTTTTTATTTATTTATTTAATTTATTTACGGGTTTGTGTTGTGGGTGGGTTGAGGGGTGTGTGTGTGTGTGCTTATTTTTATTTTATTTTTTTATTTTTTTATTTGGCCCCGCCCATGACATCATGACATCATGATATTAGCTCCACCCACACTGTGATGAGATCACGGTGGGGTAGTAAAATTTTTGACATCCCACCACTGGTTGGGATCCATGTGAAAGTGGACAGATCAACTCCAAATTTCATTCTGATGACTTTAATAAAATTCCTTTTACAGTAGAGTATCCAATTCAGCTCTTGTCTTTCCAAACAATTTTAGATCATCCATATAGAGCATGTGTGAAACCTTCAGTCCTTAGTCAGTTCATATCCACAATTTGTTCTATTTAGAATAGTTGTCAGGGGTGCCATTGATATCACAAATAGCAAAGGTGATAGTGAGTCACTTTGAAAAATTCCATGCTTAATTTCAACTTCACCAAATTCTTCTCCATGGCCATTAATTTTACTCACCATACTTTCATTGCAGTCTTCATGAAATATTGAATATTGTTGCTAATTCCAAAAATATTGAGGCAATTATCAATCCTACTATGTGGAATAAAAACAAATGGCTTCTTGGGTAAAGGTACTTAAAATTGATCAAAGCTATAAACAAATTTGTTGGCCTTTTCTTTGAATTCTTCAAAACCAATTTGTCAATTAATAGCTGACCTTTGGTTCCTCTTGAACATTTGCAGCACCCTTTCTGCTCTACTGGCAACAAATCCTTGGTTTTCAAATGTCTATATATCTGGCTTGCAATTATGCCTATGAATAACATGTACATAATTGGCAGACAAGTTATTGGTCTATAGTTTCACTTTTCTTTTATCCTTTTGAATTAAAAGTGTTCTTCCAGTTGTTAATCATTTCTCACCTTCTGGTGTTTTCAAAACCTGATTCATCTGGCTTGCCGACCTTGCATGTAAGTTTGTTAGTGATTTTAACCAGAATATTTAGAGTTCATCTAAACCAGGAGCACTTCAGTTCTTGATTTTCTTTGCCTATTCTTGTACCATTTCTTTTGTTATCTGAAACTCTCCCATTTAAGTGCTTTTCCTAGATGATGGTAATATTGTTGTTGTTGTACAACACTTCAAACAAAATAAGCCCCCAAAGGCATAAGTAAGAGATGACACAGAAGAAATAAAGAGTGTGCATGAAGCAAACAAAGGAAAAGAAATTCAATGCTTCACAGGTGCAGCAAGAGGCGGCGGCAGTGGCTGGGGTATCAGGCAACCAAGCATTGTCCCACTCTGCACCAGCAATCTCTGCCCCTGCGGGCAGAATTGTATTTATTTATTTATTTTCTTAACCAAAGGGTGGGAAGGGAGAAGTCAAGCCAGCACTACAGAGGGCTTAACTCAAGGGGAAGCAGGGTGGGGTGACAACACCCGCAGGATGGGCACCTTCCTCCCACTTTGTCTCTGGCCATTATACATGTTCCCACCATCCTTCCAGGGGAATTGAACCCCGACCTTCTGCTTACAAGGCAAAATTTCAACTGTACACCATGGTTGCTTCACTACCAATGGAACTGCTTTTGGCAATCTTATAACAGAGAACTCTATGTTAACCAGAGAGGATACCATTGCTTTTAAAATCTGGGCTGTAGAAGCCCTAAATGGGAATCAAACTCTGCCTCAGGAGAGACCCTTTGTTTGAAGAAAGGATGCAACATGGAACAGTTTATTATTATTATTATTATTATTATTATTATTATTATTATTATTATTATTATTATTATAGTTTTTTAAAAATTATGTCCTAAGCGGGAATCAAACTCAGTACCTTTTGGGCATAGTCAAAAACACTAACCACTTATCCAGTAACAATTTCTCTTTAAACCTGATTTTTTAAAGTAATGATATCCTCTCTGGTTAACATAAACTTCTCTGTTATAAGATTACCAAAAGCAATTCTGATGATAGTGTAGCCACTATGGCTTAGAGGTTGCAATTTTGCCTTGTAAGCAGGAAGTTGTCAGTTCAAATCCCCAGTGGGGAGTTGAAATTAGAGAGTGGGAACATATATAATGTTCTAGGGTTAGACACCCTAATCACTCCCTGTCTAGCTCCCTTTTAGGGCAGCCAGCACACTTCTGGCAAGAGGTATGACAGAGGTGTTGCCAGCTATTCTTCTCCTCCTTCTGTGCCAAAAGCAATGCCAGCTGGAAACTGGAGGGAGGAGTGCAATGAAAAATGGCCTGGCATAGCACAATGTGTACCAGAATAGTGAGTGCCATGGATGCAAAACAATTGCTCACAATCAAACAGATAGGAAAATGTATTGAGGCATTTTGGAAGTGATATTATTAACCTTACACACACACACACACTTTATGTGAGTCATAAGCTTAAAAGCTTTGCTGGGAGCTTAAAGGGTGTGTTTAAATGCTTTGCTGGTTTAACGCCAGATTTCTCAGCAGCACCTTTTTAGGATCAAGCGCTTCTTTCGGCATTCAATGTGAAGATCAGCATTTTAAAGGCTGATCAAAAGCCGGAAACAGTTGAGTATAATCATTTACTTACAAAAGCTTTGCAGCTCAACCTTTAAAGGCAAGCGCAGGCTCAGTTATCCAGCGCAAGAAAAAGTTATCTCTCAAGAGGATTTTAAGCCCCCATCTTTGTCTGCTGTACCCACAAAAGATCATAGCACTGCTTCATCTGCAAGCAGAGTCTTTTTCAGAGAAAGCATTTCAAATAAATCATTTGTTTTAAATAAATAATAAAAGGAGAAACATAGCTATGTGGACCAAGACTAGCACAATAGTACAAAATAAAAAGAATATTTTTAATTAGCTTCAAAGGTGCAAGAAAGATTGCAGTGTGAGAGGGGTTGTTGAGTTTTGGTACACACTGTCAAGTTGCTCCTGATTGACGGCAACTATTGAGCATAGAAAGGGCAAAATTAAGAAATGAAGATAGAAAGGGGCCAAAGAATGTACAGTCAAACCTCGCATAAAGAGTGTCTCGCTTAAAGAGTAACTCGCTTAAAGAGCAGGATTTTCTCTGAATGTTTGCTTCGCTTAACAAATAAAACCAACCAAAAACTCGCTTAACAAATAAATTGGGGTTCGCAATTCCCCCCACAATTGGTCACTTACAATGGTGTTTCGCTTAAAGAGCAAACTCGCTTCAAGAGCAATCCTGTGGAATGCATTATGCTCTTTAAGCGAGGTACAACTGTATAAGCATGTACGAGGACTCAGTCATAGCCCTCAAAATGCTTCTGGATTACGGCTCCCATAATCCATTAAAATTTCCTGCGCCATTGGAGTCTGGTGGTTGAGAACCAATAGCAATTTTGCAGTGTAGTAATGTTCAGTATTCGTATCATATGGAAACTCAGAATAGATTCAGATGAAATGGAAGAAACACATTAGTAAGTTTAAGATGTGCAGATGACAACATTTTATTGGCAGAAAATGGAAATGACTTGCATAGATTTTTAGCTTCCCTTATCTGTTCAATTTGTATGCAGAACATATACAGTGGAACAATAGGGACCACTGTAGCTGATGGGTCCATTTTGCCACCTTTACTTAGTTCTGGGTTACCATGTTATCTAGTTGATTGAGTTTTACCCAGAGTCTGAGCTAACATACCTATACTTCCTTGTAGCTATATCCATGGTCAGGTTGCATCGTAGCAGTTTCAGATCATCTTCTGACATTAGTTTTTCTTACCTCTGTGACATCACAGAGACCTACACCTTGATCGTCCATGATTTAACATTAGCTTTTATTTTAGTAGCATTTGGAACAGAGTGCTGTAATGCATTTAAATGGGAATCTCTTTAAGAACTATTTGGAAGCAGAAGCTAGCTTACTAATGGGAATCATATACCGGGGTTACATCTCACCAGTTTTAAAGAGTTTAACTGACTTCAAACCTATTTTATCAGTATAATCCAAAATATTCCTGTTTACCTTTAAAGTCTTATATGAGCTCTGGTGGTGCAGTGGTGAAACTGCTGTACTGCAGCCAAAACTGCTGGTGTTGTGAGTTCTGTCCTGATAGGTAAGGGCTGTAGTGGCTCAGTGGTTAGGAAGCTCACCTTGTTAGCAGTACAGTCAGCAAGTCGGCAGTTCGAGACCTGGCTAAGGAGAGGAGAGACAGCTACTAGGTCCATCTATCCTAACATTTAGACAGGGAGTCAAGTGGCATGTGAGTCTCCTTGTTGCACAAGCGCTGCCAATGGTGGCACAAGGCCTTAGAAGAACACTCTCTGTGCCTTGGTAGTGAGTTTTCCACAAGTCCCAGAAACACTGTTGTTTTTGGTATGAGCTAACACATAATTTCCAATTGATAGTGAGCCCATGAATTAATGACCTCCAAATGATCCTATTGTTAACAGCCTTGTTATTGAATTGAACTGTCTGGTTTTTGTTGCTCCTTTTCCCCCTACTGCCTTGAAATTTTCCCATCACTGAATCTTCTTACAATATTCCCAAAGTTCAATAGCCTCCATTTAGTCATATTTTTTCTAGCAATGTGGAGCATGGGGAAACCCCCTTGCATATCATCTGTGCTATATTTAAGGCCACACAGCATGCAAGTCCAAGTGAGATCAGTAGCATTTTGTCACCTCCCCAGCCACCCAAAATATGTTTTTCCCTGTCTTTTGCTCTTCATTACCAAGCAGCCATGTGACCTGGTGTGCTGAACTTTACATGGATTCTGGACCCCTCTACCCCAAATCCTCTTGTGCCCATTTCCATAGTCAGTAGACCTAGAAGCAATCTTCCCAGCAATTCCCAGTCCTGCCTTTGTGGTATTCATAAGGACATCACCCTATGAAACCACAAGGGCCCAGAACTATCACTTCACAAGCATCTAGCCCAAGGGTTGGCAACCTACAGCCCATTGGCTGAATCTGGTCCATGGCGGCAAATCATATGGCCCCCGCCCTCACTCCAACCACTGCTGCCGGCGCTGCCAGGAGCAACCACGGCTGCATTTACGGCAGCAGTGGATGTGTTTATGGCAGCCAAAGATGCATTTACAGCAGTGTTTACAGTGGGGGGAACACCAGTCTGGTCCCCTCAACTGTCTCATGACCCAGCCCCCAACTTAAAAAGGTTGCTAACACCTGATCTAGCTCTTAGTGTTAGGATTTGGCTGAAATCTCAGAAATCTGAAGTAATTCTAATTTCAGCTGAGCTTAATTTCCATGGAGAATTTTTGTTCAACGCATACCAAACAGTAGGGCAGGAAGATGAAGACATTATCAATAGGCACAGATGCTGTTATGTTGTTTGAGCGAATAGTAAGCATAGGGATATTTTTTTTTCTGGGAGCAAAGAAGCAGGGAGCTTCAAGTCTTTATTCTAGACCAGGGATTCTCAAACTGCAGCCCGTGGGCCAGATGCGACCTGCAGCATCATTTCATGTGCCCCCCACCACCTCAACCACACCAGGAAATTCCATGTGGTGGAGGAAGGGCAAAATGGCCATCAGGCCTCAGAAGATGTCTGAAGGAGCATGACCTGGCCCCTTGCTTTAAAAGGTTGAGAACTCGTGTTCTAGACCATTGTGTTAACCAAAAACCTGTCACTCCCCACCAGTTGTTTTAGCTCTGGAAGAAGGATTCCACTGCAAAGCGGAGTGGTGTTTTCATTGGGACAACAACAGAAAAAAGGTTAAACTTTCCCAACTTGTGATCTGTGGCACCGATTAAAATCAAGCTCTTGCTGCTGATGTTTTTAAAGAAGTAGTTGACAAATGACATATCTAACATCATAGCTGATTGGGTTCTTAGTTGAAGTTAAATTCCACTGAATCAATACAATTTTTAGTATAGTCATGTAAGGGTAAATTGTGAACTGGCACATTTACTGCATTTACAACAGGAGCAAACTGACCCCTCAAAAATTAATTTGCCTTTAATCTTACATTCGTCAGCATTACTCCGCCAATGAGTTTGGACCATTAAATGATGGCTAGTAATAAGGCATCAGAAGGGTTTTGATGAGAGAACTATAAAAACAATCATGACATAATAATAATTAGGATTTATTTATCACCAAGATAAATAGTGTCGTATTTACAAAGTGACTTTGAAATAACTTTTCAAAGAGGATATTGAGAACACTTTCTTTTTGCTTACAACAACCCATAACCATTATTGATAGCACTTTTAAAACGGCAGGTAGACAGAAACAGACTCTGTTGTTTCATGCCAAATTTGTTTTATGGTGTCATCTCTTTCTGATATTTAAGAGGGCACTGCTCATTTGCAACACTAACTGATGTGATTTATGTATCTTAAAGAAGCTTACTACATTTAAATGTTTTAGGCAGTTCATTTTTACTATGTACTTGGTTCCAACATAATCAATGGAGTTTCTTTTTCTCAAACTCAGCCAGCAATACACATGCAGTTGGTGTTTTATAGCAAAATCAATATAAGAATTAATGGATGTCAAAGAAAGCAAACTGTAAGGAAGAGAGAAAGGTCATATGCTTTCTTTCACTATATTGATTCCATTAGCATTTGTTTGCCTAGTTCTACATACATTTGCTCTCTGATAAGCAAGTAGGGAGCTGTCATGTTCCATTCTGTGGAACTCATTATGCAATCATTGCCCCAACCCTAAACATATTAGCCAGCACCTTGAAAAATGCAAGAAATCTGCCACCTAAACTCCAAGAAGGCATAATACAGTATTGCAAGCCTATACCTGTTGGTATGTGACATCAACTCACTTCTAATGTAGGGCTATCCTAATGGAGGTTTCAAGATAAATAAGACACTGAAGGATGAGTTTGCCATTGCCATACAATCAAGTATGTTTCCACAGCCAGGAGATGATTTGAACCCAGTTCACCTCAGCCCCAATCTGGCACTCTATATGCTATACCATCCTGGCTGTCCTGTGTCTATAACTATAGAGTCACCTGCACTGCTCAGACCATGAGTCCTCCCACAGAGAGATATTTTGGCAAATCTTTCTCACATTAGGTCAAGTGAAAGGAACTACAGAATGAATTCACAAAAAAGGGGCTTCATTTTGGCAGTTTTACATCTGGCCTAGACACTTAAGATTTATAGAATTTATTAAATAGTTCCCCCAGACAAGTATGAACTCTTTTTTTCATAAGCCTAAACAACGATTTATGCCCTGACCATCAGCTCAAACTTCAGGAGAGCTTAAGGCAGGGGTGACCAAACTACAGCCCATGGGCCAGATCCAGCCCCTGACACCAGTTCATCTAGCCCACAACACCCTTGCTACTCCTGGAAGCTTCCAGGAGTGGCAAGGGATGGTGTGGGCCAGATGAATTGGTGTCGGGGGCAGATCTGGCCTACATGCCATAGTTTGGACACCCCTGGTTTAAGGGGAGAAGGAAACCTTAGAGGTGACCCATAATGAGAGCAAAACCACAGTGCAAGAGAGACAAAGATTCAGGCAGACTATTTCATTTGAGATATCAGACATGAAAGGGATCCTGTTCATAAATCCTGAAGATCAGTCACAAAAGCAAACACAATTTAATTTGCAAATTATATCAGATAAGAAAACTCCCTGCAACAGCATTCAATCATTTAAGGAATTTTCACTTCTGATGATGAACTGACTTAATGTCTGTTTCTGTTGCTTGGAGGCAAACCATAATAATAGTTATCAGCTGTCAAGTCCATTTGCAGTGACCTCTGCCAGGATTTTCTAAGTACAGTTGATTACGTTCTCTAGGACTTTTCTTACAGCAAGAATTACTTTAACTGAATTTTCCATAGGAATGCAAAATACATTAACTGAAATGCAGTTTCCCATAGGAATGTATTGAAAACCAATTAATCCATTCCAGGAAAAAAATCCATGAACCGAGCCATTATTTTCTATGGATTTCCTTTTGTTATACGATTTTTATGTTAGCCAAGCCATTTGTTAACCAAGGTTGCACTGTACAGAATACTCTGAAGTGGTTTGTCACTTCTTCCCTTGGGAGTGCTTTGCATCTTTCCCACTGCTACACAGGTCAGCACGAAAGGCATAGTGGGAAATCGAACTCCCAGAATCTAGCTCTGCAACCACGTCAACACCACACGTTCAACTATCACAATAGCTTACATGACAGCAAATGCAAGCCTTGGTATTGCATGTGTCTTTTAAAACCTAAGCAGACACCGGGGGGGGGGGGAGGCAATCAGGATCAGGACCACGATTCTGGTAGGAAAGAATAAACCCATTTTAGCTCACCAAGTTGCCAGAGAAAATTGTCTGGTGGTTGCTCTTTTGGACAGCAGGGAAGCACCTTTGCTCTTCTTATTATCTATTTATTATGATTTGATCAAACTTACTGGCTTCTAATACCACCACCACCACAAAAAGAAAAGCTGTCCCTAAACTTTCTCTCAATGAGATACAGAGTTTGAAATCTAATAGTAAGCCCAACAAGAATAGGCCTATTGAATTGGGAGATCTTGTGAGTCTACACTGATGTAAGTTCCATTGATTCAATATGCCTACTCTAGTGGTGATGTACTACTCAATTTCAGCAGCTGGGTTTTCCCCACCCCCACAAAAAGTCCTCTAGATTATCAGAAGCAATTTCCAAGGAGTCTTCAGATCACTTTAAATCATTTACATTCATGCCTTAACATTTCTCCTGAAACAAAAATTTACTTATGTTTTATCTCAAAGCAAGATTGATATGGAGTCTGAGCATCCATAATTAGATAACAACTTCACAGCATACATTCTATTATTATTACTATTGCAGGACTCAGTGGCTGCATATTCCAAGAGCTTCTCATACTCGTTAATTGCTCTAACTGTAAATAATCATGACAAGATGTGATTGGTGTAGCTGACTCTGTATAATGAAAACTTGCTTGGAATTACAGTTAAGAAAAGCTTTTAAAAATGGGGGGCACTCTAATTAAAATGGTACTGGAGTCAGAACTGTTGGTAACTAAGGGTGTGATCACACAGGGGGATAGATCGCAATTTGGCCCACTTGTGGAGTCTAATGTAATCTGCTTCCCACTAATGACACAAGGTGTGAGGGAAATACATTCCAGCCTAACCCTGATACATGACCAAACTGAATCTTTTTTGGCTACCTTTTCATGCCAGGCTGGAGCAATTCCCCAGGAGAAAGAAGGGTACCTTTAAGAGAGATTGTGTCTATTAAAGTGGCTTTGGGGGGGGGGGTGTACGATCACTTTTATAATTAGCAGATTACACCTTAAGTGACTGATCAAGAAAGTAATCTTGGCATAGCCAGCTGGATAAAAATATGTGGACTGATGTGAAAATGACAGATCCTATGTTGGGAGACCATTTGAAAATGAAGTGAAAGTATGATCCCACTTGAAATATGGTTCATGGATCTGGCCACTAAAACTGTAAAAAATGTAGTGCTGAAAAGAATAATTAAAGAACACAAAAAGGCAAAAAGTAAAACTTCCGCTGGTGCAAAAGTACAAGAATACTCAGATCCTAAGAATATTAACTTTTCTCCATTTCTGATTTGATGCCATTATTTCGCCTGGCTGCTGTTGGAGTTTTATTATAACCTCACATGCTGCCTGTAGTTGGATGGACTAGAAGGAACATTTCTGGGCTATTGCACTCGCCAATAATTCCTTCCCACCTCTGATTTCAAAGAGAGCTCCACCTCTCTTTGTTCTGTATTCTGTCCCTCTTTTTTGTCAGTTGGCATCAGGGGTTTTTTATGTTGATCTGTCTGTCTGTCTGTCTGTCTGTTTGTTTGCTAGCATGTATGCAGTGTGCAGCTGCACACATTTTTAATTCCAAGTAACTATAAGTAAATAAACTTTTTTTATTCTTTCTCCTACAAATGTGTTAAAGTGAGTTATTGAGACTGTAATGCCAGCAAATGAGAAAGAAGTGGACTCTGGGGGACCTGTAGCTATAATCTTCTGTGGATCTTTGCATTTCTCCTGCACTACTAAAGGAAAATTTACCAGAAATTCAAAATTCTGTAACAGCCACCTGCCACTTTCTAAGTGCCAGACTAGACAGTAAAGAAAGATGATTTTATGGAGTGAAAATTTCTTAGGCACTCAAATCCATCTGATTGTAAAGCCACATGATTTTCAGATCTCCTACAGCTTGCAAATTAATTTACGTTGTTTTTGATTAGGCATCAAGTATTTGTATTCCAACTGTGAAAATGCAATGCTGAAGAGAGAGGTGCAAAGCTGAAATATTAACATGTTTTATGATGCAAAACAAACCTAAAGAGGAGGGGCCACATTGACAATGGTGAACAATGTGAATGTGGTGAGAGACAAGACTTTGAACATCTGCTAACCTGTGGCAACTTGCCAAGGATTTGTTTAAAGCAAATAACAGAGTTATTCAAACTGCTGAATATTGGAAAAGTAGAGTGTGGATATGTAAACATGTAGTTTATATATACATATACAGTAATACCTCATATAACATTAGTATCGAATAACACGAAAATCGCATAACATCAAGGAATCTGGGGGGAAGAATTGCATCAGATAACATTAAGATCCTATGGGATGCTTCAGATAACAACCGCGAAAGCCTGTGTGGTTACAATGTATCTCTATGGATCCCATAGAGGATCAGATAACACTAAAAATCATATAACACGAAGACTTGTGGAACCAGGTTTTAGTGTTATATGAGGTTTTACTGTATTTTAAAATGATTAGTTTTTTAAAATTATGTTAGTTTTAACCTTCAGTGCTTTGGACTCAGATAAATATATAAATTCTAATGATATGCTAATTATAGCATCTGATTTCCCATTTCCTGCCTCTGCACCAGGGATTCACAAGTTTTTTGCACCACAGGCCAGTCACGTGATTGAGCGGGCTGATCATGTGGTTCCTCCTGCCATGGGTGCATTTATGGCAGCATTTACAGCAGGCACAGACATGTTTATGCATGTGCAGGCACGTTTTAGACTGTCATAAATGCACCCGCTTCTGCTTTTGCTTCCAGTAGTGGTGAAGGCAGCAGCAGGCCACATGAAATGGTGGTGTGGGCTAGGGCCAGCCTGCAGGCTGTAGTTTGGCTACCCCTGCTCTACACTGTTCCACAGAGGCAATCACAGTTGACTGTGGATAAAGCTCTGAATGGGGTGACACAAGAACAGTACAGATTCAGCTATATGATGGTGTCACTGAGAGGAGACCAAATCAGGTTGTGATTAAATTGTCAATTTCTGCCCAATTTGTTCTGCAAGGAACATGAATGAATTCGAAGAATCTTTCAATGATCATACAATGCAAAGGCCAATGTGAATTAGCCCTGCCCTTTTTTACTTCCAATTCATTGTGTTTTCCCCTATTGCAGGGGTTTCTACTTTAAAAAAAAAACAATCCAAACAATGTTTTCCCTGTGTGGTTGTTTGTTTCAGTCTACACAGGATAGGGGGTGGTGTGGGTGGTGTTATGTATGGTGCTATATTAAAATGAGGCAATATGTTTTGGAACAGTAGAAATGCAACCCCTGCAATCTTACTCTCTAGTCATCCTGATTTTTTAAACTACCAAATTTAGTACTAGATCACCTTTCTACAAGAAAAAAGAGAGAACCAGGGATTGGCAGGTAGGTGGTATCATATGAAAGGTGACCATAGGCTGCAGATTGAAGCCCAGTATAGAAACTGGCACCAAAACAATGTGGGGTCTTGTGAGATTTTCTGAACTGTAAAAGAAACTGAGACTCAAGCCACAGTCTCTGAGTAGCTGCACCTTTGTTTGAGAAGCAAACAGTGGCATTGTAATGGGCATATTTCACCATAGCTGGTGAAAATTATTGGAAGAGGAAGGGGTTGTTGGCAATGCCAACATGTTCCTGAAAAACAAATAATACTTTTGACACACAAGCTTCTCTTGTGAAAGGAGTCTAAAGACATTATATGCAGGAAAATCTCAATTTGCTGACAAGATCAGTCACAGAGCAACCTACTCTGTTCAAAAAACTCTATGCAGTCAAATGTATGATTTGCTATATTGAAGAAATTATGTTTCTTATATTCCCAGCCAAATAACATTTAACTGCTGATTGGTGAACATCTCAACAACAAGCTTTCTGGGCTCCTTCTGTGTGTCTTCAGAATTTTTTTAACAATGTGACACTTCCATAATCTTTTAGATACAAATGTAAATGCTTTTAAGTAGCAAAAAGAACATGAAGGAAAACAAGAAGTGCTAATTTATTTTTCTAAGAAATAGTTGGTTTCTGGTCATATATTCTGAAAAATGAACTGAAATATTAATTTGTCTCTAAACACAAAAACTCTGGCTGTCTAGAAAGAAAGTCTTTGTGCAAATTATTTCTGTAATTGGTTACCTTTGTTTCTTAGCCATGCACAGGGTGACCTTAATGCTAAACAATATAAGATTCATCAGAATTCTGCGCACTTCATATGGCTTTTAAAGCTATTTGTGGCTTATCTTCCTAACTGTTCCTATCAAGCAAAGGCTAATACTACAGTTTTTGACAATATCTGTTGCTTCAGACTTATAGTTACTTGCTTAAAAACAGTTTAAATTGAAGCCACGACAATAGTGGCTTTTAAAATGTGGAATCAAAATGTAGACTCATAACACTCTTTTTTTCCCACCCATTTCAGGCTCTCCAGTACTCCTGCCACCTCTGGGGAGGTTGGGGGACCTGATTCATGCTGTTCCTGATGTCCCCAGACCTACCCAGGCAGTGCTGCAAGGCAAAATGCTGGGGAAAGAACCCAGGTAGGTCTGCAGATGTCGGAAACCACATTCCCTTCGCAAGCAAAGGGCTATCCAATGCTGGGATAGCCCTTTGCTTGCAAAGGGAACCCATGCGACTGCAACTGCGGGGTGACTGGGAAGCTGATGGGGGACTCCCCCATTGGCATCCCAGCCCCCAGCCCCAGCATCTGCAGCTGGGGGAGCTGGGAAATCAAACAGGGAGTCCCCATTCAGTTTCTCAGCCACCCCGCCACTACAAACGATTACCTTGGGTAACGCTAACAGATCATTATCCAATGCAAAAAAATTTGCAAAAATTTGCATCGTTATCTGATTTTAGCATTGATGTAATCATTATCTGAGGTATTACAGGATTCACCTTGAACAATTTTATCCCTTGTCACCAGGAAAAGATAGTCACCCAACAGTAGGGACTGGTCACTGAAAGGCAATGCAGATGCAGGCACCATTGCAAGGGTGGACAAGGGTTATGACCCAACCTGTGCCTCCACCACCAAACTTTGTAGGGCAGCAGGGGAATAAATCCTGGGAAGTGAATAAGGAGCCATCCACAGGACCATAGCAGATGACTGCCTACCTGGGAAGTTTGTAGCCTGCACGGGGCTAGACAAAGGCCAAGGCCATAAAGTGTGTAGTAGGAAAAGAATGAGGTGATGTGGTCCCACACCCGGGTGCACTCCCAGATCCCACATACTCACCTAATCTCAGCCCAGGTATTCCAGGGGTAGATGTCACCACTGCCACAGTGCTCTCAGGTTCACTCAGCATGGAAGTACCAGACAACTGGACTGTTTCTTGAACTGGCACGAGATGCTGCTGCCACCTCCAGGGTGTTCACATGCTTCTGAAGGGCCTGGACAATCTATTTCCAGGTCAGGGCATCATCTGCCAGGGTCCTCTGATGTCTTGTCACTGGGGTTGGTGGAAGTGGTGCTAGACCTAGAGCAGCAGCTCACTTGAGGGCCATTATCCTGGCCACCAAATCAGTTGTATCTGGGGTGGCCAAGACTCCGGGCACTGGGGAGTCCTGTGCGGGGTGTGGAGAAGTTATCTTCCCCGCACCCACACCCAGAGCAGAAGCGGTGAAACACTTGGGCACCATTGTTCAAGGCTCTCTCTTTGTAGAGATTTATTCCACGTGCATCACACGAGGAAGCTCGAATGCACATGCTTTTGCCAGATTACGAAGGAGCAGAGGGCGATGCAGAAAGGAGACACACTCTTTTAGAGCATAGGCTCCTCCCTGGAACACCGAGGCCTATGGGTGGTTACCACCTTGGGGCGGATGGGCAACAAAACGTGTCCACATGTTAATTCACGTGATGCAGCCATTCTCTTTATGAGGCATTCATTATACGAGGTTCCACTGTATATAAATGTAATAAGCAAACAAAGGTTTTTTAATATATCCAGTACCATGATTCCAGTGAGGTTTAGTCATGACTGTCTTTCCTTGACTGTAGTCATTAAAGACAAGTTTAGCCAAGCTAAGAAGGCTTACCATTACGTTGTGTGTAATCCAAGAAAGCTCACACTAGAATAGGCTGCTAGCCCTAAAGTTACTCAAATAATTTTGCTTTGGTTTCATTTTGCTGACACAGCCTAGCACAGTTAATTTGGTGAAAATATTTAATGTATTGTTAGATTTGAAATGAAGATCAGTACTGTATAAGTATTGCTGGAAATTAAGACAAGTTAGATACAACTTCAGGTTTTTCTTTAAGATCTGCCACTAGTGCTGCTCTCCAGAGACTACTGTAATTGGTTTAGTTTCAGCAGAGAATTCTTTAGTGAATAGAGATGGTACATTTAGTGACTACAGGAAGAAACCAACAAAACGGAAAGCATAGCAAGAAACTTGCATTTTCCACAGATAATTCAGCACAAAATCAATTTTTCTCCCTGCATAAAACTAAAGAAGAAGACTGAGGTAGGATGTAAAACTTCATAAACTTACAGATACTTTTGAATAAAAAGACATAACTTGTTTGTACAGAAAGAATGTCTTTTGTTGTTGTCATTGTTATTAACAGAATTACATCCAAGGGTTTCAGATGCCATCCATATATTCAGGTACCTTCCTTAAACCATAAATCATAGATGTACATTCTTCATCAGACATATACTGAAGGTAAGGTCTCTTTTCTTTTTCCCCCTTTGCTCATGGTTTCAGTTTTCCACTAGTGTAGAAGAAAACTGTTTTTCAGAGATGAACTAAGATTGTACAAGTTTCAATCCAGTGATGCAAGATGTTCCCCCGTACTAAATAATGGTGCAATAAAAATGATATAGTTTACGCAAGCTAGATGGCTGATGGTCAGTTTGGAATTCCAGTTGCATGCAAAATAATTCAATCTGAACAGCAGCAGCAAGACTAACAGCAACAATGAAAAAGTATAATGCAAGTTACAAAGGGTTTGTGATCTTCCATTCTGAGCAGCACCTACAAAACTGTCTTTTGAAATCTACACCCAGCTGCTGGTAATAAAACCTGTTCTTTACTTCCTCGTATTGCATCCTGGGACACCTCTGACCAACAATTTCTTTGCCACCTACTTCCCTTTTGATTGTCACTTCTTCTTTTCTTTTGTTAGGTCTTTACCTCCATTTTGACAGAAGCCTTGTGAACACTAATTGAAGGTGAAGATAACCTGTGACAGCAAGATTTCAATACATGAACTATCCCATTTTCGTGATTAGCTCGCTAGAACTAAAATGGGAGAGGAAAAACAGAGATTAACTTGAGATAGGGGCATTAGTAAATGATGTGTAAAAACTAAATCGCTCCATCAAGGTCTTGATATTCAGTCCAAGCCTGAGAATTAGCAGCACTTACCCGTCCAACAAGCCATTGACTCATAAATGGCGTAGACATTAATGACTTTGCTGATAATAATAAATCTGTTCCACCACTATTTTTGTGTCATTAATTAGGGAGAAAATGCAGGATTGTAAGCTCATACAAGTGGCTCCTCAGCCTCAGCCAGCTAACAGGAAACATTTCATTTAACTCCAGGGAGAAAAATCACCTTTTTAATTGTGTATCAAGGTCATAACACATGGGCAGCTTCCTGTCCATTAAGTCATTTTAATTCATTGCTGTGAAGGCTCTGAATATAAACAATTTTTAAAAGCTCATCCCTAAACCAGCCCATAATAAAGATATGCTTGAAAGAAGCTGAAATCTGGATTTTCTCTCAAAAAAAGAATGCTTAGAAGTCTAGAGGCCATTTACTCATGAAGAAACCCTGCAGAGTTCTGTGAAACTCTTGATTACAGGTGTATAATCCTGCAGCAGATGCAGAACAAGACCAAAATATATTTTTTAGGAAGGAAGTTCCATAAATTTGAGAGCATTTATTTTGGAGAAAATATGGAAGGAATTGGAAGCCAAGCGAACAGTGGTGGGCATCAGCAGGTTTGCACCAGTTCAGTAGAATCTGTTGCAAAAATTCTGGCTGTCCCTGCCCATCCACGTTTTGAAATAAAGTAGTCCTAATTTGGGTGCAACACAGGGCTTTCCCCTGTCCACGCCCACCATACCACGCCCACAGAGTAGGTAGTAAACATTTTTTAATCCCACCACTGCAAATAAATGTTCAGTCCTAAAGGCTTCAACCATAAACACACTGGCTAGATAGCTGTGAAGGTGGTGAAGCTTACTATTTAGTAACATTCTTATGATTGAGTAGTAAATGTGTCTCTAAAATAAATCTCTGTAGGTCCATAATCCAACCTCTTTACCAGGGGTGGCCAACCTACGGCCCACGGACCAAATCCAGCCCACAGTGAGGATCCTGGCACCACCACTAGAAGTGCTGAAAACACACTGGAAATGGGCTGAAATGGGCCAAAATGGGCAAAACTGCAGCGCCGCCACCACAGGAAGCAGTACAATTGGTGAAAACAGGTGAAAACATGTAAGAAATGCACCTGCTGCCACCAATAGAAGTCGTGGGAGGAACCACACCTCTGGTCCGGCATCTGTCTGTGGAGGCATGGTCTGGCCCATGGTCCAAGAAGGTTGGCCACCCCTGTGCTCTACTGTGCTACATTTATTATCTTCATTCCAGTAATGCTGCTGCTTTCCTAAACAGAAACACCTTGAAGTCTATAGAAAAAATTAACATAAACTTCCCTGTTTTTATTAGCTCAAAATCTGTACTGCATAACGTACTTTCTCTCTCTTCCATTAATTGTTTTCTGGAGATCTAAGCTGCTTATCAGTTTCCTAGCATTCATTTCTTGGAGAAACAGGGAGTCTCTAAACAGTATAATTTTAAAATATTCATTTAATGCCTGTAATGGAATAGTAATATGGGTTTGTGTTGTTGTTTAAAAAAACAGATTTCTGAATGTGGTTCACTGCAGAGAGAAGGTATGTGGCCTTCCAAATGGTTGCTGGGGAAAGGTTGTGTGGTAGACATAATAATGCTGAGTTATGTGAGAACAGAACTTAGATTTGATGGACATATAATCCTATGTAGTAATTGGCTGGAATCCTTCAGAGGGAGGGCTAAACGTAGAAATTGTCTGAGGAGATAAAAGAAGAGGAGAGATAAAGGAGTGGTCTCTTTTCACCATGCTTTGGAGTCCATTACATTAGAGGGAATTGTGAGTATAATAAAGTCATAATGTATTTGTGCATGCTCCTCCCCTCCCCTGCAATGCAAAGCAGGATAGCCTAACTGCTACTGCACAGAGAGAGAGAGGGAGAAAGAGGCAAAGTCTCACAATTTTATTTATTTATTTATTAGATTTGTATGCTGCTCTTCTTGGTAAAAACCGACTCAGAGAGGCTCACAGAATCCAAAAATATCAATATTGTAGTGAAAACAAAAATACAATTGTCCTGAGGTTGAAACAGAAGAGTTTGTCAATGAGAGCCAAGTTTGGTAGCTGGTCATTAGTAAAGAGAGTCCAGAAGGAGATTCAAAAGTGGAGTCAAATTCCAGGCAGAAGGTCCAAGGTAATCAAACAGGAAGGTTTTACAGGTCAGAGTGTCACAGTGCCAGGAAGCATAAATGTTGTTCCAACAAGTTTGGAGCAGGCACACACCCTTCTTAAGAGCGATCCAACTCAAGGCTCTGCAACTTGGAGTGCTCTCTGCAAACGAGCTCTTGCCTCTTTTCTGTGCAGCTGGAGTTGATTTTGCAACTGTAATCTACAACACTCTATCATCCATGATTACTAGCTCTGCTTCTGTCATTTCCCAATCAACTGGATCAGGGAGAAGTAGATCCATGCTGGCAGCAGGCTGAGGCTCCATCTGCCAGCTTTCATCCTCAGAATCCAGGGCTACAACAGTCGTTCACTAATTAGACCTAATCAGGCCATAGCTTAAAGCTAGAAATGATTTTTACTTTCATGTGTGAAATAGCTAACTTGCAAATCATGTTCCAATGCTATAACCTATTAAATTTACCAATAAAATATGTTTGGAACACAGAACCCTTGTGTCCAGTGATTGGAGAGCAGAGTTGAGCTGGGAATGATCTAGTACAAGGCCCACAGACCTAATTTGGCCTGTGCATATCATTAATCTGACCCACAGTGGCCACCTGGGGCTCACTGATGCATTCTTAAATATGTTGATAACCCTTCACATACAAGTTTCAAGTTAGTCCCAAAGCCAAGCAGAGAGTGCCAGGGGCATACTGAAAGAGAGTGTAGGCCCAGACCTGTGGGTACAGACTGTCGGCAAAGTGGGAGAATACATGATGCTTTTGGGGTCAAAGGGTGTAACCCTTCCAGGAAGAGAAGAGTTAACTCTTACAATGCCTCAGAAGTTTCTCCTCTGTTATGCACTTTGGATTTTACTTGGGATAAACAACCAGACCTTTATTGGGAAAAGTAATAGATGCTGTCATGCCACTTCTGAAAGTATACTACATTTTTGTTGCTGGAATGGTAAACCAGTTGGAAAGCAAGAAATTGAAAGTAGAAAAATGGATACTTCCTCATTGGAAAGGTAACAGTATTCTGTGTGCTCTGGCATCTAGTCATGCCTGCCACAGAACCACGGAAACATCTGGCTCTTTGACTATAAACAGAGATGAGCACCGTCCCCTAGAGTCGGACACAACTGGCTTTCAAGCAAGGGATACCTTTAAATAATATCTCCTCCCTCCTGCACCCTAATTATGGTTTTCTCAACATATCTTCCATTTTGTTTCCTGTGACTGGTATAACATATGTCAGGGTATGATTTGTACCCTGGGCTTAGCCTCATTCCAAAATGGAGATTTCCAAGACTGGGGAGAACAGAGGCACATTTCTTAGAAGGATTGGTATTCATTGTGGTTTGGAAGAAATGAAACCTAAGTGTGATGGATATATATTGTCATTGGCTGAATTTCTTTAGGGAAATGGCAAGGGAGTTGACCATGTGTGAGGAGATAAAACCCAGAGGGAGGAGGAAAGATGCTCTCTTGAGCCAATGCTTCATGCTGAGGGTGAGCTGTGAAATTAGACAACATGTAGGTGCTTAAGCCAGAAAGGGAGGGGGACTGGGTTTCCCCAGTTAGAGAAGCTTTCTTTGTTTTGATGTACTTTCTGAACTTTTGAAAAACGTTATTCTGCAACTTAGTTTAATTACAATATACTTTTAAAATACCCAAAGATGACTGGGGTGTTTACTTGGCTATGTGCTACCTTATTTACACTAAGCTATTATCCTGGGCTGCTAAACTAGAGGGGTGGCAGCTCAGAAGCAGGAACCAACCACTTGTGGGTAGAAGTCCTACTTATGAATAAAGGCATTTCCTGACAACATATAAGTTAAACTATTTACTAGCTCCTGTTAATGCTCTATGGTTTGTGACTCCAATAGCTGTTTTAAGGTTGCCTCATGAAAGGGATAAACACTTCACTGTGAATTAATTTTTCTCTTTATTTAGATGAATTAGTCTCAGGAAGACAAGGCTGGGTGCATTGCAGATCTGTTGTAAAAGTGGTGCTGACTTTTATTCTGATCACTCCTTCTTTCCCTCATATCTTCTACACTTCACAACTTCTGAAATGAGCTACATCCCACATGGTGCCCTCTAAATGTGGTGGACTACAGATCCTATCATAATTTGTAGATGATAAGAGTTTTAATCCTGCAGTCTGGAAAATAACAGATTAGAGAATGCTGATTAATGTTTCCTTTATTGTGTGGACAATATTAGAAAGAGTTGGATACATTAAAAAATGTTTACATACTTTTTTCTCAGTAACTTTTATTAGATTAACAGCACAATTTTATGCAAGTCTAACCAGAAGTGGATCCACAAAATTCATGGGACTTTACTCTCACTTATGTGTGAACAGATTTGAAATCTATTTATATACATTAGAAATGAGCCTGATTTAACTCACTGGGAACTTCCCTCTGAGTAGATGTGAATAAGATTGTAGGACTATAGGGCTGTGGACAGAGTATTTTTGGTATTTCACATGATGCAATCATATAAATGTCTACTAAAAAAATCCATATATAAAGTTCATACTTATTCCTAGTTACTGCACTTGCTGAAAGAGCTAACATTCTAAAATATGCTTCTCAGCAATATATATTTTTGAAGTATGGAAAAGTATCTCTTCAAAAGAAAAAGGTGGAGATGGGAGACAAGTATTTCTAGCTTGTCTTTTGTAAGAACTATATTACAGCAGAGAAAGTGATGAGTGACAATAAATGATCAGAATCAATGGCAAAAGGAAACATTCATAGTAAACTGGGGAGGGATGTGTGGCCGTGTTTTTCTCAAATATGAATGGTTTGTAGTGTCAAAAGTATTCAGCCAGAAACACGGTTAGCCTGTGATTTGCTTCTGCAGATATCCAAACTTTATGATGAGGGTGGGTTTAAAAAGAAGGCATTAGTGGATCCTAATTGAATTTGCTTACTCATGTAATAACTGCTTGGAAGAAAATTCCAATTCGAATGATTGAAATTTGCTACCACGTAAATGTATATGGAAGTAGACGGAGTTAAGTGCTTTAAGTAAATAACTGACAAAATGAAATAAGCTAGTCACAGCAGACTGATTTCAAATTGTATAAAAAGTCTGGTAGGGGGGAACACAGAGAATTTGAATCAGTCTTCAAGGGTTCTAAAAGCATCTGTCCTTTAGCTATGACGACAGTGTTTCTGTTATAAAAACAGCCTTCAGTCTCAGTTTATAATGTCTGAAGCAAAGCTTTGTTCAGCTAAGAGTTCACCTTGACTTGCACAAAACATTGCGCTGAGATGGGAGGGTGGGTAATACTGATTTCAGGGCTTGTGGTGTATGACCTGGTACATACATATCATTCTCCCACAATCAACTGAGATTCATCTGCACTGAACAATAGCTCCAATCTTCTGTGGCAGTGAAAACAGGCTACAATTGATAAGGAAAGACAATTGCCAGCTGACCCACAGCATATATTCCACAATTATAAACCAGAGGAGTTTTGAAAACTAAGTCTACATATGTATATTGTTGTGATATGTGGTTGCGCAACAGAGAGGGAGGCAATTATTTAAGTTTGATTTGTTTGAAAGTTCCCTGTTATGCTTAGCACACTTCTCAGCTAAATAGTTACTCAGACCAATGACCTGAAAAAAGATATATACAGTACTTACAATACGTACAGACATTCTCAACAGGATTTGGTGTCATGTTTGTTAGACTAGGATGGTTACTCAGATTAATTACAATAAAACATATGGAAGATTTTTCTCCATTACAGCATCTGTGAGCACACAGTCTTACGTGCTTACAAAGCATTCCCTGTTACTCAGAAAGCTCCTTTACCTGTGTCAGCCCTCCCTTCCACTTCCACTAGTATCATTCATGGGGTGAATACTACAGCCAGTAATGACCTTTTTTAAAAAAAATTAGGTATATAAAAGAAAAAAAGGAAAAAAAGAGACAAATACTAGCATACATAAAATCACATGAATCAAATAATAAAATTTCAAAAGTAACAATACATCATGAACAAAAAAGAAAAAAAATTCCATTACGCATAAACAATATAAACAAACTATTTTCTTTCACTTTTTCTAATACATAATCTCTCCTATACTGTTACATTTTACATCATTAATATCACCCAGTGTTATATACATTGTCCAGGGAATTATGTGTCTTCACATATTCCAAAAATCATTCTGCTCTTGTTCAGGGAATACACCTTTCTTCTTAACCCATGTATAATCTACAAATGGTTTCCAGATCCTCCAGAATTTTTCCCCTTGTATTCTACCTTTTCTTAAATTCATTTCCCAAGTAAGTTTTTCATTAAGGGCCAAATCCCACATTAATTTATACCAATCCTGAATACATATCTTTTCATCATTCTTCCAATTTTTTGCAATACACTGCCTGGCCGTTGATAACCTGGCAGCCATCAATTCCTTATTATCAGTACTCATTTCGTATTTGTCTACCTCCATTAACAAAATTATCTCTGGCCCCAATTCGAGTTGCGTGTCCAATATTTTCTTAATCTCATTTTCTATTTTTCCCCAAAAGCTTTTTATACATTCACAACTCCACCACATATGCTCATATGTTCCTCTTACTTTTTTACATTTCCAACACATATCACTCAAACTATTGTACATTTGATGCAACCCTGTTGGGGTCCTCTACCACCTCCATATCAACTTGTAATTGTGTTCTTTTACTCTAACTGACATAGTTCTCATTATCCTTCTCTTCCACATTTTCTGCCAGTTTTTTCCTGCAATTGTTATATTAAGCTCTTCCTCCCAACTTTGTCTTAACATTTCTTGCATTTTCTCACCTTTGTTCAAAATTTTATAAATTTTACTTACTATCCCCTTAATTCCAATATCCCCATTTCTGACTTTAATCAAAAGTTTTTCAAACTCAGTTCCCTCCCTATCTAAACCTTCTTCTCGTAAAAATGTCCTATTCCAATTATTCATCTGAAGGATCTTGAACCAGTCCAGTTCTAATTGCAGATATAACTCATTCCTTTTTTCTTGATCTCTACAAGTTTTGACCCAGTCTTTCAGTAATATGACCCCGTTTTCCACCAATATATCCCTAATCCTCCTATCAATTTTTATTGGAAAGTTATTAAAATCCTCTAATTCCAAAATCGGTGAAATACCCAGAACAAAATCTTTTCTTACTTTGTTCCATGCCTCTATAGTTGAATTTAACATCATTCCCTGGATTTTTTTTCCTCCTCTTTTCTTTCTCTTCCCATAAAAACTGTGCCTTTCCAATCTTTGAAAATTCTTTTCTTTCAATTTTCTCCCACACTGTCTCTTCTTTAATTAGTATTTTGATAACATTTCTTGTTTGGAAGACTCTATAGTACCTACTGATATTTGGAATACCTCCATTACAGCATCTGTGAGCACACAGTCTTACGTGCTTACAAAGCATTCCCTGTTACTCAGAAAGCTCCTTTACCTGTGTCAGCCCTCCCTTCCACTTCCACTAGTATCATTCATGGGGTGAATACTACAGCCAGTAATGACCTAAAGATCAAGAATAGAATGTGTGGATTCAAGGCTATGCCTGAAATTTTTGGTATTTATTTATTTAAATTTATAATTCCCATCCATCCCACTACTGTATATACTTATTCTGGGCAATATCCAATACTAAAGAAGTCATATAACCCAAAAACAAGAACACATACACCAAATGACAATACACAATAAAGATCCCACACAGAAAGAAACACAACTGAATAGGCAAACAAATGATATTAAACCACTTAAATATCAAGCAGAAGGCAATGATGGCAGCAAAATAAGATATAATTTTCTCTGGAAAAAGGTTTAATTTAGGGGAAAGAAGGTCTTGAATGCTTCCTTATAGAATTCAGCTTTAGCCAGTTTATAGAAAGCAGACAAAGATGGGGCCCAATGAACATGGGATGGAAATGTGTTCCACAAAGTCGGGGCCAGCACCAAAAAGACTGGATTCTTGTGCTAGTCTTTTGAACTTCCCTTATAAAAGTTTCCCCAACTCTGAATACCAAGTTGTCCAGGAATGATTTATCAAGGAGGGCTGCAATTAAAGAGGCATTTTGAGACATACTTCCAATGGCCGAGCAATAGGTTTTGATTAACTTTTTTTTGTTGCCAATATGATTTTTGTTGTTGGTTGTTTTAATTGGGTGAGACATCATGTTTGTTTTGTTGTTATTTATAATTTATTCACTTTGTTTTTTCTTTTTGCGTAATCTCTAATTGTATAGATTTTTTAAAAAAAGTTTTTGTTACCTGCCCAGAGCAGGAAAATATCCCAGATGGGTGGGATATTAATGCAACAAATAAATAAATAAAAATAAATAAATTATTTTCCTACCACTGTATTTCATATGTCACTTTGATATGTTATTGTCATGTACTGTCAAGTCATTTCTGATCTGTGATGACTCTATGAATGAGAGATCTCCAAAATATCCTGTCCTCAACAATCCTGCTTAGTTCCTGTAAATCCAAGCCTGTGACTTCCCTCTTTGCTAAAACAGCATTAAACACCACTGCAGCTACAGCCAATCAATATAATAGGGCTATTTATCAGTTATATGTTCCCTAGCATCTGGAACAGTATCTTTGACCATCATTAATTGGTATACAACTGCTTTTCATCATACAAACTCAAGAGTTCTCTTAGTAACAGTGCATCTTCCATTTATTTCACTTCCTGACTATCATGAGAAAGATCCTTCTTTCAAATTTGAGCATTCTTCCTCAAATGAAGTCTTTAAAATAAATCTCACAATCAGTAATATATAAATGATATGAAATGATAATTTTCTCTCACACATGAGCCCACTATTATTTTAATCAGTGCAATCATGTCTTTTACCATAGAGTTCATCATTATCCAATCTATGGCCTGTTATATAGTCTATATCTGAAGGTACATCAAGTGATCAGACAGTGCTAGTAGATACATCTAGTTTTAAATTGAGTTGTTGAGTAATAAATTGTAGCAGACTTTGATTCATCTTATTTTTAGTGCTCAAGATATACACTCATCATTGCATGAATCTAACTTGGCACTTTATTTCACAAATCATTTTAGAAACACTACTAAATCATCAGTTGTTATTCATTATCAGCCATTGTGGGAAACCAAATGGAGCTATACCATGTATTCACCTAGCATGCTGGCATATTTAATTCTCTTAATTTTTTAAATTTTATATGTTTTAATCTTGTAATTTTGTAATCTTTTTAATCTTTTGATATATTTTTTTGTGAGCCGCCCAGAGTCTTTGGAGTGGGGCAGTGATATAAATTGAAATAATAAATAAATAAATAAATACTATCAGTGCCGGATTAAGCCAGTGCGAGGCCTGTAGCAAATTGTGTCAAGAGGCCCTTGCTTAGATTTAGGATTTAGGATACCTATAAAATAAAACACCACTACAGCTCACACATCGATCGACTCTGCCACTCAACACAAATTCATGCCACTACAGAGTAGCGCATAATATGTGCATGCAGACAAAGATGGCTCCACCTGTGCACACATCTTTACACTTTGGCATAAATTGAACACTCTGGTGAGGCATCAATGAATCTTTCTGAGTGAACATTTTTTGAATATCCACGTGAATGCATGGAATATTTAAAGTTGGATTTTCATTTTAACCAAGCATTGGGGAGGGGGGGCAGAGACATGGGGACTTTAGCATTTGCTACTCCTGCTATATGGCTGATCCAGCACTGGCTATTATCCTTTTGAATGTCTACATAACATACATGTTAACACAGCATAACATCCACTATGTTCCAGGAAGAAAGGGAGTAGATGGGATTAATGCTGTAAAATAAAAAGTAGCAAGACAGTGCCATACACCAAGTCAGCACAAAAGGACAGGATGCCTTATTTAAAAGACACACCAAAAAACACCATTCAGTCTAATTATCTTCATAGTGATTATCACATTTTCCAGGAATGTTTTGGAAATGTATGAAAAACAGTTTTGAAAACGTACACAATTTTACCCAAAGGGGGAGGGGAGTCTTCTCAAGCACAAGATGTTGGGCAAGGACAAAACTCACCTTGAGATTGCTGTTTTCGGTGAAGTGAAATCTCCATATTTAGAGTCAATTATGTTTTGGACCTTAGACTCAGAGGCTGTTTGAACACTGCCCAGAATGTGCAGCTCATTTTGGCTGCTATAAGATCATACAGGAGGAGTTACTAAACAAAAATAACTTTCCTATACTTAATACTGAAAGTAGGAATAGCAGGTTGGTCTTCTTTGATGGAACAAAGGCTGCAGAGATTATAAATTAGTCTTGCTTACAAGATGACCATGTCTTCATATGTAAAAACTGTGGGGTGTCAAGGTTTGAGGATTGCTTTTTTACATTTGCAAAAACCAGTTTCCCTTCTAGCTATGAAATTATGTGTAGATTGTCAGACCATAACAGCAAAAGTAATGGTTCTAGATCTAGGGCAGGAGTGCCCTTTTTGGGCCATGGGCCGGTCACATGGTTCAGGGGGCTGGTCATTATGGCCCAGGGACCGGATCTGGCCCACAACTAATTCATCCAGCCCATGACACTCTCATTGCTCCCAGAAGTGAAAGTAAAACGTGCCTATATGGACACATTTTACCTCCGCTTTCAGGAGTGATGAGCGTGTCATGGAAAGGATGAATTGGCATCATGGCTGGATCTGGGCCCCTGGACCGTAGTTTAGCACCCCAGATCTAGGGGGTGGCTTCAGGTTTTTTACTTGGCATTGCAAAGTATCACATCGCTGCTAAAGGGAGCTAAAATCTGGTACATGTCCCATCCTTGCCATGGGAATCTTTTTATTGATTGTCAACAGATGAAGACCTATCTAGGGAGTTGGTGTGATTTCGAGAAATGTAAAAAAATATATAGAAAGTAGCATCTCTTACAATTGTTTTGTTTGGATTAGCATTCCCAAAATCTCACAGTGAGCATGTTCATTGGATAGGAGATTCTGGGAATCAGACTCCAAAATGTAACTTTTACTAAGCTCCTATCCTAATCTACCACTGATCTGAGGAAAGCCAATACTTTTCTGCAGCTGACAGCCTCTTATGCAGAAGAGTGGATACAAGCCAGGAGGAAGAAGAACATGATTGGACACTAACAAAAGCAAACAATTTGGTCTGATTATTATAAAGCTATTACAATCCCCAAATGCCATATTCATCCAGGAACTGAGGCTGGTACCTCTGTACTCTTCTATGTGCTGGTGTCATCTGAAGAATATTCATCAAATGGAAAATTCTGCATTTGTATGCCATGAGCCAAACCACCTGCTCCACCCGCACCCTTCCCAAATCAATGCATTATTAATAAACAACATTAATTTCAAGTTTTCAGTTAGCTAATTTGTTCCCACAATCATAATTTCAAATACCATATGAATTATTCAGCAAGTTATTTTAACTGCAGTTAGATAAGTCTGTTAGCCCTCATATATTTCAATAAATTATTGCTTGGCTCCCAAGTAAAGATGCCAAAGTCAAATAGCTTGACAGGTAAGGATTTTCTGTTGCTCATCATATGTGGCATTGCATAACGTGGCCCGGAAAGCCCTGAGAAAATAAATGTAGAATTCTTCTATACACCCTTTTTTTCCAAATTCCTTTTTTTTACTCCAATTTAATATTATTTTTTTGACTATACATATACATAATACATAGAAAAACATAAAAATATACAAGGCAAGGAGGAAAGTCAGTTAACGTACCTTGTCCAAATAGTTGACCAAAGAGCCATAACTACTTGTTGTTTGACTACTTGTTGTTTGCTCAGTTTGACTGGGCTTCAACATTTTTGCACAAAAGTTGTGATTCTATGCATGCTTAAAATTAATCAAGTATGATCAAGCCAATTCTCATCTATGGTGACCCTTTCCTGTGTTTTCTAGGTAGAGGAAAAAAACAGAAATTATTTACTCTCCCCTTTGGGGGCATTCTTTGTCTATGTGGCTTGCCCAAGGCCACTTTGGTTGGCTATTCTCCTGGGAAGCACAGTGGGGAATCGAACTCCCAACCTCTGGCTTGATAACCAGGTACTCAACATCCTGAAGCTACTCCTTACTTTACTGTCAAAGCTCTCTGTTTTCAACAGAGAAACAATTTACAACAGAAGTGAACATATGGCTGTCTGATGTTTGACTTAAACCCACATTCCCCTTCACCATTGGCTATAAAACCTAGGACTAATAGGAGTCACAATCTAATAATATCAAGAGACCCACACATTTCTGCATCAAGGATTACAATATAATATACATGATATAGAAGAGGGAGAGAAAAATTAAATAAGCAAAATCAGATGGCAGTATTTGATGCATACATATAAAAATGCTTTATACCTGAATGTGCTTATTTTCCTCCTCAATTTAGAAAAAAACAATTAGCAGTATAAAAGAATACATTTACCTTCTCAGTTTAGTTGCGTAATGGCCAAGGCCAGAATCCTATTACTTACCTATACTTGTGTAAACAAATTGGTGGTGTACATCACATTGGTGCAGTTAGGAACAGTTTGACACTTAGGTTCCTTGTCATGTACCAGTCGCATGACTTGGAGTATAATGAGGAATGAAAGCATTAACTCCTGAACTAGCAGAAGTTTGCCATGTGATCTATCTGTTTTAACTTACATTGGCATACATAAGTAATGGGATTCTCTCCATACTGGAATGGTCACTGAAAAAACAGTTTCTGAGAGAAGGAACCAAATCGTAGTCAGAAGAACCATGTGAACAGAGCAGATCTTGTGTCACATTCCTGATGTATGAAGCCAGGATGGAATGACAATAGCAAAGTAGGGAGCAAAACTAGACCTGTGTTCTCAGTCTTTGACCCACTGGATGTTTTGGGCATCAACTCCAAGAGCCTCTGAAAATTAGTGATATCACCTGAGGCTTTTAGGGGACTGGGACTGAAATCTGAAATGCCTGGAGGGAGCAAAGTTTAAGAATTACTCCTCTTCTGATGGTTTTGGCCCACAATTCCCTAAGCCCTTTGTATCACATTCAGTGTTTAGGATAACATGTAGGAGCTGCACTGTAAAAACATATGGATGCCCACAGTTGCCTAAGCGCCCCCCCTCCCTAAAAATTGTTACATTAAGTTTATTTTGCTCTCTGGTATATTAAATCCAGGCTGCTTACCTTAAGTTGCAAAGTAGCTAAGCAGCTTAATGACGCTTTACTTTGAGCTCCAGTAGCACTTGAAGTTTTGTAGTTTTTAGTGGGTGGGTTTCTTTATCATCACTGGAAAAGAAATAGCAGTAGTCTAAAACATTTAGAGAAAGTTAATAGTCTTCAGTGGATTGTACCACATTAACATACAAGTAAGGAATGGCTGGTAAAAGAAATTTTAACATGGGGAAACTTTTCTTTGCAATGTAGTCCCTCATATAATCCAGCATGGATTATTCTGTGTGCCTTTCCCCTCCCAAAGCCATGTAAAAAGGCAAAACAGAAATGATGGGTTTAACTAAGGCCACAACTTTATTAACGCTTAATGGAGATACCTGAGCTAGAAGCAAGGGCTACCTGCTTACCTCTACACCTGCCACTCCATGGAGGGCTGAGTCCCAAGCCTTGGGTCTGTGCTGTGTGAAGACAGCTTGCTCCTGGCCATTTAACACCCTAAGGACCTTCCCCAGCTTCCCAGACCTTGTGACCTCAGGTGGGCAGTGGCCAAAGCTTGTCACACATGGACCTCCCATTCTGACAACTGAATCTTGAGGTCCATAGAGCCATGATGTTGGCTGCAGGAGCACCATTGTATGCACCTTGGGAAACTCACCAATATTTAACTTACCTTTTGCACTAACCACCAATATGACTTATTTAACAACAACAACCACACACCTGATCTGCCCATATATGTGTTCTGTGAGTAATCAGTATGGGATGGGCAAAAGTAATCCACCCTCCTTTTGTTTAATAAGCCAATCAGTGAGATGGACCCAAAATTCCTATCCAGCTACAAAGCAACCAACTACTCTTATGCTGAACCCATAAGGTAGGTGAGTGGGGTGTCCTGCTTTGGCAGGGATCTGAGCTGAGGGTGGGAGAGCTTTATAAATCCCTCAACTTTTTTAAGTCGGGGGCTGGGTCACGCGCCCGCAGACAGCTTCAGGGGCCAAATGGCCATTTTGCCCTTCCTCCACCACATGACACTTCCTGGTGTGGTGGAAATGATGGTGGGGAAATGGATATGTGGACCACATCCGGCCCATGGACTGCAGGTTGATAATCCCCCCCCTCAGCCAAAAACATAGTTAAACCCATAGCCATTACCAGTTGTCCATCTCCCTTCAGGGTGGGAGGAGCAAAAAGCCCCCCACCCCCACGGCACATAGCTATAACACACTCACTGAGCCAAGCCTTCTCTGAAAATTGAAATGGCTCCATGTAGGAGATACCAAACCCATTGTTCACAGTTATCAAAACATTTATTGCTTCATAAAAAGGGTTTTAATTACACGCAATACTGATTTTTGCTTTAGTTGCATTAATATTGCCTAGGGAAACTTAGGTAAGGACTTTGGCCACTTGTTGAATTTTTGATTACATTGATACCAGCTGGTTCATTTCAAAACAAGGAGAGAGAAATGGATCGTTCAAACCTAACGTTGGTCTGCAAGGGAAAAGTACTGAAGGCTATTTTACGGACTCAGACAATTGACACAGGAATTCTTCCAGCTGCAGAGCAGCAGTCGAGCATAATTTGCACTCCTGGTATGGGCCACTGCAACATACTGCAGCTTCCTGTGTGCATTGAAATAATAACTATACTGTATTTGGGATTCCAGAGTGGGCAAACATGTCCTTGCCCCTGCCCTATGCTTCTTAGTTTATTGTCTGGCTAAGATTACATTCCAGCAATGACTCGTAATGGTATCATTATTTGTGAAATGCAAAAAACATGGGGTATGAATCATCACAGGATTTTCATAGCAATGAATGGTATGACTAATTAAATAAGGGCAGTGGGGATATCACAGTAAATTCTTTTACAATGTATGCATATAAGGAAAATTCCAGATACAGGTGAGGCAGTAGAAGCATACTACTGGACTCCACCTGACATTGTGTAGCTGTCTCTAAGCAGGAAAACTTGTGTACTTGGGCTTACAATACAGCAGAGGTGCCCAAACTTTTTGAGCCATGGGCCGGTCACGTGGTTCCTCCCCCCAAAAGTGAAAGTAAAATGTGCCTTGAACCTGTTTTGCAACAGGATGAGATAGATTTTAACCTGCCATTTTCTCTGCTTAAACCTGGGATATTCAAACTACGGCCCATGGGCCTGATCCAGCCCCCAACACCTAATTCATCTGGCCCACAACATCCTAGTCACTCCTGAAAGTGGAAGTAAAATGAGCCCATATGGATGAATTGGCATCAGGAGCAGGACCCAGCCCATGGGCCGTAGTTTGAGCACCCCTGCCATACAGTCTGGAACTCCAGCCATAGATATCACTGGAGCACTTGGAAACCTGGTCTACTCATGTGTAAAGAACAGATACTGTGTCACGTGTCATATGCCAAAGAACCATGGGTTGACAGGGAAGGGGCCAGTGGCATGACAGTGCTTTCCCCTCTGCCTTTCCCATGTCATTGCTGTTGTTCAGTCACATAGTCAAATTTGAACCTTTGCAACCCCATGAACCATTGTACACCAGTCTTCTCAGCTCTGTGCCAGTTACATCAACAATACCATCTAGCCATCTCATTTTCTGCTCCCTCTTTCTTCTTTTGCCCTCAACCTTTCCCAGCATCAAGGCTTTCTCAAGTGAACCCTCTCTTCTCATTTGATGTCCGAAGTACTTTAACTTAATCTTCAATATTTGGCCTTCCTAGGAGCAGTCAGGGTTGATTTCTTTTAAGACCAACCTATTTGTTCTCCTTGCTGTCCAGAGGACTCTTAAAATTCTCCTCCAATACCACATTTCAAAGGTGTCTAATCTTCTGCGCTCAGCTTTCCTTATAGTCCAGCTCTCACAACCATACCTTACTACCAGAAATACCATTGCTTTGACTATGTGGAATTTTGATTGCAAAGTGATGTCTCTACTTTTAACTATGTTCCCCAGGTTTCTCATAGCTTGTCACCCAAGAATCAGTCACCTTTTTATTTCATGGCTGCAACCACCATCTGCAGTGAGCTTTGATCCTAAGAAAGTAAAGTCTGTCACTGCATCTACCTCTTCCCCATCTATTTTCCAGGGACTCATAGGGACTGTTTCTATTACCTTGGTTTTCTTGATGTTGAGTCTCAAGCCAGCTTTTGCACTCTCTTCTTTCACCCTAAGTAAGAGATTCTTTAGGTCTTCTTCATTTTCTGCCATTAGGATAGTATTATCTGCATATCTCAAATTGTTGATGTTTTTCCCAGCAATTTTAATTCCAACTTGTGATTCATCCAGCCCTGCATTACGCATTTTGTGCTCTGCAAATAAGTTAAATAAGCAGGGTGATCAAATGCAGCCTTGTCTTACTCCTTTTCCTGTTGCAAACCACTCTGTTGTTCCGTATCCTGTCCTAACTGTTGCTTCTTGACTCATGTACAGATTTCTCATGAGACAAATAAGGAGTTCTGATACAGTATTCCCATTTCTTTAATTACTTGCCACATTTTATTGTGGTCCACACAGTCAAAGACCTTGGTGCTGTCAACGAAACAGAAGTAGACGTCTTTCTGGTATTCCTTTATTTTCTTCATGATTCCACGTATGTTGGCAATGTGGTCTCTAGTTCCCCTACCTTTTTGGAACCCAGCCTGCACTTCTGGTAATTCTCTGTCCACATCCTGCTGAAGCCTATCCTGAATTATCTTGAGCATCACCTTGCTAGCATGTGGGATGAGTGCAATTGTTCGATAATTTGAACATTCTTTGGCATTACCCTTTTTTGAGATTGGAACGTATACTGATCTTTTCCAATCCTGTGGCCATTGCTGTGTTTTCCAAATCTTCTGGCATATAGAATGCAATACTTTAATGCCATCATCTTTTAGGGCTTTGAGTGATTCAACTGGGATGCCATCATCTCCACTAGCTTTGTTGTTGGTAGTTCTTTTTTAGGGTCCTCCTGAATGTCTGGCTCAAGTTCAATGTTCTTATCGCTGTAATTATCTGGGGTCTTGAGGTCCTTTTTGTAGAGTTCCTTCCCCACGTAGAGGCCTACAAACTAGTGACAGGCAAGGACAGTAATGCAGGCATTACTGAGGTTTTCATTAAGACACGTCCCATCCTCCATGTTTATTATCAGGCCAACTCAAGAGAAAAAAAACATTTTTGTGATTGCAGAGCTCCTCATCAGGCATGCAGTGTGCGGAAACATGATGTTAAAGATGCATACCCTGCATATCATTATAAGATACAATGAGGAAGAAACTATAATTGTACAGGTAAGAGTTATCAAGCATTAGACTAAATACCCCCTTCACTTCGCTGGAAACACAGAAAGCAATAAATGTTGATAGTTCTGATTCTTCTCTGTCCATGCATTATCTTTGATCTGTGGTAAGAATAATATTTTGGGTGGAATCTTTCCCTCTCCAAATGGGTTACTATTTATTGTGTAAGGCCAGAGAAGTGTAACAGGCAGGATCTTATACTGAGGGAAAAACTAGGATTCTCTTTCCATTCTGACAGAGAGCTCAGTGGGTAAGTTTGACTCAGTCACACTCTCAGACTGAAATGTATCTCAGGGTTTGGTGAGGATAAGGAGGGTGAGTGGAGCCAAGGAAATGCAGAAACAAAAAAAATCAAATTAATATTTTGAATAGGGATAATTTGCTGGCGAGCTGAAAAACCTGCTGGGCATGTGGCATTCACATTCATGTCTGTTGGAAACAATATTTTGAAATGGATTCATTTGTTTTTCAGTGGCAAATGGTTATTTTAAACATAATCCTCTGTGACTGTATCAGATATCTCTACTGTAGTACTGCACAATATTTAATATGATATGGAGGAAAGTGGGCCTCTTTTTAATGAGTAATGATTTACACTCTAAGCTTGCTTTCTACTAAGGTCCTTAGGAACTCATGTTGTATCTCTGACCTGCTCTATGAAATGTATCAGTTGTCGAGGGGTTTGTTCTCTGCTTAGTTTAGGCCCTGACTTTCACAAAGTTGTGTATCTAAAGCAGTTTCTCACTGAGTTTTAACTTATATTGAAGAGGATTTGCACTTGGCAAATGACAAAGCCAAGAAGGTGGCTTCATTTTGGCAGTTTAAAGTTTGATTTGGACATAAAAGAAGAAGAGTGATTTTTAAGGATTTTCAAGCTGGGTTATGTGCATCAGGAGCTTCTTAAAGAACCCCTAACCCTCCCTCTGTTCAGCAGGTTGCCTTACCTTATCAGTTGCATTGGTAAAACCATCTTATCTGATAACAATAGCAACAAGGTCTGGCCAGTGTCTGCTAACTTTATGTAATTAACAGCTGAATAATCCTATTTCTGTATTAACAAACTGTTGTTATTTTATCTTTTATCTGACCATGATGATATGTATACAATTATACAGGTCATGTATTTGCCCTCCAGTGCTTAAGAACATAGTCTTTGAGCCATGAAAGCTGAAATAAACATGTTCATCTTTAAATGCTACAATGTTGTTGTTTTTTCCTTATCTTATATTTTCCAACATCCTGAAACAGACTGAAAGGGCTCCAGGTTATCTCAGCCTTCCATCCTTCCAAGGTCAGTAAAATGAGTCCCCAACATGTTGGAGGCAAAATGCTAATTAACTTGTGAACAACCCAGAGAGTGCTCTATGTCAGAGGTTCCCAACCTTTTCCTGCCATCGGCCTGACCATGTCCCCCAGACAGCTGAGTGGGCCAGACCACGCCCCCCGAAGCAGAAGTAAATGTACCCACTTCCGTGTTTACAGCAGCCACAGGCATATTTATAGCTGTTGTAACTGTGCTTGCACATATGCAGGCCCATTTTATAGTTGTCGTAAATGCACCCGCTTCCACTTTGGAGGTTGCAGCAGCGGCAGTGGGCCACATGAAATGGTGCTGCAGGCTGGGGCCTGCCCACAGGCCATAGGTTGTGAACCACCACTCTAAGTGCTACGGGGTAGTATATAAGTGTAATTGCTATTGCTATGTTATTTAAATCTTATTTGCTTATTTATTTCATTTGTGTGCCACCTTTCTCCCTGAACAAGGATCCAAGGCAGCTTGCAGGCCAATTTAAAACAATAGTAGATTTAAATAGAGTAAAATGATAAGTAGATTTAAATTCCATTCTATGGTTAGAATACAATTAACATTATTTAAAAATTAATCTAGAAGAGTGGTAATAATTTTATTTATTTATTTATTCAGATTTATATTGCTGCCCACTCACCGAGGCAACTCAGGGCAGCTTACAGTCAAAACAGCAACAGTACTGTAAAAATCATAAAATACAATCTCACAAAACAACCAAAGCAGAACACAGACTAACTCCCCTCTGGCCGTTGTTGTGGGCCCAGAGGAGGGGGCGATGTTCTCAGCCACCTGCCAGGCCATGAAATCTTCTCCCTCAGGCCATTGTTTAATTTAACTGAAAGTTTGTCTCTCAGTCAATTATATTGCCAGACATGGGCTCAGCATTTATCAATAAAACAATTAATATCATGGGTCCACTCCACTGGAAGGCCAGAAAGAAGTAGACTTATTTTAGAGATCATGGTACATGTTTATGAAATGCAACAACACTTCTAAATCTGGAATAAGTCCCCTGCTATCATATGGATGTATGTAGAAGGGACCATTAGACAACTAACAAAAACCTTCTGTCCCAGTGAACTACTAAATTGCAGAACAATTTAATCATGGATATGTCTGATTACTTTGAAGCTGGTTTGATTATGTCCCTGTGAAACGTAAGAGCTTAGCAGGGACTGGAAACCTGACTGGGTTTTTTTGTTCTCATTTTTGCTGCTGTTTACTTTGATCATTTGTATGTTCTTGTTTTGTGTTTGATAATAAAAAAAAGACCCAAAGGGGGAGGGATGTTTTCAAATGGCGTGGAAGAAGCCACATAATCCCTTGTCTGTAGTATAATTGTTGTTCATTGCAAAAGTGTCCAGCTTTTCCAAATCCACAAGAGCATATTCGAAATCTCATCCAAACGCGCATATCTACCTATGCCTGCCAGTCTTATCAAACACATAGGACATGCTTCATGAGCACAGATGGAAGCACAGATGTGACAACACAGAGCCATTTGGAACTAATTTCAGAGACTTTTCTCCCATTGAGGTATAAGCCAAATACATGTAACACATTGCTTATGCAGTATGATCTTGGAGCAGGGTTTCTCAACCGTGGGCCACCAGATGTTCTTAGACTTCAATTTCCAGAAGCTCTGATCTGCAGGTGTGCGGACTTGGGTTTCTGGTACTTGAAGTCCAAGAACACCTGAAGGACCAAGGTTCAGAAATTCTGGCTTCAGGTACTGCAACAGAAAATGATAGGTAGCAAGGTGAATGTAGTTGGTTGTACTTTTGCTGACCCCTTAGTTTTGTGTCTGACTTCCTTAGCTTTGCATCATCTGACTCTGTTTTATGCCCTCCCAACTAAGCACCACCCACAACTGCATATATTGCTCTCTTTTTTCAATGCATTACATATCTCAATATACATGATATATTATACTATATACTTTACATGCTTTCTGTAAAACAATGATATACAAAAGATAAAGCAAGGCAAAACAGGAGAACTGTCAGTTCCACCATCCTCTTATAGTCTCCTATCTTCCCCCTAGTATCTGTTCCAGAATCATGGTGGGCTTTTAGGAACAGAGAAGATTGTGCTGGAGCAACAATAGGAGACTGTCCCTTTCACCCATTCTGGGTGGAATTCTACTTAAGGTCTGTTCCCACTGGTGGAATAAATTCTGGTTACAACCACTGTTTAGTCATTCTTTCTAAACTTTGGGAGGAACGCAGACTTGCCCATCGTACTTTTTTTCCCCATGCACTTTCTCCCAGTTCTGATTTTAATCACTTTTACATGAAGTTGTGGCACTTCCTTAATTTTCCTCAGCAGTCTACATTGCCATCTGTTCTTTCTTTATTCATGTCAGATGCACCACCAGCATATAATACAAAGCAAAAATTAACACATCGAAAAACAAAATAGAATTAAAAAGGACTAGATGACATCTGTCCAATATTAGGCCACATCAACAGCATTTCCTCTTGCCAACATAAGGCCCTCCTCAGTACACGTTGAGAGGCATCGTGTGCATTGTATCATATGGAAGATATTTTGTACTTCTCCACATTCACACAGGCTGTCATCTACAGGGAAACTCCACTTTCTCAGATTAGCCCTTGATCTTCCTACCTCTGTACACAGTCTGTTTAAAACTTTCCATGGCTGTTCTTGGCCAGGCACTAGAGCGTCATGTGGTTCTGCCCAGTTATCTGGTAGCTCCTTGCTTGCCTTCCATAGTTCTAAGGCAGTCTGCAGGGATTGGTAGTTCGGAGGGCCAGAAGTTGCTTTGACCCACTCTTTTTAAGCAGCACTTTCTCAATAGAATTTTGATGGAGGGATGCCAGCTGAATAATTCACTTTTTGTATCAGGGTTAATTTTAGGCATCCTGTGACCAATCTCACTGTTTCATTTAGGGCTACATCCACCTGCCCTGCATGCTTTGATCTGTACCACACTGGACTAGCATATTCTCCTGCAGAGTAACATAAAGTTAGCACAGAAGTTTTTAATGTGTGTGGTTGGGCAGTCCAACTTGTGTCTGTTATTTTCCTCAGAATATTGTTCTTGGCCAAAAAACAAAAAAAGCACCCCTTCTGTTTGGTATTAAGGCAGTGGGTCTTGAAAGTGAGAGTTCAATCCAGAGAGTTCGAGCCATCTGTTAAGCAAAAGAAACTAAAGGAAGGAGAGAGAGCATGTTGGCTGTGCTTGCTTCCTTGATTGCAAGGATGGCATTCTATACAATACCCCCCCCCCAAAAAAAAATACTCATTCTAATCTATAGGTAAATGCAAGTACCTGTATAGGAGTTATAATATAAATGGAAATGGTTCTGCCTGCTGAGAAAGGCTTTGACTAGTGGATGAGAAATTTGTGCACCAGTTCAATATGGTAATAACTGTTGACAGACAACTTTAACTCTCTTCTTTCTTGTGGTACTTTAGAATTCAGCTCAACTAGGACTGGTTGGATGTTTCATTGAGGACATTGCAAACAGTCCTGCAAAGCTGTAAAATCTCCTCTATAAAACAATACATGTAGTCAGTGTTACTGATTGTTTCACTCCAGTGACAAGAAAAATGGGGTGTTTTTGTTCCTGAGGAATGGAGGCAGAATTGGTGGGGTGGATTTTGAAGAGCTCATTAGCTTATAATGCTTTGGTTTCAAATGAACTGAAGGGAACAGATTCATTTTTTTATTTTGCATCATTTTAGGTTATCTTTCTCCTGGTGAAGAGACCCAAGGCAGCTCACGTTAAACAGATAAAATTAAAAGCACACTAAATTGCTGATTAAAAAGCAATTAAACTACACTACTAATAAAAAAATCCATTAAATAATTTTAAAATATTAAAAAACTACAAAAGGAAACTTAGAAAAGCAAAAGATCTGGAGTGGAATTTGAGCTGGAAGTTAATTGTATTCTGTAAAATGTACATTGTAGTGCGCCAAGGAATATAAAGTTTAAGGAAAGTCTTGAAGGTCTCACCAGGGGCATGTAAGTAGTGCAAAACTTTTTCATAGCAATTACAGTAAAACCTCATATAACACTAAAACCTGGTTCTACAAGTCTTGGTGTTATATGATTTTTAGTGTTATCTGATGCATGTTAAAATCCTATGGGATCCATAGAGATACATTGTAACCACACAGGCTTTAGCGGTTGTTATCTGAAGCATCCCATAGGATCTTAATGTTATCTGATGCAATTCTTCCCCCCAGATTCCTTAATGTTATGCGATTTTAGTGTTATTCGATACTAATGTTATATGAGGTATTACTGTACCAGCCTAATATCCCTATGAAACCTACAGGCATGGCTGAACATGATTCTCATGTTCTCAACCTTTTAAAGCTGGAGGCTGGGTCATGCTCCCTCAGACAGCTTCAGGGACCTGACAGCCATTTTGCCCTTCCTCCACTACATGGCACTTCCTGGTGTGGTGGAGCTGGTGGGGGACCACATGAAGTGGTGCCATCAGCCACATCCAGCCCACAGGCTGCAGGTTGAAAATCCCTATCTTAGATGGAGGCTTTTCTCTCTCCCTCCTCATTTGTCAGAGTTTCCTTCCAAGGCCAGAAAACTCTGCCTCCACTTTCAGAAAGCCAACTAACAGAGCCTTTCTTCTTCTACTCTACTCAGAACTTCTTGGTTTGTTACATTCTGTGTCCTGATACAACAGACTCCACTAGTAGATGTGACTTTCTAGGATAGATGCATCTATTCTGTTTGGATACATTAACTAACATTACCAACTTGATACCAGTTCAGGTCAGCTTGACTTCCTCCTTCAATGCTTTTGTCTTTCTTTCATTTTCATTTCCTCTTTCTGCAATTGTACTGATTATATTCCTTCCAGACACAAGAAGTATTAGAAATTGTGCACATTTGATCGTGTCTTCTATTAGTACTCCTTTATTGGGTACTTTGGGCATCAAATGAGAAGAGAAGATTCACTTGAGAAAGCCTTGATGCTTGGAAAGGTCGAGGGCAAAAGAAAAAGGGGGCGGCCAAAGATGAGATGGCTGGATGGTATTGTGGACACAAGGGGCACAGAGCTGAGCGAGTTGAGGAGGATGGTGGAGGACAGGGGTGCCTGGCAGACGGAGGTCCATGGGGTCACAAAGGGTCGGAATCGACTGTGCGACTGAACAAAAAAAGGCAGCGTTTGCACAAGTGCAGGTGTGTTTGTGTGGGCATGGGTGCATTTACGCATGTGTGGGGCATAGGGTGCAGGGCGCAGGGCAAGGGGCATGGGGTGCAGGATGCATCCACTTCCAGGTGGCAGAGAGGGCTGCATGGGCCAGATGATTTGGTGCCGTGGGCCATAGTTTGGCCACCCCTGGCTTAGTGTATTGAAGCATTGAAAGACAGACCTTCTTGACTGTCTTGCCATGCAGGCTGGCTCAGGTTCTTTTAGGATCTCAGAGACAATAAGCACTCAGTGAGTGAAGAAACAAAGTTTTATTTTATTAGACAGTTCTCTAAGCAAAACATAGCAGAGACAGAGCACAAAGAAGACCAAGAACACAAGCAATCTATATTTACCTAGCATAGATTCCTTCTGTCCCTTCTCTAGCTGCCTGGGTTAAGTGACAAGGATGATTCCTGGCACTTCTGATGTTTGAAGAGCTCCAAAGTCTGGGGGCTAAGTCACCTTTCCTTATACCCTGGCAGCTAAAGTGCTGTCTCATCTTCTTTGGCTCTATGCCTCTCACTATGCGGGCGGTAGGTGGACGTTGCATGTATTATATCTGACTATATTGTTATATTGTAGTGCTGGATTGTATTTTTATATTGTATTGTTCCATCATATAGCTACATTGTATTGCTGGATTGTAGTGTATTGTGGGATTGTATTTCTACATTGTTTTTGCTGATTATATTGCTATATTGCTTTGTTTGATTGTACAGTATAACCTCAGATAACGCTAAAACTTTGTTCCACAAGTCTTGGTGTTATCTGATTTTTAGTGTTATCCAATGCATGTTAAAATCCTATGGGATGCATCGGATAACGTTAAAGCTCCATAGAGATACATTGTAACCGCACAGGCTTTAGCGGTTGTTATCCGATCCATCCCATAGGACCTTAACGTTATTCGATGCAATTCTCCCCCCCAGATTACTTATCGTTATGCAATTTTAGCATTATCCAAGGTAAACGTTATCCGAGGTATTACTGTATTACCACATTATTGTTGTTTTTTACTGTGTAGCATTGTAATGCACTATTGTTAGCCGCCCAGAGGCACTCTGCGAGTTGGGTGGCATACAAGTCTAAAAATTAAATTAAAAATTAAATTAAATTACATCAGTTCATTATCAGCCATGAACACAGGAAAGGGTCACTGTGACCTGTCTTATCCCTTAGTTAGGGACTTTGCTTCCCTTAAGAAATTCACACACACACACACACACACACAGAGAGAGAGAGAGTACCTCAATGAGGACCCTGCAGTAATTTCCCAACAAATGGAAAATACTGTATCCTCTTTTACCTCCTGAAGAGAAGGAATTTTCTCTTTGTTCAGATTAATGAATGAGGAATTTGGCAGCAATGCCATGGTTTTCTAATCACATATCATGCAAAGAATGTTAATTTAATGCCACCCAGCACCTAATGCTGAACATTCATAATTTTTAAGGTCATGCAAGCTTGTTTTGGTTTCCTTAAAAGAACAGAGCTTTGGCAGAAATTTATACTTATTTTGTTTAAATTAATAGCTGAAATTTACCAAAGAAGGTGTTCCTTTCACTATGACACATATCATTTTGAAGTTCGTCATTTTAGTTATACACAGCACTTATTTTATCAATCTGCTTGTATTGCTGCCAATGCCAGCCAATTTATTTAAAATAAATATCACAGAGACTGAGTACTGTATCTGACAATGCAGTTTGCAAAGAGAACATACTTCTTGCAGGGAGGGTTAGTTAGTTAGTTAGTTAGTTAGTTAGTTAGTTAGTTAGTTAGTTAGTTAGTTAGTTAGTTAGTTAGTTAGTTAGTTAGTTAGTTGAAAAAAGCAACCAGAAAAGTAATATTCCAAGAATAAAGGTAGAATCCAAGGAATCCTTCAGTTTTTTCAAGACTTACAGAGTCAGCAGTTTAACAATTCTTTACAATCTTTTTTTTTTTTTGGAACAAACAGGGTGTTTTTAATATGATTTTATGGCCTTTGGCACTGAATATGTAAACAAAATAATTGACAAAAACATTATGACTGCAAACTGACTATAAACTTCCTAGGCTAATTTTTTTTATATCAGATTTGAAGAATATTATTACAAAAGGGTTTTTAATATATTTTTTAATTATTTTTTTACATTCCAGTTTAAAAAATTATTTGTATTTGTATTTAGACTTATATGCCACTCTACTTGTCGAAGCAACTCAGAGCAGCTAACATAACACGGGCCACATTTTCAATCCTTGTATATACCCCCAACTCACATGATTCAATATCTCCCCAGATCCAGTTTGATATTATTATATTAACCATCCTAATCTGACTGGCTATGTAATATATATATATATATATTAAATTTGGGATTTTTAAACCTCCTTCTTTCTGAGATACACAATACAGTTTTTTATTTATTCTTGGTCTTTTATCTCTACTGCAAAAAAAAAATTATCATTTGCCATTTTTTTAATTCCCCTTCTGTCAATTTTATTTTTAACATCCAAAACAAAACAAAAGTTATTTTAGATAAAATCTTCATTTTACATAGTGCTATCCTCCCAAACCATGACAATCTTAATTTTTATACTTTTCCAAAATTTTCTTTATTTCTTCTTTCTTCATATCAAAAGTTATAATTGTTAAATCCTACAAATTCTTAGTAATGTTCCCAGGCATTTAAAACTTGATTTAACTTTAATCTTGCATTTCACTTTGATCGCTTCCATTTCCTGTCTATCATTATTAAATAAAATCATCTCTAATTTATTCTAATTTATTAGGATATCTTCTGACTCACACAAGGAACTGGCAAATATGCTTTGATTCTAAGATTTATTTAAAAATGATAGACAGATTCCTGTAAGAGTAAATTGATTAATCAGTTCAAGATTTTTTACAGTTTTCAACATTACAATCTACATACCCCCTTTGTTCTGGTAGGATATGATATTATTTACCATTTCAACTCTTCTTAGTATCCATATGTGGGTCATTAGCCTTGAATATCTCATCCACTTCTGCAGTGATCAAAGTTTTAATTACTACTTCACAGAACTTAAAACCAATAAATGTAATTTATGAATGTCTACTGGAACGCATTAGATTTGGTAATAATACAGTAAGAACAGAGTAGAATAAAAAATATGATTTCTCTATAAATGCAATCTATAGAAAACGGCCCTACCCTCAGTAGCTACAGCCCTTTCTAGTTTTAAAACTGCATCTGATCAACAAAAATTGATGCCATTTGTGGCATGCTGAACAACGCTATTTCAATTTAAGGGGGGGGGGATGTCAGTTCAGCTAAGTGTTGGTGATACAAAAATAAACCTATCTCGAGGGATGGGATGTGAAATTTTCCACCACATCTTTGGGCTAATTTTATTGCACTGTATTAATTGTGCTTTGGGAAAATCCATGAAATGTATAGATGCTTATGTGCTTTTAACTTATATTCTTGTGACTTTAGTCATTATCAAATCTAGGTGACCAACTATATTCCTAAAACAAAATACCCACCTTAGCAATGATCCAGCAATTCTTGAGGGTAGAAGTGTAAGATTTGGAAGGGGGACCATTAGTATAGAAAGTGGTTCTCCTCACAGATCCTTAATAGAACTACTGGGGTACATTAGGTCAGGTGAAAGGAACTGCAGAATGAACTCTCCAAAAGGTGCCTTCATTTTGGCAGTTTCATGTCTGGCCTAGACACAGAAGAAGAGTAGAACTACTAAAGGAGTAGGAGCTTCTAGTATGGAAATGTCCCAGAGGAAGTCCCCCTGGCCTGTTTACTCTTTCCTTTTTGACAGGCAATAAAGAGCTGTAAAAGATTCTTCTTCTTAACATTGTTCTATGTTGTTGATTCGTTTTTAAAACAGGCACAATTTTGTGCAACTCTAGTCTAACATAGGTTCCCCTAAATTCAGCTGGTCTACTCCCAAATAAGTGTACAAATGTTTGCAGCCCTAAGATCTGGTTCTGGCTTGGGGGGGGGGGGGGGTTTGACAGATTACTATTCATTTTTCTCCCTAACTTTGTTTTATTTGTGTTGTAAGTCATCAGGAAATTTGTTAAAAATACCAATTATGAATATTAATTAATTGCACAAATGATGGAAGAAATAATCCAAATCTAGCCAACCTTATTTTTCAGGACTGTTTTTTCACTAGTCCAAGTGAGGCAAACATTCCAGGTTGTAGATGCTGGGGAACAGCAGTGGCAACCCCTGAGATATTTCTCCTGAGGCTTCTGCTGGACAAGATAGCTTGTGTACTATATAGCATCTTTTGCTCCTCTGAATTAGTGTATTGTTTTCTGATCCTGTAGGAGACAGAGTACTCAGCAGTAGTGTTTAGGTAAAAAAAATCAAATTCCAGACTAGTTCTGTAAATGCAGGGAGAGGAGTTTATTCTTTACCTCAGGCAGCAAGACACAATAGGATGGGCCTTCTTCAAAACCTAACAGACCAGAACTGCATAACTGTGCAAAGGCTGGATTTCTCTATGGCCAAAAAGTTATACCTTTCATGTCACTTTCTTCTGTTTTAACAGAATATATATTTGAAGCAGCTTGGCTATACTTTTAAGCTCTCAACCTGTTTTCACTGGTTGTACATAAAATACATTATGAACTGAATTTTTCCAGAGTGGTACTAGACACTGAAAACAGAAGTGGAATGATGAAAGTCAACATTGAGGTCCAGCATGATATCTTCTGTTGAAACAAACCAGATGACATCCCTGGCTTTTGAATGTGCAAAGATTTTAACAAACAGGAAAAGAAATTATTATGCTTCTTTAATTCTCATATGGTACCATTCAAAGGTTGAACAGATAGCCCTGGGGTTGTATGTCTGCCTTCCAATTTTCCTATGCTGGAGAACAGAAAATAATATTAACAATGTCTTGGGGATCCTGAATATTATTCAGCAGAAGCAACCATGCCATGAGAAACTGAGATCGGATATCTAAGGTTTCCTTGAGGGTGTTAAAGAGTTAGCAAATGAATTTGTACTATCTTAGATTCCTTGAAATTTGAGGTGCATATTTTGGAAATAAATTGGTGCCCCCATTAGATGAGCAAAATCCTCTTGCCTAGTTACACTGCCATCATGTAAATGGTGTAACGTTAGAAAGTAAATTGTTTTGAGTTAAGAAATTACTGTACGACTGTCTGTTACATACTGAGTCATGCCACTCAGCATGCAATAGATAATGCCTGCAGTTTGCTTCCAAATATTATGCTTTTTGCAAGAGGATTTGAGCCACTAATATCCTCTTAGGGAGCCCCTTGCCATGTGCAACTAGGTTTATTTGAACTATTCTCTCTCTGTCCTCTCCATTTAAAGAGTGCTTCTCTTCCCGTATGCCAGAGGGTGAGCCAGGTTTACAACACTCAAGGATTTGCCAGCACTTGAGGAATCTCCCAGCTGAGCCTCTCCTTGAATCTCTTTTACCCCACTGGAATACTGAAAAGCAGCTTTACTACAGCTGAGCATCTGCTGCACAATTCTAAGACATGAGAGAGGGGTGTTTTTTTTTATAAATTGAAAGGAACAAAGAATTTTAACTTCTCTCATGGTAAAAATATCCCTTGATGGGAACAAGAGATTACCTCTAATTCCCTTTTCTTTCTAATCTGACCCATTCTTCTCAGCTCTTGTATCTCTTTTATAATGACTGTTGTTCGCTTTTGTGAAGGCTTTTAAGAGATTCCTAGTTCCAATTTCACACAAAAAAGCAGTGCAGCTTTCCCTGTAAAAGAGAGGTCACCTCCAACTCAGAAGAGGTTTCTTTCTATTGGTTTCCTAATTATCAACTCCTTTCTCTGGATAAATAGAAGAATGGCTATTTCTTTCTCAATTTTTTCCCAGAGGTGGAAAGGCCAGCCTTGCCATGAGGTAGAAGAAGATGGCCAGCTCAGATGGCAGATGTTGAAAGGTGTGGTGGGCCGGTTATAGCAGCTCCTGAACCAAACATATTGTTCCCTTTTTCACATAGGGCAGAATTTCACATACCATCCAGGCAGACCTTTGTGTATCCCCTAAGCAAGACTTCTGTAGTTCTGTCTAGTGAATCTTAAAGCAAGGTTCACTTGCCCAGCTGGCTTCTCTTGATGAAATGGTGGAAGAAGCAGCATCTTGTCCTTTGTCTCAGACAACAAACCACCTACAGCTAGTTTGAGCAAGATTAATAAGAGAAATTAATTCTGACAGTGTGTGAATTATTGGTGTAGGAAAGAGAAAGCAGAAGGTGTGTGTGTGTGTGTGTGTGTGTGTGTGTGTGTGTGTGTGTGTGTGTGTGTGTGTGTGTGTGTGTGTGTGTGTGTGTGTGTGTGTTTTGTGATTGCAATTTTACCATCATCATTTCACATTAGATGAGAGGTTGCAGACGAGGGCAATGATCAAGATTCCCGCCTAGCATGAGCTGGCTCCTTGTGCTACTAAATGAGTTGCTTGCAATGATATCCCTACTGATGTGTTATGACTTTTTTATAGAAAAGGAATTCAAAGAAATACTGCTTTGCAGCATTCACTCTACACAGATTTGAATGCAATTTGCAGTTTATTTGCAAACTGAACCTCTTCTCCCAGAGGAAATCCATCTCTCATTATGATTTCACTGTATTTTCCATATTCAATATCAACAATAGGTTATTTCCTTTCCTTTGCTACAAAGAAGGATGGATTTTTTTTTACATCTCCTTGCTTTGATTTCCATTTCCTGTTCAGCTATTAGAAGGAAACCTCATTCATCAAACGATGGCTTCTGAGTCTGAAAACCTTCACTGTTTAAAGACTTCTGACTGAAATATAACATATTAATAGGAGCAATGATTGCAAAGACCTCTGCTGACCTTCCTTGGGAAGAAATTGCTTATTTTGCTAACTTTATTAGCTACCCATTCATCAGTCAAACTCTGAGGTGGTTCTAAAGGTCATAAACCAAACAGCAAGTAAAATATGATGCAGAGAATATGGAGATGAATTATCAACTCATAATGTTATTCCTTGCTGTGACTTTAGCAGCAGGAGTTTGGGTGATATGTAGGAATTCGATTAACTTGTACTCAGGGGACACAGTAAACCCCAGATGGATTCTTTGTTGGCTACACAAGGTGAATTATGGGTTATAATGGGGTTAAAGACAAACATTGCACTTTGTCCTTCTGGACTAGTCCCATTTACAAGAGAGCTTTGGAATGAAGCCACTAAGTCCCAATGAACTGTTCTTCTCTGGGTTCTCCCTCACCCTGAGAACAGTGTGGACAATTTTAAATAAAGAGATATTACTCTTACTCACATTTATGTTGTAATGCCAGCCTAAATATGAATGGCATGGTGCTAAATTAATATAAGTTAACACAGGAGAAGCCACACCACTTTAGAACTCGGGTCCATCAAATCCAGCATTCTGCTCACTCAATGGCTAAGGTAATGTCTACAGAAAGCCCAAAAGCTGAACATGAACATTTGAACATCTTTCTTCTCACTTTTCTCTGCAACAGCTATAATGATTCTGGAACTGAAGAGAATATATATGTATCCACCTCAGACCTTAAAAGTAACAATTGCAACTAGCTGTTTATTTAACTTTGAAAAGTAACTTAGCTATGCCCTCCTCACTCAAAACTAACTAGTTAACTGCAACTAGTTAAGTTGACTCTTTCCAAACTCTGCAGTAAGGCTTCCTTTTGCAAGAAAAAAAAGATTTAACAATTGGTAACTGTTACTTATTTTTTATTTCCGTGATCTGCACGAATGATTTATTGTCATTAGTTTTGAGGGCATGGACATTTTAGGGGTATTTTCAAGGTGGTTGTTGTTTTTTCCGCTCTGTATACTGTTTTCTTATTTAAATTGTTTTTTAAAGAAAGGAAATAGACTGTAGTGAATAACACCATGGATCATTATTTTTTGTTAACTTTTAACAAAAAATGAACTTATTTTGACTCTATAGTTAGTTACATAATTGACTCACTTTTAAAAAGTAATGCCCCAAGTTCTGATACATCCTGACTGGGGGCCACTGGCGGCCTCGGCCTCCATGAAGGCACCCCATTCACTTCAAAGCTGTCCAAGAGAGTGACTATCTTGTGATATCAAACTTCAACTACATTTTGATTAATAGAAAGCTCCATCGGTTCTGAGGATTTCCTGAATGCCAGATAAAAACAGTCTCAACATCTGAGGGTGCAGCTACACAGCGGAAAAAATGCACATTTCCTCACTGTGAAGTCACACCAGGGAATTTTGGGTCTCATCAATTTAAGTGGCTATTCATAGCCCTGCATCTGGTGGTTTTCAAAGAAATACTGTTTTAATAAGCAATGAAAGAGGCTTTTTTCTATCTCCATTGCAAGCTTTCTGCATGGGGTTTTGCCATGTAAAGTTGTGTTTTAAAAATTAAGAATTTAGAAAAAAAGAAATGTTGCTCAAGAGGAGGAGAAATTTAGCACATAGCCTTTGGTGGGCAGAGTGTGTGTACATGTGTACATTCACTCATAATGAAGTAAGGGGGGAGATAGGAAAGCACTGTGAATTTGTGTGTGCACCTCACCCCTATTTCTAGAGTGATTCAAGAAATCACATGCTTAAATTGATCCAAAGGCATTTGAAAATTTAAAAAGTAGAAATATACCTACTGTAGTAGGTAGCAAAAGCTAAAGTTTGGAGAGGGAGGACTCTGTGCTGATTCTCATTTCCTAATGGGATCAAGAGGAGGAAAATGCAAATCAGCTCATCCCACTTCATAGCATTTTCGGTAATGTGGTCAGCTTCTGACACTGTTGCTGATATCTAAAAGCTCTAAAATCCCACTGGAGGACAAACGTGTTTTTTATTCCTAAGAATTACAAATAGTAATATATTTTGGGGGAGAGAAGGAAACATTCAGTCTATGGATTAAGCTGCATGACCACAATTGTGATATATGGACAAAATTAGACTGCCAGCCTCAGAGAAAATATTGCATATTTGACCTTTTAAGATAAGTACAACTAAATATCAAAGTCATGAAACTGGATGCAGTTTTGACATGGCTGTTCAATTCCCATTAACTCCCAGCTTTTGAGAAGCCTTGCTTTTGATGAATTTATTATCTGGCTGAGCATTAAGTATGGCTCTGTAAGGTTTTTCTTTAATATACTAGTGCTATTGATATCTTCCTTAAATACATTTGGAAAATGCCATAATGTAGAAGACATTAGAAGTTCAACTGCAGATCATAAGAGTAGGATTGATGGATTGGGTGAAATTTGCCAGATTTAAAAGAGTCTCTCTGCCAGTGAACAAATACATTTGACTCTGAATTTTACCAATCCCAGTTGTTTTATTAAAAATGTACAAATTTTTAATGTAAAAACAAGTTCAGAGGAAAGCAACAAGAGTGATCAGGGAACTGGAAACTAAAACTGATGAAGAAAGACTGGAAGAACTGAGCATGTTTAGCCTTGAGAAAAGAAGACTGAGAGGAGATATGATAACACTCTTCAAATACTTGAAAGATAGTCATAAGGAAGAGGGGCAGGAACTGTTCTTGATCATCCCAGAGTGCCGGAGACACAAAAACAGGCTCAATTAACATGAAGTCAGATATAGAGTGAATACCAGGAAAAACTTGTTAACTGTTTGAGCAGTACAACAATGGAATCAGTTACCTCTAGAGGTGGTAAGCATTCCAGTCCTGGAGGCATTCAAGAAAAATTGGACAACCATCTGTCAGATCTGCTTTGATTTGGATTGCTGCATTATGCAGAGAATAAATGGATGTCCCTTCCAGTTCAGTTATTCTATGATTCTGTGATTTGATTGCCTTGTGCCACAGGCATTAAACAACAATCCTTTTTTAAATTTAACTTCCTATTACTGCAACCGACGGATGGCCCAATAAGCCAGAAAAAGAAGACTTTCCTGAGAATCTACTGCATAAACAAAATTAAATGGAAGCTCTGACAAAAACTTTTCACGTCTCAGATATAAATTGTCTCTAATTTGAAATGGACACAGATTTTATTGTCATCCATTTTGGGCCAAGTATAGTATTTGGAATGTGTTTAATACTGAGATTAGATTTAATTAAATGTGAAAGCAAACTAATGAATAGCTTGCTTGACTAGTTGCCTTTGGGGGCTAGGAATCATATCCAAACTACCAGACAGGGCAGCAATCCTTGTAATGTATCCAGAAAAGATACATATTGTTTTTCAGGACATGTGATACTGGTACACTATTGGCTGTTTTACTAGTGTTTTAATAACAGAGCATGGGGCTACAAGTGATTATACAACATATTGTTTCCAAATTACACCTTGCAAAAGCAGTAGTTAAGATGACTATTCCAGTAAGGGAGAAATTCCCCCTCTCTTCCAGAATATGGAAAAATTATGTTTTTGGTTTTTCCTCCAGTAATCTTGGAGCCCTCATTACCATTCTGGAAAGTCCAAAAACTTTGCTCTATCCATTCTAATATTCATGCACTGTGCATTTTCAAGAAGGAAAAATGGACTGCCTGTAGACAAGGAGAGGGGATGTTCTCCCTTGATCTTGGTGTAAACCTTCTAAGTTAAGAAAAAAGGTAGATATGGATTAGGCACTGGAGGATGTTTGAATGGTCTGTTGTACATTGTCAAGGATTTCTGGCTCCCATATCTTCAGCAATAACAGCAGCAAAGTTATTCCCAAGCAGCAATCACCTAAATAATATTACTCTGATGGAGCATGTATGGAGTCACTAGATACAGATTCTTTCCTAGGAGGATTGTGATTTCTCTTTGGTTCTGGCAATCAGAAATAACCATGCTCTTTATTCTACTGTTGTAACATGTCATCAAGCTTCTTCTGACTCATGTCACCGCCTTGAATAAATGATCTCTAAAAAGTCCAATCCTCAACAGTCCTGCCCAGCTCCAGAAAATTCAAGGCTATGGTCTCCTTCATTGAGTCAATCATCTGTTATTAATTATTTCCCTTTTTCTGTTTCCTTCAACTTTTCCCAGCATTACAGACTTTTCTAATGAGTTTTATCTTCTCATGATATGCTTGAAGTACAACAGGCTCAGTTCCATCATCTTTGATTCTATAGAGTGCTAGCTTGATTTGACCTAGAACCTATTGGTTTGCCTTTCTGGCAGCCCATTGTACCCATAAAGTTCTCCTCCAACACCAAACTTCAAATGAATCAATTTTTCTCTTGTTGCCTTTCTTCACTTTCTATCATTCATATCCCTAGACCAGGGGTTCCCAAACTTTTGTGCTGCGGGCCAGACCACGCCCCCCGGACAGCTTAATGGACTAATCACTGGTTCCTCCCACTGTAAATGCTACTGTAAAACGCGTCCACTGCTGTAGTAAACACATACAGTATATGAGAGCTTTAGGAGCATTTGTGGCAGCGTTTACAGTAGGTGTGGATTCATTTACACATGTATGGGCGCATTTTACAGCTGTCGTAAATGTGTCCACTTCTGCTTCTGCTTCCGGTAGCGGTGAGGGTGGCAGTGGGCCACATGAAATGGTGCTGGGTCCAGCCCATGGGCCATAGGTTGGCCACCCCTTCCCTAGACAGTAATTAGAAACACCATAATGTAGATCAGTGTTGTCCAATCTTTGGTTTTTGGACTTCAATTCCCAGAAGCCTAAGTAAATTCCCCAAAGCACTGATTAGCCAATGTACTGACTTAGGCTTCTGGAAATTGAAGTCCACCAGTGTTATGTGGAACATAGTTTGGGAAATGCTGGTGTAGATGATCTTCATCTGGGAAACCAGTGACGCATTCTTGCACTTGAGAATCTCTTCTAGTTTTTTCATAACCACTCTTCCAACTTTCACACTACATTCTAAATGTACTTCCTACAAATCAGGCATAGGCATAGCTTGGTAGTTCTAGTAAAAGCAAAGAACCAAACAAAAGTTATATCATAGATTCCTGAACTCTATCTACTATGTTTTAAACAAGAAAAAAATGGATTAAGAGTAAGGAAAGGAGCAGAAATCATGAGTAATTGACAACAAACAAGAAACATTCAAATTTGTCCTTTATAAAACACAACAATAACCTGTCCACAAGATTGTAATAGTACAAAAGAAAGGACAGAATGAAAGATGAAAGAAATAAAGGGGGAGATGAAAATGAATGAAAAAGTCAGCACAGAGGCATCCTCTGAGGCTACTGCTTTACAAGCCAATGAATTTTCCATGGGCTATTAGGCAGTTCTGTTAATAGATATTTCTATAGCAACAAAACTGCACTGGCCTGTAACGAAGGTCTGTCTTTTACCAATATAATAGAGGCTCCCCCCTTCCTTTTTCCAGAAAATATTTTATTGCAATGGCTGAGCCGCCTTCAAAGAGGCCTTACCTACTGCAGCCAGCAATTTCAAAATATTTCCTTTAAAATCAAAGCTATGTTCATTCCTTGATGTTTATCTTCAATAGAAAGGAAAGGACAAACAGTGATGAAACACAGAAGTTCAAAATTATAAGGCCAGCAAAGGAAGACAGATCTTGTCTTATAGTAAAGGCAATGAAACATATCAGAAAGAGGAAGGCTGCAATTTTGGCATTTTGGGTGGGTGGATGCAGGCACGTACACTGTTGGGCTCAGGTCATGTTTGTGAACTTCCCAGTGGCATCTGATGATCTGTTGAGAGAATAGGATACTATATTAGATAGGCCACTGGTATAGGCAATAACATCCCATTCCCTCAAAGTTCAGGGCAAGATATAATGTTAAATCATGGAGCTGATCCTTGTGATGACACTGAGTGAGACCTTGTGCTGTCACAAAGACAAGGAGGGTTGGAAGAGCTAAAGCTACTTCTGAGTCAACTGGTAGTATAAAAGGGGCCCAAAAGAAATCCAGGTAAATGGACTCAAAATCCATGTAACATCTGGATAACTAGATAAGACAGCAACCTGGAGCTAGGGAAAAACATGTCTTGATATCAGAGTAGGCAGTTAAATTAGAATTTATTTATTTATTTATTAAAATTTAATACCCCACCCCAATCGGGAGGACCCGACTCTGAGCGGCTTACATCCTAATAAAAGCAAAACAAAACCTAAACACTCAATTAAAAACATCAGGATTAAAAATCATCAGAAATTTAAAAACAAAACAGAAACTACACCCCAGTATTCCCCCAATCCAACTCAGGAAGGCAGTCCTTATATAAGCCACTTGGTATGGGAACCCACGCTCCCGGGTCCCCAAACCTGACCTGCCAGTCAGGTTTTCACGCCCTTCCGGAAGGGCAAGAGCTCTGTCTGCAGGCGCAGTTCGGTGGGCAGGAGGTTCCAGAGGGTCGGGGCGGATACGGAGAAGGCTCTCCTCCTAGTACTGGCGAGGTGCGCCTCTCTTGCCGAAGGGACAGCAAGGGAGCCTCTCCGATCCGCCCTGGTGGGCCGGACAGATGTTCTTGGGGTGACGCGGTCTCTTAGGTATCCTGGCCCACTACCATATAGGGCTTTAAAGGTAATAACCAGCACCTTGAATTGCACCCGGAGACATACTGGCAACCAGTGCAGCTCCCGGAGCAGCGGCGAAGCACGAGCATAGCGCCCACACCCCACCACTACCCGGGCCGCCGCATTCTGGACCAGCTGGAGTCTCCGGATGGTCATCAGGGGCAGCCCCATGTAGAGCGCATTACAATAATCAAGTCTGGAGGTGACCAACGCATGTGTGACCATAAGCAAGGCATCCCGGTCTAGGAGTGGGCGTAACTGGCGTATTACACGAAGTTGTGCAAAAGCCCTCCTGGCCACGGCTGCCACCTGCTCTTCGAACAGTAGCCGTGAGTCCAGGAGGACCCCCAGATTACGCACCGGGTCTGTTTGGGGCAGGACTGCCCCATCCAGAACCAAAGGTGGCAACTCCTTTGTTAACACAGGACCCCTTACCCACAGCCACTCAGTCTTGCCGGGATTCAGCTGTAGCCCGTTGTCTCCCATCCAGACCTTAACAGCCTTCAGGCACCTGGAAAGGACTTCCACCGCACCGCTTGGGTCCCCACGGGCGGAGATGTATAACTGGGTATCATCAGCATACTGATGATACCTTACCCCGTGGGAACGGATGATCTCACCCAGCGCCTTCATATAGATGTTGAATAGGAGAGGAGAAAGTTCCGAGCCCTGAGGCACCCCATATTGCAGGGGCCTAGGGCTGGACTTCTCCTTCTCCAGGCACACCGACTGGGTCCTGCCCCTCAGGAATGAGGCAAACCAGGACAGCACTGTGCCCTGGATCCCCAGACCCTGGAGCCTACCCAGAAGGATGCCATGATCGACTGTATCAAAAGCCACTGAGAGATCGAGAAGAGCAAGGACAGACGGTTCCCCTCCGTCCCGCTCTCTCCAGAGATCATCCACCAAAGCGACTAGTGCGGTTTCGGTACCATATCCGGGCCTGAATCCTGACTGAAACGGGTCCAGATAATCCGCTTCATCCAGGACTCCCTGCAACTGCTGCGCCACAGCCTTTTCCAAAACCTTACCTAAAAAAGGTAGGTTGGACACTGGACGGTAGTTGGAAATTATTGTGGGGTCGACGGAAGGTTTTTTTAAGAGGGGAAGCACCAAAGCATGTTTAAAAGGTGCGGGAAAATGCCCCTCTTTTAGTGAAGCATTGATAATCGCCTCGACCCAGCCACCTGCCACAGACTTGGAAGCTTTTATTAACCAGGCAGGGCATGGGTCCAGTGCACAGGTCGTGGCGCGAACAGATGCAAGAAGCCTGTCCACTTCCTCAGGGCCAACGGGATCGAACCGATCCCAGGTAACATGGCTAGACTGTGCTATGGTCAACCCCAGCTCTATACGATCCACGCCGGGACTCAGCTTCGAGCGGATCTGAGCGATTTTCTCCGCCAGATAATCAGCAAAGTCCTCAGCCGAGCCCTGCCACCCAGGGCCCGGCCCCCCTCTACTGAGGAGGGACCTGGTCACCCGGAACAAGGCCGCTGGGCGATTATCTGCGGAGACAATAAGGGTGGTGAAGTATTGACGCTTCACCACACTCATCGCCACTAGGTAGTCCTTAATGGCAGCTCTAACCAGTGTTCGGTCAGACTCACTTCGAGTCTTCACCCAGCGGCGCTCTCGGCGTCTCTTAGCCCATTTAAGCTCCCTTAGTTCCTCTGAAAACCAAGGAGCAGATCGATCCCCACGGACTCGGAGAGGCCGTAGTGGCGCGATTACATCCAGGGCTGCCGTCGCTCTCCTGTCCCATGCGTCAACAAGAGCCTCAGATGAACCGCTTTGCAGGTCAAGAGGACAACACCCCAGTTCCCTCTGGAATCCTTCTGGATCCATTAGTCGCCGGGGGCGGGCCCACTTAATTGGCCCTGCCTCCCTGCGGCGGAGTCCAGCCCCTAGGAAGTCTAGAGCCACCAGATAGTGATCTGACCATGGCACTGGGGTGATATCTAATTTTTGTAAAGACAGATCACTCTGCCACAGCTCCGACAAAAAGATTAGCTCCGGGGTGTGGCCACTGCTCCTGGTAGGACCCTGAATTACCTGAGTCAGGCCCACGGTTGCCATGGAAGCCATGAACTCCCGAGCCACCTCCGAGCCGGTCCCCAACGATGGCAAGTTGAAGTCCCCCAGGACCATCAGCCTGGGGGTCTCCAATGCCAGCATTGAGACCGCCTCGAGGAGCTCAGGCAGGGAATCTGCTACTCTGCAGGGAGGCAGGTACAAGAGCAGGATTCCCAACTGACCCTTAGGGCCCATACGCAAGAACAAGGCCTCACAACCCGGAATTTGTGGAGCCGTGGCCCTGGTGACTCCCAGTGACTCCCTAGCTATCACCATTCCTATAAGACCTCCCATCTTGTGGAGTCTAAACTGCTTCCCACATGACACATATGGTATTCTTCCAAGCCCTGTGCCATTGCTGCCAGCATTTATGCAACAAGAAGGCTCACAAGTTGTAATATCATCATTCCATCTCCTTCATGTTCTCCATGATATGCTGCACCTAATTACGTGGCCCCATCAACCGTCTCTCCTCAGTCCCCCACCCCCACTTTCTGAGGTCTAATCTTGTAAAGATTCAATACAGGTAAAGATGCCTTTATGCTAAGAGGTAGCCTCAGCACTCCCTAGGAATGAGTGGAGATTGTCATTCAAGTTTTAAAGTCATACAAAAAATGTACAAAAGCCATACTTCTTCTAGCATTGTTCATCCTAAGATTTGTCTCCATGCCTATCACCTGGAGAAGCATAACAATTGCTGAAATTTCAGTCAGTAACTTGATTGTCCTTGATAGAGCATCTCTTATGTTCTTATATAGCTGAAGTAGTCACATTTAGAAGGCAGTATGATTTCTACCATACAGACATACACAGACCCACATAGACGTAAGACACAGCACTATATAGGAAGGAATCTGCAAGAGACTTCAATGCAACCCTTTTGCTCCTTCCATGCCACATTTTATATAAGGTTGGCACATGTAGAAATGATACTTCAAGGCACTACAGGGAAAGGATGGTCTGTGAGAGGGATGTTCTCTGTCTCCATCCAGAATCCCATTCGTGCACTATACATTACTCCAGAATCAACTCATGAGTATTCTTAACAATTGAAAGTGAATGAGTTTCTATCATTCTTCTTCTTAGGAGCTATGGTGGCTTAGTGGTTAAGAAGCTCACCTTGTTAGCTGGAAGACTAGCAAGTAAGCAGCTCAAGACCCTGGTAATGCATGACAGAATGAGTGCCCATCTCTGTCCCAGCTCCTGCCAACCTAGCAGTTCAAAAGCAAGATATTGCAAGTAGATAATAAGGGACCACTTTCAGTGAGAAAAGATCTTGGGCACATGAAAGGAGCCTCATTCGGGCATCCCCTGAGTGAAGTTACTCCAGCAAAAATCCTTTCAACCTAGAATAATTTCTGACACTAAATTATTATTATTATTATTATTATTATTATTATTATTATTATTATTATTATTATTATTATTATTATTATTATTATTATTATTATTATTATTATTATTCCCCTTCTCCTCCTCCTCCTCCTCCTCTCTCTCTCTCTCTCACACACACACACACAGAGCATATTTTGGTCCTTCCCTGTGTATCTTAGCTCAGAAGTTCTGCCTTCCACCAGCCTGAAAAATCTGCTAAATCCACAAGGATTAGAACCCAGAGCTGGTTTTTTACATTTCAGACAAAGCTAAGCAAACTGTGCTGCCAAATCAATAAGATGAAAATAATGCAGACAGTAATTACAGTAATGAACATCTTGACGCCATCTCCCTTCCTACTCAGTGGGTTCAGTATCACTGTTAGAAATATGAAAACAAATCAAAAGTATATCTAAGATAAACAGGCATGTATTATTTTTTATATATTATATATTATTAAATTAACCTCTTTTTTTATTTTTGGTTGCTCAACCAAGTGGCCTGATCTATCAAATTCCATGTAGAATTGCCATCCAAAGAAAAGACCTAGTTTTTCTACAGAATCCAATTACGAAAACCCTCTCTCTAGACACCATCTCCTCTTTTTGGTCTATGGAGCCCTCTGTAGACCTTATTTCTGATGCTTCAACAGGGCTTATTCACCTATAATGACCTGGTCTACTGTTTTCAATCATACCCTTTTATCTGACCCTGCTAGAAATCTCATGTCCCTCTATAAATATACCAAAGTTTGAAGAGGATTATCTCATTTCTCTCTTTCCGTTGATTCCATGGGGTTATGTCATAATGAGCTCAACAGGCCTCGCATCTGGGAAGTGATTCTGGCCAAGCTAGAACAACTTCTGTTTTTCTCTGTACTGCAGATCAACAATAACATGGTTAGCCAAAATAATAATAATAGAATGCAATCTTGTTTTTTGTCCTTATACTTGTTTGTATAAGGATAAAAATTTCACCATGCTCTTTCTGATCAGTGAAAGCACCAAATGCTAGCAAGATTTTCTGATTATCTTGATAGTGTAACAGAATCAGGGAGTCTGAATAGAAACAAATAGGGTAACAAAAACTTTTTATTTTAGCTCTGAGCTCTGTTATGTCTCAGAGCTTTCTTTTTGTTTCCCAGATCACATTACCATTAAGTAACCTCCTGCTACCTTTAAATCTACCAACAGCTGCAGTTTCCTGGCTTAAAATCTCACCGCTTTTTTATTGATTTTTCTTCTCTAATTAAATTGCTGTTGATGCTAATGTGGCTAAGTTGAGTCACTCACACATTTTCTCACTCAGAGCAAAAGGAAATCCCAACCTTTCTGCTGTTCATCTTGGTTTAGGAAATCTCAAGCCTAAATCTACCCAAACATTCATAAAGAATAATTTAATCCCTTCTCATGACAGAGATTCAAATGGGCTCTGATCAAGTGTTTGAGGTACACAGACAAAGAACTCAGGGTATGACTACATTGGCAGCTTACCTAGTGGTTTGTATCAGAGTTGTTGCAGTTAAAATACAAATACTTACGTGTGACTACATGGTATAAGGGACTGCAGTGGCTCAGTGGCTAAGATGCTGAACATGACGACTGGAAGGTTGGCACGTCAGCAGTTGGAGACCCTAGTGCTATAAGATGGAGTGGACTCCCATCTGTGTCCCAGCTCCTGCCAACCTAGCAGTTTAAAAGCAAGACATTGCAAGTAGATAAATAGGTACCACATCAGTGGGAAGGTAACATCGTTCATGCACTCTGGCGTCTAGTCACGCCTCCCACATGACCATGGAAATGTTTGCAGACACAGACAGCCAGGGCCGGATTTTCCTATAGGCTAACTAGGCTTCAGCCTAGGGCCTCAAGATCAAGAGGGGCCTATATATTGATATATATCACAGTAATGATGTATTTTATTATCTCTCATGTAATTTACAAACTTAAAAATGGGAGGTGAAAGGGCCACGTAAGTGGAATAGCCTAGGGCCTCTTTTCATGTAAATCTGGCCCTGCAGACAGCGCTGGCTCTTTGGCTGTAAATGGAGATTAGCACTGTACCTTAGAGTCAGACAGGACTGGCTTTCAAGCAGGGGAGACCTTTACCTTTACCTGCATGGTGTAAAGCTAAGCACGGGCTCTTTTCCAATGGAGAATCATATCTTTTGGTTCAGCCAGGAGAGGGTGGATTATATTGCTCCGATGTACCTGTCATTGTTTTTCTTCTGGCATACATGATTACTTATCCCAATACAAAGGGACATTGCAGGAATATGTATGGTGACATTGATAGTACAGCACAATATTAAAAGATGATAATTCCCCTTAGTTGAATGCTGGTTGTCTCCGATCTTCTTAACAATTTTCCTGATTTTTATAGTACTGTATATATGTTAAGTTTGATGCTGTATTAAATAAATCCTGTGACACTTCTCAAAAAATAGTAAAAAATATATAAAGAGGATAAAGGGAGGGAGGACAACTTCTTTCTTTGCTTCTCATTCAGAAATAATCAAAAGTTAAGACTACATGTGGAGGGAAATGTGAAAAGGAAAGATCCAGTGACTATGGGCGTGCCTACACTGGTCCTCCCTATCCAGTGTATAGTGGGTTTTTAAAAGTTGGTGGAGGAGAGAAACATAAATGCTGTTCGGAGCCATCCCCACATTCAGACACCATTTTACTCCTCCAAAGGAGCAAGCTTCCCAGCTGATTGGGGAAGGCATCACCTGTCAGCTGAGACATGGGTCCTTTATGATGCCACTGAAGGGGCTGGCACAACCCCTTAGTGGCAACAACTCTGCTTCCCAGAAGGGTGAGAGAGTGGCTCCCCCCACCACCCCCATCAGCTAGCTCCTTTAGCTATGTTGTATTTTATCCCATCCACTGCGTACATTTTAATAAAAATAACAGTAATAACCCCAGGCCCCATAAAGTCCTTATCAAGGGAGAGGGGATTCTTAGTGGGACAAGGAAAACCAAGCAGAAGCTAAACCTGGGATTCAGCTCCTGAAAACCAAATAGTTTTCAGAGCACTTCCCCTTTTGAAACAAGAATACACTTTATTTCATTAAACGTATCTATTGTACTGACCTTCTGGCCAGAAGGCCATGGGAAAATAGGAAAGGTAGTGTCTATTAGAGCACTGCAGTGTGACAGAAAAGGTATCAAGAATCTTAATTGTAGCTGGCCAAGGTGGAGAAGCAAGGAATTATGGTTCCTCCTTTTCCTCTTGAGACAAAGGAAGGTTTTCTGTTACGTCTTCTCCCAGGGATTGTCAAGAAACAAATGTGCAGAGGAAAACAAATTACATCAATAATCCTAAGAATATCAGGTTGTGATCATACAGGGAAATGGAGCATGAACTGGACTATATCTGTGATTGTTGTTGTTGTTGTTGTTGTTATTTCATGTCATAAATTATTCTGGGTTGAAAGGATTTTTGTGGAAGAAACCCCACTCAGGGAATGCCCAAATGAGGCTCCTTTTATGTCCCCAAGAGCTGGAACAGAGACAAGTGCTCAATCTATCATGAAGTACCCAGGTCTCAAACAGCCGACTTGACAGCCTTCCAGATAACAAGGCGAGCTTCTTAACCACTGAGCTACGGCAGCACCTATATCTCAAATGACCCAGTATGGTATTTTCCCTGGAGACCACATGATTTACAGGGAAATGCAGCTTCCCAGGTGGCTTAGTGGTAAGATGCTGAGCTGGAGACTGGAAGGTCGGGTTTCAATACCTGAGTGCTGCATTTGGGGACATGAAAGGAGCCTCATTTGGGTGTCCCTTAAAAAATCCTTTCAACCCAGAGTAATCTCTGACATGAACAAGCATGCACAGGGAAATGCATTCCAAACTGACTTCAATTTGGTCCACTTGTAATGCTACTACATTTTATGGCCAGGCTGGAGTGATTCCCCCGCAGATGGAAGAGTCACTTTAAGGGTGATTATTCTAATTAAAGTAATGCTTTCTGTTGTGATCAGGCATGTGCCATTACACCTTTGGATTGCATCCTCAATCTGCACTGAAGAATGGCCAAAAAAGTTTAGAACAAGTAGAAGAGAATCTAGTAAACTTCATAAAATCCTTCTCTATCTACTTCTCCCCATGCAAAGACAAACATCTCCAGTGTAAATTGAGTTTTCCCTAGTCAACTCCAACATGGTGGAAGGATTTTGAATTTGGTTGTTTCCTTTTTGGCATATACAGCTGCAGTACAAAAACATAACTTTTTCCATTTCTGTGCCTGCCAATCAAGGTCCATAGCATTCAAAATGGTCCAGATCTGTTCTGAGGCAGAACATCATATCAGCTATCACTTTCTCTAGCACACAAGAAAATTGACAAAAATGAATAACATAAATATGTAAATAATAAACCATTTCCAGACCTTTAAAGATATTCAAAATTAGCTGCCTGATGTGGCTCTGGTTAATGACAAGCCAAAAGCTGGGATTTAAGCATTCTGCAGCTGAAAGGCAGGAAAGCCATATAGAGCCTGAATAAAATCTGAAAAGGAGGAACTAGTAAAGATATAGGCTGGGTGGTGGGAGCAGTAGAAGCAAAGAGTGAGAGCAAAGACGTATTGCTCAGGTGAGAACAAGAAGGTGACACGAGAGCATTTAGCAGTAGGTCAATATCAGCCAAAGTCAACATGCTAGCCAGGTACACATCTTCATAAGATGTGTAAGGAGGAAAAGGAGGCTCAGCAGTTGATCTGATAGCTGTAGAAAATAAAGTAAAAATATTTTTGAAATCCCATGGAATGCCTCAAGCATGAGTAAACTATGAAACATAGTTTGAGGTGGACATCAGAGGTCTTTAAGCATCTAGTATTGCATATAGTGTTTTCTTGCTTAACCAGTTTATCTGTATGTCTTTCTTCATAATTATTCCCTGCTTTTCTGTTTTAGAAACAAAAAAGTACTCAAGTAATTAAAAATATAAATAGGTAGTATGTGTAAAACATCTCATTAAAATAACATTAAGTTAACATTCTTCTTATTGTTCCAAAGAGATCCATTTACAACAGCTGCTCCCTTTGTGTGTGTGTGTGTGAGAGAGAGAGAGAGAGAGAGATTGACCCTCTGCTTTTTGGTGGCTGTTGGTCCTCCCTGCCTCTTTCCTATTTTGGGTGACTGCTGCCTCTTCTAAGAAGCAGCACAATATGGGGTGTTAAGAAACCTTCCTAGCACTCACGTTATTGCCTCCAACTTCAGACTGTGCTTCTCACTGAAAAATAGGTTTGGTGGAGAAGTGTCAGCATGAAACTGTTTTGCTCTAAGAGAAATGTGTGGGGCCATGCTACTTGTCTAAAAAACGGAAGAGGGTAGGAACTTCCTCATTACAACAGTTTTGAAAACATAGAAAAAGGGGACTTGGCATTGAGCCCAGTATTGTCAGCTCTTACTAGCAGAAGCTCTCCATGGGAACTTCAGCAGGATTTTTTCCTAGGCTTATATGGGGGTGAGATATTTGGATTGAAACAGCAAACCTCTGCATCCAAAGTTTGCCCTCTACCATTGAGTCACAGCCTCACTCTGAATGTAAAACCTCTGGAGTCCCTCTGGATACTGCTTGGAGAAGTTTCCTTTTTTGGACTGTTAAGTCCCAGAATGCCTCAGCCAGGATGGCCTCACTTTGGTTTAACAGTAGGGGCAGCCTTCACGAGAAAAGAGGGAAAGGTACACTCCCCCTTGTTATGTTGTTGTTGTTTATCTGTTAACTTCAGTGGCACTGAGGTTCTGAAAATAAAGGTTCATGAAGTTTCTATGCCTCACACCCATTGGTGAACCTATCCTCCTTTCATGAACTGAACCAAACCCTTTTAAAACTGAACACAGTGACTGTCCCCACGTGTTATGCAACCTGTTATGAAGTTTAGTTGCATGTTGTGTGAAGATGCGTTTTATTTTGTATGTCCTGCATCGATGGCCAATCAGTATCACTGAAAGATCCTAACATCTGGGATTATGAGATGAGAAGTCTCTCTCTGCATTCCCTCCATGCAATCTATCATTTTGTGGATTTCTGCCCTATAGTTACCTTCTCTTCTACAAATTAAAAGCTCCAAGCACTCTCGTTCTTCCTTGTAAGAGGGTTCCATTTTGATTACAATATCTTGCACCTTTCTTAGATAATCTCAGGATCTGTCTCCCACTCTGAAGGAGACAAAACAGACAATTAGGGTTGGGGTTCTTATAAGCAGCCAGTGTGTTTTCTGGTCACCCATTTCATGTGAATTCCAAAAGAGTTCCTTCCAGCAATCCTAGCAGCATAAATCTTGAAATCACTGCTGTGACTTGTGTCATGTTCAAGGACAGCCCCACATACAGTATATTGCAGTAATCTCAATGGGAAGTTACAGCGCCTGAACAACTGTGGCCAGATTGTCCCTGCCCAGAAACAATGATAGATGGTGAGGCAGTCAAAAATGGACACAGGGACTCCAGGCCACCATATTCATTTCCCTTACAGACAAATCCCTTACAGATACTCGGAAGGATGGAGGCTGCAATCGGTCACAGCCCATCACTGTAAGAATACATACAGGTATCCCACCAAAACTGAAACACTTATTAATACAGAAAATCCTCCTGAAAATCGGCCAGATATACCATCTCATCTCAACCAAAAAATTTTGGGAGAACATGGGGAAAAACAATCCAATGTTTCTACTCACAACAGCCTTGAAGTCATCAGGGTCATGACCTCTAAACACTGCTGCACAGCCTAATAAGTGTTCCCAGACAGCATTAAACAACAGTGAGCCCCAAATATATTCACACAGTGCTTGTGCAGGACCTAACTGGCTGATGTGTGCCCAGAATACTAATGGCAGTAACACCCTCAAGATACTTTTCTTGCTAGAAAGCCAAATGCAACCAGCCTGTTTTCTTTCAGCTCACTGGCCATTTGACTCATACACCTGGACTGAGCAGGAAGTAGTAGCCAAATAAGGATCACCAGCATCTTTTCCTCAGTTTCCTTTACATTAGGATAGCATTAGGAAGATAAAATGGAATCCACTCAAACCCTCATTTGTACTTTCTTCAAAACAGTTGCCAGAGCATTAAGAAGCCCCCAAAAGTATAAGGAAAATGGCAGAATAAATAAATGGGAGGGAAAAGAGCCACAAAGGCTATTTGTAAAAGAGAATCCAAGTGCAATAAATATATAAAGATGGTTTATATAAGAAGAAACCACTTCTTCTTATCATTAATTCACATCTGCTCAAGCTATTGCTATTACAGGCTGCATAATATGACTTGGGGAAACAACCTCAAAACTAGTTGTTATGATAATTGAATTAGCTGGAAGATACTCCCAAGGGTCATGTAGTCCAGTCCAGTACAAATCCTAAGGTAAGCATCCAGACAGATGGCTGTCCAACCTCTATTTCAGGGGTTGTCGACCTTTTCAAGTTGGGGGGCTGGGTGACGCTCCCTCAAACAGTTGAGGGGGCTGGACTGGTGGCCCCACCACCACCATTTATGGCTGTCATAAACACATTTACAACAGCCATAAATGAGTGTGCAGCCGATTCCAGCGGTGGCAGGAGTGAGGTTGGGCGCCAAATTATTTGGTGCCATGTGCTGGATCTGGCCTCTGGGCCATAGGTTGAGTACCCCTGTTCTATTTGAATATCTTCAACATAGGAGAATCCAACACCTTCCAAAGCAATTCATTCTGGTCCATCAGAAAGCTTTGCTTAACATTTAGTCAAAATTTACTCTCTTGTAATCTGAATCCTTTACTTTGGGATACACAGAAAAACAGCTGTGGATCGTCCATTTTTGAAAGGTTTCTATAAGAAAGAGAGAAAGACCTGGTTTTTGTGCTGCTCCAGAGGAAAGGATTCAAGGTATTCTTCCCCCATTTCCCAGCAACTACCTGCTTTCTCATCTGTTTCCACCTTCTTCAAAGAATGTGAAACGGCTCAGCAGGGGTCAGTAGTCCTATCTGAGGACAATAGAACGTTCAATCAAATTATTTTTGGTTTTGTCTTTCCTGATTGAGAATATACTTACTGAGAATGGATATCCATTCCTTTTGAGAATTTCTTCCATAAAATGCTACCTCTGCCTTTATCATACTAGACACGTGCTGTATATGTGAAAGGAATATAGAATAACACTATACACTACAAGTAAATATTGCACCTAATTCCAAAGGAAATCAATTTAAGCCTAAAATAAATGGTAGATTTGGTCTCTTTAATAAAACTTAATATGCAATAAAATTGTTTTAAAGCAGTAGAAAGGAAAAGTATACATGAGGGCCAGGTGAGTTTATCTGCCCTGCATGGCCAGCCCTTCCTTCTCCTGAGTCATATCATTAACACTGGCCTAAATTGAATTCTGTGATTCCTCATAAATTCTGTCATTGGTACATGAGGCCTACTTCCCATTAACTTTCTCCAAAATAAAAAAATACAACAAAAGTCAGTAAGAGAAGATTTGTTCTCTCAGTGTCCTATATCCCTTATTAGCTTATTTGACTCTCCTTCAACTTGTTCAAACAAATGTTCTCCTCACTGAACTTGGCTTTGTAGACCAAACCACAGCCATTACTTCTCTGTAATCTCTCCCTCACTTCTGCATCTGCACATTTCTTTAAGAAGGCAGCAGATACAATGGGGTATCATTGCAAACTAACAGATCCTCATCTCTTATACCAAGAATTGTTCCAGTCAGAACATCGCTACACATCAGCTTTCATTTGTCGCAACTATTCTGTTGACTAAAAAGGTATAAATGCATTTGAAACAGTATTCTCACATAATGTAAGTTTAGAAATAGAGAGTTAAATATGTGTTTAAATGTGAATTTCTCTGTGTACGCATGCATGTGTTTATTTTGCAGTTTAGCGAGAAACCAGGAATATAATAAACTTATAGATCATGGATAGGGAATTTGTGGTTCTCCACATGTTGCTGAAGTGTAACTCCCATCATCCCTCACCATTGCTGGCTTGAGCTGAGGAAATATATACTTCAACAGTAGCTGGAGCCTATAAATTCCCACTCTAGCTATAGATGAACTACATACAAAAGAAATACACAGACAAGACCTATTCACTGTCCATTCATTTCTCAATAACATCTAAGATTTAATGGTGCCCAGCAGAATGTTGTACATGCTCCTTGGCATACCATAAGGAGCCCTACAATTAATGAATACCTGATAAGTTATTTCTGCATGTCATCATCAACATAATACCTCAGATGCTTATATTGCTTCCATACAATATTTTGTGCCACCATTTTGGAACATATTTAGCTTCCCAAGAGACAGATGGTTGCCATAAGTCAGAATTTACTTGATGGCACATGATTATTATTACTAGAGACAGATGAAGCAATATATCTTAAAACAGCTTTCTTGCAAGGATTTTAGTTCCTTTGCTAAGTTTGTCTAGAGAGAAAATATGTCCTAAAATTTAATTTGCTATACAGCTATTTAAGCTCTTTAACGCTGTCAGCAACAATGTGACAAGCACTTGTTATCTTGCTTCTTTTTGATATCCTGTTCTCTTGAGTGTTTGCAGCTTTCCTCATTTTTATCCTTTCTTCCAACCTGATGAATGCAGTATCTATCTGGCCTTGTCTAGACATTGAGAAGAGGTATTTAAACCCACACTTTTTTCCCACTGCACATGAACAAGAGCTGGGCTTGGAGACAAAGACAAATGACAGTGAGAGCATCACACTAGCTGCTTTGGTGGAATACAATTCCCAGAATCTGTCAGCTGGTCTGGCCAGTGCTGAGTTTCCTGCTCCCTGAAAATTCAGAGTCCAAAGGCAAATAAGAGGCAGGTACTTGTAATGTCTCAGGAGCAGATCCTTGTGAAGTCATGGGATGAGTCCTTGCAAGGTCACAGAGGCAGAGCAGCCAAGAGTTGAATGGGAGGTCAGAAATTCTCCAGACTGTGGGAAAGGTACAAGGCAAAATAAGTGCAAGTAGAGCTATACTCTGGGTAAAATTCTCCTATAGAAACAGTGGTGATCTGGCCCATTGGGCTACCGGGACACAGCCCAGGGTGCCCCCCAGGCCCCCAGTACCATGGCATTCCCCCATGGGTGCCAATCCAAAGAGCCGAGCCAAGCTGCAATGCTCAGATTGATCGAGCAAATGAGTGGGGCTCCGTATTCCTCTGCCTGCCTTCTCCTCTTTTGCCATCAAAGATAAGGTTACAAAAACAGCCCCATTTACAGTGCATCCGCTATGGCTTGGAGGCTGCAATTTTGCCTTGTAAGCAAGAGGTTGTCAGTTCGAATCTCCAGAGGGATTTGTTAGAGTTAAACATTCTCATCACTCCCTGTCCAGCGCCCTTTTAGCAGAGCCAGCACACCCCTGAGTGGGAAACAGTGCAGAACTGGGAAGAGGGAAAGGCTTTAGCAGCTAAGCAAGTTGAAAAAGGCACCTAGCTTAAAGCAATTCCTGCTTGGAACCCAACCCTTTGCGGTCTTGACTCAGGGGATCACTGGATTACTACACTGGCCATTTACCCCACAATTTGCAAAGAACTAGTGGTATTTGAATTAAAACCTGTCAACTGTACAACGCGAAGTTCAATGTGGAGAAATCCATTGTGGAATGGTCTCTTTTTAGTGGGGAATTGTCTTGTTTTGTTTAGCCGGTAGGTGTGGTTTACATCTGTTCCAATCTGGTTAACATTGATTTTGTTCATTTTCTATCCAGTATGACTACCTGATCCAAAGACAAAGGGGCATTTGCAGGGACAGTTCCCCTCAACTAAACACCTGGTGTCTGCAGAGTGATTGCTGTTTGTTTGTTTCTAAAACATAACTTTCATAGCATTACTGGAACACTGTATCACATCATTTCAAGAAGAGTAAAAGATGGAAATTGACCGTTAGCACCTTGCCAGGCTATGCAAACACAGCTCTCTGCATTTGCCTCGGCTTCCTGCTCATTAGTTGATGTCTGGACAGCTACCGCAATTTCAGCCTTGGAAACCTGATTTGGGGGGGAAATGCAGAGTTTACGAGCCACACACTACTTTGGGAGTCTCACATTGAGGTCACAGGAAGACTTTTCCTCTAGATCTAGCACCTCTAGATGTTTTGGATGGTAGCTTGCCACTAACCACGCTGCATGGAACTGACAACAGATGCAGGTCAAGAATCCTGGGAGAATTGAAGTTTCCCCATACTTGCCAAAAGGGCTTCCCTTGGAATTTCAGAGAGAAGAAAGAAGCCTAGGTCCTAGGACTACTTCTTCTCCTTCTGGAATGAACCCTCCATGACTAGAAGAGGCAGTTGTGTGCGTGAGAGAGAGAGATTGCTTCTCTTCTCCCCCTTCCCTTTTCTCTGTTTCCTAAGGGAAGAATAAATGTAATGCAGAAACACCCTAAGTCCTACATTGACACCTAGTGACCAGCAATAGAAAAGATGAGTTTCACTGCAAAAATTAGCTTGGGAACCTGGGATGTTGAAACTAAAACTTCCTGGTACAAATTCACTTTTCTTTTCATTCCACAGTTGCAACTTTGGCATGGAAAAATCAAAGGATTTTTCATTCACTCAAACCTGCAAGCAACATAGCCCTAGATTTGTCAAGCCATGACTTTGCCTTCATGAGCTGTGATATCAGATTAGCTGAGGCAGATTTTGGAAATGTGATTTTTCAAAGTTTTGAACCAATCGAGTGGAATCCACATAAGGTATCAGCACAGGTATCATACCCTAGGGAACCAATTGCTGCTTCCGAGAACTGCTCTTTTTTCTTTATTTATATCATTTATATGCCACCTTTCTCCCCAGAGGAAACCCAATAGAGCTCACAATAATTAAGATCAAATAAGTTAAAATACAAAATTTTATATAAGAACAATTTTTTTAAAGCTTTTAAAAATCTAAATTTCATAACTTCACTTCTTGCTTAAAAACCTGTCTTTACCAGATGACAGAAGGACAAGAGGAAGGGGGCCAACCTGACTTCTCAGGGCTGTGCATTCCGGAGTTTTGGAGCAGCCACTGAGAAGACCCTTTGTCATGTCCTTGCCAAACAGCCTTTGTGAAACTGAGAGGAGGGCTTCCCTAGAAGATCATAAAAGCTGAGCATGCCTACATGGGGTGATACAAACCTTCAATTGTTTCTTCTGGTCTCCAGGTGTGAAGACAAATCTAAGGGCATGCACAGCGATGGGATGTAACAGGTTCTCACCAGTTCGCCAGAACCAGTAGTAACTTTTCCAAGTGTCCCGGAGAACCGGTAGCAGCTTTGGGGGGGAACCACCTTCGGGGCTTACCTTTTCACTGGTTCCCCCACTGCGCATGAGCACCAAGCACTTGGTGTGCATGCACGCCTACAGTGCTCGGCACGTATGCACTGCCTCCTTGCTTTCCTCCCAAGTGGGGAGGAGGAAGAGAAGCTGCTAGCCTGAAGCTCCCTATAACCTGCTCCCCAGGGTAAGTGACACACCTTTGGATGTGGTGTGTCTGTGTGTATTTTAATGTGTATTTAATACCTTTACCTATATTGACATACTACCACAGTTCCTAAAAAGGCCTGGTGGCCTGGTTTGGGGTTTTTAAACAAAGTCTTGGAGTTACCTCATCAATAAGCTACACCTGTGCTGTTCCAAGTGCTGTTCCAATTGGAGAACCCTTAAGGAGGTACAGCTGTTTTACATTTACATTAAGGCATATTATCCCAGGTAACTGGTTAGGCAAAGACTTAGTACCTAACTTCTTTAACTGTTGAAAAGTTGAAAAGTGCCAAAATGATGCCATCTTGTGGTGAGTTCATTCTGTAGTTCCTTCCATCTGATCTAGTGTGAGAAAGATTAGCCAGAATAAGCTTTAAGCTCTGCTTTAAAAGCTCTGGTTGATTTGTGTTTGGGGTGGGTGGGTGGATGTTTGGGTGGCTGTATTTTAATGTATTTTTATTTGTTTGTTTATTTAATTTATTTATGGGTTTATGTTGTGGGTGGGTGGGTGGGTTGAGGTGTGTGTGTGTGCGTGCTTATTTTTATTTTTTATTATTCTGTATTTTTTTGCTCCGCCCACACTGTGATGACATCACAGTGGGGTAGTAAATTTTTTGACATCCCACCACTGGGCATGCACTTCTGTGGGAGGAATTACTTTGACTTTTGTATATGGCTTTTAAGGCCTAGACTTCAGCTGACCTATCTGCATTTTGCTAAGGTAGCTACATATGCTGTAGCTGTGTCTCCTGCAGATCTGGAGGGCTACAACAGAAGCTCCTTTAACAAGCTGCAAAAAAGTGCTGATTTTCTCCTCTCTTTGTCTGTTGACTTCTTTCTGGTCAACTAAAACAAACTCACCCATGGAAACTCAACTCCCTACATGAGAATTAGCAGCAAATCAATTTGTATATTTCCTGTTGTGTGGTCACATCCTTATGTAGATGACCTAAGGATAGATGCAGCCAGATTTCTCTGCTTACACAAAATGCTGTACTCACTGGCATAAAAACAGGCTGAATCTCAAGGCATATTGCTCTGGATTTTAGCCATTCTTATACTTTTTCCCATCCTCACTCAGATGACACCCATCAGCCAAACCCTGTGAAGCTTTCTCAAAACCTTCCAGAATGCAAACAGTTCTGCATCTAACAATTTTAGTTTCTTACCAGAATACAGTTGCGAGTTATGGCCAATTTACAGTTTAGCTTTCTCAGATGATTTCAAAGTGATTGGATTAAATCCTCCTCTCTTGATAAACAGATGGCCCTTTCCTTAGCACCAGTCTTTCCTCCCACCAGACTTTCCAGGCACCTCCAAGATGGAGTCAGCTTGGCTCTTGCAAGCTGTTCCCACCTAGGTAGTTTTAGGCATTTTAGAATTTCTTCACAAGCCCTGAAATCTCAGGGAACAGGATGTCTGGCAGTCAAAAAAGGCAGCTCATCCACTATCACCTGCAACAGTAAGTACTGCCCATGTCTGTTGCTGTTCTCAAATGAACAGAAAGAAATGGCTGATCAATCTGAAAAGGAATTGTTAGTCAGTGGCTAAGTGTGTTCTGCACACAAGACATCTCCAGTTAATGTATCAAAAGATCTCTGACTGAGAACATGGAGAGTCTCTGAAGGCCAGAACTCTGAGATTAAAAAATCTACCTTTCTGGAATATTACAGCCATAAAGCATTCAGATCTGTTGTGTGCTCAGAATAGATTCAATATAGTATTACAAAGCCCAAGGGAAAGTTCAAGCATTCAGAAAATATTTGACAAAAAAGAAAATGGACACATTAGTCTTCGAGCCTCGGACTTTAATATAACAAATTACTGCCTCCTGGCAGGAAAAAAAATTAGAGTGCATCCATCTTCATGGACCATGCTACGAAGAATGTTTTCTGCCACATATATGAGCAAGAAGCCTCTTTTTGAAGCAGAAAAAACTGGATTCATACATATAAGCAGCTATACTAGTAAACTGTAATAGGGATTTTTTTTTTGTCCTTCTGTCTCCCTTTCCCACAACAAATCCTTTTATTTATTTCTATATCTTCTTCATTTGCTCCCCTTGCAGAAGTCACTATCATGATTTTTAGTATTACATTGGCATAACAAATTGGCCCAAGATGGAACATATGGATGAAAATATTGTTGGATGGAGCAAACATTTGCTGTCCCTGGTCTCGCCTCCCTTCTCCTCCCCTCCAAAACATACAGGGCATGAAATGAGAACATTGTTTTTCCTGCCTCATGTTGTGCTGTGAGCTCAGTGTCTTGGCCAACTTGTTATGCCAATGTAATGCTAAAAATTATGATAGCGACTTTTTCAAGGGGAGCAAATGAAGAAGAAATAGAAATAAAGAAAAGGATTCATTGGGGAAAGGGAGACAGAAGGACAGAAAAAATTAAAAAAAAAACATATGAGCCAAAATGGCTTAGCGGTTAAGATGCTGAGCTTGAAGACTGGAAGGCGGAGGTTCAATACCGGAGTACTGCACGATGGATCTTGGGGACATGAAAGGAGCCTCATTTGGGCATCCCTTGAGCAGAGTTTCTCCAACAAAAATCCTTTCAACCCAGAATAATTTCTGACACAAAATTTATTTATTTATTTATGGGACATAATATTATATGTTTGGTCCTATAATGACCAATATTTGACAAGATACACATCAGGCTAGAAATTAAGTCAGTCTATAGCAGAGGTAGACAATAAGTTTTTTTTTCTATTTGCTTTCGTACAAATCACCAATATGGATACATTTTATTCTAATGGGAGAATGTAATATTTTAAAAAGTCTGCATGTGAAGAAAAACAAAGTTAATATATTTTTCTGTCCTTAACTCTCCTCACTCTAATGACACACATTGATCCCTGTGAAGCTTTCTCAAAACTGTCCAGAAGACAAACCTTTTTGCACCTACCCACTTTGATTCCTTGCCTATTTTAATTATGTAAAACTTCAAAGTCTGATTTTGAATGTCTGCATTGTTCAGCATCATTTGCATTAAATCCAATTTGCCAGCCTATTGCCTGTGCCTCTGTATGTTTTACACCTGAGGCAGAGCTGCTATAGCTCAGGGGTTGGAGTGCCTGGTTGTGGAGCAGAGACTGGGCATCTAAATTGTCATTTCATCTCCTGGAAGAGGAGCTGACCGAGATCACCTACGGTGTGTGTGGCTGATGGGGTTTATGTGCACTTGGGTGGCTTTGGACCAGCTACACAGTCCCAGAACATCAACAGAAGGAGGGGCTGGTAAACTACATCTGAATACTTTAAACCTAGAAAACCCCAAGAAGGTCACTACAAATTGACTCAATTTGATGATTCATAATTATTAATTATGTCAGTCAGTTACAGCAAAATCTTCTCTTCACTGTGGCTACTAGATTTAGGTGGTGCAGGATTTTGTTTTAGTTCATTTCTTGTGGGTGGTGGAAACTGCAAAATGTTATCATTGCCAAGATTAGGGTTGGCAACTTTCAGAGCACTTAGCAGAATTATCCCAGCCTTAATATGCTTCTCCAGGCACCCAGAGAAAGAAACATCAGCGTAAGTAGCACAGGAGAAGAAATGTGTTTGAGATAATTTCACAGTCTGGACACCCAATTCAGTCCATTCTCACTTGGCTATAAAGCTCACTTGCTCTGCATGAAGAGTGCCTGTACAATACATGTGTTATGCTTGTGCAATATAGAAAGCCAGCAGTGATGGGAGGATGCCATGGAGAGAGCTGTCAAGTGTATATATTTGGATCCATCATGACATTTGAAGCATAGAAGGTAATGTGAGACTAGCATTGCAACTCAATAGCCTCTTTGTTGGGAGGGGGGAGAATCCTACACATTGTATGTGCTGTAGGTAAGCCTGAGAAGGATGGCAACCCCTTTAGCTGCTGTCAGCTCAGAAGCCTTTCAGCCCCTGGTTTTGATTTGCCACATTACCTAGTTAGTCTGGCATTAATCATATCCAAGGCCCATTTTTCCAGATTCTCCTTGAGTCAGTTTCTGCCATCAGCTGACTCAGACGTAGTTTCACTTGCTTTCCAAATCCTTGTCTTCACCCTTCTGTGGCTTTCTTCTTCTGTGATATTGCAAGAGCCTATCCTCTTGGTCTCAGATTTGAGGCCTTAAAGTTCAGGTAATGGAGTACATCAGTAGGTGTACTGATTTGGGCTTCTGGGAATTGAAGTCCAAGAACACCTGGGACACCAAGGATGGCTATCCCTGGGATAAACACTGAGAAATTGAAGGTCAGGCATATGAACTGCACAGCCAGGATACAGGGAATCATATTTGGATCACAACAGCTAGTGAAAGTGGAGAGGTTTTCTTACTTGGACAGTGCGATTGTTCAAAATGGAGACGCAGAGGTGGATGTCAAATACCATCTTGGAAAAACAACAGCTGAGTTCTGGTGAATGAATAAATTCATGCCCTCACCATCTCTATCACTTAAAATTAAACTCTGTTTGTTCACCTCCATAGTGATCCCAACAGTCATCTATGCCTGTGACGGCAAGTCAGAAGGCGTCAACAAGTATCAACAAGAGACTTGATGTCTTCCAGGTGCCTCTGCCTAATTTTAAAGATTTGACCATATTGGCAATGAGGAGGTGCTTTGAAGGAGTGGTTTGGACAAATGACATAACATTGTTACCCGAAGAAGACTCCAAATGACAGGCCATATTTTCTGTATGGAGAAAAACAGGATCCCTAAGGTGGCAATAAGGTAAAAGTCACCCTTGCTCGAAAGCCAGTCATGTCCAATTCTAGGGTTCAGTGCTCATCTCCATTTATAGCAACGCGTGAGTGCTATCTGCACTTGCTGACATTTCTGTGGTCATGTGGCAGGCATGACTAGACACTGGAGTGCATGAAATGCTGTTTATGTTCCCACTGAAGTGGTACCTATTTATCTACTTGCAATGTCTTGCTTTTGAACTGCTATGTTGGCAATAAGGTGGACCCCTCCTAATGCCAAAAGACAATGAAGAACTTTCATGACTGATTTAAAGATCCTGAAAATGAAATGGGAGGATGCCAACTATTCTCCCAGGACCAAAACTATTAGATGCCTAGCTGCCCAATATGCTATGGGGGGATCTAAGTCTAAGTCTGAAGTAAGTCACAGGTTGATGATTCTAGGTATCACTGAGGCAGATCACTGTCAGTGCTTTTCAGGACATGGCATATGCCTTGATTCTGTTTCTTTTAACCTAAATTTCATCAGGTGAGGTTTACCATTAACTGTGTGCTGCTATGCGATGGAGATCTGCTGCTAGCCAAGAAAACACTTCTCAAACACAAAATAACCCATTTCCAAGCATTCGTTCAATAAAGCAGCACAAATTAATTGATCGGTCAGTAGCTGAACAAATTAATTAACCACAGTCATTTTAGCAAAGTCTCTTTAAATCTATATTTGCTACAGGACCTGGCAATTATTTATACATTGCTCTGCAAATGTTTGCCATCACTGTGCAATATTCATCGTACTGTAATCTCGTAACAAAAAGTATTGAATCATCCACTGAGTTTTATTCTATCCTATGAGACAATAAAGACTAGTGAAAGAGAATTTCACATAATTGTAACTGAAACCATGTTCCTTCTACCATTAATATAAATATGGTCAGTTCAGCTGGGTGCTTGGTGCACTCTCTCTCTCCAGCTGGACATCTTCCAAAATACTGCTACATGTTCAGCCCCTTCCTCCTTTCTGGGCTGGGCCTTTGAAATGCAGACACACAGACTTTATTGGGATTCCATACCCACTTCTCCTTATTTGCAGGCTGAGTGCCATATGACTCTTTGTCTCCATCTAAATGGTGGCAGCTCTTCTTTCACTCAAGAGAGAAATCCCTGAAAAAACGATTTCAAATTTCTTCTGCTTTCCCAACTAGCTTAGCTATTGACCCAGCAATAAGGTGTAAGGCTGCTCCAGCACTAATCTGAATTTTTTTTTAAAAAAAGTCAAAGGGCATTCAAGAGAAACATAAGGTTTTCACAGTCCTGAACACCCCATCTGTCTAAATCACCTACAGGTATCATCTACATCTTTACAAGAAGGAATCACAACTGTCCACATGAGGGAAAAGCTCATTGGAATCATTCTGACATGAAAAATTAGAAACCTCCCCACCCGCTGGTAACAGGGGGAAAAAAGAATGGTTGAGAATTGATTCAAATCAGGCATTGCATCCTACGTTCACTAAAAAAGAAATCACAATCACCCACTTTATAAGCAGAGCAAATCTCATTGTATTTGATGGTGTAGTTGGGCTTCTCATGTGGACCTAGACCACTGCATTGGCTTCAGCCTACAACGGGTCTTCAAGGGTAAGCCTGTCTGCACACAATATACTGCAACAAACATTATGTAAACAAGGCAAGAGATGTGTGCAAGATTTGGTACAAACTAAAGGTCAGACAAAACTGATTTGTTGCTGGGTTTAAACATGAGCATCATTCTACTACTTAAATAGCAAATATACCCTTCACTTTCTTCTTCTTCTTTAAGTGCCATATCCAATTCCAAATACAGTATTGGCTATCCTCATTGTGATCAGCCAAGATTGTCCTGGGAGCAATATAATGCCATTGCCTTCCATTTCCCTTCCACATCGCAACGTGACTCCCATACCAATGATCCAGTTCCGTGAATCACTTCCTGGTCCTGAGCCTTTTTGGCACACAAAGTCATCTTCAGCCATAGGCCAGTATTAATGAAGCCGCTGCCTCTATCAAGATGGATTAAAGTGGGATTTAATCCACTTGTGGACCTTCACCCTTCCCTGTGGACTTTGCAACCCAAGATCATTTATTCTCATTCTTGTCAGTTTAACCACCTCCTGATGATCAGCATCGAATTGCTGACAATATGGTCTATTCTATTACTATAGCAGGATAAAATGACCAGACTGTCATCCTTCACTTTGGCATAATCTATATGTTAGTGATTTAAATCCTGCTGTGCAATTTACACCAGCAGAAAGATGATCATCATCAGAGAACAATATTTTGTAACTAACAGCTTTCTAGCTCTGCCAAGCAACTTTTTAAACTCCTGTGTAAATCCCTTTCTTATTGCAGAAGCCCTGGGAGCCACAAAAGAGGGAGAGGAATCCTTTAACTACTTGAAAAATGCAGCTTCCAGATGACATTATTGATGAGGGAGGTTTTCTGTAATTAAAGACCATCCCTTCTCAGCGGTCCCATTGCATCCACACAATGAAAGGGATCACAGAGTCAGAGAAGCTGTGGGACATTGCTAGGAAGCTTCCAATTATTAATATTGTTCCCTGTTGATGACAGCATCAGCCTTCTGCAGATGTAATTACACCAACAGACCAGTGTCTGCTGCTGGCCACGATTTATTTCAAGAGGAGAATGCTAAAAAAACAAAAATTATATTTGCTTCAGCATAAATATTGCTTCACCAGCCAGCAATGATCATAGAGTTTGGTTTCCAGAGATAGTAGTGCACACCATGTTTGTGTTCCATCCATCATAATCAAACCTAGAAACTCCCCATTGGCAATTATTGAAATAAGCAGTGGTGGGCATCAGCAGGTTCGCAACAGTTCGCCAGAACTGGTAGCAGAAATTCGAGCTGGCCCCTCTGCCCATCCAAGTTTTGAAATAAAGTAGCCCTAACTTGGGTGCAACGCAAGGCTTTCCCCCCAACCACACCCACCATACCATGCCCATAGTGCGGTAGTAAAAAAAAATTGAGCCCACCACTGTGAATAAGTACTGTGGACTCAGATGTTGAACATGCTACTATGTCTTAGCTAACTGACACCAATTGATCTTGCCACTGAAAGATGCAAATTATGCACTCAAAAACCCAGGACAAATCTAATCACAAAAGCTATCAACGCAGTTTATAAATTATTATTATTATTATTATTATTATTATTATTATTATTATTATTTGTATGCTGCCCTCTCAACAACGCAAAAAGATGTTTATAACTTCATATACTTACTCAAACTTAGAACAAAAGGACATGTCTTGTTAACACAGAGACCCCCATTACAATGTCAGCTTTTGTCTAAAGCGCTTTCATTATTGGCTTGAAAACTCAAAAACAAAGGCCTTTAGTAGACCACTAAATCATCAAAAACAGGAGAGCTTTCAAAAACTTTGAATTTGATCCAGGTGGTTATAATTTTTATGTAAAATGTAATCACACTGCCCCCTGCTGCTTATCCACAGAAAATATTATATATAATTCCAGAAAAATATAAATGGATTTCACAGAGTTCAAACACTGTATATATATGGTCAATATATTTTTCCTGCTCTTACAAAGATGATGTCTCCAGTCATAAATTTTTCAGTGCTATATGACTGTGTACAAGATATCAAAGATGCAAAGCAAAAAAGCCATGATACCTTCTAGCTGACCAGTTCCAAATTGAAAGCAATGCACTCTGTCAGATGTTAATAGAAAGAAGCTTGCATGAGAATCAAGTCTCTTCCTCATAGGTGTGTTGCTTCCGGTTATAGAATCAGTGTCTCATCTAGAGAGAACCAGAATGGAATTGTTTTTCTAACACTTGCATTTCATGGACTGAACCAGATGCTGTCAACTACTGGTAAATTTTTATTTTTAAAATTTGCTGTCTCAAGTCTGTTAATTATGGCCATCTTGATTCCAATTTACCCGACTCTCTACGAAAGACAAATTTGGCAGTTACACAAGCTTGTTTTTCATTAAGTTTGGTGCGCTATATGTGCACCTAAAAGCTAAATGTTGAACTCCACCCATGGCTGCCTATGTAATTGGTTCCACTATTCTACTGCTCCAATAGTTATGGAATTTTTCAAAAGAAATCTGGCTTCCTGTAGCTTGAGTCCATCATTAGGTAAAAGTAAAGGTTCCCCTTGCTTGGAAGCCAGTCGTATTCGACTCTAGGGTTCAGTGCTCATCTGTTTCAAAGCTGTGGAGCCAGCGCGGTCTGCTTCTGCAGACATTTCCGTGGTCATGTAGCAGATATGACTTGACACTGGAGTGCACAGAATGCTGTTACCTTCCCACCAAAGTGGTCCCTATTTACCTACTTGCAATTTCTTGCTTTCAACATGCTAGATTGGCAGGAGCTGGAGCAAAGACAGGAGCTCATTCTGTCCTGCAGTACTCGGGAATCGAACTGCTGACCTTCCGCCTCCCAGTCAACGTCCTAGCCACTTGAGCCACTGCAGTCCCTGAGTCCATTATTACATGCCCTGTATTCTGGGATTATCAATAGCAGATCCAGCTCCTCCACTATACAGCAATCTTTCACGCCCTAAAAGACCGTCATGAAAAAAACAAGTAAACTGATTTTTGCATTACTTGTACAAAATAAAGCAATTATTTGTTCAGATTTTTTTTCAATACTTCATGCTGCTTCCCCAAAAGAGGAAAATTCTTAAATGAATACATATAAAACATGCTACATTTACTAAAGAATTATATTGTTGGGAGTTTATTGGAAAAGTCTTATTAAAAGTGATACAAGATCAAATATGATTTTAAAAATCACTGCAGAAAACAGTTCTGGTATGTATTGTTTGTGCTTCAGGTTTTTTTAGGAGTACTAAATGAAGGAATCTAGAAGTTCAGTATCTACTAAAATAAGATCATGCCCATCACAACTCTTTTCATGCTATAGATTTGATTGGTTTTTTCAGAATATCACAATACTTGAATATAAATTCATTTACTGTGTTTCATTATTTACATATTCTTCCACCCAAAGAAAAATAGCTCTTAACAGAATGTACAATCAAGTAAAACCAATTATTTATACTTTACAACTTGTGAAAATGAAGATAAATAACAAAAAGTACCTTTTTAAAAAGAACCTGTTAATGTATCAAAAATTTGGTGTAAAACACATATAGAAGGGAATTTTCTTTTTTAAAATGAAAGAAAATGGTGCAATGTTTTCTGAACATAGGCTGTGTAGAATTGCAGCTAACTTCAATCAACACTGATATTAACTCAGACCAACTTCCAATACTGAGCAAGCAAACTTTTCCCTTTCTTTTTCCTGATATACCCCTCAAACCTCCAAGTAAATGGGGATAGTGGGAAGTCCATTTGCCAGCAACCATTTGTTTCATTAAAGAGCTAAACTGTTAAGTACAAACCTCTCTAAAATCTGCATGCCCTTCTGTGTTTGTAATACAAACATAAGGCACATAATGCCTTGGCAACCCTTACTCAAAACACCAAAGCATCACAGATGAGATTATTTAACTCGTCTTTTTGTGCATTTCAGTGTCTAGCCTGTTTTAATTCTAAGCTTTTAAACACAAACATTTGCAAAGAAAACAGCAGAGACATATTTGGCTCAGTTTCACCAGCATGTACTCATGAACCATGCAAGATCAACTCCTCAATAATATGTGAAAAATATTTCTCTTAAAAAGCTTCTCTATGTAAATACATTAGAAAACAAATAGAAAAATGATTAGGTATACATAACATGCCTAACAGAGGAATTCAACATTATTCCAACTCTGTACTTATGAAGCAAATAAAATACATGATTGAAATAGGGAATCACGAAATGCTTCTCTTAGTATGATTCACTGGTGCCAGTTTCACAAACATGTTAAGTATTGACAATTATGAGGCTATGTTCTAAACTAGGCAAAGGTAAAGGTTTCCCTTGCTCGAAGGTCTACTCAAAATTCCAGGTAGAAGATAAGTAAAGTGAGTAAAAAAATGCCACTATGTTCAGTGAAACTGGGGTATGGCTGTCACAATTTTAATCTTGTATGTCCTCATATAAGGCTAAAACCCGCAAGGCAAGAAGAATGTGCATATGTTCACTGCTTACAGCAAATACCTGTATATTGTATAAAAAAACAAGGCAGAGTAAATTACTAGTTCAGCAAACTGGAATTACACCACATTTAAAAAACATAATCATTGGTAATTTTTAATGAAGGCATAGCTTCATTAACATTTTGATCTAAACGATGATATCCAACTGTCCTGGAGCAAAGCCCATCTCGCCATCTTCTGCTCTGAACTAGCAAAATGATCTGTGGGGTAAAAGAATAGGTAATTAATTGCAAGTAAGAGTAGAATTAAAGGACACATAGTAAATAACTACAGAAATTTTTTTGGCAGTCTTTGCAAGCCCATCAAAACAATTCAATTTTATCAACTTTGATAACTTTTCTTATTTTTTTATGTACAATTATAAAGTAACTAGGAAATTGCCTGTCATTATCACTCTCCATGCTCGTGGGGATCGATCTGCCCCTTGGTTTACAGAAGAGCTAAGGGAGCTGAAACGAGCTAAGAGACGCCGAGAGCGCCGCTGGGTGAAGACTCGGAGTGAGCCCGATCGAACACTGGTTAGAGCAGCTATTAAAGACTACCTAGTGGCGATGGGGAGGGTGAAACGCCAATATTTCACCACCCTCATTGCCTCCGCAGATAACCGCCCAGCGGCCCTGTTCCGGGTGACCAGGTCCCTCCTTGGCAGAGGGGGGCCGGGCTCCGGTTGGCAGGGATCTGCTGAAGCTTTTGCTGATTATCTAGCGGGGAAAGTCGCTCAGATTCGCTCAAAGTTTAATCCCGGCGTGGAAGGTATGGAGCTGGGGTTGACCGAAGTACAGTCTAGCCATGTTATCTGGGATCAGTTCGATCCAGTTGGCCCTGAGGAAGTGGACAGGCTTCTTGGATCTGTCCGCGCCACGACTAGTGCACTGGACCCATGCCCTGCCTGGTTGGTCAAAGCATCTAAGGCCATGGCAGGTGGTTGGGTCGAGGCAATCATTAATTCATCATTAAAGGAGGGGTCTTTTCCAACATATTTTAAACATGCCATAGTGCGCCCCCTCCTTAAAAAGCCGTCCCTCGACCCTACGGTATTGACTAACTACCGTCCAGTGTCCAACCTTCCCTTCTTGGGTAAGGTTTTGGAAAAGACTGTGGCGCGACAGCTACAGGATGTCCTGGATGAAGCGGATTATCTGGACCCTTTCCAGTCAGGATTCAAGCCCGGATATGGTACGGAAACTGCACTAATCGCATTGGTGGATGATCTCTGGAGAGAGCGGGACGGAGGCCATCCGTCCGTTCTAGCTCTTCTCGATCTCTCAGCGGCCTTCAATACCATCGATCATGGTATCCTTCTGGGAAGGCTCCAAGGATTGGGGATCCGGGGCACTGTGTTGTCCTGGTTTTCCTCGTTTCTGAGGGGCAGGACCCAGTCGGTGTGGCTGGAGAAGGAGGAGTCCAGCCCTAGGCCCCTGCAATACGGGGTGCCTCAGGGCTCGGTGCTCTCTCCTCTCCTATTCAACATCTACATGAAGCCGCTGGGTGAGATCATCCGTTCCCACGGGGTGAGGTATCATCAATATGCAGATGATACCCAGTTGTACATCTCAGCCCGTGGGGACCCAAGCGGTGCAGTGGAAGTCCTCTCCAGGTGCCTGGAGGCTGTGAGGGTTTGGATGGGGGAAAACGGGCTACAACTGAATCCCGGCAAGACTGAGTGGCTATGGGTGAGGGGTCCTGTGCTATCACAGGAGTAGCCAACTTTGGTTCTGGATGGGGCGGTTCTGCCCCAGAAGGACCCGGTGCGTAATCTGGGGGTCCTCCTGGACTCACGACTACTGTTCAAAGAACAGGTGGCAGCCGTGGCCAGGAGGGCTTTTGCACAACTTCGTGTAATACGCCAGTTACGCCCCCTCCTAGATCGGGACGCCTTGCTCATGGTCACACACGCTTTGGTCACCTCCAGACTTGATTATTGTAATGCGCTCTACATGGGGCTGCCCTTGGTGACCATTCGGAGGCTGCAGCTGGTCCAGAATGCGGCGGCTCGGGTGGTGATGGGGTGCGGGCGCTATGCTCGGGCCTCACCACTGCTCCAGGAGCTGCACTGCCTGCCAGTATGCCTCCGGGTGCAATTCAAGGTGCTGGTTATTACTTTTAAAGCCCTATATGGTAGTGGGCCAGGATACCTAAGAGACCGCGTCACCCTAAGAACGTCTGCCCGTCCCACCAGGGCGGATCGGAGGGGCTCTCTTGTTACTCCATCAGCTAGGGATGCTCGCCTCACAAGCACTAGGAAGAGAGCCTTCTCTGTGTTCGCCCTGGCCCTTTGGAACCTCCTTCCGACAGAGCTGCGCCTGCAGACGGGAGATCCTGCCCTTCCGAAAGGGCGTAAAGACCTGGCTGGCGGGTCAAGTGTGGGGACACAGTAACGCAGGTTCCCACCTAGGATGGCTGATTAAGGGCAGCCATCCTTCCCCCCACTTGGCATCTGTATCTGTATTTGCATCGGTTTTTAGCTGTTTTATCTGTTTTAGTGTTTAAATTTTTATGAATTATTATGAACTTTTAAGGTTTTTATATATTGTTATGACCATTACCTATGACGGTAATGTATGTTGTAAGCCGCCCAGAGTTGGGTCTTCCCGATTGGGGCGGGATATTAAATGCGAATAATAAATAAATAAATAATAAATATATTCCTAAAGATAATAGCTGCATGCTTCAATGGGAAAACTTTTAAAAGCTCATTATGAATACAACTGAGACTAAAGCAACATTAGGTACAGAAAACTATTTCTATGTCTCCTGAATAGCTAAATGCAGAAGGCAATACTGATTAATGTGGGGCACAGTAACAAATAAATTAATATTAAATGTTGAACTCAATCTTGACTTGATCTTTTCCTAATTTCTGTAGTGTTGCATTTTATAACTAGGGTTTTGCTATGCTCAGCTTTAGTCCAAGAATCAAAAATAATGTAAAAATATGATTTGAATATTAACTTCTATTATTATAATTTAAAATATCAAGTACAAATGCCAATTTACAATCTCAACACAGCGGTTTATTATTAAACATACTCTAAAGAATTCCAATGAAAATATTAAAATATATTAGCATTCTCTAAATCATTTTCGCCTACCTTTCTTTTATTGTGATATGTGATGTAAACAACAGCCACGAAAAATGCAACAATAACTAGATGAAAAAAGAAATGGCTATCTTCTTCTAGTCCTGAGACTTGGGAGTCCTCAATATCATCTGTAAATGATTTCCTATTTTCATAGTTGTTCATACTAGGCAAATCTTCTGCAAATTCAGAAATGCCCTGGTCATCCTGATCATCATCTTGAGAATCAGAACGCATACCAAACTGATCGTCATCTTCTGGAAAACTGGTATCTATAGGTTCATCTGGTATTGGCAGGGAACTAGCAAATTCATATTTGTCTGTAATGTCATCTCTGTTAACATCTGTGTCTTCTGAAATATCAACGTTCATTTCTGGATGAAGACTCGGAGTCACAGAAATTGGCACGGGGGATGCAGATGGCTTCACTTTTACTACAGTTGGCCCAGGTGCAACAGAGGCACCAGTTTTCACAGACGATGAAGATATGGCTTCTTTTGTTATACTCTTCACAATGTCTTGATTGGCTGCTAAAATTACAGATGCTGTACTGTGAGTTTCAGGAGTAGTCACAGGTTTCAAATTCGGCTGTGTACCAAGTGATGTAACTAGAGGAGACAAATAGAAAATCAGAATAATTCAAAATTGTAAGCAAATAATCTCATAGAGTCCTTGGATTTCAGAAAGGCACAACTATATAGCTGACAGCAAATCAAAATCACTATTCCTTTAAAACAGGCATGCCCAAACTACGGCCCGCGGGCCGGATCCGGCCCACCAGGCCATTTCATCCGGCCCCCGACATGGTATAGGAACTCTTATTATTTTATTTTATTTTATTAAATTTTTTATTTGCGGACTTTTTTTTTGCGGAGGGATCACAAATCAGTGCCTAGTTCCTTCCTTCTGCTGCTTAGTACTAGGACTTCTGCCGAATCTAATTTAGAATTGCTGAATCCCTCCGCCTAGCTGATTTGGCTGTTAAGAGTGGAGAGAGAGACTGAGCCTGAGGCCATCCGGGAGCTAAAAGTAAGCGTCCACCATTTTGTCTTAGCCTTCCGCTTATTCAGGGCTGAGGGGGGGGGGAGAATGGTTTCTTCTGGGAGAGGGAGAAAGAGGTGTGTGTGTGTGTGTGTGTGAGAGAGAGAGAGAGAGAGAGAGAGAGAGAGATGTGTGTGTGTGTGTCCAGGATTACAAGCAGTTTCTTCTGGGAGAGGGAGAAAGAGGTGTGGGGGGGGGAGAGAAAGAGGTGTGTGTGTCTCCCGACCTCCCTAGAGCTGATGCGCGCTACTTTTGAACTTCCCCCACCCTTTTATGCTGCAGCAAGCCAGAATGTCGGGATTCGAATCCTGACATTTTGCCTTGCTGCAGCCTCCAGGGAGGTGGGAGAACTTTGGAAACAGCTTGGATCGGGTCCCCACACCTCCCTGGACCCGGCGGAGGGGGGGGTCAGAGACCCCAAAATTGGTAAAAAAAACGTCCTTTTTTTTTTACCAATTTTGGGGTTTCTGACCCCCCCGCTGGGTCCAGGGAGGTGTGGGGACCCGATCCAAGCTGTTTCTGGGCTTCCCCGACGTCCTGAGCCAGAGCAGCATGCCAGAATGTTGGGATTCGAACTCTGACATTCTGGCTTGCTGCACTGGCTCAGGATGTCGGGGAAGCCCAGAAACAGCTTGGATCGTGTCTGCCCACCTCCCTGGACCCGCGGGGGGTGGGGTCAGAAACCCCAAAATTGGTTAAAAAAAAAAGTCCGTTTTTTTTTTTTACCAATTTTGGGGTTTCTGACCCACCCACCCCCCGCTGGGTCCAGGGAGGTGTGGGGACCCGATACAAGCTGTTTGTGGGCATCCCCGACGTCCTCAACCAGTGCAGCAAGCCAGAATGTCAGGATTCGAACCCTGACATTCTGGCTTGCTGCACTGGCTCAGGACGTCGGGGAATCCCAGAAACAGCTTGGATCGTGTCCCCTGCCTGCTCCAGAGAGATCAGAGGACCCAATCTACAGCTGCAGGGTGGCTGGGAAAGCTGACGGGGACTCCCTGTCGGCTTCCCTAGCCACGCGCCCTTGCCTCCGTAGCTGCAGGGTGGCTGGGAAGCTGAACGGAGAACCCCGTTCAGCTTTCCACCCACCTTGCTGCTAAGAACGACTGTATCGGATAACGTTAAAATCGTGTTATTCGATACAAGATTTTTCCGAAAATCTTGTAACGTTATACGGTTTTAGCGCTATATGATACTCACGTTATACGGGGTATTACTGTATTGGTATAAGTTGGAAGTCAAAATTGATTTACAGTATTATGGCTTTGCATTGTGTAATTCCTGATTTTAAATTGATTGGGAGACCCAATGCGCGCTAATTTTGAAGTTCCCCCACCGTCTGAGGCTGCAAGAAGCCAGGCAGGACATGATGTCAGGAAGCAGATCTTTTCTAAGGCTAATGACTTTTCATTGCTAATTAAAATCTAAAGTTTCAGTAGGTGGGGTTTTAATTGGCAAAGAAAAGTCATTAGCCTTAGAAAAGATCTGCTTCAGGAAGCGGATCTTTTCTAAGGCTAATGACTTTTCATTGCCAATTAAAATCCAAAGTTTCAGGTAGGTGGGGTTTTAATTGGCAATGAAAAGTCATTAGCCTTAAAAAAGATCCGCTTCCTGACATGATGTCAGGAAGCGGATCTTTTATAAGGCTAATGACTTTTCATTGCTAATTAAAATCCAAAGTTCCAGGTATGTGGGGTTTTAATTGGCAATGAAAAGTCATTAGCCTTATGAAAGATCTGCTTCCTGACATGATGTCAGAAGCAGATCTTTTCTAAGGCTAATGACTTTTCATTGCTAACTAAAATCCAAAGTTTCAGGTAGGTGGGGTTTTAATTGACAATGAAAAGTCATTAGCCTTAGAAAAGATGCTTCCTGACATGTCAGGAAGCGGATCTTTTCTAAGGCTAATGACTTTTCATTGCTAATTAAAATCCAAAGTTTCAGGTAGGTGGGGTTTTAATTGGCAATGAAAAGTCATTAGCCTTAGAAAAGATCCGCTTCTTGACATCATGTCAGGAAGCGGATCTTTTATAAGGCTAATGACTTTTCATTGCTAATTAAAATCCAAAGTTCAAGGTATGTGGGGTTTTAATTGGCAATGAAAAGTCATTAGCCTTAGAAAAGATCTGCTTCCTGACATGATGTCAGAAGCGGATCTTTTCTAAGGCTAATGACTTTTCATTGCTAATTAAAATCCAAAGTTCCAGGTATGTGGGGTTTTAATTGGCAATGAAAAGTCATTAGCCTTAGAAAAGATCCGCTTCCTGACAGGAAGCGGATCTTTTCTAAGGCTAATGACTTTTCATTGCTAATTAAAATCCCACCTACCTGAAGCTTTGGAACACAACAACAGCTCCTTGGATGCCACAATGACCAATCTGGATGTGAGTTTCTAGGATCTGTCATATTTTTTTAAAAGGACATTTTTAAAGGACACCGCGAAGGCGGCGAAGGAGGAGCCGGTGAAAGAGGAGCCGGCGGCAAAGGCGTTAGTGGTGGCGGCGGAGGCGGAGGCGGCAAGGCTGGGTGGATGTATGTACCATGGAGAGATAGTTCGGCCCTCGGAGCCTCTGATAAAATGTTATCCGGCCCCCGGGCCGAAAAGTTTGGGCACCCTTGCTTTAAAATAATAGACACTATACATTGTTTGGGGATCAACAGAATATGCCTACAGTTGTACCTCGTTTAAAGAGCATAATGTGTTCCACGGGATTGCTCTTTAAGCGAGTTTGTTCTTTAAGCAAAACACCATTGCAAGTGACCAATTGTGACCGGGGGGGGGGGGAGCAGACTTATTTGTTAAGCAAGTTTTTGGTTGGTTTTGTTACATGAAGCGAACATTCAGAGAAAATTCTGCTCTTTAAGCGAGTTACTCTTTCAGCGAGGCATTCTTTATGTGAGGTTTGACTGTACAGTGAAGATGTGGCTCCAACCATACACTAAACAATCCCATGAAATAACTGTTTTGGATTAATAAATTAGCTTCAATTTATTATAATCTACTGTGATCAGTCTAGGATCCAGAAGAAATAGAAGACTGAAGACCCCAATAACCACCTAATTCATTTGTGTTTAAAGATTTTTCTCGTGCATACAGCTAAATCACTTTGAAACCTGAATAGTGGTAACTATTAATATGCTTTTTTGAGAAACATGCAAAGAAACAAAACAAAACAAGGATATACAATAACACTCCAAACATGTTTTCTGAAATAATGAAAGACTATAAACTTCTATAAAAGGCTTCCAAATAATTAAATATATCCATGTGTGTTTGTCATCTACAGTCAGATCCAGAAGTACTGGAACAAGGTGAATTTTTTTGCATGTGGCCTCTACACCCCATCATACTGAAGATGAAAGGAAACACTTTAGTTTATAAAAGGGGATCACAACCTACGGCCCATGGGCCGGGGCCAGCCCCCAATGCCATTCCATCCGGCCCACAGCAACAACCCTGGAAGCAGAAGTGGACACGTTTACAACAGCTGTAAATGTGCATGTGTAAACGTGCCCACCACCTTTTATGGATGTTTACGAGAGGGGGGACCATGTGTCCAGCCCGCTCAGCTGTCTGAGGGGGAGTGGGCTGGCCCATGGTGTGAAAACCTTGAGAAACCCTGATTTATAATAATGGTATTCAACATTAATGGAGTAATAATGCTTTTCAGCACAAAAAGGAAGGGGCACAGTCCATACAGCCAACACCCACACCTGTTGTACATGTTACTGCAGATCAGCTGAACATATGATTTAATATTTAGGATGAAATAAAACACACCCATACTAGTGAAAACAGTATGCAAGTTTCAACAATTCAACCTGCCACGCTATGAAAAGATGAATTTCCACCAAACTGTAGTAGTGAAAATGATTGAAGGCCAATAAGCAAAAGAAGTGATGAAGGCATGAGCTTTCTAAGAAGCTCATGCTTTTCTCCCAACTGCATGAAGTATTGACTCCTAAAAGATTAATAATTGTTTCCTGTCATTTGGAACAGTTGTTCACAATATTTCCTTAATGTAAGCTTCAGTTGAAATCAAAATTCAAAAAAATTGACACCTGCTATACAAAAAATGAATGAGTACAAATGAACAATAAATTCCAGCAGTTAAATTCAGTAAGCATGACAGGAAACAGAGTACCCTAGTAAACTACTGGATTTAGCATCCAAAATACCTGGGAGTAGAGAACAAAGAAGCACTGATCTGCTTCTAACCAACATGGAATAAAAATATTAAATGGATGTTAGGAATCAATCAAGCCATTCATGGATTCATGACACATGAGAGTTATAGCCGCACAAGCTGTTCCTTGTTTGAGTATGGAGGGGAAAAATATTTTTTCCAGACTAAAGTGGCTGCAATTTTTTAAAAAAATTCAAACTACAAACATATTAACCATACTGCTTGCTGTGAAGAAAAGCACCCATGTGATACTAGAATATGTAATCTCTGGAAAGCTAAAATGAGTGTAGTCAACCATATAACCTAGATTTCAAACATACTGTACTTAATATTCAGAGAAATTCTAGACAGGATTCCATAACTAAATGAATAAAGCAGTCCAGGAAAGGATTTCCTGAATAAACAAACATTTACTAAAGCCAAATTATAGCCAAGATGAAAACTAGGATGAATTAAAATCATGTCTCCACGGGCATCTCTGCCCTCCCCTAGACTCCCAACACTTGTCCGGAGTGATAGAAAAGGGCTGCTGGAAGGAGCCTTGACCGAAAACACAGCCACAACTGTGCGGGCAGCAAAGGACGCCTTGCCCCATTATTTAAACTTTTGTATTCCCCCCTCTCTTGGCACTCTTATCTTGTCTTGTTGTAGTCCTATATTTAATATGTAAGCCGCCCTGAGATGCCACGATGTGGCGAGTGGGGGGCTATATAAATGTGTATAAATAAATATAAATAAATAAATAATGTGGTTGCACAGAAAAAGTACAGATGAGTAGAACTCTTGTTTAAAATCAATCAAAAATAAGGGCCCATCAAAAGCTGGCTATTAGAGTGGGATTAGGAAATTTCAAGCACTGAACTATCTTAAAGCTTTTAAAAAAGATGTTCTCAGATGTATTTAAAGATAAAGAGGGAAATGGTAAGCCAGGTTCTCAGGAATAATGAGATATTAACACATGGCCAAAAACAAACAGACCCAAAACAGTTCAACTTTTTTACTTGTGTTACAAAGAGAAGACTTGTGTATAACATCTCAAATAAACCAAATATGATACACAGTAGAACCTCGCATAATGAAAAAACTCAATTCCACGGAGCTCTTCGTTATGCGGTTTTTTCATTATGCGAAGCACTATTGGTGGTACCCCGCATTTTTTGTTGTTGTTCAGTCAGTCGATTTCAAACATTTGCGACCCTATGGACCATTGCCCGCCAAGCACCTATGTCTTCCACCATCCTCCTCAGCCTGCCCAGCTTTGTGCCCATTGCATCTACAATAACATCTAGCCATCTCATTTTTGACCGCCCCTTCTTCTTTTGCCCTCCACTTTTCCCAGCATCAAGGATTTCTCAAGTGAATCTTCTCTTTTCATTTGATGTCCAAAGTATTTTAGCTTCATCTTTACTATTTGACCTTCTAAGGAGCAGTCAGGGTTGATTTCTTCTAGTATCAACCTATTTGTTCTCCTTGCTGTCCAGGGGACTCTCAAAATTCTCCTCCAACACCACATCTCAAAGGCATCTATTCTTCTGCACTCAGCTTTCCTTATGGTCCAGCCCTCACAACCATACATTACCACCGGGAATACCATTGCTTTGACTATGCAAATTTTTGTTTGCAAGGTGATGTCTCTACTTTTAACTATGTTCCCCAGGTTTCTCATAGCTTGTCTCCCAAGCATCAGTCACCTTTTTATTTCATGGCTGCAATCACCATCTGCAGTGATCTTGGATCCTAAGAAAGTAAAATCTGTCACTGCTTCTACTTTTTTCCAATCTATTTTCCAAGGACTCATAGGGACTGTTTCTACTACCTTGGTTTTCTTGATGTTGAGTCTCAAACCAACTTTTGCACTCTCTTCTTTAACCTAAGTAGAAGCTTCTTTAGGTCTTCCTCACTTTCTGCCATTAGGGTAGTATCATCTGCGTATCTCAAGTTGCTGATATTTTTCCCAGCAATTTTGATCCCAACTTGTGATTCGTCCAACCCTGCATTGCGCATTATGTGCTCTGTGTATAAGTTGAATAAGCAGGGTGACAAAATGCAGCCTAAAGTTCTTTAACCGCATTTCCCATTGATCGTGTATACCCGGCTACTGAAAACCATGCATATGTGGGGTATCAGCCTTGCATAACGAACGCTTCATTATGCGAATTTTTTGCCATGTGAAGTGTTTGTTATACAGCGTTCCACTGTATCAGCTCAAGCCTTTGGAAGAGAACAGCTCAGTGAAACAGCAGAGGTAGTTTTCTAGAACATCCATCCCTGACATTGAAATTACATCTACCAAATAGTTGTCAACAGCAAAAGAGTTTTTAATAAGAGACAGGTATTGAGAAAGGGGAAAGAAAAAAAGAATGAGTCTGAGCTATTCCTGCTTCTCTTTTTAAATGATTTTTTAATGTGAGAGGGACCACGTTCCTTTCAAGCCAAAGGAGGATCTTGTAGCACAGTGTAGTCTCTTAGAAGAAGCCATCCTTACCCTGACAAACCCCATGAAAGTCTCCTGGGGGCCTCACACTCAAAGCCTATCAAATGAGAAGTTTTTGAAGAGGCAGTGTGTTAGTCTGCAGAGACTTTTTTTTACTCAGAGAGTAAAATAAAACAAAAGACAAAAAAAGCATTGTGGCACCTTAAAGACCAACTGCTGTATTTTAATGACAGCCTTTGTGGATCAAATCCAATTCCTCAGAAATAAGAGTGAAGACTTCATGGCATCAATTTATACACATCAGGGACAGGGGTACTGAATGGTTGGTTAGCATAACAGATAAATTGACAAATCAGTGTGGCTTTTTACCACCTGTCATAACTAGAAGATCCCTGGCTGGGGTTCATTTTAATTGCTGTGGAGTTTGGTTCTGTTGAGTTGTAAATAGTTAATAGATGGATGCAAAGTAAACATTGTGTCATTACACATTTGCTAATGAGTTTATCTTTCAGACCTAGCCTCTACTGAAAATGGAGGGTGGTGGGAATGACCAAGCCAGAGCCCAAGTACTTGCTTCGTTTTGTGAGGTGGCCTTAGGCTATGGATGAGAATCACTGACCCATCCTTTAGTTTGTTCTTTAAAAGTGGTACGGGTAAATTACAACATATAACAACCTGTTAGTTGTGGCATATCAAATTCGATAATGAAACCCTTGACTCATATTCAAACTTTTGAGATGCTTTTCTCCTCCTGCTGTTTTTTTTTGTTATTTTGTAGTATTAATTTTGTGAGTCGCCCTGACGTGGCGAGTGGGCGTCTATATAAATTTGATTTATAAATAAATATAAATAAACGAGTGTCCAGAATATGTATGTACTGTACTTTATCTCTGCTATCTCTCTCTGGATCCTTGTCCTGCAATTTTTCTGCTCCAGGATTTTTGTTGTTGTTGTCTTGCCTACTCTCTTACATGAGAAGGACGTCTGAGGGAGGGGGAGGGCAGGGGGTGGAAGAGGGCAACCCTATATAACCAAGAGGGTTCGCCTCTCACACACACGCCCTCTCGCTCACACTCTCACAACCAACCGTCACTTGGGCCTTTATTTAACGAGCCTTTCCCGCCCAGCCGGGCTACACGACCTTTACTCACCGTTCTCCGCTAGGGCCCGGACCGGCAGAGCCACAAGCAAAAGCAAGAGAGAAGTCCGGCCCAGCGACGAGAACAACGGCGCTTCTCCGCCCGCAGTTCTCCTCACCTTCTTCCTGGCAGCGGCCATGTTCACTCACCCGCTCTGGGCTGGCCTCGCCAAGAAGATCCGCCTACCTGGGTAGGCCTCCGCTGCTAGGCAACGACGCTCCGTCAGGAACGCCCTCTCCGTGACGTCAGAACGCACCGTCTCTCCCTGGAAACAATTAGAGGCTGAGCTCCTCATGGAGCAAATAAAAAATAGAGAGGTGCGTCTCATTATCCACATGAAGAACTTCAGGGTTTACTTCTGAGAAAAACGTGTATTGCTCTTGAATCAACTTATCACTAGGAAACAGTGGTGGGATGTCAAAAATTTCACTACCCCACCGTGATGTCATCACAGTGTGGGCGGAGCTAACATTGTGACATCATGTTGTCGTGGGCGGGGCCAAATAAAACAATACAAAAATACAAAATAATAATAAAAAATAAGCACAGACTCACACACACACCCCTCCATCCCTCCACCCACCCACAACACAAACCTGTAAATAAAATTAATTAATTAATTAATTAATAAAAAAATACATTAAAATACAGCCAGCCACCCAAACAAAAAAAAAAAAACCACAACCTAGTGAAAAGGTAAGCCCCGAAGGTCGTTCCCCCCAAAAGCTGCTACCTGTTCCCCCCAAAAGCTGCTACCGGGACACTGGGAAAAGTTACTACCAGTTCTAGCGAACTGGTGAGAACCTGTTACATCCCATCACTGCTAGGAAAGGGTCAGTAAAAATTGCAGTCGGGCCATCTGCTGCTTTAGTTTCCCAGTTGTGGGGGGGAAATTAATGATTAGATGGAGATCATCACTTTATATTTTTTTCAAGTGATAACCGTATTAGTCTGTGCAAGCATATCAGAAAGTAAACAAAACAACAACAAAAGACAAAAAAAATGTGTCACCTTAAAGACTAGCTCCTGTATTTAAATACGAGCCTTCATGGATGAAGTCCAGTGGACATTTAAATACAGGAGTTAATCTTTAAGGTGACACAACATTTTTTTTTTTTGCCTTTTGTTGTTGTTTTGTTTTCTCTCTGATATTACTGTTTATGTTGCCAGTGCTAAATATGGACACTTACAACAAAACATAAATGACAGTTGTGGTCACCAAGGAACTGAGATGTCAGAGGAAAGCTGCTGGAGTGACTAAGAGGGATAAAATCAGGAATGAGGTTATAAGGGAAAGAATTGGAACAGAACCAATCTTAAACTACATAAAGAGACAACAAATAAAATGGTTTGCCCATCCAGACAGAATGCCTTGGAATGCCATACCTTACAATGCTTATGTGGAAAGAGGAGAATTGACAAAGACCATGAGGCAGACCCAGAGGAAGATGGAGAGACAACATCAAAGAAACATGACATGGACACCAAATAATGCCAGTGGAGGTTGCTAGAAGTACCAGAGCATCTTCCTCAACACCAGGAGTAAAAGAGGAAGTAAAAAAGGGGGATGAGAATCTTGTTTATTTGATGGTTCTGTATCTCCAGTGATGGGATATAACAGGTTCTCACCAGTTCGCCAGAACTGGTACTAACTTTTCCCAGTGTCCCAGAGAACCGGTAGCAGCTTTTGGGGAGAACCACCTTCAGGGCTTACCTTTTCACTGGTTCCCCAACTGCGCATGTGTGCCAAGCACTTGGTGTGCATGCATGCCTACAGTGCGTATGCACGGCCTCCTTGCTTTATGCAGTGCGTATGCACGGCCTCCAAGGGGGGGGGAGAGAAGCTGCTAGCCTGAAGCTCCCGATAGCCTGCTCCCCATGGTGTATTTTAATGTATTTTTATTTTATTTATGTATTTATTTATTTAATTTATTTATGGGTTTGTGTTGTGGGTGGCTGGGTGGGTTGAGGGGTGTCTGTGTGTCTGTGTGCTTATTTTTTTATTTGGCTCCACCCACAACATCATGATGTTGGCTCCACCCATGATGTCATGATGTCATGATGTTAGCTCTCCCCACACTGTGATGACGTCACGGTGGGGTAGTAAAAATTTGGACATCGCACCACTGTGTATCTCCAATGCCATGGTCTGATGTTTTGTTATATAGATCATTAGGATTTTCTTTAATGCATTTTAGGTTTTTTGATCATTTAGATTGTTGATTTGTAGTTTATGGGCAGCATACTATTTGGGTAGCAAGGCCAATTACATAAGCATTTCCATGCACTAGCAGATACATCAGTTCCACAATCAAACAGGTGCTGTCTCTTCTATGATCATGTTATGTAACAGGAGACTGGCCCTTTTTCTGTTAATGCTCATGTTCTTATAGTCATTGTATACAACTAAAGCTTGAGCTTGTAATTGTGGTTTTATTGTTGCCTCTTCTACAGGTTCCTTTTATCTCTGGTTGATTATGGTATCCCTCCCTTGTGTATTAGTTCACTAGGATCACAGGCAGAGGGCTTTTTCCAACCTTCTTGCCCCTATTCTCTTTTAATTAAAGATGCTTCTAAATGTACATGGAATCTTTTGCAATCAAAGTTTCTGTCCTAGTGAGTCAACAGCTCCTTTTAAGTTTTAGAAATGTCACTAACTTGAGAATCTCTAGATCAGTAACGTGTAACTTTTAGCCTGTAAATTGGAACAGGAGCACTGCACCTTTGTGTTTCAATCCAAGCTCTCCTGGCAGGTGTGATGTATTGAAATGGAGGCTTTGCTTTGGGGAGTTTAAAATTGGTTGCCGACGTTTGCTTCCTGAGGAAGGGTGAAGAGTTTTGGAATGTGACTTTGAGCCCAGGTGTAGATTCCTTTCCTCTTGGAAGTCATAACAATCTCATACTGTGGAAACAGAAGTAGGAATGGAGACTGTATGCTGTGATTTTATCAGAGAAGAGACAGGATAAGGAAGGACAAAGGAGAAAAGATGGGTTTTGATATCTTGGAATATAGAAGCAGAAACACGATTATGTGTTGCATGTGCTTCTCAGGAGAAAGGAGCCTGCTTATGCTTGCTTGTGAGTAAACAATAAAAAGATGTAATCTTAATGTGTTAGCTGGCTAGGCCAGGAAAACGTAGATAGACCTTTCTTGTTTTAACCAAGGAAAATTGAAAAGGTAAAAATGTTCTGATTTTTGTATCTACTTTTTTTATAATTTTAAACTATTTTCCCTTTAAATAAAAGCTGACTTATCACAGACTTATTTTTTATGTAAGATATAAACTGATGGGAGTATTCCAGTTCCTTTATTGAAGCTACATACTGCCAAGATGCATATTGCTACCTAATTTACATTACTATTTCTTACCTGATCTGGCTGGTTTATAAGCACAAACTGCCAGTGATTAAAACCTATCATAGAACCGCATGTACTCTGAAGCAGCAAAAAGGGTTTATGCTGGCTTCCTGAATGGGTGCATGTCACTGTCAGGTGGAACAAGTCCTATGGTAGTGGGGTAATGGCTTGACTTTGCCTCTGCTGTATGGCACTTGAACTCCCAAATGTGAAAGTAGTCATTCCACCATCTTGATATTTTGTGTTGGGGCACACAGAAAGAGCCTCCTCAAATATTATAGTATTTTTGAACCACAATCAGGGGTACCCTGGTAACAGCAACCTTGTGTTGCTGGCTAACCTTTCTCACACTTGGTCAGGCCAAAGAAACTGCGGGATGAACTCACCAAAAGGTGCCTTCATTTTGGCAGTTTCATGTCTGGCTTAGACACAGAAGATGATCTTTTTGTATTAAGGGGCTTTCTGGTTTTCCCCACCACCTTGTCATTGCCCTGGGACTGTTTGTTCCATGGAGCAATTCAGCCTTTTTCAGAGTTCTTTAATTTTTTTTTTGTATCACTCTGCCTGCTCATGTTGTAACATGTTTCATGCTTATTCTACTGACTTCACTCCCGTTTTAAACATATGCCAAATGAGAAATGATTTAGGAACGCAAGCAGAATTCCAGGTGAAGTTTCAATGTTTTATTCATGTTGGTTCTTTATTTCCATTTTAATTGGTGTCCAGTACAGCATTTGGGGCGGGGTCTAGTTCCACACACAAAAATGGAAGACTGAAAATGTACCCATTAAAACTGCTAAAATAAAAAAGGGAGGATAAAACAAGGTCCATTTTGTGCAATGCAATGCCACTAGGTAATTACAGTTACAGAGGCTTTCTCCTGTTCATGGCTGTGTCATACAAGCTCTTCCATAAGTAGTGCAAGGGGAAAGAACCACAAATACAGGATTGTGAATTTTATGCAGTGCTGGCCGAGTTACACCAAACTCTCTAAACGCCAAAGTTAAACAAAGTGAATACTCTAAAGCACTCCAAGGACAAGCTGTTGGTGAAAGCAGAGAGCTGTAGATATGGGAGAGGAAACTAAGTTAGACTTAAACATGTATAAATGCATCTGCCTATGCAGCCCCTTATCACACAAATTTCAACACTCCATCACAGAATGAAAGCCTGAGTCATTCAATGACAAGGATTTGTGTTTCCTGATAATTGCAATTAATTGATTTTACCACATCATAAACACCCAACGTGTTTTCTATCATAGCAGCCACCATTCTTAAGAGGAAGTGTAAGACAGAATCAGGCTTTCATATAATTGTTGGTAAGTATGGAGCTTTGGCAAGCAACATTCTTCACAGAGCTGGAAACAGAAACATAATTCTATTTTTTTCCTGAAAATACATTCTTTGAATCTTACCCTTCTTTGACCCTATTCAACATTACTGACACACAGCAATAATTGCATCCCAGACATAAAACATTGAAAAGGACACTAAATTCAGAAGGTAGCTATGCTGTAAATTATTTCAAAATTGAGTGATGATAGTCCCTTCTTCTATGCTTCAAATTCCAGTCCTAGACCTAGTTTGTGGCCACCTGCATTGACATTCTTTCCATCCAACAAAGCAGACAATGTCAGTTTGATACCTGTGTAGGCAAACAGTAAGAGAAAAGATACAGCTATTTAGTATTTAGGAATATAAGGAAGTTTCATATAATCTTATCAGGAAATGCTTTTGCAATTTGACTTTTAAAAAATCCCAATTCAAATGAAAAACTCCATGTTATCAAATCAATTCCAGGGTTTTCAATGTAAATTAGAAGTTGTTTACTACTCTTTTTCTGGAGACTAAGCAGCTTGCCCAAGGTCCGTGATGGCAAACCTTGGCACTCCAGGTGTTCTTGGACTTCAATTACCAGAAGCCGAAGTCAACACTCCTGCTGATCAGGGCTTCTCGGAATTGAAGTTCAAGAATACCTGGAGTGCCAAGGTTCACCATCACTGCCCTGGGCTATAGAGAGAGGTAATTACTGTACTATTCTACTGATACACAATACAGGAGCAAATTCAATTACTAAATATACTTGTAACCAATGAAATATCAACTCACCACTCTTAAAAAGTTACCAACATTAGCAAAACTGCTTATTAATTCCCTTCATAAACAATTCAGGTTTAATCATGCCAATGGAGCAATAAGATCTGATCAAACTGATGTGAAACACTGGCTAACTATTTTAACTAAATGCAACTAATAATAATAATTGTGTGCCATCAAGTCAGTTCCGACTTATGGTAAACCCTTTTCAGAGTTTCCTAGGTAGAACATTCTGAGACTGTCCAGTTTTACAACAACCACACTGGCTTATCCCGTCTGGGATGCATATTGAAGAATTGAATTCCTAGCTTCAGATGGCTAACTCCCTGAGCTATCCAGCAAATTAAAATGAACCCTGATAAACCAACCTTTGGTAGACCTCAAGATGAGGTCAGCAGAACTCTTGTTTAACACAAATAAACTGAACTATAACCCAGGCTATTTGAGAAAAGAATCCCAATGGTTCTCTGAAGGAAGTGATGATTCTGATCAATTACATCAGGAATTTTCAACCTGTGGCCCATGGCACCATTTCATGTGACCCACCACCACCTCAACCACACCAAGAAGTGCCATGTGGTGGAGGAAAGGCAAAATGGCCATCCAGTCCCCGAAGCTGTCTGAGGGAGCATGACCAGGCCCCCAGCTTTAAAAGGTTGAGAACTCTTGAATTACATGAAAAGCTTTTCACCAACAGAAATTTTAGATCCTGGCTGCCAATTTACAAAATGTTATGATTCAATATACACTAAATTTTATTTTTAATGTGGAAGTTGTATGGTTAGATGCCTCAATGAAAATAAAAGACAGTCCCTACGCCTCTTTGGAAAACTTCAAATGTAAGTTTGGTTCCCTTTATCCAGGAAATATCTAGAGAAGAAAATGTCTACACCAAGAGAAGAAAGATGCAGAATGATACTAATTTCTCGACCTTTGAAAGAAAATGAGATCCACTACAAGGTAATCATTACAGATCTGTGTTTTCATGCTACAACTCACAAACCCACGCAACTCTAGTTCAGTAATGCCTCGCATAGCAAGCATCTTGTATAGGGAGTAACTTGCTTAACGAGCAGACCTTTCCCCAAAAGGTCTGCTTCGTTGAATAAGCAAAAACTCACTTAATGAGAAGCTTCGCATTTGCAGGGTGTTTCAGAATGCGACGGGGGACTCCCCCACCACGTTCCGAAACACCCGCAGACTAGAGCGCGCTGGCTGGGTGTTTTGGAACGCAGCAGGGAGTCCCCTGTCCACGTTCCAAAACACCCAGCTGACAGGTGGCTCAGCTACATCAGCTGGGCATTTGGGAAGGGTGCGGGAATCTTCCCCGTACCCTTCCCACCCACCCCCCCGCTGACGTGAGCGTGCCTGCGAGGCGTTTGGGAAGGGTACGGGAAAGATCCCAACACCCTTCGTGAATGCCCTGCTGCTGGACCATGCACATCAGCTGGGCGTTTGGGAAGGGTGCGGGAATCTTCCCCATACCCTGCCCAAAGGCTGTGCAGGCACGCGTGCGTCAGCTGAGGGTTGGGAAGGGTACGAAGAAGATCCCCGGACCATTCTCAAACACCCCACTGATGTGCGTGCCGCAGCTGATGCACGCGCCTGTTCAACCCACAACCCAAACCCCCACTGCAGTGTGCGATGGGGGCTTGGGTGGCAGGTTGAACAGGCACGCGCCCATTCAACCCGCCACCCCAGCCACCATCGCAAGGCTTGGGTGGCGGGTTGAACAGGCGCAAAGTGTGGGTGCCCGTTCTTACCCCTGACCCAAGTGCTGATCGCAATGTGCAACTGGCACTTAGGTCAGGGGTTGTACTGGCGAAACACATTTCCCCATAGGAAATATGCACCTTCAATGCATTCCTATGGGGAAATGTGCTTTGCTGAACGAGCAACTCGCTGAACAAGCAAACATGTGGCACGCATTTTGCTCTTTCAGCGAGGTATTACTGTAGTTATTTTCAGAAAGTAGGCAGACTGAAGACAGCCTTGTTTGGACTCAGCAGCCTTTCTAGAAATGTCTTCCCTTTACAATCTGACAAAACCTGTACTGTTAGGGAGAGCTTTCTTCTTCACACAATATGAAAGCTATTCTTCCTGCACACAAGGCTATGAGACAACACTTCCACATTCTAAGAATTAGGACACAACTATTTGCCAGAATGCAGTATGTTACAAAGATCAAAGCCTGGGAAAATTGATTCACAGCATGAAAAGTAATCAAACTTCACACAGGACATAGCATTCTACATAATCTGGAAAAAAATGCATTTGAATTGAAATGGACAATTAAATAAATACAATTCTATATTTACATACCTGGCTTCAGAGTTTGAGTATATCCTAAACCAATCAGACTGGAATTATTCACTTTAGCCTGCAAAACAAAGCCAATAGATCTCAGATGTTACTCTTTCAAAGTTCTTATTACACAACACATAAAGCAAAAAGGTGAGGGGCAGTTTTTAACATATGTATAGCTTGATATGCATATTTATCTAAAGAAAACTGTCAATAAGGTACCCAGATAAGGTAGCTAGATAGTCCAGTCAGTTGGAGCAGAAGTCAGCAGTCAATTCCCATTGTGCCTTCTGGAAGAACAATCAGCCTGTCTGGATTTGGACAATCTGCACAGTTGTACAGTTATCACCAGAAGAAGGGACTAGATCCGTGATGGTGAACCTTGGCACTCCAGATGTTCTTGGACTTCAATTCCCAGAAGCCCAAGCCCCCGTAAATCCACCGAATGGGTTTGCTGTGATTCATCCAGCCTGCACCACACCAGTCGCTCCTGGAAGCAGAAGTAAAATGCGCCCATATAGCATGCCATACAGGCATTTTACTTCCGCTTCCAGGAGTGACGAGGGCAGTGCAGGCCAAATGAATCGCAGCAAACCCATTCATGTGGATTCACGGGGGCTTGGGCTTCTGGGAGCTGAAGTCCATGAACATCTGAAGTGCCAAGGTTCGCCATCACGGGACTAGATGATTTCTGAATAGTTTACATCTAGGAAACCCGGGCAGGGGTCACTTTAGGTCGGTGGTGGGCAGCAACAGGTTTGCACCCCCAGCCGGGGGTGGTGGTAGCAAAACGGGGTGGCTTTCGGGCAGTGGGGTAGCGAAATTGGGTGGCCATGCCTACCTCCCTGCCCTGCCCAGACTAACACAGCTACCATTTTAAAAGTTTTATTCTGTGCAAGCATATCAGAGAATAAACAAAACAAAAAGACAAAAATGTTGCAGCACCTTAAAGACTAAATGCTGTATTTCAATGTGAGCTTTTGTGGCTCAAGTCCACTGGCTCTTTGGCTATAAACAGAGATGAGCACTGAACCCTAGAATTGGTAACAACTGGCTTTCGAGCAAGGACAACCTTTACCTAATAACAGAAGATCCCTGATTGGTATTCAAATTTGACGTCAAGTTTTGTCCCTGCAAGTGGTTCAAGGTCTACCTTGCTCAAAAGCCAGTCATATCTGACTCTAGGGTGCAGTGCTCATCTCCATTTACAGCCAAAGAGCCAGTGCTGCCTGTGTTTGCGGATGTATACACGGCCATATGGCAAGCATGACCTGATTGCCCGCAACGTAGGCTCTGCCCATGATGTAGGCTCCGCCCATAGTGTAGGCTCCGCCCACAGCATAGGCTCCACCCATGGTGTGGTAGCAAAATTTTTTGCTGTCCACTGCTGCTCTAGGTCCAAATTGAGTTGACAGCACATTTTTAAGCGTGTATAAGACACCAACTTTAGGGATATTTGCATAAAACAGCAACTTTAGAAATATTTGCATAAAATGAGAAATAAGAAAACAAAGGAGCTAAACATATCAAATTTTAAACAGGAAAAAGAAAGGGGCATTAAATAAAAAGCAGTGGGGCATACAGTTTAAAAATAAATATATAATGTGACATATTGTATTACTAAGTTCTTCTCTCACTGCTTTTCTTTACTTGCAAGGTCAAAACAGGGGGGGGGGGAATCTGTGAAGCAAGAGAAAATAGTGACTGGAATCTTATTGGCTTGACTATGCCTGCAGAAGGCTGATGACATCATCAGCTGGAACAATTAATTAATTAATTTTAACTCAATAATTAAAAACTTCCTACTTCTGTCCCACTGATTTTATAGTTCTGATGTGTCCCTTTTATCAGGTTGAAGCCATAGGACAGGAAGATGTCTTTAATTATTCCTCCTGGTTATGTCATCTGGCAGTACTGACTTTCAGAAAGTAAGACTTTCTCCTCCCATCCTGCAGCTTCCACAAGATAAAGTGATTACTTGGGAGCCCCAGGATAGAAGCAGGAAGTTTTTATTTCAGAAGAATCACCCACTGTTGATAACATCCTCACCTTTCTGCAGGTTTTGGTTATGCAACAGGATTTCAGCCACTGTGGTGAAAGTATCACCCATTTAAGCCTCACGTGGTTTTAAAATTTGAAAAAAATACAAATTATCCATTTTTGCCACAGAATTTATTTCAAATAAAATGGGTCACTTACAGAGAAAGATGCATCTTGGTCTAGCTGATATTTGGCTGCTATTCCAAAGCGAGTGTTGCTATTTCCAGCTGTCCAAGCAAGATTGACAGCTGTCTCCAATTTATCATTCACTTTCTGGTAAATGGAACCTCCAAATTCTGTACCATCGTTCCTTACATGGAGAATAGAAGGTTAAATTTCTTAAAAACCTTTAAAGGGATGTTCTGTCGCTACTTCTTATGAATTACAAGCATCAAGCAACACAACTTCATACTCTCTCAACACATCATTTTGTTGTCTTTGTAAAAATAGGTAAAAATAGAAATTGTAAAATATATAGAATACCTCACAACGTCAAAGTAAAATATTAAAATCTTTATTCAATCTCTTAAAAATTAATGAGAAATCTGCCAGTGACCAATATTTTTCTTCATAATGGCCTGTGATTTTAATGCACCATTTGCTTATTTTTTTTTACATATTATATACATTTCCTTTCTAGTGCCGCATGCTCCCAATTTTACTGATTTCTATATAGAGTGGAACCCTTAGAGAAAAAAACAAAGATGGAAGGGTCATACTTAGTGAGAAGATTTCTTCCAGTCTCATGTCAAACATGGGTTTATTTCCTTCTACCATCCACAAAGACAAACATCATGCAAACAATTTTTTTTTGTCAGCATTAGAGTTTCTTGTATTCTCCAGTTCTGAGACTAAGGCTCCTATGAAGTTTATTCAATCCATTTGTTCCTACTTCTTATCTATATATCAACATTTTCCTTATTCACCATTTTGTTTTTAGTTTATTTTAATTATCTCCTACATGTTGATTTTTAAACCACCCAAGTTATTGACCTTTTTGAAGTTATTCTCTCCAAATGCATTTTATATGTGGGGGAGGGGGAATTCCTCTTCCTTCCCCTCTGTCCAAGAGCCTTTCCCCCTCTTTATGTTGTTTTTCAAATACAATCTTGCCAATACTTACACATTTGTGTGAAGCTGGAACTCATCTGTCTTATAACCAACAGCAAAGTTGCTCTGAGTTATCCTTGATTTCGCTGTCTCAAACGTCATTTGATAACCAGCCAGCCAACCTTCAAAGCCAAAGACAAAGGCACCACGTATCGAAGGACCCGCGATGTCAAAATCCATGTCGCAGGCCAAGTTGATATGTTCTCGCTTGTATCCAGACTTAACTTTAGCACTTTTCTTTCTACAAGCAAAACAGTGTTTTTTTAAAATTATTAATTCTAAAGTATTTATTTCTCCCACAGCTAATTACCCTTGGCCGCTCTAGCTTTTAGGAAATACAAGGCCACCAGCCAAGTGACTTCACCAATGCATACAACAATAAAGAAGCATATGTGACCCAGCAGATGTTATTGGATTGCAGCTTCCATCTTCCCTTATTATTGGCTATGCTAGCCAGGGTTGATAGAGTATTAATTTGGCAACACCTGGATGATACATATACAACACATTCCATACATGAGCTATATGGGCAGACATGAAAAGAAGTGGCACTTGTTGAATCTGTCTCTTAACACCACAGCTTTACTGCCACACAGAAATAAATTTGTTAAGATATACAGTATGGTATTTCGCACTTACCAAGAATTTCCAGATTGATTCAATGTGTGACAAGGTGACAAATCCACTGTTCTATCCCAAACATATTCATACACTTGCTTCCACATGGCCCATTGTCTAGATCAGGGGTGGGGAACCAGCAGCCTTGAGAGGCGCCTGGAATTCTGGAAATTGAAGTCCAAGTACACCAGCAGGCCAAGGTCAAGAAAACCTGGCCTAGATGAAACAGACTAGCCCACCGGGTGTTCTGGAACTTCAATTCCCAGACGCCCAGGCTCTCCTTAGGGCCAAAGATTCCCCACTCCTAGCCTAGATGGTCATATCTTGGTTTATGGAGCCAAGATATGAACTAGCACTTCAGCTTTGTACATAGGACCTTCACATAAGCGAGGTAACAAACCTCATTTTTGTATCACTACAACTTTTCCATTTCATCCATGTCACAGATCTATGGTTAACACTCTCAGAACAAGCCCAGATATTAAACCATTCATTTTGCCAGACTCTTAATAGGAAATTACATCAAGCACCTTCATGAAAAGCCTGTAACTATATTAGTAATAATGGTGACATAATTTTAAAATCCCAAACAAAACCCATTTTTATTATTGACAACTACATGGACAGGTAGAATTTAGGCCTGTAAAATAAAATTGTCTAATGTTTCAAGGGAGGCTTGTGGGAGGTGTGGCCCTGCTGCCCATTAGGCTACATATAGGGCAAACACCCAAAAAATATACCTCCCACAAAGGCCCTAGGAAGCCCAAGGGCAGACGCTTTTTTTTTCTGTACAGGAGGCAGGCCCAAGTCAAGCTGGAAGACAAAGTTTGTTCTAGGTTAAAGTGGGTGCCTCAGCAGAAAGTTTGGGGTAGCGCAACATCCTCCTCCCCCCCATCATAAGCTGCACTTGCCTTCTATTCTTCAAATGTGTTAGAACTCTTAAATCTGATCTTTCTTTAACAGGATGACAAAGAATGGTGGGGACCAGTCCAATACATGGGGAAGGCACCAGACTAAAGTAGGAATTGCAAAACGAACAGTTCTGATATAACAGCTTCGGCTTCACCATAGGATTCAACCATGACAACAAACACTGCGGCCATCTACACTACACAGAAGTCATGCCTCCACCTTGTTCCCTGGGTCTGCAATGTGAAATATGAAGCTGAAGCAAACCTCAGAAATTGAGAGATCACAATTCAAGGTTCATGGTCTAAATGTTATCAGTATTATATGTCATGTCAAAAAAATCCACTGCTTAACTTTAATGATGTCACTGAACCATATTATTAATTCAAGAGATACTGGCTAACTTCTAGCTTCACTGTGACTAAGTTCTGAAGACATGTTTAACCCAAGTGAATACCTGTTATTTTAGTTATTTTATAGCACTGACTCTACAGCGAGCCATTGGCCACATAGTATTTATTTATTTCATTTGTACCCCAACATTTTACTCTCTCTTTTTTCACTGTATGTTTTTAGATCAAGAAATGAGTGAGTCCCCTCTCAGTTCACCAGGTAGTTGTTTGGAAATCCCTATACAGTAATACCTCGGATAACGCTAAGACTTGGTTCCACAGGTCTTTGTGTTATCCGATTTTTAGTGTTATCCGATGCATGTTAAAATCCAATGGGATGCATCGGATAACATTAAAGCTCCATAGAGATACATTGTAACCACACAGGCTTTAGCGGTTGTTATCCAATCCATCCCATAGGACCTTAACATTATTCGATCCAATTCTCCTCCCCAGATTACTTAATGTTATGTGATTTTAGCATTATCCGAGGTAAACGTTATCCAAGGTATTACTGTATAACTTAAACCAGTGGTTACCAACAAGGGGTACACAGCCCACTAGTGGACTTCAATTCCCAGAAGCCTAAGTCAGTACATTGGCTGATCAGTGCTTTGGGGAAATGACTTAGGCTTCTGGGAATTGAAGTCCAAAAACCAGCATTTGGGAAACACTGACTTAAGCCATACAGCTCACAGTCCAGACTTTGATAACTCCTACAGCTATTACAATAATTTTGTCAGTCTTCATTTTTTAACAACTATTCATGAAAGATGTTCCATGGGGAGGGTAATTTTGAGAAGAGGTTTAGCCCTTTCTACTCTACCATTGTTCTAAGGGAAGCTATTCTTGTTCATGTCTGTTTTCAGTCCCAGGAGGAGTCGAGAACATTAATAGCTCCACAGAAGGAGATCTTTACTGTATATGCAGTGAGGGCAGGAAAGGTTCGCTCCCTTTCTTCTACTCTTTGACCACAATGAAAATCCTTGTTTCTGCCCATTTACACATGCTCTCCTCATTACCAACTTTAAAATGAAAAGTATACCACCAAAGGATGCCTTTATCATCCAATCAGGGTTTGCCCTAAGAACAACCAACTCCCAACAGTTGGCATTTAAAAAAATCTCACCAGGGGTCCACTTAATTTAATAATTGTTATCAGGACTCTTAGATGGCAAGTTTCAGATGCCACATTAATAGGGAGCTTTTTAGTAGGATTTGTGATACTGCCAAATGAGCTTCGTCTCCAGACAGAGTTGCTGTCCTTTAGGGAATATAAAAACATGGCTGGCGGGGCAAGTATGGGTTCCTGGTGGTACAATGACCCCACCTCGTTGGTTGATCTGAGTCCTTCTCTCCCTTAATCTTTTAATTTTGTAATTTTTAAGAGCTAGCTTTTAATTTTTGATTTATTATAATTCGTTGATTTTTTAAAAAAATTTAAAAGATTTTTTAAAAATTATAATTTTAAATCTGAGTTTTTAGGAATGTTTTCGATTGTTATGTGGGTATGTTTTATGAGATGCAAATCGCCCTGGGTCGCCTCGGTGAGGAGGGTGGTATATAAATGCAAATAAATAAATACATAAAAAAGATACCAAATGGAGAAGAAAACAGAAGGAATAGTCAGTCATCTGAAGATCATATCCACAACTGAAGAGGGAAATAATTTACATAATAAGTGCAGTCCTGATTGCTAGAAATGCAGTGTGCTACTTTGAGCTTCACAATGTTCTAAAATAAGGAGCATTTATAAAGGCATCCACACACACACTATACTTCACTAACTACATATAATCTCCTAGCTGCTTAATCCTCCTAGTCTACATAACATGCAAAGGAAATCACAGCCACACAATGCTTCACCCAGCCAGTCCCATATGCTGTTACAATCTACAAAATCTACAAAACTAAAGAATAGAAATGTATCTTTACAGAGTAACATACTAATTGACAAACATTCCTGATCCAATTTTGCATGGCTAACTGCTGATACTACTAGTTTGTCCTTTTAAGACCACTCCCCCATGTTCACCTCAGCTAGAAAACAGTAACAACTCTGACAACACAATCAATTACAGTAAACCCTCACAGAATGATCACCTCATTGAGCAACTAATTCATTTAACGATTGGAAATTGTTATAAAATAGCATCCTCATGTGGTGAATAAAAATTGCACACAACTGGAACTTCTCCCTCCCATGCTGCATTGTGCCTGGGAGGGGAGTTTGTGAGTCGCACAAAGCAGTGTGTGTGAAAGAGGAGCTTTTTTTAAAAGCAATTTTTAGAGTTCTATTACTAGATATATTTTTTAGCAGTTTTGGATTTCTCGAGCAGTGCAAAGGTAGGGAGTATTTGATTTGACATTTGTGGGGATTTGAGGGGAGGTTGGATGTTTTTTTAAATGGAGTTTTGGGGATTACCATATTAAAATGGAGTGTGGGAGCATTTTTCTATTTGTTCATGGAGTGTTTTTACTTTGAAATTTTGGAGGGGCATTTGTATATCTAGCAATTTGCATGGCTTTTAATAACCATTATGCTTTGTTTGTTGGGGGGTATTTCTATATTGGTTTCTACATGCCCTTGGCATGCATTTTACTGTGTGTTTGGCTTTTTTGTTGGTTCCTACATTGGCACATGGTCTGTGTACATGTGTATCTGTGACTGTTATGTGTTTTCTGCCTGGTGTGGACAGATTTTACTGTGTGGACAGATTTTTGGGATTTTCATTAGCTTGTGTGGATAGACTTGGTGCTCTTGGAATGGAGAGCTGTGGTGTGGTTGTTAAGCGTTTGTTTTATGTTCTGCTAATTTAGTGACAGGTTCCTTTAAAAAACCAAGAAATGAGGAAGAACCTGGTTGTTGTAGTGCTGCACAGTTGCCCTCCTCTTCTTCCTCCTCCAATTAAAAACAGTGTTTAAGTGTGTTTGCACTGTTTTTTAAAATGTTGGACAGTTGCAGTTTGCCATGTTCCCAAGTTGAAGTGTATCTTACATTGAGTTGTACAACACAGAGCACTTTATTAATGAGTTTTGAACAGGTACCCTGTAAAAGACTTTTTTTTAACTATTTTCATGCTTGATGTTTTAAAAGTTGCAGTTTGATGTTTGAAATGTTATTGCTTGATTAACCATGTCCTTGTACAGTATTTATGTATTTAAAATGCACTTTATAAAAATTTTGAACATAAAAAATGGTTTTGGGCTTTTTTTTAGGTCTGGAATGGAATATTTGGTTTTCAATGCATTCCTATGGGGAAAAGGATATTGCTTAAAGAGCAACTCACTTTAAGAGCGATCCCGTGGAATGCATTATACTTGTTAAGTGAGGGTTTACTGTATTTTAGCTATTTCAAATAGCTTCACAGCTAAACTTATTTGATATTTATGTATTTAGTTTTGAATATATATGTTATTCTTGCAGTTCAGATTGGAAAAGATGGGATAACTGAGCATATTTTTGGTAACTAAACAATAATAAAAAACCAATATTATTTTTCTCTGCAAATTTATGCATTCCTTACCCAGTATTAGGAGAGAATGAAGAATCAAAGGTCAGCTTCAGTCCTTGTGTAAGCTGGATAGGAAAAAGAAATTCAACATTTGTAATCAAAGATTGGAATACAACTGCTTATACTGTACATTGAAAAGATCATTATTTTTTAATTTAATACTCACCTGATCTTCTAAAGTTATCTCTGTGCCTAGTGTGTTGTCAGTGTTCCACTTCTCTGTGAATGTCAAGCCATATTCTGTCCACCTGTACTTCGTTTCCAAACTTCCAGTTACTTTGCTTGTTTCTGTATTTGCTGACCCTGAGCTTGTAAATTCCTAAGGACAGAATATTGATGTACAGAATGAGATAATTTTTAATGTTAGTTGCTCCAACAAAAGAGACGACCATGCACACTCCACCACAAACTTAAAATTTAATACCCAATTGTTGTTTCTTCAAAAACATGCTTACTTCTTATTAATTATGATACAACTAAAAGATGTGACCCATTAAAACTCCTCAAAACTTAAAGCTCTCTTGTTTCCATTCATCATCCTTTCCAATGGGGAAAAATGGAAATGTGCAAAGCCCTTTACAATATCTTAGGATAAGTCTTTTTTTTAAAAAAAAAAACAATTAAAATGTTTGGACAGAATCTTATTGTTGTATAATATTCCGTAATTTGCTAGTATTAATTGCAGCTAACTGCTTTTTAGTATCATTCCATCATTCCCCTTTTTAGCAGTAAATTGGCAAAGGTGTACAAGATCCATTTCAGAGGCAGAGTGCAAAACCCAAGAGCACAGATGTAGATGTAAAAATTTTGAAAGCAGGCATGGCTCTGCAAGAGTGAGATTAGCCTCCCCTGTAGAAGCTGTCTGGTTACAAGAGGCACTTGCAGGCATTGACTAGGTCTCACTTCCAGCAACAAGGAGCTAAATCATGGGTTCCCAACCTTTTCAAGCCAGGGGCAGGGTCACGCCCTCTCAGTCAGCTTCAAAAGCCAAATGGCCATTTTGCCCTGCCTGCATGATGGGGTGGCCATTTTGTCCCAGCAACTTCAAAGGGATGGCCATTTTGTTTCTCAAATGCCACATGAAATGGTGCCATGGGCCAGATCTGGCCTATGGGCCTCAGGTTGGGAACCCCTCATCTAAAGCCATGGTCCCCAACATGGGGCACACTCCCCACAACGGGGCAATTCGAGAACGAGTCATTAACAGTGAATTGCCTTTTAGGCTTCCTCCACGTGAACAGGAGTTCACTTTTTAAATAAGAAGAATTACGGTATATGTCATGAGGGAGGGCATCATGATTTTAGAGATGCTTAGGTGGGTCATGGCCCAAAAAAGTTTGGGAACCACCAATCTAAAGGAAAACAAGGACCTAAAGCAGGGATTCTCAACCTGTAGGCCAGATGTGGCCCATGACACCATTTCATGTGGCCTCCCACTGCCTCCACCACACCAGGAAGTGCCGTTTGGTGGAGGAAAGGCAAAATGGTCATCTAGCCCCCAAAACTGTCTGAGGTAGCATGACCTGGCCCCCAGCTTAAAAAGGTTGAGAACTCCTGACCTAAAGTAAAGGCAAGAAGAAGAAATAGTCATGTAATCCTTCAAGATGAAAAGGTGAGAGAATAGGGTGGAGGGCGGGGTGTACAAAAGTAAACAGTAGTCATTCACAAAAGGAGTAGCTAAGGGCAGTCAAACCAGAATGTCTACACTACAGGTTGGAAGATCACACTATAAGTCTTGAACTACATAAGCCCTTCCTTTCACCCAATATATTCCCAGACGTTATACTCTGGAAACCTTTGTTGATAAGTAAGATGTTTCATTAAGGTGAAACTCACACAGGGTCCTTCATATCAAAACCCCCCCCCCCCCATTCAAAAAAAATATGAAAGTGAAGATTCAAGGTTGCATTTTTACAAATGTCAATGCAAACAATGAACATTTTTGCTATTTCCTTTACTTACCAGTCCATTTTCAGATTTCGTTTTTAAATCCAATTTTATTAAGCCAAATCCTTAAAAGAAAGCAAATCAGAAATGTCTTAGTACTCATTTCAAAACCAGCAAATTAACTAATGTACACATGGGTGTGTGTGTGTGAGAGAGAGATACAGTTTCTGGTTAATCTGTATAAAATTTGATCTACTCTGAAAGAAGAAAATTTACAAACTATAACCTTTTCTCCTTCACCACCTTTTCAAGCATGGCATTATGTAACACAGAACAGAGCTCCACATACAGAAACATAGTAACAGATGTTCTTTGTAGCAAATGCTTACAAAATATAAATTGTATCTAATAGTTTACCCTGTTTTGAAAGGATCTATAAAGGATCAAGCCCAAAGTGGCTGGCGAAAACATATTCATCAGACATTTTAAGAATTTACTGCTGTTGTGTCTTTTTTTACCCTTTCCAGTTGCTTTTATTTTTTCATTATTTGTTATGTTGCATTTACCGTTTCAAACAGTGTGTGGAATGCCCCAGAAACTAATCCCAAGTGGTCTCTAATAGGTAAGTAGACAGGTCCACATTAAAAACCAAAGGAGTCACAGAATCAGACTGTGCTATCGGCAGTGTAAGGAAATCACTTCAGACACACACTGAAGAGGCACTTTGTTTTTGTTGTTGTTGTTCAGTCGCACAGTTAAGTCCATCCCTTTGCGATCCCATGGACCACCGCTCATCAGGCTCCCCTGTCATCTGCCATCCTCTGTAGTCCATCCAGATCTAACCATCTCATCCTCTGCCATTCCCGTCTCCTTTTGCCTGTGATCTTTCCCAGTATCAGGACCTTCTCCAGTGAGTCCTCTCTTCTCATTTGGTGGCCAAAGTACTTGAGCTTCAGCTTCAGTATCTGTCCTTCCAAGGGGTGGTCAGGGTTGATTTCCTTTAGGATTGACTAATTTGATCTCTTTGCAGTCCACGGGACTCTTAAAAGTCTTTTCCAACACCACAGTTCAAAGGCATCTATTCTGCACTCAGCCTTCCTTATGGTCCAGCTCTCACAGCCTTACATTGGTACCGGGAAGACCATTACTTTGACTATGTGGACTTTTCTTGGCAGGGTGATGTCTCTACTTTTTATTATACTGTCTAGGTTTCTCATAGCTTGCCTCCCAAGAAGCAAGCATCTTTTTATTTCATGGCTACAGTCACCATCTGCAGTGATCTTAAATCTCAAGAAGGTAAAGCCTAGCTGGAACTTACTTGTACCAATCAGTAAGTGAGAAAGTGAGTAGCAGAATATACTCTCTGTTAAAGAACAAGGCTAAAGTAAATCACTCTTATAAAAGTTTCCCATTAACTAACGAAGGATATAAGCCTGAATTCCACCCCACTCACCCCCACTGGGAGCAGAGCATGAAAGAACTAATTTAAAAAGTAAATAATTAGTGATGGATAGCTAGCTAGCTCAGTGGTTTAGATATCTGGTTGTGTAGACAGCGACTGGGAGTTTGATTCTCACTATGCCTCCAGGAAAAGCCAACTTGTGTAGTCATGGGCAAGCTGCACAGTCCCAGAAGAAGGGAATGATAAACACTTCTGATTACTCCCTACATAGAAACCCCAAAAAAGAGCAGCTGTAAGTTGGGTCTAACTTGATAGTCACAATTATATTATTTATACATGGTTACCTTTGCAATTGAAACTTCTTGTAAAATGTTTAAGTTTGCCATGATTCAGGGTTTTTAATATATATATTTTTCATTTTAAAGAGCAAGCCACCTGAATTCTAAAAATCCACTAGCCTGTGGTATACAACACACTCACACTCCCCAACAATTTCACACTACCCTAACAATCACAATAGTGCTTGAAGGGAATCAAGAGAAATTAGAAGTTATCCCAAAAACATCTTTTTCATTCTTCTCTATTAATAATTGTAAAAGTGAAAGGCTCTTGATTCCAGAGGCGTAGCTACCGCCGTATCAGCCGTATCAATTATACGGGGGCCCCGGGCTACGGGGGCCCCCAACGGCAAAAAATAAAATTAAAAATAAAAAAGAGCAAAAATTTACTGCGCATGCGCAGAAACTCAATCTGATGCATTGCGCATGTGTCAGATTGAGTTTCTGCGCATGCGCACTTTATTGGAGCCATTTTTGGCTCCAATTTTAAAAAAAAAGCCAGAGTCGGAGTTGGAGCCGCAGCTTTTAAGCAGCGAGGCAGCCCCGACTCCGAGGCCCTCCCCCCGGTCGCCGCGGGGGCTCCCTGCCTGCGCCAGCCCGGGCGGCGCTCTCCACGGTCGACGCTGGGGTGGGAGTCCATCAGCTGCAGGACCAGCTCGCGGGCGCGCCCCGTCCCGCGGCAGGCGGCAGGTCAGCTCCAGCCAGGCGCAGCCACCTGGAGCGCGCCTGGAGCTGACCTACCGCGCGCGCCTGGAACTCACCTGCCGCGCGCGCCTGGAACTCACCTGCCGCCTGCGTGCGGGATGGGGCGCGCGAGCTGGTCCTGCAGCTGGACTCCCACCCCAGTGTCGAGGTGGAGAGCCCCGCCCGGGCTGGCGCAGCCTGCCAGGGAGCCCCCATGGCAACCGGGGGGAGGGCCTCGGGGCTGCCTCGCTGCGCCCGCTCGCCTTCCACAACTGCCCCTTGCCTTCGCCGTGCGCGGCGAGGGAGCAATCGTGCGATGGCAGCAGCGGCGGCGCGGCGGCGGTGACAGCAGAGGCGGAGGAAGAAGAGGCCCCAGGATTAAGGTAAGTGAGGTTTTTGTGTTTCGGGTGGGTGGGTGGGTGGGTTGAGGTGTGTGTGGTTTTTTTTTTTTTTACATTTTAATTCTATTTTATTTATTTTATTTTATTTATTTTATTTTTATTTTGGCCCCACCCATGACGTCATGACGTTGGCTCCCCCACGACGTCATGATGTCATGACATTAGCTCCGCCCCACATATAAAGGGCCCCCAAACAATTTTTATACGGGGCCCCACCAAGGTAAGCTACGCTTCTGCTTGATTCCCTACTGTTAAGACATGATTGACTCCTAAAATATGGTTAACAATAACATTAGAACTAGATATAAACATAAATGGATAAAAATCAACATTTCTTGTATTCTTGCCATTGACATTAAGTTGTTGCTTGTTCTTTTTAAAGCCTGGCTTTGCTTTTAGAATTAGAGCTAAATTTGAATTAAGCAAGCATTCAAGATTTGGGCAGTGTAACTGAGGATAATTTTTTGCATAGTGCTACTCCAATTTATCTTATTTAAAGGATATGGCCACTGGATAGTGTTCCTACATATAGACTAACAATACACTCCTACTCTTCTTGAACTGAAAATCTGTTTGAAATGGGATTCACTTCCACAGGACCACAGCCAGACATAAATATTGCTCAAAAGCATGCATGTACTGACTATGAAAGATTTGAAACAGTTTAATCAATACACATTTATACACTATTACACTTCTCAGCAACTATGAATACCATTGAATAAAACCTTAGAAACCAGCTTTCCAGGCAACCCAAAATGTTAATTTTATCATGGCAATATTTACCATATCCTTTGGTGAAGATGTCCCGAGCAGACTTTCCTAAATCAGCATAAGCAGGGGGAACTGCCATTTTCTGCCAAAAGAAAGAAACTCAAATTATATTTATGTCAATGCATTGGTTTTACTATGCTAGAAATCTGTTTGCAGTGTACCATAACTTTAAATTCCCTGGGGGGTGGGGGTGGAAGAGCCCCTCAGTATTTGGGTACCTCATAATAGTGATGTCTAATCTTGGCACTCCAGGTGTTCTTGGACTTCAATTACCAGAAACCCAAGTCAGCACTCTTGCCGATCAGGGCTTCTGGGAATTGAAGTCCAAGAACACCTGGAGTGCCAAGGTTTGCCATCACTGTCTCATAATGATATCAAGGCAAATGGGAGGAGAAAGACAGACCCATGAAACATCTCCCACTCCCCATGAAAGTGATGTTTTAAGAGATACTCCAACTTTTGCATTAATTTGGGCAAATTCTCATAGTGAAATTTATATATTCCTGTTATTAAAGCCAATAAGGATTCAGGAGACTAAGATTTGTTCCATAGTCAATGCTGATTAAAGTCTGCATTTAGCCCACATGCAGTCAATACATTCATAATGACAAAATATATATATTAGGGGGCCAAGACCTGCTTGTACAGAAAAGCTAATGAAATAGATTTACTAACAATTGTACTAAGCAAATGTTTACACTTTAGTGATTTCACATTAAATATTTCCTACTGACCTGTTACATACACGTGGGCACTCCTACTATACAAATACAGTTTGTTCAACCTTCTGTAAATAGCTATCAGGTGCATATTTAATAATAGGGAAGATCGTCTTCCTAGTTATCAAACCATTATTCTCAAAAGTATACAGAGGGGAGGGGGGACACATTTTGCTCTCCTCAAAAACCATTCCTTATAATACTGGGCTTGACTCCCCCCCCCCCCAACTGTCTACTAATTCCTCCTTATCACATCTCTTGTGCTCACTGTTCATCCTTGATCTCTACCCATCTCTCACTTGGTCAACCAGTGAACTCTAGTAGGAACAGAAGACATTCAAGTCCTGCTTTACTTATTACGTAAGAAATGTGTGTAGAAATAATTTACTGTATTTTAATAGAAACCATCACTGGGCATTTTAGAATGTTCTTTTCCTTTTCTCCAGATCAAGAATAGAGAAACTAGCTTTCAAGATGTTGTGGACTTCCAACTTCCAGAAGCACTAGCCAGCATAGCCGATAGCAAGAGATCATGGGTACTGTATTGTAAAACATCTGGAGAGCTGAAGGCCCTGCTCCGAATAGATAAAACTCACATTACAATATTGATTATTCTTCATTCAGAACATTTGAACACAACAGTCAGGGGTCAGTTCTGAATGCATCCCAAATGGGATGAAAAATAGACAAAAACAGAAAAGTGTGTGATCCTTACACAATACAAATGTATGAGTAAGACGATACCTTTTATTGCTTCACTAAAAATAATGTAATGTTTTAATTTTTTGTGGAGGTGTTCCAATAAAGTATTGTCTTGCTTTTGCATTACTAAAAACAGTTTATATACATATAGGAGGGCAACACCTTTATTAGAACTAACTTAATATCCACAAAAGTCTGCAGACTTTCAAGTACATCAGGATAGGTGGTTTCAGACAGGTAGTTTCAGAGGGGCATGATTATTATTTTTTGCCAAGTAACCAGAAGTGGAAGTCTAGTTGATCCTAACATCCAGCCTGTATTTTGTTTCTTATGGGACAATAAGGCTACCTTTGTTTTTCTTTATCAAATGGACACAGCTTGAACAAAACTTTCTTTTAAAATTGTCTTTAATAACCAAAAATCACAGAATTTCCTACCAATGAAAGGTCAGGCAACTAGGTTTATAGAATCATGATTCATGGATGTTCAAATTCTGTTGATCTGTGTCTGCAGGTTGCCCTGTCTATACAGTGGAACCTCGTACTGTATAATGAATGCATCATACAACAACAAAAAAATACAATGAAGATAATTTTTTAGAAATGTTGTATCGTACAACCAAAATCTCTATGGAATGCATCGTACAATGAATATTTTTCTTTGTACGATTTTTCCCATAGAGATTTTTGTTATACGATTCTTTTCCGTAGAGATTTTCATTGTATGGTGCTATATAGTAATCTCGAACATATGGTCACCCTATGAAGAAAGATCTCTAAAATACCCTGTCTTCAACAAGCCTGCTCAGCTCTTGCAAACCCATTGCTTCCCTCATGGAACCCATGTGATGTTTTGTCTTCCTATTTCCTGCTGCCTTCCACCTTTCCCAGCATTATTGCCCAAATCTTGTCTTCTTATAAGGTTCCCAAATTAAGGCAGCCTCAGTTTCATCATTTTTCCTTCCTGAGACAGTTTAGGCTTAATTTGCTCTAGGAGTTGTTTGTCTTTCTGGAAGTCCAGGGTTTTCACAGAGCTATCTTCCTGCACCTTATTTCAAATAAGATTTCTTCCCTGTCACCTTTCCTTACTGCCCAGCTTTTGCATCCATACATGGTGACTAAGCTGCATTAAATTAAAGTAAAACTCACTGGATGCCTTAAAGTAAAACCCACCAAATGCATGATAGTAAATCCCACTGAACACAATTTGTTTTATAACTGTATATACTGTATTTGTTTAACTAGACCAGTGTTTCCCAAATGCTGGTTTTTGGACTTCAATTCCCAGAAGCCTAAGTCATTTCCCCAAAGCACTGATCAGCCAATGTACTGACTTAGGCTTCTGGGAATTGAAGTCCCCCTGTGGGCTGTGTACCCCTTGTTGGGAACCACTGACTAGAAAATCATACTGGAAGTATATTTCAGAAGGGGCTAAGGTTTGAAAGGATAAGAAACAGAAACTGAAAACTCTTAACAGAGTTATAAACAACTAAATTTTCCTAGTTCCTATTTTGCCTCAAGATATCTTTCAAAATGTATAGCTTTCTTTTTCTAGACAACATGTAGATTACAGTAATATTGCTCCTATGAAACATTGTTGAAAGGAGAACATTAAACTTAAGGCACATGGCCAGTGAACAGACTTGCTGAAAGAGCAATGACTCATGAAAATGGAGCAACTGGAGTAACAATAGTCTCAGTGTTATTTCTGATAAAAATTGAGATCTGTCTCTCAAAAATGCAATATGTAAATGGCAGACTTGTCTGAAAGCCAAACCCCATATTGAAAACCACAAATGTATAAGACAACATACAGTACTCTATTCTTTGATACATCCTTCAGTCCATTTATTTCCAACCTGCCATTCCATCTAAGAAGACTTCAGAAGTCTTTTCTGTTACACTTGCTGATTCAAACACTGCAGGCAAAGTAGATGTTGCAGAATTGAGTGCAACTTATCTGTACCACTTTTTCCCCTTTTGTATAGCAATCAAATCCTGGACTGCCAAGATGAAACCATTTTCTTGGCTTTGTCATTGGCCAAACTTAAGTCCTCATCGGTACATGTTTCTTGAAGTAATCAGCAGACCAGTAAATGAGCCGGATTCTGTAACTCTCCACATTCACACCATGTTGTTGTCCACCAGCCGTCCCAACATGAGCTTGTTGGTCTTGCATTTAGGCACTCCAACCCTCAGAGTCCTCCAAGTTACATGGGAGAGCAGGGGTATAGCCAGGGGGTGGCCAGGGTGGGCATGGCCCACCCTGGCAAAGTGCAGTTTCCCATAGGAATGCATTGAAAAGAGGCTTTTGTTGCCCATCCTGAAAAAATATTCACCCACCCACATCTGGAATCCTGGCTATGGCCCTGTGGGAGATGTTGAGTTCCTCAGCCATATTCTCTTCTAGTGTTCATTGTCCTCCATCTTCTAATTTGGTTTTGCTCTTGTGTACCCTCAAGAATGTTTGTTCTTATCATAAAGCTTTTCCTGGATCTGAGCCAGCAGACTTGCTCAGGGTCATTCTCTTGCTTAGTTCTCCTGGTGTCCGCTGGTAGTTCTTTCCTTATCTTAGGTGGAGCAATACCCACAAGAGGGTATACTTTCTCAACTGGTGTAGGTTTGAGGCATCCTGTCACTATATGCATAGCATCATTAACAGCAATGTCAACTTCTTTTGTGTGTATGGATACAGTCCATACTGGAGCAGCATACTCCGCTGCAGAGACACTCAGGGCCAAAGCTGATGTATGCAGCATGGATGATTGAGTTCCGCATTTATAGTTTGTGAGTTTCCTAATGTTGTTCCTTGTACTTACTTTGGTATTTAGGCAGTGCTGCTAAAAAGAAGGAGTCCTGTAAGCATCACACAGAGGTATTTGGGTGATGAACAATGTGTAATTGGTTCCCTTGACATGCAACATCCAACTCAACCCTTGCCTCTCAGTTTTGAAGGTGGAAAGCACACACTTGAGTCTTCCTTAGATTAGGCTTCAAGTGGCTCCTATTGTAATACTGTCCTAACTCTTCAAGTGATCCAGGAAGTTTTCCAGTTTCCTCCTCAAAATTTGATCCTTCTATGGCCATTGTGCTGTCGTCCACATAGATGAACAATTTTGTATTGTACTACGTTAGTAACTGTAGAAAATGCATTGAAAACATGCACCCTCTTTAGCCACACCCTGATACCTCTAGTCATACAGTATTTCTATAAGCTGATTACAAATTTATACAACATGCTAGTTTCCCTACCAAAATAAATACACTTTGAAAACTTGCACCTATATTTTACTTCTGAACTTCTAATTGTCAATCAATTTGGAGATAGAGGTTTCCCAAGTATATGTGTTTGTTTGATGTGTTTTTCCTCTTTTCGTAGGCACAGCACAACTGTTAACATCAGCATGAATGATTAACCTGAAGCAATGTACACAACCATTAACTACAGGTATTTGTGTGTTTACAGTACACACATCAAACTACATTCCTCATCAAAATGCTTTAGATATAATTCAGCCATAGCTAAACAGTTTACATCACTGTGATAAGGACCAAGCCTTCCCTCATTATACTCACTGGAATATAATGGAATTCAAAGGTGTTTTGATTCAGCTTAATCATGCCCACTCAAGCCTGAAGATGTTATCCATTGTACAAACCATACTGAAGGCAGGATCAAGCAAAAGGAAGCATTTTTAAATCCCAGGAACCTGAGTGAAAGTGAAGATACTACACCTTTCCCACTGAAATCAAAGGCAGTGTCCTTTGTCTTTATTAGAAAATCTAGTCCAGGGGTTTCCAACCTTTTTGGGCAGTGGGCTGGTCATGTGGTTCAGGGGGTATCACTTTGGCCCATGGGCCCAATTCATCCGGCCCATGAAGCCCTTGTTGCTCCCGGAAGCGGAAGTAAAATGCTCCCGTATGGGCATATTTTACTTCTGCTTCCGGTAGCGACGAGGGCTTCACGGGCCAGATGAATTGGCATCAGGGGCCAGATCTGGCCCACGAGCCATAGTTTGGACACCCCTGATCTAGTCCCTACTGTTCAAAGCATCTTTCAAAGTGTGCTTTTCCCCCACTGCAATAACCTTTTCCAAACTGATGGGACAGCACCCAACCGGGACCGGCTCCGCCTAAGACATCTCAACTTCAGTCTCCACCCAGGAACCATTTTGCCTTCTCTCCACAGGTAGGAGGGCAAACCAAAGACACAGAGGGCATTTAGAGGGCAAACGGAATAGAGAAAGAGAGAAACGACCTGACAGCGCCAGACGTAGCCGCGGCTACACTGTCATCCCCGCAGGGGACCAAGCCCTGGGGGAGGCGCGACGGCCGGCTGGGGCTTCAGGGCGGGACTCCCGGCGATGCCTAAGAGGAGGCCGCGCACATGGCAACCAAAGGACGGCGCGGATCAGGCATTGCTTCTCTCCGCGGAAGGTCACCTCGAGCGCCGCACGGCTGGGCGCAGGGGTCAAAAGGGGTGAGGGATCCCATGGCGAGATCCCTCGCTCTCTCACCCTCCCCAGAGAGCTCCAGCCGGGGGCGAGAGGGTGAACAGATGGCGCGGCTTAAAATAGGCGCAAGCGGCCCGTCGGGCACCTTTGGGAGGGAAAGCGCCGCCGGAGAAGCCACCGCCTGCAGGCATAGGGGGGAAGGGCGTGAAGGAGAAGAGATGTTTACTGGGCTTTAAAGCGTCGCGCTTGAGGGCCTCCGCCTTTGGTGGGAAAGGGGATCGGGCCGTGCTTCTCCACGGATGGGGAGCACCCAGAGCGCTTTGGCGGGGCCTGGAAAGAAGACCGGGCGAGGCGCCAGGGGGTCGTCACTTGGAGGACTTCTCCTTCCGTGCCTAGGCCGGACGTGAGACTGCCAAAATGAAAGCACCCATTTGGGGGAAGTCATCCTGCAGCTCCTTCCGCCTGACCCAGTGTGAGAAAGGTTAGCCGGCAACACACAAGGTGGCCCGTTACCAGGGCGCGCCCGATTGTGGCTCAAAAAGACCACGATCTTTGAGGAGGCTCTTTCTGTGGACCCCAACGTGGAGGACAAGGCGCCCACTCTGGGCTAGGACCGGCGGGGCTGACTGCAAACCTCCCTAGACAAGATTCGCCCTCTCCCTCCCCGCCGCCCCAACCATCTGGGTTTAATGGCGCAGGAGAAAAGCCGATGCGATGCCTCCCCATCCCTTTCCCATCCCTGGGTTTGAGGCTACCTCCCCGGAGCCGCCCGTGGGCCGGTGCTGACGAGGGGGGAGGCCTTGGGGAGTGGGAGACGACGCACGGCCGCCCCGCCGTCGCCTTACCGTGCCGCCCTCTTGGTCTTTGCCGTGGCTGCAGCAAGGCTTCGGCTGAGTGGCAGCTGGAGAGGCAGAGACGGAGGAGGAAGAAGAGGCGGGATAGAGTGAGGCGGCTCTTTCCTGCGCCGAAGCCAGCATCGTGACGGGGACAGAGAGGCCGAAAGAGAGAGAGAGAAAGCGAGCCCCGGAGCGCCCTAGAAAAGCCGGCACCGTCTGGCACTGCGACAAGGGAAAGCCTCCCCGGCTGGCGCAAGGGCAGCGAGCGCGAGAGGGACGTGACCGCCCTGGCGTCGGAGGCTGCCTCGCTCTCTGAGTCGCGGGTCTCCAGGCTGCGGATAGGCGGAGAGAGGGAGGCGAGCGGGGCGGGCTCAGGCAGGGAGGGGTGTGAGTGTGTGTGTGTGTATGAGTGTCTGGGCTGCCTCCGCATCTGAAGACGCTCCAGCAGAGACGCGGTGTTGTTGAGGCCTCGCGCGACGATGACGGAGCCGGTTTTGGGACCGCGCTTCACAAAACAACAACAACCAACCCGCGCCTAGCCAGGCTTCCGTGGGAGCAGGGCCGGAGCTGGGAAGCTTTTCCGAGTCTCGACGGCGCGTCAAATCAAATGGCAGCCCCGTCAGAACACGGAAGGTCCCAAGGGCCGCCAGTTACGTTTAGGAAACTTGCGCTTCGGTGTCTCTAGGGTCTAGGCATGCCTGCCACATGGCCACAGAAGCGTCTGGAAATGTAGACAGCGCTGGCCCTTCGGCTATGAAACAGATGAGCACTGAACCCTAGAGTCGGGTACGACTGGCTTTCAAGCAAGGGTGAACTTTACCTGAAACTGGTACCAAGCATTCAACTCCAGCAGCCCAGCTGGGAGCCAAAGTATCCAGTTCCAGGGAAAGCAAAGAATCTCTGAATCCATGCATGCTCATGTAAACTGGGACATGTTGTTGTTCAGTCGCACAGTTGATTCTGACCTTTTGCGACCCCATGGACCACCACACGCCACCACCACACGCCAAGCACTCCTATCCTTCACCATTCTCCTCAGCCCGCCAAGTTTTGTGCCCATTGCATCAACAATGCCATCTAGCCATCTCATTTTCTGTTGACCACTTCTTTTACCCTCGACCTTTCCCAGCATCAAGGTCTTCTGAAGTGAATCTTCTTCTCATCTGATGTCCAAAGTACTTTAACTTAATCTTCAATAGCTACTGGGATCTTTATTTTCATACAGTAAAACCTCGGATAACGTTAAAACCTGGTTCCACAAGTCTTGGTGTTATCCGATTTTTAGTGTTATCCGATGCATGTTAAAATCCTATGGGATCCATAGAGATACACTGTAACCACACAGGCTTTAGCGGTTGTTATCCGATGCATCCCATAGGATCTTAATGTTATCCGATGCAATTCTCCCCCCCAGATTGCTTAATGTTATGCGATTTTAGTGTTATCCGATACTAATGTTAGCCGAGGTATTACTGTATATCATTACAAAGCTGCCACTTGTGTCACAAGTAGCCTTTTCCATGCGTTCTCTGTAGCCCTAGGGAAGATTCACTGTGTCCCAGGGTCCCCCCAGCAGAGTCAACAGCTTTGGAGTATTCTGCACCTAGAAAACCTGGAAAGGTTCCTCCTAACTGAGAATGGATTTGAGGGCACACAATCTGGGCCCTTGATACCCTAAGGGGGAAAAAGAGGAAGAATAAGACTGTTGTTGAGTTTTAAAAGGACTTGTGTAAGAAATGCAAATGACCAAGGAAAAGTACAAGTCTGTAGGTAATATTCATGGGTAGAAAATTAGAAGGGCAAAAGCTCATAGCAAGCTCAGGCTTAAAAGAGATTAATAGCAGTCTGTCTGAAAGATGGCTAGACAGTTTAGTGATTAAAGTATCTGTTTGCAGAGACAGAAGTTTGATTACCCACTCTGTCTCCTTGAAGAGCCAGCCTATGTAGCCATAGGCAAGCTGCACAGTCCCAAGGTGACCCCAGAAGAAGAGAATGGTAAATTGCTTTGAGTATTTTACAGTGACTGCAGTGGCTTAGTGGTTATGACACTGAACTTGACAACTGGAAGGTTGGCAGGTCAGCAGTTTGAGACCTAAGTGCTGCATATCAAAGTGAGATTCTGTCTCCATCCCAGCTCCTGCCAACCTAGCAGTTTGAAAGCAAGAAATTGCAAGTAGATAAATAGGGAACTCTTCAGTTGGAAAAGATATTGGGGAAATGAAAGGAGCCTCATTCAGGCATCCCCCGAGTTGATTTTATCCAGGAAAAATATCCTTTCAACCCAGAAAGCACCTTTGTGTGCTTTTGACATGATTTTTTTTAAGCCAGGGAAATGTAATGTTCTGCATTTAGACAGGAAAAAACTGATGCACAAAATATTAGCTGGATGATAGCTGCCTTGGAAGTAGAACACAGGAAAAGGATACATAGATATCAGTAGACAAAAAGTTTAACAAGTGTTAACAGTATGATATGGGAGAAGAAAAAGCAATTGCCATACTTTCTTGCATCAACAGAAGTACAAGTAATACCTCATATAACATTAGTATCGAATAACACTAAAATCGCATAACATTAAGGAATCTGGGGGGAAGAATTGCATCAGATAACATTAAGATCCTATGGGATGCTTCAGATAACAACCGCTAAAGCCTGTGTGGTTACAATGTATCTCTAAGACTCCCATAGGATTTTAACATGCATCAGATAACACTAAAAATCATATAACACCAAGACTTGTGGAACCAGGTTTTAGTGTTATATGAGGTTTTACTGGTACTGTACAGTAAAACCTCACATAAAGAGTGCCTCACTTAGAGACTAACTCGCTTAAAGAGCAGACTTTTCTCTGAATGGTTGCCTCACTTAACTAAAACCAACCAAAAACTTGCTAAAGAACTAAATCTGGGTTCACAATCCCCCCACCAGAAGCCACAATTGGTCACTTACAATGGTGCTTCGTTTAAAGAGCAAACTCAAAGAGCAATCACATGGAACACATCATGCTCTTTAAGCGAGGTACCACTGTACAGTGTTTTGGATCAAGGGAAGTGACAGTACCACAGTTCTGCTTTGGTTAGATCTCACCAGGAATGCTATGTCCACTTTCAGAACCACAGATAAGCTGGATGAACGAATGTCTTGAGCAGGATAACCAGAATTGTAAATGGTCTGAAAAACCAAGCCATGTAATGAGTTGGTAGGAAAGCTTGGTATGTTTAGCCTGCAGAGGAGAAGTCTGACAGAATATGTGATAGTGACCTTCAAATACTTGAGAAGCTGTCAGTGAAAGATGGTTTATTTCTCCATGCGTCTAGAGGACTAAACCCAAAGTGATGGATTTTAAGTACAAGAAAGGAAATGTCACCTAAATATTAAGAAAGACCTCTTGACAGTAAAATGAAATAAACCATTGTCATAGGGTGGAGGGCTCTCCTTCACTAGAAGTACAGTAATACCTCAGATAACATTAGTATCGAATAACACTAAAATCGAATAACATTAAGGAATCTGGGGGGAAGAATTGCATCGGATAACATTAAGATCCTATGGGATGCTTCAGATAACAACCGCTAAAGCCTGTGTGGTTACAATGTATCTCTATGGATCCCATAGGATTTTAACATGCATCCGATAACACTAAAAATCGTATAACACCAAGACTTGTGGAACCAGGTTTTAGTGTTATCTGAGGTTTTACTGTACTGTACAGTTGTACCTCACTTAACAATAATAATGTGTTCCACAGGATTGCTCTTTAAGCGAATTTGCTCTTTAAGCGAAACACCATTATAAAAGACCAGTTGTGACTTGGGGAGGGTGGAGATTACAAACCCCAATTTATTTGTTAAGCGATTTTTTTGTTGGTTTTATTTGTTAAGTGAGTTTTTTGTTGGTTTTATTTGTTAAGCGAGTTTTTTGTTGGTTTTATTTGTTAAGCGAAGCGATCATTTAGAGAAAATTCTGTTCTTTAAGCAAGTTGCTCTTTAAGCGAGGCACTCTTTAAGCGAGGTTTGACTGTACTTAAAAGATGGTCAGATAGCCACCTGCTGGGGATGCTTTAGCTATGGAGTTTCTGCTTTGGAAGGAGAAAAGTTATTTCCCCACTTATCACTTTGCTGTTTCCAGTTCTACCCTCAGCTGCTACTCTGATTGTGGAATTCCAAAAAGGGAAAAGACAACCATTGTTCAGAATGAGCTCTAATGCAGAATGAACTTAATTAACTTTAGATTAAATTTAAAAACACTCAAGTCAGATTTGGTTGTGAGCAACAAAGAGAAAATAGTCTGAGTAAGTACTGTAGCAAAGGTATGCCATCTTTTCTTTTCCTAATGCCATCTTTTCTTTTCCTAATCTGAAAAATGGCCAAGTAGCCCTATACCCAAGATAAAACTCTCTTTCATAACATCCCAAAGTGAACATTTTAAAATCCTTTTGCACAAATTTTAATTTCACTCTTTACCAACATTTGTCAGAACAAGAACACAAAATTCACCCTGCAACTTCAGACCTCAAAGGGCAGAAGGAAAGATGTACATGCCCCTTCTTGAAAGCAGAAGGCTAGCAACAATGAAATAGCAGGCTATAAATTAGCTGAGGCTGGGAGATCTTTTCTCAGTAAACAAACTATAATCTGGGATGGTGAAAACTTCCAGGGAGTTGCACTGGGAATGATGGAACAAAAATATAGGTGAATCTAAATATGCCCGATATAAGTTATTTCATTCACATGTCTATGTTCCTCATCTATATGTGAATTCAATTTAAATGTCTGTCCCTTTCTCTCTCCAAAGTGTTTTCTGCATGGGGGGGGGGGTATAGAGAAACTAGGGAGAATGAGAAAGGACTGCTTTAGCCACTGAGTCATGCTATCTTTTTTTTCCCCTAGGTTGGGTGAGCTCCAAGCAGACTAACATTCTGTGGCTGGGGAAAACTTCCTATCCCTGCCCATCTCCCACAATTTAAGTCCTTTTTTTCCTTCCATGTTTAGGCTAGACATGAAACTGCCAAAATGAAGCCACCTTTTGGTGAGTCCATTCTGCAGTTCCTTTGGCCTGACCTAGTGTGAGAAAGATTAGTCAGCAACACAAGGTTACTGTTATCCTGGTACACCCGATTGTGGTTCAGAAATATCAATCTTCTGGGAAGCTCTTTCTTTGTACCCGAAGAACATCCTGAGACATACACCCCAGTTTCCTAAGAAGACAAAACAAAAATCCTCAGGTTGTGTGCTTAGGCCTTGTAAACTAAACTTGCAAGGTAGTACATGCCAAACACCCAAAAATGACTATTCTGTAGCTTGACCAAGTCTAGAACTGGATGTAGTATTGTACTACAATGGCCCTTACTTCAAAATGCACCAAACAAATTGTAACATTTTATTTAAGGAAAATGTTTAGGAGGAGAAAGGCTTTTAAGAATATAGATCTGCAATATCAGCTTTAGCAATTGAAGCCAAACAGCAAGTAAATGAAGCTATGACATTTGGTGAGCAAAAGTTTAAGTGAGATTTAATACAGACAATCCCCATAAAACAATAAAAAGCTAAGTGACCTAATCTTACTTACCTCAGCCTACTTCTAGGGAACACAGTACTCTGAATTCAGCAGCATAGTAGAAATCTAACTTCTGGTCATTGGCAATTTGAGTGACCACATGAGTGAGTAACATTTGATAGTTCTTTCCTTCCTGCTTATATACCTTTCAGCTCTTTGTTGAGATTTTTCCACCAATCACCTTATGGAATCTGAAACCAATGTAACTTCTGTTTGAAAGTAACTTGCTCCTGGGGACTCTCCTTGCACCAGCTGGTACCAGTTCCACTAATTTGACAATCACCCTATTTGCCAGCATATAAGACATACCTTGATGCTGGGAAGGGTGGAGGGCAAAAGAAGAAGGGGGTGGCCAAAAATGAGATGGCTAGATGGTATTGTAGACACAATGGGCACAAAGCTGAGTGAGTTGAGGAGGATGGTGGAGGACAGAAGTGCCTGGCGGACAGTGGTCCATGGGGTCGCAAAGGGTCGGAATCGACTGTGTGACTAATCAACAACAAAAGACATACCCTGTTATTACCAAAATAGGCCATTATTTACAGTACAAGATGGACTCAATTTTTCCAGTGTATTTTAAGGGGGGAGTGAGTCTTATATGCCATCAAATACAGTAATCTCTACCTCAGCCCTGTAGAATTTCATCTTGAAGAAACTTCCTTCACAGGAAGAAAACCATACAGCTGGGTCATCTCTAAATTTCTCACACCTAGCTCTTTACCCTCCCTTGCTAACTAGATGGGCCTCTTGCAAATCCTTTAGGACTGCAGATTGGTAGTGCCAGTTAGGTATGTGTATTTTGTGTTGTTTTTTGTTATTGATGTTATTTTATTTGGTATTGATTGGTTTTAAGTTATGATATTGTATTGTTTATGCTGTACTTGATTTTACATGTAGTTCTTTGTATATTGTGAGTCACCCTGAGGAGTGTTTTACACTAAGTGGGGTTAGATAAAAATCAGTGAAATAAATAAATACATCTTTTCTGACAACTGTCCTGGGGATGATCTTGGTTTTAGCACTCTCTTCACAAGGGGTAACTGGGGAGATGTGCAGTACTGTGCTTCAGAAAGCAATGGTACAATGACAGCCACCCAATTCAATGAGAAGTTCTTATGTTTTCTAAAAGACAAAGGGAGCATGTAATCCTAATTTTATTTGGTGTTGTAATTTATCCTGATGGACACATTGGCCCAAATCCTGCTACTTAGCATGGTAAATTGCACTAAAGTAGGTCTATTGAATCGATGGGGGATTTAGTGAGCCAATTCTCCCTTAAGTTCCACTGATTCAAAAGAGTCTACTTCAACTGTACAAAACAAATGCAGGAAGGAGGTGATACCTTTATTGGATCACTCAATAAATAAATAATTGTGCAAGCTTTCGAGATTAAATATTCTCTTCATCAGGCAGCTGTCTTTGCTTGCCTATGGAACTACTAGATACCATGAATAGCTAGATGCCTGGCATGGATTTTTAAACATTGGAACAGCACTACAAACTGAAGGAACTTCTAACCATTAGGTAATATTTTAATTGGCATTGATTTGGCTACAATTTGTGCACCTAGCATGTAAACCAAATTGCCTACTTCAACTGTGTTATACTTTAGTACAATAAGCCACAGTAGGCCCATTTAAATCATTGGAGTTTATAGAGAAGATGAGAATTGAACCACCAAATCCCCAATCATCCAAATTGCTTTCTTTAGTGCAATTTACTGTGCTAAGCAACAAGATTTTGTCCATCGCATAGTGATGATACTAATCTACTATTATGCAGTCCTTCCACTTTTACGAAGCGCTCTAGGAAAAAGCTTCCTTAGCAATAATGGCAGATTTAAGTTTCTGCATATGGGGACTTTTCAGCAGGGACGGTCATAGGACAAGTCAAAGCTGCTTGATAAAAGTTACTTTTTAGTCTACAATTCCTATTAATTAACAACCTCCCCAGCTAGCATAGAACTGCTTGAACATTGACCATAATAGCTGGTGGATGCTGGAATTTGAACTTTCCCACCCAAGCCCCCCAAAATACTATCTTCATGTGATTATGGTGATTATGATGATTCTTTAATATATTTATAATGGCTTTTCTACTAGTAGATAGTGTTGAAGAAAGCTTACTGGCATTGAAAAATAAAATTACCAATATCCTGCTGCTGTTGCTTCTTCTTTTGTGTCCCTAACAAACCCTGGACTGCCAAAATGAAGCCATCACCTTGGCATTGTCATCAGCCAAACTTAAGTCCTCATTGGTGATTGTTTCTGGTTGCACCCTGTTGCTTATTAACTATGCATAGAACAATCCACCCCACAGGCAGTTCTTGTCCCCATTGTTGACTCAAGGAGGAATAGTCTACTGGCCCTTTCCACAAGAAGAAACTCTTGTTTTCTACTGGGTGATCTCCAGTTTGGATAACTGTAAACTGGAGATTGGCAGAACAAATGCTGAACATTTCAACATCAAAGCTCTTAGACTCCATGTTTGCCATCAGGATTCTGGCAAGAAAAGTATAGCAATTTTCAAATGCAAAGTCATTCAAACAAAATAAAATGAAGTATATCTATAAAAACCAGTAAACTCAATAAGTGTACAAACAGTTAAAATCATCACAATACATTAGAACAATATTGTGCCTTTTTGAAAGGCTTCCATGGTATTGGGTTGAGTTTTTAAAAGCACTTCACTTAGCCATTCAAGGATGGGAAAGGGGAGAAGAAACCATGTGTAGTTATGGGGAAGGGTCCTAATAAGGTTTGTGTTTGATATGGGATCTAGTGATTTCTCTCTCCTAAAGCAGACCAGCTGTTCTTTCACCACTCACATACCACAGGAACTCCTGATGTGCTGAAACAGATGTGTTTAACAATTTAAAAGCTATAGAGAAGTGCACATCATCTAGACAATTCTAAATGTAAGCATATATGACTAATAAGTCTGTTGTGTATTCAGGGTTCTCTTATAGCAAATGTGCTGTTACACAAATCTACCAAGAGATGGTAGCAAAAGCTTTACTAATGTAGCTGTATTTCATATCACTTTTCCTTCTGCATAGTACATTATGCTGCAGATGATTTTATCAAACTGAGGACTAAGCAGAATTTTGTGCAGATTCTCTCCATCATTGTCACTTTGCCAAAAAAAGTTTATTTCCCTCTTAAATACAACAAACTAAATTTGTTGTTTGCCATCTTTCAGACATTAGGCTAAATTTCCTTTTGAGTCTTGCTGAAGGGGCCCGACTGAATCAAGAGGATTTATGTAAGTGTTGATTTACATCCTCATCATTCTTAAAGGCTTCTCTGGATTTGGAACTAATGAATGTCTTTAGCCTGTTGTGTAGAATTACTGTCCTCACGGAAAGACTTAAAATTTGTTCAAGCTGAAATTAATGGGATAATTCTGCAATGAAGCTTACAAGTAAAGGTAAAGGTTTCTCTTGCTCGAAAGCCAGTCGTATCTGACTCTAGGGTTCATTGCTCATCTCTGTTTCAAAGCCAAAGAGCCAGTTCTGTCTGCTTCTGCAGACATTTCCGTGGTCATGTGGCAGGCATGACTAAACACCGGAATGCACGAAACGCTGTTACCTTCCCACTGAAGTGGTCCCTAATTATCTACTTGCAATTTCTTGCTTTCGAACTGCTAGGTTGGCAGGAGCTGGGACTAAGACTGGAGCTCATTCCATCCTGCAGTACTTGGGAATCGAACTGCTGACCTTCCCCCTCCCAGTCGGCGTCTTAGCCACTTGAGCCACTGCAGTCCCTTATACTAGATAGAAAATACCAATAGCCAGGCTGAATTTAATAGAAGAGCTATTGATAGGCACCAGTAAACAGATGTGAAAATACGGAGCTGTAAGCTATTTCCGATATACAGTCAAACCTCTACATACAAATTTAATTCATTCCTAAAGGTTGGTTGTACAGTATCTCAAAAAATTCTTATCTCGAAAAAATCCTATTAAAAATTATTATCTCGATATATTTTCTGAGATTTCTGAATGTATCTCGAGTTTTTCTTATCTCAAGCTTTGACTGTACCTAGGCAATGGCTGTTTCAGCTTTCTCCTTAGCTTTTCTTTCTTTCCCTTTCAGGGTAAGACCCTCTTCCTACTGTTTGTTTCCATCATGTTCCAGATGTTCAGCAGCTGCCTGGATTCAGATCCAGAGGCGGAGAAACCAATAGAACAGAACCCAGGCCAGCCACAGTCAAGACACCAGAGCTGACTCAACTCAGCACCCCTGAATCTGAGGCCTCCGTTCTTACAACATGCATGGTATCTCCTTCATCAGGCCTCAGTAGTGGTATGGACCACCTGCTTCTAAGAATTTAACAATCCCAGTAGCCAGTATGTCAACACCAGCAACATTCCCAGCAAGAACCTCTGGGAAGATAAAATCTTGTAGGCTATAGGCCAGTGATGGCAATCCTTGGCACTCCAGCTAAACTTAGTAAGTGTATGGAAAAATTGAAACATCTGCAGATGTAGACAAAGCTGAGCACCACATCCTAGAGTCGGACATGACTGGCTTTTGAGCAAGGGAGACCTTTAATTTTTGGAGGATTCTGATAGTTAAAATCAAAGACAAGCAAAAGAAAAGAATGGTACACTCCTAAAATATATCTGACTTAAAGTGTGATCTTACTCCAAGATGATGCTATGTGGACTTATCACCTGTTTAATAGTGGATTTATGAGGATTTTAGGTAAGTACTGTAGTTGCGACTTGTGAGGTGCAGTATTAAACCGATAACTATGGTAGGGCAATATTTTCCCAAGTTCCCAGGAAATTTTGTAAAGAACAAAAAAAAAAACCCATAAATCATGGGAAATGACATAAAATTGCACAAGTGAGTCACTGTATTGTATATTTAACATTTGACACAGTAGCAATTGCTTGTTTTGATTAAAGCACAGGCCAGGATAGAATTTTGGAACCTTTCTGTAGCTAAACATTTATTTCAGGGCTTTCTGGATGTTGAATTAAAGTTCCCATCATCCCTTACCTTTGGCTATGATGGATAGCTACTTTTTACTATTATAATTGCATTTTGTCATTTCTGCAGCAGTTTTCCTACAGTTAAAGGTATAGGCCAGTGATGGCTAACCTTGGCACTCCAGATATTCTGGAACTTCAATTCCCAGAAGCCCTAATCAGCAGGAGTGTTGACTTGCGCTTCTGGTAATTGCAGTCCAAAAACATCTGCAGTACCAAGGTTTACCATCACTGGTATAGGCATTGCGAAGGCTTCTTTTTGTACAATTCTTTTATATTCTTTTATATTCATGCACATTTATTGTAAATTGTTACAAAAATCAAATTAATCACAAACAGGAATACAGTAAGAAGAAAACAGAAATATGTGTCACCCATTGCAATATTTCATAGTATTTAACATTTTCAAAAGTAAGATTTAGTTGAGAACTGCCTTAGTCCAAATAACTTGATCTTGTTTTAATTAAATCTGCTCTAGCTCTTTCTCTTTGCAAAGCTATATCTACGGTCCAAAAGTAAATCAGTGCAGTCCTGCACATTTGTCCTGAAGCAATGGACTTTTAATGTCCTCATTCAAAATATCACCTGTTCTAACTACATTTTTAAACATGCTATCCTCTTTTTGATTTTGATTTTATTTATTGGGATATTTATAAAATTAATCCTCAAAAACATACATTGAGTATGCACACTGCTTGTGTACATGGAGAGAACAAAGGCGTGTATGTACCTTACTGTGAACACAGCTACTTTTTAAATTCTCACAAAGAACACTTGAAGGTTTTCACAGGAACTTCTGCACATTACAGTCTGAGGTCAGTGTCCAGGGGGCACTCCATAATTAAAGAAACATATGAACAGATCAAAGTCTTAGAATAGCATGTAACTTTGCAAAGACACTCCCCTGGAAGCAATAAAGGCTCTCACTCTGATTACCATTTTAATTACTGAAAGCTGGATCCAAAGGCACAATTCAAAGACAGATGTGTTAATTAGCATTAAAGGGACATGGAAATAATCTCTTTCTTGTTGCAATTTGAGTGTGTAGCTGGGACATATGGTGCCTTCTTTCTGAGTTTGTGGTAGTTGAGTGTGTTCCTTTTAAACGGATTCCTAGAGTGTTTGGAGCAGATGTGCTTTCATAGAGCAGATGCTTTGGGTACTGTTCTTATTATTAGGGAGGCAAAGAAGCCACCAGCAATACACCTGTTGCTAAGCAATGGCTAAATAAGGCTTTGACAGTCAGATTGGCTGGTTGACTGGGGGCGCAGAATGACTAAAGATCCCTATTAACAATTGTTGCACATAGTTCAGTCCCTTTTTAGTTCTTGCCATATGATTACTTTCTGCAAATAGCAGTGGGAGCAACAATAGTTTGATAGTAACATCCATAATTTATTTGTGCCAATATAATTGTGGCAATTTTACAATAGAGTTGTACCTCGCTTAAAGAGCATAATGTGTTCCACAGGACTGCTCTTTAAGCGAGTTTGCTCTTTAAGCGAAACACCATTGTAAATGACCAATTGTGACTTCGGTTGTGAATCCCAATTTATTTGTTAAGTGAGTTTTTGGTGGGTTTCATTTGTTAAGCGAAGCAGACCTTCAGAGAAAATTCTGCTCTTTAAGTGAGTTACTCTTTAAGTGAGGTGCTCTTTCTGTGAGGTTTGAGTGTAATAATATTTTTGTGTCAGAAATTAATCTGAGTTGAACGGATTTTTGCTGGAGAAGTTCTGCTCAGGGAATGCCCGAATGAGGCTCCTTTCATGTCCCCAAGATCTTTTCCCACAAAAGTGGTCCTTATTTATCTACTTGCAATTTCTTCCTCTTGAACTGCTAGGTTGGCAAGAGCTGGGAGAGAGACAGATGATCAAATCATTATGCAGTACCCTGGTCTCAAACTGCCAGCCTTCCACCTAACAAGACAAGCTTCTTAACCACTGAGCCACCACAATGACAACCAACTGCATTGTTGCTGTTCTTCCAGGGCTGATTACATAATGGTCTCACACATATGTAATTTGTCACTCCTGAGAAGTGGTCGCCTGTGTGTAAAATGTATTGATCAACTTCTGTAGTCATAGGGGAGACACATTTATAAGGGGTTTGGAGGGTTTTTTTTTTTTTTGGCAGGGTTGTTTTTATTGTTTTGTTTTACACCGCTGAGTGGTAAAAGATGTCTGTGTTAGCATTACTTATTTTTTCCCATTTACGTAATTTGCATTAATACTGATTATCAATGGAAAGTAAACACAAGCTTAGTTTACAATTCTGATTGTTCAGTTATATATCTGATAAATTTCCATGTAGTACTGCAAACAGGTTAATTAAAGGGATTAGGCACTTTCCTCACTCTCTAGTTTGACTCTAGTTTGGAGTAGCTTCAGGTGAACATAGTAGCCCAGGCTCTTTTAGATTCTGGAGGATTCTTCAGAAACTACTCACAATATGTGGCATCTCTGATCCATTTGGGACATGCCACCATTATTCAAGTGCATAGGCTTGTATGAGGAGAGAAAGATGAGGCAACAGCTATGTTAGTCTTCTTAGGTTACCATTCTTTTCACCATCTATGTGTAGAGGAGACCTGTCTCCAGTAGGAACATCTAGGCTGCACCATTTGTTATGTCTTTCATACAATAACCTCTATTATCTGTGTAAGAATTTAAAACAATAACCCATAAAATGTAATTGCAATAACATTAATTCTGTGCTGCCAAGTCAATTCTGACCTATGGTGATCTTTGATATTTATTTAAAGAAAATGAAGCTCACAGGACAAGACCAGGAAAGAGATATTATATCATGATATGCCAATGGTATATCTTGCCATGTGCTCATTTTCATGGCTTTCACAAATTGCAAGATATACCATTGGCATATCATGATAATTAGCTGCATTTTGCCACCATTAGTTTATTGAGTAAGGAATAAAATCCTAATCAGATGCTGGCTATTAAAATCATTAAGGCATGTTAAGATTTCTGGGAGAAAAGGAAGACATTAGTAATGGCAGCAGGTGAATTTCTCTAAAGCAAGTTCTTTCTCAATATTCAGATTTATTCTGACCCAAAGGCCATCTCCTTTATCACCAAAGTTCAGTTTCAGGAATCTCCCAGATAGATTTCTTTAAAACAAATAATTAGTAAACCAGCTAGGAGTGTGACTGAAATATGGTCTCATAATAGACTCTAAGGTGTGTCTTCATCAGAATTAAAACATGTTGTGATGGAGGATGCGACTGATTTTTGTATAATGTGGCACATTTTAAAGTAAATTAGGGCTATATTTTCAGGGATAGGTTGTTGTGTGAGTGGTCCAGCCAAGAAATGCTCTTCTAACATTACATTCTTGATTGAGATGGATCATTAAATAAATCTTTATCTAGTAGTAACATCCTGAAAACATGTTGAATGTATAAGACACAAGCATAGCTTGACAGTAAGAACCAGATGTTTGCCTGTGCTGATTATTCTATAGGCACCCATAGTATTCTAGAATTTCTGTAAATCACAGTGTTTACATGAATGCATTTACTTCATACAGCTGTGTGTTATATCAATGTTTTTAAAAACAGAAGTACAGTAATACCTTGCTTAAAGAGCAAAATGAGTTCCACGAGATTGCTCTTTAAGCAAAACTAATTTTCCCATAGGAATGCATTGAAAACCCAAATTTTGTTCTGGACCTCAGAAAAAAGCCCCCCAAAAAACTTTTTTTTGTTCAAAATTATTTATAAAGTGCAGTTAAACAGCATAAATAATGTGCAGGAACATGTTAAATCAAAAAATAACATTCCAAACATCAAACTTCAACTTTTAAAAATCACACATCAAGAAAAAAGTTTTTTAAAAAGGATTCTTTTACAGGGTACCCGTTCAAAGCTCATTAATAAAGTGCTCTTTAAAGGCAACTGAACATAAAACAAGCAGTGACAGATTTTACTTTCTTAGGAGCAAAACTCACTGCAGCCATGAAATAAAAGGTGACTGATTCTTGGGAGGCAAGCGATGAGAAACCTGGGGAACATCATGAAAAGTAGAGACATAGTCAAAGCAATGGTAATTCCGGTGGCAATGCATGGTTGTGAGAGCAGGACCATTAGGAAAGCAGAGCACAGAAGAATAGATGCCTTTGAGATGTGGTATTGGAGGAGAGTTTTGAGAGTCCCCTGGACAGCAAGGAGAACAAATAGGTCAATCTTAGAAGAAATCAAACCTGACTGCTCCTTGGAAGGGCAAATAGTAAAGATGAAGCTAAAGTACTTTGGACATCAAATGAGAAGAGAACACTCACTTGAGAAAGCCTTGATGCTGGGAAAGGTTGAGGGCAAAAGAAGAAGGGGCCGGCCAAAGATGAGATGGCTAGATGGTATTGTGGACACAATGGGCACAGAGCTGAGCAAGTTGAGAGGGATGGTGGAGGACAGGAGTGCCTGGCGGACGGTGGTTCATAGGGTCGCAAAGGATCGGAATCGACTGTGTGACTGAACAACAAGTGAAACAGCCCTCGCAATCTCTGGAGGGGCTCTCCCAGGGGCTCTCTTGCTTGGCGCGGCTGAGCAAGACAGCCTTGTTATCAGCGGAGAGGTCCGCTGATTGCGAGGCTGTCTCGCTCAGCCACTTGCAGGGGCTCTCTTGCTTGGCTTCCAGGGGCTCTCTCGCTTGGCACGGCTGAGTGAGACAGCCTTGCAATCAGAGAGGTCCGCTGATTGCGAGGCTGTCTCGCTCGGCCACTTGCAGCCGCGCCAAGCGAGAGAGCCCACGCAATCTCCAGGGGGAGTCATTGGCCATAGGAGTGCTCTGTGCTCCTATGGCCAAAGACTCCCTGGGGCTCTCTCGCTTGGCGCGGCTGAGCAAGACAGCCTCACAATCAGCAGAGAGGTCTGGTGATTGCGAGGCTGTCTCGCTTGGCCACTTGCAGCCACACCAAGCGAGAGAGTCTGTTTTCGTTAAGCGAGTTTTTCCTCGCTCAACGAAGCAGACATTTTGTGAAAAATCATCCTCGTTAAGCGAGTTATTCGTTATACGAGTTACTCGTTGTATGAGGTATGACCGTAGGTCATGTGTTTGTTTGCATGCACAGAAAGAAGCCATCGTGAGAATGTTTATACAGTAATACCCCGGATAACGATTGCACCGGATAACGCATAAACCGCATAACGACGACAAATTTGGAGGTAAGATTTGCACTGGAGAACGTTCATTTTAGCGTTATCCCAGAAGCTCTGATCAGCAGGTGTACTGACTTGGGCTTCTGGTAATTGAAGTCCAAGAACAACTGGAGTGCCAAGGTTGAGGAAGCCTGCCTTAATATGAATTTAAAGGTCAGTGCTGTCGAACTAGAATTACAGTGAGGGTAAGGTTAATGTTTAGAAAATTTTCTTTTTATGTTTTAACACCCCAAATCTCCAACTAGCTTAGATATTGTAAAGAAGGAGAACCACATTTATCAGCTTTAAATGGGATTTGGGAGATGTGGTTATCAGGAGAATGAATTTACTCCACATTAGGATTTCCTTATTACCCATAGTGAGCTGCAGTGGATGGCTCTTAAGAGAAGGGAAATACCACAAATATTTACATAACACAAAGAAAAGATTTTTAATACTGGGCTAGCAGTATATTCCTTTATAGACACTGACAGAGTTGAGGTATGGTTTTCCACTTTCTGAACTGAGAGGGCACTTGAGTAATGGTGAGGCATTTGCCAGAAGTGTATAAATAAGGGGGAAAGTTCAAGACATTGTCCAGGCATAAAAAGATTAACTAGACTGGCAAGTGAGTCTTCCTTGGATACTGTGATTTGATAATGTTCTCCTCAACATCTGAGGAAAAGGCTGGGTTGGCGGTGGGGAGAACAGATTCTACAACTCTGGCTGCAGTAAAGAGAAACAGCTGGAGAGTCCAAATGGAGCATCAACACTGCTTTCCAGCACCTCCCGCTTTTCTTAATCTGTCTGATTGTTGGACTACTAGACTCTGAAATTTAGTTAGTTAGTATTCCAGAAGTGCAACTCCCACAGTCTCTCATCAGAGCAACCTTAGTTATATATAGAAGAAGCCTCTCTTTAAATCTAATGAGCAGTCACAAAAGAAAGAAAGCTGATTTGCAAACTATGGGAGGTGTGAACAGCTGATGCCATTATGATTTGACATCTTTCATCATGTAAAGAATTCACTCTTCTAACAATGTGTTGATTTTAATTTATAGTATGATCCTTAGGTTGCATTTTCTAGAATTAAAGAAGGGAGGGTGTGTGTGTGCAAAAGATAAACTAGTGATGCTTTGACATAAGACTGGAGATGAGGATTCTTCAGAAATGGAAGATAGTTCCTGCAAGGACTTTAAGCTGTCTGACCTCTAAAATAAGTGGACATTTATCTGGTATCCCTATACTTTGCTGATTTGGAAAAGGGTGACTCTTTATGTAATTAAGGAAGAAGACATACAAGTAATTGATTTTATGTATATAAAATATTAATAAATGAAGCATTACAATCTGGATCCCATTGTTCCTTACAGTCCTATGCAGCCTTCTAGAACAATGCTATCTGGCTGGATAGCTTGGTGAATTAAATATGTGGCTGTGGTACCAGAGATTGACAGTTCAATTTCCAACTGTGCATCTCAGGAAAAGAGCCAGCCTGTTTTTCCTTGGGCAAATTTCACCATTCCAGGGCACACCCAGAAGAAGGGAATGGTAAACCATTCTCTATATTTTAGGAAACCCTGGAAGGGACCACTGTAAGTTGGAATGCACACCTTGTCAATATCTCAAGGCTGTGGCAGTCCATTGCAGTCTCAGTGTTAAATCCTGCATGCCTCATTTCATATGTACCACAGGAGATGGCTCCATGATCATAGTGCATGGGTCACTTCATGACAAGCTGGAAACCACCTTAAACAAATCCACACCAGTGGCATTTTCCCTGCTTCAGGAAAAAAAGCATTCTCAGATACGAGTTGCAGCCGATGGTGATTAGAGTGATAACAACAAAAAGCATTTGTCAGAGCAATAAGCCCTGAGTTTATCATCAAGAGGCCAACAGTGAATGTATATTTTACATAATATGGTTGTTTTCTGACTTTTTGGTGCCCATTATTTAGCTTCGACTTAGATACACTTTAGGAAGGTACTTAAACCAGAGTCCTGTTTTCACACCAGTTGAGTTACTTCAATTAGATGTTACTTTTGAATGCAGAGTCCTCAATGTCAAGGACTCTTTACTTTCTGCAGGAACTAATGGTCAAGTTGTAAAGCACTGAAATTACAGCATGACTCATGCATAAGTGGCTTTCCTCTGATATTTTGGATGTAGCCATTTAAATGGAATGAAATTTCTTATTAACATTTTACAGCACTTTCCAATTTGTAGTGAAGAGAGTCACTGGAATTTAATTGAAGGATTCCTCTGATGGGAATGTAGTAATTTCCATGAAAGTGATTAAAATATATAATGCTTTTTCAGATATTCACAAATATTACATAGTTGCTGTTGGAGCAGTCAGCTTGGCATCCCCTTGATGCTCTTGACCTACATCCTCATTCTTTCCCTCAAACCCTTTCATTTTCCTGTATTCAAATTATCTCTTAACAGGGCAATCAGTTTCATCTGTGCTGAGCTATAGGAGCATTATGTTCTAATGAGCTGTCAAGTTGCATGAAAACTTGTAGGCTGATCTCCCTTTTCTGAACAGTAAAATATGACCTGTAGCTGCTCTATAGAAGTAAATTACATCATTCATTCTTCTGGACAAGATTCTCACCTGGTCTGTGTGAGAACAATGAACTCTAGGAAAAACAGATTATCCTTTCAGTGCAAGAGTCTGGAATATTTCATGAGGAACAGTCAGCAACAGCAAATTATTGATGAATCTTGTAGTCCAGGGCAAAGATCCTCATATCCCGAGGTAGAGTGAGACATGGAGAGTACGTCCCATGCTTCGTTTATACATCACTTGTGATACAATTTGTCCCGTGTTCGCTGGACGACTGGCAAGTCAACAGTTTGAGACCTAGGTACATGGTTGGATTGAGAACCCGTCTCTGTCCCAGCTCTTGGGGACATGAAAGGAGCCTTATTTGGGTGTTCCCTGAGTGGAGTTTCTTCCATAAAAATCCTTTCAACCCAGAATAATTTCTGACACTAAATTATTATTACCTAGGACTGGATGCTATCCAGGGCCAGCTCTAGCATTCGAAAGAAGCAGCTCAAAACTTAGAAATAGAATGAAAATGATTCTTTGCTTTGTTATTGTTGCTATTTTTGCAGGGAGAAAAACTTGTAAGATTTTTTTTTCTGCCTTATACATCAAAAAACTTGGCTGGCACTGTGCACTTTAACTAGGGTATGAGGCATCTTTTGCTCCTCTGCCACCGATAGCAAAATACCTATCAACAGCTGCCTATCCAGAAACATAATCTCTGTTGATTCAGATGAATGTCTGCACAGACAAATATTGACAGGTAATTAATGACTTTTGAGGAGGTACTGGACTAGACATGGAAGGAGGAGGAGGAGGAAAAAGAGGAGAAGAAAGAGGAGAACTACTACTACTACTACTACTGCTGCTGCTGCTGCTGCTGCTGCTGCTGCTGCTGCTTTTGAGGTATCTTTAGTTGTTTAAATATAACCAAAAAACAAAATAAGCAAAAACACCCCACCCATCCCTAAACTCCATTTACTGTTCTTAAGTTTTATCCTTTCTTATTTGACCATATCACTTTTGTTTGTTTGGTTTTTTGTGTGTTTGGGATTATCTCAATGAATTAGGTATCAACCTGCAAAACCAGAGGTTTGCAGTTTGATTCCCCGCTGTACCTCCTGGAAAAATATCCAAGCTGTGTAGCTTTGAGCAAGCTGCACACTCTCAGAGGCAGAGCCATAGACTGGGGGGGGGGGGATCCTCCTGAGCTAACACCCCTCCCCCCCCCCCCAATATTCTCCATGGTGCCAATGTTATGTATGTGAGTGTGACATTGTTACCCCTCCTGGAAAAAAAAATTCATCTCCTGAAAATTGTTGTTGTTCAGTTGCACAGTCAATTCTGACCCTTTGCAACCCCATGGACCATTGCCCCCCAAATCTAGAATCCTGGCTACGGACCTGCCCAGAGGGTTCTCAGAAGATAACACCAGTGAACCCCTTCAGAGTATTCTCTCCTTAGAAAACTCTAGAAAATGTCGCTGTAATTGACTTGGACGTGGTGTTCATTTATGTCCCACCTTTTTACCAAGAAGGGGAACCAAAAACAACTCTTTAGAGAGCTCCAAGTGACCCAGTCTTCTCACACACCTCATAACTAGACCTCAAGTATTCTATTTCAGTAAAGGATGGAGTAACTCTAGCTCTGCCAGCTTTTCTTTCCTGGTCAAAGAATAATACAAATTTATTAGCTGATATACAGAAGGACCAGAAAGCTGTCCATTGTCAGCAGAGGAAAATTATTCGGTACTGAAAAAATTGATTGTCACATCAACAGCTCTATACATTTTACATAGTTTGCAAAATTTGCTAATTTTGTTTTGTGATTGATGATCAGGAAATAAGCACAGGGTTCATTTACATTCACTCAGCTATGACAACCACTGACAGATTAATCTTCTAACTTTTCACAAAACCAGTAGAGATTTAACATGGTCAGGAGAAAAAGAGTTGAGAGTCCTCTGGATTCTTCAAAAGTGGAAATTTTGTGACAAGCTATTCTCACAGACAACAGTAGAGGGAGACTAAAATCTTCAGAGAAAGGAATTGGACTTTTACTGAACAGAAGCTTTGCTTCACCATTTTTAACAAAAGACTGTTAATATTGCATGGAATTGGGCTGTAGAGCTGAACATGATTTTAGATTCAATTCATGACCCAGTTCTGAAATCTGTGCATTTTAGCTAACTCCAATGCATAGCCCCTTATCATTTTGGTAATTAAATATTGATATTCATTCTGCAACTTGGAGTCAAAGCAGAGGTGTCAAAACATGGGTGATTTTGCAAAAGCTTTAATATGACAATTTAAATGTATCACTGAAAAATTTAAATGTTCAGGTATGTGCAAAAATATATATCTAAACAAGATAGTAAGAAAATGTTATAGTCCTGTAGCACCTTAAAGACTGTTTTAAAGCTTTTGTGGATTATAGTCTATTTCTTCAAAAGTTACTACCATATAAAATGGATTATTTATTTATTTATTTATTTATTTATTTATTGTCATAGTTATATACCGCCCTCCTTGTGAACGACTCAGGGCGGCTAACATGGCATTAAAAACAAACAATTAAAACACAGTCCAGCAGTAAAACCTCAATAAAACCTCAATATGACCCTGACCAATGTCAAATTAGAATTTAAAATATCAAAAAAATTACAATTTAAAACAAGATTAGAACAAGGAAATGAAAAGGATTTTTTGAAAAAGAGAGGGGAGTTATCAGACAAACCAGCAGAATAACTGGTACAAAGGGTAAAAGTATATTTTATATATGCATATAAATAGCATGGTTAAGAGATTGAATGTATTCAAAACAATTGAATTAACTTGTTGTTGTTTCCTTTTTTGTATTGTTATATTTGTGTTTTTTTACTTTCTGTATAGTAAGTCATGTCATTTATGTAATTTGTTTTGTTTTCTCTTTTTAATATTTCTTATTGTTAAAAAAAACCTTAATAATTTTTTTTTTTAAGCCAGCAGGCTGGGATGACAGTATGGCTAGTACCCCACACTTGCCCCGCCAGCCAGGTCTTAATGCCCTTTCTGAAGGGCAGCAGCTCTGTCTGGAGATGCAGCTCAATTGGCAGGAGGTTCCATAGAACCAGAGTAGATACTGGAAAGGCCCTCCTTCTGGTGGTACAGAGATCATATATACATACAGTACCAGATTTTTCTAGGTTTAAGCACCCCTCAGGGTTTTCTAGGTTTAAGCATTGCAGAAGAAACTCCATTCAGGGAACTCCCAAATGAAGCTCCTTTTATGTCCCCAAGAGCTGGGACAGAGATGGGCACTCAATCTGTCATGCAGTACCCAGGTCTTGAACTGCCAACTTCTCAGCCTTCCAGCTAACAAGGCAAGCTTCTTAACCACCCCATTTCCAACCCACTAAGCTGCATTAGCTAAACTTGACTACACCAGGGAGAAATAAAGAGGCATGGGGAAATAAGTAGAGTGAGTGAGTGAGCAAGTGAGTGAGTTATATACCACCCTTCTCATATAAATTTACTCTGGGCAATGTAGAACATAATAATATACAAATATAAATCAGAGAAACACCTAATAGAAAGCATATTCATTCCCACCTTATTTTACCAGTGCCAAACATAGACACTTACAACAAAGCATAAGCAAAGGTTGGTCACCACAAAAATGAGATGTCTAAGGAAGGCTGCTGGAGTGAGTAGAAGGGATAGAATCAGGGATGAGGTTATAAGGGAAATAATTGGAACAGAACCAGTCTTGCATTACGGTATATACAGAAACAACAAATAAAGTGGTTTGCCCATCCAGACAGATTGTCTTGGAATTCCATACCTTACAAGGCTTATGTGGAAAGAGTAGAAGAACAAAGACAACGGGGCAGTCCCAGAGAAAGGTGGAAAGATAGCATCAGGGAACTATTACAAGAACACCAAATAACACTGGTGGATGCCATTGGAAGTGTCAGGATAAAAACCTAGTATCTCCTTCGATCCCCGATGGGGTAAAAGAGGAAGCAAAAAAGAAGAATCAAAAGTTACTTGATTATATTAGTAAAAACTGAATAATCAGTAACATAATTTGAACAAGATATAAACATAATATGAAATAATTGATTCAGACAGTAAAGAGAGGAATAAAACAGAACTTTTTAGTAGCAAGTAATGCTTTGGAAGCAGCACTCAGAATAACAAGCAAGACGAGGCAAGGGTTATTTAGAGAAGCAGTAAGAGAAATTCCAGAAAGCAAAGTGCAGAACTTTTAGGGGAAATAAAAAAGCTCTGGACAAGCCTTTGAAAGGAAAGAACACAAAGTAACAGAGACAAAGTAATATGAAGACATGGCACACAAATGGGAGAAATGAAAAGGTTGTGAGGGGAAATAGTTGTTGGTTGTGATGCCCCTTCCCCCCCATCACAAGAGTTGTCTTCCATTCTGGTTGCCTGGACATTCCTACAGGAGTTCTCGAGTGGAAGAAGATGGTGTATACTGTTGGTGGTCCTCAGAGCCTTATTCTACCATTGATTGTGAGAGGAAGCACACTAGAGAGCAAGCAGAGAAATGGCAAGATGAGAATAGTGTGCTTGTTTACTCATGAGAAGACTTAGAGGAAACTCAAAAAGTTTATACGGTGCTCGGTGAGGTAGGTTTATTAGAGAGGTCATCTTGGTATTCTTGGAGTCATTATTCAATGAGGGAACTTCACATTGGTAGACATCTCCATGACAATACTCCGGACATGCAAACAGACTTGAGAAATCAAGTCCATCTGCATGCGGTTTTTAGCTATTTGGATATCATATCCCCCACTGACTAGGCAGACCATGACGTGTACCCTCTGCTTTCAGCCAGCCCAAGAGATTCAATGGGGGTTGCTTTGGTGAGTTTTAGTCCCAACCTAACATTATTGACAGAAATAGAGAATACTGTCTACTTAAACCACTCAAGCCCCCACTCCCAGACAAGGCTCTCACCTAGTGGGTGTATTAGGGAGGAAAAGTGGGATTTTTTTATCTACCATCAGCATTCTGGGGATGACACAACCACAATACTCAAAATATATTCCTGAAATGTATGTCTAAAAAGTCTCCCTTGCTCAAAAGCCAGTCATATCCATCTGTAGGGTGCAGTGCTCATTTCTATTTACAGCCAAAGAGCCAGTGCTTATACTCAATTTCTTCCAAGGTCTGCAAATACATACTATATACACGTACTTCTATCCCCCGTTCCAAACTATGCCTGATAGCAGATTCCATTCTGTGATTTAAATCGGGGAGATCTCAGGAAGAAAATGTTAAAACAGTATACTGTCTTGTATAACATCTTTTACCCTAGCAAATTTGCAGTCTTCCCTTACTGGGAAGTGGGAAACTATTCCAGATGGGCAAGGTATAAATGTAATAAAGAAATTAATTAATTAATTAATACTGATTTGAAGAGACAATTTAAAAAAAACCACCCACAAATCTCCTGCATCCTATCTGCAGTGGCAATTACTAAATTCTGAGCAATCATCCCCAATCTAAAAAGTTGCTGAAATTCTCTTTCAGAAGGAAAAAAAAATCTTTCACTTGAGGAAATGACATATTTGAAAGTACTGTAGTGGGTGGGGGAGGATGTAAATTGGATCGTGGTGAGGTTTACATTTTCTTGTAGAGTTATCCTCATTTGCTGATTGTGTGGCATAGGGACAGCATTATTCTAGTTACATAATCTCTGATATCCTAGGATCACAGTGACAGCAGGAAGATCACTCATAGCAAAAAACAAGTGTGGATCTGGAACCAAGGCAACCAGTAGACAATGAACAAAAATGAAACAGCAAATGGAAATGAACAACTGTCCCTTTGGAAAAGGAAAAAGAGGGATAATTGGGTCAAGGATGCACAGTATTGACAAGTGGTAGGAAGAGATCATGGATTTTGCTTTAAAGTTCACCTTTTTTCCTGGTTCTCTGCAATAGCTCTCCAATTCAGAGTGTTAGAGGTATGGTCTGGCTAAGGATAATTTTAGTTGTTCAATTCAAAGGATACCTAAGATCTTGAAATTAATGACTTAGTGTTAGCCTTTGGTTTTCTTTTTTAAAAGAAGCATAGAGTTGTGGCTTGCTGATCAGAACAAAACAGATTCTCAGATTTTAATGAGCTTTCCTGCCAAATAAACCACAGAATAATATGGAAACTCTTTCCCCCATATTCATCTAAATTATGGCCTGAGAATGAAAGAAAGAGAACCAATAAGCCGGTGTATTGTTTTCCATTCTTGTGTACTTGTGATTTGTTATTCTTCTCAATTTTATAGAGACTGGAATTTTTTTTTCTGGAAACAGACACTAAAAATATCACCTACAGGAAGATTATTTTGGAGAATTAATTTTTCTCAGGCGTCTATACTTAATCTCATTTTAACTGATTTCTTTATTAAAGACCAGAAGTACAATTGCAGTCTTATTAATATATTGGATGTGGTGAATAAGAAAACAAACACATAGTAACAGAAAATTAGAGGAGTCCATAGAACCCTCTGGTGAGAAGGACTTGGGCTATAATTCTGTGCCTTACTCCCTAGAAAGTGCAGCCAGTTGAATCTAGGACTTACATCTGAGTAAATGCCTTTTGGCCCCAGAAATCCCATATAAAACCTCCTTATCCTTATTTCCAGTTATTTTTCAATGAAATAATACTTGTCCCATGATTAATTCATTTGGCTTCCCTACTGGCATTCTACAAGCAAAATTAGTGACATTCAAAAAATAATAATAAGATGTTCACAAGTTCTGATTGAAGCTGACTAGAGTTCAGTTGTTTACCACCTTTATCACTTTCCAGATGTTCCAAATTGATGTGTAGCTGAAAAACGTCTTACTGGGGAATAGTTCACCATATATTTCTGAAAAGGTAGCCTGTTTTGCTTATATAGCAGCAGATTTCAGGGGGAGGTTTTGTTTGTTTAATTTCTATACTGACCATCTGACTAAATTGTCACTCTGGGCAGTGTAAATAATTATGTAAATAAAATAATATAAAATATAAACACATAATCCTACCCCTGATTAAATACAATCCCCTAAATAAAAACATCTATATTTAAAAGACAAAGGTAGTCTTGTAATAATGATGAACCAATTTTTAAAAGCTTACCATGTTTGTTAAAATGTTGGTTTCGGCTAACTTTTAGCAGAGCAATGTATTTGAATATTTTAGATTATTTGAGTATGTCTTTGTAATAAATATGGTTATATGGATGAACATGTTTTACTTATTTAAAGTTGCCAGTTCATATCCCATTGCTGCTGTTACTACTGCAACTAACATCTTTCCTTTCCCTTAATTGAATAAAAAAATGCACCCTTGCATTCATAAAGTTCCTCTTTGTTAACAACATAAATTTCCCCTTTTAAACATTTCTTGCACATATTTTGTCTATTGCAATCTCCATAAATGTCAGTTGCTTTCTGTTTCTGGTCCATCTTTAAAAAAAAAAAAAGTAAGATTTTGATGTGGGTAATTATGAATTAAGAAAATAAGCAGCTAGAATGGAATAAGAAATAAATAGTTATTATATTGGTAACAGCTTGATGAATTAATATTAATTAAAACTTAAAAAGTATTAGTAAAAATACCTGACTTTAGAGAAATATGGGAAAATTTTATAGACTATGTATTAGTGAAAGGGAAAGGAGTAAGGCCAGAGCAAGATCTTTTATCTTTGTGGAACAAGGGACAAATACCGTATATAAGTAAAATGTAATGATATGGGAATAGTTAAATGAAGGTCTATAATGTCTCTCTAGAGTGAGTGCACATAGTAGTTCTATATCACTTTGTTAAGGTTTTTGTAATTTTTTTACATATTTGTATTTGTACATTTTCTTTGTTTATTTTGAAAATAAATAGGAGCTGCAGTTCAACAAGATCTTCCTCTTTTCCTACTGCCTTCCACCTTTCTCAGCATGATTATCTTTTTCAAAATGTCTTGGCTTCTCATGATGTGCCCAAAGTAGGAATCATCATTGCCTCCCAAATACTAGCATGGAGTACACAGAAAGAGCCTCCTCGAAGGTTGTGATATTTTTGAACCACAATCGAGTGTACCTTGGCATCAGCAACCTTGTGTTGCTGGCTAATCTTTCACACACTAGGTCAGGCCAAAGGAACTGCAGAATGGACTCACCAAAATATGCCTTCATTTTGGCAGTTTCAAGTCTGACCTAGACATGGAAGAAGAACTACTAGGGGTGAAGTATCATCAATATGCAGATGATACTCAGCTGTACATCTCAGGCTGTGGTGACCCAGGTGATGCAGTGGAAGTCCTATCCACATGTCTGAAGGCTGTGGGGGTCTGAATGGGGGACAATGGGCTACAACTGAATCCTGGCAAAACTGAGTGGCTGTGGGTTAGGGGCCCAGTGTTGTCACGGGAGCTACCATATTTGGTTCTGGATGGGGCTTTTCTGCCTCAGGTAGACCTGGTGCATAATCTGGGGGTCCTCCTGGACTCATGACTCCTGCTCACTGAGCAGGTGGCAGTCGTGACCAGGAGGGCTTTCGCGCAACTTCATGTCATTCACCAGTTACACCATATCCTGGACCGGGACTCCTAACTTATGGTCACTCACTCACTGGTCACCTCCAGATTGGACTATTGTAATGTGCTCTACATGGGGCTGCCCTTGATGACCATTCAGAGGCCTCAACTGGTTCAAAATGTGGCTGCTCGCATAGTGATGGGGTATGGGCGTTATGTCCATGCCTCACTCCTGCTTTGTGGTGGGATTTGATTTTTTTAACTACCTACTCTGTGGACGTGGTATTGTGGGCATGGCCAGGGGAAAGCCCTGTGTTGCACCTGAATTAGGACTACTTTATTTCAAAACTTGGATGGGTGGAGCCAGCCGGAATTTCTGCTACTGGTTCTGGTGAACTAGGGCAAACCTGCTGAATCCCACCACTGGCTGAAATCCTGTTGCTTCAGTCATAGTAGGCCCATGGCATCAATGGAGGTTAATGAGTTACTGACTCACCAGACTCACAGGGATTCAATGGTCCTACTCCAGCTGTAAGTTACTATGCTAAAGAACAGGATTTAAAATAATGTTTGATTAGGAGGCAATCAATGCATAAAACCCACATTGACACTCTCATGGATGCATATTGACCCAAATCCTTATTTTATTTTTAGCTTTACAAAAGATGTAATTTCTGGAGGTGAATTGTCTCTAGTTAAAAATGCTTCAAGGGATCTCCATAGACATCTTTGGATGTTGAGTTGCTCATCTCTGCAACAAATAATGTCTATAATGATCCCCCCCCCCCCACTGGAGTCAATTCACTTCTAAAAGTTATTTTGTTTGTGTTATGATAAACTAAAACCAACAGGCATTTACTAGAAGTATCATATATCAACCAAAAAAGAAATTATCAGAATGTTATGCCAGCATGCAAGAGGATTTTGGCCACTATTTTGCAGTTACAGGAAGAAATACTTGTATGGTTTCACGTTTTTATCCTGAAGTCTCAGCATGATCACAGAAAAAGAAATGAAAGAATTAGGGGTTTTATGTGTATAATGGAGATTAGGACACCTATGTATTCATGTGTGTTTAGACATACAGTAAATATATTCTAAGTTTAAACGACATTAGATAGTTCTTATTGCTAATCAACCAGTGCCAGCAAGACAGTCCATTTCTCTTTTGGAACAGGCTCTGACCTGCAAGGCAGAAAATTGTGTCAAGGAAGTATTTGTTACCTCAAAGTGAGCTGCAACCAAAACCTAAAGGCCTAAAACGGTTTTATTTGCTTCTTTTCTCTCAGTGACACTTGTGTTTTTCAGATGCGGTTACTTCTGATTTTCTGAAATACCCTCCCGTCTCCACCGTCACCTTTACTTTCTTCTCATGTACTGCAGAGCTTGTCATATGGTTGAGCCAAATGGTGAAGGTAATGAATCTTTGAATTAACGATAGGAAACTGAAAGCCACAGAATGTTTTCATTGCAGCCCTGGCAAGACTTGCACATTCTTGTTATTTGATAAAACTAGGCCCTTTAACAGTAAGCGGAAGGGGAGCAACAGAGAACAAGAATACAGTAACAGCAATTAACATAGAGCTGCCCATCTTGTTACCCTAGTTTCCTTTTCTGAATTATATTTTGAAAGGCAACTACAATAACCAGATTGATGAATAATCCATATGCATGATGTGACCTGCTGTTCATAACCTTCTGAAGCTAGAAATTAGAGATGTACTAACTCACAGCTTGCCCCGATATAACATTTAACTATACTGAAGTAATAAATCATAATTACTATCGGGTAGACAGTAATCCCCCTTTCTGACGATGGGACTGAACAAAACTTCAACATGTCCATATGGAGTCATGGAAGAAGAACCCTTTTAAATGTACAGATACACACAGAATTAGCTAACACAAAATTGGATTGTAATAAGAGCTTTGTTAAAGCTGCTAATTGACTCTGTGAATGTTTTTCAGCAACAGTGAAAATAAAATATTGCTTTCTTGTGCATTTCTGAAATCCCTGGTGGAAATATCAGTCTAGTGTCATATACTGCTTTTCCTCTTGTGTTCATTGTCAATTGGCTCCACCGAGATTAGATTAGGAAAGCTAATCTAGGAAGATGGAAGCATATCTCAATATTTATTACAAAATATTTTTAATAGAGAGTTATGGCATTTAAGTAGCATTAATTCAGATGTTCAAAATGAATGCAGAAATTCATAAACACAATGCACTATTTATGTTAGCATACATTGCTTGGATGAGTAATGGTCATTGTAATTTGAGAAGGTAAATAAGTATTCAAAGAGATATAACCTTGTATTGTGCATGGGAATGATGCAGAGCCATAGCCAGGGGGTGACCAGGGGGGATCAACCCTCCCTGAGCTAACAGGCCCCCCCCCAGGGTATGGCAAGGAGTTTAGTTTGATATTACTGTACTCATTTTCCTCCTCCAAGCTCTAGAAATAGTTAGAATCATAATAGTGTCTCTGTGTTGAAATGTGCTTGCTAATCAGTTTATTCCTAGCAAGTACATATTGACAGGACTTCCCACGGAACTTGTTAGCAGACAGTTGAGGTGGAGTGTTTGGCAAGACAACAGAAGATGTATGACTTCTTATATATGATGTCTGAGAAGCAGCTGTTTCCTTGGCTTGGGAATGGGAATGGGAATGATGGCATTTCTGCACCTTAGGCAGGAATGTGGTAGCAAGTATGGTAGCAAGGCTGAATAACAGTCTGTTATATTGCCACCTTCCCACAAACACATACAGAGCAGACTCAGCCCTGGGAAGCTGCCCTGATCGAAGATAGCTTTTACCTTCAAAGGCTGGGATGCCCCGGCAGATGATATTCCCAGGCCGATGATTGAAGCAGGTGTTCCTCCCTTTCGGATCACTGTGGTAACCTTATATCCCCAAAGTAAATGTCCCTTTGAGAAAGGTTGCACCTCAAGGCTGAGCCTTTAGCTTGGCCACAGTCCCTTATCTTGGCTTCTTTCCACTCTGCAAAATTACTCCCTCCTGGTTCAAAGATGAGGCTTTCTCTCGATGTCTTTGAGGCTTTTTATTGAAGAAGAATAACCATCCAAATAATTTGCAGGATATACATTGAAGCAATAATCTAAGAAAATCAGAAATAATTAACTCACCAAAAAAGCCATTAGGATTTCTTCCCTATGAGTCCATGATACTGGTGTAAAAAATTTTTAGGCTTGCACCTACTCCCAATTGGTGCTCCTAAACCCTCAAATTTTGGGATTTAAATATGTTTTTGGGGTCCTCACCACATTCCCAGACATGGAATGATGTAACCTCAAATTCTCAGGTGTCTGTGCAGGTGTTGATATCACCCTGTCCCCAGATGTTGGATATCCCATAATCCACTTCTATGTGAAAGTCACCTTTCTCCTTTCTCTAAGGCAGCGGTGATTGACCAATTGTAACCTTGGGAATCCCCCTTGTTATGCAAGTGTAAGCTCCCTCACAGGTGTTTAAGTGATTGGCATTACAACTTAGCAACCTAAATCCTTAGTGAAGTGTTATTGAGTGGAATGTGTTTGGTATGCAGATGACATCAGTGTCTTCCCTTGAGAGTTAGCTATCCTAAAACCTACAGAGAATATACTATATGAATCTTTTTGTTGTTCAGTCGCACAGTCGATTCCGACCCTCTGCGACCCCATGGACCACTGTCCGCCAGGCACTCCTGTCCTCCACCATCCCCCTCAACTCGCTCAGCTCTGTGCCCATTATCTCCACAATACCATCTAGCCATCTCATCTTGGGCCATCCCCTTCTTCTTTTGCCCTCGACCCTTCCAGGCATCAAGGCTTTCTCAAGTGAATCCTCTCTTCTCATTTGATGTCCAAAGTACTTTAGCTTCATCTTTATTATTTGACCTTCTAAGGAGCAGTCAGGGTTGATTTCTTCTAAGATTGATCTATTTGTTCTCCTCGCTGTCCAGGGGACTCTCAAAACTCTCCTCCAACACCACATCTCAAAGGCGTCTATTTTTCTGCCCTCAGCTTTCCTAATGGTCCAGCTCTCACAACCATACATTGCCACAGGGAATACCATTGTTTGCAATCTTTGTTTGCAATTTAATGTCTCTACTTTTCACTATGTTCCCCAGGTTTCCATTTAATAAATGTAAAGAAAAGTAAAATATGAAATCATCCTTTGGGATTATCATGACAGGGAATACAGAAGGTATGTGAAAAGTAGACTATAAAGATAATAAAGGGTTCAAGTCAGGTAATGCCAATCGTGAATATTTGAAGCTGTCTGGTTCTTGATCAGATTGTTGGCCTATGTAATACGCCAAATGTTCTGACTGGTAGCAACTCTCCAGAGGCCTTCTTGTTTATTTATTGATTTTTTTTATCCTGCTATTCCTCCACTGTGCTCAAGATGACACACATGTCTCTCTTCTTCCCAGTTCTCTTCCTTCCCTTCCTCATTTGATTCTATCAGAACTCTGTGAGAGAGTTTGTTTTGAGAGAAATGGCTGGCCCATGGTTATCCAGTGAGTTTTATGGCTGAATGAGGACCTTAGCCTAAATTTTCCAGGCCCCATTCCAACAGTTTATTCACTACATTCAGCTGGTTCCCTGCTGAATCCAGGACATTTGTAGATGAATTATAGGTTTTAATGTGTAAGAGGGTTTTAATGTGTTCTCTCTCTTTTCACACTTGCTAGCTAAAGGATGGTGTATACAAAATGAGCTTCCTTGAAGATTGTGGTATTTTTGAACCACAACTGGGCGTACCCTAGGCAACCTTGTGTTGCCAACTAATCTTTCTCACACTGGGTCAGGCAAAAGGAACTGCAGAATGAACTCACCAAAAGGTGCCTTCATTTTGGTAGTTTTCATGTGAAGGAGGAGGAGGAGGAGGAGGAAAAAAGAAATTAAACAAACAAGCAGGTTTTCTAGCTTTCATATAAATAAATCAGGATTTCTTAGTATCCAAATGTTCCATTTAGGACTATTTCCATGTATTGTTTATTTCAGACTAGCACAATGTGGTGTCTTCCTCAAAGACTCCTGTCGCGATGCTAGCCTAATAGTGTTGTAGTCCCACTGTTGACCAGTTTACATCTCCTCCTGGGCTGGAACAACTTTAGCTTTGGAAGGATGTTTGTTGTGAGTATTGCCGCCCCCACCCCCCCTTCCCAATCTCAGCTTCACAATGCTTTCATGTATAGAAAACAGAAATTGCTCTGTTATGACATCATGAAAACAATTTTGGTTGCTAGCCACTTGTGCACTTAAATCTTCTTTAAAACAGATGTTCAATGAGAGCCGACAAAACAAAAGGACCACCAACTGAATGTTTCCACAAGCAGAGCTTTTAAGTTGGCTTCATAATATTAATCCACCCACTCCCAACACGAGACTGTTTGTCAAATAGATGCTGAAATTTCACTCTGATTAAACAGGAGGCCACTAGTTTCAAGTCAGATATGTCCACAGCACATATCTTTCAATTCCTTCAGTTTTTAATACAGTTGTACCTTGCTTAAAAAGCACAATGTATTCCACAGGATTGCTCTTTAAGCGAGTTTGCTCTTTAAGCAAAATACTATTGAAGTGACCAATTGTGACTTCTGGTGGGGAGAATTGTGAACCCTGATTTATTTGTTAAGCGAGTTTTTGGTTGGTTTTATTTGTTAAGCAAAGTGAACATTCAGAGAAAATTCTGCTCTTTAAGCGAGTTGCTCTTTATGTGAGGTTTGACTGTACTGAACTTAGCACACCGTTGTCTTTTTAAAACGATAGCTGCTTCTTTCATATTGCATACTCCCTGCCCTATCCATTGACTCTCTATAATATTGTACCCATGAATGGAATTGGGGTGGGCTCACCTTGGTATTCTTCAATTGAGATCCAACTGAGGCTGGTGGGGCACAAAATCCCCAAGGGCCTGTAGTGTTTCCTACACTACAGTACTCATGATAGTGCCTAGGGTAGATGAAGACTCACCCGAAGATGAAGCTGTAACAGCCACAACCAATGGTGCTTCCTTGGAGATAGCCACTGCATTGACTGCACCACCTTGGCCTGTTATTACCACCTCTGAGTTTCTCTGAATAGTTGACATGGAAGGCCCATCTCCTCTGACTGAGAGGTGAAAAGTCAGCAGTTCAATTCCTGAGTACTGCATGACAGAATGAGGTCCCATCTTTGTCCCAGCTCCTGCCAACCTAGCAGTTTGAAAGCAAGAAGTTGCAAGTAAATAAATAGGGACTACTTCGGTGGGAAGGCAACAGCATTCCGTGCGCTCCGGTATCTAGTCATGCCTGCCACATTACCACGGAAATGTCTGCAGAAGCAGACAGCGTTGGCTCTTCAGCTTTGAAACAGAGATGAGCACTGAACTCTAGAATAGGATATGACTGGCATACAAAGGACATTCTCTTCAGTAACTATATAATCTAATTTAAAGTACAGAGTTGATACAAGCAAACTATTTTTAAGAACACTGATTTAAAAGTAAAGTCCATCCATTTCAGTGGAATTGTCTTTGGAGCATGCTTGCAATCATGGGTGGGTTTTTTTTTTATCATCCACAAAACCAGCTGACAATATATGCAAAGAGGTTAGGCCAGTGTTTCCCAACCTTTGGTTTTTGGATTTCAATTCCCAGAAGCTTAAGTCAATTCTCCAAAGCACTGATCAGCCAATGTACTGGCTTAGGCTTCTGGGGATTTAAGTCCCCCTGTGGAGCGTGTGCCACACATTGGGAGCCACTGGGTTAGACCATAAGACTGCTACAGAACAATCCCACAATATGTGTGCAAAAAGCATGCTGTTTTTTAACAAAAGTAAAGCCACCATTAATATTCTCATTGTCGTCATTATATTGCTGTTAGTATGAACTGACGACTCAACATCTACCAAATGCATCATAACTGGCTTTGTGGCTTTTGAAAGGCAAAATATTAACAAAGAGGAACAATCACAGGAACAATATGTTCTTTCCAACACAGTTGTCTTAAGGGGTGTTATTGTGGATAATTACTGCCACTTTTTATTTATTTATTTATTTATTTATTTATTTTACATTTAAGTAGGAAAATTAGAGCTGGTAACATTACATAAAAAAAACTGCCAGTTACATTTATAGATCCAACTCCCTTCTCAGTTGTTTAAACAAAATCCAAGGAAGTAGTCCGTCTGCAGCAGTAAAAATAACAAGACATCCTGAGACAGCTTTAAAACTAATAACTTTTATTTTTCATGACTTTATTAGGTTGAAAATGCATCTAGAAATTCCACACTATCTCTCTCAGCTTACATAAAAAGAGGTTATTTTTGTTTGATTTTATATCACTTTATATATAATAACCAATTTATCCATTCAGGGTTAGTTTACTCCCCCATGTTGTATAGCAAAACAATATTTCTAACATATTTATAATCCAAAACAGATCCTTCTGCTGTCATCTAGAAAAGAAACTATGTGGTAAGTAGAAATAGTTGCTTTAACACCTTAGAAAGTAATTGATTTGTGTATCTAGCCTTACCGCTGCCGGGATGTAGATAATAGCCAGCTGTTAGAAAGTTTACGACTACTGTTTTTAGTACAGTTGTCATTTTCTGTATCTCATCTTAGTCTGTTCCACCTCTGTATCCATAACTGGTGCACATATAAGCAGCAGCCTCAACACTGTTATATTGATGGATTAATCATGCAAGAGAATTGTTATTTCAAGGGGGTAGTTAATGTGCCCATTTCCCCCCTGCAAGTTATGAAGTGGTTGAAATTATATAAAACATGTATTAGAACAGTAGAATTCATTTGCTATCACATTTAGAAGTTCTCCACTGGCTGGAGAAAAACAAGTGGCTAAGATGCTAACTGGAAGGCAGCAGGTCAGCAGTTCAATACCCGAATACTGCAGGACAGAGTGAGCTCCCATCTCTGTCTCAGCTCCTGCCAACCTAGCAGTTTGAAAGCAAGAAATTGCAAGTAGATAAATAGGGACCACTTTGTTGGGAAGGTAAACAGTGTTCCATGTGCTCCAGTGTCTAGTCATGCCTGCCACATGACCGTGGAAATGTCTGCAAATGCAGACAGCACTGCCTCTTCGCTTATGAAACAGAGATGAGCACTGAACCCTAGAGTCAGATAACGACTGGCTTTCAAGCAAGGTTGACCTTTACCTTTACAGATTAAGGGAAGTCACAAGAATGAGCTGAGAAAGTCTTGGCAGAAGAACACAAAGAAGATAAAGCAGCAATGTCCCATCTAGCTTCATGACCACTGAGTAGGTTGACACTTGGAAAATCTTCTGATGGGTGGAAAAGACTCTAACTGAATATGAAGGGGTGTAGATCTAGGTTTAGCTCATTGACTATACCCTTGGTTGTCATCAGCGGCTACTCATATCCGAGCATATATTTTCCCCAGAAGTCATTTTCTCAGTTGACGGATGTGTCTCTGGTGACTCAATAAATTGATCCTGGCATGAAACATGTGACCACACATTACACTGAATAGATGGTGGAGGGTGTAGTTGAGTTTAACAAAGCTTTCATGTTTGTCACTTGACTTCATGTTTGCAGCATTCTCTTTCAAAGTGATCAGAAGCACCAGAGATGGTTTGGCACCAAAGTGGGTGATCTTTGGCCGCTGCCTCCCAAGTTTGTGGGTTTATACCTGACACCTTCATGGTTTGTTTCAGTTGATCCTTTAAACACTTCAAAGGAGCTCCACGAATTCTTGTACTGAAGCTAAGTTTGTTGTTCAGTCGCACAGTCGATTTCGACCCTCTGCAACCCCATGGACCACCGTCCGCCAGGCACCTCTGTCCTCCACCATCCTCCTCAACTCACTCAGCTTTGTGCCCATTGTGTCTACAACACCATCTAGCCATCTCATCTTTGGCTGCCCCCTTTTTCTTTTGCCCTCGACCTTTCCCAGCATCAAGGCTTTCTCAAGTGAATCTTCTCTTCTCATTTGATGTCCAAAGTACTTTAGCTTCATCTTTACTATTTGACCTTCTAAGGAGCAGTCAGGGTTGATTTCTTCTAAGATTGACCTATAGTCAAACCTCGCATAAAGAGCGCCTCGCTTAAAGAGTAACGTACTTAAAGATCAGAATTATCTCTGAATGTTCGCTTCGTTTAACAAATAAAACCAACCAAAAACTCACTTAACAAATAAATCGGGGTTCACAATCCCCCCCCACACACAATAGGTCACTTACAATGGTGTTTCGCTTAAAGAGCAAACTCGCTTAAAGAGCAATTCTGTGGAACGCATTATGCTCTTTAAGCGCGGTACAACTGTATTTGTTCTCCTTACTGTCCAGGGTACTCTCAAACCTCTTCTCCAACACCACATCTCAAAGGCATCTATTCTTCCGCACTCATCTTTCCTAATGGTCCAGCTCTCACAACCATACATTGCCACAGGGAATACCATTGCTTTGACTATACGAATCTTTGTTTGCAATGTGATGTCTCTGCTTTTCACTATGCTCCCCAGGTTTCTCATCGCTTGCCTCCCAAGAATCAGTCGCCTTTTTATTTCATGCCTGCAATCCCCATCTGCAGTGAGCTTTGATCCAAAGAAAGTAAAATCTGTCACTGCTTCTACTTCTTCCCCATCTATTTTCCAGGGACTGATAGGGCCTGTTGCCATTATCTTGGTTTTCTTGATGTTGAGTCTCAAGCCAGCTTTTTCACTCTCTTCTTTCAACCTAATCAGGAGCTTCTTTAGGTCCTCCTCACTTTCTGCCATTAGGGTGGTATCATCTGCATATCTCAAATTGTTCATGCTTCTCCCAGCAAATTTGATCCCAAATTGTGATTCCTCCATCCCTGCATTGCGCATTATGTGCTCTGTGTATAAGTTGAATAAGCAAGGTGACAAAATGCAGCCTTGTCTTACTCCTTTTCTTATTCCAAACCACTCCGTCATTCCGTATTCTGTCCTAACTGTTGCTTCTTGATTCATGTACAGATTTCTCAAGAGGCATATAAGGTGTTCTGGTATTCCCATTTCCTTAATTACTTGCCCATAAAGAATTTGATGAGGATGCCTGGAACCATTATATTTATTTATTTTACTAATAGATCGCCTATCTAGGAGGTTTTCCTACTCTGGGCAGCTAACAACAAGAAACTCACATATTAAAAACACATTTTAAAACATACAAAAACCCTATTGGCAACAGAGAGAGACAGAATAATATACCCAACACTCAGCCATTGGCAAAACATTCTCAAAGGCTTCTTTAAAAAGAAACTATTTCAACTGCTTTTTAATCATAGGCAGGGATGGGACCTGGCATAGTTCACCACAAAGTTGGTGTTGCCACCGAGAAGGCTCTTCTCCGAGTCACAGCCCTCCTTGCCAGTCTGGGGGTCAGCACTTGGAGCTGTGCTGCTTGAGAGGAATGAGAGGAAGAAACTCCCCCAGGTAGGTTATACCAATGGAATGTTGGTATATTATGTGAAGTGTCAGAGCTGTGTTCCTTGGGACCTCCAGGCAAAACAGAAACATTTCTAGAAATCATTTTATGACCAAGTCACTTTTCCAGCTTTTATAACACAACAGAATTTAGTATTGGAATGAAATTTAGCCCATTGTGTCCAGCTTCAGAATTCATTTGATGAAACAAGCATCCCTATGTTTCTACAAGCTGACCACAAGAGGGTCTCTGAGCATGTTTTATTGAATCATTATCTTTCCCATCCTATCCTGTAATGTAAGAAGGCCATATGATGAATCAGTGATGGTGAGCAGACTGTGGGCAGACATGTGTCCTTCTTACAAGCACTAGATTAAGGCTGTGCAAAGATCTAATTTCATGTGAATCATTCCCACCAGCATGGATTAAAATGTACATCAGGAGTTGATTTCTCAGCAGCAAAAGCATTTCTCAGGGATGAGGTAGTTATTCATTTCCTACTGAGCCATAAAACTAATTGGACTGAATGAAAAGCTGGATGGATATTATTCAAAAACTTGAAGTTGTTACTTTTAAAGTATCTGATGGGCTAGTAGCTGGAGACACCCACTAGTAACTTATTTATTTAAGTTTTTGCAGTGTTTCAGAAATCCTACTCTAAAGAGAGTGACCTAGATCTGACATAAAGTCATGAGCAAGGAGGAGAAGGGATCATTTCTTTTTCTCTTAAATAAAAAACAATTCCCTGTCATATTTGGACTTAGTAAACTTCAGTTTGTTCTATCAACGTACAGTTCTAACCAACTACAACTAGAACAAACTACAGTTCCTTGACTTCAAACAAAACAAGGATTTCCAGGCAAAAACACTTGGATCTATTTGTTTTGTGCATGTGAAGGGCAAAAAAGGAGATGAGATGAATGCCCCTTTGGCTCATACAGTTCCTTCCAATAACTAAAAACCATAATCTTTCATTAAAGGTGAGGGTATTCATTTGGAAACGTTGCCAGTTATAGCCAGTGTCATGAATGGATTTAGCTGTAAACCTATGAGAAATCAGTGTGTTGCCTTTGAGATAAAGGGAAGCGTAATATAAAAAATACACTTTGAGACCAAATTTTCAGGCATACATTCTGGTGTAATGACAAGTAAAGTTGCTAGGATTGGTAGGATGCTATAATCACTGAAAGCAGATCAATGTAGCAAGGCAGTACAACGTATTTGTATTAGAGACAGACCTCACCATATGTGATGCACACACTATCAAATATAGACATGTTATTTCACCACTGATGTACTATCAAGATCAGGGATTTTTTAGTTATTATATTATGCTTTTACTGTCTTTTCTTTCTCTGGGTTTTTAACTCTTACTAATCCAGCCCCAAAATTCTGTTATGTTGTTTTGATTGATGCATTAATTCTGATTTTACCTGGAATTTGAAGACAGACTGTGAAGATTTATGTCAGATCTTCTTCCGTGTGTGGGCCAGATGTGAAACTGCCAAAATGAAGCCACCTTTGGGTGAGTTCATTCTGCAGTTCCTTTCGCCTGACCTAGTGTGAGAAGTGGAGTATGCAGAAAAAGCCTCCTTGAAGGTTGTGGTATTTTTGAACCACAATCGGGCATACCCTGGTAACAGCAACCTTGTGTTGTTGGCTAATCTTTCTCACACTAGTTAGGTATGTCATATAAAACTTTCTCACCATAAACAACTTGCTAGCAACAGGTCTCTGGGGTCTTATTGTGACAGAGACTAAAACAGCTGCCCTCCTACCACCACAATGTTCAGCCACCTTGGATACAGATGTGGCAGAAGAAGCCCACATTCTTCATAGGTCTGGCAGTAAAGTTTGTGTGTAACATACAGCACAGCAAGTTATGCCCATTCCTCTTATCAGTGTATACATTCTGTGAATTAGTACAAGTTACTGTGGGGATAATAGGGAGAAGGAATACTTAAAAGTAATGCACCTCACTTGTTATTAATTTCTGTTCATCAACTTTTTTTAAAAAAAAGTATCTCCATAGTTTTCAGCTGAGGTGCAAGGCCCATGCGATCTCATTTCTTGCTTTTGTCTTCCCTATGAACATTAGAGGGTGTCTTAATACCAACCAGCTGCTTTGAAACAAGCCAGCTGTGCTATTGAGCCCAATGGATTCTTATTACTATGACAAGGATTTGCCATATGGTCTGCCTCTTGATTAGGCACACCACAAAAATCTGCTTCAGAATGACGTCTACAAAACAAGATGATAATAATAAAACTGCCTGTGTGTTCTTTTCACATCACGCGGGTACTTTTCTCCTCCTCTGTCATTCATATATCATCAAGTAGGGCTTCCCCTCAATCGAGCAGTTTCCTCATCATATAATTCTTCTTCTTGATATACTTGCAGTCAGCATCCATAATTGTCAGCAGGTCTTCATCTTCCAACCACTCTATAGCACTAGGGAATTAATTGTCTCAGGCAGTTCTCTTGAATGACTTAACATCAGAAGAACAGGTGGATCAGACACATACTGTTAAATGCTACCTGGAAAGGGGCTTAAAGGTACCTGTAAAATTCATTCAGCCATCACTCTAAGGTGGCAAGACAGTAAATCTGGAAATAAATCCCTTTTCGATGCCCATTTCTTATTATAATCTTTTGCTGATTTGGCAGAACTGTACTACAATACAGTATAATCCTTGCTATGCCTGTTTCTTCCCTCAAAGTATCAGACGTAGAGCTCTGTGCAAACCGTAAAATGAGCACAAAACTCATTTGTCTTACCATGACTATAACAGAAATCAAAAACAGGAGCTTTTTCTTACTACAGTTAGGGTCACACAGAACATATTAGACCAGGAGTTCTCAACCTTTTAAAGTCAGGGACTGGGCCATGTTCCCTCAGACAGGTTTGGGGGCTGGACAGCCATTTTGCCCTTCCTCCACCACATGGCACTTCCTGGTGTTGTGGAGGGAGGGGGGGAGCACATGAAATGGTGCTACTGGCTGCAGCTGGCCCATGAGCCGCAGGTTGAGAATCCCTGTATTAGACTTATCTTAAAGTGTTATTATTGTGGCAAGATGTGAAGTAAATCCAAACCACCCTAGGATGTCGAGTTGCCATGAGGAAGATCCTGCAATATTGGCAATAGTCGTCTGTTCTCCTGTGAAGTGATAAAAATGTCGAGGTCAACTGCCCAGTGAAGATTTGGGGCAACCACCATCTGAGTGCTACATGAGTTCTAAAAGTTTCTAGTTTGTAAAACTGGCTTAAGAATCTTCATAGTTATAAAATCATAAAATTGTATATATATTTAAAGAGATTTTGAATATCATCCATTTGAACCCCTGCTCAATGAAGACTCAGCAATGCATGATGTCTCTATAGCATCTCAGAGAGGGCCATCTGATGATGAGTCAACATTTTCCAAAAAGAAGAACCTAGTAAAACTCACCTTTTTGGCTCTTCCCAAGGCAGTCTATTCCATTGCCAAAAGCTATGCCATTTGGGAAGTTTCTCCCAATATTTCCACATAATCTTCCATATAACAGAGTCCATATAATTTCTCCCATTTGTTCTATTCCAGCCCTCTGAGTGGAGAAGAACTCTACTATATCTCCTCCATAACAAAATTTCAGCTATTTGGACTATGATATCCTGTCTGACCAAGTCTTCTCTTTCCCCAGGCTAATCATATCCAGCCTTCAAACCATATTTTAGCACAGGTTACAAAACAGAATAGTTAGGAGCATTCAGAATCAGTTTGCACAAAGACCTGTAGCCCTAGCACTGTGCAAGAAAGGAATGGAGCAGCTTTTTAAAGGGGCAGGATGGAGCTCTCTAAGTCCAAAGTGTGGGCATCATAATTTGGTTCAAACCCAACTACACCAAAAGTGATCCAAATAACATGTCTGTGTGGACAGTATCCAAAGTCTCAATCTTCCTGCTCAAGGTAGTATACCATGCAATAGTTAAAACACTTGTAAACCATTTTTTAAAAAAATAGAGCTTAAACAAAGAGCAGTATCATACATGACAATATGTAACCTATGAGTTATAACCAAGGAAAATTTCTTCAGAGGTAAATGTAATCCCTCTGAGAAAGAGTTCCATAGGCAGGGCCACCAAGAAAAGAGATGGAGTTTTACCTGTGTTCCAACCAGTCTAAGTTCATTTGCTGGAAGCACATAGAATAGGGCACTAGATTACCAATGTTACGTGTGGATAAATTCATATGGGAGCAAGCAGTCCTTGTGATATTCTAGCCCCTTGCCATTTAGGACTTTATAGGTGAGAAATGCCACCTTAACATGAGTCCAGAAGCTCACTGACAACCAAGGCAACTGTCAGGAAACTTCTGTCATAAGATTTGTTTAATAGTTTCCTCCATATGACACACCAGACAAAATCCATTATCTCTACTCTTTAGCATGTCCTGGTCAATAAGAAAAAAGAAATAGCATGTGAAGAAAGTTCTCATGGAGAGTCAAAGAAATATGGGAGAAACAGTAGCAGTTCCGTCCAATCTTCCCTTCCTTTTGAAATGCATTTTTTCTTTTTAAAATCTTGTGTTGTGAACAATAATGTTTTAGAAAATTAATACATCTGATTGTATTAGAGTGTACTTAAAGTCACATTATCGTGCTCTTAATAAAGTCACAAATGAAACATAAATAGCACTAACATTGGTTGTGAAAAATACAGGACTGCCAGCTCTTTACATTGTGAATTTACCTCAAAGCACTCATAAAATACAATCTTGTTGACATTTGAGAAAAAAGCAGGTTTCCTGTTTGAACTTTGACAGGTATCGGAAGATGTGAGTAATGTTAAATCTTGGGTTTGGTTTAAAGGCACTCTGTGGTCATGGGTTTCTCACATTTGTTGTGTGCCAAACAGTTTTGAATTGTTTGCAGAAGTGTGTGTGTACATGTTTGAAAGGGAGAAAGAAAAGAAATTCTCAGAGATTCTTATCACGAAGAGACGGAATCCGTTATGAAATATATGCATTTCTGAATAGGTTACTGGAGATCAAAACAGTTCATATGACATGTCTCATTTGCTGTAAAATGTGGTAGATTTTTCCGATACCCCTGACCAAATGTTATACATGAAAGCCCAGTTGCTTTTCAGTATATAAAACAGTCCATTTTGTTTCTGTTCTCACCAAGTTCAGCAGGATAATGAATCTTTACTGGAACCAAGTATTTATGTGTGGGTGGTGGTGGTGGTGGTGTCTTTTTTAAGTAGCATTTAATTTTTTTCAGACTCAAACATTGACAACAAAAACATCTGGGATGTTCCTTGTGAAATTTAAATAATTTACCATATAAATTATATAAATGTACCATATAATTACCATATAGATTATATAAATGTAGATTGTACATACACGTACAGATTATAGATCTAGATCATGATTGGGTCTGGACTTCAAATTGTTTGGTTCGTATCAAGATTTGAAATACAAGCTTTTGCTTTTCCTTTTCCTTCACATTCTGAGCTCTTTGTTTGACTCTCTACAACAGAAGTTCTCAACCTTTTAAATCCAGAGGCCGGGTCATGCTCCCTCAGACAGCTTCGGGGGCCAAATGGCCATTTTGCCCTTCCTCTACCACATGGCATTTCCTGGTGTGGGGGAGGTGGTGGTGGGCCACATGAAATGGTGCTGTGGGCCGCAGGTTAAGAATCCCTGCTCTACAAGTATGTTCCTTCTCCCTCTCTTTCTTTGACACTTTCTCAGAGGACCTGTCTCTGTCAGCAGCTGTTATCAGGACTATTATTTGTGCTCTGCTTCCATGTTCAAGAATCCCATTTTTGACCATTTCCACAAACACAGAATGATCACTGCTGTTTAAAAGGAAAGCAATAGAAATGTTAAGTGCTATTTATTCAGTGTAACATGTATTTGACTGGCATTGCCCATCCAGAATTACTGGTACATCAAGAAGTGCTAGCAAATAATGAATAAAATAAGGTAATTAAGCACAAACCCCATCCACTTCATGGACACTAACCTTTATGATGGATAAAATGGAGGAAAAGTTTCTACACACCTTTCAAGTAAATACTAAATCAGAGGATGATAGACTAAACGTATGGAGAGCAAAAACAGCACACTTTACCAAATGGATGGATGCCCAAAAGTGTCCCCTACTAGAACAAGGTTGGCTTGACTATCTGGAAGTCACTTTAAGTGAAGAAAAAAAAAAGAATATCAAATAATAAAATGGGGCTACTTGGATACAGCACAAATTTTCTGATAATTTGGAGAAATTCAATCAATGCAGCATTTATGTGCATGTAGTTTAAGTCCTACTACATGTACAAAAAGATATCTAGTAAACATCTGAATTAATGCTTTTGAAGTAGTCCACTTCTGGTCAAAAATACTCCAACCAATTTAACATTTTAATTTGTTTAAATGTTATCTACATCTTATATGTGTCCATAATTCGAAATTGTGCAATGCTCTGATATGAATAAAGAAAGAACAAGTAGTTTAGCTTATCTTTAGTTTCTATTACCAAATTAAATTTAGCCTTAGTATAAATACCTAAATTTAGTATCATTCACCCTTGTTCCACTTGTCTTTCCTCAATTATGCTCCTTTTTGTCACAGTTCAGGAAGTACTTGCAATCAAGATTGGTGGATCTTTGCTGTGTTCATCCTTGACTTGCAATATATAATAACAAATGTGTGCCATCAAGTCAATTCTGACTTATGGTTACTCTTTTCAGGGCTTTCTAGATACAAAATATACAGAAGTGGCTTACCATTCCCTTCTTCTGGGAGTGCCCTGGACTGTAGTTTGTTCAAGGCGAAACAGGCTGGCTTTTCTCCTTGGAAGCATTGTGGGGAATGGAACTTCCAACCAGTGGCGTAGGAAGGGGGGTGAGGGGGCAGGTCGCCCCAGCCGGTGCATTTTGGGCTATGGGTATTATTGAACTACAATTCCCAGAAGCCCTAGCAGGAGCGGGAGCCAGCATCCACCAGGGGGTGGCAAATTTGGCTTATGCGCGGGTGGCTGAAATCAATGCTACACTACTGCTTCCAACCTCTAGGTCTGCAGCCACATATGTAAACCACTGATCTATCCAGCAACATATAATGTCAAATAGGTAAGTGAACAGTTTTGAGACAGTCAGAAGTTGTCTTAACCAGGAGATATAACAACTGGTATGAAGAAGGTGGATATTAGTCATGATAGCTTAAAGTTGAGCTGACATATTAAGAGGCAATGCTATCTTTAATGGCAGAATGCTGATTCCAAATAAGATGGACAAGTTGACTCCACTGAGACAGTCTAGTGAGCTTCCCAAAAGTCCGCCCACAGTGTCCTGATGGGAAAGGGGGGCTAAATATATAAACTGTGTAAACTGAGCTAGTTCACTGCTTCTCTTCTTGGAAGCTTAGAATACTTAGAATGATATAGGTATAGCACATTTTCTCTCAAGCAAATAAGAATTTTTCAGAATTGCATCTGTGAGCAACTGGATTTGCAAGTGAAGCCTATGTTATCTTTCTTATGACCAATCATAAAATAAAGCAGTCTAACTTGCAAAAGAAGGAGATAAATGAAGATTTCATTGCCTTCTCTATTTTGACTGATAACTATAGAAATAATTGTGTTTCACAACTTTAGTTTTTTTATATTTTGTTGGTTGAAATTACAACTTGACTAAATAGCATAGCATAATCTGTACCAACAGCTTGTTAACCAGATTTCCTTGCATGTCAGAAGGATCCATGCCTTCTTAGTATCTGCTCCTGTCTACATATGTCGTCTCCTCATCTACTACAACTCCTATCCAAGAATGCATTTTCCCCGAAGCAGGAAAAATGTCATTGCCGTGAATTAGCTTAAGGTGGATCCCAGTTTGCCATGGAAGTACCCTGTACATATGATCAATGAAGATCAAACAAAATACCCCCCCCCCCCATGGAGCCTTGATACAAGTGAGCTAATTTTAAATTATTAATCACAGCAAATTCAGATATAATTACAATGATTTATATAGAAATACTGTATAATATATCTCAGTGTAGTGGGGAAGGCTATGTCTGCCTGCTCAACCTGTTGTCCTAGGGCACAGTATTGATGGGCCACTTAAAGAAGCTTCTTAATGGATCTTGAGCCCAAATCTGAGCACTGAGGACTATGGCCTGAAGCAGAAAACATTGCCACCAAGAGGACTCACCCACTGCCTATACTTTTAAAACCCTGCAAAATCTACAGAACATGGCACCAAACTTACTTTATGTCAGCAAAGGTTGAAGGTTACACCTGACGGTGCAGTGGTTAATCTGCTGTACTGCAGCCAAAACTATGCTCACAATCTGAGTTCAATCATGACAGGGATCAAGGTTGACTCAGCCTTTCAACCTTCTGCAATTGGTAAAATGAGTACCTAGAATGTTGGGAGCAAAATGCTAATTATCTTGTGAACCACCCAGAGAGTGGCACTAAACACTATATAAGCATAAGACTGGAGTTCCCAAACTTTTCATGCCGTGGACCGGCCATATAGTTGAGCAGGGTTCCTCCCAATGTAAAATGTGTCCACAGCTATTGTAAACACATTTACAACAGCCACGGGTGCATTTACAACAGCTTTTATGCATGTGTGGGCATGTTTTACTTCTGCTTCTGGCAGCATTTATGCATGTGTGGGCACATTTTACTTCCGCTTCCAGGAGTGGCAAGGGTAACATGAGCCTGATTATTTAGTGCCACAGCCCGGGGCCAACCTGTGGTCCATAGTTTGGCTACTCCGGTATAAGAGGTACCATATATACAGTCAAACCTCGCATAAAGAGTGTTTCGCTTAAAGAGTAACTCACTTAAAGAGCAGCATTTTCTCTGAATGTTCGCTTCGCTTAACAAATAAAACCAACCAAAAACTCGCTTAACAAATAAATCGGGGTTCGCAATCCCCCCCACAACTGGTCACAATGGTGTTTCGCTTAAAGAGCAATCCCGTGGAACGCGTTATGCTTTTTAATCGAGGCACCACTGTAAATGTAATTGCTATTGCTACCAACACGTTAAATATCACAACGTTATTATTATAAGTTGTTGCAGTCCAGGCAGTGCAGCATCTTCATCCCTGGTGTTCTTTTGTGGAGCTAGCAAGAATTGAGAAGCCTCAAAATGCTTGCTCTTTAAAAGTGTCACTGTAATCTTTACGACTCCATTAATAATGTCTCAATAAACCTCCAGTGCTTCTTTGCACCATCAAGTTCCCCAGACTCCTGGTCATCAACATAACCTAAATATCATTCTACACAATCAATCTTAAGCCCTGTTTCCAGTTTTGTTTTCACAACTATGGTGGTTATACAAAAAAAACAAAAAACATTCTTCTCCATTTAAATAGCTCATTAAAATGTGCTGTTCCTTTGATGCTGGAGTTGTTGATGTGCAACTGGATTTCACATTCAAAGAAGAACATGCAGCTTTGCTGTGACATCCATATTGATCCCCTTCCCTTTGTTGGAAGTACTATCTCCCCTCCCCCAACCGATTAAAAAAAAGCCAGGTGTATTCTCTCTTTGCAGAATCTGAATATTAATGGATTGTCAGTTTAGCATATGAAGGCCTGGTTTACTCTCATCCACATTGATGTGTGTTGTCGTGTGTGTCACTGAAGCACTGTTGTTAAGACTTCACAGTATGCAACAGTTAGACTATAGGGAAAAGACAACTTTATTTCTTCTCATTTTAGCAAGCTTCATTTTTCAAGTACCGTTTCAGAGAAAGGGCTAATGAAGTACCAGTTCAGAACAATCAAACAAAAAGAAAACTCTGAACTTCTCTTTAGGGTGCTGTTATATGCTGCCAGGATTTTTCCAAATTATGGGAATTCTATGGATTAATTACCTCCAAGAGGTCCTATCACTAACAGTCCTGCTAGTGTCTTACCTAGTAAAGTATGTGGTTTCCTATCCATCTCATGTCAAGCTCATTCTTCTCCTACTGCCTTTAACTTTTCCCACCATTTTCTCCAGTGATATGAATCACCTTTACAGCATTTGTTGCAGCATTATTTTCTTCTTATGATAAATCCAATGTACAATAGCTTTAAAATTATTTTTTGTTCCCAAATATAATCATGTTTGCCTCAGGCTCTATTTGATATAACAATAGTTGTGTGCCATCAAGTCAATTCTAACTTATGGTGACCATTCCCTTCATCTGGGGGCACCCTAGTTATGTACAGGTTGCCCAAGGACTCATAGGCTGGCTCTTTCTCCCTGGAGGCACAGTGGGGACTCAGATTTCAAGCTTCTGGTTCTGCAGCCAGATGCCTAACTCCAGCCAGCATTTGATGTATAACCCATTTATTTCTGGCAGTGCATGGTATCCATAACAGTCTTCTACACACACACACACCCTTGAAATGAATACATTCCTTAGAATGTGATTCTATGTGCATGTGAAAATGATGCCACTGTGTTCTGTTAAGCTTATCGTCATGTACAATTAGGAGCAAGCAGCCCAACCAACGTCAGAAGGATCTAAATCTCCTATGGATGTGCAGCAATCCAGAAGTCATTGGATAACAATTTCCATCATCCCTCACTATTGGCAAATATAGAAAAAGACTGCAGAGTGTGAAAGCTGCAGTTCATTGAAATATCCAGGGCAACACAATTCTACATTTCTGTTGCTATGAAGATGCATTGAACTAGAAAAACTTAACTTCTCTTGTATGAATATACATATTCATTTATACCATAGTGCATATGCACATTCATTTATATCACAGGTCACAGTATTAAGCGCATGATTTAAGGCAGGGGTTGACAACCTTTTTAAGTTGGGTACCAGATCACGCTCCCTCAGACACTTGAGGGGCCAGACTGGTGGTCTCTCTCCTCCCCCCCCCCCCGTTTATGACTGCCATAAATGAGTCTCTGGCCGATTCCGGCAACGGTGGCAGCTGGAGTGAAGGCAGGTGCAAGATTATTTGGTGCCATGGGCCAGATCTAGCCCATGGGCTGTAGGTTGAGAACCACTGATCTAGGGAGTAAATCCTGCAGGGCTCAGTGAGATCTTGTTTTTGAGCAAATACACTGAGGGTAGAACTGCATGCAACTGGCAGTGTTGTGGGAAGGATTTTCTATGCACTGCAACTTAAGTTTTAAAAGTTGCATCAGATGAATTAAATTGTTTTGCCTGTAATTCACCATCTGTATCACCTGCATAAAACTGATGCCCATTTCCATCACATTTTCGGCAGGGTGGGGGTACCGAAATAAGTAAGGTTAGGAAAAGTCTTGTTAACAGCTTTTATGTAATTGGATTAGTGAAGAAAAGACAGGAGGTGTAAATTTCAAACAACCACAAATACCCAAATGCACTAATTTGTAGTCACTTGAAACATTCATAAGTCAAATGAAAGCCATCTGAACTTTCTAGACATGACACTTCTTCCCCTGTGATTTAAATGCAGATTTATGAGAGATGAGTTTTTGTGATAATGGGTTCTTTCTTTTCTGTCAGTAATTGTGAGGCAGGGGTGACACAGATCGATAGATAGATATGTCAGGATTGAATCAAGGAAGGGGAGAGTTAAATATTTCCTCATTATGCAGTTTGCTCCCCATTCCACGATACCAGGATGAGCATAGAGTATGTTGCATAGAGGTAGGGGTGATGGAAGTACTGTTTTCAGTTCACATGGGCATGAAACTCACCAGGTGAACCAGTCAGGCTCTCAGCCTGACCCCACTGCACAGAGAAGATGCTATGAGTATAAAGAGGGGAGGAAGGGACTGCAGTGACTCAGTGGTTAAGAAGCTTGTCTTATTAGCTAGAAGGTCGGCAGGTTGGCAGTTCAAGACCGCGAGTATTTAACGTTGGAATGAGCTCCCATCTCTGTCCCAGCTCCTGCCAACCTAGCAGATCAAAAACAAGAAATTGCAAGTAGATAAATAGGGAACAGTTTGGTGGGAAAATATCTTGAGAACATGAGAGGAGCAGAGTTCCTCCAGCCAAAATCTTTTCAACCCAGAAAACATCTTTGTGTGCTTCTGACACAATTTTAAAAAGAAAAAAGAGGAGAGGAGGAAATCCACAGACTCTTCCCTGAGCTCAACAGAAGAAAAAGTAGGCTTTAAATGTAATGACCAGAAATAAAAATAAATTTTTAAAATTCCAAACGAATCCCAGATACTGTACTTTAAATTTTACACATCAGAAGATGCATAGGGTGGTGTTGATATAGAGCACACTGTTGCATACACAGAATCGCATTCAGGACTCAGCCTCCCATCTTTGATCTGGCGCCATATGCTTGAGTTTCATCCTATTCAACAGAATAAATAGGTTATATGGAATTTGTTCAGTAAATTTCAAAAGCCTGTAGGAGGTACAAATCATCTTAATGGCTCTATATTTAGTTTTCTGTTAGCAAGCCTATAGTGGAATATAGATAGGGATCTTAAGTATAAACTGTACTTGTGGTGAATGGGTTTGTGTAGATTTGTAGCTAGATAAAGAGGCAATGGAAACATCTGCCATTTCTAACTTCAGTGTAAGGCAAGACTGTTTTGCACATTTGTTGTTTTGACAATGCTAGTAATTATCCTTCTCCTGGAGCAAGTGTTTTATATAATTTTTAAAACTATTAATATATCAGATTTCTGAGTAATTAAAATCAGTCACTTTTCATATTTGTATTCACTCATGATGAACTTGTACATGGTGGGATATATAACTGAAATCTGTTTTCTAAAAACAATATTTGTGTTTGGAAATTGTAATTTCTCTTTTCAGAAACTCCAGAAATTGACTCTATATTTTAATTGTCCAAAATCCAATCTCTTAAATTTGAATTCACTTAAACTGAGAATCTCCGGGTAGCTAGGTCCCATGAAAGAAGAGAAATATTTAAAAGAGAGTCTGGTTTACCTTTCTCTACAAACTGGAGATGCTGTGATTAAGGGCTAAAGATAATTGTTAGTCCGAACCTGGATAAATCCACTAAACCAATGGGACTTGCATGAGTTTTAAATGAATTAAATCTGCTTCATTCAATGGATCTGCTCTAATTGGGCCTAACAGTTGGATTCAGCCAATAATATTTCCCTATTTTTTTAATTCTAGAATAAGGTGAATATATTAATTTGAATGCTAACATATAACATTTTCAGTTTTCATTAGGCTACTTATATTTCACAAAATGTTGCGAACAAAAGAACCAATATTTAAAAAATCATCTCCAGAAGAGGAAGATTGCTAGCAGTCTGGAACTGGTATCAAAACAGAAAAAGGGACTAATGATTTCAGCCAACCAGTGCTCAGATGTAATATATTGTCCTTGTTCCCCACATATTTGCCTTATACTTAATTTAATTTAATAGATAGATTTATATACCATCCTAATCTGATGGACTCTGGGTTGTATACACAAGTTAAAACCAATATAAAACAATTAAAACCCCTTAAAAACATAGCAGCACAGTATTGCCCACCGCTATGCCATTACTATCTAAAAACAAATATAAAAATGGCATAACGTTAACATTAAAAATTAATTACAATCCCAGCCCCCAGCCAACCATATCTTCAGTTATTTCCTAAATGGTAGCAACTGGGCCTGGAGGCGTAGTTCTACCGGGATGAGGTTCCACAGGGGGCAGGAGGGGGAGGGGGGCAACGAAAGAATGCCCTTTTCCTTCTCCTGGAGAGGCGAGCCTCCCCAACAGATGGTACCTGAAGGGTGCCCTTTTGGTTTGCTCTCATGGGATGGGCCAATGTCCTACAGATTATGTGGTCCCTGAGGTATCCTGGTCTGCTACTTCACTTAAATGCAGATTTATGTTTTGTTGCCTAAGATTTTATTATAGTATATACAGTGCTCAGAGTAGCTCACTAATGGGCTGATTATAAATCAAATAAATAAATAAATAGGTGGAATCCTTTGGTTTATCTTGACTTTCATAGTTTATCGGCCAAACTGATTTTTTAATGCAAAAAAAAAAATCCATTAAATTTTATGTCTCAAAAAATAGATGGAACAACTGGATTTGGGAGGCCAGAGTTAATTAATCAGACTGGAACTATCGTATCATACACAATTATCTGTTGGTCAAGTGGATTCTGTTTCCTTTATACTTTTAAGAATCTGTTAGCATTTGGAATCATTCAGTCTGTAAGACATTGGAAATGCAACACTGCACTTTGTTTTCAGTAGTGAAATGTTCAGTGGTCATTGTGTTTTATTGCTTGTACTTAGTGGTTTACAAGTTGTTTTATCTTCTGTGAATTAACATAAATAGCATGCTATAAAAAGCTTGCTAAATATATACTGCAGCAAGGCTGTTGGGCCAGAGCAGAGAGAAGCCCTTGAGTTATATTCAGTACAGTACTTTAACTTTGGGCAATTCACTTTTGGACCAATGGTCCCAATGAGATATACCCTAAGTATGGCTTATTCTGCCATAGTGATGACCACAAAAGTAAATTAATGCAAAACATGCCAATTATCTTTACAAATATATTTATACATATGTTGCAGCAACTAAAATAATCAATATGTCCCTCCATAAGTAATAGAAATCTGATGCTGAGGGTCTACCACAAATTTTGTGTATGGGTTCATGAGCAAATACCTAGAGCAGTAATGGTGAACCTTTTAGAGACCGAGTATCCAAAGAGGCATGCTGGTGATATCACATGGTTGCATGGGTGTGTGCACATGTGCGGGTGTGCAGCTGCCGCCTCCTAGGAAGGGTAGGGGGGTCTCGTTGGTTCGCTCTGTCCCTGCCTCCCAGGTGGGATTTCAGCTTCCCTTCTTGCCTCCCCATTGGTGGAGGGAGAGGAATGGGTAGACACACGACACTGCCATTGGTGCCGGCAGGGTAGGGTGGCATGGGGCAGGCCTTGCTTGCAATGGTGCATGTGCTGACAAAAAGTATGCCATAGGTTCACCAACACTGACCTAGAGGTTCATTCACTGAACAAAGGTTCTTGCGCAGATGAGAAAGAAGGGAGATTGTGCCCTCCTGTCCCACTTGACGTCCACATGAGGTAAGGAGTGAGGTAGACCTCCATGCCAATAGGTACACGTGTGTGCAAAATATCATTCATACATCTTATTAGCTCAGAACATCTTGAGGATGAACCAGAAGACCGTCATACTTTCGCAATCCTAACTTATGTTCTGCTTCCCAATTTCAATTTCTTTCCCACCACTGTTCTCCCTTCTCCTTCAAACAGCCATTTGACAAACAGAACTGGACCCACAAGAAAGTTGAATAAGAGATTTACTGGACCATTCTCCACCAACATTTGGGTATCATATTTTCCCCTGTATTGTACACACAACCTTTAACATTTGCTATTACCCCCGTTTCAGAATTTTCAACAAGAGACATCCTGGTTTTGTCCATGTTGTAGACAAACAGATTGGATTGATTACCAAATGAGGCTTGCTTAGGCACTGCCAACACAAGAGTTGGTTTTTCAAATGAATTTCACAGGGGTGGGGGTGGGGCAAGCAAAAGGCTGAATAATCCCTTTAATTACATGTTTAAGGCCCTGAATGGAAGAAATTAGGGGATATGAAGGAACAAATGTATACTAATTATTCCTTGTTTCACAGCAAGTATATTCCTATGGTAACCGCTGTGGTCTTAGAAGAAATTAAATAACTTTGTAAATCAGATCATCAGCAAAGGTACCCATTTGAGCCACAAACCAGTACTGCTTTCGATGATGAAGGAGAAAAGTATCCATAGCCCCAGCTGTTGGGCATTAAGGCCTTGAAATGACATTTTCATTAGAAGCCACAAGGGAGAGACTTTCCTATTTGTTATGGGAGAAGGGTGTGGGTTTGAACAAAAAGTCTTGTTATATGAGTTTAATACACAGCATGCCTTTTAGTGTAGCAAGGGATATTTAAAAACAACTTATAAACCCAGTGTCCCATACTGCCCTTCCCCAGAGCTGACATTGTCTGAGGGACAAAATATGACAGATCTCCACTCCCTCCGAGTGCAAAGGAGATTATTTGAAAGTATCTGAGTAGTTTTAGTCAGTGGTGGGCTCAAAAAAAATTACTACCACACTGTGGGCATGGTGTGGTGGGCGTGACCAGGGGGAAAGCCCTGTGTTGCACCTGAATCAGGACTACTTTATTTCAAAACTTGGATGGGTGGGCCCAGACAGAATTTCTGCTACCAGTTCTGGCAAACTGGTGTGGACCTGCTGATGCCCACCACTGGTTTTAATGGACATTTGCTTTGCATATAAAGGACGGATGCACAACATTACATTTTGTCTTAAGCTGCTCTCAATATTTCCAGATATACAACAAATGAAGGTGGGAATCTCCTCTCTTTAAAAAAAATTACCCTCTCCATGGTCTGCAGTGTTATTTTACAGCAAAAAATTTTTTTTTAAAAAAACTGTTAGTTATTTCAGATTTCATCACCAACTGAGATTATGCTTCCCAACTCGAATGGAATAAGCTCAATGCTAGTCACTAGTCAGATTCAGAAAGCATTTCCATATTCACAGGTCCTAGCAATCAACCACAATGGATTTACAGTCTGGGTTTATGGAAGGAAAACCCTCTCATGCCCCAGTATCAACCCCTTCACTCTTTGCCAATTGAGACACAGGAAGATTTGCTGAGTTGTAATGAGTTCCCTGCTGTCCATCTACAAATATTTGAAGTCCATCACGTTTCCTTTTTTTAAAATCACTTTCTTAGGATATATAAAATATAAAGCTGGACTTTGAAGTTATCTACAAAAAATACTCCAAAAAGGAACTAGTTCCGAGCTCTCTCAAGTAATCTCCATTGTTGTCACAATTTTAAAAACAAGTTTAAAAAGCAACTTTTTCTTCCCATATCTCAAAAGTTGCTATAATATATCGTTTAAATGAGAAACCTAGGCAGCATAATAAAAAGTAGAGACATCACCTTGCCAACAAAAGTCTGCATAGTCAAAGCAATGGTAAGGTATGGCTTTGAGAGCTGGACCATAAAGAAGGCTGAGCGCAGAAGAATAGATGCCTTTGAACTGTGGTGCGGGAGAATACTCTTGAGAGTCCTCTGGACTGCAAGGAGATCAAATCAGTCAGTCCTGAAGGAAAGCAACCCTGACTGCTCATTGGAAGGACAAATACTGAAGCTCAAGTACTTTGGCCAATAAATGAGAAGAGAAGACTCGCTTGAGAAGGCCTTGATGCTAGGAAAGATCAGAAGCAAAAAGAGAAGGGGCAGCAGAAGATGAGGTGGCTAGATGGCATCATTGATGCAGTGGGCGTAGATCTGTATGGGCTGCGGAGAATGGCAGAGGACAGAGGAGCCTGGTGTGAGGTAGATCAAGCTTCTTTCTTTATTCACATCAGAGCATATTTTATGGGCATATACGATCTATAGGTAACATTCAAAACAAATTATAATGTTAAAATGATTCAACTATTTTTGACCAGAAGTGGTCTACTTTAACTAATGATGGGATCAGATGATGAAGGTTGGATGGACGAGATAAGCTTGGTCGAGGGAAAACTCTCCTAAAGCTGTCTTGTTTTATCCGCCATAATTGTCGGCCCTGATTATCCTCTGAGAACCAGTGCAGGCTAGTTTCATACAAGAACCATTGTACTGCTTATCATAGTTACTAGCTAATATAGCTACAATGTTTGAATGCCTGTGGGAATGCTTTCTAGTTCAGCCTACTGATCACGCATGTTACACGAGGCAAACATGATTTTATTAACCAATGATTTATGAGACTGATTATGAAACTACCAATCACATAGCTGTAATATTCTATATGATAATGAGGTATCCTATTCTGTATGAAATAAATACGGGTATTAAAATGATGGCAGGGAACAAAGAGAAAAAGAGAAGATATCTGCATATCAAGAATTAAGCTAGCATACATATGATCATTCAATAAAGGAAGTTCTGCCGGCTCAGAAACTTCGCTTGGTGTATTTTCTTATGGATTTATTTTCAACACTACTTCAATAGCAGCTATTTACTAGATCTTCTTTTGTCCACGTGGTGGAGCATAAATTGAATGCACATTGAGATTAGATTTCTCCACTGTCACAAAAAAACTTTGTTGTGTATCCAAGTAGCCCAATTTAACTTGATTAATCTTTGCTTTTCCCACTTCACTTCAAAGTCTATTAAGTGACTTCCAGCTGGTTCAGTCAGAATCTTGTCCTAGTGGGAGACACTTTTCAGTATTCTTCCATTCAGCATGGTGAGGTGTTTTGTTTTTGTTTGTTTTTTGCTCTCCATAGGTTTAGCGTAGCTTCTTCTGGCTTCATATTTAAAGCTTGAGAAGTGTGCAGAAAATGTTTCCTCAATTTTAGGTGTCATCTATGGGATTGGTGCCAATGAAGTAGATGGCTTTGGTAGTTCATAGCCTTATTTTATTTCTTATTTGCTAGCAACTGTCAACACTAGCAAATCACAAGGGGCAATGCCAGCCAAATAATAAACTTATTCACTGGGAGTAGATTTCAGGCAGTCAATCATAATCCTAAATGATTCATTAGGAGCTACGTCTACTTCTTTGACATGTGCCAATTTATGCCATACTATTCTAGCATATAGGTTCTGCAGTCACCCAAAGTTTTTCATGATTGAGGACAAAACCTGGATCGCCCAAAACCTAATGCCTAACTACTAGCACCAAATTGGATTTTTCAATAACAGTAGAATTATTACCCCAAGGACATCTGTCCGTCCCACCAGAGAGGACTGGAGAGGCTCTCTGGTTGTGTCATCAGCCAGAGAGGCGCGCCTCTCTGGCACTAGAAGGAAGGCCTTCTCTGTGTCCACCCCGGCCCTATGGAACCTCCTTCCAATAGAATTATACATGCAGACAGAGCTGCTGTCCTTTAGGAAAGAAGTGAAAACTTGGCTGGCAAGTAAGTCTGGGGGATGGATGGAACAATATCCCCAGCCGGTTGGATGATATGACACACAGACACAGACACACACACACACACACACACATACACACACACCGGTGCCTCTTAGCTGCAACTCCTAGTTTTAATCTTTTAAGCTTGTTTTTAATCTTTAATCTTTTAATTAGTTTTAAATTGTTTTATTGTTATTAATGACATGTTGTAAATCGTCCTGTGTCACTTCGGGAAGGAGGGCAATAAACAAGCATAAATAAATAAACAAATAAATAAATAAATAAATATCAATTTTGGTGGATAAATCCATCAACTCTATTACCAATCAGTGGTAATGATGCCTGCATAGACAAACTAAAAGTCTGACCTTCTACAAGGTAGTTTTCAACCTTGGAATGTCATTACATACTATCCTGTCATAAAATCATTATATCCTGTATAACTGATGGCTCTTTTCCATTCAGCTACATTCACCATGAAGGAATGTTTTCCCTGCTATAAAGAGAGTTAAATGAAAGTTCATGGTAAAACATATCTATGAATGTTAACTGTGTCACAATGCTTTTGGGTTTTATTTCTCTTTTTGTTGGTGCTGCAACACACTAACTCACCAGCCTCCCTAAGAAGCACTGATATCTTAGAGATATGTGGAATGTCTGTGGTATCTTCATAACATTAAAATCTTTGCTGCGGTGAAATATTAAGAAGAGAAAAAGGACTATATGAATCAGGGACCATTCCCCCACACCATTCCTCACATGAAGCAAACATACATTTTTTTTTTCCAATGCAAGAGCAGTAACATTATTTCAAATGCAAATTTACTCATGACCAATATGAAGCTTGGATCCATAATTTACTTAACTTTCCTGTGTAAAAATAATGGTCCACCAATTACATCAAAGTTTGCAAGAGCTTCTTGTGCTCACTTGCTTGTCCATTCTAGAGCTACCCACAAGGGGGTGCAGAATGCCCAGTACAGTATCTCTCTACAAGACAGCTCTCCTGACTCACATGTTGTGTTCCTGATTCAGCTCTTCCTGCTGGGAGTGAAAGAATTTTTAATTCTCATGCTCTCATGCGGGAAGCCTCTGGAGCCCTCCAAAACACAAGCATAAATGTTCAGTTCTACATGTCCTGTTGTTTCACCTCTCTTATTGTTATTGCTCTGTCACACGATGACCAAAAGACAGGGATTGTAATACAGGAAAATTTACAGTTAGATAAACACGTTTGTCTTGAAGTTGTTATAAAATGCTCCTCTTTCTTTCCTTTTATACCATGAATGTTGTCCTTTTTAACGTGTACAATACATGCATTAAAACATCTCAGCATGCATGGTATCAATCAGGAAAGCATCTGGAACAAAAAGCCAGAACAATGATGATGACGACAACGACAATGGCAACGATGATGTGTCATCAAGTTCTTCAGACTTATGGTGAACTGCTCAACATTTTCTAGTTATAAAATACTCAAGAGTTCTTTCTTCCGATGGTGGTGTTGAACTGGGCAGTTTCCCCCAAGCCAGCAGCGTAGGAAGTGGGACAAGGGGAGCGGCTCGCCCTGGGTGGCACATTTTGGGCTTTGGGTATTCTTGGACTACAATTCCCAGAAGCTCTAGCGGGAGCAGGAACCAGCATCCACCATGGGGCAGCAAATTTAGCTTATGGCTCAGGTGGCTAAAATCAATGCTACACTACTGCCCCAAGTCACACCTGATGTAGGGCACATATTTGCACACATTCCTGGCAATTTCACTTGGACCCTACTCTGGGAGACACAATGGGAACTTTGATAAGTTGAAACAAGAAGTGAAAGAAAAACTAGAGGGACATTAAAGATTGGGCTCGCATTGTGTAAACTGTAAAGGATAGCAGTATGTCAAATGAAAATATTACCAAAAATAAACTTTTTGCTCTGGATGCTACCGATAAAATGAACAGAAAGATAATTAAATCAATGTCAAAATATAATAAATATTTTTGTAATGGAGATGAAAGACCAAAAATAAGTAAAATAAAATTATGTTGTGCCTCAGGAAGGCATATTAGATATTCCAAAGCAGGACCGTAGCCAGGGCGTAGCCAGGCTGGACATTGCTCACGTTGAGTTAACAGTTTGCCCACCCTCAAACCCCCGGCTGCCTCACATCTAAAATCCTGGCTACGGTCCTGTTCCAAACATATATATTAAAAATACATAGCCAACCAAATGAGAAATTATCCCACTATGATAACAAGAAAAAAAGTTTAGTTATGTCTCACTAAATAGAATTTCATGAAATGGGAGATTGATACAAGCACTTTTAAAAAAAAAAACAAGAAGGGAAAATAATTTTAAAAGCCATAAAAACCTATTATGTAGTAATACTCTTCAAATTTGGTGTAAATGTCCATTTAAAAATTAGTCCAGAAATATTACCATTGATTCAAATTATAGATGTAGAGAAATTTCCACATAACTTTAAAGGATTATTAATTTAATTTAATTTAATTTTTAAACTTGTATGCCGCACCAACTCACAAAAGCGACTCTGGCCGGCTTACAGAGATACAAGATACAGTTACAAATTACACATGATCAAATAACATAATACTATGGATCAAAAATCATCACAATTTAATAAGAGAGCTAAGGTAAGAGAAAACTGAGATAATAAGAGCGTTCTTTCTTTATTCATGTCAGAGGCACCACAAGCCTATAATAACATACAAAGCTAAATTTAACATATCTAAAACAAAAGGGAATTAAAAGGGTTAGGTGATACCCACCCAATATCGGGTCACATTAACAGTATTTCTTCTTGCCAACATAAGATCCTCCTCAGTGCACATTGAGCTAAGAGCTAAGGTAATAAGATTGAAGGATTGGTTAAGAAAGTATCTCATAGAGATCACATCAGGGAAATATTTGAGAAAGATAAGGTGTCTTGGTATAAAATATAATACAGCTAGAAAATGGACTAGAGCTTGGATGACACAATATGGGAATTGTAGACAATTAACAAAAATTGACAAATTGATAGTACCAATGAAATGAAATAAATAAAACAGCAAAAGGAGTACAGATAGTAAGTAAAATATATAAAGTAAAATATATAGAACTTGAGGGAGAACAACAGGGCCTAAGAATATGTCGGGAGATATATTTAAGAGGTAGTATTAAAAAAGAGGAAGGGGCCAAGATATGGAAACAAAGAATTATGATGAATATGTTTGTTAGAATTAAAGAGAATTGTTACAAAACAATTTGGAAATGGTATTTGACGCCAGTAAGGTTAAGTTAGCATGAGTTAAAATATTCAAAAAATTGTTGGAGACATAAGCAAGAAATTGAAATGTATCTTCATTTATGGTGGGAGTGTAAGACAATGAAAAAAAGATGAGGAAAGGTTTTCGCAAAGGTCGATGAAGTATTGTCTATTAATTTAGAATTGTGACCTAGAATAGCATTAATATCTAGTTTTGGAAGTGTAGACTTAGAATGGCAAAAAATGACTTGAACTCAGATTGATGAACACCTGTTTTGTTTACTTTCCACCCCTAAAAGGGAAAAAGGACTCAGCCTAGTGAGATACTGAACATGAAATTTTAAGGCATATCAGAAAACAAAACAAAACAAAATAAACAAAATAAAATAAAAAACACAGTGCTCCCATCCTTAAGTATCTTGGGTATTAGTCCATAGAGTGTCCTTGAAATTCACAGATAATGACAATTAGTAAAATATTTCTTTGATAAATAGGTGAAAATGATGACATTGAATTTCTTTCTGAAATCACTTAGCATGAAAATAATTTAAAAATTAGAGCATCGCAACTACTATGGATTATTACATGAATCAAGGCAAACTGCTGCAAACTATCAAAGTGGTGTCTTTGTTACAAGGTGTGTGCCAGATTGCATAAATAGGTACACACTTACCAACAGGATTCCAGTTTTTATGGAATATTTTAAAAAGAGAGATGAAGTTTCAAACATTGGTCCCTTCCTTGATTTTCCAACTCAAGTGTGCCTCACTTAAAGGACTGAGTGGTAGACCCAGGAGATGCCGAGGAAGGGTGGTTGAGAAGTGCAGAGAATTGGGTGGAGAAATGGGGAAAGGATGCAGGTCAAGATGGTGGCTTCCGTGAAACATTATTGTTTGCTCAAGAGTGTCACAACATCCCATCATAAAAATTATTTTAGGTGTGGACTTGGGAAGTGTTAATTTCCACAGATTACTATTAACAGCAGTTAAAATGGAAGGGAAACAGCATACAGTACATCTTTTCTCTTGCCAGTATGAGCCCTAATATCATCATTTTTAGTACAGTATGTTTATTTTAATTTAAAGCCAACATGAGGGGGATTGTGAGGGGACATCATTCTCTCATTTATTAACCACTCCTTTCAAATAATGTTGTGTTTATGTTATGGCCAGAGCTTAGAAATAATTTCATTGTAAGGTTACATCTCTCAAAATGTGCCAATCAGCATAACTAGGCAGGTGGACAGCATAGTTTGCAGGTGGACCCTGCCACCCAGCTGACCCCCAGGTCCCTCCCTTTGGGGCTGGTGAGAAGAAATGTCACAGCACTTGCGGGCGGGCAGACACCGCTGCTCAGCTGACTCCTGGGCCCCTCTGTGCTGGTTGGGAGGAGAAAATGCGGACGGTGCCCTCCACCATCACCAGACTCCTCTCGGCCGGGCCAGCCTGGAAGGGAGAGGACAGCTGCGCAGCTAGGCAGGGCTCGAAAACAACACCGCTGCCCACCACTATCACTGGACTCTTCCCTTTGGCTGACTTGGCCTGTAGGGTAATGGACAGAGTGGCTCGGGCTGAGTTTGTAATGTATTTCTGAATTTTGTTGTTGAAATGTTTTGGTAATTGCTTTATAATTGTAATTGTGACATTGTAATTGTGATATTTTGTAACTGTGATAGTGTAATTGTATTTATTGTAACTGTGATATTTTGCTTTTCGTTAGGCACCCAGAGTCGCATTGCATACAAGTCGAATAATTGAGTTGAACTTGGAGCCCTGCTGGTTGCAAGGTTTTTGGAGTTATCATTCAAAAAAGTAACTTTTCAAAGGTCTGGTCATAGCTGCTGAGTCCTGAGCAATGGAACTACTTTTTGCAGCCTGCACCAATTTCTATGTTGTACACAACACACTACATGATACAGGCTGCCTCCATGTGTGGGGCTTAGAGCATGGTAGTGCATGAAGCAAATTGCTTGTGAAGCCTGGAATTCCTGTCTGGATGCCATGGCCTCAGGGAACACTTGTTCTGTTAACATGAGGATAATTAAAGTGGTTCCTTGTCACCATGTTTGTTGCCAATCCAGATGACAGGTAGTTTCAACATTCAAATGAGTAATGTATCACTCATGTTACCTGGGACAACTGCATTTCTGTTGGCAAAACTGTGATGATGCCATTTGCTTCATTTTACCTGTACTACTGGTGTGATTTAATAATTATAGTCTGATTTTGCTAATGTTTTCAAGTACATAAACTCAAATAATTTAATAATGTTTCTGCGATTGCCAGCCTACTCCTACCCGATCAACTGCAGAAAGTTTACCGCTTATTTTAATCCCATCAGCTCTATAGCATGTTCATTACAGCAATGAATAAGTCATACTACGCAGGTCCATAGACTTTTCCCCTCAGTATTCATGGATTGTTTCACTCCAGCTGGCTGAAAAACTCAAAATATTTATCTTTCAATGGCTGGATTCAGAACTTCCTCTTCTCATTTTTATCATCTGGCACAGACTAATTTTGGTCCTAAGTGCTCTGGATCCAATGATATATTTCTAATGGATCCACCCACCCACCCCAAATACTCTGGCTGCTCCCCATGTCTCCTAAATATGTAGTAAAAGCCTAGGAAACCATTTTAAGTGTGTGATTTGTTTTTGTCTGGTTGTCTGTCTGTCTGTCTGTCTGTCTTTTTGGTCGGTCGGTCACTCGCTTGCTCAGCCCATCCATTCCAAATAGGACTGCAAGTAGATAACCCATTGATGGTAAGAATTATGCAAGGCAAACAGCACTTCTTCTTCCATGCCAGACATGAACCTGCCAAAATAAAGGCACCTTTTGGTGAGTTCATTCTATAGTTTCTTTCGCTTGACCTACTGTGAGAAAGATTAGCTGGCAACACAAGGTTGCCATTACAAGGGTACACCCCATTGTGGTTCAAAAAGACCACAATCTTCAAGGAGGCTCTTTCTATGTACCCTACAGACAGTGCTGATAAAGAGCAAGATCCTGCCACTATATCTGCCTTTTACAAATTCAAGTATTGGACATTTTTATCATGACGTGGTTGTACATTTGGCAAAGAAGGCCATTTTTGAATACTAGTACAGTAAAACCTCACATAAAGAGTGCCTCGCTTAGAGATTAACTTGCTTAAAGAGAAGGATTTTATCTGAATTGTCGTCTCACTTAACAACTAAAACCAACCAAAAATGGGAACTGTGACATGTTTGTGATTCTTTGTTAGCCGCCCAGAGTCACACTGGAAGTGGGGTAGCATACAAGTTTAACAATAAAAAAAACTTGCTTAACAACTTAATCAGGGTTCGCAATCCCACCCCCAACAGAAGTCACAACTGTTGACTTACAATGCTGTTTCACTTAAAGAGCAAACTCACTTAAAGAACAATCCCGTGGAACACATTCTGCTCTTTAAGCAAGGTACCACTGTATTCATGAAATATTATTGCAGGTGTTGTGGAGGAGTTGACAAGCATACTATTGATGACAGAGCTCAGAGGACTCCTAAGTGAACAAGAGGTGCTCTGAAATTAGGCTTGTTGGAGCATGCCTGGAAAGAGCATCAGAATTTCCTTTCGGCAGAAGCCAGATTGCTGCAGTAGGTGAAAAAGCTTCTCCAAAACTTATTTTGTATACCATAAACTTATGAATCACCAATATTGGTACAATGCCACCATGGTTATGAACTATACTTCATGGGTCCAAATATTTGCAATTCAGTTTAAGACATGCTGCTTTTTTGTTGTTGTTCAGTCGCACAGTCGATTCCGACCCTTTGGACCCCATGGATCTCTGTCCACCAGGCACTTCTGTCCTCCACCATCCTCGTCAACTCGCTCAGCTCTGTGCCCATTATGTCTACAATACCATCTAGCCATCTCATTTGGGCCACCCCCTTCTTCTTTTGCCCTCCATCCTTCCCAGCATGAAGGATTTCTCAAGCGAATCCTCTCTTCTCATTTGATGTCCAAAGTACTTTAGCTTCATCTTTACTATTTGACCTTCTGAGGAGCAGTCAGGGTTGATTTCTTCTAAGATTGATCAATTTGTTCTCCTTGCTGTCCAGGGGACTCTCAAAACTGTCCTCCAACACCACATTTCAAAGGCATCTATTCTTCTGCACTCAGCTTTCCTTGTGGTCCAGCTCTCACAACCATACATTGCCACAGGGAATACCATTGCTTTCACTATATGAATTTTTGTTTGCAACGTGATGTCTCTACTTTTCACTATGTTCCCCAGGTTTCTCATTGCTTGCCTCCCAAGAATCAGTCGCCTTTTTATTTCATGGCTGAAATCACCATCTGCAGTGAGCTTTGATCCTAAGAAAGTAAAATCTGTCACTGCTTCTACTTCTTCCCCATCTATTTTCCAGGGACTGATAGGGCCTGTTGCCATTATCTTGGTTTTCTTTATATTGAGTCTCAAGCCAGCTTTTGCACTTTCTTCTTTCAACCTAATCAGGAGCTTTTTAAAGTCCTCCTCACTTTCTGCCATTAGGGTGGTATCATCTGCATATCTCAAATTGTTGATGTTTCTCCCAGCAATTTTGATCCCAAATTCTGATTCTTCCATCCCTGCATTGCGCATTATGTGTTCTTGTATAAGTTGAATAAGCAGGGTGACAAAATGCAGCCTTGTCTTACTCCTTTTCCTATTCCAAACCACTCTGTCCTTCCGTATGCTGTCCTAAATGTTGCCTCTTGATTCATGTACAGATTTCTCATGACATATATAAGGTGCTCTGGTATTCCCATCTCTTTAATTACTTGCCACATTTTGTTGTGGTCCACACAGTCAAAAGCCTTAGTGTAATCAATGAAACAGAAGTAGACTTGTTTCTGATATTCCTTTGTTTTTTCTATGATCCAACGTATGTTGGCAATGTGGTCTCTAGTCCCCCTGCCTCTTCTGAACCCCGCCTGCACTTCTGGTAATTCTCTCTCCACGTGCTGCTGCAGTCTATCCTGTATTATCTTGAGCATCACCTTGCTAGCGTGTGGGATGAGCGCAATTGTTCAATAATTTGAACCTTCTTTGGCATTACCCTTTTTGGGGATTGGAACGTATACTGATCTTTTCCTACCTGTACTCTTATACTATGGGGGACAATGGGCTACAACTGAATCCTGGCAAGACTGAGGGGCTGTGGGTCAGGGGTCCTGCACTATCTCAAGAGCTACCATCTTTGGTTCTGGATGGGGCAGTTTTGCCCCAAACAGACCCGGTGCATAATCTGGGAGTCCTTCTGGACTCACGACTCCTGCTCAAAGAGCAGGTGGCAGTCGTGGCTAGGAGGACTTTTGCACAACTCCATGTTGTGCGCCAGTTACGCCCGCTCCTAGATCAGGACTCCTTGCTCATGATCACACACATGTTGGTCACCTCCAGACTCGATTATTATAATGCGCTCTACATGGGGCTGCCCTTGGCGACCATTTGGAGGCTTCAACTAATCCAGAATGCGGCTGTTCAGGTTTTGATGGGGTGCGGGCGTTATGCTCATGCTTCACCACTTCTCTGAGAGCTGCATTGGCTCCCAGTATGCCTCCGGGTCCAATTCAAGGTGCTGTTTATCACCTTTAAAGCCCTACATGGTAATGGGCCAGGATGCTTAAGAGACCATGTCAACCTGAGAACATCTGTCCGTCCCACCAGAGTGGACCGGAAAGGCTCTCTGGTCGTACCATCAGCTAGAGAGGTTCATCTCTCTAGCACGAGAAGGAGGGCCTTTTCTGTGTCCGCTCCAGCCCTATGGAACTTCCTGCCAAGTGAGTTGCATCTCCATCAGAGTTGCTGCCCTTCAGGAAGGGGGTGAAGACCTGGCTGGCAGGGCATGTGTGGGGTGCAGGCCAGACTGTCAGCTCAGCTGGCTGGCTCCTTTCAATACCCCATCCCTCTCCCTGTTGTTTTTTAACTGTTTTTTAACTTTTAACTTCTTAATCTTTTAACTTTAATTTTAATTCTTATTATAATTAATGTGCTTTTAATTGTTTTAAATTGTAAGCCGCCCTGAGTCCTTGGATAAGGGTGGGGTATAAATGTAATAAAATAAATAAATAGATAGATATCCCATTGGCATCAGTAAGCCAACTGAAAAAGAAGGATATAATGGTACTGGCAACATCATTTTGAACAAAAAAACTTGGACATATTTATAACTTTGCATACTGAATACTAAAAATAATTAATTACATGCCATTAAGTTGATTCTAACTCATGGTGCAATGGATGAGCTTCACCCTTGGGAAACTTCCATCATGATCAAGGTGTCTCCCCTGCCAGGTAACCAGTAGACACAGAAAGGCAAACTGACCTAGCCAGGGCCCAAATCTTTCTGGCTCCAGAGTCTTGGAGGCACACTGTTGCCCCCCAGCCTGGTGCCTGCTCCAACTTGAGACACCAAGTCATCAGAAAGCATTTACATTAGCCTGCTGTCAGGCCCTCCCTTCTGAGGTTCTGAAGGGAAAGTTCCAAAGAACACCAATAACAGAGAGACAATGCTCCTGTTGTTGTTGTTGTTGTTGTTGCTGCTGCTGCTGCTGCTGCTGCTGCTGCTGTTGTTTTTATGTGGCCCACTCAACAATGCAAATATGTTGATACCTGTACTGGAGAAATCAAAACCACAGAACATGTTCTATGCATCTGCCCTTTTTATAGAGACATCCAGAACAAGTCCATATCTCCATTGCTCTGCAAGAATCTTGGACAGTGAAACAGCACATACACCCACTGGCTGCTATTTGAGGAAAGCCCCACCTTCACCTACAATTCTGCCAAGTTCTGTACCGCAGCGTGCAAGATCAGAAGAACAATCCTGGCAGTTCCTTCAGCTAAATAGACTACTAGTGCTACATCATAGGCTCAGTAGTAGATGTAACATTATTAATCTTAAGTACAAATTTTACTACTCATTAACTCTGAGCAGAAGAAAGAAAGAAAGAAAGAAAGAAAGAAAGAAAGAAAGAAAGAAAGAAAGAAAGAAAGAAAGAAAGAAAGAAAGAAAGAAAGAAATTTAGTCCAAGTTGATTCAGGTGACAATATTTTTCTTCATCACTTCTACCAGTTTTCAGAATGCAAATAGGAAAACTTCAGGGCATACTTGATATAAGCAATGATATAAGCAATGATATCCACATATATATAACTAAGTTCTTCATCATTAACATTTTAAAAAGGTGTGTGTGTGTGTGTGTGTGTGTGTGTGTGTGTGTGTGTGTGTGTGTACATGCCTTTTTAAAATGTTAATGATAGCCTAATAGCAGTCCTTGCAACACTGTAGTTTCAGAATGAAGAACTGAGTTTGCATTACATGACTTTACCAATACTTTCCCATCCTATTCATGAGATGTAAAACTCTTAGTTGCCCATTAATCACTGACCCTGACTTCTCCAAACCAGTGAAAGGCCCTGTTCCTCAACAACCCTCAATAAAGAATTTCAGTAGTTTTCACCAAAAATAAAATCCCAAATATTGGAAAAATGACATCAGTATGTAAATTTTCAGCACTTTCTAACTTACTGTAGCTCTGGAAATGTTCATTGAATCAGTCTGGCATTTCTAATGTTTCCAACTTGGTCAAGAAGATAATGGACACCTGATTTCAGGCTATTAACCAAACAGGTGTCATTTTTATAAGTACTGTAATAGAATTCTAAAGTTTATACTAGCAGAACAGGGTTTTGGGGATGACTCACCTTAACTAAAGGAGCACTCCCATGCTTCTTTAAGAAAGGAAAATTGGCAGATGTACTACAGTGAGTCACAATATGAGGCAATAAGCTATTTAATTTTTTTAAAAGCGGTAGATACTTTCTATAATAACTGGACTAAATGCTCTGCTTTGTAGATCACTCTCTCTAACCCTGAAACTTGCCTCCCCATCCAGTTGTCATCCTTTGTATATCTGGACTGGGCCACATGCAATCAGTGGAGGCAAATAAGAAGCTGTAAAATATATATTTTATTTTATTTCTATACTGCCCATCTAGTTTAAGAACTACTGTGGGCTCTTTAAACAATTAAAAGTATATAAACAGTATGAACAAACTAAATAAACAACTACATGTGGACAGTAATACAACAAATTAAGAAAACCCCTTGAGAAAAGTCTCCCCAAAGGCTTCTCTAAAAAGGAAAGTTTTTATTTGCTTCTTAAAGGGAAGGAAGGAAGAAACCTCACGGACTTTGCAAATAATGTTATTCCATAGTGAGGGGGCTACTGCCAAGAAGTTCCAGTTTCTTGATGATGGTTTGTGGACCTCTCTCAGGATAAGCACCTCAACCACAGAGTCAGTGGATCTAGTATGATATGCGATTGTATTAGGATAGTGGTGCTCCAACAAGTAGCAAGAACTATTGGACAAAGATAGTAGTCAGGGCTAAAGGCATGTGCTAACCACAAAATAGGCTTTCATTCTCAACTTGGTGCTTTAGAAAATAACCTATTTAAACTCAGACCAGTTTGGAGAATGTCCAGTTCGACACAGAGCTGTGACCCTCTACTGAAATCCATAAATCTGAAGTCCACTGATTGTCAATGGACTATTCACAAGAAACTGCTTCAGAATGCTGCTGGTGTTGTTTCTGCATGTCTATAGGTGCCATCAGAAATGTCTAGATTGAGTGTGTGTGTGTGTGTGTGTGTGTGTGCGCGCGCACACACACACACACACACACACACACACACACACACACACACACACACACACACACACACACACACACACACACACACACACACACACACAGAGCAGAGACATCATACACACACAGAGCAGAGACATCATACACGCGTCAAATAAATTCGATATACCGTAGGAGTGCCCTGCGGGTGGCACAGGCATTTCGAACAGTCTCGTACGATGCCATGTGTGTCATTGCCGATATGATGCCGATCCATCTGATAGCAGAGGAACGGGCAGAGATTTACTGGCAGAGGCGAGAAAACCAGGAGAAGGAACGACGCACAATTGCTATAGAAGCCAGGAAAGAGAGGATAACACAATGGCAGCAGATCTGGAATAAATCGACCAAGGGACGGTGGACTCATCGCCTTATCCCAGACATCAGTGCATGGTCGACAAGACAGCATGGAGAGGTGGATCACTACCTCACACAGCTGTTGACAGGGCATGGCTGCTTCAGAGCCTACCAACACCGCTTCAGGCTGGATGATGATCCAGCCCATGCACGAAGATGCAGGGCACGTGTTTTTTCACTGTCCACGCTTTGATACAGAACAGGAAATTCTACAGAGACATTTTCGACAACAGGTGTCTCCAGAAGATATCATCAGTGAGATGTTGAGTAGGGAAACTACCTGGGTCGCGGTGTCCAATTATGCAGCCGGGGTCATCTTGGAACTTAGACGTGTGGAGAGACTGCGAAGAGGGCAGTCGGAGACATAGAGGAGAAGGAGGGCAAGGAGCCAAATTGGAGGAGGGTTTTTAATAGCCATTTTGCCTCCCATGAAGTAACGCCTGATGGCGGTCCCATGGGATGGCAGGGCGTAATGGAAGGTGGTTTTAGTGGGTAAAAATCCCACACACTGTGAAGCCAGAGCAAGGGGTCACAGTGTCTTTTGAAGATTTCCACCTGCCCTTAAAAAAAGAAGAAAAAAAACACACACACACACACACAAAGTTCTCTGTGAGCCATTGTACTGAAAATGACACTCTACACTTCTTCTATGCCTAGGTGTGAAACTGTCAAAATGAAGCCACCTTTTGTTGAGTTCATTCTGCAGTTCCCTTTCCCTTACCTAATGTGAGAAAGGTTAGCCAGCAATACAAAGTTACTGCTACCAGGGTACACCCAACTGTGGTTCAAAAAGACCACAATCTTTGAGGAAGCTCTTTCTGTGTATAACACTGAAGTGAATCTAAGAAAGAACCCTTCAAAGTTTCAGAAGGACTGCAGCATTTTTTTTTTAATGACAAGAGGACTCCACACATTTTTAGAGGGAGTGACTCCCTCTCCCTCTCCTCTCTGCAGATTTCTGTTATCAATCTGTATGAAAACATCACATTTCCTAGAAAAGTCCCCCTAGAAAACACATACGGAGTTTAAGAAGAGGTACAGGTGCTAAGACAGCATCATGACTGAAAACCAGCTTAAAACTTTTTGAAGAGTGGAATGTGGGAATGTGGAGAGAACATCCAGCATGTGCTTCTGTCTTATTTATGTGACTGCCCTCCCCCCCCAGCTTCTAGTCTATCTGTCATGCTGTGCCTTATAGTTCCATTGCAATGTGGAAATGATGAAAATGGAATGTGTAGAACTACCTATTAGCTAGCAGCCAGGTGGTAGGCAGGTTGAAGAAGAAGTAAGAAACCAGTGCAACAAAGACAAGTGAGCCTCTTTCCATACAGAGGGAAATGAGCTCAACATTAACCTCAGTGATGAAATCAAGTTCTAAATATGATTTCCTTGACTAAAACCAAGTACGGACGGACGGACGGACGGACGGACACACACACATGGTATCTGATCGGGATACATTCTAAGACCTATTGCAAATGCCTGAAACCACACATAACAGCGAGCCCTATACAGTGGAACTTCAGTTAAGAAAAGCTCGGTTAACATAAAAATTGCATAACAAAAGGAAAACCATAGAAAATAGTGGCTCGGTTTATGGAATTTTTTCAGAACAGATTAATTGGTTTTCAATGCATTCCTATGGGAAACTGTGTTTCGGTTAATGTATTTTGGTTTTCAATGCATACCTATGGGAAATTTCATTCAATGCATTCCTATGGGAAATTTGGTTAAAGTAATTTTAACTGTAACAAACGTCCTGGAGAATGATTTAATTAGGGTAACCGAGGTTCCACATTGCAAAGAGTGGCTTCTAGTGGCCAGCTCTGGTAATCCGTCATAGAAATACATCTATAGTATGTATTTTGGGAGTTTAAAAATTGAATAGAAAATGAGGAATTAGAACAATTATGGCCTCTCCTTCAGAAACAAAGAATCTTCTTCTTCTTCTTCTACTACTACTACTACTACTACTACTACTACTACTACTACTACTACTACTACTACTACTACTACTACTACTACTACTACTACTACCACCACCATATCCGATTCTGAATATTGGCAATCATCATGGTGATCAGCAGGGCTGTAGCCAGAGGGGCTGGGGGGGGGAACCCTCCTGAGGTACCAGCCAACCCACCCCCACCCCGGGATGCCAATGTTATATATGTGAGTGTGACATAGTTGCCCCTCCTGAAAAATTTTTGCACCTCCTGGAAAAAAAATTCACATACCCCCAACCCCCCTCCCCCAATCTATAATCCTGGCTATGGCCCTGGTGATCAGCCATGAAGATCGTCCTGAGAGTATAATGCAGTGGCTTTCCATTTGCCTTCCACATCACAGCATGACACCCATTCCACTGATCCATTTCCATGAGTCATCCTTTTGGGATGCAAATACCTCCTCAGCACCAGGCCTGTGCTGATGAAGCTGCTGCCCTCCATCAAGATGGATTCAAGTGGGGTTTAATCCACTTGTGGACCATCACCCTTCCCTGTGGACTTCAGCACCTAAAGTCATTAGTCATCAAGGTTGTTAAGTTGGTTAACTGTCTCCTGACACTCAGTGTTGAGTCACTGGCAGTATGGTCTACTCTGTTACCATAGCAGGATAACCTAGCCAGTCTGGAATACTATGAATTAAATTAAAGCTCAAAAAAACACTCTCATGTTCTAGCAAAGAGATCTTTGAGCACAAGGACATTTTCAGTGCGAATGTGAGTAAGTGGAATGTGAAACTGGAAACAAATGCAGGATGTCCTTCCAAGGGAAAGGAATACATATGCACCCTTCAAATCACAGGGACCTCAAATCTGTTAGTGAAAACATCCCCTGAGCATGTTCATTCATGACAGCTCACAGTATGAAGGGCTAGTTTTGACCTCCAAAACCATAAACAACCTGGAGCAATATATCTTAGAAGTAGCCTCCACTTATCATAATTCCTACATACAGCTAATAGTTTCCTTTCTGCAGTGCTTTTCATGTACTAACCACAGGTTGGCTGAAAAGGTTTGTGACAGCTGTCTTGTGGTTTGAGAATTTCTCCTTCCTGATGCCCATCAAGATTCTGGACTCCTTCCAGAACTGATGTGAAGTGTTACTATCCACACCACAGTACAATGCAGATCTGTAGGAGGGAGGAATTGCCCTTTTTAGACTACAGCTCCTAAGTATAGCCACGTGACATGCTACTTGAGGGGTTCCGAGAGTTACCATCCAAAAATTTTAACACATATTTTGGTTATAGATTTGATCAAGACTGCCATCATTGTCTCCTCTTGAAGGGAGTTCTGACTCTCTTACAGCTACGTATCAAAAAATAAAGGAAGAGCTGTCTGCCATCTAGCAGCAGACTTTGTTGAGGGAAAGGGTAATTACCTTATTCTTGAATATAAAACTAGTGGTTCATTTTAGCAATCCTAAATGCACTGCATTCCCAGAGCAGTCCAGAGAAAGTCTAGGAACCACATGTCAAAATTGTACCTTCATTGGCCAAATTTCCAGTAGCTGGGGTGAGGCCCCTTGTTGCCTCTGAGTTATAACCAATTCTCATACCCCAAGGACTCGTCTGGCCAGGTTATCCAGCTATGGTAATAGAGTGGACCATACTGCCAGCGATTCAACACTGAGTGTCAGGTGGCAGTTAACAAACCTGACAACCTTGAGGATTAATGACCTTGGAAGTCGAAGTCCACAGGGAAGAGTGATGGTCTCCAAGTAGATTAAATCCCACTTGAATCCATCTTGATGGAGGGCAGCAGCTTCACCAATATTGACCTGGGGCTGATGAGGACTTTGTGTGCCAAAAGAGTTCAGGACTAGAAAGTGACTCTCAGAAATGGATCAGTGGTGCGGGTGTCATGCTGCGAAGTGGAAGGCAGATGAAAGTCACTGCATTATATTCTCAGGACAGTCTTCATGGTTGATCATCATGATGATCACCTATATTTGAATATGGAAGGAGGAGGAGGTAGTGGTGGTGGTGATACCCCAAGACTTGCTTTTAATTTTATAAAGCAGAGGTTCTCAATTTTTTCAAGTCAAGGGTTAGGTCACACTCACTCAGACAATTGAGGTGGCCAAATTGGTCCCCCCATTCCACCCCCCTGCTGTTTACGGCTGTTGTAAATGTGTTTTTGATGGCTGTAAATGAATCAGCGGCCAATTCTACCACTGCTGATGGCAACAGCTGGAGCAAGGATGGGGGCCAGATAACTTGGTGCCATGGATTGGATCCAGCCCATGGGCCTTAGATTGACAATCTCTGATGTAGAGGAAGTACTACAGCCGTGGCTTACATGGCCAAAGCCCTGGGGCTCTCTGACGTTTATCCTCTGACTTTCCCATGTCTCCTGGCTTACTTGCATGTCTTGTGGGGTATCTTGTACTTCCCCACTCAGATCACAGCTTGCCCCTACCTGTTGTAATGCAAAGGTATTTTGGAATTCCCTAGTTCTAAAAGGACAATTATGACCTAGTAGCTTTACAACAGGCCTGCTGGTGGTGAAGGAGATGCAATCATGATTTGTTGATATGGATCAACTTGAATGGCTGCATTTTTGGACTCTTCTTTAAGATGTAGCTATAGGAAATTTCAGGATGACTACAAACACCTTACAATTTACCACTACATTACTGCAAGCTTCAGAAGAACTGAGCTCCTGCATGTCTTCGATTTTCTACATATAATTTCTTACATGTGCACTTCATAATCTAAGGGGAGGTAATTATGTTGTATTCTGCATTAGTCGTGACTGAATGTTTCAGTGAAGAACACTTGAAAGGTGAAGAGACAAGAGCAATAAAAAAGGCCCAGAAGCACAAAAGTTCTCTCTGTGTGTTCTGAACTTATTTATTATTAGGCTAAATCAGCAGAGTACAAATACCCCGCCCTAAGAAGAACCCCTCCCCTAACAATCCATCAACAGAGGTAATGCATCAAAAAGAAATACATTGAGGGAAAGAATGAGAGATCTCCTGGGTTTGTCACAGGAGGTTAATGCTCCACATTCACCAGCAAAAAAAAAAAAATACTGTCCAGAAAATATCTCTGGGATTCCTAAATCTGCTCCCATGCCTATTTCCTCTGCAAGCTGTAATTTACTAAACCCATCTGCTACTTTTTGGAAATGTTGCATTTCAAGGGTCTGATATATATAGCAGAAGGTCAAAGAGTGAGGCAGCCTCTTTCATTTTAAAGGGACTTGAAAGAAAAGAAGATGAAAAGTTATATTTAGGGACGGACATGATTAACTAAGGAAATCATATTAGGGCATTCCAAGGAATGGAATGGAACAGTTTTCACCTCCTATTAAGCAGACAGTAGTTCAAGGAAAAAATATTTATACCAAAATATAAAAAGTGAAGGAATGCCTAGCTTCCAAAAGATATAAAGCTTTCAGTAAATAATTTATATTTCATTTTCCTTATCCTTAAAAATACCTCTACAAGGGAATGGCTGGCCAGGCATAATACACTTTCTTTTGACATTGAGCCTCACTTTATTTGTCCCTCAGTGTCGATACCAAAACTGTGATTGATTAGCTATTAATCTCTCTCTGACAATGGATTCTCCTCATCTTTTACTTTCCAGTTGTAATTCAGTTCCTTTTACCTTATATTTCATTTGTTGGTTAAATAATTAAGCAGCAACCTTGGCTAATTGGTGTTCCCAGTTAAGTCTCAGTGAACTTTATGGTCTGCACCAGCCTGGATTTGCCTTCGATTTCCATTGATAGTTTGATAAAGAGGAAAGCAGTTTTCATTTCTGTGAAATATTCTTCTATTGGTGAGAGCAATCAGTTGTTGCCTTTCTTGTTCAGTTCTTCTGCAGTCGTCAAAAGATCTGTTAAATTTAAACATTGCCTTAACTAATTAAAAGAATAATAGCAGTGAAAACTACAATATTTCCTAGAGATTAGAAGAATTACTTTTGGATAACAATACCCAGACTCTTTTGGAAGTTTTTTTTTAACAACTTTGCATTCTACCTGTATCTGGTGTGACTGGCTGGGCTGGGCTTGGCTGGGCTGGGCTAGCTATCTATCAGTCCAGCACTAACCAATTGTTCCTTTCAGACATTGAATTCAAAGAGAGCCCTACCTCTCTCTGTTCTGTATTCTTTCCCTCTCTTTATTGGTTGGTGTCTAGTTGTTTTGTTGTTGTTGAGTTGTATGCTTAATGGTTGCTGGCATTCATTTAGTAAAGAAAGCAGCATGCACACATCTGTAATTTCAAGTACATAACTATAAGTAAAGAAACCCTTTTTTCTCCTTCTACAAATGTCTCAGAGTGAGTTATTGACACATTGTATGCAAATTGATGAGAAAGAGGTGGACTTTTAGAGATTTGTAGATACTGTATTCTCCTCTGTAGGTTTCTGCACATCTACTGCACAGCTAAAGCAAATTTTGCCAGAAATTCAAGACTCTGCAACAGAATCCACCAATAATTATGAGTGTTGCCTGAAGAATTCTGGGCATCATCCAGAAAAGAATTTTTTCAAACTCTTCTGATGCCTCTTTTCCAGTGGTGGGCAGCAACAGGTTCACACCACCACCACCCCGGCAGAGGGGGGGGGGTGTAGCAAAATTGGTTGCCCTTTGAACAGGGGGGGTGGCGTAATTGGATGGCCATGCCCACCTCCCTGCCCTGCCCAGACTAACACAGCTACCATTTAAAAAATTTTATTCTGTGCAAGCACATCAGAGAGCAAACAAAACAAAAAGACAAAAATGTTGCGGCACCTTAAAGACTAACTGCTGTATTTTAATGTGAGCTTTTGTGGATCAAGTCCACTGGCACTGGCTCTTTGGCTATAAACAGAGATGAGCACTGAACCCTAGAGTTGGTAACGACTAGCTTTCGAGCAAGGACAACCTTTACCTAATAACAGAAGATCCCTGATTGGTATTCAAATTTGATGTCAGGTTTTGTCCCTGCAAGTGATTCAAGGTCTCCCTTGCTCAAAAGCCAGACAAATCTAGTCATATCCAGTCATATCTAGGGTGTAGTGCTCACCAAAGAGCCTGTGCTGCCTGTGTTTGCAGATGTACACATGGCCATATGGTAGGCATGACTAGATTGCCCATGATGTAGGCTCCACCCATGACATAGGCTCCACCCATCATGTAGGCTCTGCCCATCATGTAGGCTCCACCCACAACATAGGCTCCACCCACAGTGTGGTAGCAAACATTTTTGTTGCCCACCACTGCTCTTTTCATTCCACTTTGAGGCACATGAACCATTTTGTGTTTCACATAAAACCTAAAGACAGAATTTAAAACCAGCCATAAAAGAGGATACGGTGCTAACCAAGTCACCCAGAGCTTCCCACCTGTTGCCAGATTGCCAAGGGGTCTATGGTCTCAGCAACAATTGCACATTTCTGGTTCTGCAATGCCAGTCATAATGTTTGTTCCAAGGTAGAAGCTGGGTGGAATTAGAAGTGTGAGACTGATTCCTTGGGCATCATTCTAGCCACCTGTTTCCTGGCCAAGGCATTTCCCGAGCCTCCTCTTGCTTCACTGTATACTGGAAATAGCAATCTCAGCCTCCACCTGGTGCCTATTGCTGACTGATACAGATAATAGCCATAGCCAAGTAATCATTAGAAATAGAACTCTATAGTTCATGGTGGGATGTTTCTCTGACCACTACTCATAACAATGATGAGAGGAATGTTTCATAAATGCAACCAGTTCCTACCGTTGTTTTACCATTTCTGATAGTGACTCTTGAAAGGAGCCTCATACCCTCTCCGGTGTCATAAAAGAGCAGTAGATTGGTTGGTTAGTTGGTTGGTTGGTTGGTTGGTTGCTTACTTACCAAAAGGTGTCTTCATTTTGGCAGTTTCACGTCTGGCTTAGGCACAGAAGAAGAAGAAGTTAGTTACTTTGTCACTAGTACTGTATTGTATTTTTGCTATTTAAGGATTAAGAGATGGCTGCAAGGGGCTTGCTTCACGTATCAAAATAACATGGTTGGCTTAAGAGTAATATTCATATTGACTGTGTTGTTCCTATGTGGACAGGAGCATTTGCTGTTCTGCCCCAAGCAGCAAACTCCCTTGAGCCTGTAGGAGTGAGATTTGCCCACCACATATCACTGCTGAAAAACCATTGGTGGCCCTACTGCTATGGGTAAGAGGTGCTGATGTGCCCAAATTACTTCACTTGATGATTTTGGAAGATGACACCACTAAACCAGTTGCCATTACTAGAGTTTATGTGGGGTCCCCCCCCCCGTAAATTCATATAGGCTACAGTTGTTTGGTTCACCTTCGTCGTAAAACAAGCCTAACGAAACATTCACACTTGTACTAGGGCAACATTGTAAATTGCACAGCAGGGAGGGTGATGACAGATTCATTTAACAGTGCCACTGAACGAGGCCTCCTACTCACTTCAGAAGAAGAGGAACTGGCAAGCACCTCCAGAGTTTAGCACTCACCAGCAACAGATGTCTCTACATGTACAACACTTCTTTTGGAACATACTGTTTGAACAATTAGATTTTTCCTGCATTGAGCTTGGCCTTATAGGCACCTCCCAATGTAATTATCCTATGATTCTATGATTTCAAAGCTTGTGTGTTTGCTTGCTTGCCTTCTTCCCTGCCTGCCTACCTTCATGATCAGTGTTTCCCAACCTTTGGTTTTGGACTTCAATTCCCAGAAACCTAAATCAATTCCCCAAAGCACTGATCAGCCAATGTACTGACTGGGGCTTCTGGGAATTCAAGTCTCCCTGTGGGAAATGGGCCCCATGTTGGGAAACACTGTTCTAGATACTTCTGCGCAACTACAGTACTTCCATGGTCTAGTATCTCATAGTTATCTGTGGGTTTTCCAGCTTATTTTGCAGTCATTTTGCAATAATGACTGCAAGCCACTATTGATGACCTTATTCTCCATGAATGGGTCTAATCCTCTTTTCAAATAATCTAAAACAGAGGTCCCCAACCTTTGGTTTTTAAACTTCAATTCCCAGAAGCCTAAGTCAATTCCCCAAAGCACTGATCAGCCAATTCTGGGAATTGAAGTACAAAAACCAAAGATTGGGGACCCTGATCTAAAAGAAAGACAGTTGCTTTATCTCATGTCAGAAAATTCCACATATGTATAGATTGTTCTTTATGAGAGGGGGGAGACTTGAAGCAGGTTGCATCTTTTTTCAACATATATGTGTGGTAACACATATCTCCCTGGAAAAATCAGAAAAGTTATAGGAATAATTCAGATTGGAGCAAAAACCATGGAAATGACTGGAATTGGTTTCATACATAACAGTACAGAACTATCTATGTCCACTCTGAGGTAAGTCCCACAGAGCTCAATGGGGCATATTCACAGTAAAGTACAGGTAATAATAATAATTTCATGTCAGAAAATATTCTGGGTTGAAAGGATTTTTACTGAAGGAACTCCACTCAGGGGACACCTGAATGAGGCTTCTTTCATGTTCCTAAGATCTTTTCCCACCAAAGTGGTTCCTATTTATCTACTTGCAATTTCTTGCTTTCAAACTGCTAGGTTTGCAGGAGCTGGGACAGAGACAGGAGCTCACTCTGTCATGCAGTACCCGTGTCTCAAAATGCTGACTTGCTAGCCTTCTAGCTAACAAAGCAAGTTTCTTAACCACTGAGCCACCATAGATTGCAGTCTAATACCAGCAATAGGATAGAACAGTTTGGAAAGTTAATTTTAACTCAAATGAATATAATGACATGCTGGAGACATCAGTGACTGAGAAGTAGTAAGATGACACTCTGAGTAAAACTAGATTGCATGTATGGCACCAGGGCCATAGTGGGAGGGGGGGCACCAGGGGGGTAAAAACCCTCCTGAGCTAACAGCCCCCCCAATGCACCCCATGATGCCAATGTTATATATGTGTATGTGACATTGTTGCCCTTCCTGAAAAAATTTCACTCCCCCCCCCAAAATTTTTTTTTATCTAGAATCCGGCTACGGCCCTGTGTGGCACACCTACAGTATATAACCCAAACAAGGTAGTGGGGCTATTTAGTGCCAGACTGGTTGTTTGTCATATTTTCTCCCCATGCAAATACTGTATCACAAACCACCCAGTGGCATTCCACACAGATATGATCAGGCAAAATGCTTCAGGGTTCCTGTTTTACTTTGCTGTTACTCTCATAAGATACCCAAATATTGTTTTCGTTTTCATTTTATTTTCTGGACTTGTATCCACTTTTCCTTCAGACTGTGTTTCTGTCATTAATTATATTACAAATGTGATTTCTATGTCTAAACGAATAATTCTTGTAACTTGAGTTTAAAACCTCAATTGTAATACTTTTTCCAAAGCTGAATCTAAATTTGGATTGTAGATTAATCCACAAAACCATTGCTTCACTACAGAATAGCCTGGCTACAATCATCAGGTCTTTATAGAATCCCACAATGTCCACTGAGTGATATCAATGTCATAGATAGATCGGTTTATGTGAAAAACAACCCCCTTATTGCTACTCAGATTTGTGATCCAATTTACAATTTAATTCTGCTGCTAAAAGTATTACATTGCTACTTCATGGAACATCACACTTCTTCTGTCTCAAAGTAGCAAGGAGGGTCTTTCAGCATTCCCATCTTAAAATTTATTTAGAATCACAAGAGTGCCTTATGTGTGAACTCCCATATCATCAATTTATCAACAGAAGTAGCTTGCAAGCATAGTGTTGCATTTATTTAAATGAGCAAAGACAAAATGTCCAGGTTTCAGACTAATAAAGCAGACAGTCTTCATTGTTCTTGTTTCTAGCTTTCCAGAATTACCACGTTATGTTTCTTAACACTCCATGCTTAGATGGACAAATAGAAATGAATTTGACAGGCAATGCAATCCTGTTCCCAATCGCTCAGAGGTCAGGCTGGCTGTGTTACACCTGGATGTGAGGGCAATTTGGCTGCAATCTGGCTGTTACCCCATGAATCACCAGGGTTGATTTGGCTGATCTGGCTGGCTAGGCAGGTGTCCCATATCCCCCTGAATTCAGTGGGATTTACCTCCAGGTGAACAAGTTTGTAAATTAGAGAATCATCCAAATATGTGTTTGTCTTGGACCGCGGGCCCTATCTCCTCCCTGTATTAGCCACTTCCCTCTACTTTCTCAGGCCAGAATCCTGTTGCATAAACTATTAGTAGCAAACAAGCGATGTGTGCAAACTTGCCAGCTATCATTCACATATTCGTGTTTGTGCAAGTGTTCATGTACCTGGGCTTTTGGATAGACCACCAGAAGAATGCATAAACCACTTGCATAGCCACCCTTACTCTGTAACTATTGTCTTTACATTGTGATTTTTGTGAAGATTTTGACCTATCTTATTTTTCTGTTCTCCAAACCAATCCTTCCATTTCCAGTTTACTTTCGTTTACATTAAATAGTTTTTCTTTGTTCTAATTTAATGATTTGCTAACCAGAGTTCCCAAGGTGATTTACAGCAGATTAAAATGATCAAGAACAGATTAAAACACACAAAATTCAAAAACAAATATAATCCCCTCCCCCCCCCAAAAAAAAAAAACCTGATTTCAAGCATTTAAAAAGAGACCCAAAACATTATTCAGAAGCCCGTTTTTCAAAAATACTTCTGTAGAGACTCAAGGTTCTCTGAAACAGGAAAAAACCAGTTTTGCATACCTATGCATAAATTGTTTGTTCCTCAAATATGGGACATTGTTGAATAAGTAGTGTGATCTTGCTTTAGTACTACAGTACAATTTCCATGCAATTCCCATAACTTTGACTTGCCTAAGTTCACCATAGACTGCCCCCTCTTTTTTAAACCAAGCAATTTAGAAATTAAACTGCTTTAGATGCTTGGTTGATTTTCCTCTTTTCTTTTCCATAAATGTATTTTTCCAATCTGACCAAGTTATCCTGCTATGGTAATAGAGTAGACCGGGAGGTCTCAACCTGTTAAAGCCACTCGCTCAGATAGCTTCAGGGGCCAGACAGCCATTTTGCCCTTCCTCCGCCACATGGCACTTCCTGGTGTGGTGGAGGCGGTGAGGGGCCACATAAATAGTACCAGACCACATTTGGCTCACGGGCCGGAGGTTGAGAATCCCATACTGCCAAGGACTCGATATCAAGGGGCAGTAAACTAACCCTGAGGACTAACAGATTTGGGTGTCAAAGTCCACAGGGAAGGGTGGTGGTCCCTAAATGGATTAAATCCCATTTCAATCCATCTTGTTGGATAGCAGCAACTTCATCAATACTGGCCTGAGGTTGTTGAGGACTTTGATTGGCAAAAAAGCTCAGGACCAGAAAGTGACTCGTGGAACTGAATTGGTGCTATGGGTGTCTGTGATGTGGAAGGCAAACGGAAGCCCACTGCATTATTTGCTCCCATGATCGCCATGAGGATTGCCAATATTTGGACTTGGATGCAACATAAGAAGAATTGTCATTTCTGTATCGTAAGTAATAATGGATATTTTATAATTCAAGATCTACCCTACAAAGTGCTCAGGGGTGGCACAGGACATTTAAGAGCAACAGAAGCCCAATTTAAAAGTAACTTTTCCATGTGGCATTTGTTGTAGTCATCTCTGACCTGTTGTGAGAGATCTCCAGAATGTCTTCTCAACAGCCCTGTTCAGCTTTTTAAAACTCAGACCTGTGGAACTAGGGGAGTCAATCCATCTCACAATTGGTCTTCTTCTTTTCCTGCTGCCTTCCACCTTTCTCAGCTTTATTTTCCTTTCCAGAGAGTTTTGCGTTCTCTTGATGTGCCCAAAATAAGACAGCCTCAACTTGACCTTTTTTTTTTGCCTCCAGAGACAGTTCTGTCTTGATGTGCTCTAGGACACACTTGTGTTTCTGTTTCTTTCTGTTCCTCCATGTGCCACACAGGATGTGATGCGAAGCACTCATAGTGCTCCAAAATTCCTGTTAGGCACGGCTGCATGAATACATGTAGATTCCAGCTCTTTTCTTCTTTGTCTCAGTTTAAATATAAGTTTGTTCTGCCTCTGTTATTTGGGGGTCTCCAGCCCACTAGAAATGTGTCCACTAGTAAGGCAGGGTAAAATATTTGCTTTGCTGGAAGATTATGTGATATTTGTATTCTAAGCCTCACCACAGTGGGTTTCTTTAAATAGAAGCTATACTTTACTCCTAAATTGCTTAAGGCAAAGGAAGCAGAGATGATGTTTATGAATGTTTAAATGCAAATGGAACTGAGAGCGAATGCTATGCTAGCTAACATCAAAGGCTCACCAAAGACTCTGCATTAATGAGCCTCTTTGTTTCCTGGATCACAGATTACAACAGGTTTCCGAATCATTGCCAAGGTTTTATCTCCATTTGGGAGGGCTGTAAAGCTCAGGCAGCTTCTCCTTTTTTTTTTCACATTCAAACCAAGAGAATCATCCGAATACGAGGGGGAGGAAGAAAAACTAAAAAGTAGCACAATTGTTTGAATTTTCCCCTCCCCTCCTTTCCTTTCTTTCCTCCCCCCCCCCCCAAAAAAAAATCAAACCTAAGTAAAACAGCGAGGAGGATGACAAGCGTGAAAGGGGTTTGCCCTGTTGAATCGAGGGACATTGTTTCAAATTCTGACAGGGCGAAGGGAGGGAGGGAAACACTTCCCCCAGCCATGGTTAGCGCCACCTGATCAAGAGGACAGCAACCACGGCTGAGCTGTATGGAAGGATCGAAATCTACACCTTGCTCTCCGTCCTCTCCCCACCCAACCCAAATATAAAACAAAATAAATAGCTGTTGTGCACACAGTGTAAGAAGACTAACCTTTCGAAAATATGTACTCAAAAAATATGCGATTCGATATATTGGTCCTTTTTTGAGTTGGCAACAAATAGATCAGTTTCCTAAACTTCCCACCCCATCTGCAGTGTAGACCACCTTTTAAAGGGCTTTGGAGGTCAGTAAGAGGGGGGAGGAACTGAGTGTTAAGAAGATTTTTTTCCCCTTCCCCGCTCCCGACCCGGAGTCGTTCCCCTCGAGAGGAAGGGGAGCATCCGAGGCGTGTCTTTGTACGCGTCTGGATGGAAGCAAGATTTTGGCGCGGGAGCATGGCTGGAAACACCGTGCACGGCCCCCCGGGACGCGATCGCCCGATCCCATCCGGGAGGGATCGAAAAAAAGCCGGGACCTTGCCCGGTCTGAAAGATCGCCCTTTCAGCCCGCTTCCTTCTCCAATTTCTCAGTGATTCCCCACGGTTGGTATCAAAAAGTTTGGAAACTGACAGAGAAGCTGGAGGCCCATCACACGTCGAATGGGAGTTTTGACTTCTTCAGATCTGAGGAAGAGGACTTGATCCACGGAAGCTCACCTTGAAATATAGCCAGGGCCATAGCCAGGATTCTAGCTGTGGGTGTGGAATTTTTTTTTCAGGGTGGGCAACAAAACCTCTTTTCAATGCATTCCTATGGGAAACCACGCTTTGCCAGGGCGGGCAAGCTGCTCACTGGCCACCCTTGAATATAGCAAATGGCCTTTATGGTGTTCCCGGGTTGGGGTTTGAGACTGGGAAGAGATTGATGCGGCACTCGGCAGAAAGAGACCCCGCTGGGCAGAAACCGAGGAAAGATGCTTTCCTGCAAACTCCAAGCAGCTTCTACCCCTGGGGTTGTGTTGTGCCCAGATTTTGCAGGCTTTCTTCCAATCGAGGAGCGGGGGGCAGGCAGGGAAAACCCTAGCCTAGGCTACTACTCGGAAGTAAATCATCTCACGGTGCGTAACGCTGCAGCTGGAACAAAACGAAGCAACTGTAGTGCTTTTAGGATTATTACAAAACCGGGTTTATATAGTCTGGGGGTGGTGGTGGTGGAATCCGGATTTAATTTTTTTAAAATACGGATTTAATTTTAAATAGCTCTGGCCCATTCGTTAAGAAACCAATCGGGTCACAACGAAGACAGGTAGGGCTGCCTGCCGCTAGCCGTTTCCCTCAAATGCCTGCGACTTCCATGGATTGATTCCCACGACGAGGAGGAATGAATCCATTGCTCCAATCTAAATGTTGCTCCGTTCTAAATGTTGCTCACTTCCAAATGTTTTCAATGGTATTTATTCCCTTCTTCTTTCGTGTCCCGATCAGACTCTGGACTACCAAAAGGAAGCCACTTTCTTGGCTTTGTCGTTGGCCAAACTTAAATTATTCCCTCATAAACTGGCTGAGCGATCGTTTCTGTGGTCGTGTGGCAGGTAATTCCTAAACGGATTAGTGATAGCTTATCTAAAACCTGATAAAAACTCCACAGACCCTAAAAACTCCAGGTTTATCTCACTGCTTTGCCATATGTATAAATTCCTGGGGAAATCATCTGAAGCACACGGAACGTTGTTACCTTTCCCGCCCAAGCGGCACTTATTTATCTCCTTGCAATGTCTTGCTTCTCAAGGTTGGCAGGAGCTGGGACAGGCAATGGGAACTCACCCGAGTTCGCACTTTGCCCACCCATAGGAATGCACTGAAAAGAGGCTTTGCTGCCTGTCCTGAAAAACAATATTTCCCCACCCACATCTAGAATCCTGACTATGGCCCTGGCGCTCACTCTGTGGTGCAGCACTCGGGTCTTGAACTGCTGACCTGCCGACCTCCCGGGGGTCTTAACCATTTTACCCAGAGGCCAAAAAAAAGAGGGGGTTCCCGCCCCCGCCCCGTAGCTCCCGGGCCTCCGTCTCCGGCAAGGGGGGGCGGGCCGAGAGGCTCCAGGTGTCTCTCTCTGAGGGGACGCCCGGGAAGGAGGGGCCACGCACGAGCCTTCGTCAGCCGTGGGGGCGTCGTCGTCAAGTTTGAACGCCCGCGCCGCCTCAGCCCCCGGCTTGTCCCCGTCTGTGGGGAGGGGCTTCCACCCTCCCACCCACACGCGCGGGGGTTGGTCAGCGAGGAGGAGGCACACGGCTTGTATCCCTCGGCCCGGAGCTGGCAGGTCTTCTTGCCAAATGCTCTGCCAAAGGAGGGGGGGCGCCATGCCGACCCCTCCCCCCTCCTCCAGGCGTGGCGGCGAGCGCGGTCTCTTTAAGGCGGGAGCGCGTCGCCAGGGAGCGCGTCCTCCAAACCCCTCCCCGCCGCTGTCAGTCAGCCGGCGGCGCCTTTGATGTCTGAAAGAAGCCTTTGGCGGCGGCTTCTCCTCCTCCTCCTCCTCTGGCGGGTCTCTCTCCTGGCTTCCCAGGCGCTCGCTCGCTCGCTCGGGCGCTCCGTGCCTTGCCCAGCCGGCGCTGCTCCGGTGCCTTCTCCCTCCTCCCTGCCTAGGCTGGGCTGGCAAATTCACTGCGAACTTAGTCAAACTTTCCTGGAGTGGGAGGGGAGGGCCCAGGAAGGCCGGGGGGAAGCGGGGTGGGGTGGGGTGGGTGGGAGATCGCTGCCTGGATCATCTGCTCCGGGAACGGCGACCTCTTGGGTTCTTCCCGTTCACGTGAGAAGAGGCTCGGTGGCCCCGTGGAGGAGAGGGAAAGGGCACCCAGCGCTCCAGACATCGCCCCCCCTCTTTGGGTCCCGCCCCCCCCGGCACCTTTTTAAATCCCCCTTCCTCTTGGACACGCTACGCGAGAAGTTCACTTTTGGGGTGGGTGGACGCATACACACGAGCGCGCACACACACACGTGCGCCCCTCGGTGTGTAGAAAATGCCCCAGCAACTGAACGGCGGCGGCGGCGGCGATGATTTGGGCGCCACCGACGAGATGATCGCCTTCAAGGACGAAGGCGAGCAGGAGGAGAAGATCCAGGCCAACGTCTTCACCGAAGGCGACCTGGCCGACCTCAAGTCGTCGCTTGTCAACGAGTCCGAAGGCGCCGGTCCAGGCCACGGCGCCGTGGGCAGCGGCCAAGCTGGGAACCCGACGGCGCCCACAGGACCCCACGCTGAGGTGGGAGAGACGGAGCCCCCCCATGATCCCACCCTGCCCTCCTTAGCTCTCACCCTAACCCGCATCTCCAGCTAAATAGGAAGCGCAAGGAAAACTTTTCATAAAACAATAGACTTTCTCTCTCTCTCTCTCTTAATTCCCTCCCCACAGGCGATCAGGCGCCTCCAAGATCCTCAAAGGGTCTACCAAGAGAAACTGGCGGATCACATGGAAGACGGTGAGTTTCGGAATCCATTCATTCTTCTTTGCCTTCCTCTTCCGCCCACACTTTTCTTTGTTTTCCCCCCTTCTAAACTAGGGAAAGGAAGGGTGGTCGGGCCTGGCCTTGGGCGTGGGTGGGGTGGGGTGCGGTGAGGGGGGGGGCTGGTAGAGGCCGGCAGGTGTGGGAGGTTGGCAGGGTCTTGTTTACTAAAGGAGGCAAAGCACTTTGACACACGCACCTCCCTAAAGATTCAAACACAGTTGATTTGAGTCGTGGAAGACCTAAACTAAGCATAGCGAGGGCCGTGGAACTGGGTAAGTGCAACCCATCTTCTTCCATAGTTCCCCTTGCCCTGTATAACTCAAATGGTAGTTCATCGGATGCCTTTCACCAACTGGAGATCTGAAGGATAATCCCACCTAAGTGGCCCCTCTCTCTCTGGGCCTGAAATACCAGAAAGGGAGGACATCTCAATAACCAGAAGGAGAAGGATGAACCAGGCTGGTTATAAGGACCTGAAACAGAAGATGTTTCTCTTTCTCCTTTGCATAAACCTCTAGGAAAATACTGCAGTAGTGGCAGATCAAGTAAAGTGGGACTTTAAAAAAAACCAACCCAACTTTTATACCAAGCCACATTCCCTTTTTCTGGCTCCTTCCTTTACCACCAAACAAGTCAAGACTTTGGTTTGATGGTGGCATGGAAATTAATTTCAGGTGGAGGAATGATCCTACACCTCAAGATTTCCATAAGCAAATGCTGTTGTTATTTTAATTAGATATACATTGTTGTAGCCCTTTGTAAATGGAGACAGAATAAATTGATTATAGGAAAAAATCCTAATGGCAAACCTTGATTTTGATAGGTTTAAAGCATCAGGATCCAGGGATGTATAAAGGATCTGCATACTCTGGATATCCTTTCCTCATGTTGTCTGATCCTTACCTGGCAAATGGATCTATGTCACCTTTGGTGAGTTTCTTTCAGAAAGTGTTCCAATATTTGGCAAAGTTGAGAATTTGTTAAGACAACAAAAGTACTGTAGTCTGTAATACTTTTTGCCTGAACTGCTGTATCATTATGGGTATTGTTTGGGTCCAGAAGGCTGCTTCCTTAAGTGAAGAGTGCCCTGGTCCGGTGGGTAGAATCACTTTGCTGAAGGTAGGGAATGGAGAGACAGTGTTGCTTGGTTTCTTCTTTCTCATGAAAAAAACAGCACCATCTTGTACTGCTCTGGAGGGTTCTCTTAGAGTGAATTTTCAGGTGTATAGGGAGGTGGTATTGGCAACATTTTGTTGACAAAACTAGAAGAGAATAAAAGGGGAGGTTTTTTTTAAAGTGATACAACAAAAGTGTCCCAACTGAGAACAATACTCTGTTTCTCAAATATATTTTCTTTAGTTTGAATTCAAAAATTCAGAATTTTTTTCTAAACTACACAGACTTGAGGAATGCTTTTGAAACCAGTGGGATTTACTTACCTCCAAGTAAATATGTGTTAAGTAGGAATATTATAGATGTGCTTTCATTCATCCAGGGTTGTTTGCAGAAACTGGAATGACATACGTCCAAAAGCTTTTCAGTATCATCCTTAAGCATTTTTATTGAGAAGTAAATCAGACTCCATATGAAGGGACTTAACTCCAATGTTTTCGTGTTTAAAACTTCAGTTGGATTCCTTGGTGTCTTTTCTAGACTCTCTTTGAGACTATTTCAAGAGAGCAAACATTTTGTTAGAAGTGGATTTTTCCCACAATGAGTATTATGCAAATATCCAGCAACAGGTTAGAAGCTGATTTCCCTTTTTTCATTGTGAAGTTGTTGCCAAGTTAGGGTTGTGATCTTGTGTATACATTTCAATAAAAAGACCTGAGATTTTCTCTCCCTCTGATTTTAAAAAAAAGGAAAATTAGGAAAATGTGCACATTGGGGGGGGGGGGAGCTTCAGTGAGACAGAGCTAATAAGTCAGTCAGTGTCTGCAAAAGGTTGGGAGGCTTTTGGTGTACTGTGAAACAATCCAAGGAGAGTATCCCAGTTTGAGTCCATCCTCTCAAAGCAGTGCCCACTCATTTGACAGTAGCTTTTATTGACATCAGTAGAAATTGTTTCCATGTAGATGGGTTTAGGGTTAGTGTGTCTTGACTGCAGGAACATGGTTGCAGAATGTTATTTCCTCCAAGTTTCACTTGTTTCTGTAATAGGATAGAAAATGGCCATTTAAGAAAATGTGCTTTTCAACTTTCTGTTGTCTTTTTTTTTTTTTTTTACTTACAAAGTGCTTTTATAAACTTCTCATGTGGCAATCAAATAGCACTTTTCTGAATTCACTGATCTCAGTGAAGTTTACTTTTAAATATTTTGTTTGAGATTGGGAGTGCTAGCAGTCAATTTTAAACTGTGAGCTACAAAGCAATCAGGTCCTATTGTGTTCAGCAGAGCTTTTTATCACGCAAATGCCTAGAGAATTGAAGTCTTTAGCCTAAGGCTGCAGTTCTGTAATTATTTACTGGGACTCAAGTCTCATTGTTAGAAGTGGGATTTGACTCCGGAGTAAATACCTGTAGAATAGGGCTGTACAACACAGTTTTATGCCCTTGAAATATTGTTGGTTGAGCTTAAAAGAAGGCAACAAGCACTGGATCTTGTTGCTGTTTCATTCCCGGTGCCTCTAGATTCTATTTAGGGACCTCATACAAAGAAATCGATGGACGTTGTCTTGTTTAAGCACTGTAATCTCTGTTTTTCTCTGACTGCAATAATCAGAATATGCAAATTAGAAGCACAATTACTTTCTTTCCTTCTTTTATTCAATGAGACTGATATGGATCTTATGAATTGATGTCAAATATCTTGGCTACCCAATGCCAGAGAGTGATACGTGCATTTGACTGAGCCATCTGATCAGTACAGTTTTAGAGAAAACAACAGTTGGGTGGTACGAAGAAAGAAATGAGTGGTAGAATTTTAGATGGTTGGGAGAAATGGAAGACAAATTGTCTGTATTGGCTTCCCCTAAAAAGAGAAAAGGAAAAGAGAACAAATCTTTACAGAGATTGGAAATGTTACATTTTTGGATTGCCAAATCCCGCAGGCAGAAGTTTGTGGTTCATGGGGGGTACAGTATAGTTAAAAATAACTTCTCAAAGTTCTAAATCCATGGCTCTATCCAGCTATAAGACTTCACCAAGACTAGCTAAAAACCCATCTCTCCCAATGTCCTGTTTTCCAAAAAGCAAAGGATGAAGAGATCATCAACGTTCCTTCCCTTGTTTGTCCTCAAGCGACTGGTGACTGGTGGCAAGAGGCACCCACTGCCACTCTCCAGGCAAATTATCTTCTGCTGTCCTAGCTAATAACTGCTTACAGACCTCTCACCCTACAGGCCTACTTCAGGGCAACTGTGGCCCTCCACTTGTTCTTGATTTGCAACTCCCATCCAATTTAGTTGGTACAGCCAACATTGAGGGATGCCAAAAATTACCAATGAGCATCTGAGAGGCCACAGTCACCTATCTTTGAACTAAAGGCATCTTAGCCAATAGACATTGCTTTAGTCTGAATACTAGTGTTAAGAAATAGGATATTTGTGCTTAGTACCTCTAATGCCCCCACCCCACTATCTTTCCAAAGCTAAAAAAAAATCACCAGACTGTTTAGGCTTTCTTTATAGGGAATGTATTCCCATTTCTTAGTCATTTTCATTGTCGGCTTCCCATTTTTTTTGCCACCATTTTCAAAATGGCATGGTAAATATGTAAAAGTGCATTTTTTGTTCTGCTCTATTTGATTGTACAATTTCCCCATAGAATAAGTAAATTGCCATTTCTTAGAAAAGACACTTTTTAGGCAAAGAGGGAAAATTTTCTGGATGGCTTATAAAAATCGGGTTGGGTGTCTGTGCGTTAAAAATGACAGAATATGTTTCTAGCAAATTGAGGTGAGATTAACAGACAGTTTAATTCTATCCCAGAGGGCAGCTCTCTCCCACCAATAATTAAATGATAGGCGCTGGAAACAAAATAGGGTCTGAAATAGAACTCTCAAATGTGGATCCATACCAGATGAAAACAAGATCAAATAACTTGGCTCATAAAGTTCCTGGGCCTGATCCAGGAAACACAAGTTCTGCCTAAAATGAGATGATCACTGTCCAAGCTGATATTATCATTTCTCATTGGTTAAGTGCAACAGCCCTTATGTCCCAAGCCAGCAGCTGCCTCTCCTTCCCCCTTTACAGATGACCAGCACCCAAAAAACTGATGATGCTGACCTCTAGAAAGTACCTTCAGGTCTGCTTCAGGAACCTCTGGCCTTTATAGAGAACCTAATGCACATTTCGACTGGCTTCACAAGACCAGAATGATTTCATGCAGATGAAAGAGTATGTACTTGAAATTCTTGAATTTTCTTAACCTTTGGTTTTAAAGAGTCCCTCTCCCACCCCACAGTATTTTCCAAAGATGAGAAATAAAATGGTGTACCAGTTCATATTTTAAAAAATTAGGGGGGGGGAATGGAGGGAATAATACAGCTCTACAGATTCACTAGAGGTCAAATATCTCTGAAGCCACCTGCAATTGAAGGAAAATGATGTTTTAGAGATGAACCATTGAATTCATAGAAGATTAACGTTGATATCTGTTTAGTGTGAAATGAAATTAAAACATTCTAAGGTTGTAACATTGTAACAGACACTTTCATTGCTCTTGGGACATTGGTTCAATTGATACAAAACTCAGAAGCTTGAAATGAAGGACTGAAAATGAAGGACTATTAAAACTTTGTTGTTTTTGCAGCTGCTACGGCTCATGCCAACTATTATTTTAATTGAAGCTTTGGAATAGGAGTCTTAACTAGAAGAAGGGTGTTTCTGGTTCATCCCTTTACTTTTGAGGCTAACTGGTTTATGGATGGCTTTAACACTAGAGGAGAATACATGCTACAAAAATAACTTGATACAATGTCCTTGAAAAATTAGGGAAATTATCTCTATCTTAAGCCTGGTATTACAATGTTTTTTGTTGTTGAGTCGCATGGTCGATTCCGACCCTTTGCAACCCAATGGACCACTGTCCGCCAGGCACTTCTGTCCTCCACCATCCTCCTCAACTCGCTCACTTCTGTGCCCATTGTCTCCACAATACCATCTAGCCATCTCATTTTTGGCAGCCCCCTTCTTCTTTTGCCCTCCACCCTTCCCAGCATCAAGGCTTTCTCAAGCAAATCCTCTCTTCTTATTTGATGTCCAAAGTACTTTAGCTTCATCTTCACTATTTGACCTTCTAAGGAGCAGTCAGGGTTGATTTCTTCTAAGATTGACCTATTTGTTCTCCTCTCTGTCCAGGGGACTCTCAAAACTCTCCTCCAACACCACATTCAAAAGCATCTATTCTTCTGCACTCATCTTTCCTAATGGTCCAGCTCTCACAACCATACATTGCCACCGGAAATACCATTGCTTTGACTATACGAATTTTTGTTTGCAAGGTGATGTCTCTACTTTTCACTATGTTCCCCAGGTTTCTCATCACTTGCCTCCCAATGATCAGTCGCCTTTTTATTTCATGGATGCAATCACCATCTGCAGTGAGCTTTGATCCTAAGAAAGTAAAATCTGTCACTGCTTCTACTTCTTCCCCATCTATTTTCCAGGGACTGATAGGGTTGTTGCCATTATCTTGGTTTTCTTTATATTGAGTCTCAAGCCAGCTTTTTCACTTTCTTCTTTCAACCTAATCAGGAGCTTTTTAAAGTCCTCCTCACTTTCTGCCATTAGGGTGGTATCATCTGCATATCTCAAATTGTTGATGTTTCTCCCAGCAATTTTGATCCCAAATTCTGATTCCTCCATCCCTGCATTGCGCATTATGTGCTCTGTGTATAAGTTGAATAAGCAGGGTGACAAAATGCAGCCTTGTCTTACTCCTTTTCCTTTTCCAAACCACTCTGTCCTTCCATATTCTGTCCTAACTGTTGCTTCTTGATTCATGTACAGATTTCTCATGACGTATATAAGGTGCTCTGGTATTCCCATCTCTTTAATTACTTGCCACATTTTGTTGTGGTCCACACAGTCAAAAGCCTTAGTGTAATCAATGAAACAGAAGTAGAGTTGTTTCTGATATTCCTTTGTTTTTTCTATGATCCAATGTATGTTGGCAATGTGGTCTCTAGTCCCCCTGCCTCTTCTGAACCCCGCCTGCACTTCTGGTAATTCTCTCTCCACATGCTGCTGCAGTCTATCCTGTATTATCTTGAGCCCCAGACTCAGTTTTTCTTAGAAACGGCTCAGCAAAATCACTGGGATGTCCTGGGCCCTTCTAATTTCAGTGGTTCTACTGGGAGCATTATTTGGAGTACAGTAAAACTCTTGGTTACAACCACCTCAGTTTAAGTTTGCTCCAGTTTACAATGGGAAATCCTATGGAAATGCCGTCCCGGTTTACAAGTTTTTAACGTATTTGTTTTGGTTTACAATGATCAATTCAGAACCATTTTTTTTTATTTTTCAATGCATCCCTATGGATGTTTCAGGTTACAATTTTCTGGGGTTGCAACCGAAGCTGTTGGAACAGACCTCCATCATAACCTGGGGTTTTACTGTATATTTGTGCTACACAGTTAACAGCACCTTTATATAACTTTAATTGTCACAGCTCCACTCTATGAAATCCTGGGGTTTGTAGTTGAATGAGATACTGTACAGTAAAACCTCGGATAACACTAAAACCTGGTTCCACAAGTCTTGGTGTTATACGATTTTTAGTGTTATCTGATGCATGTTAAAATCCTATGGGATCCATAGAGATACATTGTAACCACAGAGGCTTTAGCGGTTGTTATACGATGCATCCCATAGGATTTTAATGTTATCCGATGCAATTCTCCCCCCCCCCCCCGATTGCTTAATGTTATGCGATTTTAGTGTTATTCGATACTAATGTTATTCGAGGTATTACTGTACTTAGCATTATCTTCTGAAGTTCAAGTGGGGGCACTAGAGATCTCTAGTAGAAAATTCTAAAGGTTCTGTATTGGCAGACGATAAAACCAGGCTAGTTAAAGTAGAATCAAACTGTTATAACTATGTAGTGTAGATCCATTCTAAGTCTGTAAATCATTACAAGAAATTATCTAGCAAAACTGATACCACTAGAACACAGAAAATAAATTTAGCCATAGGCAAACAAAGGAACAAATTTGAGTAAAAGTATGGTACTGTACTTACAATTTAAAGAGATTCTGGTTCCTGGAACAAATGTGTTCTGCTTTCTGGAAATATAGGTATGGATATAGGCTGTGGAGGATGGCAAAGGGCAGAGGAGCCTGGTGTGGGGTGGTTCACGGGGTTGCAAAGGGTTGGACTCGACTGTGTGACTGAATAACAACAAAAAATATATAAATATATGCTAAAATTGCAAAAATATACAGGAGTTTCCTTACGGCAGCTTTGTGTGCTACATAGAAACATTGTTTGTGTTTCCTTCTTTGTCACTTTCATGTTGTGTATGTGGGCAAACTTTAAAAAAAGTTGTTGTAATTTATTGTTATCAACATTGTAGTGCTTTCTTAGTGATACCCCTGGTCAGAGCAGAAACTGGTTCCTTTAAAATCTGAACTTGAACAAAATGTGTTATGTTTGATGCATATTCTAACTGTACAAAATGAATTAAATCTGTGGCTCACTAATGTGAAACTGATGTCTTTTACAGAGCAGTCCTAGGCGTGCCTACTCAGCTGTAAGTTCCATTGACTTCTGGGACTTATTTTGTATATCCTTATCTAAGAGTTACACTCCTCATAGCTTTGTTCTTCATATTAACAGTTCTCTGCTGAAGAATGGAAATCCATTACAATAACATACTAACAGCTTTTATAAATGGATTGAGGACATTTTGTTATTGTTGTTAAGTCCGGTCAAGTTGTCTCTGACTTATGGCAATCCTATGATTGAGAGATCTCCAAAATATCCCATCCTCGACAGCCCTGCTCAACTCCTGCAAGTTATAGCATGTGGTTCCCTTAGGGAATTTTCCAAATTTATAATCAAAATAAGGGAGGCTGACTAAAGGCATATTGTTTTAAGCATCCAACTGTTTATAGCTGTACTGAGCCAAACACTTCTATCTGTTTCATGAATTTGTAATCCATGCCATTTTTGTGCAGAATATCAATAGCTTTTTGAAACTGTAAACTAGCAATCAAAGCTCCTGCATGTTTATTCAAAGATAAGTATGTTTAGTGTTGTCGCCTGGCTACTGTAGTTCTTTATATTATTCAGAAGTCAATTCTGTTGTACTCAGGGGAAGTTACTTCCAAGTAAAGACAAACAGGATTGCACTGTAACACAAGCGGTGGCTTACTTGTATAAAAACAGAGAAACATCATTGGTGGACCCAAATACTTTTGGCAATACAAAGGAAATGCTCTCATGAGGAAGGTACCATGTCAATGTGTATATTACTTTGTTCTTCTTTACAAGTCTTGAAATGGGAAATAACCAACCAGGGAAGCAACTATTACCCTATTGACTAAAATAAATGTACAGTAATACCTCGGATAATGTTAAGACTTGGTTCCAAAAGTCTTAACGTTATCCAATTTTTAGCCTTATCCGATGCATGCACCAGATAACGTTAAAATCCTATTCAGGTGGATCAGGTAACGTTAACTCCATAGAGATAAGCAACAGAAGCTTCAAGGGAAAGTCAAGGAAACATGCTGGAAACTTAAAGAACTTTAATAAATAATTGTCTAAAGGGTAAATACATTACAAAAACATGCCAGACCGCCCTGACTTTAGAGGAACAAAGCCATACAGCATTTTTAAATTTTTGAAAATTTTATAAAGTGCTGTTGTAAAAGATCTGAACAGAAGCTAGGAAAATGTTTTCCTTTAGAATCAGCACCTACCATTGGTGTAATAAAGGAAGTTCCCTCAGGACTTTGCAGGGTGTGAAAAGCTTAATTGCTTTGTAGGTGAAAGGTTTCAGTGTCTGCTTGTTTTCCATTGACAATGCATGAGGCTTGCGGAGGCTTGCATGAGTCAGACTGGTTTTGCAAGCTTTTGTTATTCAAATGTGGCAAGCTGGAGAGCAGGCAGCCCCTCCCTTTCTCCCAAGAGAAACTGGTGAGTCACAGCCACACCTCAGGGAATTTGAGGCAAACATTAGCCTCAGAAATGCTTAGCTTATCTGATGGATCGGATAATGTTAACATAATGGTTAACATAATGTTATCCGATCCAAATGTTTGCCTCAAATTCCCCAACGTTATGCGATTTTAGCGTTATCCGATCCAATCGTTATCTGGTGTTTTACTGTATCTTTTTCATCACTTAGAGCCCTAAATTAATATATGCCAAAAGAGTAAGAATTTATCATTTAACTTGTCAGTGGAGTTTTATTTAAGTGGTATCAAATTATTTTGAATTTAAATGCATCTAGAATGTTGTTTTTTTAAACCAAACATCACAAAAAAAACTAGTTGCACCCGTACTCAAGTTATTCCGGTATTTTCATGGTCTGGAGGATCAAATGGATCTTTAAGCCTGCCTTATAAGCCTTTCTCATTAGCATCAGAATGTCTCATGTCCCTTTCTGGCACAAGATTGTACAAGCAGTTAATACTTGAAAGTTGGCTTTCAAAGCCATGTGGCAGATTTACATTCTAGTATCCTTTGATTTAGCGCAAAACTACCTGTGGATTTGGGAACACTGGGACCATTAGCAAATGGTCAGTTGCATGACCTCTGCTAGAAGCTGTCTCACAACCATGTTACCAAACTGTAAGAGATACCTAAGCACATTCTGAAGAAACCTATAAACAGAGTTAAACTGCAATAAAATAAATAGAACATTTTTAGCTACCCATTTTGTAAAGCTACCCTGTTGTGACGATTGAAAGCTACAGGCTAAAATTGGAGTGATCCAGGTTCACATCCAGATTTAACCATTAAGGTCAATAGATAACTTGAACCACTCGCTCTTTCCCTTCCTCCATCTTTGGGGAACTATGTGTACTAGTGAGCTCCTTGGAAGAAAGATAGAAATATATTGGATAATGGTGTCTCCTGCAGCAAAGACATGGCCTTCTAGAGATTTGACTTCAATCCCCATTGTCCCTGGTCAGCATAGCCAGGGCTCAGGAATGCTGAAAGTGTCAGAAGCAGCAAAGCATCCCACCCATCTCCACCACCTCTCACACCGTCCTGTGAATTACTGAACTCTGGGACTTCGGATGCATTGTATTGTCAATGCTTGGTAGCTGTAATGGTGTGTTGGCTTGCAAGACCATATCTTTGCTTTTTCCCTTAACCACTAGTATTTGTTTGTCTATATCAGAGGTGCCCAAACTATGGCCCGTGGGCCAGATCTGCCCCCCCCAATGCCAATTCACTCAGCCCACAAAGCCCTCATTGCTCCCAGAAGAACCACATGACCAGCCCACGGCCCAAAAAGTTTGGGCACTCCTGGCCTATATATCATTTCCCATATACTGTTTTCTGTCTCGTTAAGATTATATGTAGACACTAAGTTAAGTTACTTATCAGGACATTTGGTACAAGGAATAATGGAAGCTGCACATGCTGCAGATGTTTGGAGAGAAAAAACATTTTTAAAGAGGGATTTGGAATATTGAAACATATGTATTTTATTTATTTGGGTATGTCAAAATATTTCCTTATTTCTAGAAAATTAAAAGTTTCTCTTTAATGGGGAAAACTTGTCGCATTTCTCAGGGGTTTGGTTTTTGTTTTTCTGTTTTGTTTTGTTTTTTGGCTGAGTGTGTGTAAACCTTGACAATGCTCAGCTGATGAAAACTTGGAGAATTCAGAGATGAAAGGAAGGCACTGCTAGTCTGAAAAATGACAAGTCAGATGGGCAGAGAGGACACTAGAGCCAGTGCACAGTTGTACTTGGGTGAATGGAGGACACCTTGGAAAGGTCACTCAGAGTACTGGTCAGGGAGCAGTCCATCTTCCTTGCCCACTGCATTCATGAAATGCAACATGGGGAAAAGGCAGTGATGGGGCTCAGTTGCAATTGTTGGCAACTAAATACTTTTCCCTTCCTTCTCACAGTTTCCATGTCTTCCCAACAATGAAAGAGGTTACACTGGAGCCTCAGCAGCTTTGGGAGAGAAGTTGGAAATGTTTAATTTCTTAAAAAATTCCCACAGCCAAGGACAGCATCAGCCTTACATGGCATAAGTTCCAGCAACAGGATTTCAATCTAAGTGTACATGGTTGTTTTGGCAGTCCTCAGATGGCTACTATAGAAAAGAAATGCCATGTTCTGCACTGGCCTTATAAATTACCTTCACAGTTCCTTTGTAAGAATTTTTGGCATGGTTCTCCAGGTGTGTCAGTATTTGGGAAGATCCCTTGATTCTGACAAGAGCATCCCCAAGCTAATACACATGGTGAAATAGCAACTGATCTGGAGTAGCTTGCTGATGAGTAGCATCTCTTTCATCTACCTGCTCTAACTCCCTTGGATTTTATTTGAGGTGTATGTGTTTATTTCTAGCATCCATATTAAATTGAATGAAATTAAAACCCTACATAGATGCTCACCTTCCCATCTTCCTCTAAAATGAGATTATCATGCCATACTGTAGTTATTCTCCATGTTAACAAAGAGCTCATTATTTCTTGTCAGGGTTTATGTAAACATATGTAAGGGGCCAGGATTATTTTTGTAATCCTCCCTCTTCATGCCGTCCACCCCATGGAGTGCTTTCTCAAACTGCCATAAGTCTTATTATGCTAAACCCCAAAAAGAACTTCAGCTAGAATAATCTTCTTGATAAGATTAAGGGCATTCATGTTAAAATACTAAGAACACTTTCCTGAGCAATTGCTCCTCAGGAGAAAGCCACACATGTAAATATATACAGGAATACAACCTGCTTGTTGAACACTATTGTCATTAGTTCACTTGTTTGGAAATAAGTTTCATTGGGGTCTCACCAGATGAATTATTTGTCAGGTAATATACCCTCCTTCTTTTCTGAAAATCCAGTTCCACCTTCTTATCCTTGAAAAGAGAAAAGGGAGGCAGGTGTCATGCAACCTGTGGGTAAATGTATCAGTATTAAAAGCTAACTTTCCTCTACCCTCAAAAGAATGAAGTTCAAATCATAAAAGTATATTTTTAAAATTGTACAAATAACTTTAAAACCAGTCTTAGACATCTCTCCAGTAGCCAAGCCTGCCTTTTAGGTGGTTACAAACCTTGAAGGTCAGACAAGTTGAAACTTTGATCAGGTTAAGCTATTCTCCTTGTTTGGTATATGGCAATATAATTAAGTTGATACCCGAGGGAGTTTTCTGAACATTGTTGCGTCTTGTAGCACATCAGTAATACAGTATATGGTAGCAAAAAAGTTGAAGACTTCTCTGATTCTTAATTTTGGAACTGGGTGTGTGAACTATGGAAATGAACTGGGATTTCCCATACGTATTTGCAGGCTAGACCTACCCTACCTTAGTAAACACAAGGGCTTCCTCTGGCTTTGATGGGCCGAGGTCAGGGTTCTACAGGTTTAGAAAATAAATATGTATAATGCAAAGGTAGATTGTGGGTCTCTGGTAGCCAGACTGATTTCCCCCTCTAGTTTTATGCATGTGGTGGTGGTGGTGGTGGTGGTGGTGGTGGTGGTGGTGGTGGTGGTAGTAGTAGTAGTAGTTCCTTTTCGTGCTGTGTGGTGCCTTTCTCAACCACTATAGCATATTGGGTAGCTCAACCCTCCTTTCTCATGTTGCACCTTCCTAATCACCAAATGAAACTGTGTGTGTGTGTGTGTGTGTGTGTGTGTGTGTGTGTGTGTGTGTGTGTGCACATTCACAGACAGAGAGCAAGCAAGTCTCACAAAAGATCAGGCACATAACATTTTATAGCTCTGAATTTATATTGTGCTTATTGAGTCAAAAAGTTACAAAAATATATGCAAGCATTATGCTGGCCTGATTAACACATTGCCTTAATGTGCATAAGTGACTTTTTCTCCCTGATAATTAACATGGCTACCTCTGATTCTTGTATTCATATGTTCAAATGTTAATATGGCCCATACACATGTTGGAGAACCAAGGTAAATCTTCAAAATAGTGTGCATACACAGCAAATTGATTTGAGATCTCCAGACATTTTGGAGTGCATGTGGATAACATTTTCAGTATGTGTCTGGGATAGGGAGGGAAGAAAACCAAGAGAAAGGTATTGTGGCATCTCCAAAACCTACAGATTTATTTCAGTGTGAGCTTTTGTGGATTATGAACGGCATTCTCAGGTACATAGAATGAAATGTTTAATTGATCCATATACAAGTATTCACTGAATGAGGGGACTCAGTCAAGGTAGATACAGATACAGAAAAAAAACTTTAAAATAAAGGGGGAAAGCTGTGTGGCCATTGTGCACAAAACAAAAGTGAGAATAAGTGATACAGTTCAATCAATATTGCTAGAGGTGGGATTTAAAGCCAAGACCTATAGCTCTCATTTTAAGAAAGAGGACTGGTACAGACATTTAGCCATGATTTCTGGAATTCATACATTTGTCTGCTCCCTCTACACATAAGTGGTGACCAGCCTGATTAAGATCTTTGTGGGTCAAAAGCTAGAATTTCTGTGTCATCATTTTAGTGTTCTAATAATCTACCCTTGCCTTTGGAAATTTCAGAAGACATTCTTGCTGTTATTTTTATTTTATTTTTATTTGTGTTGAAGTAAACTAATTTTGCTGTCTCTTTAAACACTGCTGCTCTATATCTACTCAGTAAGTTGAAGTGCTTGGCTCTCAATTCAGTGGTCAGAGGTTTCCTTCCTCACTGAGCTTGTAGAAGAAGAGGTAGCCTGTGTGTCTTTGGATAAGCTACACTACATGGCCCTATAACACCCTCAGAAGGAAGGGATGGTAAACTACTTTTGAGTACTCTATACTTTGGAACCTATAGAAAAGGGTCACTATAACTCAAAATCAACTTCATGTAGTTATTTTTATCTAGTTTGCTGAAACAAGTGAAGTGCTCTTTACTGTGTTATCTGAACAATGATCCTCAAAACCTAATGAATGGTTGCTCCCTGAAAGCCAAAGAACCTTGTCCATTATAATTAACAGCCAACACAGAAGGAGATACAAGGGAAAGTTTAACCATTTGTATCTTTGCTGTGATCCTGATGAAAATTCCCACCCACACCTAAATATTGTGAAGGAAGCATCCACCAGTGTAACTGAAATCAGCAGCTGGAGGGGACATTTTCATCAGGACCACACTTGGAGAAGGATTAGATTCTCAATTCCTGCTCGCTGCAGTCTTGTTTACTCTTAACCAGAACTTAATAATGTTACTTTTTAAAACTATAGCTCTCAGAATTCCCCAGACCACGAGGAATCCCCAAGGAATTCTGGAAGCTACAGTCCCAAAAAGTAACATTTCCAATGTTTCTGTTAACTTAATAAAAACAAATGCAAGTATTATAGTTGAGTCTTTACCATTGCCTCTAGTTTGACCCAGACTCCTTAGTCTAGAGATATTTTGATACAGTAATACCTTGCATAATGAATTTAATTCATTCTGCAAGGCTGCTCACTATGGGAGTTTTTTGCTATGCGAGTCAGACTCGCATAGCGAAAATCCCTATGGAAAAACTCGCATAACGAGCTTTTTAAAGGGAAAAACTCACATAGTGAATTTTTTTCATTATGCTTGTTTTCCCCATAGAAACGCTCACTATGCAGGTTTTCTATGGGGAAAGTCTGACTCGCATAGCAAAAATATTCGTAATGCGAGTCAGTTCACTTTTTGAAAAATCCGCTTGTTAAGTGAGTTTTTCGCTATGCGAGTTTTTCGCTAAGTGAATTGCTCGCTAACTGAGGTTTGACTGTACTATTGCCTCCACCTAATATTATGAGATGCCTTCACCAAGCCAATTGAAGCACATTTCCATGAAATTGCAGAGCTTTATTTTCCAAATAAATAAAGATGAATCTCTGTAGCGCTAGATTTGTTCAGGGCCTTTTAAACTCTGCTATATTAGTTGGTTTCCATTTTTAATGTTAAATTGACAATATAAGCATTAATAAACAAATAATAAATTTGCACTCTGATGTTCTCTCCATGCTTTCTAATATTACCCTTTATTGCAGTGTGACCTTGCATATTGAATGTCTTGTGGAATAATCTTTTAAAATTATATGGTGGGGAAATTAGCTATAATTACCATCTTTACAATGGTTCCCGCCAGGGATCTATACATGACACAATATGAATGCAAATTACAGTGAGCAATGGCTAGTTAAAGTATGGGTAACATTGCTCTTATTAGAAGTTTTTGTAATTTAACCTAAAGACTGTCCTCAAGCAAGTTACTTTCTCTTAGCCTTAGTCTTCCCATAAAACAAGAATAGTAATGGGGGAAATAGCCTGGAGGTTGCTGTGCAAATGATATAAGACCTGTAAAGCATTTTGTATATAGAATACTACAGGTATGATTCATCATATTTCTGTTACTCCTAGTCCATCAAGCAAATTACACATAGCAGAGGCTAAGCTAATGTCTTCATCAAAAATTTTCTAAGACAAAACATCCTCTAATCTTGGCTGTGAAGAATAAACGTTTTATTAACCACACCGAAACCCCAGCATTCTTTCAAAAGTACAGAGTGACATAGAGCTGGATAGCCCATTTTCCTTTCTTAAAAGCTATGTGAAGCAGGCTAGGCTGAGAGACAACAGCCTGTTCAAGAGCCCATAGCTTTGAATTAGAACCAACCATTATATATCATACCAATATGTAATTATAAGATGCTGGTCCTCAATTTGAACGTGAGGAGTGCCTTTTATTTCAATAATGGTCCATGCATTCTTTATATTAAATTGTAACATATTGCAATATACAATATCCAGTGTTGTGTCTTGAGTACACTTTAATTACCACAACTTCATCTTAAGGAATCCTAAGATTTGTAGTATACTGAATACTGTACCTAGAATTTTCTGCCAGTTAGTGCCAGGGCACACCCTTGAACTATAGCTCTTTTAGAACATAATTCAGTGTATTGACCAAACCACAAATTCCAGATTACTTAAATTGGAGTCATAACAATTAAAGTGGTATCAATTTCCAATAGCTATGTAGTGCAGTTAAAACTAATCCTCACACCGCTTACACTTAAGGCTCTTCTCATGGCATAGTGGTTAAACTGTCACACTATGATCAAACCTGCTGACATAGTGAGTTTGGTCCTGATGGGTACCAGGTTGATTCAGCCTTTTATATTTCCAAGGTTGGTAAAATTAGTACTCAGCATGTTGGGGGCAAAAAATGCTAATTACAGATAGTGCTCTAAGTGCTATGGGGCAGTATATAAGTGTAATTGCTATTGCTACTTCTGCTTTGAATTAAACACAGTTCATCATACTGTCTAAATCTGGATCTATGGTTAATCCTAACCATGGTTAATTTCAATAAACCAGCTTTAAGAAATTACCACTTCATGTCGATCTGTTTTAAGTTAACCGTAGTTAGTTTTTATAATAGACTATCATGAGGGACAACACAACACTGCCATGAACTGTGAGCTGAGGTTTCTGAATTCTACCTGGCTATCTACAGAAAGGAGGAGAGGAAGTTACAAAGGATAAGAGGCTGAGGTTCAACAGAGATTGCTCATCTATATGCATGTCATGCTAAACTATAGTTTTTTATAGGTCTCAGATCATCCATTTATTTTACCGTGTTCTCATTTTATTTACTTGTTCCATTTTTATTTGACCCTTCCTTTCAAGAAGTTAGAGCAGTATTCTTATACATATTCTTAATACACACTTCCTTTCAATTTGTGCAACATCTCTAAGGTATAAATTAATATGAGACAGAGTAGTGGCTGGCATGAGGTCACTAAGCAAACCACATAGTCAGGAAAATTATCTGCATATGTGCAGGGGCCACATCACTGTTCAGTTTCCAAGGAACCAGGTATCCATACTACATGTCAGTTGTGCCGCTGAAAACATTTAATATGGTTGTAACAAATTTGAGCTAGTTTACCTTTTATGAAGTTAAAAAACAGACAAATTTAAGTGATTAGAACCCTGTTCATTCTTCAGTTCTTTCTGTACCTGCCAAACATCAGCTACCTATTAAGATATCAATTAATCTTTATTATGCAGTCACAGACTTGATAAACTCCTTAAAATAAAGAAATAATGGGCTTCATCCAGGTTGGCCATTGCATAAATAAAAGTGCTATTGCTCTTCCCAGGAGACACTGGGACCTAGCAGAAAGAAAGGTACACAATAGGAAGGCACTTTTTACTAAATGCCCCATCTCACCATTCATGCTACCCCAGAGAATCTACCAAATCTCCAGAGGAGATTTTCAGAGATGGAGGTAGGTGGGGGGAGGAAGAGATGCAAAGGTATCCTTCCTTAGTCCCTCATTCCAGGATGAGTCGAAGTTTACTAAATGCTAATCTGTTTCCCATTTGAAACAATTGAATGTATAGAAGAGTTGACTCACCAAATCCCCATTGATTCAGTGGGCTTACTCTAGTGTGACTTAGCATGCTAAACAACAGGATTTTAGCTGAGATGTTTGAGATTTAGCAATTGTTACATTAACTAAGATATACAAGTTATGAACATACACTGAATCAAGGTACTGTACTGTATATCAGAGATGAGAGTAGAAACCTCAAACATTCTTTTGTCTGACTCCTTTCTCTAGGCTAAACGGGTATACTTTTAAACATTAACAATAACACAGATTATTGTGTTAATAATAAGGGCTGTGGTGGCTCAGTGGTTAAGAAGCTTGCCTTGTTAGCTGGAAGGCCAGCAAGTCGGCAGTTTGAGACCTGATTACTGCATGACGGTTTGAGCTCCTGTCTCTGTCTCAGCTCCTGCCAACCTAGCAGTTTGAAAGCAAGAAATTGCAAATAGATAAATAGGGACCACTTCGCTGGGAAAAGATCTTGGGGACGTGAAAGGAGCCTCATTCAGGCATCCCCTGAGTGGAGTTCCTCCAGCAAAAATCTTTTCAACCCAGAATAATTTCTGACATGAAATTATTATTATAACACAGATAGTTTCTTTCTTAAGAATAGAATTCAGTCTGTGCAAATAGAAGAGTCAGTAGAACCATAAAAGTCCTATGCCATGTTTATTTTCCCAAGACAGCTCCATGGATGCATCCAGTGGTGGACTGCTGCCAGTTCGGACTGGTTTGGCCGAACCGGTAGCAGAAATCTGGAGGGGTGCGTCGGGGGGGTTAGTAAACCCCCAGGCGACCGGTTCGGATGCCTCTCCATATGCCCTCCAGATTTCTTTTCCGGGTAACCAAAAATGGCTGCTCGGAAGTGTGCAAGCATCAAAACTCCATTTGACACATGCACACTGAAAAATAGAAGTGTGCATGCGTCAAATGGTATTTTGACGCATGCGCACTTCCAAGCAGCTATTTTCAGCTACCCGGAAAGGACGCAGTGGTGTCCTTGGAGTGGCGGCGGCAACGGCAGTCTTTCCTTCACCGCCGACCACCAACACTGCTCCCATGGTGGCGCTGCCGGGCTGGGCCAGGCCAGGCTGCACTGGCAAGGCCAGGCCAGACTAGGCCACGCCGCCACGCCACCACCACTACCTACCTGTTGCTCCACGAGTCCCCAATGGCCCTACCCCAGCAAAGGTAAGGAACTAGGGTTTGTTTTGCTTGTGTTTCGGGGGGGGGGTATTTTATGTAGTGTGTGTTTATATTATTTTTATGTGTACTGAGTCTTTATTTATTTATTTTTATTATTTACTTTGGCTCCGCCCATGACATCATGACATCAGCTCCGCCCATGACATCATGATGTCAGCTCCACACATGATGTCAGCTCCGCCCACAGTATGGTAGTAAAAATTTTGGCAGCCCACCACTGGATGCATCATTTTGTAAGCTTTTGTGTTTCTTTGTAATGACTTTAGTCATAACCCATGAATGTTTCTAAATTCTGCTGGGGATGTTTTTGTATGAAATGGCACAAAATAAGCTGTCTGGCCTTCTCTTTTTTATATATATAAAAAAAGGAAACAAAACCAAAACCCGCAAGTCTTATCCATGTTACAGATTAACATCCTAGAAACTTTCACTTTGAAGAACAAAGTGAATTCTAAACTAAATGAGTACACAGTGTGCCTGGGAAATAGCAACATTTTTGTTCACTTTAATAACTAAACTTGAAAAGAACCAAACAGATATTTAAAGCAGAGGCCAAGCAGAGGAGGTGGGCAAGAAAAGTCATTAGAAATAAATAAAATTACTGTGCTGCTTTTTTTTTTTTGGTAGACTGACTTTGACTGGGAGGGAGCTTTCAACCCTTGTGTTCAAATGGGGGAAGAGCAAGATGTTACAAAGGACCCTAAGCTACTTCAATTCTGTGTTTCTTTCAGCCAATTCTGACTTATGGTGACCGTTACCAGGGTTTTCCGGATACCGAATACAGTGGAACCTCAGTTAACAAGCAGTTCAGTTAACATAAAAATTGCATAACAAAAGGAAATCCATAAAAAATAGTGGGTTAGTTTACGGATTTCCCCCCGGAACGGATTAATTAGTTTTCTATGCTTTCCTATGCGAAACTGTCAAAGCATTTTGGCTTTCAATGCATTCCTATAGCAAATTCAGATAAAGTAATTTTCACTGTAAGAAACGTCTTGGATAATGCATTAATTACGTTAACTGGGGTTCCAGAATTGGTTTACCATTGCTACATAGAATGGCTTGTCTCCCTGGAGGCACAGTAGGGAATTGAATTCCATACCTTTGGCTCTGCAGCCAGATACCTAACTCACTGAGCTATCCAGCCAACTCAGAATATTTGAATAGAGAAGACATATATGATATACAAATATTTTACCTCTTTTGTGTGTCAGTCATTAGTTTAATTAAATCTAAAAAATATTGCTATTACGGCAATCCATAAGTTATATGTACTTGCAAATATAGACCCTGGTAGAACTTAACCCAGTTAATATGGTTACTAAATTGCCCCTATGGACCAAAATATATCACAGGCCAACAGTACACTTCCTATGTATACAAATTTCTATGTAAATCACAACATCAGTGCTTGGCCTTTTTTTCCAATAGCCCTTGCCAAAGAATTAGAATATAGTGGAGCCATATGACTAGCTTAACTTCCAGGTACAGTCAAACCTCACATAAAGAGCACCTCGCTTAAAAAGTAACTCCCTTAAAGAGCAGAACTTTCTCTGAATTTTTGCTTCGCTTAACAAAACTAACGAAAAACTTGCTTAACAAATAAATCAGGGTTCACAATCCCCACCCCCTACCAGAAGTCACAATTGGTCACTTACAATGGTGTTTCACTTAAAGAGCAAACTCGCTTAAAGAGCAATCCTGTGGAACACATTATGCTCTTTAAGTGAGGTACAACTGTATCTTAATGACTTTTTAATTGTGCTTCAGTATTTGCCATCAAAGAAGAGAACTTTTGTATTTGTTTCCTGGCTTAGAAATGCTGGGCAGAGGGTTTTAAGAGTCGCAGTCTGCAAAAGTAGGTTTCTGAACTCATGGTTTAGTAAGATATTTAAAAATTAGTGATCTGATGATGGAAAATATCCCAAAAAATCAAACTTATTTCTACATAGAGTAAAAATGCCTACACAAGTGCATTTATTCAGCAAAGGAAAGGAGGAAATATTAGCTATTATAACTAGACAATGCTTCTTAATCTCTCTCATTTACTCCAAGTATGATGGCAAATTTCACAAACACTGCATAATATTGAAATGCTGTAGAGTGTCTCTGGCTAGCTATTCATTGTAATTATTATCTTAAGAGCTTAATCCACCCTTACTCTGATTATTTAGTAATTTTATTGTTCAAGTAACACTGACAGGTAACACTCACATGAAAAGCAAGTCAGCAAAGAGAGCAGGTGTATTTACATCTTTTTCCCCTAGCCATGGAAGTCTTTTAAGATCCCTTTAAAATGAATACATACCGGTACCTGTTGATGCTTGCTAGCAAAGCATTAACTCCATGTTCTAATCTTGTGAGACCGAGACATTTGGTGAAAACGGGTGTCAAAATACTCTTTTTAACAGTGCATTTCCAGATCACTAAAATAGTTAGAATGCCCAAATATTCTTTCTCAGAACAAAATGATACCCAACTGTGTATCTCGGCCTGTGGAGATCCTTGCAATGCAGTAGAAGTCCTTTCCAGGTGCCTAGAGGCTGTTAGGGTCTGGATGGGGGACAACAGGCTACAACTGAATCCCAGCAAGACTGAGTGGCTGTGGGTCAGGGGTCTTGCGTTATCATGGGAGTTACCATCTTTGGTTCTGGATGGGACGGTTTTGCCCCAAACAGGCCTGGTGCATAATCTGGGGGTCCTCCTGGACTTGCAATTACTACTTGAAGAGCAGGTGGCAGTCGTGGCCAGGAGGGCTTTTGCACAACTTCGTGTAATACGTCAGTTACGCCCGCTCCTAGATCAGGACTCCTTGCTCATGATCATACAAGCTTTGGTCACATCCAGACTTGACTATTGTAATGCGCTGTACATGGGGCTGCCCTTGGTGACCATTCAGAGGCTGCAGCTGGTGCAGAACGTGGCTGCCCAGGTGGTGATGGGGTGCGGGCATTATGGTCGTGCCTCACCATTGTTCTGGGAGCTGCACTGGTTGCCAGTGTGCCTCTGGGTGCAATTCAAGGTGCTGGTAATTACCTTTAAAGCCCTACATGGTAGTGGGCCAGGATACTTAAGAGACTGCTTTGCCCCAATAACTTCTGTCCATCCCACCAGAGTGGCCCAGAGAGGCTCTCTGGTTGTGCCATCAGCTAAAGAAGTGCATCTCTCTAGCACCAGAAAGAGGGCCTTCTCTATGTCCACCCCGGCCCTATGGAATCTCCTGCCAACTGAGCTGCGCCTCCAGACAGAGCTGCTGCCCTTTCAGAAGGGTGTAAAAACCTGGCTGACGGGACAGGTCTGGGGCACCCACAACACTGTATCCCAGGCCTGTTGATTGATCTAATATCCCCCTCTCATTCTTAACTCTTTTAACTTTTAACATGTTCACTTTTTGATTAATTTTAATTGATTTTTAACTTTTCTAATAATTTTAACTTGAACTTTTTTGGTGTTCTCTGATTTTGTTAGCCGCCCTGGGTCGCTGTTGCAAGGAGGGTGGCATATAAATCAAATAAATAAATAAATAAAAAGTCATTTGTAAAACATTTTTATATTTTATATACCTACTTTGGCAGGAAAGATATGATCCTGCACATATTCACTTGTAAGTGAGTGAATTCGATGGGATGTGCTCTTAGATAAGTACATATTAGACAGCAGCCATTTTTAATTTTACATATTGAAGTAAGAGAGAAAAATGTGTTAAACTTGATAAATAAGTGCTTTCTCATGTATTTACTATGCACATGTAATAAATTCCATCTTAGTAACTGGAAATATCAAATGTGCTTCTCTCTACAGGGCTTTTCTAAACAAATAAAACATTTAGAAAAATCCTGTAGAGAGAAGCACATTTGATATTTCCAGTTACTGAGATTGAATTGTAAAAAATATGAATTATGCAGAGTGTATATTTTTGGATATGTTCAGTATGCATTCTTAGTGTACATGTATGCTCAGCTTCTCCTTCCATGTCTAGGCCAGACATGGAACTGCCAAACTGAAACCACATTTTGGTGAATTTATTCTGCAGTTCCTTTCACCTGACCTAGTATGAGAAAGATTATCTGGCACAACAAGGTACACCTTATTGTGGCTCAAAAATACCACATTCTTCAAGGAGGCTCTTTTTGTGTAGCCCATATGCTCAGCTAAGTCCCATAAGTTCAATGAGACTGGTTCTAATGTAAATATATATAAAGCTGCAATCATATCTCAAAAGCATTTTTATTTTAACTGCATTCATTTAATCACATAAAATTAAAGATAATTATGCCTATCTCTCCAGGTGTCAGTTAGTCTTATGCAAAACTGGATTTAGATCAAATTTCACTAGCTTGGATAAAGCTGGTAACACCAGCTACAGTAGATGCCTTCCTCCAAGAAATTAGGTTGGCCTCTTCATCTTGTCCTTCTAGCAACAGGTAAATACTATCTTTTTTTAGACAGGCTTTTAACAACTAAATGGGCAGTTTTCATTTTGTATGCTGGAGATTATTATTTTTAATATGTTTTAAGGGTGGTTTAAACAGTTTTAATCAATTATTTTAATATTGTATATGCTTAACTGTCTTTTAGTGTCACAATTTATTGTGTTTTTAGTCTGTATGCTGTTTTTTAATAACTTGTATTATGCCTTGATCCTTAAATTGGGAGAAAGGTGATATAAAAATACAAATAAATAAAAAATATGTATTGCAAATAGCTTCAGTAGAATATGCTCATTCAGAAGTTGATTCAGTAGGTTTACTTCAGTTGGGACAAACAATGGATGTCAATGCATTAGATCAGAGGTTCGCAACCTATGGCCAGCAGACTGGACCCGGCCAGCAGCACAATTTCATGTGGCCCACTGCCCCCACTGCCGCTGGAAGTGGCGGAAGCAGTGAAAATTGCCAAAAACATACTGTAAATGCACCTGTGGCTGTCATAAAAGTGTTTATGACATCCATGGTTGCATTTTACAGCAGCGTTTATGGCGGGGGAACTACGTGTCAGTCTGCTCAGCTGTATTGCGAGGGCGTGGTCTGGCCCGCAGGAGGACAATGTTGAGAACCTCCTTATTAGATTATATAGTGTTATCTCAATACCATAGATAGATTTAGCTCTTTTATTCTTATTGATGTAGGATTTTTTTAAATTTCATTTTATAATTGCAAAACATAGGCAAAGTATTTTCCCAACCTTGTTTTATTTTTATTTGTGAATCAAAAATAGCTTGTGAAGCAGATTTAAGGCTAGCAACATCAGAAACTCTGAGGAAGCCTTTTTTAAAAAAAAAGAAAAGAAAACTGACCTGTAGAAGTCAATATCAAAAGATAATAATAAATAAAACATACAGAGTTTGCACTTGGTCTCTAATAAGTTTTCTCATTAGGGTAATAATATATCACCAGACTGTTAAAAGGCGTCTGCTCAAAGGGACACATTAATACATATGTGGCTAAAATGTCCCCAAGTGAATGAATTCTGGGGAAAGATGTTAACAATAATGGAGGGGAATTCTGGTTAATAGAACAGTCATGAGTTCAAAGAAAGACAGAAAAGGATGATTAGGGATGCTGTGGTAGGAACACTGTGGACAACACATCAAATTCCAGTGATCCAGAGGTGAGTTTATTTTCTTGGAAGTAATTTCTATAAATCTATACCTAAAATATATAGGTGTCTTTTTTCAGAAGACTTTGTCCCTCAAGTGTGAAGTGCATCTGCCCCAAGCATACGTGTAGAGGAAAATCATGCTCTGAAATGGCTGGCTAGTGGACTCTGGTAATTTTTTAAAAATGTAATTGCCAAGTGTATCATCTACTTTGACCTTCACTTCCAAGTGAATATACATATCCGCCCTGAGTCGCCTGTGCGAGTAGGGCAGAATATAAATTTAATTAAATAAAATTAATTAATTAAATAAATATGAACATGACCTTCATGGACCAGGCAATGTTTGTTCCAAATGGTGATATTTGCATTCAGCCTAGTAGTGAATCTCCTCAGTACCCTACTTCTCTCTGTAAGGCAACTGTGACCATAGCCTCTGTGAACAAGCATGTACTCAAGTTGATACATTACCTCAGCTGTCTCTTAAGAATTAAAATGCTTCAGTAGTCATCTTGCAGCATGAACAATATAATGTTCATTACACTGGACGAGCAACCTAATAGGATGTCATAGACCCATTTCTATGAGCAGGAATTTCCAGTTTCAGAATTCACATTCTCTCTTCCCTCCCCTTGAACAAATAGACCAACCCCTGCTGTGTAGCCAGGGTGGTATGTAAACTGACATGCAGGTCAACATTTCAAGACCCGAATACTGCATGACGGAGTGAGTGCCTGTCGTCTGTCCTAGCTCCTGCCAGACTAGCAGTTTGAAAGCAAGAAAGTGCAAGTAGATAAAATTGCTACCATTTAGGTTGGAAAAGTAACAGCATTCTATGCACTCTAGAGTTTAGTCATGTTTGCCACTTGACCGTGGAAATGTTTGCAGACACAGACAGTGCTGGCTCTTTGGCTATAAACAGAGATGAGCACTGTCTCCCTAGAATCAGACACAACTGGCTTTCAATCAAGGGAGACCTTTACCTTTACTTACTGAAACCTCTTGAGTTGGTATGGATCTGTATGGCTTTGGCCAGCCTCAACTTTGTGTTATGAATACCAATATTAGCTGCTTCTGCTTTATTGCCACAACTTGCAGAATGTATAGCTTGCCATTTCAAGAATGTAAAACACATGTAGTAATCATAGCACAAACAGAATAAATAATTACCAGTATTGTTTTACTAGGAAGTCATGCTGAGCCTCTTACACTGATATGATTTTGTGATGGTTCTTTAGAATGGCTCAAATTAGTATAAGGTAAAGTTAAAGATTTTCCTTGCTCAAAAGCCAGTTATATCCAACTCTAAGGTTCAGTGCTCATCTCTGTTTCAAAACCAAAGAGCCACCGCTGTCTGCTTCTGCAGACATTTCCATGGTCATGTGGCAGGCATAACTAGACACCAGAGTGCACAGAACACTGCTTACCTTCCCACCAAAGTGGTCCCTATTTATCTACTTGCAATTTCTTGCTTTCGAACTGCTAGGTTGGCAGGAGCTGGGACAGAGATGGGAGCTCATTCCATCCTGCAGTACTCAGGAATTGAACTGCTGACCTCCCACCTTCCAGTCAGCATCTTAGCCACTTGAGCCACTGCAGTCCCTTAAATTAGTATACGGTGAACCTTATTAACTTTATTCATAATGTTAAGTTGCCAGGAGGGTGTGGAGAATCAAAGGTTGGCATACAAACAGAAGAAATGTTCTACTGATGCCAGACATAAAAAGCTAGGTCATGAACTAGCCAAACGATGCAATGATAATAATATGCTGATGGTGACCCTTTGCAAAGTTTTCAAGGTACAAAGTACTCAGAAGTTGTTTACTATTCAATTATGCACAATTCCCTAATAAGGCTTTAAGTGAGATATTTAAGGAGGGGTTTTACTAGTTCCATTCCCATAACAGGTTTTTATTGTCAAGTGGCGATTCAAACCACTAATCCATCAATCTATTCACTATGCCACTTCTAGATTCTAGATGCTGCAATCCCACTGATTTCTGCAGTGGCTCAGTGGTTAAGAAGCTCACTTTGTTAGCTGGAAGGCTGGCAAGTCAGCAGTTCGATACCTGGGTACTGCATGAGTACTGCATGATGGTTTGAGAACCCATCTCTGTCCCAGCTCCTGTCAACCTAGCAGTTTGAAACAAGAAATTGCAAATAGATAAATAGGGACCTCTTTGGTGGGAAAAGATCTTGGGAACATGAGAGGAGCCTCATTCGGACGTCCCCTGAGCAGAGTTTCTCCAGCAAAAATCTTTTCAACCCAGAATAATTTCTGACACGAAATTATTATTACATTGGCTTCTCAAAAAACTTGCATACAATTGTGCTGTGTTTTTTTTTTTTTTTTGGTGTATCTCAGCTGCTTCACTGAGAAATTGCTGAACATTATTTGATTGTCATGCATACTATTTCCATAACAGAACAACTGAAGCATTCAGGGCATGAGGAAGAATTTAATTATGATGCTGCCCACCAGAATCCACAGCCAGCAAGGCCTTTAGGAGCTTGAGAGCTATTGTCCTGACAAGCAATATTTGCAAGTCCTGGAAATAGCAAGGCCTGCAAAACAAAGATTTAATAGATGAATGTATTACTGTATTTTAAAGAGAAAGATCCATTCGCTTTCCAGGAAATTGAAAGAACCTTTCAGAAAGGTTTTCAGAGTTCACATCTCGGTGCTCATAGTTTGGTGGAAAGCAACCTGAAGGAAAACGAAATGAGAAAACAGAACTCTAAATCCAAATGAAGGGGAAAGGGAAAGCAAAGAAGGCATTTTTGCTTAGCTTTCTCTCGTGCAGCAATCTCGCCCATACTCTGTGCCATATGAAAGACATTATAAATGCTCTTGTAAAATCCACATCATTCCACCACATGAAAAGACCATGTCCTAAAAATAGCCATTTGGAGAGTTATGCAAGTTACTTATAATTTCAGTGATCAAGAAAGAGCTGTGTAGGCACCCATTCATTCAACCAGTAATTCCATATGTTGGATAGACCTGGGTTGGTACCGCAGTTTTTGGCAACGTCTTTTCCTATTGCCCACTCCATAAAGACCCTGATATATTTGTGAAACCTCTTCATTGATTTTATCTAATCTTTCCTATTCCAATGGGGAATTTTTAAGATTGTTATAATGCTGATGCTGTGGAAACACTGCCAAGAGTGTCAGTAATAATTACACTTACATGCCTCCCTAATCTAGTGTCTTAAAATACTCTGACGGCCAGGGGTTCTCAACCTTTTAAAGCCGGGGCCAGATCACACCCCCTCAGACTGTTGGCATCCCTCCTGGCGATGGTGGTGCAAACACTCACCCACACACAAACATTCAGGGTGGGGTATAAATTTAATAAAATAAATAAATAAATAAATAAATAAATAATTTGAAGAATAATGTTGGGCTCTCCAAAAATAAATAAATTCAGCTAGACATTTATTGCCCTGGAAGTTGGCTATCTAAAAAGGCCCCTGCAGACTTAACAGTCGCATGCAGCTATATTGGTTAATGTGTGCCATCTAACGAAGTTTTTTGAGGCAGAATAACAATACTTTACAAAGTATTCTTGCATATCGAAAAATAATTTATTTTTGTCAGGCTATTTTGAGGTATAATGCTGCCCTATATGTGCTTTTTTATTTAGTGGATATAATTTAAAAGGTGTAAATGGCTTCTCCCCCAGCCTGCCTGAAATTCCTTATATGTTTTAAATTAAGAACATGAATGAAAATAGTTTATTTCCATTGAACCCAATTTGCTTTTGGTACAATGGGAGCAGAAAGAAAACTTGGTAGATATCTATTGCGAATAATTGGGCTCCCAAAGAAAACTACATGCTATTTTAATAGCAGACATAAACATCATTGTTCCAGCCAGAGTTTCAGATGTAGCAGCATTTCACAAAATCTTGGAGAAATGGGCCGTTATGTGATTCACTGTGGTTGTTTTTATTCCTTTTCCAAGTCTGCATTTTAATTTATATCTTTGCTGCATGTTTTGCTGCTTTTCAAATACTACTCTAACATTAGACTGCCGGATTCTTAACAGCCCTCTTTACTGCTAAAATGACATAAAAGCAATGTGCTCAATACTCCATGAGAGAATGGAGGGGGAAATGAACCATATAAAAACAAGTCATTTATTTGACTAATAGAACTGGAAAAGCTTCAAATGTACCATTGAGACCTATTATTGCAGATAATGTGGCTGAATCTTGGGATCCAGTACAGAGGCATTCAGAGATACCACATTGTAATGGTTGCAGCAAGTTCTTTGACTGTGGAAGGATTTCTGTGTTCTCCCCTCTGCAGTACCTGGAGGACTTCGCAGTGCAACTGTCACACAGTTATGGTAAGATAATTTTGAGTTGTGTGCTCCTGCACACATGTTCTTCTACTGCCTAGAGGACTAACAAGGAAACTACTTTGGCAACCTTGTACCCTGGTGGCACAGTGGTTAAACTGCTATACTGCAGCCCAAACCTGCTGCTGATATTGTAAGTTCAATCCTGATGGGAATCAAGGTTAACTCAACTTTCCAACCTTTTGAAGCTTTGGGTACTTTGTAGCTCAATGCTGGAGGTGGACAGAAAGATAGGATTTGCTGCTCTGTCTCAGGCTGCAAAATCCCTTAGGCCAATGCACCCTTTTAAATTAGCTTTAATTTTATGATGTGTTGCTTTAAAATTATAAATCACCTTGGACTTGAAAGCTGGGGTTTAAATATTTAAATCCTCAGCCAAAGAAAAGGAAACTGTAAAGGTTGCATCTCTTTGCAGAAACTTTTCATCCCACTGGGAAAATACTGTATGTCCAAAAGTGGTTATGAATATAGATATACAATTTCTACCGTTTGGCAATGTTTTTATTAGAGCTAATAAATATGCCAAAGGAGAGTATATCTTCCGATGTGTGACTGTTCATTAAGCTTAATTAGTGCCATTTTAGGGCCTGTCTAGATTGCCCCTTGTGGGTGGTCTGGGCTTGCAGTTTAACCATACAGTCAAACCTCATATAAAGAGTGCCTCGCTTAAAGAGTAACTCGCTTAAAGAGCAGAATTGTCTCTGAATGTTCATTTCACATAACAAATAAAACCAACCAAAAACTCACTTAACAAATAAATCGGGGTTCACAATGGTGTTTTGCTTAAAGTGCAAACTTGCTTAAAGAGCAATCCTGTGGAATGCATTATGCTCTTTAAGCGAGGTACAACTGTACGGGCAAATTAAACAGTTGCCCTGCATTTCTAGAATGCTGAAGTGGCTAACGAGTCCTTTCTACATACAGTAATACCTCGGTTAGCGTTTGCGTCACATAACGCTAACATCGGATAACGTCGGGGAATTGGGGCAAACATTTGCATCGCACAACATTGTGCAATGCAAATGTTTGCCTCAAATTCCCCAACGTTGATCTCTGCCCCAAAGCACGCAGGGCTGAAGACCAATTCTCCTTCGTGTTGTTTGGGGATGCACACTGATGGGTTCTGCGCCTGCGCTGAATCCGGAGCGGAGCTGGAAAGCTGATTGGATAAAGAGTTTTGAATGTGGGACCGCCCACCATGCCCAACCCCTTTAGGCGCCATTTCGCGCTCTCCCCTCAGTTTGCTTTTTTCCGCTGCGCAAGCAGGAGCCTGGAAAAAAAGCTGTGAGTACTTTGCTGAGATTGTCTCAGAATCTTCCAATTTTTCCTACCTTACAATTTTTCTCGGACTAGGGGACTTGTTCCCTTGGTCCTCGTGTGGCTGGGGCTCGCCCTCAGCCGCCGTTTAAAACAAAAAAAAGAAAAGACCAACATCTCGTGTCGGGGCCTCCCGGCCGGGATAATTTTTTCTCTTCGGCCATCTACTTCGGTGGATGGCCTCAGCGGCAGCGTTCAAGCAGTGTCCGTCCTGCAAGAGAAAGTTCCCTAGCTCGGACGGGCACGTGCGTTGTCTTCGCTGCCTCGGGGAGAGTCACCAGGTCCAGACCTGCGAAGTCTGTCGCGGCTTCTCGAAGGCCGCCATCAAGAACCGCCAGTACCGCCTTCAAGCCTACCTCATGGAGGCCGCACTGGCACCACCGGCTCCCCCAGCTCCAGAGCAGGCCGCTTCCACGTCTGCTCCTTCAACCTCCGCTTCTTCTTCCAGGCCCTCGGCCTCTGAACTGTTCAGGCGGAAGAAGAAGCAGGAGAAGAAGAAGAAAGACAAAAAAGAGAAAAAGAAGCGCCGTAGCTCTTCGTCTTCTCTTCCTCCGACCCCGGCACCGGCTCACCTTTCGCCGCCACGCTCCCTAGCATCCGCCCCGGTCGCAGCTCCACCTACGCCGGGTAGGATGTCGACCGAGGCCCGGGACGCCACGCCGGAGAGGGCCCACAGCCCTCCACCGCCGCCGGAGACTCCTCCACCTGTACCACCGCACAGGTCTTCCTCCCTCCGCAGTCCTTCCGTGGTTCCTGGTCCGGCTACCGAACCGCCGCCCCAGTTGAGCCTCATCGCCCCGTACATCGAGGCGATGGTGCGGAAACTGCACACCGAGCTCTACGGCCCGCAGACGACACCGTGGGAGCGCCCTCTGCCCTCACCACCAGCCACGGAGGCACCACCGCTCCGTGAGGAGGGCCCCGCACCGAAGCGGCAGAGGGTGGAACAGGCGCGGTCGGAGGCCTCTCTCCCTCCGTACCAGCTGCCTTTGCCGGGGAGCGATCCGAGATCCGCCAGGCCGTACTGGTCGGACTCGGACCCCGAGGTCTACCTGCCACCGCCCAGCGTCTCGGAGCGGTCAGGAGACTCCGACTCGTCGGATCAGGAGGAGGAGCAGCATCAGCCACCGCCGGTCGCGGTCGACAAGTCCCCGGACGACAACATCGGCGCCGTCCACGGATCCCAGCCGGAGGATTTGAAGACCTACACCGGACTGATCACTCGCCTCGGATCCACCCTTGGGATTCGGGCGGAGGCTCCCCCGGACGACTGTGAGGATGTCGTCTGCGGCTTGGCCGACCGCAAGGAGTTGGTCCCCGTCCGCCTCGGACTGCTCCCTAAGATTGCTAAAGCGGCCAAGGAGGTGTGGAAGAAGCCGGTTTCTTCGCACTCCGTATCCAACAGAGTTGACTCTATGTACAGACTGCTGGACGATTCCAACTTTCTGCACATTCACCCGGCACCGAACTCCCGAGTGGTCAAGGGCTCCCAACACCGGACGCCGATCAGCAGCACTCCCATCCCGTCGACCCAGGAAGGGAAGAAGCTGGACGCACTGGGCAGGAGGTTCTACGCCAATGCCTCCTTGTCCTTCCGTGCGTCCAACTACGCGACGGCCATGGGAGGCTACCAGTGTCGACTCTGGGAGCAAGCGGAGTCATTCAAGTCCCTACTGCCACCTGATCGACAAGCGGACTTTGAAAAACTCTGCATGGAGGGCAACCACCTCGCCCTCCAGCAAATCCGCACCGGCCGCCACGTCACCGAGTCGGAGGCAAAAAACTTGGCCTCCGCCATCCAGCTCCGTCGCCACGCCTGGCTCCGTTCGGCTAACCTGCAGGACGATGTCAAGCGGCTCGTGGAGGAGCTTCCCTTCGATGGCGAGGGCCTCTTCGCCAAGGAGACCGACACCTCCTTGGGAGAGCTGAAAGGGGACTACGCCACGATAAAACAGCTCCGCCCTCCACACCGTGGGTCCGGCCGTTACCATCAGGACCAGCCGTCGACGTCTCAGGCGGGCCCATCCTATCAACCTCGCCCGCCACAGAGACAAGGGGACTACTCCCGGTACCAGCCCTACCGGCAGCGCCAACAACCCAACCGTCCACGCTACCAGCAACGGCCTCAGACTGGCAAGCGTACGGAACGGAAGGGCAAACAACGTGTTTGACTCTCCCGTGACCGGGACTCTACCCTACCGCCCCCTTTCCGACTACCTATCGGCGTGGTCTGCCATCACCACAGACCGATGGGTTTTAACCATCTTAGACTCTGGCTACGCGATCGAGTTCGAGAGATGCCCTACTGTCGGACGGATCCGCATCACCGATCCATCCCCACCGCTCCAGGAGGAACTAACAGCTCTCCTAGAGAAGGGCGCCATAGAGCCGGTCGCAGCGTCGGAGTCTCACGAAGGGTTCTTCTCCCGATACTTCCTTGTGGACAAAAAAGACGGGGGGGCACGTCCCATCCTGGACCTCCGTCTTCTCAACAAGCATATCGACGCGAGGAAGTTCCGGATGGTAACCCTTCACTCCATCCTCCCGCTGATCAACCACGGGGACTGGTTCACCGTCATCGACCTGAAGGACGCCTATTTTCACGTGTCCATCAGGAGGGAACATCGTCGTTTCCTCCGATTCCAGGTGGGCGGCAACATCTACCAGTACACATGCCTACCCTTCGGCCTCTCCACCGCTCCGAGGGTATTCACGAAGTGCATGGCACCGGTGGCTGCTCATCTGCGACTGCAAGGCGTCCAAGTGTTCCCGTACATAGACGATTGGTTGATCTGCTCCCCGACCCAACAAAAAGCCAAGGACGACGTTGCACATTGCCTCGCCCTTATGCAGAGCCTCGGTCTGCGGGTCAACTTCAAGAAATCCCAGTTGACCCCCACTCAACGAATAGAATACATCGGAGCCGTTCTAGACTCTCTGGCTCTAAGAGCCTACGCCCCAACCAAACGTCTGCTCGACATCCGCACAGTGGTGGCACGGATCCAGGGCAGACGTCGGGTCCGTGCGAGGGACGCCCTCCGTTTGCTAGGACTCATGGCGTCGACCACGGCGGTGGTTTCGCACGCCAAACTCAAGATGCGCTCCCTCCAGTCGTGGTTCCTCTCCTCCTTCAACGGCACCCACGACAACCTCGGGAAGTGGCTCACACCGACTCCCGAACTCCGAGACCAGTTAAACTGGTGGACAATGGACCAGAATGTGACCGCGGGGAGACTCTTCACCCTTCCCGCACCGTCCATCCAAGTCACCACCGACGCGAGCACCCACGGATGGGGTGCGTGCTGCCGCGGACTACGGATTCACGGCATATGGACGCCCGAGGAAGCCGACCACCATATCAACTTCCTCGAGCTGCTAGCGGTGTGGAAGGCGATGAGGTCCTTCAGACCGTCGATCGCGGGCAGTGTGGTGCAGATCGCCTCGGACAACACCACGACACTAGCCTATCTCAACCGGCAAGGAGGGACCAAGTCTCTCTCCCTCCTCTACCTGACCGTCCAGATGTGGGAGTGGTGCCTGAAGGTACATGTGTTCCCCATAGGTGTCCACATCCAGGGCACCCTGAACTCCGATGCAGACTCCCTGAGCCGCAAAGGGACGGCAATGCACGAGTGGGAACTGGACGGATCGGTGTTCGACCGCCTGTGCCGACGGTGGGGCACACCGACCCTAGACGTCTTCGCGTCACAGACCAACTCCAAGTGCCGCCGTTACTGCTCCCGAGCAGGGATCGGCCACGGATCGGAGGGCGATGCCTTCATGGTGCCGTGGCACCAGGAACTGCTGTACATGTTTCCACCGATCCCTCTCATCCAACGGGTCCTGATACGGATCCGTGCGGAGAACGCCTGGACGATCCTGGTTGCCCCGTCCTGGCCGCGCCAGCCGTGGTTCCCACTACTCCAAACCCTGGCTTGCGATCGTCTCCGCCTACCCACCGATCCGAATCTCCTCCGCATGGAAGACGGTCGGATCCTTCACTCGGATCTGCCGAGCCTACACCTGACGGCCTGGCTTATCCGCCCAACATAGCACGGATCCTTGATCTGTCCAGGAAACCTTCCACACGGAAGTCCTACGATGCCAAGTACCGTCGCTTCACTGACTTCCTAGCATCCAGCGACCGCACCGTGGACTCCGCATCCCTGCAGGATGTCATGTCCTACCTCCTGCACCTAGCCGAGTTGGGATCCGCACATTCATCATTGAAGGTCCACCTAGCTGCTGTGGTCGCCAAGGCCCCACCTTCTTCAGTATTGTCCTCCGCCTTCAGAGACAAAACTGTTAAAAGGTTCCTTCAAGGGCTACGCAACGCCTATCCTCCAGTGAAGATACCACCCCCTCAGTGGTCCCTCACTACAGTGCTCACCGCACTCACGAAGGCACCCTTTGAACCCATGGCTTCGGTGGACATTAAGTTTGTCTCCTACAAGACTGCTTTCCTTGTAGCTATCACTTCTGCCCGACGGGCAGGGGAGCTGGCAGCCCTTCGGTCTGACCCTCCTTTTCTCAAGTTCTACCCTGACAGGGCAGTGTTGCACCCAGATCTGTCATTCCTGCCCAAGGTCCTGACTGAATTTCACCTGGCCCAAGCCATCACGCTTCCAGCATTCTTCCTGAATCCCTCGTCTCCACAAGAGAGAGTGTGGCACTCGTTGGATGTCAGGAGGGCTTTGCTGTTTTACACCCAGAGGACTGCGTCCTTCAGGAGAGCAAAACAACTGTTTGTGGCTTATGGTGGCAAGACTAAGGGACAGCCTCTGTCTGCCCAGAGACTATCTAAATGGATCTCAGGTACCATTTACCTGGCCTACCAGATGTCATCCCTGCCACCTCCGCCTCATGTCCGGGCTCACTCCACCAGGACACTGGCTTCCTCCACTGCATTCCTAGAGGGCATCCCGATGGAGGATATCTGCAAGGCTGCCACTTGGTCCAGGTCCTCCACCTTCATCACCCACTACCGGGTTGATACAAGGTCCGCCCCTGATGTCAGACGGGACAGGTCCATCCTGACGGCTGGTCTCCGATCCTCTTCGCTGATGACCGCCCATCCATGATGCCATCGCGCTCTCCTACATCTCAGGACGCCGGCTGCCCACCATCCAAGTAAGTGAGCTTGTTAGTCACCCATCAGTGTGCATCCCCAAACAACACGAAGGAGAAGGACAGGTTTCACTTACCAGTAACTGTCGTTCTCCGAGTATGTTGTTTGGGGATTCACACAACCCAACCCTGCCTCCCCTCAGGGCTGCCGGCCTGAGATGGCCTTAGGCTTAGCGGGCAGCTTTAATATCAAACTGAGGGGAGAGCGCGAAATGGCGCCTAAAGGGGTTGGGCATGGTGGGCGGTCCCACATTCAAAACTCTTTATCCAATCAGCTTTCCAGCTCCGCTCCGGATTCAGCGCAGGCGCAGAACCCATCAGTGTGAATCCCCAAACAACATACTCGGAGAACGACAGTTACTGGTAAGTGAAACCTGTCCTTCTGTAGGCTTTGGGGCAGAGATCTCCGTTCAGATCGGTGGTTTGGTTGGGGGGAGAGTGCATGCGCGCCAATTCTCGCCCCCACCAAACCAGCAATCCGATCACACACTGGGACTGCCGGGGTGTTGGGGGAGAAACTGTGCTTGTGCATGATCTCTTTCCCAACACCCCAGCCTTTCCTAGGCGATCGCTGGGACTGCCAGGGTGTTGGGAGAGAAACCGTGCACATGCACAATCTCTCCCTCCCCCAACATCCCAGCTGTCCTAGGTGATGGCTGGGACTGCTGAGATGTTGGGGGAGAGATTGTGCGCGTGCACACCTTCTCCCCCAACACCCTGGCAGTCCCAGGCAATTGGTGGGATGGGCAGATGTCCTTGGGGTGACTGTCCTTGGGGTGATATGGTCTCTTAAGTACCCTGGTCCACTACCATGTAGGGCTTTAAAAGTCATCACTAGCACCTTGAATTGCACCCGGAGGCACACTGGCAGCCAATGAAGCTCCCTCAACAGGGGTGAGACATGGGCATAACATCCACATCCCATCACCATGCGGGCAGCTGTATTTTGAACCAATTGCAGCCTCTGAATGATCATCAAGGGCAGCCCCATGTAGAGTGCATTGCAATAATCTAGAGCGCATTGCTATAATCATTTTAGTTCTCCATGTCTGTGCATGTGCTTTTAGTGGCTCTTTTTAAACAAAAGTGTCTTCTGGACCTACAGAGACCAAGCAGCAGGCCTCTATCTTCTCCATTCTTTTCTTTTCAGCTCTTGGTTTCTATAGCTGTACAGGCTGCCCTAGATGCTAGTGACATAAATTTGTTTTTACTTCCAAATAAAAGTGTAATTGTTATTTTCCATTGGGAACTAACCTCTGCCATCTCCTTTGTTGGTTGATTTCTCTCTCTCGCTCGTTCTCTAACATTTCAGGACTTCCTGGATGCAATTATGCCCTCAAATTACTGTTTATGTTAAACCAGTTGCTCTGACGAGAGGTAGCAGAAAAGGCCCAAATTTACTGGAAAAGGGGGTGGTGCAAAATGTGGATTTGCTAGTCTAAAGCCATTTCGGTTATTTAGAAGTGGTGGTTGGGGGGAGGGGTTAAATCTTCCTTGGGTAGTTTGAGCAAAATACTGAAGAGGAGTTTTTACTAGGGTTGCCAATTCTTTTACAGATGGTGCATCAGAAGTAAAGAAGTCAGGTGCAATGTTTTATTAGTAAAGCATAGGAGCCCTGCTAGGGAAACAAAGTTGACATCCCTTTGGTAGGAGCATTCTGTGTTGTATTTGGTGGAGATGGTAAGAGATCCAACATGGAATTGCCATTGTTCCAGAAAGAGAAAAATCTGGACAGAGGCTTGAAGTCTTTGATACTCATTCACATGCCCTAAAGATCTGCATGTCTGAGACCAGATTTTTCCCATAGATTTGTAGCATCAAAGGGATATGAGCTGCTGATGCCACCCAGCTCCCTCCTTTTTTTTTCCAAAGAGAGAACATAGTAGTAAGTCTTTGAGATTCGTTCAGGAGACTTCCATGGGTGGGGAAAATATGGCTCATTAGCTAGTTGCTAAGAGCTGGGCTTGAGGAGAGAAGTAATTGCATGGAAGCAAGTTCACTCAGCTTTCATTAAACTTGTTTGGAGATTACTTTGAGCAGATAATGTATGAGCATTCTTGGCTCATAAGATCTTCAGAGGAGGCCCTTCTCTTAGTCCCTTTGCCATGAGAGGGACGCTTGATGGGGTCACAGGAGAGGATCTTCTCTGTGGCAACTCCCATATTGTGGAATGTGTTCCCTCCCTTTGATCCTTCTGCCAACAGCTGAAGACCCACCTCTTCACACAGGTTTTAATAACCATCACTGAGTCTCTGGATGATGGATTTTAGCTGAGTTAAGGCTGTTTTTAAAGTTTTAAGGTTTTAATCATGTTTTAATCATTTAATGTATTTGAATTATCATGATAGTTCAGTTGTTTCTTAATGTATAATTTATTGTGTTTAAATTTGATTTTTTAAAATATTGTGAGATGCCTTGAGTCCCACATTGAAAGGTGGCCTATAAATACAATAAAAAAGTAGATGAATACGATAATTTATGCATATTATTTAGTAGCATGTTCAAGCCAGGGGTTTTTTTTCCTTGTAAGGGGGAGATTGTATTCTTAACTATAACTTCCATGTTTGTAAGGGCAACAGTGTAAACTTTTTTGACCTGCAATTTTCATTTGAAATATCTCTGTAGCAGCTGGTGTCCATTTTAGAGGAGAACAGAGAGACATATTCAAGCAACAGTTGTGTGCTGCTATGACCTAGGAGAGTTATCACTACTCATTTTCCTTCCATAGTTTTTGTATCTTAGGATATACCAATCAGTGTTTGTTTTTGTTTAATTAAATTTGTACCATTGTCTTGTCAAGTCCAACAATAATTTTTGAAATTTGGTGTCTGTTAATATATCAATAGCTGGCTGGATAACTCAGTGGTTTAGGTATCCACCTGTGGAGCTGGAAACTGGGAGTTTGATTCTACACTATGCCTCCCAGGCAAGGAGCCAGCCTGTGTAGTCATAGGTAACTTGCACAGTCTCAGAAGGCCTCTAAAAGAAGGGAATGGTAAGCCACGTCTGAGTATTCTGTACCTAGAAACCCCTTAAAATGGTTGCCATCTCAAACTTGGCCAGATGGCACTTGATTATTGCTATTAACATTGCATTGGAGGAAAACAGACAACACTTTATTAAAGAGAAAGCAGAAACAGTGAAACAATAGAGAGGAACTTCACTCCCCACCTACATACCTGGACCCCTGAAGAATGATGGTGAACAATCTTTGGAAATCAGGTGTGTGGCACCCTCTAGAGCAGTGATGCCGAACCTTGGCACTCCAACTGTTCTTGAACTTCAGTTCCCAAAAGCCCTGATCAGCAGGAGTGCTGACTTGGGCTTATGGTAATTGAAGTCCAAGAATGCCTGGAGTGCCAAAGTTTGCCATCATGGCTCTATAGTGTGGTTTACCCAGAGGCTCAACAGTGGCCCAACTCCTAGTCCTTACATGTCTTTTCAGAGCATACACCTGCTCATTAAGCACATCTCTGCCAGCCAAGTTCTGAGATGTTTATATTTCACTAATTGACAAAATGATAATGACGCCAGACATCAAAGGATGGCAGAGTCAGACATCAAAGCATAACACCTATTAGGTCTGTCTGACCCTAAGTACTCCTTATCACCTTTCAAACTTCTCACTGCAAAACATCTGGAGTAAACAACTTGATACTTGGCCAAATCACCTGACCATTCAGCCAAGTCAGTCTGATTTATGCTAGTTTTCTGCAATTAATTCTTCCCCCCAGATCGCCTTTATTAAGCTCTGATGTTTTGTCTGTGTCAGAAGTCACTTTTATAGCAGTGGGCACAGAAAAGAATAGTGCTGCAGACCACATTATGTTCCTTTGCTACACAAGTCACACTTTAACTGTTTCCTTGAAATAAACTGTCAGCCTCTGTGAATGAAATGTGCCTATTTTGATCACAGATATAGCAGTTAAGTGGGAACTGAAATATTGGTGTCCACCAGTGCCTTTCATCCCAATTATTTAATATAATCCTGCTGGATATGTGGAGTTATTAATTCTCATAGCATATTGATTTGATGCTGGTTGAATTTTGGTTATGTACCTGTTTGCACACCCACCATGCAACGTGCACTTTGCACATGTCTGGCATGTTCCTGATGCCTTGACAAGTTAGCTAAAGAAAATTCTACAATTGCTTTTATAGCTTTATAAATATTGAATAGGGTTTTGGATATTATCTGTTACTCTGTATCTCTCTGTGATTTTTGGGATGTTTTTTTTAAAATCCAGAACTAGTTTATCTTAAATATATTATATGAAATCATTTCCTACTGGTAACTGTGGAACATAGTTCCCTCCACATGCATGTACCCATAGAAGCATGGGAGTAGATTTCCTCACATTGCCTGTGTGACTATCTCAACCGCATGGGTCTTTTTCTACCTGGTTACATTTACTGTATGAAACAGGTGGGGAAGGATGTGACAAAAGTCATTCTGTGACTTCAGCCAGCCAGGCTCAGTAATGGCAAGGTTGCTCATATTAGAATGCTGTGCAATCAAACCTTCCTGTGGAACCTCTACCTCACCCATGAAGATGATGATGATGATGATGATGATTATTATTATTATTATTATTATTATTATTATTATTATTATTATTATTATTATTATTATTATTATTATTATTATTATTATTATTATTATTATTATTATTATTATTATGTTCAGTCGCACAGTCGATTCTGACCCTCTGTGACCCCATGGACCACTGTCCGCCAGGCACTTCTGTCCTCCACTATCCTCCTCAACTTGCTCAGCTCTGTGCCCATTGTGTCTACAATACCATCTAACCATCTCATTTTTGGCCGCCCCCTTCTTCTTTTGCCCTCCGCCTTTCCCACCATCAAGGCTTTCTCAAGCGAATCCTCTCTTCTCATTTGATGTCCAAACTACTTTAGCTTCATCTTTACTATTTGACCTTCTAAGGAGCAGTCAGGGTTAATTTCTTCTAAGATTGACCTATTTGTTCTCCTCACTGTCCAGGGGACTCTCAAAACTCTCCTCCAACACCACATCTCAAAGGCATCTATTCTTCTGCGCTCAGCTTTCCTAATGGTCCAGCTCTCACAACCATACATTGCCACAGGGAATACCATTGCTTTGACTATACAAATTTTTGTTTGCAATGTGATGTCTCTACTTTTCACTATGTTCCCCAGGTTTCTCATCGCCAACCTTCCAGTCGTCAAGTTCAGTGTCTACTCCTATATAAATTGTTAGATTTGCCCTCTTCTTTACCAGTTCCCTGGTTAAAACGTACTATAATGTTATTCTCTGAGTCTGTCAGTTTCCTCTGATACAAAAAGTTATGATCCTGGAGTAATGAGATTATAAAGGAGGAAAATGGCCCAGTTTGATTAAAAGGGAAGACCAGTAGGAGACCCTACATCTAGGACCCAGCTGCTAAAACAATAGGAATCTACAAGCAGCCACAGATAAACAAATGGACAGGACTGGTGTTGTACCAATAAGTGTTACTTCTTACGGAAGGCTCTTCAGCCCTATTCTTCCTGTTAACATGTGTTTGTTGGCACCTTAATTTTAGTAAAACTCACATTTTTTTCCTCCTGCTTGATAAAGGTAATTCATGTGGTGCTAGCTGTGAAATCTCTGGATTCACAGCTTTGGGTACTTGGGTTCTAGGTAGCCTATGGGATGGATTGGATAACATTAAAGCTCCATAGATATACATTGTAACCGCACATGCTTTAGCGGTTGTTATCCGATCCATCCCATAAGACCTTAACGTTATTCGATCCAATTCTCCTCCCCAGATTACTTAATGTTATGCGATTTTAGCGTTATCCGAGGTATTACTGTATCTGGAGTTGTCAGAGTCCAGGAATGAGATGTCTTTATCAACATTTTCTTAATAGGAGAAACCAGTGACAAGGAGTTCTCTTCTTCCTAAACCTGGAAGGCCTGATATAAGTCTCTGCATTTATTACCACAATGTAATTCCATCACTCTTTCCTGCTCCCCCTCCCCCAGACATTTCAAACCTCACCCAAGATTAGCACTGGCCATTCACGATTTCTCACTTTAACGTGTTCTAATGATTCGTCATGTTGTTTCATGTCCAGATCAAACTTTAAACTGCCAAAATGAAGCACCTTCATCATAGATGGTACATGATTAATGACTAATTATTAATAAAACCATAAAATTTACTAAGAGGTGGGGCGGGTGTGTGTGTCACTAGTTAAGGATTGTAATCCTATTCACTGAGGTGACCACTTGGGGCATTCTGTTGTTTGTTTGTTACATTTATATATGACCTATCTGGGTAATTTCCCACTATTGGTTTACAGTCTCTTATTGTTCCTTGCCAGTGGTGAAAGTGTATAGAATTACAAAATTGTAACATTAAAATAATCCTCATGGATTATCTTGTCCAAACTCCTGGTGCCAAATTAGGAAATCAACTACTAAAACATCCTCAATTGGAGACCATTTAGTCCTTATTTTAAAATCTCCAACAGAGTAAAGTCCACCACCTTTCAAGGCAATTTGTTTAATTGTAAAGTAGCACTTATCTTCAGGAAGGTGGTCTTAATGTTTAGTTAAAAATCTTGAACCCATTAATTTACTTGAACCCATTAATTTATGTATTCTCCTCTGGAGCAATATAGAAAGCTTCACCTTCTGTATAACAATCCCTCAAATATTTGAAGGTGGTTGTGGTCATATGAAAGCTGGCTTGATAACTTGTTGAGTTAGGTAACTACCTGTGGAGCCAAAGTTTAGGAGTTCAATTTCCTACTGTGTGTCCCACGAGAAGAGCCATTCCATGTGGCCTTGGGCAAACTACACAGTCCCAGGGTGATCTCCCAGAAGAAGGGAATGGTACGACATGATAGCATATTATTATACAAATCTACCATTCAATTCACAGTTGAGGACTGGTATGAAATTAATAGTTAAAGCCATAACCAAGGACCTAAGCACTGTTAAGGTAACATGTGAGTATATACGCAGTTCCTGGTAGAGGGTTTTTTTTTTTAGTTAGTTAGGATGTTCAAGTCCAATAGATGTAGAATTTTCAAATATATAAGGAGTCCTTTAGGTATTGGTCCAAGGCCTCCAATCACTATGGAGACAACAACAGATTTCTTCCTCCATGGACACTCAACTTCAATTTGCAAATCACAGTATTTTGTGATTTTTCTTCATTTGTTTGTCTTCAATTCATGCATCTCCTGGTATAGCAATGTCAGTAAACTAGACTTTCTTCTTTTCCACAACAGTTATATCAGATGTATTGTGAGTCAGTTTATCTGTTTGATTTTTTAAATCCCACAGGATTTTGACTCTCTCATTTTCTAAACCTCCTCTACCTGATGTTCTCAATGATTTTTACTGCATTCAAATCTAAATTTCTGGCAAAGTTTCCAATTAGTAATTTTTGCAACCCTGTCATGGCATTGTGAAATGTTGCTGCATCTGCTGATCAGATGATATACTGTTTCATCCTTTTCATTGCAAAGTCGGCATTTGCTATTGTTGGATACATGTTGTATTTTTGTCTTCATGCAATTTGTTGGCAAACTTGTTCCTGACCTGCCAAGATCAATCCTTCTATTTGCTTTTTCAAAACTCCTGCTTTTAACCATCTCCTTGTCAGCTTTTGATCAGCCTTGCCTTCTATGTTTTTCAAGTATTTACCATGCATAGGCTTGTTTTTCCAGTTTGCAGCCCAACTTTCAGTCCTTTTTTCCCTACATTCAGCTTTCTTTACTGTTTTCAAAAGTCCTACTTTATTAACTTCTTGAAGCATAGACTCTTAACTTTTCTTAGTGTACTCATTCAAGCTATGCTTTTCTTCCTCTACTGTTTCACCTGTAGGAGTCCTCTGTCTCCCTCAGCTCTTCGTAAGTAAAAACGATCAACATCACTTTTTGGGTGTAGAGGATGATGCATAGTCATTAGCTTTCTTGTTTTTGATCTAGGTTGTCTTAATTCCATTTGGGTCCAAACAATTATTCCAGCTGAATATTGTATAACAGGCACTGCCCAGGTATTAATTGCCTTTGTGATATTGCCTCCACTCAGTATTGACCTCAAGATTTTTCCAGAGCAGCTTTATATATTTTGTAGAAGTAGCTCTTTTGAATTGGTTGTGTAGCGGGTCAGAAACTTTCAGAACTCCCAGGTACTTGTATCCCTCTTTTGATATCGTTGGTTTGATACATTCTTCATTATCTAACTCAAATCCACTATTATTATTAGTTGATTGGTTGGTTGGTAAGGTCATAGGAACATGAACCATATATTCCTAAGGCTGAATACATCAAACTCTCTGAAATATTTTACATAGAAATGAATTTCTAGACACTTCCTCATCCTTCTTATCTTCTGGTAGATATATTCTACATTCTGCATATCTTTTTTTAACTGTTGTGCCCATAACTGGAAGTTTTTTGTTCTGATGAGGCTTAACCAAAGCAGATTAGAACAGCACCATTTCGTCCTGTATTTTGACCAATGTTGATTCAACTTTGAATTACATGAGTCTTTGCCATACTGCATTAAGCTGCCTACCTTGTAGCCTATTAAGGACCTCTTTATATTTTATGCTGGCTGCTTTGGGTATCTGAGCTTGGAAGTTCAATTCCCCCCTTACCTCCAGGGAGAAGAGCAGACTATATGACCTTGGAGAAGCTGCACAGTCCCAGGGCACTTCCAGAAGAAGGAAATGGTAAGGCTCTTCAGTGTATTCTCTACTTTGAAAACCCTGGAAAGGGTTGCTATAAGTTGACATTGACTTGATGGCACTCCAAAATCTCAAGTGAGTTAATTTAAGTGAGTTGCAAGCCAAAAACATCTGGAGAGCTTCAGTTGAAGCCATCTCTGCTATATGACCATTCATATCTTCAGCTGGATAAACATGTAGCTACTTAAATCTCATTGGAAATCTGTTTGTCTGATCAAATGGGTTTGTCTTCACAAACTTGGTAGACTCAGTGACCATTAGGATGAATGGTATCTTGTGTCAGGTATGATGTGTATAAATTTATGTCATGAAGTCTCACTCCCATGTCTGACGAAGAGGACCTGATCCACAAAAGCTAATATTAAAATACAACACAGTCTTTAAAGTGCCACAACATTTTTGTCTTACAGTATTTGTTTTATTTACACTCCGATATGCTAAAAACAAAAATGTTAATGAAAGTTTTATGGGACTTTAAATGCTAGCAGCTTTGCACAGTATCTCTGTTGGCCCTCTTTGGTCAAACTGGTAGTGAATGCTGCTACATAACCTCTACTTACTGTGATTCTCAGGCTCAGAGTATATTCTTGAACAAGCAACATCTACATACACATCATTTAATATTCCGTTGCTTAAAAATGCATAGCTGCATGTATAAATTTGCTCCATTGAAAATCATTGTGTTTGTTCTGAGGTGCTGTCCTAAATTCTGTTTGTTGTGTTTTGATTTGTAGATCTCTTAAATTCCAGCAGTCATCAGGTGATGAAATGTATGTGTGAGCTAGGCATGACTGATCCATGAAAATAGTTGGGCAAAATCATACCAAGGAAGAAAACTTCTAGCATAGTACTTTGAACTGTTTTAATATTCCAGTGATGTGACCAGGAGAGGAAAGGGAATGCTTTCATATTCTTTGTATATAAGAAATTAATTTGATCTAAGGTAAAGGTTGTCCTTCCCTGAAAGCCAGTCGTATCTGACTCTATAGTTCAGTGTTCATCTCTGTTTATAGCCAAGGAGCCAGTGCTGTCTGCATCTGCAGACATTTCTGTGGACATGTGGCAGATATGCCTCAACACCGGAGTGCACAGAACACTTCCCACCTTCCCACCAAAGTGGTACCTATTTATTTACTTGCAATTTATTTGGTTTTAAATTGCTAGGTTGGCAGGAGCTGGGACAAAGATGGGAGCTCACTCCATCATGCAGTTCCCAGGAATCAAACTCCAACCTTCCAGTCAGCGAGTTCAGTATCTTAACCACTTGAGCCACCGCAGTCCCAATTGATCTAAAGGCCATTGTAAATTAGAGCCTTTAGAAATTGTGACAGATGCCACCATTATTCTCTGAAAATACTAGATCTCATCTGATTTTGAATGCTAAGCATTGAATGCTTAGCACAGCCAAGCCTGGTTAGTAGTTAGATGGGAGAATGCCAGGGAATTCCAGGCATCTGCAGGTAGACTGAGGAAATATTCTTCCCGGAACCTTAGGAAGCCACTTCCACCCAAGTTGACAGTAGTAAGCTCGGTGGGTTGATGTCCAGACTCAGCGTAAGGCAGCATCCTATGTTCACATCCTCTGTGCTGTTCTCGTCTGTCATTCCAACACTGGGTAGAAGCCAGTGGTTTCTTCCTATTATGTCTCTATGTTATTTTCAGGGGCAAGGGTGTTTTACTTTCTTGGAATCATTTAGTTGTATTTTCCTTGCAGGAAACCGGCCATTCCTGCCTTTCTACCTAGGACTGGCAAAACATTCAACCATTCCTCATGCTTAAACATGCAATAGCATTAGCAATCTCACAGCATAGTCATTCCCCAGAAATGCACCATTTGTCATGTGGAAACCACAGAATGCCATGAATATAGGCAGCACTGCAGGAATGAATCAAAGCAAAACAAGTTACAGTTGCTTACACTTTTCCCTGGAGGAAAGCGTCTTTGCTCTTTTCTCCTTTGGAATAAAGCATCGTTGAGCCTAATGGGACTTAGTTCTGGATAGACAATGTACACTGTTAGATTGTAGAGCTCTGCAAACATACCTGGTTTTAAGCCCCATTTATTTCAGAGGGCCCTTTTTCCAGGTATACATAAATAGGGTCAGGTTGCTATCCTTTCCCCCCCAAACAAGTCCTGAATCCTGCATTTCGTATGTTTATATGAACAACCTACATTCCCTGACACATAAATTAAATTTTAGCATTGCACTTCTTTCTGTTCTTATTAATAGCATACACAGATGACACATTATTGACTGAACTATCTTGATTGCCAATTCAGATGTCCATAGTTTTCACCAAGGAATAATTCAGTTTTGTTAGTCTTTTCAAATTAAATACATTGGTAATTAGCAAATGCTTAAATTTTGCTTATTCTCATGATCATGAGTGGCAGAGGAGTTGTCTTGCCAAGTTTGCAAATGTTCTGCCAATCTGAGATTTTAATTACAAACACACTACTGCCAGCTCACTTGCCTGTGGTAACAATTGGCAAAACAAACCATTGAACATGTTCGATGGGCAGGTTTCCATATAGACATTAATTGTTGCTGGCAAGCAGTTTTCAAATCAGTGTTGTCATTTGTACTTAGGGACCTAATCTCCTCTGATTTCTTTCTTTCCCTTTCCCCAGACTTCTGTCTTTAATTCCATCTATACGTAAATGATCATCCCATTACCAAAAAAGTGTCACACTAATCTTCAAAAAAAAATGTTTCAGCGGTTTCAGCGACTAGGGAGCAAGAGGTTTGGAGACCATGGGGTCTCTTTCAGCTCTGCAGGGAGGGGATCTAGGACTCAGGTTCAGCTCTTAAACCTGGTGCTATATTATGCTTTCTGCTTTTCAAATGCTTCAGGCAGACCTAAATTTAAACCAGATTTGTGGAAATATGTAGCCTTCCATATGTTGTTGGACTGAAAACACCCATTGGTCCCATCTAGCATAGCCAAGGATGAAGGATGTTGGGAACTGTACTCCAACATCCTTCCATTTTTCCTATCTTTAACCCCTGTCTCAGTCTTATAAGAACTTGAGATCTTACAATTAGGAGAGAACTCTTTGCTAATTTATTTTGAGTTTGGCTCTCTTTGCCTTGGGTGACCAGTGTTCTTATGCAGCTCATCTGATGAAAATTCTCTGCCTAAGACAAGGGTGCCCAAACTTTTTGGGCCGTGGGCCATTCACATGATTCAGGGAGCCAGCCACTATGGCCTGAGGGCCGGATCCAGCCCCCAACGCCAATTCATCTGGCCCACAAAGCCCTCATCGCTCCTGGAAGCAGAAGTAAAACATGCCCGTATGGGTGCATTTTACTTCCCCTTCCGGGAGCAATGAGGGCTTCACAGGGCAGATGAATTGGCATCACGGGCTGGATCCGGCCCCCAGGCTGTAGTTTGGGCACCCCTGGCCTAAGAAATTCATGCAGATCAGGGTTTTTTTAAAGGACAAGAAGGAGTAGAATGCTAATGAAAAAAGCCTTATAATTATTGTGGAAAACAAACTGACCCCAGAAGATCTTGTCACAGCTGGTATAGAACATTAGTCAGAATGTATTTCCTCTTGGTTGAAAACAATGGAAGACCCTCAGTTGCATTACAGATGAAAACCAAAACAAAATGTGGAGCATGTTTTATTTCAGATTTGTTCTGCGTATCAAAGAACATGTTGCTGAATACATTTCACCGCCCTTCCGTTTTGTAGCAAAACACCTCATTGCTTCCGGTAGGTTTTTGGGAAACTATACATAGTGTATTTTTTACTGCTAAGTACCTCTGTAGGAGAGTCTTCACATGGTGATGTTTTGGCTAAGGAATGTGACTTCAATTGTTCATCAGATCTATCTGTACATGCAGCGGACTCATGTTGAGCCACCAGAAAGTCACAGGAAGTCAGCCTACAGCTATAAGAAGATCAAAGCCTTAGGATGCTGTGCATGTGCTAATGATGACAGCTTATGAAAACTTGTAATTTCCTTCAACAAAATCAATTGCGTATTAGCTTTTGTAATGGCAGGGGAAATTCACTTTAATTTACCAGCAGCAGAAAGCGGGAGACACCACTATCTCTCTTTTTAGCACTACTATGTGTAGTTTAAAAAGAATGGTCTGTGGGAACTATGGTCTTCATAATGCAGGTGCCATTTTAGTATGCAGACTTTGTACTTGCTCTAACCAAGGTACCCCTTATCTGATTCTTTAAAACACACACACATGAATACACATCTAAAGAGAGAGATATACAGTCGATGACAGAAAGCAAGCTGAGGTAAACTGTCATATAACAGTAGTAACCACAGTCACACCTGGCATGCACCAGAAAAAAAGTGTCTACAAACTGTTAATGTAGGATGTGGGGTTACAGCAAAGATGAGTACGACTGGTGATGTTTAACGGCTTCAAACGATCCACACGTGTGGTTTTTAAAGTAAACAAACAAAGTAAAGGAAGAAGGGGTTCCGAGTTTTCTCTGTGTTTTTATGTGTTATTGAAACAAATAAACAAAAGAGTTCAACTCTGCAAACCTGACCTGGCTTAAGAGCCAATCCTTCTTCCCAGCCAATCTTGGAAACTGTAGATCAGTGTGGCTGGTGGATGGGGTGCTTCCAGTAGAAGATTTTGAGCACTTTGCCTCTATAACACTTGAAAGTATCTCTAAGATAGGATCAGTACATGTTTTCAGTATAGATCAGTGGTTCCCAATGTGGTGCCTATGCCCCACAGGGGGACTTCAATTCCCAGAAGCCTAAGTCAGTGATCAGTTGGCTGATCAGTGTTTTGGGGAATTGACTTAGGTTGGGAAACACTGTAGAACATGGTACTTAAGAAGTCTATGTGAACCTAGTAGAGAAGTTATTGGATTTGTATAGAGCAGTGATTCCTCAAGTTTGGGCATCCTAAATTATCTTGTACAAGAAGGTTTGAACTTTGTCTGCATTGGTTAAGGCTTTCAGGAGTTTTAGTCCAAAACAAATGGAGTCCAGATATGGGGAAAAAAACCAACAACAACCCTTCATTAGGTGACATGCAGGAGGGGAAGGGGTCTTTTCCAGTGCAATCTGGATCGTGAATCCCTCCCCCTCTCCCTCTCCCTTGCACTTTATCAATGGCATGAGGGCCTTTGCAGGGCAGGCCTTTCTTGATGTGTGGTCAAAGATTTGGAAAACAAGAAAATACTGCCAGAATTTAATTACAAGTGTGTGGATATTTCCCCTGTTTTCCATTTCAAAGGAAGAAGATGTGTAAATAACTGTGACCACCTCAGAGGGCATTCCAACCTATGCACCGTTGATATTATTTTTAAAGTTTTGCATTTGTTGATGGAAATTTGGCCTATTTGTCCACAAATTAACAGATATAATATTAATATGTTAAATCAAATGTATCATTTCCAAGTTCTGTGATTTGTTTGGGTTCCTCCCATGAACAAGCATTCTGTTCTTGTGAACCTATACCTACATCTTACTGAGATCTAGATCTGAAGGTAATAGATACTCAGATACTCTCTATAAAAGCATGAACTTCATGGCATCTGATTTGTTCATGATACGCTTTTCTTGCAACTGACAGTTCTGAGTTCTGTGAAATCATATGCATGTTTATGGGTAGGTGCAGTGGTGGGATTCAGCAGGTTTGCACCAGTTCGCCAGAACCAGTAGCAGAAATTCTGGCTGGCCCTGTCCATCCAAGTTTTGAAATAATGCAGGGCTTCCCCCCAGGCCATGCCCACAGAATAGATAGTAAAAAAAATTGAATCCCACCACTGGGTAAGTGATGTAGGGTGGAAGTTTCCACAAAATGTTGCAAATGTTCACTTTGTCTAATATGGACACTGACAAATTACTGCAGCTTGCTGTAACACTGTATCAGGCTGTGAGGCTTTGCAAATCTCTGCTTAGACTTTAGCAAAGCTTGGGACTTGGTATTTTAACCTTATTGGTTGGAAATTCCAGTTTGGCCACATTTATTCCAGATAGCAAATTCCAGGTAGCAAATACTACTTAAGAAGTAGGTACATTCAGTTAGCTGAGGTATTCCACTGACCTGAACTGTTGGTTTCTTTGATTTGAGAAATCCTACAAGTCTTTAAAATACACAGAAAAACACCTGAGCATCCGAGCGCTGGTTTCCTTGAGGTGAGGGCACGCTTGCGCCCGGTCTCCCCACAAGGAAACCTGCACTCTGAATGTCCAAGCGCTGGTTTCCTTGGGGTGAAGGCATGTGCGCCCGGTCTCCCCACAAGGAAACTGGGGCTCTCAGTGCGGTTCTTTAGGATGAGGGTGCGCCACCTGTTCTCCCCTCAAGGAAACCGGCACTCTGAGCATCTGGATGTGGTTTCCTTGGGGTGAGGGTGCATGCGCCTGGTCTCCCCCCAAGGAAACTGGCACTTTGAGCATCCGAGCGCCAGTTTCCTTGGGGTGAGGGCACACATGCCCAGTCTCACCACAAGGAAACCAGTGCTCTGAGCATCCGAGCACTGGTTTCCTTAGGGTGGGCATGCATGCCCATTCTCCCCACAAGGAAACTGGCACTCTGAGCATCCGAGTGCTGTTTTCCTTGTGGTGAGGGCACGCAAACCTGGTCTCCCCCCAAGGAAACCAGCGATCTGATGCTTGTGTCTACAGAGGCCCCCTTGCCCCCTACAGCAAGGGGGCCTCCAGAGATCTCTGCCCCAAAGCCCACAGGGCTGGTCTCCAGCCCTGCGGGATTTGGGGCAGAGATGAACATTGGGCAATTTGAGGAAAACTTTTGCATCACATGTTATCTTAATGTTGTGCAGTGCAAAAGTTTTCCTCAAATTCCCCAACGTTATCCAGTTTTAACTCTGTGCGGTGCACATGTTAACCGGGGTATTACTGTATTATGAATGGCATTTATTTTCCAATCTTGAAAATTAAAATAAACCATGGAATGTTAATAATACTCAGAGATATTATCTGTCTATTAATAAAAGAAATGTTATTAATACTCAGAGATATTGTCTGTCTATTAATAAAATAAGAAGCATTGGTGGACTGGATTCTATGTCTACCACCACAACCACCACCACTCACTGCATGCCTTCAAAAGGGAAAGTCTCATGGACCAAGTGGATGCCATGTTAGATGACACCCACAGCTTCATCTCAGAATTATAAATATATATTTTGATCATGGCAAAAATAAGTCAACATTCCTATAAAACCTCTCCTGCCATTCTTCCTCAGTGTGATTAATAGAACCATCTCATTCATCCAAATTATTATGTTGATATATATGATTCACTGCATGGCTACATGATTGCTCCACCACAGAGCCTTGGTGATATTGCCATGGCAAACCTGTTCCTAATGCCTTTGGCTGTGATGCAGGAAATTTAGTATAACTAGCAAAATGACTTTGTGGAGAGAGAACGTCACAACAGTGTTACCAAATGAATATGACCATAACTCAGCACTAAAGTAAGTGTTTGTATTTTATATTTTTGCTTATGAAATGACACTTCTAAGTTTCCTTAGAATATTAAATAAAATATTTAAACAAGATTTAAATGTACTTCTAAATGTGAGTTCTTTTGCATGAATTTCTATACATCTCTACCCAGGACTTAAATCACAGTTGCTAAGATCCTGTTGTGCAAGTGGGTAGGAAAAAATCATAGCAGAACAGAAGTAATATTGATGAAGCACATCTGTATGAATGTCACATAAGAGTCCTGATGTTGAACCACATGACTGATTGCAAAAGTGCAGTGTGAACCATGCAATCCTGAACTACCCAGTTGGGAACCACACAGTGAACAATTGTACAGTGCTGCCTGCCTAGGTATAAGGCCTGGCATTCTTCCAAAGGCATAACTTTACATGACTTCAACTGGAACAGGTTTTCAGCTGTTGTGTTCAATTGAACATAGTCCCAGGTTACATGCACATAGAATTGCAGCATTAATTAATTAAAATGATTTATCCATTTAGTCCTTACCTTTAGCTTACAAGTTGAGTGAACTGATCCTTATTTCTTACTTTCTTCACTATTAATCATATGGCTGATTTTAAATTGAAAAGATTACATAACATGTGGATGTGTAGGCTGAGTAATGATTTATGTAATAAATTCCTTTGCTCCTGCTGCTGATGTGATTGCAATTGACATAAATGCATAAATTCCTACATGATATGGGGTAGAAAATATAATATGATTCCAGGAGAAAGGAAATTCCTTTTTTAAAACAAGTAATTTCAGATGGGATTGATAGTTCTAGTAATTTTGTATAGCTCTTGTTGCTTGTGGTTGTATATCACCATCTGCATCTTCCAAAGATTTTAAAGTTTGAAGAGCTTGCCCAAGAAGGAAAAAGCTTAGTCAGAGTCCAGATTGTCAGAAAAGGACTGGAACTTGGGGCTGAAAACTGAAATCTGACATGAAAAGACAAGAAGTAGGACAGATCGAAGTTTTGCCCGATAAGCAGCTGCTACTGCTTGTGCATTAGCATCAATCTGCAAATTTGTTCAATGACTAACTTAATATCACTTTATGTAAATGGAAATTATATAGATTTCAAAATTAATACCTTAATTTACTTTTGAATAGCTATTTACAGTTTCCCCAAGGACAGAAGAAGGAGAAAAATATCACACCAGCTAAGCTGTGCCCTTTTCAACTAATCATGGCTACAATAGTGGCTAAAATTTGTTTTGCCATCAACCAGTGTGTTGTTGTTGTTGTTGTTGTTCAACTTATATGCTGCCCCACTCGCAAAGCGACTCTGGGTGGCTAACAAACAATATATCACAATTACAAAATATCACATCACAAAAAAAATTCGGAAACATTTCAAGAAATAACCAATCACAAATATAAAATATCAAGTCATCATAAAAACACTTTGAAAATATTTCAAAACAATACATAAAAATCACTCAAGCTCAACCCCATCCACTAAGTCCATTTCCCTCCAAGCTAAGCTGGCCGAGAGAGTGTCTGGTGGCACTGTTTTCAAAGCCAGTCGGGCCGCACAGCTGCTGCTCCCCTCCTCCCCAGCCATGCCGGCTGAGGGAGTGTCCAGTGGTAGCGGGGCATTGTTTTTAAAGGCAGCCAGGCTGTGCAGCTGCTGTGACTTTCCCCCTCAGCTGGGCTGGCTGAGGGAGCATCCGGTGGTGGCAGTGGCATTGTCATGGCCGGCTGGGCCACACAGCTGCTGCTCCCCTCCTCCTCAGCCAGAGGTAAGAACAACAACAGAGCTGGGTCTTCTCTCTGGGCCGGACCAGGGGAGGGTGGGAGTCCGGTGGGGCAGCAGCAGAATTTTTAAAGCCCCCAGCCCCCACACCTGGGTCTTCTTCCCTCTGGTCCGGAAGGAAGACGAAAGTGTGCCTTTTGGAACAAAAATACATGTACAGTCAAATCTCACAAAGAGCGCTTCACTTAAAGAGTAACTCACTTAAAGAGCAGAATTTTCTCTGAATGTTCGCTTCGCTTAACAAATAAAACGAAACAAAAACTTGCTTAACAAATAAATTGGGGTTCACAATCCCCCCCACAATTGGTCATTTACAATGGTGTTTCGCTTAAAGAGCAAAGTCGCTTAAAGAGCAATCCTGTGGAACGCATTATGCTCTTTAAGCGAGGTACAACTGTATCCTGCATCCAGTACTCCAACATTTGCTATTCTGGGTTTGATGGGGGCATGCCCTAGATGACATCTGTTTGAACAGGGAAATCTACATCCAGAATGGCAATCTGTAGGCAAAAAGGAGGTGTCTATGTGTGGTTTACCCTTACTAGATCAACATATCTTGACTATGAAAATCGTAGTCTAAATTTACTCAAAGCCATTTGCTATGTAATTAGCTTGCCTGGCAAAAATAGCTACATCTTGATCCTGCATTCTTTGCCAGTGCCCAGTGAAATTTGCAGTCTCTCAGTGCCAGAGACTCAAAGAGGAAGGAGGGAGAGAGGAGGAGAGTTTGATATCCTTTCCAGAAAAACTAGAGATCAGATCAGTTACTCCCTTACATTTTGACGTGCAGGTAATTTCAAATTCAATGAATAGCACATCAAGTTCTTTCTCTGTTCCTTCTTCATAGCATATTGGTAAACTGATTGATTTTGTGCAGCAAGGAGTGATACTGATTAAGAGTTAGAACAAAGAGAGAAGGCTCACATTCAAAACATAAAATTTTAGCAACTACAGGTATCTTGAGACTATGCAAGCTGTAGAAGTCCCACACAGATGTTCCCTTCATGCCTAGGCCCGTGATGCCGAAATTTGGCTCTCCAGGTGTTCTTGGACTTCAATTACTACAATCCCAAGTCAGCACTCCTGCTGATCAGGGCTTCTGGAAATTGAAGTTCAAGAGCAGCTGGAGTGCCAAGGTTTGCCATCACTGGCCTAGGCTGCAGTTTTAGAGCAAATTCCAGACCTCAGGATTCCAGTGTCAAGTTAGAAGTTTGTTCGAGTTACAACTGGGGCTGTTAAGTCCATTCAAAGTAGCTTTCCTCTTTTGTGAGAAACAGGAGCATGGAGTCCACCCTGTGCAGTGATGGCAAAGTAATGATATAATGAACCAGAAATCTGAATGCTGGCAGATCATTAGAAAGGAGTGATTACAGAAAAATGGAATTGTTGCCTATTTTTCAAACCTGTTATCTAAAACATTATTTTGTGTATGTGAATTCAAATGACACCCACAATTTACTTTTGCATCCAAAACTTCTGTTCAGAATATGAAAGAGGAAGATTAATGCTTATACTCAGTTACACATTCATTTCAGGGCAGATTTCTGGCAAAGCACATGCTTTGTACACCAAAGGTCAAAGATTAAATCCATGGTTTTTCCAAATAATAAAACCATAAAGAAAAATTATGTGGAAGTTCTTTACCCTGTATGCTGGAGAACTGCTGCAATTCTGTGCTGTACTAAGCTTGACAGCAAATAGTTTGAACTGGTATAAGAAAAGAGTTTATGTTTTGGTGGGAATCCATCTTGTTACCAAGAGAGATAGCAGAATATGCTTTTAACTGCCATTCCAGAATATATTTGCTTCAAGAAAAAGCAGTTGTGAAGTGAAATTTGTCCAGAGACTATATCTTTTAAAGACTGATGGATGCATACATGTAGGATGTGTTTTGATATGTGTACATATGCACATACACATATGCCCATACATCATATCTTCCCTCAGTTTCAATGATGGTATCTTGTACTACATTGGGTTCAGTGATGGGATGACAAAAAATCTACTACCACGCCATGACGTCACTGACGTCATGGGCGTGGCCAATGTCATGACGTCATGACGTCATGGGCAGAGCTGACGTCATGACGTCATGACGTTGTGGGCGGGGCTAAAAATAAAAATAATAATAATTTAAAAAAATAACACACACACACACAACCTCAACTCAACCACCCAACCATCACAAACCCGTAAATAACTTGAATAAATAAAATAAATAAATAAATAAAATAAAAATTAAACAAAAATACAACCACCCGCCCAAAACACAAATAACTCGCCCACCCACCCCAAATACAAAACCCTCACTTACCTCCTCCTCCGAACACGGCAGGTGCCACCGCCTACAGCCGCCGCCATAGCCGCAGCCGGGCTGAAAAGGCTCCTGCCCAGCCAGTCCTTCCATGCTGTCCTTCCTCCCGACGGGCGCCCGGTCCAGCCAGCCCAGTCCGGCTAATGGGATCTCCAAGCTGCTCAAGGAGGAGGCGTCCCAGGCCGGGGCTGGAGCGCTACCGCGGTGAGCAATGCTGCCGCCGCGCCCGGGCAGGGCCGCCCAAGGGGGGCAGGCAGGCTGGGGAGGGGTCTTTGGAAGGCGCGCTGGCTGAGGAACTGAGGGCTGGTGCCGCCGGCGCCGGCGCTGCCGGCGCCGCCGGCGCCGCCGGAGCTGCCCTGAAAAGGTGCAGCTCCGATGCCGAAAGAAAAAAAAATTAAAATTGGAGCCAAAATAGCTCCAATTGACTGCGCATGGGCAGAAACTCAATCTGACGCATGTGTAATACATCAGATTGAGCTTCTGCGCATGCGCAGTCAATTGGAGCCATTTTTGCTCCGATTTTTTTTTTAAAAAAATCTTTCAGTGAGGCGTCCGGAACCGGATGCCTCAAAAGTTGACTAACCTCCTGGAGAACCCTCCGGGATTGTTCCTAACGGTTCCTAAGGAGAATGGGAGTTATAGTCAAGTGCATCAGAGAGCACCAGAGTGAGGGTGGTTATTAGTCCATAAAATGGCCTTGGACATCATGAGGAACCATAATGTGTAATGCTCCAAATACTGCCATCCTATGAACTAACCTTGGGGTATACATTAAGGAAAATTATGTCATGTAGTTGGAGTGGCAACTATTGTAAAAAAAAATGTGTGCAGATTTTAGTGGAAGGTATGCATTTTGTGTCAGTGGAGATAGACACTTAATTCTGGAAAGATTTTAAATACATTAATCTCAGTTGGCAAGTGCTTTTGAAGTATTTGGAGAGTTAGCCATGTTAGTCTGTGCAGACATCGGACAAGAAACAAAAGAAAAGACAAAGAAAAGACAAAAATGTTGTGACACCTTAATACGAACTGTTGTATTTTAATGTTAACATTTGTGGATGAAGTTCACTTCCTTAGACAACTAGTGCTTTTGAGTGTCCCTGTGTTTGTTTGGGATTGCTTATTACACTAGATCCCTTGTTATTATGGGTGTGTGGGTGTGTGTCACAGTTTCAGAATTTCTGTTGAATGCTGATTGCAGGTCAAGTCAAGTCAAAAGCCACTGACCTTGGCCTGCCTGAATGTATGCACGACAGGTATATGTGCCTTGATGCTGGGAAAGGTGGAGGGCAAGAGAAGGAGGGGGTGGCCAAAAATGAGATGGCTACATGGTATTGTAGATGCAATGGGCACAGAGCTGGGCAGGTTGAGGAGGATTGTGGAGGACAGAGGTGCCTGGCAGGCAATGGTCCATGGGGTCACAAAGGGTTGGAATCGACTGTGCTATTGAACAACAACAAAGTGCTAGACCAATTGTCATTACATGACTGCACCCTTCCCTTTCCTGCCTTGTTTGTTACAAAAGGCAACCCAGCTCTGCCTTGTGGTGTAACCAGTGAACCCACTGAGCTGTCCAGACAATGGCAGAAAGTATTGCATAATAAAATTTTGCTGCAGTGACTGAAATGCAAGGTTCTTAAGCAAGTCAAAATCAAATTGAGTGGATCAGCTGCATTCTTTCAACAGAACAGGAAAGAGAACATTTTTCATTGCAAGAGAAGATGGCTGATATGCCGATCAAAAACATTGCAAGTGGAATATTGCTTTTCTTGAATAGTAGAGAACACCAAAGCTAGGCTTGATTATTCATTTCAAAAAGCAAATGCATACAAATCTTGCTTGCATAAACTCAGAGGCAGCTTCCAAACAAAAGCTTCCCATGTGCCCCCCTTAAGAAAACAGTTGTCATATTTTTTTCCCATTTTAAGACTTTGCTAGGAATTATACACAAATTTGGAATGTGTTGTCTATTATTGTTATGTGCTATCATTATATCATGCCTTTCTTCATAAGCAAAAGGGCCCAAAGGAATTTGCAAGCATGAAATGGGAGGGTGACTTCAAAGCCATCTTATCCAGCCTCTGGATTCATGAAGGAAACCTAAAATATCCCCAACAGCTGAGTGTCCAGCCATTGCTTGAAGACATCTTATGCAGATGTGCCTGTACTTACCTCTAGGAAATTTATATCTTTACATTTATATCCTGCATACAGCAGAAAGTTCGCACTTCTAATAAAGACAGAGAATCTGTGCCTTTTGCCAGAGTCTGTTTTGCATAATTTGTAGATCTGTTTGAAGGGGTAAGGCTGGGAATTTCTGGTTTGATTGCTTGGGCTTGGGCTTGGGCTTGGTAGCAAAGCTACGTAGTGTGGCACACACCCACAGAATCTCTTATTGCATCTCTTTTGGTTACCTCCTAACTCCTGGGGTGTTGAATGGTGAAGCGCCAAGATCCATGATAGAGATTAAATAATTAGCTTTAATCTTAGCTCCTGCCTGAGGTGGAAGTAGTTTTGCAGTGTATTTATTTTCATTGGTGTTTACCTTGTTTTGAAGTCTCTTTGGAAAAAAAGGAGAAAAATCCTCAAATGGGATTCCATAAAAATTTAGGAGCCATTTAAATACTTAATTTGAGACTAAACCAAAAACTTAGCCTTCATCATTTGTGGGAACTGTTGGCCCCTAATTGTTTACTTACTTTTCTTCACCACCTGAATGAACTTTTGACTACATTCTCATGAATGAGGTAAACTGAGTTAGACATGGGGATATCATTGAGAAAACTGCCTACAAAAAAATCTTTTTCCACACACAAAATCTACATATGCCCCTTGTACTCCTTGCACAGGGATCAAACCTCTACTGGTGGAACAATGCCCTGTGCATGTAGGTACATTTTCTAATTTGTGTTCACAAGACAAAAAGAGGCAGTATGGAAAATACAAGTAGGGGTCACATGAAGCTATGCTTACATTCAAGGAAGGCATAAGGAAGTCATAGCCCATGAGAGCTAACTTTACTCATACAGAAGACATACCCCCCACCCAAAAAAAAACCCCCCACACATCTGCATGTGGCATATGTGAGAAGAGGCCATACTCATATTCTGGCATAGATACATAAAATGTCTTCAAATCCCAAAACTCCTCTCACATTGGGAAGCACATATATTAGACAAATAGCTGGGGAGGAGGTCACAGCTATCACATGTGATAGTAAGGGGTATGGCTGTTAGGCACAAACTCATTCCCTTTCTTGTTTGCCAAAATCCTGTTGCTTAGTGTCAGAAGAGTAGCGTGCCTTGGCGGGTCCCCGTATAAAAATTTGTTTGGGGGACCTTAGGAAGGGTAAAGATTTGTTTTGCTTATGCACGTTGGGGGCCCCCGTGGTCTGGGCCCCCCGTATAATTGATACGGCAGATACGGCAGTAGCTACGCCTCTGCTTAGTGTAGTAAATTGCACTAGAGTCAGTGAGTCTACTCTTCCATAAGGTTCATTCAGGTAAATACTCTACCTGTGATTTACTGTAATAAATCACAACACTGGTTTTCTCATGCTTCTCTCTTTTAAATGTCTTAGATACTTGCCTCGCCTTTAATGATTTACATATTTTGTTCCTCCAAAGTTAGGAGAAATTGCTTGGTTGTTTGTAGATTACCCACAGTTCTTTAAACCATATAATCAGTGGCTAAAAAAACTGGAGAATTTGGGGAGTTTTGAAGTCCAAGTCCATTAAATCATATGCATACAATGACTTGCTTGCACCACAGTGAGATAGGATTTGAGAGTGAAGATACAAGGAATATTAACAATCCACCATGTTTTCTCATTTCCATGCAAGTTTCAAGGTCCTTTCTACCTAACTCTACTGAAAAAAATGGTGGATACATAACAGACTGAGCCATAAATAAAAATACATTTAAACAGAGATGCTCCTGCCAATATTTTGTAGGATATGGGTGTAAAATCAATTGCTGGTATAAGTTATCCTACATATCAGTGGGTTCAGTATCATCAGTTTCAATTATCTGCAGGTCAAAAAATGTTCAATAAAAATCCCTGAAATACAGTACATAATATATATGTACAGTATTTCTATGGTGCATTACCAAAGCTTGTCACTGGAGGCCACTGTCTGCAGTGTTATGTTTACAAGGAATGGAAGCAGACATTTTGGTAGCTCTCATGTGGAAGGAGGCAGGCATTTGAAATTCCTCCCATGCTGACCTAAGATTCAAGTATAGAAGTTAAATATAGAGTTATCTGTCACCTGCAGTTTCAAGTATCCACCAAAGGTCTCATAGTGTATCCTCAATGGATAAGAGAAGCAACCTGCATATGAGCTGAGAGTCATATGATTAAAATATAGCAGGTATCTTTATTTCATGGAATACCTAATCTCTTGTTCATCCAAATTTAAGATACAGTGATCAGATCTAACATTAAAGTTCCTTTTAATATACAGTACAGTAATGCCTCGCATAGTGAGCATCTCGTATAGCGAAAAACTCGCTTAACGTGCAGACCTTTCCCCAAAAGGTCTGCTTCATTGAACGAGCAAAAATTTGCTTAACGAGAAGTTTCGCATATGCGGGGTGTTTCAGAACACAACGGGGGGGTCCCCCGCCGCAGTCCAAAACACCCCGCAGACTAGAGCGTGCTGGCTGGGTGTTTTGGAACGCAGTGGGGAGTCCCCCGTCCACGTTCCAAAATGCACAGCTGACAGGTGGCTCGGCTACAAGGTGTTTTGGAACGCAGACGGGGGCTGCATTCCAAAACACCCAGCCAGCACGCTCTAGTCTGCGATGGGGGCTTGGGTGCAAGATTAAACAGGCGCACGCTCATTCAACCCGGCACCCAAGTCCTCATCGTAAACAATGTGATGGGGGCTTGGGTGCCGGGATAAACAGGCGCGCGCTCGTTTAACCCGGCACCCAAGTCCCCATCGCAAAGAGTGTGATGGGGGCTTGGGTGCCGGGATAAACAGGCACGCACCCGTTCAACCCACCACCCAAACCCCCATCGCACACTTTGCAATGAGGACTTGGGGGTCGGGTTGAACAGGCACCCAGCCGTTCAACCCGGCACCCAAGTCCTCATCGCAAATGCACTTTGTGATGAGGACTTGGGGGCTGGGTTGAACAGGTGCCCACCCGTTCAACCTGGCACCCAAGTCCTCATCGTAAATGTCACCCAAGTCTTCATCGCACACTCCATAAACTGGCCGTGCGGGTGGGCGCGTGAGACTAGAGTTGTCGGAGCCAGGGCGAATTGAACATCTTTTGTGAGAGGGGTGGAGAGCAAGAAGAGGTGCCCACGGTCAGCTGTCGTGGGTGGGTTGTGGGGGGGCGGTTTGGATTATTAACCTGTGGTGTGAGACTCGCCCATTGGGGAAGCGCGAGCAGGAAGCGCCCAGTTAAAGGAGGCAAAAAGGAGAAGAGGAGCCGCCGCCGCGGTGTGTGTGTCAGGTAGAGGATTATAGTTTCGTGGGATTGGAGAAGGAGAAGGAGGAGGTTTGGAAAGTTTTGTTGGCAGACGAGTTGGGGAATTAAAAAGCGAGGCCAGCCCTCAGCCGGTGAGGGAAAGCAAAGGGAGGGAGGAAGAGAGAGAGAGAGAGGAATGGGGGCGAGGAGCTTTGTGGTGGTGGCGGCGGTTTCTTTTGTGAGCCTCAGTCGCACTAGGGCTCATTCTCTAGCTGTTACATTCCCAGCCCCGAGAGGAAGCTTCAAGTTTCGGGCCGAAACCGGTTCATGTTCCTGGCTGGCAAGGGCGGAGTGGGGCCCGAGGGAAGGCGACTGAAAAGGAGGAGGTGGGAAGGAAACCAGGGTGGGCATGGTGGGGGGGAAGTCCTTATTAGTGGAGTCCACGTAGGCCGCCCTCCGTCTCCCCGGGTCTTCGTTTCCTTTTCTCCCTCCCTCAGGAATTAGAGACGATGGGCCTTCAAGGAAGTGGCGAAGCTATAAACAAGTCCTCAGTCTTTGTGAGATTGAGGAGGAGAGTAGAAGGGAGAAGGGGAAACTCCTTTGGAGCTTCGAGTACACGAGGCAGGCTTCAGCTCCCATCAATTTTCACTAAAGAGAAAACCCCTCTCCGGGCGCCAGAAAAAGTTTCGAAGGCATACTCGAAGCTCCAAAGGAGTTTCCCCTTCTCCCTTCTACTCTCCTCCTCAATCCCACAAAGACCGAGGACTCGTTTATAGTCTCGCCACTTCCTTGAAAGCCGATCATCTCTAATTCCTGAGGGAGGGAGAGACTCCTTTAACTGGGTGCTTCAACCCGGCCCCCAAGTCCTCATCGTAAACTGTGCGATGGGGGTTTGGGTGCCGGGTTGAACGGGCGGGCACCCGTTCAACCCGGCCCCCAAACCCCCATCGCAAAGTGTTTGAGAAGGGTAAGGGGATCTTCCCCCATACCCTTCCCAAACACCCTTCAGGCGCGTGCACGTCAGCAGGGGTTTGGGAAGGGTACGGAGAAGATCCCCGTACCCTTTCCAAACACCCAGGTGACGCGCGTGCACCGCAGGCGAAAAGTGAAATACATTTCCCTATGGGAAATGTGTTTCGCTTAACGAATTCCTCGCATAACGAGCAAGTGTGTGGAATGCGTTATGCGAGGTATTACTGTACTCAACAAAAGGCACCTTCATTTTGGCAGATTCACATCTGACCTAGACACAGAAGAAGAATTAAAGTTCAAATTGTATAATTTACATGCAAGATTTGAAGTAATATCTTGCTTTACAATTTATTATGTATGCATCTGCCTACTTTTCAACATCTGGATTATTCAGCCAAAGGAGAAAGTACATTTTAAATAATAATATAAAAGAACTTATATTAATTCATTAGAATGATATTTCATTAATTTATTAGAACAGTGTGTTGATTAGAAATATCAAAGAAAATAGCCTAGCATTTAGATGCTTTTTCTTCATTACTATAAGCAAATTACATGGTTATGTTCAACTCCTCTGGAGAAGGGTGGAATTTTCCCACACTGTGCTTTTAGAAATATAGATGTGTATTATTCTATCCCCATTGGATATCTTTAGAGCTGATTTGATAATATAGGGTATTGGGCACCTGACTGCAGAGCCAGAGGTTGGGAGCTTGATTCCCCACTGTGCCTCCCGGAAGAAGAGCCAGCCTGTGTGGCCTTGCATTTGTGGTGTAGCAGTCACAGTTTGCCTCCAGAAGAAAATAATGGTAAACCACATCTGAGAACTCTATACCTAGAAAATACTGCAAGTTGGTACCATAAATCAGAATTGATTGGACTATATATAATTATTGTTGGTGGTAATGCATTTTTAGATAAATGTATCCATAGTAGCCACATTTGCTTATAACAAACCAGGAATTTGGCCCATTAAGCTAGAATGTTTATGAGCTATGTGCAAGTGCCCCTTTGTTTTTCTTTTGCTCCTTTTGCTCATGTAAGTAAGCAAACAAACTAGAATGTTGATAGCTTCTTAGTATTACATTCAAATTTAGGATGAGAGTTTATTGTTCCCGGACATACTAGCATTTGCAGTATTGTGCTATGCATGAATGGTTTGTTCACTGTTCCCACAAAGCAAATGAACCAAGGTGTACATAGCAGCACACACCTCATGTCCATTGTGGTTTAATGAACCAGGATCCCTGGTTCATCATTACATGTGAACATGATCAGTGTCTGAATGAAGTACAGTAATACCTCAGATAACATTAGTATCGAATAACACTAAAATCGCATAACATTAAGCAATCTGGGGGGAAGAATTGCATCGGATAACATTAAGATCCTATGGGATGCATCAGATAACAACCGCTAAAGCCTGTGTGGTTACAATGTATCTCTATGGATCCCATAGGATTTTAACATGCATCGGATAACACTAAAAATCGTATAACACCAAGACTTGTGGAACCAGGTTTTAGTGTTATCTGAGGTTTTACTGTAATAGCAGAAGTAACAGCAGTTTCCAGGCAAAGGTTATTCTTCTCATATCCTGTTTCTTGGGTTGTTGGCTTCTGCAGACATCTTGTTAGCCACTAACAAATGCAGGATATTGGATTAGTTGGAGTCCTTGGCCTGATCCATGAGCCTTCTCTTAGGAAAAATGGAGAATAAGTGGTAGTTCTAGCTCCAGTTTTGAATGTTTACTTGGTTGAGCTTTAGAACTGGCTTGATGTACTGTATATGCTGGCGTATAAGACTACTTTCCCCCCCTGAAAAACATGCCTCCAAGGGGGGGGGTCATCTTATACGCTGGGTGCACTTCAGTTGGGATAGACATAGCTGCCCATAGTGGCCTCCCGATGCTCACCCAGTGCCCATAGTGGCCTCTCGATGTCCACCTGGTGCCCATAGTGGCCTCCCGATGCCCACCCACCTCATTCTACATACCACCCAGTATCATGCGGTATCCAGCGTGGCTGCGGCGAGCATCAGCAGCGAGACAGGGGTGCCAGCCTTTTTGGCATGACCAGCCCATTCTGCTCAGCGGGAAGCAGCGGTGCTCCACCCCGCCCCTTGTCTATGCAGAGCTCGCACATGCGCGCTTGCGCACTAGTGCCAGCCACAGGGAGATGTTGAAATCAAATCTGATGTTCTTTTATGTTTTATTTGGTGTGTGGAAGATGTGTGGAAGAGGGGGTAGTCTTATACGGCGAGTATATAACAAACTCTATATTTTGAGTGGAAATGTTGGGGGGGGGTTGTCTTATACGCCCAGTCATCTTATATGGCATATACGGTAATACTGAGTTGGGCCCCTATTTGCAGAGTCAGAGGTTGGGAGTTTGACTTCCCACAGTGACTTCCCTGTTGTTGGGCTCCCTGTTATTGGGCACTGCCTAAATGACAGTGGTGGTAACTGGCAAGAGCAGAGCTATGAGTGCTGGGGCTCAGCTCTATTTTCAAATCCAATACTGCTATGAAGGAAAACCTTGGGGCAAAGTGGAAACTGAAATATTAGGACGAAACAGCTAGAGCACCACCCCACCATGACTAGCAACAAGAACCTATTAAAGGAGATGTAGTTTCTAGTATGGAGCAGCAGGTCCCCAAATATGCCAAGTGTTTATCCAGCCCTGTTAAGATGAGCAGAGTGTGCCTCATAAATCTGCTTCTACAGTCATAAAGTCTTTCTTTATGAACTCTTTAAGTGTGTGGAATCCACACAACATGAGGGAAGCACACTCATCCTGTCCCCTTCCATTGCTGTTTTGAACATGAATACTCAATAGACTGAAAATAGTGAATGCTACTGTATCTGGTTACTGTCCCATGTGAGCTAAAACTCTGGCTTTGGGATGAAGGGGTGGTTCATGTGGAGCAGCTACCCAGGTAGAGCAACTTCAGATGCTTGAGTTTCTTCTGTGACTAAAGGGATGTCTGGGGACCAATTCTAATATACTCCCCTCATCACTTTAAGAATGGCTAAATAAGAGCAAACACTCACAGATGAACTCTGTTTGGTATGAGGGAACAGCAAGAAGAGGGAGATCAAATTTTCTGGCAGTTGTGCTTCCACACAATAACAGCATGAGATCCATGGCCCAATTCCTATGTAATGCCCTAAATAAAAAGGATAGTACCTTAAACAGAATGAGTTGGTTGGTTTTCTCATTAAGAAAAATAGGTAGCAAGTGCTTCGAAAGGGCTTGGCTTCGGGTCTGAAAGAATTTCTAGTGACAAGTAGCTCTTCGGTCAGTTTTTTCTTGTAGTTCACCAAAACAGAAAACCAAAGGCAGCAAAATGTAACAAATTTGAGGTGTATAGAGTAGAATAGTCTGTTAGTACTGTAATTAATAATAATACGAGCCCAGAGTGACATGTAGGTCAGATCAGCCGTGTAGAAATGGAAGCAATAAATAAATAAGTCATATTAGGGTGCCTAAGTATAAACACTATATAATCATGTTGCTTAGAAATAACATGATTATACACACATGTGTGTGTAAATATTATAATATATAAATAATGTATGTCATATATTTATAAAGAAGTATTTTATATTTTAATCTGAATAAAATTAATAAGATTCATACCTGATTTGAACATCCTAACTGTGGGAGCCTTTTTCCAGGCTACTTATATAATTGTTTTCAACTCAGTAGCAACAAAAACCAATCATGCACGCATTTTACAGGAAACTGAAAATCCAATAAAATGCCTACTGTGCTGGACCGACTGTTGAAATTCCTTAAAGATGTTGCAATACTTGAGAGGATTACGTTTGCTAAACATAGCTGGCTGGATAGAAGGCAAAACAGGGTGAGTGGGTGTATTTTCAAACAATTCCAGCAAACTTACATAGTTTTATCTTCTGTTGAGGCTCTTCTTCAAAGGCTGGAGGGAATTCTTTGCTTGTTTGTAGACCAAAGCTGGTAGTAAAGTTCTGCCTCACATTACTGGGATGAGAGTTGAGAATGAAGAACCCAATACAGTACAGTATTTCTTTTTCTTGACTAAAGCTTTCCAGCTTTGGAAGGCACAAGTGGTTTGGTCAGTGATGGGATGATAAAAATTTTAGTACCCCACCCTGACGTCATCACAGTGGGGGCGGAGCTAACGTCATGACGTCATGGGTGGAGCCAACGTCATGACGTTGTAGGCGGGGCCAAAAATAAAATAAATAAAATAAAAATAAAACACACACACCCCTCAACCCACACACACAAAACCGTTAATAAAATAAATAAATAAAATAATAATTAAATAAAAATACACCCAAACACCCACCCACCCCAAACACAAACCCCACTTACAATGGGGACCGTTGGGGCTGGCCCCGAGCCTCGGCGCCCAGCGGCGGCGCGCCTAGCCGGGTGGCCGAGGGCCTCCCGGCCGCAACCCTCCATGGGCAGCCCTGAGCCTCGGCACCCATCGGCGGCATGCCTAGCCGGGCGGCCCAGGGCTCCCGACCGCAACTCTCCACGGACGCCCCAAGCCTTGCTGCCCGGCGGCGCGCCTAGCCGGGCGGCCCAGGGCTCCCGGCCGCAACTCTCCACGGGCGCCCCAAGCCTCGCTGCCCGGCGACGCGCCTAGCCGGGTGGCCGAGGGCCTCCCAGCCGCAACCCTCCATGGGCAGCCCTGAGCCTCGGCACCCATCGGCAGCACGCCTAGCCGGGCGGCCCAGGGCTCCCGACCGCAACTCTCCACGGGCGCCCCAAGCCTCGCTGCCCGGCGGCACGCCTAGCCTGGTGGCCCAGGGCTCCCGGCTCCCGGCCGCAACTCTCCACGGGCTGCCCCGAGCCTCGGCGCCCAGCGGCGGCGCGCCTAGCCGGGTGGCTGAGGGCCTCCCGGCCGCAACCCTCCATGGGCAGCCCTGAGCCTCGGCACCCATCGGCGGCATGCCTAGCCGGGCGGCCCAGGGCTCCCGACCGCAACTCTCCACGGGCGCCCCAAGCCTCGCTGCCCGGCGGCGCGCCTAGCCGGGTGGCCGAGGGCCTCCCGGCCGCATCCCTCCATGGGCAGCCCTGAGCCTCGGCACCCATCGGCGGCACGCCTAGCCGGGTGGCCCAGGGCTCCCGACCGCAACTCTCCACGGGCATCCCAAGCCTCGCTGCCCGGCGGCACACCTAGCCCGGTGGCCCAGGGCTCCCGGCTCCCGGCCGCAACTCTCCACGGGCTGCCCCGAGCCTCGGCGCCCGGCGGCGCTCCTAGCCGGGCGGCCCAGGGCTCCTGGCCGCAACTCTCCACGGGCTGCCCGTGGAGAGTTGCGGCCAGGAGCCCTGGGCTGCCCAGCTAGGCGCGCCACCGGGCGCTGTGGCTCAGGGCTGCCCGTGGAGAGTTACGGCTGGGAGCCCTGGGCCGCCCGGCTAGGCGTGCCGCCAGGCAGCGAGGCTTGGGGTGCCCGTGGAGAGTTGCGGCCGCCAAAGTCATCACCGCTGCAATCTCCGCCGCTGCCATTATCGTTGCTGCCGCTGCTGGTGCCGTCAGCGCCGCTCCCGTCAGCGCCGCCACTGCCTGTGTTGCCGCCACCGTCAGCGCCACCGCCGCCACTATCTCGTTCTTGAGGACTGCCGGTGTTGCCGATTTTTAAAAAAAATTGGAGCTAAAATGGCTCCGATTTACTGCCCATGCGCAGAAACTCAATCTGCCGCATTGCGCATGTGTCAGATTGAGTTTCTAAGCATGCGCAGTAAAATTGGAGTAAAAATTGCTCCAATTTTATTGCGCATGTGCAGAAACTCAATCTGACGCATGCGCAATGCGGCAGATTGAGTTTCTGCACATGCGCAGTAAATCGGAGCCATTTTAGCTCCGATTTTTTTTTAAAAAAAATCTTTCGGTGAGGCGTCCGGAACCGGACGCCTCAAAAGTGGACTCCCCTCCCGGAGAACCCTCCGGGATTGTTCTTACCGGTTCCAGGGAACCGTATAGAACCGGGGACATCCCATCACTGGGTTTGGTGTTGTTTTTAAAAAATACATATTTATTCTTTGAAACTATGTAGATTACAGTCAATGTTGGAACATCACTGTCTTAGTTTGCTTGGGTCACATATATATATATATATATATATATATATAATCTTGCTTGACACCAACCCTTCTCCTGTCGACCTCCTGAATTTGGTATATAAAGAACATGCCTGTAAGTTTCATTCCTTGTCTGATGAAGTGGACTTGATCCATGAAAGCTAGCAGTGAAAATATAGCAGTTAGTCTTTAAAGTGCTACTGTGTTTTTTATTTTATTTTATTTTATTTATTTTGTTTTGTTTTGTTTTCTGAGATGCCTGAACCACAGACTAACACAGCTACTATTCCTTCCTATCTATCTATCTATCTATCTCTCTCTATATCTCTATCTCTATCTCTATCTCTATCTCTATCTCTATCTCTATCTCTCTATCTATCTATCTATCTATCTATCTATATATATATAATTTCTCAACCTCTGTGGGTTTGAATTTTGCAAAATAATACAGCACCTTGCTTCAGATAGAAGTCTCTACCCAATGAAAAGGTGATCTATACATGGGTAATACGCACTGCATCACAAGGAGTAAGAGAGTCCTCCTCCATGAGCAAGTATTTGATTTTGGCTTTTCTACAAATATGGAGTATTAAATATTACAACATATTAATTACATATTAATTACCTTCTGCCACAACATAGCAGTCTCCCCTGTGCATGCCTGGCCTTGTACTGCTTGTGAGGTTGCTTGTGTAACAGTTTGCATGACCAGATAACAATTTTTGCCTCATCAGATAGCAACAAAGAGCCAACCAAGAGTAGAGAAATGTTTGTGCAATTGTTCCTATCCTCCAAATAGGATACTAGCCCATGTGTCCTGCTATCCTTCCTGTTATTGGAGGATCCCTCTAACCATTGGCATAGCTTGATCACTAATTAATGGGAAGTCAGTACAGCAGATCATCTTATCTGTCTGGAGAGTCAGCTCTTACCTCTCTGAGGAGTTCCAGATGATGTTGGAATAATATCACTCAATCTGAAGATAAGAGAAAAGGACAGCTGATGAAGAGCAGAGTTTTGCATTTTAAAAAAAATAGAATTGGTGTAACCCTAATATATAATACTTTGCCTTCAATATGTTCTGGACTACATCTTCCCAATTCCTTATTAGCAGCCATTCTTAGTGGAACTGAAGGAGGTTGCAACCCAAACATCTGGAGGGCTAAAGATTTCTCAGTATCTGCCCCAAAAGATTTCTGGAGAAATCAGTTTTACAGATTACTAGAAAGGAGGGATGGGAAAGGTTACTTTTCTGCTGGGTAGTATATTCCGAGAATTGAAGGGTACAGTGGAACCTCAGTTAATAAATGGTTCAGTTAACATAAAAATCACATAACAAAAGGAAATCCATAGAAAGTAGTGGTTCAGTTTACAGAATTTTCCCCCAGAATGATGATGATGATGATGATGATGATGATGATGATGATGATGATGATGATGATGATGATGATGATGATGATGATGATATGCCATCCTACTCGGTGAAAACCAACTCAGGGCGGCTCACAACATACAATCGAATACAATGTAACAATGCAATAGAAAAACACAATATCACAATACAGTATAATGAAATATCATACATCAATAATTCAAACAATAGAACATCATAAAATACAGTACAGTAAGATAAAACCCTAATATACACCATAAAGTTACAAAAATATTGCAAAAACATAGGAACATTACACAATCTTACATTCCTATGGGAAACCATGTTTTGGTCAAACCATGTTTTTGTATTTTGGTTTTCAATGCATTCCTATGGGAAATTCGGTTAAAGTAATTTTCGCTGTAAGAAATGTCCCGGAGAATGCATTAGATAAATACTAAGTTGGTAATGTGTACAATATCTGAATTTCATACAATACAGTATCAGCAATAATGGTGTGCTGGATGTTATTCTTATATTTATCCTCAGCAAATATAACCTGTCAGTTGCAGATCTTGAGAGAAGGAACCTGCTGTAAAATAGGCAAGCCTTTCTAATAGGTGTGTGTATGTTGGCAGAGATCCCACGTAAAAGAGTTTGGAAATGAAGTGGGAATGGGTGGAGTGAGAGCATTTCTCATGCGTCGCTGGTGCTTTATGTGGGCTCTCTATCATTGCTCAGCATTTCTCCAGTCAATTACTTTAGTAAAAAAAAAAAAAAAAAGCTAGTCAAAGGTAGACTCAAAATTTTAAGTCCATGTTGTCCGTACCAAGTCAACCCATCAACACCAAGTCAGTATCATTTTATTAGGATGTTTAACAAACTGAATCTGCTTGTAAGTAAAATATTTCTTTGGTGAATAGGCTTCTTATGCACCAGATTGCCTAAAAGAACTGTGCCCATTCAAAAACAGAGAACTATACAGCAAAATAGTAGTTTTGTTTCTTTGAACATTTGTATCTTGCTTTCAAATGTATTTATGGGTCTATTATCTATGTACTTCTGAAGTATTTCTTGCTCTTATATGAGGCTCCCAGCTGTCTTTCATCCATGGTATGGAAGAGTCTACATATCAATTTTAAGACCTGCTAATTCAGCTATCCCTCAACCATTCACGGGAAGGGGAGGTTATATTCACCTCATTCTTTTTAAAAAAAAAATCTATACAAGGTGGAGCATGAAACAAACCTAATCTTTGGTTTAACAATATCCAGATTGCTGGTGAAGATCACTGTCTATTCTTTTAGTGTCTTTTGCTTTTTAAAAAAAATTCCCCATAGCCACAAAAATGGATGGTGCCTTCCAATGCTGATGTAAAGCAGGCTGCTAAAACTGTAGAGAAGCTTTATTGTGCAATCAAAATACATAAATGGTAAAAGGAATGTGGTATCCCATCAAACAAGATGGGCACTTTGATCTGATCTATCTTCATCTACCCCTTTAATCCAACTTCTTGTGACATATTTAGGACTTCAGTTTGTAATAAAAGAATCCCCTTCTGCACCTTCCTAAGCAGCCCAGTAAACAAATGCCCAATCTGGCCTGTTGTTTTCTTCTGAAAATGGCCGTTGGGAGCCTCTGAACCCAACCCCTCTGAACCCAACCCCTCTGAGAAACAAGGGGTTGGAAACTCTATTCTCAAGGCTAGGGCTGTGATCACTTTGATTGCCCTACTGGAAATTTTGAACACTTTCCCAAAATAGCTCTGTCCAAGCAGGATGTAACCAAGACACATCTCATGATGATCAGAGCAACCACTTTGAGTCTGGACACAACTGGTGTGCTGGTTTTTGCTGTACAAATGCACTACAGGCCATTCCCAAGAGTTAAGCATCCAGGTTCAGGGTTGAATTTGAAAGTAAAATCAAGCTGTGAATTTGTGTTTTCAGGTGGAGTGTAACTCCATTCAGCACAGGTTGAAAGCAATATTCCCCGAGCTGCCTTTCATCTGCCCAGGACCACCTCTGCCTCAGTTAGGTTAATCTGTTCATTCTCATTCAGTTCAGTCTCTATTCATCATGGACACCAGCATCAGCTTAGAACCAAGACAACTTCCTCAGATTTGGGTGGAAAGCAAGAAGAGAGTTAGGTGTTGTGATGGCATTGAATTGCCAAACTGTGGACAGCTCCCAACAGTTTTACTCTGTCTCTCCCTCCCTCTCCCTCTCCCTCTCCCTCTCTCTGAGGGACAGAAGATAACTTTGAGGGACTCTGCAGGCCAATGTCCAGGTCAACCTTTAGAGATGTTTTGTCCAGGTGGGATCATAGCCACCGTAAAATAATACCACCAAGTCCCATTCCTGGATGGGATAGCCCAGAAGGATACCATAGTTGGTGCTCTTCACATCTGCTAAGATGCTCCACAGGTCCAATAGAGACAGACACATCCATAAAATGCCCAATGAAGGTCATCCACTGAGGTTACCCCAAGTCATAATCAAGCATCAAACCAAATAGAAATTGATAAATATAATCTATTTCATGCAGGAAACTTAGAATCTAAGAAGGTGCCATATTCTCAATTACTGTATCTTACCTAGTAAGGGAATGCTGGGAACTCTCTGGTAATTGTCTCACATGGTGCAGTTCAAAAGGTCTTTTTCAGCAGCAGTCTTCCTGCTGCTTCCCTCAGGCATGGTAGAATCCTGGCTTTTTGCAATTCCCAATCTTTTCTCTGTCTTAATGATAAAATGTGAGCTCCTTAGTGTAAGAATTTCTGCAACAGCAAACAGAGGTTTGCACAAGCAAACAATTGAGGGGGGAGATTGTAAGGATGGAAGAATGGATAACTCTGGTTTGTGCATCAATGGTTAAGCCATCATTTGCTTTTTGTTGAACTGCTGAACCAATGGGCTGGATCGGAAATACAGGTGCTCCTGTTGGAGGGTGAAACATGAGGAATTGGTTTACCCAGCTTTGCATTAGACTTTACCTTTTTATCACTGTGTATTCCCATGTGTTAGCTAGGCTCCTGACAGTTCTGCTCCCTTTTGTTACATACAGGTAAAAGTGGGTGGGTGGGTGGGGGAAGATCTTTGAGTCTGCACTTTACTTGCTAAAAGGGTGAGTGTACAAGAAAAAGGGAGGTCTTCAGTACAAGCCATCTGCATGAGTGCCCAAGTCTCTGTGTCCCTTAAAGAGGGCCTGTTGAAGAGATAAGCAGATCTCCAAAGTAAGGTAGTACCGAAGAAAATTCAGAAAGTCAAGTACTGAGACTGGATTAATTAGGAACCTTGCCTAATCCCTGTAATATTGGTGTTTGCTTTTTGATCCAGGACTATTAACAAACATGTAGGTTTATGTTGCATTCTATCCTGCCAACGTCCTGACAGTTACATTAAGTGATAATGAATGCACTTGTTTTAAAAAATCAAATATTTCCTAATCTGCTAAAAGCATCGCATGCAAGAGGAGCAGAATTCATTTGATTTCCTCTTAATTTCTCCGATTGTATAATTTTATGCAAATCCACAGATCACTCGTTTTATTTCAGTTACTCTCATCAACAGACCAGAGAGAGGTGCAGGATGGGGGAATAGGATTTATAATTTTGAGGAGGGGGACAGCTCTTCAAAGAATTTAGCAACAAGAGTTATTTTACATCTTAATTAGAAATGTTTGTTTTGCTGAGCACAATGAAAGTTTGATTACAGTGGAAAAGAAGGGGAGAGAATTTAGACATTGAAAAGAACTATTTCTGCATTTCTAAGAAAAATGAATATTTCTTCCAGGCAGACCTATGGTATCATAGGGGATTAGTGGCGGTGGCATTCTTTGTCAACATGTCATCCTTCAAAGTGAAGAACAAGGGGAGACCCTATCATTTCCCCTGCTGCAGGATGTCAGTAAAAGATTCATTTCACTCTAAAGGGGATTATCCCCTTTCTGTACTCTGGAGAGGGAGAGAAAGAATTTATTACGGAAGCGGGGGATAGAGGGTTAGCACAGATTAGTTTTATATTATTGGCAGCGCCAGGATAAACGTTATATAGAAAATATTGCCAAGCCATTTTCCTCTCACCATTTCTTGTTTCAGATACAGGATATCCTCCACTCTTCTGCTTACATTTATTTCTGTGGTTTCAACATGTAGGACTTTAGATGCATGTGTATGTAAAAATTGTTGCCCATTTCCTGCTAAATTCTGTGGCCATGGGCACAGTGAAATGATTAAAAACTGAGAAAAATCAGTGTGCATGAGGTACAATTTTACACAGATCAATATTAAAGTTCTTTCTTTTAGCTGCAATTACTGAATATCACAGTAGATAGATTTCTTTGGGGTGGTAAGTTGGTCCTTGCACAGCCAAAACATTATCACACACAAATAAGAAGGGCGATGTTATCAGACATTTAAAAAAGCCTAGAGTTGTGCAGAAATAGAGGTGTTCAAATATTGGAAGGTAGGGAGGGCAGATCTGCGCATAATATATTGAAAAATGGGGGGGGGGGATAAAGCAAGGGAACATTCTTACCCCACAGAGGCTGTTAGACAAGGTGATAGCTCCTTCCTGTTGGTCATTTCTCAGTACTCCCTCACTACTCCATCTGCACTTACAGAGTGTGTAAACAGTGGAATTTCAGGGGGGCAGAAATATTACCATAGGAACTATGTTTTGTTGCAGACTTATCTCAGCTGTATCTGTAACTATTAGGACTAGGAAAAGTCTGTTATCTGTGGTAAGCCATTGACAAGTGATGGAGGTTGATTCAGGGTGCCCCTCCCTATCTGCAAGCTTGGGTGCATGAACACACATTATTATTGCAGACCATTCTTGTTACACACTAGGACTGAACCATTTAGTGGCAGTGTTTTGTTCACTCTCTGACATCCAATTGCACAAATTTGATTCCACTTCAACTACCATAGCTCCAACCTGTGGAATGCTTGGATCTATAGTTTTGTGAGTGACCTATCATTCTTTGCTGCAGTTCAGGGAAGGGCATTAGAGCTGTTTGGGAGAGAATTGTTACACCTTACCAAATTGCAAACCCCAGGATTCCATATGGTGGGACTGTGGCCTTCGAAGTGGAATCAAACTGCAAGATCTGTATGGTGTACTTATACCGTGGTCTTGGGGACATGAAAGGAGCCTTGTTTAGCTGTCCCCTGAAAGGAGCTTCTCCAGCAAAATCCTTTCAACCCAGAGTAATTTCTGACACAAAATATATTTATTGAGCCATGAAAATGATTAGCAGTGTGCTTGGGATCATTATCATGTTGAAAATAAAACCAATCCCAATCAGGTGCTTTCCAGAAGAAGTGGCATGATTAAGTAAAACCTGCTCGTACTTTTCAGTATTCATGATCCCATAATTACGAGTAATGTCACCAAGACTACTGGCAGAAATGCAAACCCAAACCAAGACAGGCCCTCCATCATGTTTCACTGAAGGTTGCAACCACTCATTCATCCATCTCTCTTCAACACTTTTTCTCACATGTCTTCAATGATTGCACCCAAAAATTTGAAACTTAGATACAGTATAACCTCGGATAATGCTAAAACTTGGTTCCAGAAGTCTTAGTGTTATCTGATTTTTAATGTTATCCACATCGGATAATGTTAAAATCCTATGGGATGCATCGGATAACATTAAAACTCCATTGACATACATTGTAACCAGCACAGGCTTTAGCGAACATTATCCGATGTATCCCATAGGATTTTTTAACTTTATGTGATGCAATTTTTTTCCCCGATTGCTTAACGTTACGCGGTTTTAGCGTTCTCTGAGGCAAATTTTATCCGAGGTATTGCTGTATATCACTCCTTAATTTTCTTCTACCGATCCTCATTCCAGTCTTTGTGAGCGCTAGCATATCTTAGTCTTCCCACCCTGTTCTACTGCCACAAAAGTGGTTTCTTGGCTGCTTCCCTTCCACAAATATCATTCCTGATCAAGCTTCTTCTCAATGAATCTGCCTAATGCTGAACCATCCTTGCTTGTCTTCCTCTTTTTTCTCAAAGAAGAAACTCTGAGGAACTTCTCATCAGCATTTGAAAGTTTTCTTGGCCTTCTGGTCCTTTTCTTTTTGTCCTTGACCTCTTCTGATCAGTGATCCCTCATATTTCTTTATAATGGTTTGAATACCACATCTTGAAATACCACATTTTGACTGTAAGCTGCCCTGAGTCGCCTCGGCGAGTGGGCGGCAATATAAATCTGAATAAATAAATAAATAAACATCTTGAATATCCAGGCTGTTTGCTTATTTCCCTTTGCATGTGGCCTTGCTGATGCAAAAGTATATTTTATATCTTTCAAATTCTATGATCCAAGAAGTTTCCTGTATCTTCTTGTTGTACTGTATTCTGATGAAGAGGTGGATAAAATTAAGAGATGGACAAAAATTATATTTGCTCATTATACTTTTGCTAAAACAACAAATCTAATGGTGGTCTAAGACTTTTGCACACTACTGTATGTACACCCCTACTGAAGAGAAGAGTAGTCCTAGGCTCATGTTTTTAAATCAGAAGTAATATTGGGTTGCAGTGAAACTATTCCCATTAATGTGGTTTAAGGATGAATCAAAAGAAAACTTTTTTTTCTGTGTAAAGCTTTTGAGTTGAATGAGAACAGCTTTTTGCCCTTCATTCCAATTTGTTTCAAGTGGTGCACATGGAAGGAAGCCATGGTTCCATAATGTGAATCAGATGATCCCAGACTGACTCATTTTGTTGTTGTTGTTGTTGTTAATTGTTTGTTTTCTATATGCTTTGAGCATAAATTTTGGAGCATGCAACCGCATCAAAATATCAAATAATTGGAACTGCAATTTGAAAGGATATAACAAGGCTCAGTTTACATCATATGCAAGCACATGGGAATGGCATACACAGAAAGAGCCTCCTCAAAGGTTGCGGTATTTTTGAACCACAATCGGACATGCCCTGGTAACAGCAACCTTGAGCGCCTGTCTCTGTCCAAGAGCTGCAACAGAGACAAGCACTCAATCTGTCATGCATTACCTGGGTCTTGAACTGCCAACTTGCCAGCCTTCCAGCTAACAAGGTAAGCTTCTTAACCACTGAGCCACTAAAGCCCCATCCAGTAACAATACAGTACTTGTTAACCAACATGTAAGAATCAGAGCAATTTGTTGCAATCATATGACTAGACTATCAGAGGTGTGTGAGATTTTTCCCCAAACACATTGTCAATAAATTACTTTTCATCCTAAGCATTGCCAGCAGTGCAGAAATATCACATATATCAAAATAAGTGTTATGTGAGTTGATACCTAGTTTGAAAGAGACAGTGTGGTTCATTTTTAATTAATGAATCTGAAGTTATGTTTGCTTATTATCATCTCTCATTTATTTGATGGAAACCAAACAAGAACAAAGGAACTCACAGTGATAATAACAAGAGTAGAATGAACCATCCAGTGCAGAAAAGAGACCTTGAAAAAAGGAGATTCTCAAGTTTGTCTAGGGATTTTTACATAATTAATAAAAGCTCTTGAGAGGCTGGCTGTAATCATCCAGGAGGTTTATAGAAAGAGTTGTGGCTGAAATGATTAAAGGTTACAGAAAGAAATAGTTTCCCTAAACCCAGTTTCCCAATTCAGGCAAGCAGACTCAATGTTAATTAATTTGTTAAAATTTGTGAAGTTCAAAGGCAAGAGCTGGTTCTGTTATGTATGTCATTCTCAATTTGTCATTAAAATATATGTAAATCATAGAATAATTTTGCATAGCCATTTTTTTTATTTTGTTGTTTAACCTACATTGACCTTTTTATTGCCATTCTCAGTTTTGCAGCTGTAGAATTCATTTTGAAACATGATCCATCATTTTATGAGTAAACCAACTTTCCTAAAGCCTTGTGAGATCTAGTTTATATGGCCCTGGAAACAGAGTTGTGGTTTGTTTCAGCGGCATGGGCAAGAGAATTACTAAGTGGGAACGTTGTTGATCAGATACATAATAAATTGTTGAATTACTGTTTGCTTCTGTCTCTATTCTATTACTTTTTGGAGTCTGAAATGTCATTTTAAATAGAAATGGAGGTGTAAAACTTAAATAGTGAATAAATAAATGCCTTCATCCATTGCAACCGGGGGGGGGGGTTAGTCCATGTTGCAGCAATATTATCCACAGATGTTTTTAAAAGTTTTGAAGAATCAGGAAGCAATTCAGGAGCCCTATTTTCTCCTATGTTCCTTCTTCAGACCCCCTTTCCTGCTCCCTTCCCTATTTATTGTGTAGCAAGTTGGAGAGACAACAAAGCATCAAGATGAAATCCTGGCCCCTTTGTCTCATTATTCATTGGCTCTTTTTAAAGTACTTATGAAACACCACCATTGCCTTTTCTCTGTGTGACTAGTAGGCTTAAGTACAAATGAAATTAAAAGACTTAAATTCAGTTTTGTTGCACACCTTCTGGAGAATGTTATTCAGTGTAGGTATATGAAATCAGTTAGTGGAAGCCAGCTAGCCTGAAGTGATATGTATGAAAATTAGTGCAGTACTGGGTTATCTGAAAATTTCTGAAGACCTACAGTGTCAAAAGTATATAATGGTCACCCAAGTAGGCTGAGGTTGTTTTTGACCTGAGCATAACCATGCAACATTTGATGATGCCTCATTTGGCTTCTTCCATTTTCTCCCTTGATATTTGCACATATCATTAGTAATCATTCCTGAATGGAGAGGAACTCAAGTAATCAAGTGTGAAATAATTGAGTTTCGCCCCTTCTGATGTAGAAGAATTGAAACCCCCATGATTCACACAGGATATTTCTTATTTCCCTTCTGCAGTTTCACTGGCATGTTTTTGTTTGTAACAAGAAGGAATTAGTTAAATTAAAGAGACATCAAGGCTAGTTATGAGCAAAGAAATAAGTTTTCAACATCTACAAACCTTTGTTTCATGCCAGTTTTGTGGTTTCCTCTTGAGCTTCTCCATCAGAGGCGTTGTTCTATACAAGCAGGTCGAGGCATCCTAGTTATGTACTCTGCCTTTCTTCTGAAAAGCTCAAGGTGGCATACTTTGTTCATCTCCTCTGCATTGTATCACTCCAACAATCCTGTGTAGAAGGTTAGGCAGAAAAATTTGACTCGCTCAAGGTAACCCTGTGAGTTTCATAGCTAAATGGAGATTTGAATACAGATGTCTGATTAATCCACCTCTCTAAGACACTGACTGGGAGGTGGAAAGTCAGCAGTTCGATTCTCGAGTACAGCAGGACGGAATGAGCTCCCGTCTCTGTCCCAGCTCCTGCCAACCTAGCAGTTCAAAAGCAAGAAATTGCAAGAAGATAAATAGGGACCACTTTGGTGGGAAGGAAACAGCATTCTGTGCACTTCGGTGTCTAGTCATGCCTGCCACATGACCATTGAAACATCTGCAGAACCAGTCAGCGCTGCCTCTTCGGCTTAGAAACAGAGATGAGCACTGACCCCTAGAGTCGGATACGACTGGCTTTCGAGCAAGGGAAACCTTTACCTTTACCTTTTTAGCCAGTACAGCTATTAGACCATCTTGTTGGGAGAGAGAAAGATGTAGCTGTTTTTCAAGGTTAGCATGTTGCTTTTGGGAGGCTCCACTCAGATCAAGTTTTTAGTGGTTATATCCATCTGATGTCACTATGTTGATGAATGGCTTTTTGATGCAGCAGGATGAGGGTGATTGCCACAATCATCTCTTTTCTCTGATTTATTTTCTCTCAAAATCTGTTGTGAAGGACAAGAAAATCCTTTGGAACAACATGATAGGTTATTCACAGGTCCACAAAGGAAGATTGCTCAAGTAGGCTTTAGAAAGAGTCCCTCCTGATTCTTCCTATTCCACTGAAGCAAGCCTCCAGTGAATCAGAAAGCATTCCCTCAACGGAGAGAGGAATATAAACCAAAAAGGTACGAGCTGAGATTTAGACAATATTCCCTAAGCCTTCCCATATCTTGTTTATAAATAAAACTTTCTTAGGAATGATATAAGAGATCTCTTTCATAAGATCCAAGAAACCAAAGGGGTATTTAGACTTCCATTAGGGACTGGGAAGGATCAACAGGAAAATACATTACCTAATCAGGATAAGATGGGACCAATATGCTGAAAAACTATGCAGAAAATATTTAACTATGACAGATTCCTTTAAAGAAGAACTTCGTAATGAAGAATCTCTCTTCTAGAAAGTGAAGCGAATGCTTCTCTCGAAGCAGTTGGAAGACATAACAGGAACAGACTGAGTCCTTTCAAGAACAACATCTAGAAAACAACAGAAAGACAAAAAGATCCTATCCCATCCTTTCTCCACTAAGAAGCCTAGATAACCTTTTACCAGATAAATTGCTAATATTTGTCAAGATAGACATTCCTAAGATTAAAAATAGGAAAAGTTTTCTTTGGTGAATGTTATAACCTTGGTCAGTGATGGCGAACCTTGGCACTCCAGCTGTTCTGGAACTTCAGTTCCCAGACGTCCTGATCAGCAGGAGTGCAGACTTGGGCTTCTGGTAATTGAAGTCCAAGAACACCTGGAGTGCCAAAGTTCACCATCACAGGTGAAGGTGGAAGTTTAGGAAAAGGGGACTGAACAACTTTAGACAAATAACAGTTTTATTACCTCAAATATTAATTTATTTCTAGAGATTTCAGGGCTTTAACTATTCAAGATTCAAAATCAAGGGTCAATTGCCTTCATGGGACCACTAAACTAACATTAAAAAGACAAGTTTTTGAACTTCAGGGTTCTTTACCTATTGGACACAAGAGGAGAAACAGAATTGTTCAGCAGTAATCATGGCTACATGTTGAAACCCTATAGTTAGATTAAAGCCCCAAGATGGAGTCTGCAGTCTAAAATTTAGCTTGAGGTATGCTGGCAATCAGGTTTCATATTTGTTTAATATGCATGATGCTCTTCATGAACTGTACAGCCATAGAATATGTAATGAAATCAAGTGTTAGTTGGAAGCTAATAGAACTTTCTACAAATTGAAGTCTTTGAAGTTTTTTTTAACTGGGAGAGTATGAAAAGTTCATTTGGTTGGGTTTTTTTGCCCCATAGGCTGCTTAATCTCTTTCATTTATATCTCTTTTGATGGGACAATATATATAGTCTCTGATTAACCTTCTGACCTTTATTTCAGCACATCCACGCTATTATTGTTTTTTCCTCTTGAACCACCTACATATTCTTCTCAGAAGAGAACTGCTTGCAAAGCAAAAACCAACAGCCCTACTGAGTTTAAAAAGTAAAAAAGCCAACCTTGTAAAATGAAACTTATGTCAGATATAATGTGCTGGTAGGAAACCTGGTGCCACCTGCACCAAGAGATGAATGTCTCTAATGCTGCTCATAGCCCAGAACTACAGTTCCCTAAAATGTCTGGATTACCATTTCATCCAAACTGGTCCACACAATTTTTAAAAACTCTTATGTTTGAAAAGTGCTTGAGAAAAGTGTATCATCCTCATTGCACTAGAGCAGGGGTTCCCAATGTTTCCCCTCCAGGGGTCAGTTCCCACCACTGATGCCCAGCTGTGTGGGCTGGAGGCGTGGCTGTGCCACTGCTTATGTTTTCAGCAGTAGTGGTAGAAATTGTGGCATTTCTGCAGCTTCTTGGAAAGCCTCTGCCGCTTCCAAGGGTGGCAGGAGGCTTTTGGGCCATTCCAGCTCTGTTATGGGATTTTTTCATTGCTTCTGCACTGTGTTTTGGCAGCCAAGCCACAGTGGTTGGGGACTTCCTGGTTCCACGCTGGGAACCCTGGTGTTGATGTAAGCTCTGCCTGGCATAAGAAGTCTCCAGCTGCCATGGTTTAGGTGCTGAAATGCAGCAAAGAAGTGGCGAAAAAAATCCGGAAATGGAACAAAAATGCTCTGAAAGTCTCTCACCACCCTGAGAAGTGGGCAGAGGCTGCAAGAAGCCACAAAAATGGCTCGATTGCTGCCTCTGTCCCCACGATAAGTGATGTATTGTGACTTCTGATGGTGGAGCTTCAGGAAGTGCCCTGGTGGCCACCATGGGCCTGATCAATGAGCTCTGTAGGCCAGATTAGGCCCGTAGGCCATAAGTTGGGAACCCCTGCACTAGAGACTCAGCAATTTCTTGCAGAAATAGGAAAAGTAAGTTATGACACACCTTACTAGAGTAGAAAGCCTCCAGACATGGTGGAAGGCAATCTCTAAAGCAGTGCTTCCTAAACTTTGGTCGACAGATGTTCTTGGACTAAACCTCCCAGAGGTTTTCACCATTAGCTGTGTTGCCCAAGATTTCTGGGAGTTGTAGTCCAACGTTGGGAACCACAACTCTAAAAAATATCTACAGGCCACTGCTCTGCCCCATGATGTTCTTGCATTTGCACACCTGCCTCCCTGGGTCCCCCCCCAAAAAAAATTCCCTTGGAGACAGAGAAAGCATAAATAGTCTTGGGGAAGGCAGGCAAAAGCACAGGACAATTGGCAATACAGTATGTACAGTGTCAAAAGCCTCTCTACCATTGCCATCTGTGGTTTATATATGCTAGCTTCTTTCCCAGTGACTATCACTGCTTCCTTCAGTGTGCACATATTTGTGTGTACACATGTGTCTGTGAGTGAGTAGGGTGTATATACGTGCTTTGGTTTTGCCCCACACTGGACTTTGACCCTACATCCATACTGCCAGTATGGAGATCTCAACCATGTTTCTATAAAATGTGTGGCTCTGAAAGGGAAGAAAGTTACCCACTTGTGGGCTGAGCTCTTATACAAACTCTTACGGAAGCATATGCAGAAAAAGGCTTTTTGATGCCTTTTCCTTCCACTCATGGTTCTTGCATTAAATCCTAGCCCATTTTCATGCTGGGTAATACATAAAACTGATAATGGTTACTTGTGCAGCTGCATCAACTGGGCAATAGTGCAGTGTTCTTCACAAAGCCCTTTCAAAGATGGCTATTAAACTAAGAAGCCATTTTTAAATTAGCTATTATGGAAAATGATGGCAGGATGCCCAGTATGGTGCAATGGATAGAGTGATGGACTCAGGAGACCTGGGTTCAAATCCCCACTCAGTCATGGAAATTCACTGGGACAGGGATGGAACTGATAAAACAATTCCTTAAATATATCACTTACCTTGACAGCTCTTTTATTGTTGCTGTAACTGGCTAGAAAGCTCAATGGTTTAGATATCTGACTGCTGTGGTTGGGAGAAGAACCACCCTATGTAATCCATATTCCCATGGCACCCCCAGAATAAGGGAATGATAAAGTCGTGGCTAGGAGGGCTTTTGCACAGTTACGCCCGCTCCTAGACCGGGACGCCTTGCTCATGGTCACACATGCTTTGGTCACCTCCAGGCTTGATTACTGTAATGCGCTCTACATGGGGCTGCCCCTGGTGACCATTCGGAGACTCCAGCTGGTCCAAAATGCGGTGGCCCAAGTAGTGATGGGGCGCGGGCGTTATGCTCATGCTACGCCGCTGCTTCGGGAGCTGCATTGGTTGCCAGTATGTCTCCGGGTGCAATTCAAGGTGCTGGTTATTACCTTTAAAGCCCTATATGGTAGTGGGCCAGGATACCTAAGAGACCGCGTCACCCTGAGAACATCTGTCCGCCCCACCAGGGCGGACCGGAGGGGCTCTCTTGTTATTCCATCAGCTAGAGAGGCACACCTCTCCAGTACTAGGAGGAGGGCCTTCTCCGTGTCCGCCCAAGCCCTTTGGAACCTCCTGCCAATCGAGCTGCGCCTACAGACAGAGCTCCTACCCTTCCGGAAAGGTTTAAAAACATGGCTGGCTGAGCAAGTGTGGGGACATAGGGTCGTGGGGTCTCATATAGGGTGGCTGATCTAGTGACAGCCACCCTTCGGTTCATCTGGTGTGATTTTTTATGCTTTTATGAATTTTTTAAAGTTTTAAAATCAAGTCTAGGATATTGATATTTTAGTCTGTAAGCCGCTCAGAGTCGGGCTTGCCCAATTGGAGCGGGGTAGTAAGTACGCATAATAAATAAATAAATAAATAAACCACTTCTGAATATTTTGTACCTAGAAAACCCTTAAAAGGCTCACCATAAGTCACAAAGGACTTGACAGTGCATGAATGTTACTAAGTAGGTTCTAAGATGCTGTCCTTTACAGTTCTGGATGACAGTGATACTGTCTGGAGAATTCTATGAGTTACGTTCCAAAAGCACAAGTCTGGACATTTACTCCTCTTACTTGTTTCTGAACTCACACCCCCAGCAGTACAATTGTGCAGAGTTATGACATTTCTGAACAGCAGCTTATGCCAACATTGCTGCAGTGGGTTTCAAAGGAAAATGTATAGGATGGACTCTAACCCAATATCAGAGTACATTAGTACCCCGGATAACGTTATGACTTGGTTCCACAAGTCCCGTCATTATCCGGTTTTTAACGTTGTGCGATACATTGATCACACAATGTTAAAAAAAGCCCTGTTTCCCTGGAGGCTGCAGCAAGCCAGAACGTCGGGATTTGAATCCTGACCTTTTGGCTTGCTGCAGCCTCCAGGAAGGTGGGGGAACTTTGGAAACAGCTTGGATCGGTCTCCCCACCTCCGGTGGGGGGTCAGAGACCCCAAAATTGGTAAAAAAAATGGACTCTTTTTTTTTTTACCAATTTTGGGGTCTCTGACCCCCCCCCTGCTGGGTCCAGGGAGGTGTGGAGACCCGATCCAAGCTGTTTCTGGGCTTCCCCGACGTCCTCAGCCAATGCAGCAAACCAGAATGTTGGGATTCGAACTCTGACATTCTGGCTTGCTGCACTGGCTGAGGACGTCGAGGAAGCCCAGAAACAGCTTGGATCGTGTCCCCTGCCTGCTCCAGAGAGATCAGAGGACCCGATCTACAGCTGCAGGGTGGCTGGGGAAGCTGACGGGGACTCCCTGTCGGCTTCCCTAGCCACCCGCCCTTGCCTTTGCAGCTATGGGGTGGCTGGGGAAGCCGACGGGGGAGCCCCCCATCAGCTTTCCAGCCTCCCCACCCCTGGCTCCATAGCTGCAGGGTGGCTGGGAAGCTGAACGGAGAACCCCGTTCAGCTTTCCAGCCACCCTGCTGCTAAGAACGACTATATCGGATAACGTTAAAAATCATGTTATTCGATACAAGATTTTTCCAAAAATCTTGTAACATTATGCGGTTTTCACGCTATACGGTACTCGCGTTATCTGGGGTATTACTGTACATGCTTTGCCAGGAGAAGTGCTGTGCAGCGGATCTTGGGGACATGAAAGGAGCCTCATTCAGGCGTCCCCCGAGTGAAGTTTCTCCAGCAAAAATCCTTTCAACCCAGAGTAATTGCTGACACAAAATGTATTACCATACAGTACACCAGTACCTCGGATAACAATGAGATTTGGTTCCACAAGTCTCATCGTTATCCGGTTTTTAACGTTGTGTGATGCATTGATCACACAGGGGGGGCGATCCACCTGCCTCTTTGGAAAGGGCAGTGGGGATTCCATGCGTGGAATCCCCACTGCCATTTCCAAAGAGACAGATGGATCGCAGCATGTGATCGGCATTTGGGTTGGGGGTTGAACTGGGGCGCACGCCCGTTCAACCCCCCCAACCCAAGCGCCAATCATGCGCTGCAATTGCAGCACCCAAGTAGGTCGGAGGACATCAGAAACAGCACGGATAGGGTCCCCTGACCTCCTCAGAGGTGGCAGGGGCAGCAGAGAGCCCGAAATGGGCAAACAAACCTCTGCTGGGACAGAGTTTTTTTCACCCATTTCAGGCTCTCTACCACCCCTGCCACCTCTGGGGAGGTCAGGGGACCCAATCCATGTTGTTCCTAACATCCCCAGAAAGCAAAACACTGGGGAAAGAACCCTGATGTTTTGCCTTGCAGCAGCACCCAGGTAGGTCGGGGGATGTTGGGAACAGCACGGATTGGGTCCCCTGACCTCCCCAGAGGTGGCAGGGGTAGCAGAGAGCCCGAAATGGGTGGGAAAAACGGGTGGGTTTTTTTCATCCATTTTGTGCTCTCCGCCACCCCTGCTGCCTCTGGGGAGATCGGGGTACCCAATCTGTGCTGTTCCTGATGTCCCCCGACCTATCCAGGTAGTGCTGCAAGGCAAAATGACAGGGAAAGAAACCCGGTGTTTTGCCTTGCAGCACTGCCAAGGCAAGTCAGGGGATGTCAGAAAACACATTTCCTTTTCAAGCAAAGGGCTATCCAACACTGGAATAGCCCTTTGCTTGCGAAGGGAACCCCTGTGCTTCCCAGCCATCCCGCCTCAGCGTCTGCAGCAGTCCCCATTCGGCTTCCCAGCCACGCTGCCGCTACAAACGATTTCCTTGGATAACGCTAACAGATCGTTATATGATGCAAAATTGTTTACAAAATTTTGCATTGTTATCCGATTTTAGCATTATCCGATATAATCATTATCTAATGTATTACTGTATTAGCCAAAGGCCCTGTTTCAGTCCTTTACTTCTCCAGCTAGGGCTAGAAAAACAAACTGGAACCCTGGAAAACTGCTACCATTTAGTGTGTGTAGAAGTGAATCCATTATATCAACCAGTTTCCTGTGTTAATGTGCAGCCTATGGAGACATCAGTTTTTCCTGTAATTAGGAGATAACTTTATGATTTCACCGCACAAAATCAAGTGAACATAGTGGCACTGACACAACCCAAGCCTTATCAAAATATCTCTGGTCCATTCTTCATTCCCTTTCTCCTTGCTCTGTTTTTGTACACTACCATAGCTACTGCCCAGCCTCCACCTTATGAGTTGAATTGTCACACAGTCATCATGTGACTTCTTGTGATATTCAATCTGGACACAACCGCTGTATGTGAAATCTTTGTTTGCTGACCCAGCAATAGAGTTTGGTTGTACATAAGAGCTCTTATCGCTCTCATCATGTACCCATTGTCAGAGAAAGGCTAACAGCTCTTGTTATAATGTGGTCAGGAACAAATAGTAACAAAGATACTTCCCCTAACTTCACAACTTATGTCAGGGGCAGTGTGGGAAGGAGCCAGTGATAAGAAAACCCCAAGCGTGGGTGATATTAACTTTCCCTTATTTCCTTTTTGTTATAGTGGTGGGCTGATGCAAGCTGACTGCAACAAAAGTGAGAAAACAGAAAACAGTCTACCAAACTCTGAAATGACTAGATGTTGATCCACATCCTGGTAGCAGATTGAGAAAACTGGCTAAAGTTGCTGTTACCATATTCTGTGAGACGCACATGACACAGGCTCTGAGAAGTTGACAAGGAGGGTCTGCACTCTTTGAGAGTGAGCTCTCTGTGCAACTTGCAGCAGGGTTTGTTAAGCGGATATCATTCGATGAATTAAGTAGAGGTGGCTGTCCCTGGTAACTCCAATGTTGTCTATTGTTCCTCCTGGGTAGATGATATCTTTGCAGCTCTCATACTGCAAAATTGTGGCACTTGAAAGTTCCATGGATAGGTCTTGAGATGGCCTAGTGGCAGCCATTCTAACTTTATGTTTCTGTGAGTGTCTGTTGCAATAATAAAAGGTAAACCCCGTTTACATTGCTCTCAATGCTACAAATGCTTTTGATGTTACTTTTTCAGAAGACCAAAGAAATCTCTAGCCAGGCAACCAGCTAGCATGTAATGCTGCATCTTTCTTCTCTCGCTTTGTTGTTGCTGCTGCTGCTGCTGTCTAGTCATCTCCAATTTGTGTGACCCTATGAATGTGTCATTAACCGTCAGGGTTTAATCTGTCATTAATTTTGATTTAATCTGTCATTAAATCAAAGCTGTGACTTCCTTTATTGTGTCAATCAATCACAAGCGGCTGCTTTCAACTTTTCCTAGTGTTATTGTCTTTTGAAGCAAGTTTTATAGCCTTGTGATATGACCAAAATACAACAGCCATTATTTTGTCATTTTTGCTTCTATAGAAAGTTCATTTCCACATCTTCCAGAGTGTCCAGAATCCAGTGATTTCTCGAAAGCCTACCACTAAGCAATGGCATCTTTGGCATTCATGCTAGCATTGCTGCTGTGCAATATTTTTCTATGTTATATGAGAGTTGGGGCTCTCAGGCTCAACCATCTCACCCCCCAAAAAAAAATTAAAGTGATGTTTTAGGGGCTAGCAAAGTGGGATGGTTTTGAAGGTGAAATGATTAATCAGATTCACCCTGCTTGGGGTTGCTAGCCTGTGCAGCACTAAATTAACTGAGCTTCAGCAACAGTGCTTAGTTGGTAACAGTGCAGAAACAGAAAAACATATTAGAGTGCTTTCATGTTGGCCTCATTTGTGGCCAAAGACCGCCACGAAGAGCTTGTTGAGAGTCTAAATATATTATACCACAAGTGAAATGAAGCTGTTAGCATGACAATCTTGAAAATAATAGAGCCCAACCGAATTTTCTTACAGATGTATCAATCTTTGCTAGCTAATGGGTCTTTCTGTATTTGCTTTTCTGTCATCATCTTATTCTGAGATCCAACAGAATCCACTTAGCTTTCTTCACTTTAATTGTAGTTAGCAGACTGAAGAATCATTAGCCTTTCAAGATGAAAGAAACTTTCTTTCCCATCTAAATTCATGGCCTGTAGAAATATACAGGTTTTGCCTGCTTGTTTTATTTCAAAGATCTGACTACTGAAAGCATGCGGGTCTTGTGGTTATGAGTAAATATCTTCTCATTTGTACATTAGAAAGATATAAACCCTAAGGGAAGGAAACCTGCACATTTCTGCTGTCTCTGAGGTTGTAAATGGAATCACTCAATTTAAAAAAAAAACAATTAAAAATGTAAACAAACATTAATCATTAAGACTAACAATTATAAAACTAACAATAATAATAACTAAAATGAAAGAACATAAAAGAAAAAACAAAGTAGAAATTTTTAAAAATACAATTACATTAACAAATATGTGTATCCACCACCAATGGGACATTATGTGCCTTCAATCTATTATCAAAACATAACATTCATTTTATATAATTGTCCCATATTTCCAAGACTCTCTTTATTCTTCTCCTGGTCCTACTCCTTTTGATTTAACTAAAACATAAACAAACTCTCCCCAAATCTTTTTAAAACGATTTTTTAATCAATCCCTTCTTTAACTTTAATTCACATGCCAGTCTATCACTTTGCTATATTCCATAGTTCTTTATACCAATCCTTCAACACAAATTCACAATATACTGTAGTTACCATTTTTTACAATAGGGAATCTCATAGCTGTTACCATTACAGTAATCATCTCTTTCTTATTTCTTTCTAAAGCTTTATTACCAAAGTCCATTAATAATGTTATTCTAGGAGACATCTCTAATTTTAAAGACAATATTTGATTAATTTCTTCAAAGACTTTTTCAAGTCTTTTTAACAACTTTACAATCCCACCATAAATGAAAATATGTCCCATTCTAATCCTTGCATCTCCAGGAATCCTTCTTATAGCTAGAATCATAATAGCTTAAACATGCTGGAGTCATATATCATCTCCAAATTAATTTATAACAATGCTCTTAAATTCTAACTGACATATTTTTCATAATCCTTTGTTTTCATATTCTATCCTAATCTTCTTCTTTAATTTCTACACCTAGATGTGGAATCACTCATTTGTAGACAAAAATTATTTTTCATTCAGCAGTGTTAACTGAAAACCAGACCTTAAAAAGAATGATTACTACCTAACCTTATCGTGCAGAAGATAGTTTTCCATATGCAGAAATATTCTAAACTCTGCACATCTAGAGAGATCTGGCTGTGGAAAGGATTTGCCAGTGAGATATTTAGTTGTGCATTCAATACATCACCCCTTCATTTCATGAGTTCTTTCAACAATATTCAATTAAAAGAATAAACTATTACCAAAAGACTGAAAACAAAACAACTTATATTTTTATCAAATACATATATGGGTTAATTCCCTGCTGTTGAAACACAAAGTGGAAGGGAAGTCACATAAGCTTATGTCTCACTCCTCCAGACTTTTTATTGTGTGACTAGTTATATAAACATTCTCACAATCAGTCCAGGAATGGAAATGTCATGAAGAGCCTGGCAGAGTGTTTGAGGGGTAGGGTGAGGTGGGGTGGGGAGATGCTTCCATTCTGCATTTAGACAACAGGATGCCAGCCATGATAATAGCCATTGTAACTGAAAGCTTAGTGTAATGTTGTTTGTTGTTCAGTCGCACAGTCGATTCCGACCCTCTGCGACCCCATGGACCACCGTCCGCCAGGCACTCCTGTCCTCCACCATCCCCCTCAACTCGCTCAGCTCTGCGCCCACCGTCTCCACAACCCCATCTAGCCATCTCATCCTGGGCCTTCCCCTTCCTCTTTTGCCCTCGACCCTTCCAAGCATCAAAGCTTTCTCAAGTGAATCCTCTCTTCTCATTTGATGTCCAAAGTACTTTAGCTTCATCTTTATTATTTGACCTTCTAATGAGCAGTCAGGGATGATTTCTTCTAAGATTGACCTATTTGTTCTCCTCGCTGTCCATGGGACTCTCAAAACTCTCCTCCAACACCACATCTCAAAGGCATCTATTCTTCTGCGCTCAGCTTTCCTTATAGTCCAGCTCTCACAAACATACATTGCCACAGGGAATACCATTGCTTTCACTATATGAATTTTTGTTTGCAATGTGATGTCTCTACTTTTCACTATGTTCCCCAGGTTTCTCATCGCTTGCCTCCCAAGAATCAGTCGCCTTTTTATTTCATGGCTGCAATCACCATCTGCAGTGAGCTTTGATCCTAAGAAAGTAAAGTCTGTCACTACTTCTACTTCTTCCCCATCTATTTTCCAGGGACTGATAGGGCCTGTTGCCATTATCTTGGTTTTTTTGATATTGAGTCTCAAGCCAGCTTTTTCACTTTCTTCTTTCAACCTAATCAGGAGCTTCTTTAGGTCCTCCTCACTTTCTGCCATTAGGGTGGTATCATCTGCATATCTCAAATTAGTGTAATGACAAAGTCTTTTATCAGCCCTCTGAAGGCCAGTAAGGGGAGAGCCAACGCTAACCTCTGTGGAATGGAGCAGAAAACCTGGGGATACAGACCAGTCCTTTTGTTGTTGTCTTTTAATTACAATTTTATTTTTTTTAAATAAGGAATACTTTGCAAAAAAAAATATCTCTTGATCTCTCTTTGCCTGTATACTTACTTAGACAGTTCTGCTAGCATCTTTGCTCAGTATTTCATCAAATCAAGAAAATATATTCTACAGCAAGATACAGTATGTGAGAAAGGTTATGGTCCAGATCGTCACAGGGCCTGCCCTGTCCTTTTGAGCCCAGCTGCTGCACTCCTATGACCAAAATAGGGCTCCAAGTGTACTTAGTATTTTATTCTCATTGAGGAACATTTTTGTTATCCTGTGTTGGTTTTAAAAAAGGTTTAGGCATAAACAGCACAAAGCTAATGAAAATTTTGCTGTAGTGTATTAACAGTGCAAAGAATGAATGCTTGCCAACACCTTTGTTAAATTCAGGTTGCAGACTTTTGAAGAAGAATTTCTGGGCATATTTTCCTACTGAATACACATTTCCAAATGAATTTGAATACTGTATGTTGTTTTGAGCTGGAAACTTGGTCGAAGAGCTTAGGAAGTGCAAAGACAGGTAGAGAACCATATTTGGCCCTTCATAGCAATCCAGGAGGTATGGTTTGGGCCTGCATCTCCTAGAATTCATGAAGACAGAACTCCTTGCACCTCCCTGCAGTGAAAGAGCTCATACTATGTAGGCTGTGAATTGTCCCGAAAGCAGTGATGGGATGTAACAGGTTCGCACCAGCTCGCCAGAACCGGTAGTAACTTTTCCCAGTGTCCCGGAGAACCAGTAGCAGCTTTTGGGGGGGGCACCTTTGGGGCTTACCTTTTCACTGGTTTCCCCACTGCGTGTGTGCACCAAGCACTTGGTGTGCATGCACACCTACAGTGCTTGGTGCGTATGCACAGCCTCCTTGCTGTCCTCCCAAGCAGGGAGGAAGAAGAGAAGCTGCTAGCCTGAAGCTCCCTATAGCCTGCTCCCTAGAGTAAGTGACTCACCTTTGGATGTGGTGTGTATTTTAATGTGTATTTAATACCTTTACCTCTATTGATGTACTACCACAGTTCCTAAAAAGGCCTGGTGGCCTGGTTTGGGGTTTTTAAGCAAAGTCTTGGAGTTACTTCATCAATAAACTACACCTGTCCTGTTCCAATTGCTATTCCAATTGGAGAACCCTTAAGGAGGTACAGCTGTTTTACATTTACATTAAGGCATATTATCCTAGACAGAGAACTGGTTAGGCAAAGACTTAGTACCTAACTTCTTTAACTGTTGAAACGTTGAAAAGTGCCAAAATGAAGCCATCTTGTGGTGAGTTCATTCTGTAGTTCCTTCCATCTGACCTAGTGTGAGAAAGATTATCCAGAATAAGCTTTAAGCTCTGGTTTGAAAACTCTGCTTGATTTGTGTTTGGGGTGGGTGGGTGGTTGTATTTATTTATTTATTTATTTATTTATTTATGGGTTTGTGTTGTGGGTGGGTGGGTTGAGGGGTGTGTGTATGTGTGGTTATTTTTATTTTATTATTTATTTATTTTTTCTTTGACCCCGCCCACAACGTCATGACAATGACTCCGCCCACGATGCCACGACATCATGATGTTAGCTCCGCCCACACTGTCATGACATCACGGTGGGGTAGTAAAATTTTTGACATCCCACCACTGCCTGAAATGTCTAACTCACATAGCCCTTCTGTCTTTTTGCAAGAAGTTATTCTCCCAGTACAAATGCCTCTGCGCCTGTGGCAAACCGACAGGCCATCTGTTCATCATAAATTACAATCTTTAAATACCACTTGAAACTTCCATTATGTGGGTTCCATGGTGGTATGCAAAATTGCTGTTATAAGCTTGTGAGAAAATAGTCAGCTACCTTAATCATCATACACCATCCGTTCCAGGAGAGGAAGAATCACCTGGCTATGTGTAGATGGGGTTAATTAGCCAAAACAGAAGGCCAAAGAACCAACTTTACAAGTTTTTCTTCTTTTGTACTGTTGCTTGGCGGTCATATTTAAAAACACTCTCCATAGTAGCCACACCACTTTTCCTTTTTAGAAAAAAATGCCTTTGGAATCTTGATTGTTAAGATAGTATTTAGAGCTCTCTTAAAAGTCAGATATATATCATTTCTGTTAATGTGAGATTAAAAGCTTTGAACATTTTTGTTTTTGTTGTTGAAATCATTCTGCTGCTTGAAGGATTCTGGATGTTGTAGTTTTAAAAAAAAGGAGTATGACCTCTGGCGACATGGCACAGCCAGAACATGCTTCTGGATATTCCTCTGTTGGATGATCTCATGAGTCTTTCCAAAATACAAGTCATACAACCCAACATGATCATGATGAACCCATGCAAAAAACACAGATCCAACCCATTTGGAAGAAGGCCAAATGAATGTGCGACCCAAACACATTGGAACCCTTGGAGAGGCTAACTAAGCTCTGTATATCAGGACTTGGCGACCTTTTTAAGTCATGGGCCAGATCACGCTCCCTCGGAGAGTTGGAACAGGCCGGACTGGTGATTCCTCCCACCATAAATGGTGCTGTAAAATACGTCCGTGGCTGTCATTTTTATGGCTGTTGCAAACATGTCCATAGCTGCTTCTGATGGCCGCAGCAGCAGGGCCAAATGATTTGGCACACAGGCCAGGGCCAAACTATGAGCCATAGGTTGCCGACCCTGCTGTATATGAAATTAACCTTCTTAATATCTGTTAAATAGCATATTAGAGATAGTCCACAGAACTTGAGAGTCAACAATCGTTATATGTTAGATGATTTCCAAATACAAATTAGCCACAGACTAATTTCAGAAGATTAACCAAGAATTTTTTTTAAAGGAAAGCATGGGATTTGCTGGGGTATTATTATTTTTTTCCTTTTTAGCTTGCCTGGTGAATTATGCTGAAGGTTTTATGTTAGTAACTATTGTCTTAAATGATTTTTGTCCTGTTTTAGTGACTGTTAGAGTCTGTGGGGGCTCAGCATGTAATTATAAATATAATAGTTCTTAACTAAAAATAACAGCAGACACACATGGATTAGGAGCAAAAAGCTGATTTAAATATTGTAAGTAGTTCAACAGCCTGCTGGATAATACTCTTCAGTAGTAAAGAAGGAAGTAAAGGTTTGCAGGGTGCCAATGTACTTATTAGGCAGTCCTAAAGCATAAAATGATCAAAATACTCAAGTGCTGTATCTAGGGCTGGTCTGAAATCCTGTATAATTTGTTTTTTTACAAGAGCTTGTTTGTCACCAAGAAACCTCTCCCAGCCCTTCCTCAATGTTCTGGGTTGAAAATGTGAGCTTTTGCATGCAAAGACTCCTCTGTGTCACACAGTTAAGACAGATACTTTCCCCAGATTGATACTTTTTTGTGTGAGCCTAGTAGGAGTTGGATAAATTACAATTCCAGGAATCCACCAGTCAGGATCACTTGAAAATTCTTGTGATCCGTTGTTTACAAGTCTGCCCAGGCAGTGGCGTCACACGGGCTTCAGCCCCTCGGAGTGAAGGCCAAACTCACCGCCCCATCCATCTAGCCCCCCCCCGGGCAGGACCCAGTTAACCCCTCGCTGCCTGTTCCAAGGCCCCTGGGGCCCAGACCCAGGGTGAGGAGAGCCCCCGATGGCCAGCTGGGTGGGTGGGCGGGGGCAAGCAGGTGAGGTGAGCCCAAGCCCAAGTGCCCGCTACACCTCCAGCACCGGGGACGTGGACAAGACAGGGCACAGGGCGGGGTGGGGCGGGGCGGCAAGGGTACGTCCAACTCTGGGCTGCCAGTGCCAAACATGGTGGGGAGCAGCATACTGGCTCCAGAACTGGTGGTGGCAACGGCGGGAGGAGGAAAAGGAGGAGGCAGAAAAAGAGGTGGAGGAGGACGCGGGAGAAGATCAGAGTGCTGCCGCCGTTCTTCCTGCCCTGCTGCCATGCCCAAGGTGGCCTTCAATATGGCAGCCCCCAAGCTGGATCTGCCTGCCTGCCTGCGTTCCCGGACTAGGCTCAGACAAAGCCACCCTTCCTCCCACTGCCTGGCTCGCTCTGCCGGCTTCCGCAAAGTCTTGGTTGGTGCCCATCAGGGGGAGGCGGAGCAGGGATAGCCATGGCTGGCCGACAGCGTAGCAAAAGGCCCGCCTTCTGCCTGGGAAGTCCGGCTCCCTAAGCCCAGGCAGAGGGAGGCCAAAGCAGTGGGGACACTTTGCTGCCTTCTGAAAAGTGCCACCCGGGGCTGTCCTCCCCCCATGCCCCCCCCCACATTACACTACTGTGCCCAGGTTATCCTGCTATGGTAATAGAGTAGACCATATTGCCAACGACTCAGTGCCAAGCGTCAGGCAGAGATTATCTAACCTGACAACCCTGAGAACTAGCGGCCTTGGCGAAGTCCACAGGGAAGGGTGATGGTGCCCAAGTGGATTATATCCCATTTGAATCTATCTTGACGGAGGGCAGCAGCTTCATCAATACTGACCTGGGGCTGAGGAGGACAATGTGTGCTAAAAGGGCTCAGGACAAGAAAGTGACTTGTGGAACTGGATCAATGGTACTATGGGTGTCACACTGTGATGCAGAAGACAGATGAAAGGCCACGGCATTATATTCACAGGACAGTCTCCATGGTTGATCACCATGATTGTTTAAAAAGTAACTTTTGAACTCTTGGAGTCAAATATTGTTACTCTTTATTGTCCTTATGTGAGAAAATGTATATTCATAGTTTGTGTGCAAAGATCTCATCCATAGAACTATAGTACACCCATTGCTTCTAGAGTTTTATTTCATTATTTACAAGGATTTCTGGTTAAATACTGTAGGTTATTACTCTCAAATGTGACTTGCCACCTTTGGAGAATCTGTCTTCAGAGGTCTATAAAGATGAATGCATCAAACCCAACTTACATTAAAATCATGCTGTGATAGCCTCATTTCCCCAATAAAACAAACAGTTCTACAAACTTCTCTTTTTTTACTAACAGTGTTTTATCTGCACAGATTATTTGTTGCTTTGCCTGTGGTTGGTTTGCATTTACAAAGTAATTAGGCACGACTGCATTTGAATGATATCTTCCCAAAACTTGGCCCTACAGTTAAGTAGAATGAGGCAATCACTTCAGGAGGCAGGTGGTTGGGGGTAAAGAATGGTGGAAAGCTTTGAGATGCTATGACTGTGTTTGCTGCACTGGTGGCACAATGGTTAAACTCCTGTATTGGAGCAAGAACATTGTGAGTTCAATCTTGACCAAGGCTCAAAGTTGACTCAGCCTTCCATCCTTCTGAGGTCAGTAAAATGAGTACCCAGCATGTTGCAGGAAAAAATGCTAATTAACTTGTGCACTAAGCACTATAGGGCGGTATATATGTATAATTGGTCAGAATTAGAGATGGGAGGAGATTCATTTGGTTCACATTTATCACAAACCAATCTGCTTTGCACTTTTTGAGTGATTTTTAAAACTGAAGAATATTGCAGTGCAGTCTTTCAGCTAACAACATATACTGAGATGTACAATTTTTGCACCCAGTTCTGCTGGTGCTGGTTTTTTATTTGCATTTCTACTTAATGTATATTTTTTCTTGATGTGCACAACAACTGGCACACACTTTCCTCCCCCTATGCATTTGCTCTGGTGTGTGCATAGGCAGGAAGAGAGTGGAATTTTGTGTGGACTTTTTGTCACAAAATATATAAATTGGTGCTGAAACAGGAGGAAGCATTGTCTGTGCTTTGAAGGGTTAGAAAGCTGTAGAAACCGAAACAGATTTAGCCTTCCTTATACAGAAAGTGGATCAGGCAATGCATAATTACATGTAGCCTTAAATATTGTGGGTGCAGGGATAGGCCTGTGGTAGGCATGTTCCCTGGTTAAGAAGAAAAGCCATCGTGGAGCACTTTCTCTGTTCATAATTACCTCTTTCCAAGGGTATGTACTGCTTACAGTAGGCCTTTTGAGGGGGAAACTACAGCAGAAATTTTTGAGAAACCAAATACAGCATTTACAAGTATTCTCACATTTGTGAGGCTTGTAGATGGGTTTCCCAGCTCAAACCAACACACATATACACACGCCTTTGCAAACCTTGTTAAGGTAGAGGTTCACCACAGAGGTTGTATTTTTCATGTCTGTTATGTCATGTGAATTTGTGGTTAAGATGGGTATCTTTTGGATTGATTGTGGTGGTACCTGCTTATCTCTTGTCAAAAGAAGTTAAAGAAATCATGTGTCTAGCACATCACATGGAGATTACAGGTGAGCACCACCAAGAAGGTTGAGAGCTGTCAAGTGCCTAATAATAGCAGTTAACCTCCTATTGGCTGCCTGAAGGCTTTGCATGCTAGCTCCAGTTACACTGACCTCTGTGGGGATCCTTCACAATCATAGTGAACTGAGCCACAGCATAAGTGCCAAATCTGGCAAGTGAGGTTGAGCGGGATTGGGTCTGTTAATGTTAAGAATAATTTGGGGACGGCAGCAGCAGTGCATTCCTTCTATATAACTATTGTGTTTCAGTTCTTTAGGCCTGGCCACATTTTAGACACAACCTACTGTCTGATAAGAATCTCATATCAAATGTCATATTTATCTCCCATGAATGACTACCTGCTAATTGTAAAAGGAAATCTGGGTAACTGCATGTTGCTAGTGCAGGCAGAAATAGCTTTGATCCATCTACTAGCCCAACCTTTGGTCCTTGGACTTCAATTCCCAAAAGCACTTATCAGCCAATGTACTGACTTAGGCTTCTGGGAATTGAAGTCCAAGAACCAAAGTTTGGAAAACACTGTACTAGCAGTTGCAGCCAAGTAAATAAGTTACTGTTTCAATCAGAATTCAGACAACCATCAAGGTGAACTTAAGAATCTGAACACAACATTTACAAATATTTTCACATTTATCAGGTTTGCAGATGTGTCTTCCCCAGCAGAAACATACATTCACACATAGGCATGGGGGCCTCTGCAGCCCCTGGCATGGTGGAGGAGCATCAGTGAGCGCCAAGGTTCATGGATTTCAGTTTGACATTGTGCTGTTTTCTAATGGAGGAGGTGTCCCATGGCAGCTTAAGCAGGGGTAGGAGGGGTATTCCTTCTGGGACATAATATGGAAAACAGGGGTGACAGTAAGTAGAGACATGAGTAATGTAACCAGGGAATAACGTCCTGTGTCAGATTGTAATGGATTGTGTTACTCTAACACTGCTTGGCTGTCAGTGAGATAAGTGTGAGAAATAGTAATAAAAAAATTAGTTCTCTTACAACAGAAGAAAGAGAAAGAGTGTGGAACTATGAGCTCAGCTTCACTTGAACTTTAGTCCCACAGTAGTGAGTGGAGCTTAAACACTGCTACTTAGATTTGATAGGGCACACACTCTAAAAGAGTACAGGACAATAGGAACAGTTACAATATGCATTGAAAGGCATCTTGCCCTGTTTTAGAATGCTCTGCCTACTTTTGTCTACCTCACTTTTCTGCCTTGGTAGCAGTTCAGTGCCCATTTCTTCAGTCAAAGTTCACTTGCCTTGTGCTTGTTATGTCATTTGAACTCTGTGGTTTGGATGGGCGGATGGACTGAGAGAAGCTAGTGTGCTACTTGCCTCTGTGGCTGGCAACGTGGACAGCTGAGAAAAGACAGCTTCAGGGATGCTAACACCGATCGGGTCCTTTTACTGTGGCTGTAGCATTTTACTTAACAATTAAAATGTTTTCCTCTGCCTCAGTCCAGCTTATTGGCTATTGTTTGCAGATGGCAGGATAAAGCTAAATCCAATGACATCACCCCACATATTTCTTTTATGAAGAGTTTTGTTTTTATATCCCACAATATTTATAGCAGCTCTTTCCAAGATCTTTTAGGACTTGTGCAGTTTGCCAAAGGCTGTAGAGGATGGCTTCCACCCACCCACCCAAAAGGCACAGTGGGGAATAAAAAGTCCCAACCTCTAACTTTGTATTCAGGTACCCAGTTCACTTGAGGTATCCAACCAGTCGAGGATATATGAGATACGTGAAAATAGGGGTCAGCAGTTCAAAAACCAAGTACTGCATGATGGAATGAGTGCCCATCTCTGTCCCAGCTCCTGCCAACCTAGCAGTTTGAAAGCAAGAAATTTGCAAGTAGATAAATAGGTACCACTTTGGTGGGAAGGTAAACAGTTTTCTGTGCATTTCCGTGTCTAGGCATGCCTGCCACATGCCCATGGAAACGTCTACAAATACAGACAGCACTGGCTTTTTGGCTGTGAACAGAGATGAGCACTGAACCCTAGAGTCGGATACGACCATGTTTCAAGCATGGGTGACCCATTCCTTGTAATGCCTAGCTTATATATGCATTGTGTGTTCTTCTTATAAAACATAGGACTGTAGGAACACCAAATATGAAGATATGAAAGTAGGTTTCATAATATAGTCAATTTTCCATTTGGAAATGCAATAAGTGAAGCCGCTTTTCAGTCTCTGCTTTGATACCGAATGAGATTCTGGCATGATACAACCTTTCTTGTTCCTTCTGGAGATCTTTTTATGAGTGTCTTCGGTGTTTTGGAGTGACAAGCCTTGATTTTTCTCATTCTGGTGAAGTCAGCATCAGTGTAAAGGCAACCATGGGCGAAACCAGGCAGGTATAAAATGGCAAGGATGCTTCGGGCAGTCAGGCAGGAAGGTTTGTGTGTGCTGAGCACTTGCCTAATAGCACAACGACTTCTTTCTTTTTTTTACAGCTCTTAAAACAAGTTCCTCTGTGCTTCATCTGAGAGAAAAAGAGCTGGCAATTCACAACGAAGTCTTTTCATTTGGTTATTTCTTTTTAACAGCAGCCACAAAAGAAAATACCATCATATGTCATCATCTCAATTTTTAGTATGAAGAGACCAAAAGTTGTAACTTTACTTAACATGCTTATCTCCCAGTTTCAATAAGCCTTACCCTAAAGGCAGTGGTGGCCTCAAAAAAATTTACTACCACACTGTGGGTGTGGTATGGTGGGTGTGGCCAGGGGGAAAACCCTGTGTTACACCTGAATTAGGACTACAGGTACTTTATTTCAAAACTTGGGTGGGCAGGGCCAGCCAGAATTTCTGCTACAGGTTCTGATGAACTGGTGTGAACCTGCTGATGCCCACCACTGCCTAAAGGCCTTGGTCTTGCTCATAGAAATGGCTGCCAGAAATAGTGGCACACTAAGAACAGACAAAAGAAAGTACTTTGGGACATAGTGCACAATATTTGAACCTCAGAATTCATTGCCACAGAATATAGTGAGGGCTTCTGAATTGGAAAGGTTTGGAAAGGAACTGGATATATAGAGGGAGTATATTGTTCACAGTGACCCACAAGTCAGTATGGCTATAATCTCCAGTACTGTATTGGATGCAACATTTTGTTATTTGTCAATTGTTGAGATTTAGGGTTCTTGGATGCAAAACTTAACATGGTAAAGGGATTTGTCAGTAAAGCTGAGAGCAGCTTTTTTTAGGAAGCCCATTACAAGTCTGGACTCCTAGCATGGTCACCCAAAGCAGAATGGTCACAGCTGAGACACCAAGCTAAAATGTGTCTGTAAAACATAAAAAAGAAAAAATCACTTCCCCTGATCATCCAAATATGATCAGGGGAAGTGTTTAACTACTCAGTACCTCAGTTCCCATTCAGATAGGAGGAGTACATGGAATGGCCCATTACTCCTCCCCATAATGGGAACCTATACTTTTCCAGGTACTGTATTCCATCTGATCAGTCTGGACATGCCCTGTATTTTCACAAGACAATGCTATTGCATTGTTTAAAGCCCGTGCAATTACATGGTGTGTCCAGTTTCATTAGTTTTTCCACGAAATCAGTACATAGCTTGGTAGAACAAGAGTGAGCAAGGATGAAAGAGAGAGATTGACGCTGATTATGTGCAAAGACCCATGAGGAAGATTCGCCTCCATGGTAGCAAGCCTTTCCTGGGGCTGCAATACTGTAAAAACAAGATTGAAAAGCGCAACTTTTGAATATGTTGCACTCACCCATATTTACAAGTAAGCTTGCCTTTCAGTTAGCAGTGTAGAAGTCAAGATGTTAACATAAATTTAGCATGTGCTAATGGAGATAAGTATTTGGCACTGGAGAACCACATGGTAGAAACAATTTAGATTCTGACAGTTGGTTTACACACACAAAACACCATGTATTCAGGCAGCTACCATTGCAGGGAGAAAGAACAGATGGCACTCCACATCAGAACTTCTGACATTCCCATATGTATGTATCTTGGGAATTAACAAGGCCATGACAATGTTCCTTCTAAGAAACAGTGTCACAACTAATAATATCATCATTATTTTGGCATAACAAGTGACATACATTGTTATTTGTACGTGATTTTACTTCAAAATTGTTGTATTTGTTGCTTTTTTCCTATTTATTAAATGTTTTTAAAATTAAAAATTAATTTAAAAATAATGCATTCATCACTTTACTAATGTGTTATTCCTAAAGCTAATGTGTAACAAGAAACACATTGCTTTTTCAACCAGAGATTTAGCTTTTAAAAATAACTTTCTAAACTCTGCTCCATAAATATTTTTGACTACCATTGTCCCTCTCCATTTGGCTGTATTGACTAATGCTGATGAGTATTGTAGGGCAACAATGTTGGGAAGGCATTTGGCATCATGAAGGTGCATGTCAGTCTCCCATTTGATGGACTTTTTGTACTTGGTTATCAACTTTGTTGTTGTACTGTACTAGCAAAAGCAGACATGAATCCAGTACCTAAACATCCTGCTTAGGTGAAAGTGTCTAACTCCATGGGGCTTTTCTCTGAGGCTTCTGGGAGATAGGTTGGGCTGCCTTTATGCTAGCACTGTCATAGCTAGCCACTCCTGAGAGAACTGTATTGAAGATGTCTCTTTCATTCTTTAAAATTCTGTATTGTAAAGCTGAAAGGTGATTATTCCTCATATTTCTCTCCTTTGACTTGTGTTTTGCAGTCTAACAAGGTTCCTGTAGTACAGCCATCCCATGGTGTCCATCCACTCACTCCCCTCATCCCGTACAGCAATGAACATTTCAGCCATGGCTCCCGTTCGCCACATCTACAAGCTGACATCAGCCAGAAACAAGGTAACCTTTTGCCTTTCCTGCAGTACCTGCAATCAAAAGGAGAAGGGATAGCTTTAACACATATGCTGCTGGTGGGCTTGTTTGCTCAGTAGCAGTTAACTATATCACAATGCAATCATACTAGCCCTTTTGGTGCAAGCTAGTGCAATCTAAAAAGGGTCACTTGAGATCAGGGGAAGAAGAGATATGCCATTAGGTGTAATCCTGCCATACCAACCACAGTTTGACTCAGCATTTCATACAAATACATTTTTTATGCTTCCTATTTGGGAGACTTCCCTGCTTTGGATGGTTTACATGATTAAAATCAGAACACAATTCAAGAAATAAAATTCCTAGACCTAAGACATTGACTACAGAGAGAATCAATCAGATAATTAACTAATCACAAAAAAATATAATTCAGCAACTTTATATTAGAGGCAAAAAATGACATTAATTTCACTTCCCCTGTTCCTCTGCAGAACAGCAGGAAAAGTGTTCAATTTATTGGTATCTTGAAATGGCTCATTTATTAAGCCATTTCACTGTACCAGAAATTCAGAGAAGAAAGGCAGCAGTGACAGCTGCAAGGCTTGACTTTATCCATTCCCAGCAATTAAACATGCTGTGAATAGACCAAGTTAAATTTCACCATTCCACAGCAAAAAAGTAGAAGCCGCTGACCAGGGCTTTAAAAGGTACAGGTAGGGGACACTCTGGGGACAGATGGTTCTGCTTTAGTGATTAGGTCAGCTGATTAAACACAAAAAGAGTGAACCAATCCATCACCATCACCCTATAACCAAGGAAATGACTGACACCAAACTGTGGAGGAAATGCCAGTCTGAGCCCTCAGTTGTCAGAAGATCTGCTGCAAACATGCACAGACTGGATCTTATTTGTAGCCAAGTCTCCCCTCTACCCATTCCGCACACAGTTCTAGTGTGCTTTCCTCAAGTTCAAACACTACATTCAAAGCTTAAGTACCTGTGTGAACACACATGCCTTTGAAAGCTCCCAACTGCTGCCGTATGTGTCTTGATTGCAGCAGCCTTGGAAAAGAATAACTGTGTCCAGAAAGGGTTAACCCTTCCACTTCTGGCCATTTCCAACTCCATTTGCTGTTTTTCTGCCCAGAGAGGGAGAAGGGGGGGAATGTTTACAGAAGCAAACCTGTCTTGAGCCTATAGGCTTGGCAGGGGAGAAGTTGATTTCAGGGGATCAAAGAAGCTGTTAGCATGGAAATGGTTAACTCCTCCTCCTCCCACTCTTTCTCTACTCCAGATTACTTTTATTCTCCAGCTGTTCTGTTCTGTTCTTTACAAATGGGCAGTGGCTTTCTCACATGTGTGCTGTCACATGTAATCGTCACGTATCAGCCTATGTGCCCCCAATTGCCTCTTTGCATGCAGCAATTTGCCAAAGTAAGCCAGTGGGAATAAACAGTCAGCTGAGTGTATCTGGCCTGCATTGTGTCCTTGGCAAAGTTTCCTCCCTGAACTGCTGTTGACTTAGAACTGGATCAGCTGCCCCTTGCCAAAATGTTGGGCCAGGTACCCCCTTCCTTAGTCCAGAAGCCTCTCCAGCCGTAAGCCTTGGTGGCACGCATGTCTTGCATTAATGGAGAGGCAACGCTGATGTATTAAAGACAAAGCAGATGAAAACAATGAAAAATGGGTTCTCTTACATTAAAAAAATCCCAGTAATACCACATGGCTGCTTTGAAGATGGGGAAAAGTGTGTATCCTGTTTCTCATCTCATTTAGACCCAGATGGTCATGTGATTAATGTGGGTTCAGCTGCAGTTTGTGGTCTTGGTCACACAACCACTGCATCCTTCATGGGCTCTAGTCTGTCAGTCACCAAATAATGTTAAGGTGAATCGTGAAGCTGTGTGTCTGGACACTGCAGGGGCTGGAAGCATTTTCTCTTCCTCTTGGAGCTGGCATATCTTCAAAGCCCATAGAAACCAGTGAAAAATCTGTCCCAGCATTCATCAACGTAGTGTGAACTCTTCTTCCCTTGGCAAATTTGTAACTCTGATCTCTCTTTATGGCACTGAATGATTACAATATAGTAATAAAAGTCCCAGTATAATCAGATTTTATTGAGACTTCTCCTTATGGTGGCTACAGAGTCAAGTAATGGTATAAGTGTGTTTTCAAAGTGCGGACAAGTAAAATAACCAAATGTGTAGCATATTTCTGTGTTGATGAAAAATATCAGATTAAAATAAACAGTAGTACAAACTGAACGTATTGAATTTCCATATGAAACAAACAATTGGGATGTATTCCTCTACCCACTTTACTTGGAATAAGCCCCACTGTACTGACAGGGACATATTTCTGAGAGAGAGAGAGAGAGAGAGAGAGAGAGTTTGAGTGTTTGAGTGTGTGTGTGTGCATGCGCGTGTGTGTATACACACACACACACATTCCTGTATGGAGGAACATTGTATATGTACATATAATTATATATGTCTCTGTTTAGATGTTTGTTTCCATTTCTCTTCTGATATCTTTGTTTCATAGCTACAAGCAAAGTGGAATAACTGATTGGTAATGTTTGGCTTAAAGGAGACTGTTGTGGCTTTAGTGGTTAAGACACTGAACTTGATGACTGAAAGGTCGGCAGGTCAGCAGTGCTGTATGATGGAGTGAGCTCCCGTCTCTGTCCCAGATCCTGCCAACCTAGTAGTTCAAAAGCAAGAAATTACAAGTAGATAAATAAGTACCACTTCAGTGAGAAGGTAAACAACATTCCATGCACTCCGGTGTTTAGTGATGCATGCCACATGTCCACGGAAACATCTGCAGACACAGACAATGCTGGCTCTTTGGCTACAAACGGTGGTGAACACTGAACCCTAGAGTTGAATATGACTGGCTTTCGAGCAAGAGTGACCTTTACCTAATGTTTGAATTGCTGGCTGGTTAGCTCAGTGGTTTAGGTATCTAGCTGCAGACTCAGAGGTTGAGAGTTCAATTCCCCACTTTGCCTTCTGGGAAAAGGGTGAACTGCATAGTCCCAGGGTGCCTCCAGAAGAAGGGAATGGTAAACCACTTCTGTGTACTCTCTAACTAGAAAACCCTGGAAATGATGACCATAAGTAATAAAATAAAGGATCAAATCTGTAGGATTTTCTATTTTATAGCATATACCTTAGGCAGGGAATCCTTGAACTTTTCAGTTAAGATGTTTTATTTACTAGATGTAATAATGGAGGTATGTATTTATGTAGAGTGTGTCTCACAAGTGTGCAGGTAAATATGTCAAATTCCTTATAGGGCCCTCATTTATTGTTGAGAATGAGAAGGAGATAAATAGGAGATAAGATTCAGAGGAGATACTAGAAATGATAATGTTAGTGACAAGCTAACTTCATTAATAATCCATGATTTCCGCACAACTTGGGTTCATAAGTTGATTGTAATTATCGAGACAAGAATTTTCATTTTCATCTGAGATTGCCTGGTGGCCTGCATGTGTCGGCCGGCTCTCTCATTCTGAATTTCTCATGTTTCTACCATTATGATTACCTCAACCATTAAGGGCAAATGATTTACTCACAACACAATATTTCCATGAGGGAAGCACATGGCAGACGACACTGGTGGCTTTCTGTTGTGTCAGGCTTTGTGTGTAAGGAAAGACAATGGCTTTTGGAGCTACAGAGCCAGGCCAAAAGCAGTTTCTAAAGTGACAGGAAAGCACTGTGTGAGAGACGAGTTGCCCCAACTTCAGAGGTTGTCCATTTGCATGAGGTCTTATGCAAGACTATTTCTCAATACCTTTTTATGGCCTGCTGGAAATAAAGGAGGCTGCCTGCTTTATTCACCAGGCTTCTTTATACTGTGACACAACATCCCATAAAATGTGGTGTTGCTCTCTGAAAAGGTTTCTGCGAGTACCTGCATTAATGCTGTGAGAGCAAGACTGACCCATTTCTTGCCACCACTTAGGATTCTTGGCATCACACCTTTCATATGAGTGTACTTTCAATGATGTCAGTCTATCTCTTTGTGGAGTCAGCATTCATGTGCTCCCCAGATACTCCTTACCCTTTCTTCCTGAACATTTTCATCTACAGTATTTTCAATCTGACATTCCTGAACAAACATGCTTTTGGAGGTTTAAAGGGTGTTGTGTCAATAGTATTTCTCCTATTGCCTCCGTGGAGTGGCTAAATCTGTATGTATTTATGTAGGTAGGTAGGTAATACATTTATATACTGCTTCTCTGGAGAACAAAAGTTCCCCACTCTAGGTAGTGTTGTTCTTGTTGTTGTTCAGTCAGTTTACATAATAGTAAAATAATAGTAAAATACCACATGTGTAAACAATAAGAAACATAACCACAAATATCCTCTTAGCAACAATGACTATAATTAACAAAAAAACTTTGGGTTAAAAAAACCCAGAAAAAGTTATTATTTTTATTTAATACATTTGTTGAGAGTAGGAGGCAATGATAAAAACACTGCTGAGTTTTTCCTACCATGAAATTGGTTCCCTATTCATTTTCTTCCTGTGACCTTCCAAGCAGTGGCAATGCAAAATACCATAGGAATAATGCCAAACATTTGAACTGTCAAGAAGTGGTTATGGAAGTGGAAATGTCTTCAGAGTATATCATATTAATGTAACTTTCACCAGTCAACATTTCAAAAATGTTTTTCTCTAGTCCCAGAAGATTTTTCTGTTTCTCCATTCCTAACAGACCAAAAGAGCTCCGCGTGTCTGGTTTCTTTTTTCTTAAATTGCCCACCAAGTTCCACAGTAAATCAAACCCATAAGAATGCATTTTGCAAAGAGTTAACAAATTCTAACCTATAAGACATTCAGCTAAAGGTAAAAGTACAAATCTGCAGGGATTGATGTGTGAGGATCATTCAAATGTGGCTTGGCTCTTCAAGGAATGTAGAGCAACACATCTTATATTCAGTTGTTCTCCAGCGTATCTACAGAAGAATCCCATGGTTCTCTGAGAGGCTATGAACGCCCTGTGAGTACACCTGAGAGACTCTTTCCTAGAATGTGCAGTCATAAAACAAGCCTACCCTAAGGAGATAGGGCTTCCCTACTGTGTGTACACACTGAATTTAAGATTGTAGCTGGTAGCATTGCTGATAGCCCCAAATGATTCTCTTCTCTATAAGGCTCTGACATTCCTATGGACTGGACGTGTGCCAAAGTACATTGGCAGTGTTCTTTTTATGGCATGGCCTCCTGGATACAAGAAAGACATTTTCTTCATTCATTTTCACAGGCTTAGGAGAATTTTTAGGAGAATGGTATGTTCCTCTGCTGTTTTTAAGTTCTGCAGCCATGATAGAACATATTAATGTAGGTTAGTTAGCTTTCTTGGTTTTTGTATATTAGGTCTATAATTGCTCATACCTCAATGTTCCGGGTTGCTTTTTGCTTCAGAGCCTTCTGCTTGGCCTGTAAATTTAAAACTGTTACAAAATTTTGCTTTTGCTTTTCATTTTTTTCTACCTTTAATAAAAAATATACAATTTTTATAACTATTTGGTTTGTATGAACCGAGAGAGTCTACAACCAAGCCCTGGTTGGGAGCCTGTGTATTTTTGTGTATATTTTGTTATTCCTACCTTAAAGGGTAGGCATATGAGAGCCAATTAGCTTAACCTTGGGGATTTTTCACATCTCTCTGGAAGAAATGCTTAGTCAGAATGGACTAAGGTGCTGGGAGAGCCTCAGGTAGGAGGATTTTCCCTGACCATCAACCCCTTGGGTCCACCTAGATATAATTTGTACCAGGATAATGCAAGGCAGTAATGGTTGAACAGCTAGTGTGGCCATTTCTGGCCCTGGGAATCTTCACAAGAAAGAGGGAGAAATTATGTGGATTGGTCCTTGTTATTAAATATTAGTAAACAGAATGGATCTTTGAAATAGGTAAATTTACTTACATCAGCCTGTTTTAGAAGAAAGGCAGAAGTATCCTGGTCTAACTTATCTCATGTTTCTGTTCTCTGACAGGTGTACACCGTCCTTCTCAAACGTCAGATGTTTCTGGTTTCTATTCTCTCCCTCCTAATGGGGTTGGACAAATAACACCTTCTATGGGGTGGTAAGTATTTGAGGCCTAGAACTGAGGGGAGTGAAAAAGCTAGTGGACTTGTCGAAATTGGATTTACTAACCAACATCCACTTCCTTCCAGAAAATCAAAAATAGTAGGTGTATATGTTTTCTGGACACTAAAAAAAAATTGAGTGGGATTAGTGGTTCTCTCTCCTACTCTCCTACTTTGATCAGGGAGTTGTATTGTAACTTGGCACATAATTGCTTACTGACTGAACCCTATGCTGCCATTCTGGAATTGGCGGGGGGGGGGGAGAGATATATAGCAGTCATGGAGTTTAGACTGTTCTCACGAAGGCAAGGGCACATAAATTGTCAGTTACACAGGCATAGGGATAAATAAATTATCTAAGTGATATCTTTATAAAATCTGTCTATAAAATATATAGTTCTACACAAAGCTGTAATTAAGGTAATTAGACCAGTGATTTGAGTCACGGCATCAAAATGTAGAGGGTGCATACATTTGCTGCTAGAAGGACACCAACCTGCCAATGGGTGTTTGCTCCCTGAAGGGACATAAACCAGTCTTTTCCAGGCATGTGTACTACTTCCCTGCAGGCAGAAGGAAACACAAAGTAGACAGGTTGAGCCCATAACTAATAAGACCATTGCCTGCTCAATTCCGGGCATTTCGCTTCTTTCCTGTCTTGTCCTGATATATGCCAATTTCATATGACACAAACTGAACCAATAGAACAGGGAAGCCCCAAGCATCAAAAGTTTTGGATTTGGCTTTCCCACAAGGTATTCCTTTGCCATAGAGTAATGTGCAATCCAATATATGCATTAGTATTGCAAGAAAACATATCCGGAGAAGCAGAGAATAATATTTTTCTACAAAAATAAAATGTTGGCACTACTAAGAATAGCAAACGTATGTTCATTTGAGCATTTATGGATACCAGTCCTGTTCATACATGTTTCTCAGGTATATGCTCATGTGTCTGCACCACATTTTAAAGGAAAGTCATTAGCATTCTTACCATTTCATGGTTGTGTCCTGAGGATGGACACTAAAAAGATGTTGCAAAGCCACATGGATCCACATTCAGCAATATACACTTTTCTGTTCCTTACTTTTAATCTCTGCCGTTGATTTTTGGTTACTAGTGTGATATGGCGCTTGTTGGTTGGGAGCCACAGTGAGCCAGAAACCTCAGGCAAGCACATTTTAGGCGTCATGAAAAGCCAGCAAGCTGTTAGCAATTAGATTGAATTCGAGTTGTGGGCTTTTCTGTCTAGGTATCAAATTACATAGCTTGTGCAAGAGGGTCAGTTGTTATTCACATCCAACTGAAAAAAGATATTGGGTCATCTCTAACAATGTGCTGCAGTTTGGGATTGTGGTTCATTATGATTGATGAAGCTGCTTCATTTTACCTGTGGACCCTCTGAGAGATAATTTATCCTCTCCATATTTTGTATAGTAAAATAGCCTTCCAAGTCTGACCAGGTTATCCTGCTATGGTAATAGAGTAGACCATACTGCCATTGCAGTATTGCGTTGGCTTAGTGGTCAAGATGTAAGCTTGGAGACTGGAAGGTCGGGTTTCAATACCCGAGTGCTGCATGACGGATCTTGGGAACATGAAAGGAGCCTCATTTGGGCATCCCCTGAGCAGAGTTTCTTCAGCAAAAAATCCTTTTAACCCAGAGTAATTTCTGACATGAAATTTATTTATTTACTGCCAGAGCCTCAATGCTGAGTGTCAGGTGGCAGTTAACTAACCTGACAACCCTGAGGACTAGCAGCCTAGGCAAAGTCCACAGGGAAGGGTGATGGTCCCAAAGAGGATTAAGTCCCATTAAATCCATCTTGATGGAGGGAAGTAGCTTCATCAATACTGGCCTGGGGCTGAGGAGGACATTGTATGCCAAAAGGGCTCAAGACCAGAAAGTGACTCACAGAGCTGTATCAGTAGTATGAGTGTCATGCTGTGATGCAGAAGGCAGATGAAAGGCCATGGCGTTATATTCACAGGGCAGTTTTCATGGCTGATCACCATGATGATCGCCAATATTCAGAATTGGATATAGCACTAGAAGAAGAAAATAGCCTTGTGAAAGCATTCCTCTGTAGAAAGCCGAAGACCAGGAAAAAAAAAACTTGCTTTCTAGCATTATTTCCCCCATGGTATTGGAACCTGTCATTCTACTTCCACCTACCAGCGCTGAAGGGGAAAAAGCTCTGCATGATTGCCATTATCCCTCTCCCTCCCTGGAAAGGTTTGGCAAGAAAATGCTTAAATGAAAATTAAGCCACATAAATCCAGAACTATCAGAAGCGATGAAAGCATGTGATTATTTCAGGTGGAGAACTTGCAGCTACCTGGAGTCAAATTTCATGGGCAAATTAGTATTATTATTTTCTTAGTAAAAGGGAATAACATAGAGACTGTGTGTACTAGAGAACAGTAATCACACTATATAGGTCTATATAGCTGGCTGGATAGAGAGTTAGGTGTCTGGCTATGGAGCCAGAGGTTAAGAGTTTGATTCCTCACTGAGCCTCCCCGGAGAAAAGCCAGCCTGTGTGCCCTCAGTAAAGCTGCACATTCCCAGGGCTTTCCCAGAAGAAGAGAATAGCAAGCCACTTCTGTGTACTCTTTATCTAGAAAAGCCTGGAAAGGGTTGCCATACGTCAGAATCATCTTGACACTGTATATTTGCTTTACCATATCACGTTTTGCAGAGGGTTAGAACTGATGATGGAGAAAAAGGGAGAAAAGACTTTAGAGGCCTCCTTCTGCCAATAGCCAGTGCAGTGGTATGTAAGTAACTCTTCCAAGTTCACTACTGTGGAAGGATATTGACTTCAGATGTGAAGCTGTCTTAACACAGGAAGCAGCTTTTCCTTAGCAAGGTCCTTTGAAGAAAGTGTTCAGTGGCTCTCTGCTTGCCAAGTCTTTGGGAGAAGAGGCACTGTAGTGAGGCTCTCTTTAATTAAGTAGAGTGATAGATGAGATATATCAAAAAGACTTACTGGTGAGCCTGATCACTGAAACTTAGTAACAAACAGCCCTTTCCTGAGGAAAAAAAATTGTAAAAGGGTGTCATTTCCGCAGAATTCCCTGTGGAACACACTGCCTGATGTGTCATAGTTTTCTTCTTCCTGGCTTTCAGTTGTCTTTTTCTAGTCTATCTTGTGTGCTGTTAACTTGCATCCAATTTATAATGACCCTAATAGAGTTTTCAATATATGGATGATGTTTAAGGATTAAATTCTAACCCACAAGTGACTTTTCTTAGAGAAGTAGGGATTTGAACCCTGGTCTTTTGAGTCTATGTTGGCTCTCTCTTTTTAAAGGAAGTGAATAGTGGCTGAAACCTTGTTGATTAGTAAGTCACGCTAGAGTAGTCCCATTGAATGAGTGGAGATTTAGTGAGTTAGCTTCTGTATAAGTTCTGTTGATTCAAATGGCCCACTTTAATTGCAATTTAGTATACCACCCTGAGCAATAGGATTTCAGCCATTAATTTTGTGTGTTAAAAAGGAATGCTGTTGATTGTCTAGGACAATAAAAGCATACACACACTTTTCCTTCCAAATATTCAGCAATTATGAATTGCTCTTGCAAGTGAATTAATTTGCCTATAAGATTATTTTAGTGAGAAACTTGACTACGATGATAGTCTTTTTTCAATAGGAATATCTTGGCATTTAGATTAATGAATGTCACCTGGGAATTAGCTTTAACTTTTTTTAACCCTGTGGCCCAAATGTTAAGCTTCAAAGACTTTTTGATTTTCTGATATATTGTACAATTTGGCTGATTCTTAGCAGTCTTATATGTACTCCCAAGTTCTTAGCAATGTTGTCTGTTTGGCAGATTTTAAAGGAGATACAACCCAATTGTATAATAATATAATAATAGCATAATAATATACTATAATAATAATAGCAGCAGCAGCAGTAATATAAATAATATAGCAGCTGAAATGGTAATTGATGTTAATAATGTTTATTTAATCTATGAAAAGCTCTCAGGGCACAGTGGTTAAACTTAAGATGCAGTACTGTAGCCAAAACGTAGCTCACAAGTTGAGTTCAGTCCTGACAGGCTCAAGGTTGACTCAGCCTTCCATCTTTCCAAGGTCAGTAAAACCAGTAAAACCTAATGTGTTATGAGCAAAATACTAATCATCTTATAAACCACCCAGAAACTGCTTTAAGCACAATGGTGCAATTTATAAGTGTACAATCAAACTTCGCTTAAAGAGTAACTCGCTTAAAGAGCAGAATTTTCTTTGAATGTTTGTTTCACTTAACAACTAAAACCAACCAAAAACTCATTTAACAGGTAAATCGGGGCTCGCAATCCTCTCTCCCCCACCAGAAGTCACAATTGGTCTCTTACAATGGTGTTTCGCTTAAAGAGAAAACTCGCTTAAAGAGCAATCCTGTGGAACGCATTATGCTCTTTAAGCGAGGTACAACTGTAATTGCTATTGCTATTTAGTATTTAAAGGTCATGGTTTCCAAACTTGAAGCCATACATGTCATTGAACCACAAGCCACGGAGTTATTCATAATTGGCCATGCTGGCTGGGATGATGGAAGATAAAGTCCAAGAATATCTGGGGATCCATATTTGAACACTACTGCTTTAGGGGATTTCAGAGTGTCCAGATAAAGCAGTCTGATAAAGAAGGGATAGAAATCTATTGCCTGTCAGATATTTTTTATTGTCACCTCCCCTAATCTCTCAACATTGGCTATGTTGGATACAGCTAATGGAACTTGTAGACAAAAACATCGGAGGGCCACAGCTGCTCACCCTATTGTAAGGTAATCCTCCAGGAGAAAGACAGAGTGGACGTTGAAGTGGTTGCTTAACAACCAATAGCCACAGATACTTAGTTTGTCTAACAGGTGTCTGTCTTATAGATACAGTTGTACCTCGTTTAAAGAGCATAATGCGTTCCACAGGATTGCTCTTTAAGCGAGTTTGCTCTTTAAGCGAAACACCATTGTAAATGACCAATTGTGGGGGGAATTGTGAACCCCAATTTATTTGTTAAGCGAGTTTTTGGTTGGTTTTATTTGTTAAGTGAAGCGAACATTCAGAGAAAATTCTGCTCTTTAAGCCAATTACTCTTTAAGCGAAGCGCTTTTTATGCGAGGTTTGACTGTATTCATGTCATCTATGCCAGAGGCCATTCCCATTTGTTGTAAAGATAAATTCCATCAGGGTCATGCCTATAATAGCAATAGTAATTAGACTTATATACCGCCACATAGTGTACTCTCTGGACAGTTTGAAAGTTAATTAGCATTTTTACAACATGCAGGGTACTCATTTTACCGACCTTGGAAGGCTGAGTCAACCATGATCCCCATCAGGATCAAACTCACAATGTTTTGGCTGTAGTCAGTTTAACCACTGTGCCACCAGGGGTTTTATAACACAATATATTTTATGTTGTTCTTATTCTGTGTCTTATCTAGACCAATTTTATTGGGAAATCCTTAGTTTTAGAATGTGGAGGAAGGAAAAGACATCTCTATCTATCCTCTCTATGCTATTTATAATTTATGAGCTTCTTGCCATCAGACATTTTTGTCACTGAACCCTAGAGTTGGATACGACTGGCTTTCAAGCAAGGGTGACCTTTACCTTTACCGAGCAAAGGCTTCTTTTCTCATATTCCAACATATATGTTTGCTGAAATATCAGCAAGACCTTATAGAAGTACAGTAAAACCTCAGATAACGTTTGCCTTGGATAACGCTAAAAATTGGATAACATCAGGGAATTTGAGGCAAACATTTGCATCGCACAACGTTGTGTTATGCAATGTTTGCCTCAAATTCCCCGACGTTGATCTCTGGGCAGAGATCTATTGAGGCAAACATTGCCAGTTTGGTTGGGTGCATGCGCACCCGATCTCCCCCCGACCAAACTGGCACTACGAAGTAAGATGTGGTATCTGGTATTTTGCAGTCATGGTTTTAGTAACTTTCACTGTTTTCTTCACACTGAGAATAGAGAGTTTTGTGTTGGGGTCTGAGGATTCCTATAGAGCCTGAACAAGGATGAAGGTTTTAAAAGTACTCATCTGCACCCTTCCATGCATATCTGGCTTTCTTCCCCAATTCCCAATAATAAATACATAGACAGAAATAGGTAGGGAGGCAGAGGCAGACTGAACACTTGAAATTAAATTACATGCACTACCTACCAATCACTCTATACCTATGTACCTGATGTGTATAAACTGATGCCATGAAGTTTCACTCCCATGCCTGATGAAGTGGACTTTATCCATGAAAGCTAACAATAAAATATAACAGCTAGTCTTCAAAATGCTACAGATTTTTGTTTTTGTTTTGTTTATTATCTGAAATCCACTACTCACACACACACACATACACACACACACATCTCTATAATCATTTCTTGTACAAATATTTTCTCTTTTTAATGCTCTTATGTATAATTCCAACTGTTCACTTGATATTTCTCCAAATGAAATCATATATAGAACTCTTGCTTTCATTGTACCTTAAAAATGACAAAGTATGGAAGGCATATGTGGACCAATCTAAAGCTATATATTGAGGGCCAAGTAGCCCTCGAATTACAAAATACTGTTCTCCATTGTCAATGACTGCATCTTTGATTTTTTTTTTTAGCAAGGAAGCAACCATGAGGGTCTAGGCTGCCTTCCTTAGCCCAAACCTAAAGATTCTTGCTCTAGTTACAGCTAAGCAGAAACATTTGGCAGAGGTGTTAAGTGCAGTTTGAAAGGTCATTCTTTATTCCTTACACTGATAGAGATGAGAGATGCGTGCAGAGACAAGATGGGGATTCATCTGGATTTCAGAAGGATCCAGTCTTCCTTGCACATTGGTTTCCCAATTATCTGACTGTGTGCATCCTTGGATAATGATTGGAGGAGGGATGCACCGGGGGGGGGGGCCTCTGACTTGTGCAGTGTAACCTAGACCAAAGGTCTCATTTTCTAACCACAGGGTGCCTTCTTCCTAATTAGTACGTCATACCTCTGATGTTTTGGGTTGCAAATCTCTCATCCTTGACCATTGGCCATACTTTCTGAGGCCAATGGAACTATTGGCCTAAAACAGCTGGAGGGCATTGGAATGGGAGAAATTGCGATGATGTAATAAATAGAAGTAAACTATTAAGTACGAGTCAGAGGACTTCACTAGCCTTTGCTCAGATTCAGATCTTTTATAATTAATACCCACACTTTACATCAGGGATTCTGAACCTGCGGCCCCCATAGGCCGGATGCAGCCTATGGCTCCATTTCATGTGGCCCATCACCACCTCCACTACACCAGGAAGTGCCATGTGGTGTAGGAAAGGCAAAAAGGCTGTCTGGCCCCCAAAGCTGTCTGAGAAAGTGTGACTTGGCCCCCAGCTTTAATAGGTTGAGAACCCGTGCTCTGCATTGAGTCAGACGCCAATGTAAGGGAGAATTGTCTTCTCCCCCAAAACAGAACCCTGCAACCAGTAGTGATTCCCACTTAAGAAGTAAAAATGGGAGGGGGGAATCACATGGCTGTAGATGCTTTATGGACTCTTTCTTCCTGCTCCCAGGCAGAGCCAGCCTGTCTGTCCTTTCCAGTCATGTGGATTTAGACAGCCCTATACGTCGGCACTCTCAGCTGGGGCTACTTTCTCTAGGTGAGTATGAGCTGACTAAACCAGGACAATTCACTTTGCTTCTTTTGCCACCCATGCCATCCCAACCTTTCAGCCTCTAGAGCCATGGTTCCCAACATGAGGCACACGCCCCACAGGGGGCAGTTTGATTTTTAGGAGGGAGATTCAAGGATGAGTTATTATCAGTGAATGGTCTACATGAATAGGAGTTCACTTTTTGAATAATAAGGATTATATGTCACAGAGGAGGAGGGCATCAGAATTTTAAGATGCTTAGACCAAAAAACACTTGGGAACCACTGGTCTAGAGGAAAAAAGAGAGCTTCTTGGTGGCAGCAATAGGGGGAAGGGAGAAATCTTACTACGGTACCCAGCTGACTTTTTTTAAAAAAGAAGAAGAAGAAGAAATTGCAATGTTCTTAAACTCCCAAGTGAGAGAAGTACGGTGTTGGCTTTGGTCAATAAGAGTAGTAGGGTAGAGAGAGAGAACCTTTCTGAAGATGCTTACAAAGTGAGCAGCCCCACTGCAGTCCAGATCTTTTGTAAGTCTCTTGTTTTCTGATGGCTGGAGATAAAAACTGGTTTTCAAGATTGCTGAAAGAGCTATGGTGAAAGGATTCACTTCCCATGGTGCATACACACTGTTGCCTTTGGTTAAGCAGAGTGGGCAGTTTTCCCCTAGATTTTTGGGATTTCCCACCAAGTGAAAGATGTGGTGAACCTTGGCACTGCCTTAGCTTAGAGCAGTGATGGCGAACCTTGGTACTCCATGTGTTCTTGGACTTCAATTACTAGAAACCCAAGTCAGCACTTCTGTTGATCAGGGCTTCTGGGCATTGAAGTTCAAGAACATTAGAAGGGCAAGGGTTCGCCACTACTGGCTTAGAGGAACACAGGCAGACATTTACATTGAAGTAGACTCTCTAGCACCGAATTACCAACCCTGATTGGGAGCAACAACTCTCCAGAGTTTCAAGATGAATTCTTTCCTACCCAACTTGGAGACCCCTTGGCCTCTCTTCATGTCAGAAGCTGGCTTTGCCTAGCTTCTGACATGAACCAAGATCTGGTGTTTCTTCTACTTCTTTATCACCTTGAATGTATTATTCTGGGACAGCAGATTAACTAGCCTAAAACTACAACCTTCAGCTCCATGGAAGCATAACACTGTTTATAACAGTGGAAGATAGCAACCCTGCCATTTAATACTCTATGAGAGAAGCCACATGGAATGGATACTTGTGTTCTGCAGGAATTCCTGGAGGACAGGATCCTGAAGAGTCCCTGGCCCATATTTTAAGAATCTTTGCCTATTTTCAAAAAGAAACACACTGGCTTTTTTCCTCAGTGCATCAGAATCTGACCCATTAGCATGGATTGTTGCTGTTAGTCCTTGCACTGCTTATTGAAAGCTGTGAAAAGTTCATCAGAAGGAACTGCAACCAGCTTCCTGTCTTTCTGTTTCTCCTGAGAAGGTCCCACTGGGACCTTACATTAACGTCACAGAGAATATATGTGCCACAATATATCTTTTTGTGTCTCTGACTATGACTTTTGCTGCTAATAAGAGTGCTGAATAAATCTTTTGGTGAAGACATTCTGGGACTTGTTCTTGGAACAGTAGGATTGGAAAAATACCTTATTAGTGTGATTACAGTATTATTATTATTAGTATTACCTTAATGTTCATTCTGCCTAAGGCAGCTACTCCTGTCTGTCTCAACACTGAAGAGATATGATTTTACAGACCTTCTTGGTTGCCTGACGGGACATCATCCTTCACCTTACCTGGGTTCCTACTCGTAGAAGTGTGTGAGGCAGATTTTGTAGATTAAGAGTATTATCCACTCCTTGGTGGATAATGATCAAGCTTCAAGCCATGTCAGTAGATGAAAATCAAGCATCATTTATTTTTGTGCCATAATAGCTAATGAGCAGTTGGTTGTTTCCCATAGGCAAATCTGCTCTCTCAAGTTTTACTCATAATGTTTGGTAATTTGGCAGCCTTCTCTTTTCTCTGCTTGAGGTATTGTTCAGAGAGAGAGAAAAGGGCTGTATAAACTATTGATCTCAGGATCTGTCTTATAATTCTAGTGATCTGAGAATTGGTCTACAGAGGGGAGAAGACCATTCTGTTTCAGTGGCAGCACATAGCAATGTAGGGTCAACGAGTGAGATTTTAACATCTGACTCGGGTATCAGGTCAAACCCTTTGATAATCTTGTGTCATACCTAATCTGAAATGGGTTTAGTCACATGTAAAGTGTGTCATTAGGACCATGGATTGCAATTGTTGAAGACCAGGAGACATGGCTTAAACAACTATTTTGAAGGGGATTATGCTTTTAAAAAAATCAAAATATGTTCCTCCAACCTGTTTTTATTTCATTGGCAATGTAGACTGGTGTGCATCTGGAGAACTGTTAAGTACAGCTCTTTAAGTTTAATCAAACGCCAAATTAAGTCTTGTAGACTTTATTTAATTACTGGTGCTAGGAAGCAGAAAATTCCAAGTCAGACTAGGCACTTCCTGACTCAGCATTGCCATTGGCTACACCAAGAGCACTCCTAGGTGTTGTTGTTAGTTCAAGAAGAATTATTTGGTTTCAGTATGTCAGGATAATGTAAAATAATGTGGATAAAAATGAAAAGGTTGCTTGCTAGTACTGTAATGTAAGTTTAAAATTATGGATTCACTCTTGGCTGCTGCCAACTATGAATACAGTAAGAAAACAATTTTAACAGCACCACCTAGTGGGCAATATATAGGAAGACTAAGTCATTATTCAGAATAGATCTTTTGAGGTCACCAAAATATCCCGGTTTTGGCCTGGCTGAAATAGAATGGCCTTGTTTCAGATTGTGGCAAATCTGTCCTAAGAGTATGTGTGACTGAGGGTTTTTCCTCGATGCCAGAAGCCTTCAGAAACCAGGCATGACGCTCTATGCATTTGCGTTTCAGGAGTTGTTTTCTAGTGTGGAACTGTTCCTTCTCTTGCAACCCTCGCTTGTTAAATATTCTGCTGCACATTCTTCAAGATGCTCTACTCTCTGAAAGTTAGAGCCAGATCTAATTCCAGTACCAAACCCTGGAGACACTTAATGGACTGAAATGTCCTGGGAGTCACAAACTTGCTTTGTGTTACAGGATCACACACCCATTGGTGCTTGGCTCTGGGATGCATGCAACTGGAATTCCGCACCCAGGTATCACATCTCCCTCTGGGAAACAAGAAATGGATCATTATGACCGAAGCATGTAAGTGGGCAGGTCTTTGTGGGTTACAGCTTTGGAGGGTGCAGGCCCTTCTTTTCATTGGTATAGCACAGATGAAAATGAGCTTCTTCCAGTAGAGGAGAGGAGGAAGATAGCTCAGGTGTCTCCTTTTTATTTCCTCTCTCTCAACACCTGTTTTGAAGATTCATCAGATGGGCAGTGTAAAGACCTTCCAGGTACTGTGAGATGGCCAAGTCCCATAAGACTGAGTCAACACAGTTAGCGGTGAGGCATGACTGTAGTTGCTATCAGTGGTGGATTGTCAAAAATTTTACTAACCCACCAAGATGTCATCACAGTGTGGGCAGAGTTGACATCATGATGTCATGGGCGGGGCCAAATAATAAAATAAAATAAAATAAAATAAAAATAAGCACGCACACACACACACCCCTCAACCCACCCACCAACCCACCCACAACACAAACCTGTAAATAAATTAAATAAATTAAATAAGTAAATAAATAAAATAAAAATTACATTAATGTAGTAAAATTACATTATACTACATTAATGTAGTATACGTACCTGGGCAGCACCATGTTGCAAGATGGATATGGTCATCGTACCAGTTCTCTAGGATAATATGTCTTAATGTAAAACAGCTGTACCTCCTTAAGGGTTCTCCAATTGGAACAGCAATTGGAACAGCACAGGTATAGCTTATTGATGAGGTAACTCCAAGACTTTGCTTAAAAACCCCAAGCCAGGCCACCAGGCCTTTTTAGGAACTGTGGTAGTACGTCAATATAGGTAAAGGTATTAAATACACATTAAAATACACACAGACACATCACATCCAAAGGTGAGTCACTTACCATGGGGAGCAGGCTATAGGGAGCTTCGGGCTAGCAGCTTCTCTTCCTCGTCCCTACTTGGGAGGACAGCAAGAAGGCCATGCATACACGCCAAACACTGTAGGCATGCATGCACACCAAGTGCTTGGCGCGCATGCGCAGTGGGGGAACCAGTGAAAAGGTAGGCCCCGAAGGTGGTCCCCCCCCCAAAAAAAGCTGCTACCAGTTCTCTGGGACATTGGTGTTGCATCCCATCACTGGTTGCTATCCAGAAACACCTGGAGGGGTACCAGCCTCCCACTCCTAAGTGCTCTGATTGACAGTTCTGCCAATTGGAATGATAAATAAACATGGCAGATCTTAACTTCACTATTAATCAGACCCAAGGGGAGACTTGCTAATCAGATCAAGAGATCTATACAACTTCCACTCTGTGTCTTGGGCAGTGGCCATTGGACATGCTGGAGACTTCAACTCCATCATTTAAATCTGTGTGCTTGTTTTAATTTTGATTTGTCTAAATTCCTCTAAATGCAAACCTTTGAAATTAAAGTTTTTTAGTCTTTTCTCAGCAACTGATATTTTTACTGATATGCAGCCATTGTTGTGTGAATATGGGTGTTATAATTCATTGTCATTTCTCTTGGGACAGGAAATCACAATCAGAACCAAAGAGAGAAAAGGAAGCCAAGAAGCCTACGATTAAGAAGCCTTTGAACGCTTTTATGCTGTATATGAAAGAGATGCGGGCCAAAGTCATTGCTGAGTGTACCTTGAAAGAAAGTGCTGCCATCAATCAGATTTTAGGAAGGCGGGTAAGAATACACTCCAAGTTGGGGCATTATGATATTGACTGGTTAGGCATTATGGCTGCTCATTGCTGAATCAATTTTTCCAGAGCAAACATTTCCATTTCTTACCCAGACTAAGGCTAAGTTGCATGACCTGTCATGGGAGGAACTACCTCCTCATTGAGCTGAATCCAAAAATGCAGGCAACTGGGTGAGTCTGTATGGACGGCCCATACTGAGGAGCTAATCTTTTGCAAAGTTAAAGTTACTTAATTAACTCTCCAGGACCAAATCGTCCTCAAAACATTTGCAGTACAACAGAGACAGCTTCCAAAGTATACTGTTCTGTGTAAAAGCTGTTTGTCTCCCAGTTACTTGAGGATTGCAGCTAGGCTCAGAGGGAACAGGGAAGTGTATGGTAAATTTCATGCCCCCCCCCGCCCCCAGATATTCAACCAATTGGACACTAAGAGCCCTGGCTCCAGTATCCAACAGATACCAAATGAACTGTATGGGCGCGTTTTACTTCCAGGATCAACTAGGGCAGCGCGGGCTGGATTAATCACAGTAAACCCATTTGTGTGGATTCATGGGGGCTTGGGCTTCTGGGAATTGAAGTCCAAGAACATCTGGAGTGCCAAGGTTCACCATCACGGTCCTAGTGATTGCACCAGCAAGGCAGCTCACAGGTTTCCTCTGGTTTCCCTTGCAGTGGCATGCCCTGTCGCGGGAGGAACAGGCCAAGTACTACGAACTGGCCCGCAAAGAAAGGCAGCTTCACATGCAGCTCTACCCAGGCTGGTCTGCAAGAGATAACTATGTGAGTACTGTGGCTTTTTGCTGGCAGAATTCAGGCAACCTGTCATAACCATTTCTGTTTTCCTTTCAGGTCATCCCAAGCCTAGTTTTCCAACTAAGCCCCCAGAATCTTCTCAGCAGCTTATCTGATGGACAGTATTCAGAACAAAGCAACTTCAGTGATAATCCAGAGAGGAGGGGTGGCCAAAGAAGTAGCTTAGATAAAGGAATATAATGTTTGTACTTTTTGAAGAATAACCCATGTTAGTCGGATCAGATACAAAAAAAAATTCTAAACAACAAAGAAGCAAAAATGTGGCATCTTAAAGACTAACAGATACAGTTTAATGTATGGGCTTTAGGTCGTACTAAAATATAGCAGTCTTTAAGTTACTACAATATTTTGTTTCGTTTTGTATTTAGGAATACAGTAAAACCCTGGTTTATGTAAAAAGTCAATTCCAAAGCCTTTTATGTAAATCAGTTTTTTATGCAAATCAAAGCAAACCCATAGGGAAAATGAAATTTTTACGTAAATTGAAGCAAACCCATAGGAAATTATGTTACATAAATCGAGATATTTACGTAAATTGGGACACCATTTTAGCAACAAATTCTTACATAAGTCGAATTTTATGTAAGTCGGGCACACATAAGTCTGGGTTTTAGTGTACATCTTGTCAGCTCAGTCATGGGCACTAGAGGTAAAACAGCAAACAATGCTAAGAGAACTGACCCTGAAAGTTATTTTAGATGTGGCTAAGACCTTCTGGGGTTGCTAGCTCATCTTCTCTACCCTTTTCTCCCAGACACTGGTGTCAGCTTCTCACAATACCTTGCACAGTTGACCTGTGCACAGTTGACCTGCTTCAGACAAAACACACCATCTGAAAACAGTTTGGGTGCTGGTCTCCTATCTCTGTCTTTCTTTTTCATGCCGTTCACATTTTGTAACATCTTTTCCCCATGGATAGTAAACCTAGTCTTATTGTTTGTTAATAGAATGTTTGGAAAGTGCCTAGGCTTTTGTGTGCTTTATAAGCAGCAGCAACAATAATAATGATGGCTAGTATCCTACCCTTTGTGCAGATGCCAAAGTCCAATAGTTGTCAGACAAAGTGTCAATTGCTCATGACTAGCACCATGTCAGGTCACCACAGCATCTTCTATAGCTGGAGTTTCACACACTCAAATATTGAACAGGATGCTAGTTGATAAATAACTATCCATCCTGGTTGAACTTACTGTATCTGGAAAAGTGTAGTTTTCAAAAATTTTAAAGGCCTTAAGGAAGAGGTAGAGAACTCTGGATTTTCTTTTGCCATTATCTTGTGTAACTTGTTGGGTACTTTTTGAAAGTGAAAATGGTAGTGATGCTTAGTCACTGACTAGCCATTGGACATGGCAAATGCCCAGTTGGCCAGGCCTCTCTCTCTGGTGTTGCCTACGCAAGTGAAATGCAGTGAAGTTCACTGTTGGCTTGATATTGAATTTATTAAGCATCTTTTTTTAAAGAACTAGTAGCTGTTTATGTTGTGGAGGAATCTTAGTTAAAAGGCTTGTATTCCCTGTTTATTAGTTTGAGGAAATATCTACTTCAGTATTGTCAAGGAAAGATTTATTGCTCCAGATGCTGAAAATGTCAGAAAAGCAGCTGGATAATAAATTGCGGGACTGGTGTCTTCTTAATTTATGTGAGTTTGACATAGATTTGTGGTAATCAGAAACAAGACCCTTCAGAATATTAAAAAAGAGGAAATAGCAGAGGCTTCACAAATGGGGACACTCACAGATTTTAATCAGTTATTATGTGTTTATCAGTTATTATGTGTTTATCTGCTTTTATTGTTGAATGTTTTAAATTTTTTATGAATTTTATGAATTTTTAAGGCTGTTATATTGTGATTCAGGATGTAAGCCGCCCAGAGTCGGGTTTATCCGATTGGGGCGGGATATCAAGTGTGAACAATAAATAAATAAATAAATAAATAATAATAACCATACCCATATTTTTGCTGCAATTCTTTATTGTTGGTGAAAATTAACTTGTTACAAATATTCTTCTTGGATGATAGAGTTGTCAGATTTATCTTTTGCAGAAGATAACCTCTCTTTAACCTACCCAGATTAATCTTGTAGCATCCACTTTGTACCCAGTTGATGCAGTGTATAATATCTGCCCACCATTTCTGCTAATTCCACCTTTTGTGTTGGTCTGCAGTCATCCTTGTGGCCATTGACCATCCTGATCTCACTCATGCAAGGTCTTCTTCTTCCATATCTAAGCCAGACATGAAACTGCCAAAATGAAGCCACCTTTTGGTGAGTCCATTCTGCAGTTCCTTTCGACTAACCTTGTGTGAAAAGGGCACAAAAGAATCAGATACATCCCATAGAACCAGCCGTCTTCTTAGGTAGAGTGGGCAGTTTTAATTACCTGCTGAAGTATGGCTGGCTGATAATCCCTGCATTGTTGATTAACCATAGGCTGCAGCCACCAGCATGAATGGTCCAGCATTCAAGAATTCTTAAACCCCAAACCTGGCAGATCTAAATTGTTTCTGGAGACAAATATAGAAAGATATTATTTTTAACCTCTAGGCCAGTGATGGCGAACCTATGGCACACATGCCAGAGGTGGCACTCGGAGCCTTTTCTGTGGGCACCTGTGCAGTCACCCCAGCACAGAGTCTGTCCTGCCCTTCTGCCCAGCAGCCCAATGGGAGCACTTCCTCCCTCTGCCCAGCAGCCTAATGGGAGTATTTCCTTCCTTCCCTGTTGCTGTGTTGGCACTTTGTGATAAACACGTGGGTCTAGGGTAGCAGTTTGTGCACTCAATCTCTAAAAGGTTTGCCATCACTGCTCTAGGCTGTTGAATGATACTTATTTCCTTTAACTTTTTTTTTGCGGGGGGGCAGTCCAACATGACCTCTCAGATGTTGTTGGACTGCAGTGCCGCCATTTACTATATACTAGTTAAGGCTAACGGGAGTTGAATTCTGAAGGACCCCACTTTTCCCTCCTTCCCCCTGAATTCATCATGTGTAATCCCAGTTCAGAGGAAAAGTCAAGCTCCAACTAAAAGAATAACATAGCCTGTAATCAGAACTACTGGCTGATATAGCAATATCGCTCCCACGCCCACCCGCCCGTCCCCTTTTTAGCTTTTTGTGTTGGGTAATTTTTAGTACTGTACTTTTAATTGGGCTTATGGCTTTTTAAGTTTTAGATTGTGTTGTGGATTTTAACTTTTGTGAGCCACCCAGAGTCATTTCGAGTTGGGCGGCTATATAAATTGGATAAATAAAATAAAATAAAATAAACTAGTAGTTTGCTTTGTTTTGTAGGCACAGATTTAAGTTGTAAATCTGATTATTCAGGCATGCTGCTGTGAGGAGATCTCATAAATTGAGAACAACTGAGCTAATAGCAGGGAATATGCAGTCCTCTTATTGTTTAGTTTGGCCCCTTAAAGTTTAGTTCAATCTCAACCCTCTAAGGCCTCCCAGGGTTGCGTGAAAGAGAGGAAGTTGTGCTCTTCTTTATTCCCTTCTGGGGTTGGGGAGGAGGTTCTAGCAAGGGGAGTCCTGGCTGGCACTTATAAATGAGGAAAAGAAAAGCGAGCAAAAGGGCATTCTTCTTCCAACATCCCTCCAGCTGTGGAAAGACTCATAGTCACAACTCTGGTCAGAAGTTAAGCTCAAGTAGCACACATTTGAAAGGGACTGAGTGTGCATCGTGGTAAGTTTCACCAAGATTATTCATAGCATTTAACAAGGAACATTGGCCCATTCTGGCTTCCTCACGTCTAATGGAAAAGAACTACTACTACTCAGAGTGGGCCAGATGGCGCTGAGATGGGCCTTGTTGACCTATTTTATCGCAAGCATCTCACTTTGTTGACCAGTGTTCTGCGTAACTCTTGAGTACCTCACTGGTAGTGCACAATTGTCAACTGCTGATAGGAGATGAGGAGGTGGAGTTTGCCACACAGCCTCTGCTGTTTCCTATGACACCTTTTCAGACAAGAGGCAGAGGAAAGAAGGCTCTTCACCTCAGAGCAACCAGATCAGTAATATGGATATGTTCGCTACAAAGTAGTTCCAGAGCTCAGAAAAAGTTAATTTTTTGGACTACCATGTCAGAATGTGAGGGGGTGCTGTGAGGGGGGTAACAAACTTTCTGGATTATAGTTTCCAGCCAGAGGGCATGCTAGTAAAGGGGTTGGGGGAACTGTAGTCCCCAAAACACCTTTTTCCAAATTAGAAGGTAGATTGGGTCCCCTTAACTGTACATCTCATAGATGACTTTTCTTTTGATCTTTCAAGGGTTGCAAGATTGTTGCCTTGAAGATCTATTTACATTTTAATCTAGACAAAACATTAAATCCCCAAACAAGAGGAAGTCTTTTAGCAACAAAGATACAGAGGAAGAAGGTGATGCTCAATAGGAAAGTTGGGTAATACAGTGGAACCTTGGTTAACAAACAGCTCGGTTAACATAAAAATTGCATAACAAAAGGAAATCTATAGAAAATAGTGGCTCGGTTTATGGAATTTTTTTCGGAACAGATTAATTGGTTTTCAATGCATTCCTATGGGAAACCATGTTTTGGTTAATGTATTTTTGTTTTCAATGCATTCTTATGGGAAATTGCATTCAATGCATTCCTATGGGAAATTTGGTTAAAGTAATTTTGCTGGACGAAACATCCCAGAGAACGCATTAGTTACTTTAACCGAGGTACCACTGTAGATTAATTTATGTGTTACTGAAATACAAAACAACCTGAGAAATCATACCAATGCTAATTTCTGATTTTTTAAAATCTGGATTGGGACTAAAGAGTAAAAAGCCACCCGTGTCACAGTCTGGGATCCCAATCTGTAGTCCACACCATGCCTGCATTCAGGCTACTTGCACAGATTAGTCTTCTGCATCTGCACTGAGACTAGTGCACTCTTCATAAGGACTCCCAATTCCTTGGAACTCAATGGGACCTCTTTCAAAATGAATAAAGACAGGAAGAGAATGGGATGTAAGAAGCTTATCTCCAGACATTTGGGCATTTGGAAGCCATTGATAAGATGCAGAGAGGAGAAGGGCGAGTTTCCTCCTGTAAACTTCATTCAGTTGATTTCTCTCATGTTCCAAGTCACAGTAATTCTTAAAGGCTGAGGAATAATGTACACTAAAACCTCGTATAACGGGAAAAAAATGTTCTACAAGGCTTTTCGCTATGCAATTTTTTCCATTATACAATATTTTTCCCATATAACAAAAATCCCTTTGCAAAATTTTTTTGCTAAGCTATTTTTTCCATTGAAATCTTTGTTATACGATTTGTCCCCATAGGGACACTGTATCACATAGCAAAAAATTTTGTTATACAATTTTCCCCATAGGGTGTGCTATTTTTGCATAGTGAATATTTTTGTTATGTGAGGCACCATTTCTATTCAAAACCTTTTCATTGTGCGATTTTTTTCACTATAGGGGACATTTGTTTCATTATGTACACCAGTGTTTTATTATGTACACCAGTGAATTTGAGAAACTGGTTGCTCTCTTGCTACATTCTAATATCAGACTGCCACAATGCAGAATCAGCTCTTTTGTTTTTAAGGAAAGGTTTTTAATTAAACAAATTTCCCCGTATTTTAGAATATCGTATCTTCTGTAAACATAGCAACTGTATTGAAAGTAGTTGATTCCCTTAATTCCCTGTGTCACACATGATGTCTGTTCGGTGATAATTTCAGAATTTTCTGGGTTTTTAAAAAAGTTTATCATTGAAAGGTTGAAATTTAGAAAGCAACACTGCTGTGTGATAATTAGCAGTCTGTTTGCAAATGTTGAAAAGTGCTTATACAGTCAAACCTCACATAACAAATTTAATTCGTTCTGTGAGGCTGCTCACTATGTGAGTTTCTCGCTATGCGAGTTTTTTCACATAGTGAAAATTCCTATGGAAAAACTCGCATAATGAAAATTTCTATGGAAAAACTTGCATACTGAAAAAAATTGTTATGTGAGTTTTCCCCATAGAAACACTTGTTATGTGAGTTTTTCCATAGGGAAAGTCCGACTCGCATAGCAAACATTTTCGTTATGTGAGTTGGATCACTTTTTGAAAAACCCGCTCGTTATGCGAGTTTTTCGCTAAGCAAGTCACTCACTAAGTGATGTTTGACTGTACTTGTTTCTGAATCTAAGTAAATAAAAGTAGTATGTCCACTGAACCTGGGAAGACATAACTGATTTTTATTGGAAAAGTGAAATGTGAGAAGTGTTTGAAGCACCAGATCAATTCAATTTTAACTTGTCTTTCTATTTCAAAACTTTCTGATACTTTGTACTGTGAAATGGGATCTATATCAAGTAAGCAAAGATCTAACTGAATTTTTCTGTCTTGTCAAGCTATGTGTTGTAATCTTTATTATCTTTAATTTAATATTGAATCTTCAGCAAAATATTGAGATTTGTAACCTACCTACCACACTATTGTGGTGGTGAACTTTTCTACTCCCAAGTCAATGAGACACAAGCTCATAGAAGTAAGCTGCCCATGCATAGTTCTGCACACAGTCCAGTCCATTTCAAGGGGCTTTCACACATGTACTGGTCCCCAGATATATAGTATTCACAATCCAGTATGACCAGAGAAATTGCCCAGTACATAGGACATCTGTAACTTTAAGTCTCTTCTCTAGGCCTGTTGGCTTCAAAGTTAATTGGCTGTCTTATGACACAAGATCGTTAGAGCTCCAGAAATTCTTTTAACGGCATAAGTGACTTGTTTATAATTAATTGATTGATTGAAAAATACTATTAAATCATCCACTGCTAGTTTTCCTGCATACCGGTGGATGTGTTCATGTACTTATGTGGTGCAATTTTTTTTTATCCCGTGATCTTCACCGTTTCTATTTTAACCCTTTTTTTTACCCCTTACTCTTCAGTCTTCTTCAGGCTCTTCATGCCGTGATCACACAAAGTTTAACTCAGGGCCCCTGGAATTCAGCAGCACTTCGGGGCCGGTTTCTATGGCAAGGGTAAGCAAATTCTGCAGCAAATGTCATTCTGCATTACGGCAGTGAGAGTCTGTAACCATCTGCCACTCATGCATCCACCTAATTTAGCGTTGGCTGCAGAATTCCAGGAGCCCTGGGCTTTTCCATGGCCACAGAATTGCTCATTGCCTATTGAATTTGTCATTTGGGAGGGGGCACCCCATAGGTGGTATGTGGGTTTGCCTAGTGGTTAATTCATATTGCAGAAAAAGTGGGTGGTAGCTCCATGTCAACGATTTTATTTTTAATTAATAATTAATAGTAATATATTTGTGATCAAATCAATTCCAATTTATGTCAATCCTTCTAGGTCAGTGATGGTGAACCTTGGCACAGGTGCCACAGCATTTCTTGTCTTGTTTTATTTTATTTAGTTTGCTCTCCAATATGCTTAGCATTCCAGGTGTTCTTGGATTTCAATTACCAGAAGCCCAGGTTAGCACTCCTGCTGATCAGGACTTCTGGGAATTGAAGTTCATTAACAGCTGGAGTGGCAAGGTTCACCATCACTGTTCTAGGGGAGTTTTGGGTGCAGAGTACAGTAATACCTCGGATAACATTAGTATCGGAGAACACTAAAATCGCATAACATTAAGCAATCGGGGGGGGGGGGAATTGCATTGGATAACATTAAGATCCTATGGGATGCATCGGATAACAACCGCTAAAGCCTGTGTGGTTACAATGTATCTCTATGGATCCCATAGGATTTTAACATGCATCGGATAACACTAAAAAACTGATAACACCAAGACTTGTGGAACCAGGTTTTAACGTTATCCAAGGTTTTACTGTATTCAGAAATAGTGTGCCAGTCCATTCTTCTGTGGTGCTGAGACCATGTAACCTGCACAAGGCCACAGAGGTAGCAAGACACTTACCTCGCATGTTCTAGATCCCTGGTGGCTAACCTTGGCACTCCAGCTGTTCTTGGACTTCAAATACCAGAAGCCCAAGTCAGCACTCCTGCTGATCAGGAAGATTCAAACTCCTGGCCCCTGACTCCATAGCCAGACATCCCACTCCACAGAGCCATACAAGCTCTTTTTAGACTAGGTCATTCAAAAACCTTTGATTGCCCTTGGAGTCTTGGCAGTTAAAAATAGTGGCACCATCTCTCCAGCTATGATCATGGATTACAAATGTTTGTGTCTATTTGGACTCATAACATTGATACAGCTCCTCAAACCCAGAAAGTTGACTGCATCCAGCTTTTGCCTCTGAGTTGTTCTGTGATAGCAAAATTGTGTGTGTGCGTGTGTGTGTGCATGTGTGCGCACGCGGTAATGATTGGAAGCTGATGTCATACCAAAGTGCTTTCATCACCCTTCCTCCTTGCTACATGACAGCTCCACTAGCCTCACATTTTGCAAACTAACTAGATATGCCTTTGTGGGTTTCTGTTTCTACCAAAAAGGCAAAGGGAAAAGCCAGCAAGAGGACTCACTCTGTAAAGTAAAACACACCCACTTCCACAATATTTATTAATCCCTGCTGACCACAATATATTGCCAACACATTATCACATTGCTTGTGCTGCAAGCACAGCTGACAGCCTGTAGAGGATGAGTTTTCTCACTGGGGATTTTTACTTCCACAATGGCAAGATCAGTGCCAATGGGAAGATTCTGCATTATTAACATGGCAGGAATTTTTCACTCAGGGGATGCTTAATAGGAGAGTGGCCAAGGAATTTCACAGAATTGTTCTGTGGATCCAGTGGAGGGAGTCTGGCATTAATGATTGATATCTTCTAATTGAAGGAGCAGGGATATCAAGCCCCTTGTGACTGACAGGTGGGAAGAGGCTCTGCCTTTTCCTTTGAAAAAGGTTAGTAGATGAGAAATAAGTGAGCATTACCTCCCAAGCTCTGGTTTTCTAATTTTCCTAATACTGTATCAACCACTCACCACATTTCTTAAACCTGCGTACTTAAGGCAAAACTGTAAGCTCTTCCTCAGCGCTGCCTCTTTGAACCTCACCATGATTTCAGCATCAGCCATGGATATAGTAGCATGGTTTGCAACAGATGTTTATCCATGAAATTCTTTGTGCAATACCTTTGTCAGTTATTTCCCTACCTTTGCTACTCCAGATTTATTTTTATACATATGTGGAGATGCAGTCAATGAAAAGAAACAGGTAAAAAGTTTGAGGGGAAAAGTGTTAAAGGAAGAGAATGGTTTGTCTCACCTCTGTGGCTGAAGTTCATAGGCTCCCAGTAAGGGGCTGGAGGAGCTCAGAAGAAGCTCGCCTTGTTAGCTGAAAGGCTGGCAAGTCGGCAGTTCGAGACCCAGGTACTACATGATGGATTGAGCACCCGTCTCTGTCCCAGCTCTTGGGGACATGAAATGAGCCTCATTTGCATGTTCCCTGAGCAGAGTTTCTTCTGTAAAAATCTTTTCAACCCAAAATAATTTCTGACATGAAATTAGTATTATAGGCTCCCAGCTATGCCCTCTAAAGTTGATTTGCATCAAAGAACTAGCATCTGAGGTCAGCAGGTGATAATTGAAGCAGAATAAGGACTGCTGCTGTTAAAATCTGGGGCAACAGAGTTATACATCCTGAATGCGGAAAAGCTGGCACTTCAGAAACCTATGTTGATCCCTGACATGCTAAATTTTCATTCACCAGGTTTCTTGATACAAAAAGCATCACAAAAATTATGCTTAATGTGAAAGATGTATGTTTGTACTGATTTTCAGTGCTGGTCTGACAAGCAGCTAAGCTTGTAGGGTACTTCCCTATCATCAAGTGGCCCTAAGATTAAGTCTACACAGAACAGTCTTCCACAGACAAATATGGTGGTTCATTTGCCATACAAATGCCCTAACATACATTGCTTCTTCTTTTTACATAGAGATGTAGTCTTGCATCACATCACAATCCCTGTGAGTTAGTAACAACTGCCAACACTGTGTTCTAATTATGACGTTGGGCAGCTGTGCCCTAACTATGCTTCCTGCTGCAAACAAGATCAGTATTGTATGGAGAGAAGAGAGAGGAGAAAATCTGGTTTGATTTTGACTGCTTTCATCAAGGAAGTGGCTTTTGTGTCTCAGTAATGACAAGCATATTTAAATGCTGTTTGAACTTCAAATGGAACAGCATTTGTATTGTCCAAGATCACAGTGACTTCTCTGGAAATTAAACAAAGGCTGCAGCCTCCAACACGTTTACTGCAGAGTCAGATGAATTCAGGAACTAAATAGACTGTTCTTGGTGGTGAGGTGGCCAAACTTGAAAATTTTATGAACGATTCTCAGGAACAATTCTTGTTCCTAAGAAAATGAAGCGAATGAATGTTACTCTTAAGAAATAGTACAAACCAAGCAACCTGGCCCTTGATTTAAGGGATATGTTGTATTTGCTGATGTATAAGACCCACTCCCCCCTCCTAAAATACACTGGAAAAATGGAGTGCATCTTGTACTGTATATAGTGGCCTATAGTGGGCTATTTTTGTAATAATGGGGTACGTCTTATACTCCGGTGTGTCTTACATGCCAGCAAATATGGTACATTCAGCTGTAATAGCTCACTTCTAATTATTATTCAGGGGGAATTGTATGGTTTTGTTTTGTTTTGTTTACACTGCCTTTCACCAAAGGTAATTTTTGATAAATGGTAGTTTATTCCATGTGCTGGTCCTGAAATATTTACATTTTCTCCAATTTTAATTTGGTCTCCACCCCATGAACCCACCCGGTTTCTTAATTAAGCAACAATTTCAGTAGCTTTAACCTCTAGCTATGTGTAGACCCCAAGGCCACCAGTATCTCAGCTTAACCAAGGACTTCACCCATACACCATACACTTCACCCATACACCATCACCTTTTGCACTCTGCCAGATGTTTATACTCTTCCTGGAAGGGCCATCTCCATCCATGGAGAGAATACAAGTGGTATTTGACCATGTGCAAGTTCCTGATGTCTCCTCAACCTAGGATGCTTTACCATGGGGCAGCATACTCTGTTTCTTTCATGGGCCATTCTGAGACACTTGTTTTACAAAAAGGCTGGTTATGTACAATGCTTGGGTTATTTCTGATATTCTTCTGGGGTTACAGTAAAGACTCTAGCCATTTTTCACACATGGTGGCAGTGGTGGGATTCAGCAGGTTTGCCCGAGTTCACCATAACCAACAGGAGAAATTCTGGCTGGCTCCACCCATCCAAGTTTTGAAACAACGCAGGGCTTTTCCCCTGGCCATGCCCACCATACCACGCCCACAGAATAGGTAGTAAAAAATGTGAATCCCACCACTCCACAGTGGGTCCATTTCAGTCCTCTGGCCAAATGTATGAAGGACAGGTTCGTGAGGACTAAGGACACAGTTGCCTTTCTTGAGTTCAGTAAATGTATACTTTTACAAGGAATGAAAAAATCTTAGAATGTGTGTGTTTCTCAGAGTTGGCCAGTCTCTGTGCAATTGAATAAAAGAAAGGACCAAGTTTCATGTCAGTTCATTCAAAATTTGGGTAGAGATCTTAACATTACATTTTTTTAAAAAATAGATAATGTCTGAAATGTTATAGCTTAGCATAGCAAGTCACACTACAGAAGGCTGATTGAATCAGTGGAGATTTTGTGAGTCAGCTCCCACTTAAGTTCTTTTAATTTAAATGGACTTACTCTAGGTGTGAATTAATAACTGGAGCAGGCCAATTTAAATGAGTGGACCTATAAAGGAATTTACTCACAACCCCGCCCGCCCCACTTCAATGGACTTTTGTTGTTGTCCAGTTGCATAGTCAAGTCCAAACCTTTGTGACCCCATGTACCACTAATGTAATTTGCTAAGCAACAGGATTTCAGCCAATATCAGCAAATGTATAGAGGGGATATTTTTAACTATAAGGTATCTTTTAGAGTAGCAGATGATACAGTTACTGCCTGATGCTTTTCACTGTATTTATCTTATTGGATTATCCCTGTTCAAGGGAACCACACCCTTTAGTGCAGCTGGGGAGAGAGGTAGACAGAACCAGAGTAGGTTTGTATACTGATCCTGTGTTTGCAATATGAACCAAAAAACATAGAGACCACTTCTCCCATAATGTTTATTTACTGGTGTTACCTTCAATCTCCACTTAATAGGCATTAATCTCAGTTATGAAGCTCCCTGGTAGCTCAGTGGGTAAAAGCACTGTGCTTGGAAACCGAAAGCACAGAGTTTGATTCCCCAAGAGCTGCATGATAGAGGACATGAAAGGAGCCTCATTTGGGCATCCCCTGCAAAAATCCTTTCAACTCAGAGTAATCTCCGACACAAACACACACACATATCTCAGTCATAACATAAAGTACATGAGTCACTGGTGTGGCAAATGACCATGAATAACTAGCAAATCAACCTCTTCAACTCCCCTCCTGCCCAATTAGATAAATAAATAAAAATCTCAACATACCCAAAGGAATAATCTATGACCAATGATGTGGGACACTGTAAATTTTGATCAATGCACACTGCTTGTTCCTCACATTCTACTAGAGTGATAGCTTCTTTATATTCTGAAGGTTCCAGAATCTCACTTGTCTATGAAATTACCTAAACAATTGCTTCTCAACAGTAGCTCTGATACCAGTTCATCACAATGTTTTGTGGGCTAGGTACCAGGCTGATGGCACTAAGAGCTGGTTAGAAAGCTGCATTTTAGGCCAAAGAAAGGAGAGGTCCCTCTAAGGTTGGAAGAATTGGGATGTTAGTCTCCATTTTGGTTCCTTTTTGTAAAGCACTAAGTCACTGATTTATTTTGAAATTAATAGTCAATGACTGATAGACTGTGAGCCAATTATAAACCCTGGGCAAGAAGTATCATCTGTCTCTCTTCCTCTCCCTCTCTCTCTCTTTCACACACACACTTCTAATATTTCTGTAGTAGATAAACATTCAGCATTCTACTAGGGGAAATGAAGAATGGAAACGTCTTTACTTCTAATTATCTAACCCGAATCATCCTCTGTATAAACAAGTTATTTTTGGTTCATGTCATGATTTGTGTTTTCTCTCTCACCCTCTTTTCAATTCTAGGGGAAAAAGAAAAGGCGGACAAGAGAAAAACAGCAGGACTCAAATTCAGGTAAATCCACTGGTGCAAAATCCATCATACTATGTGGTAACTGTATAATTTTTTATATTAGCAAAAGTTTATTTGAGGCAGTCAAACAATGGCTATAATCCCCTGGTAGGGTTTGCATCCATGGCTTAATGTGAATGCAGTAGACCATACCCACGTTAATATTACTTCTATTTTTCGATATAGATAACTATCCAAGCTATATCAGCTATCACTTCTAGCTTTGCCACTTTCAGCGATTTTATCTCCTCTGTTCTGTAACTAATTAAAAGGCAAAGAGGATGTAGTCTCTCTTCCCTTAAAGATTTATTGTGTTATAGAATTTTGAACCTTCTCACAATCATCTACCTCTCCATGAAAGATCTAGACAGGAAAAGTTCATCAGCTTCTAGAATGTACTTCTCCATTCTAGAAGCTGATAAAACTTTTCCTCAAGTCTAATCCACCAGTTTTGCATATTTTTGTGCGAAAGAATCATTTTAGTTTATTTAGAAATCTGTAGTTGATTTCTTAACATTTAAGATATCCAACTAAGTTCAGTGTCTATGACTACCAACCACCTTTTCATCTGCAATCCTCAATCCATGTTGTTTTACTTAATGTCCCATGTCTGCAAAGTTATCCAGCCATGCAACCCATACTAAGCATGTTTATTTTAGCACACGTTCCACTAATAAAAGAGGTTTATTCCCCAATTAGTGCATTTGTCGACAGCACTAGACTCCTATTTTTGAAATTCATTAGACCAACTACCAGTCTTGACTCCATTATATGGCCACATATCAGTCTGTTCCTGGCTCTACATTTTTTAACAATATAGATGAGCTTTCTTACAAAATATATGCATGTGTGCATCCGAGAAGGACTCGGAATACTAATAGTGACCAGCAGGAGGTATATGTTGCTTTGGGGGGGGGGGAATAGTGGGGGTGGGGTGAGAGAGACAGAGGCTTTACATCAGTGGTTTCCAACTTTTTTTGGCCCTGTCAGTCCCTGGAGAATAGATGGGGAAATAGTAGAAGCAGTTACAGATTTTACTTTCCTCGGATCAAAGCTCACTGCAGATGGTGATTGCAGCCATGAAATAAAAAGGCGACTGATTCTTGGAAGGCAAGCAATGAGAAACCTGGGGAACATAGTGAAAAGTAGAGACATCACATTGCAAACAAAAATTCGCATAGTCAAAGCACTGGTATTCCAGGTGGTAATGTATGGTTGTGAGAGCTGGACCATTAGGAAAGCTGAGCGCAGAAGAATGGATGCCTTCGAGATGTGGTGTTGGAGGAGAGTTTTGAGAGTCCCCTGGACAGCGAGGAGAACAAATAGGTCAATCTTAGAAGAAATAAACCCAGAATGCTCCTTAGAAAGTCAAATTGTAAAGATGAAGCTAAAGTACTTTGGACATCAAATGAGAAGAGAGGATTCACTTGAGAAAGCTTTGATGCTGGGAAGGGTCGAGGGCAAAAGAAGAAGGGGGCGGCCCAAAATGAGATGGCTAGATTGTATTGTAGACACAATGGGCACAAAGCTGAGTGAGTTGAGGAGGAGGGTGGGGGACAGAAGTGCCTGGTGGACAGTGGTCCATGGGGTCGTAGAGGATCGGAATCGACTTTGCGACTGAACAACAAGCATCTCTAAAATCCTGACACACACACCATGACATATTATTGTTATTCAAAAAAATGAACTCCTGTTCATATGGAGGAAGCCTAAAAGGCCATTCACTGTTAATAACTCATTCTCAAATTGCCCCACATTGGGAGCCAACCTAAGGATGTTTACTTGCATCCCTATTCGCAGGATTGTAGGGTGCTAGGTGTTGACATCTGACCTAGTCTGTTGTAGTTTTAATAGCATAAAATGACTCTTTGAAGGACCTTTTAGTCCCTTATTCATGGGAGGAGAACACAGCAGGGTTCAAACCCGCCCAACAGTGATTTGCTCTGGAACTGCAAAACATCAAACATAACCAAAGCCAAGTATTTTTTCAAACAAACCTAACATTGCCAATGGCTTTGGAGGTATTTTCTCAAGTGAATGAGAAAAGTAATTGGGAGACTGAAGAGCAAACTGAAGGAAAATGAGTAGCTATACAAATCTCTATTGTGCTAATAATAGCAACGTGAGATTGTCTCAGTTGCTGCATTCTTGGCCCTGTTGGCTGATATAGTTTTGATATCTCGGCCTAACACACACCTTGTTCTAGGTAAGATGTGGCTGCCAGCAGAAACATGGTGCTGAAGAACTCGGTTTTTGTGGCCTGTTTAGTTTTGTCTCCAGATGCTTGACTGATGTTTGCATCTTTTTCTTCTTCTGCTTTTGCTGCTGTTTTGTGCCTCTGCCTTGCCCACTCTCTGCCACGCATGCTACTTGTTCAGATCCTGCCTCTCCTAAGAAATGCAGAGCTCGCTTTGGCCTCAACCAACAAATGGACTGGTGCGGCCCATGCAGGTGTGTATCTCAAACCTTTGCTTTCTAGGCTTGTTTGTTATCTTACACATTGTGCCACTCTGTGTGGTTTTTACTGTTCATGCATCGTTTCTACAGCTGCTCTTGCTGCTAACGCTACTAATGACTCTTGATCTTCATGGCCTGCCTAAGTTTTCCATGGGTTCTGCCTGCTTTGAGTGTTGCTTTCTGGTGCTTTCTCCTTCTAAAATAAATATACATAATGTTTAGCTGTTATTTAAAACAGGGATGCTCAAATTACGGCCCATGGGCCGGATCTGGCCAATGGTACCATTTCATCCAGCCCATGCCGCTCCCACAAGTGGAAGTAAAGTATGCATGTGCATAACACTGCCGTAAATGACCCACAGCATTTACGACAGCCACGGGTGCATTTACGGTGTTATACGCATATGCGTTTTACTTCCGCTTCTGGCGGGACCACGTGACTGACCCACGGCCCAGAAAGTTTGGGCACCCCTGATTTAGAGTATCTAGTCCTTTATGTATAGCTACTAAGAAAGAAAAATGTCTTACAATGTTTTAAGTCTTATTTGGTGGTTCCAAAGGGGACTAAGCTGTAATTTTCTGCCTGGTAGTATTCCAGTTTGTAACTTTTTAGATACAGAGCCAAAGTCTGAAATGGGAAGATTTCACTAAATGTAGTGACTGAAGGCTCTGAAAAATTGTATTTTCCCATCATGGGGAAATGCTCCTTGTGTAAGACTACAGGAATGAAATAAAATGGATTACAGTCAAGCCTCACGTAAAGAGTAACTCGCTTAAAGAGCAGAATTTTTTCTGAATGTTCGCTAAATGCTTAACAAATAAAACCAACGAAAAACTCGCTTAATAAATAATTCGGGGTTCGCAATCCCCCTCACAATTGATCACTTAAAATGGTGTTTCACTTAAACAGCGAACTCACTTAAAGACCAATCCTGTGGAACACATTATGCTCTTTAAGCGAGGTACAACTGTATTTACTGAATACGACATCTGACACACCATACAGAATATCTTTGTGCGAACCCACGGTGTTACCTCTTTCCCCCTATGTACTTATTCCATGCCCTGAGCTCATCAGTAGAGGAAGTTCTGATATATGGCATTTTTTCTTTATTAAAGCCTGTCTAAGAGAGGCTCAGATGAGTTAAATTTATTTCTTCTTCACACAAGGCAGCCTGTATTATATTCTCAACCTCACAGTTAGCTTGCTTTTTAAAAATATAGCTCTGGTACATTAAATCTTGGAATTTTAAAAGGATTCTTACTGTGGCTATGATCTTTTAGGATTGTAATTCAAAATATCAGGATGGTGCCACCTTTTTCTTTGCAAGACTATTGTTCTGGATGAAAATTAAAACCTAATTTCTTTAACATGGTTTTTCTAGTTCTTCTTGACTAGTAGGTCAAACCACTTAGAATACAAAGATCAACCTTTACAAATGTCTTAATGCAACAGAAAAAAACCAATTCCAGAGTTATCTTGAAACAAATCGTAATTCCATAGTTCTGCTGCCACCCAATGGCTAAAAAGTGGAAAATGCCAAACAACTTTAAATGTTCCTTGGATAGTGCTGTAGAAAGCTGAGAACCACTTTAACGAATGTTTCTTTATGTGCTTACTGTATTCCAGGCATAATTGTACTGAATTCTATAATGCTTTGATTTTAAAAATGACCCTGTAAATTCACCCTTTATTTACAGATAACTCTCTTCACTGTTCTTAGGAGGAAAAAGAAGTGCATTCGGTACCTACAAGGAGAAGGACACTGTGCCAGCCCAGTTTCTTCCGATGGAAGTACTATAGATTCGCCTTCTTCTCCGCTGGATGCGCTCCAGTGCGCTGCCTCTGCTTTAACTTCAGAAAAGCTTTCTTCCCCTGCCAACTTGACGCACCACAACCAGCCCAATCCTTTTCTTCTAACTGCACATCTCAAAATGTCTACCAGCACACCAGGACTCCCTTCTAAATGCTCAGTGGTGCCTCATACATCTCGAGCACCCAGTGACTCCTCAGGGTACAGCATGTTATCAATAGGAACACTGTGCTAAAGCAGACATGACCACACATTCATCAGGCACTTTGAAGGGAAATTTCACCGCCTACAGAAGCTACAACCTGAGCTACAACCAGACACCAACAACCTGAGCCTTCCCCCACACACACACCTTCAAATCGCAATCTCAATGCCAGAGGCAACTTGGGTCAATAATCAGAAAACACTGGAGCTTGAAAAAGTGCTTTGCATCTAGGTAAGAACAGCAGACATTTCCCTTAAAAGTAGGAATGAAGACTCAAAACTTAATTTTGGTCAGTAACGTTTTACATTGCTTCATTTACCAAACTAGGTAAAAGCAAAATAGCACCCACAGATTTTAATCATAGGCAAGATGTGCTATAAAAGCTACACATTAAATTCCTTCTTGCAGAGATGTTGAGTTCAGTCACCCTGCAGATAATACAGCTGGATGTCAAAACAACCGAGGTGGGTGAGTTCCTCTTAGAACAAATGTCTGAGAGGCTGTGATAATAAATAAATTAGGAATATATTATTAAGCATCATCTTTGGGAACAAGTCCCACCAAGTTTTTCAAAGCTATAACAAGAATTAAGCAGTTCAGCAGTGTGAAGATGTTCAACTTGAAATGTTTGTCAAGAATTCCTTTTGTACGAAACATCAGACCTCTACTGGTGGACAGACATCAATAGTTCATTTTAAAATATTAAATTCTGATATTTTTATCTGACGTATGCAAAATTCACCAAAAATCTGCATCGATGATTCTGCTGGGGGTGGTTAGGAGGGTCCAGGAGTCACATAAGCCACTGAAAGAAAACCCTTAAATCCTATCACTAGAAATCTTTACTCAGTACATTTTCTGGCTTTCTTATCAGGCCTTCCCCAGTGCACATCTTCACATCTATCGTGTCCGCTTATTACGGTAATAAGTGAGGGCTCTAGTGTTGCTAAGTTAGGCACACAAGATCAAATGTGATGTTATGCAGATGATAGAATGCATGGTGCAGTGTCTGACAGAGTAGCAACACCCAAAACTAGTTGCCTTCCATCAAATCCTAAACCTTCTTATGCCTTTCTCTAAACAAAGAGATTAAAGATTAAACACACAACAAAAATGAATTCACATATAATCAGAAATCCACCTGAATTTTGTAAAACCCTTCAAGTGAAGCAAAACTGCTGCTACTTCAGGAGGCGGTCAAGATGGCAATTCTATTCTTTTCACTGAATGGGAAATTGAAAGATGGGGAGGAAGAGGGGAATGCATCCTATAAGCTTTGGGGTTTTGATCCATGGGAGTAGGACCAGGGATGTGGAACCTCTGGAGGTCTTGGGGAGGGCAGCACAAACCCATCTCTGGAATTTGAATGGCAGCACCAGGGAACACTCAAAAATTAAGTTTTAAAAATGGATATGGAAAGACAAAGGGACCTTCAAAGCAGCAACGTTCTCCCACAGCTTCTGGTGGAAATGAGGTGATTATCTGAGCTAAATTACTTTTTTAATATGCTCTGTCTGTCTCTCTGTCTGTGTGCGTGCGTGCGGCCCTCTCCTGCTGTAGGTGATTCAGATTGCAGTCAGTGCAGGGACATCAAACCACGTTACCAATAACTATTTCATCTCCAAGCACTGAATAAGGCTGGAAATAGATGTGGGCTTCAGTATGACTGGCTAGCAGATTAACACAATGCTTTACATCACATTTCTTCCTTCCTGTGACATTTCTTTTTGACCACCTTCATATAACCTGGCAACATTAAAACGTTTACACATTTTGTAGAACTTAAATGAAATGACAAAAAAAATATGCAATTTCCATAAACTGTTGAAAAATACAGAAACGGGTTTCCCTCACCTTTCTATCAGATTTTCATCTACTTCAGATTTTTATTCTGAGACTGAAATCAATTAACAACCCAATTAATGTCATTATATTTATTTAAGATGTACAAGATTCAGATCTTTAAAATGTGATTGTCCAAAGCACTCCACCCAACCAAACCCAATTTGAAGACCAGATCAGGATTTCTAAATATCTCTCAATTTAGTTTGAAGCTATTTGTGTTGCCCTCCCATGTGATGTGTACTTCAGATGCAAACTGATTTGTAAAGCCAATGCAAGAGCTACCTTAAACCGCACATAGTTTTAAACATAAAATAGATACTAAACATATTATTGCAATTGCTGCACAAAATAAAGAAATTAGAAAGCTCCTTGTTAAATAGCCATCTATGTTTATATTTAGGACAAACACACAAAGGCCAAAACTATCTTTTCAAAGATTGGAACTGGTGTCGTATCAAGTTAAAGCTTGTTTGCACTAATTTATCCCTTTCAAATTCCCAAAAGTATTCTAAAAATGTTCCTGCAGTCTTGATTTGTTACAGCATTTACATTTGCAGAAGTAGAAGGTGATACATTTTCTGGATCACTAAATTAAAAAAATAATTGCAAGCTTTCATGCATTCAAATGTTCATGGCATGGTGGTCTGCCAGGCTCTGTCCTTAATAGCAGAGATATAAAACTTAAAAGGAGCCAGCCTGAGTCTTCCATTTGTCTGTGCTGTCACATATACTGTTGATACTAGACTTGTTCTTATTCTCACATCTTGCCACTTCAACTTATAGAGAGAAATGGAACATACATATTTTTGAGTCTGTATCTTCCAGATAAATATTTGCAAAACAAATCACATTATTTCTTTTCTTGCTTAAAAAATGTTTTAAAATGCTTTCCTCCCTCCTTACCTCATCCATCCCTAAAGGCAAGCAGACTTCTGTTCTCCCCCTCTACTGGGCCTGCCTTCACTTTTGTGCACACAGGGCTTAACACAAGCAAAAGGTAAAGCTGCAACATTTTTACTAGACTGCCTAAGGGGAAACAGTTGCAACATTTGCATTACAATCAGTGTATCACTTACTTGAACAATGCATACTTGAAAATACTAGATTTAGCAGGAAAGTTAGATAAGAAATATAATGTGCAACTAATGTACAAATTCTGTAAAAAAATTATCCTTAAAGAAGAGTTAAAATGGTATGCATTCTGCAAGAAAATAGAATGAAACTAAAGATAGCAGATATTATGGAATAGATAAAATCTGACTACCCATCTATATATTACAGTACAGTTATACCTCGCTTAAAGAGCATAATGTGTTCCACAGGATTGCTCTTTAAGCGAAACACCAGTGTAAGTGACCAATTGTGGGGGGGATTGCGAACCCCGATTTATTTGTTAAGTGAGTTTTTGATTGGTTTTATTTGCTAAGTGTAGCGACCATTCAGAGAAAATTCTGCTCTTTAAGCGAGTTACTCTTTAAGCGAAATGCTCTTTATGCGAGGTTTGACTGTACTTCAATGTATTAGACGTTTACAGTTTTATATTAGTACAGACACTGCATCAGATAATCTCAATGAGGTTATTAATCTCAATGGGGTATCAATTTAAATTTTCGATTCTCCTAGGTGAAACCCATGCATAGAACTATATTAAGATAAGAAACTGTATAGTCAAACCTTGCATAAAGAGCACCTCGCTTAAAGAGTCACTTCGCTTAACAAATAAAACCAGCCAAAAACTTGCTTAACAAATAAATCAGGGTTCACAATCTTCCCTGCCAGAAGTCACAATTGGTCACTTACAATGGTGTTTCGCTTAAAGAGCAACCTCACTTAAAGAGTACTCCTGTGGAACGCATTATGCTCTTTAAGCGAGGTATAACTGTACTGGGTTTCTTATTCCTTGCACTGCTTTCATTTAAACAATCCCAGGGCTAACAGAAAAAAGGCAGGAAAGGGGAGATTTTAGTTCAGGTCTTGAATCACTTGAATTGAAGCAAAACTGAATTTCATAACTTCCATTTAATAAGTGCAATTTTTCAAAGAAAAAATATTTTGAAACTTTGTTAAATGGCACAGAAAGTCTCCTGCCTTCGGGGGGGGGGGGGGAGACACCTTCTGACCCTTAGTTCTGAGTGGCACTGAATTGCTGCAGAATCCTCTTGTTCCAAGCCAACACAACCAAAGAATTCAATGATTATATAGAGTACCATATATATTCCACAGCAAGAGCTAAAGGTGTACACTGCAAGTTGCACAAGAACGGTGTTTGTTGGGTAACCTCTGCATTGACAGATGTGACTGATTACAAAAATGTTAATTAAGAAACAAATCTTTTTCAAAAAATTAGGAAGTAATTTTTTAAAGTTAGGACTTCAGCTTGCCTTTATTGAAATAACGAACTGTGGGCATGCTTTTATCACTCTCCCTCAAAACACAAATGCCAAATGTTAGATCTTTAGAAATACTGTATGAAGCCTTTGTATATGTTTATATGTTTTTTATAAAGTGAAAAGCTTTTGCCCTTATTTTATTCAGTTTTCAAATTCATACATGACAAGTTCAGTTATTTAATTACATATTAGATTTCCTGGAACCTGCTAGAATATAAAAATTATTGAACTACCACTTTAACAAGTTACATAAAAGCCTATGTATGTAACATAGCAGAAAAAGAGATCTTTCATTTTTAAAACTATAACAGTTATCATCCTTTTTTTACTTCATGCTTGTATTTTTCAGCTTTTATGTTCAAAATTTGTATGGCTTTATAAATAAAAGTAATCTGCCAGACTGTCTATTCAAAATGGGCAACTGGAGACCATAATCCTATTAAATGAACTGTTATGTAGCCCTTATAATTGTATTTCTTTTCCTCACCATTACAAAAGTACAAAAATATTTGAATATGAAATGCAGATTAGGAATAACAAAAACCTACATTGGGAGAGAAGAGTTTGGGGTCCATGAAGGATATAATTGCCAAATACAATTCCCTTTTCCTAGATGCAGTAAAAAAGAATTTAATTTAACACATGATATTTATCAAGTGTACATGCATAGCTGTCACCCAATACAGTAGTGCTTAAACTTACACATTGGAAGAGCTGGATCCACCTACATTCAGGGGTTCTCAAACTATGGCCCGCAGGCCTCATCCAGCCTGCTGGAACATTTCATGTAGCCTGCATCATTATCACTACTGCCACTGGAAGCGGAAGCATTTATGACAGCCGTAAAAGTGCTCACTGCTATCCTACACACATTTACGATGCCACAGACGTGTTTTACAGCAGCACTTACAGCAGGGGGAGCCACCAGTCCAGACCACTCAGCTGTCTGAGGGGGCGTGGTCCAGCCTGCAGTTTAAAAAGTTTGAGAACCCCTGCCTACACTATAATCTTCCCAAAGTATGGGCACAGCACAATTACACCAATACATGCTTTCTAACCCACTCCAGCCTAAATTAAGAATGGCAAGGAACAGATAGTAAATAAATGGAATGTTCTTCCCTTTCAAGATAATATCCTTTAGGGGCTAAGGAAAATACTGCCAACACACAAAAGGCTATATTTTAGTACCTCTGCTGTCTTGAATGGTAAAAACTTTAGTCCCCAAGGAGAAAAGGAAAAGGGAAAGCAATAGATGAATGACTGAATTATTTACCTTCAAAGAATAGAGAAGAGATGGGACACAAACACTGAAGCACAGCTTACTATGGTAGGACATAAAGATGACATTGGTCAAAATACTAGCTCAGCTTACTCCAATTTAAGAGAAATGACATTGGCAACAAGCAATTGAAAAGGTGCTGAATGGAAGAAAGCTGTGGGTAATTAAAGATTTCCTGCTTAAATCCAAAGATTTGCACAATTTGAACACAATGAGAATGACTGCACACAAGTCAGGACTAAGGTAAGGATTCTTTTAACTACAGTAATACCTAAGATAATATTTACCTCGGATAACGCTAAAATTGCATAACGTTAAGTAATCTGGGGAGGAGAATTGGATCGAATAACGTCAAGGTCCTATGGGATGGATCGGATAACAACCACTAAAGCCTGTGTGGTTACAATGTATCTCTATGGAGCTTTAACGTTATTCGATCCATCCCCTAGGATTTTAACATGGATCGGATAACACTAAAAAATCGGATAACACCAAGACTTGTGGAACCAAGTCTTAGCGTTATCCGAGGTATTACTTTACTAGCAATTTCCCCCACTGGTAGATAACATCTCCTTTATGCCAACAGAATCTATGCAAGATAATTTTGGCCACTAACTACTTAGAGCTGTTAACGGCTTTTATCAGGCTAGAACAGAAAGGGATGGTTATAAAAGTGCTGCAATTTTGGAGATGATCACATATTTACAAGATTATTAGGGCTGTGAGTGAAACCTGCAATGGGTATTCTGATTAGAGAACTACTTTTCTGAATTTCTGGCCTCAAGATTTCCTCTTTTCCCAGGCCATCTGCCTTAAGAGAGCAATGATCTCACAAAGAAATCAAAAAACACAAACTCTTCCCCTTGCATGCTTGCCCTAATCCAGCACCATCTCTATTGGAAGCTGTGTAGTACCAAGACATTTAGTAACACCAACCATTTAGACTAGGCCCCAGCAACATCTGAGTTCCTTCCTTCCCTCATGACAGACAACTGCCTCCACCTTGTGGCAAATTTCAGTGACTAGAGAATCAATGGAATTAATTTCAGTTCAGCCTATGCTGGGATCCATGGATGAATAAAGGGGATTGAAACAGGATCCTGGAAATGGAGAGGTATGGACACGCATTTCAATTCAGTACATATTGAGTGACAAGATTAATGGAAAAGTGAAAATGGGATTTTCAACAAACTACTATAGCAGTGTTTCAGCAAGGTTAGCTATTCTTCAAAACAACCCTAATTAAAATTGCATATACTGGTTGTAATAAAATGAGGCACCAAGCCATCCACATATCCAAGATTGAGTTCATTTGGTTCTTAAACTGTCTTAGAAGAAGCCTTGCTCTTTGCAAAGAGGCACAGATTTTTCCTGTAAGTTTATCTTGCAGCTGTACTTGCTAGGAGATGCTACAAATCTCCTTGTTATGCCTTCTCCCAGGCTGGAATGTACACAACCAGGTTCTTGGAACAGCCAAACTTTGTGGTGTGGGAACCAGTATTTGTTTACTCCAATACTTGGCTCTGATTTGCTGTATGTTAATTAGCTAGGCCAGGCTCATGCTGTTTCAACTAGGCACATGGGTTTGGTAGTTAGTTGGAATCTGGTGTTCTGGGGATCAAGACAATAGAGTGGGGGAGATGTGCTAATGCTACAGGCCCTTTCTCTCTATATTCATCATGATAACTTGGAGTAGCTGGGCTAAGTTTTCCTTTATTTTAGGGGAGAATGCCCGAATGTGTTCTTTCTCTAAAAGTCATTTTTGATTAGTTTATTTTTGTGCTGAGATCTGTAACCTGATTCATCAAGAAACTTTGCTTTTCATGGACTATGCTTCAACATCAATAAATCTACTTTTCTTCAACAACTGTCTGTTTATTGGGAGAATGGGTAAGATTGAGTAAATCAGATGCCACGAATATGCTACCACTTAAACTCTCCATAAATCTTCACTGGGCCCTGTACACAGATAAGTCCTGGGGTTTGATTGCAGCCTGGCTTGGCTGGACGGGTAATAAGAGTGCCTTGGCCATGAATTTTGAGTAAGTTCCCTGAAAATAATCTTCCTGGGGTAGAACGCAGGAGAGGTTCAGAGCAGGGGCGAGGTAACTCTTATCAGACTGGTATCAGTGACCTATCTTTTTTATTAACCACTGTTCTGGAACCCAATATTTGACAATTATTATGTATAACTGCAGGTTAACCACTGTCAAGTTACCCTGAAATATGCACATCCCAATGTATTTTACTTATACTGCCACGTTCTACTCCAAGTACCTTATTCTGTATTAATGTTCAAAGGCCACCACTGATTCTTGAAGTGAAGAGTGTTTATTAAGATTTTATTCAGTTCTATTGTGCATACACAGACCATGGAATCCAGTACAAGCTATAGAACACCACTGTTTGCTGTATACCATCTATTTACTCCCTACAAGGGAACTTTTACACATGTTACTCAGCTATTTGCAAGCAGTTTTCTCCTACACAACCAACCATCAAACAGTACACCACCACACTTGCATATGCAAAGTGACAACTCACTGCCCTATGTGCTCATGTCAAGCAATACAGACTAAGACCTTCTCTGAACTATAAAGCTTTTCAAAAATCTTTAGGAAAATATAATTTGCCTGGTAGCAGGTACCAATAGAAATGTTAACTGGTAATCTGCTTTGATCACCCTAGACTTAACCTGTTGACTTTAGGGAATAAATACATAACTGCAATTTATAAAAAGGAACATGAGCTGGGATTGACTGAGCTATTCTTACTGCCTGCACCAAATTTACAAGAGCAAGGAAAACTAACAGTTTGTTGGCACTTAGGATACCAACAAAAAAAAGTGTTGAACTAGAAGATACTCTAAACAATTCTTCTAAGAGGCTTTCCAGGACACTTTGTAGTTCTAAGAAGCCATTACTCTGTGAATGAAAACAGGCCTCATTAGCTGTTTCAGAAATTTCACAAGTGGTTTTATTTACAATGCCAGAGGTTTCTCATTTTCTGACATCTCCCAAATTTCAATGTTTCAGTGATACATTTAAAAGCATGGAATGGCTATCCAGCAGTGTTAAGTGTCATACAGGGTCCACACGTAGTTTGTTTTTATTCAAAGCAGAGGAAAAGTTAAGAGCATTACACTGTTAAAAATTCAACATAGGATTTAAAACTACATTCAAACATTACACATGCAAGGAGTACAACACCCTACTAGTACAACTTCATTTGCTGCTGCATTTGTCTACTATTAACAATTATAAACAGAGCAGTGCAACTGGTATTTGGAACAATCCTTACAGTGTTGTTAGGTGTCAGGCACAGGACTTCATTTCTCTTCACACCACTGGTTCTCTTTGCGTACCTAAAAAAAAAAGAGAGAAGATCTTGGTGATTACACCTCTAGTGCTCGGTATTTTCAAAAGAAAAGTTGAGATGAAGACATGCTCTCTAGAATACCAAGCCTATAATGTTATCAATGGCAAGATTTATTTATTTAATCAAACTTTTATGCTCCCTATATAGCTGCAATTAAACTATGTGCACTATTTCCCACTGTAGATCTCTTATAAATGGTGCCCAGTAATGTTTAAGAACAGATGCAAGTAATAGGACACATGATAATCTAATGTTTACTTAGATCTCCCTATACTGTATGGCACTTGTTGCAGTAAAACTTTACAATAACACAGGTTAACCTGAAAGGGGAAAAAAGCAAAGAAATAGGTTCAACTGGATATAGAGGAGGCTTCACTTTCGTACAACTGTAGCGCAGGAGTGAGATCTTCATCTACCTCCCCCACACTTTGCAATAAGCAGCACTACTCATATCCCGTATCAGCAGTCATGACTACCTGAGTTGTCCTGACAGCAGCTTCCTTCAGGTAACAGAGCAAATAATTGGTATGTTTGGAAATGCAACCATGGCTGCTGGATAAACAATGAAGTTTGTTGACAACAGAAAGTAGTAGAGCCTACCCTTTCCTCTTCCTGCCAGACACAGCATATGGCACCCAGTGGGTGTAAATATCAGATGAAATTGTGTAAAGTCCTAATATTTTGAAACATGTGAAATCTAGATTACCCTGTTCCCCTATACCTGTTGGCACCTGCCTTTTTGAGGAAAGACTGTGCCATTTTTGATACACATGCTATGGTTTTTATTTCCAGGTATGTATACAACCAGACATTTAGGCTTGTGGGTTGTCAGTTAGTACAAAGGTTACAATTTACTGGGAGATGCTAAGTGAGCATACCTATATAGCCAATAAAACCTAAACTCTTGCTTTGAACTCTGCTTTAGCGAAGGACTTGACAACATTAGGTTCTCACATATCAATTTTACATAGAGGGAAAGCTAAGAATAATAGCTTAAAACTTTACAAAAACAAGCAAGAATAAAGTGCATTCTAAAAATTTTAAGTCCATGATACTCAGTGACTCCACAATTATAGCAGTATGAACCCAAACATTTTCAGCTGCAGTCTTAACACTAACTGGGCTTAACCCTAGCAAAAAGGGCTTCTTGAGCTCATTACCATACTGACTTGTTGAAAAACAGTCATGCCAACTGTTTTGTGTTTGAATGAAAATTGTTACAGTAACTGAGTAAAAATGGTTAACTGAGAAAAAAGGAATCAGCTTCTGGGATTTTGCCTTGCTTGGTGTCACTTTGTGAATGGTAGAGAGTATAAAAAGACATCCTGAATACCATCTTGACTACTGACACAGGTGTTATCAACATTTAGGCTGGCTTTTGCTATGTAAAGCTTGGCATCCTTTTTCCTGCTGGCAATACAGGGACAATATTGTCCAACATGCAAAACAACAAGACAAGTGATTTGCTACTCAATGAATTAGACCACAGCAGCACAGAATCATATTTAAGAGTGGCATACCTGGGCTTCTTCTTCTTCAGTAAAGTCATTCTTAATATTGAAGGTCTTGCGGATTTCTTCTGGTGTTTTCCCCTTTATCATATTTGCAACAGTCTTGCATGTCACATCAAGTAAGCCTTTGATATCTAAGTAGTTTGCAGCCTTTAAGGGAAAGAAAAGATGCAAAGTCCTGTACTTGGCACTTTACCAAATAGCACTATATCAGAATTTAAAAATACACAATAGCAACTTGTGTGCTATATTTTAGCTACTTTTTTTGAACTCAAAATATCTTAATATAAGTATTTTTTAAAAAATAATATAAGCACATTCCCTTCAGTTTCTATTCAAATGATTTGTGAATATCAAAATTAAAAATTTCAGAAGACTAATTACTAATCTCAATTATGGAATAGATATTTTAAAGTTTACTACTCCAAAATTATGTTATAGTATTCAACTTGTTTTGCTGAGCAGGGAGTACTACTTAAAGAAACCAAGGTGTGATAAAAGTGATTTGCATCAAAAAGGTTCAGCATTAAATGTGCTGCTAGTACAGATTCTACTCTTAAGTTCAGGGAGGAAGACTCAACCGGCACAACAAAGATACTCTTTGAAAACTAACATTTCAGATTTAAGGATATCTTCCTTAATAGCCTAGAATGAAATGCTATTGTAATAGTTAAAAGTTTAAATGCCATGTAATTCTATAACCTGCCTTCAATACCTTTAAAACACTGTTACTACACGATAGTGCCCAATACAGCTGTAAGTGGCACATAAACATGATACATAAAACCAACCTACCAAGATGAGTTCAAAAAGAGTTCCTTGATCTACTTTAAGAAATTCTTGGTCCCACACAGGGATGTCATCTGTCCGTTTCTCTTTGTTCTCATCATCCTCAGGGGGAGGTGGGTCATCTTTATGATGAGTGCACCACTGGATCACCTTCAGAAATCAGAGCAAAGCATGTTATAAAAAATCCTTTAGACATTTTCTTAATTAGCCTAGGTCATTTGGCAGATTAGTTCTAATGAGCACAAGTACTGCCAGGAGTAAAAACATGTTTTTGCAAATTTGCTACTTCGCACTATTTAACCCCCAAAGGATCATTTCCTTGCCATGGCAAGGAGGCTTGTCTGTTTTGATGAGGCTATTGGTCTATGCCATGTAGGGCCACCCAAGATGGACAGGCCATAGTGAAGAACTCAGACTGAACATGATCCACTAGAGAAGGAACTAGCAACCCATTCCAATATCCTTGCCAAGAAAACACCCTTTTCCAACAACCTAACAGGAGACTCTACACATGAACATCACCAGATGGCCAAGAGCAAAACAAATAATATACTTTGTAGTCAAAGATGGACACGCTCAGCAAAAATGAGACCTAGAGCTGTGACTCAGATCATGAGTTACTGATTGCCAAATTCAATCTCAGAATGAAGAAAGTAGGGAAAACCATTAGGCCATTCAGATATGACCTAGAGATTGCTGCACGTACCCCTTGATGCAATCTCGCGTACCCCTGGGGGTACACGTACCACTAATTGGGAACCACTGACCTAGATCACGTCTCTGATGAATATACGGTGGAGGTGAAGAATAAAAATAAAAAGTAGCAGAAGTCCAAATAGTTAAAGCAATGGTCTTCCAAGTAGTTATTTATGGCTGTGCGAGCTAGACTATATGAAGGCTGGGCACAGAAGAATATATGTTTTTGAACTGTGGTGCTGGAGGAGACTCTTGAAAGTCCCCTGGACTGCAAAGAGATCAAATCACTTGATCCTAAATGAAATCACCCCTGACTGATCCTTGGAAGGACAAATACTGAAGCTGAAGCACTTTGGCCACCAAATGAGAAGAGAGGACTCACTGGAGAAGCCCCTGGTGCTAGGAAAGATCAAAGGCAAAAGAAAAATGATGTAGCAGAGGATGAGTTTGTTGGACAGCATCGTTGGTGCAGTGGAAGCCTGGCATGCTGTAGTCTATGGGGTCACAAAGGGTTGGACTCAACTGTGCTACTGAACAACAACCAACTGTTTTATCAGCCATTTTCCCCAACCATTTGTGCATGTGTCATTTATTTGAACATACAGTAAAACCTCATATAACACTAAAACCTGGTTCCACAAGTCTTGGTGTTATATGATGTTTAGTGTTATCTGATACATGTTAAAATCCTATGGGATCCATAGAGATACATTGTAACCACACAGGCTTTAGCGGTTGTTATCTGAAGCATCCCATAGGATCTTAATGTTATCTGATGCAATTCTTCCCCCCAGATTCCTTAATGTTATGCGATTTTAGTGTTATTCGATACTAATGTTATATGAGGTATTACTGTACTGCCTTTTTCTGTCCTATCAGCTACACATAACTATATTTTTTTGCCAGCCTCTCAAAAGGAGATCAATAGGCTCCAAGTAGACAGCCTACTTACGAACCAAATTTCATGTATTTATTAGTCACCAGTTTTCTCGGTTCTAATCTTGAGAGGCCATATCAGTACATTTAAGTGTCAAAAACTGTTGCTATGTAAATAATCTTGGCAGTATGGATACAGGTAAATCCAACAGAATAAATGACAGGAAAACAGCTGATAAAAATGTTGCCATAACTTAATTAATTAATTTTAAAAAATATGCAAATAGCCTAATTGTTCTTATTGACAATCTCTCAGGGTCCAGTGCTCATCTCTGTTTCAAAGCTGAAAAGCCAATGCTGTCTGTTCCTGCAGAAATTTCCGTGAGGGAAATTCTAGCACTTCCTGGTTGCGATGAGTTTCTCTGCCGGCGACAAAAAAATTCCAAAAGCAGAGTGGAAATGCTCCAAACACCCTCCCACCGCCCTGGAAGTATCAATAACATTTTTACTGTTTTCCGAGCTTAAATTGAGTATGGTATCAGGTTTCTACAGGTCTGCATCATACAGTACAATTAATAATCCCAAAGTTCATCCTACATACATTAAAGAAGATTAACTATTCACCAAATTACCTTTTTTAATATAGCTGCGTTAACATTTGGAAGAGGAACAGGATCATCATCCCCTTCATCATCCATTCCCAAATCTGAAAATTGGGGGTTGGGGGAAAAACAATTTAGATAGTCACACTGTAGCACAATTTTTTCCAATTCTCAGCTAAGACTCTATGCTGGTCATGTACCGTAATAAAGATTGATTGAACTAAGACTCCTGTCTCGATATACCATCAACTGTATTTATTAGTATTGAGTCATTGCCATTCTATACTCACTTCTAAAGAAGATTACATGGGTTTATGCATTAAAATGCAAAAAGTTTCAAAAGCAAATACAAGAACTAAAGTGTCTGTTGCCAGGGCCAAATACAATATTTCTACAAAGAGGTGCAGCCAGCAAACTTAACATTAACTGAACACCCCTGCTACCAAAGTTTAAGTACATAGGTTCAAGAACTAAAACTTATGGATTAAGTCAACAACAACAACTCCTCATAAACTAGAGTTCTACAGACGAATATAACTTTTCTCTCTCTCTCTCTCACACACTCACTCACTCACCTTTCAAACTGATCAGAAGCACCTTATATCATATTAATACAGTAAAATATAAAAATAAACATTCAGAATACTGTGACACAAATACCAAGCTGAAAAAACAAAGAACATAAAGGAACCAATAAAGACTTTGACACCCTCTTTCCAAAGTTTATAAGCAGCTTGATTTGCAAATGGAGCATCTGGTTATGTTCCATAGCCTTTTTAATTTGCAATCAGAATTAAACTCACTATTCTTAAAAATATTTCCATGACATTTCTGAGTAAACATACATATGCCTAGATGTACTTTTACAATTCCTGCTATACAATGTGAACTATCATTATCTTTATATAAATCAATCATATATTGCATTGGGTTTTAATGGTTTTTGCTATCTATGAATGTTCTTTCATTGTTTGTTACACCTGTTGTTCCCTAGTTCAATCAGTCTGACATATTGATAATTCAAATAAATTTCTATAGGCTTTAATTTACACTGTATTTCAACTCCAAAAATACTTTTTAAAATCCAAATTTTGGAAAATGAAAACTCACTAAAAATCAGCTATTTACACATACATTTGAAGTTACACTCATCAACTATATGGTCTAAACTGAATGGCCATATTTATCCCTATCATTCTGACAGCAGGGATTTGGACTCAATGGTCTTATAGGCCCATCCCAACTCCATTATTCTATGAAACTAGAAGGCAGATGACCTAACAATGATACCCACAGTTTCCTCCAATTTTTCCATTAAATACCTAATTACAAGGAGCAAACGGAGTGCCCATAAACCATATTTCTCCAGTATGCTTTATATAGGTGCTTTTTACTAGCCCAGGAATTAATTTATTCCTGTTCCAAACCTCTTCAGACAAAATAATTATAAGTTATTAAAACCAATCACATTACAGTACTGTAATCTTACCTTCCAACATAGTTTTGATTGTTACAGACTGTTTTGCAATTTCAACATCAACCTCAAATATTTCACCATCAGAACTCTGCAGTTTAATGGAAGGCATCTATAATAGGGGAAATGACAGTCTGTGTTTATATGAATACTTTGCATTACAGTAGACCTTGTGCTAAAGGTTATTATATCAAATGCAAAATACAAAGATATATTCATAGTAACAGGTAAGGTATGACTTCCCAATATTACTATTCAGCCTACTGATGAATAGTTATTTAGTTATTATTAAGTATTTATAAGACATACAACTGAACTTTCAAAACAACAACAATCATTATACTGGAAAAGGCAAACCCGCTGTTTCCCATAGTGCACTCTGGGAGATAACCAAGTTAACAGCTTGCCCAACTAACGTAGCAACTCAAGAAAGATAAGAGCTCATTCTATACTTACACACTTACTATTTATTCTCCATTAGCAAATAGTAAAAAAGTGTACTGACTAAAGTGCTCATAATAACAATAATAACTAAATGCTGTCAAGTCTATTGTAGGTTATGTCAACTATTCCTGGGGTTTTCTGGGAAAAGAATATATAGAAGTGGTTTATCTTTCCCTTCTTCTGGGGCACCCTGGGATGGTGCAGCTTGCCCAAGGCAACACCAGCTGGCTCTTTCCCCAGGAGGCACAAGAAGAATTGTCACTGCCAGACACCTAGACCACTAAGCAATCCAGCCAGCTGAGTAAGTGCTAAAGGTAACGGTCATCCTTGCTCAAAAGCCAGTCATATCCAACTTTAGAGTTCTGTGCTCATCTCTGTTTATAGTTGAAGAGACAGCACCGTCTGCAGATGTTTCCTGACTAGACACTGGAGTGCACAGAACGCTATTTACCTTCACACCAAAGTGGTCCCTATTTATCTACTTGCAATTTCTTGCTTTCAAACTGCTAGTTTGGCAGGGACAGAGATGGGAGATCACTCCATCATGCAGCATTCGGGTCTCGAACTGCTGACCTTTCAGTCAACAAGTTCAGCATCTTAACCACTAAGCTACTGCAGTCCGGAGTACATAATATAAGAATTAAAACCATGTAGTAAGTTTGGAATAAGATGGAATTATGATAGTGCTAAACTGCTTCCCTTGTTTATGCTTGTATCACTAAATTTTATTGCTACTTAGGTACTTTGCAGATTTGATTCATGGCCAGAGCTCTCACTCCAGTCATTTTGACTATGTACCAGGCAAGCTTCCAACTTAGGATACTGCACTTTTAAATAACTACTTAATGCATATTTGTCCTTAAAAACAGTGCAGAAGGAGAACTGATTGTCAGGGAATGATTATGCAAGTTCAAAGATGCAAGAGCAAAACAGCATTCAATAATTTAACATGTCTTTTATCTTAATGACTTTCAAAATCACTTCTAAAACAAATTCAAATTAATAATAATTTTTTTTTCAAATAAGAAACATGTTACTTGGATAGTAAATCACAGTACAGTTGACCCATTAAATCAATGGGAATTTGGTAACTCAATTCCTTTGTAAATTCCACTGATTCAAATAAGCCTACTCTAGCTGCTAAAGTAAAGTACCAAGTAGGCCTATTTGAAACAGTGGAATTTGCAGGACTCACCAAATCACCACTGACTCAATGGGCCTACTCTAGTGCAATTTCCTATGCTGACCAATAGGATTTTGACCACTGTATGATATTCAGAACTTCTCAAAATAAGGAGTTTTCTTTTGAAATGACTTTAAAGCAGTGGTTCCCAACACCCCACAGGGACTTCAATTCCCACAAACCTAGGTCAGTACATTGGCTGATCAGTGCTTTGGGGAATTGACTTAGGCCTCTGGGAACTGAAGTCCAAAAGCCAAAGGTTGGGAAACAGTGCATTAAAGGAAACAGAAGCCATGCAAAATCTTTCAGATGCCAATTTATGCACATAATTTTGAAACATACCGTAACTACTAACCCATGGTACAAATATAGGTCCCTGAGTTTAGATCACAGCAGGCAATGCTTTCTATGGTCTTTTTCACACTAAGATGTTAAATTAAGCTCTATAGGCATATTTTTAAGAAGAAAACTGTACTTGCTTTTACCACCTCCTATTATTATTATTATTATTATTATTATTATTATTATTATTATTATTATTATTATTATTATTATTATTATTATTATTATTATTATTATTATTATTATTATTATTATTATTATTATTATTACAACCTTTTAAAAGTATAATTTAAGTATTTGGAAAAATGCTATTGCACATGAGCTAATGCCAGTGAACAAACTTGTCTCATCTCAACAGGACTGACTATGGATTTAGTGAATGTAGCAGAGCCAGAACATTGTGAGTTTGATCCTGGCAGAGATCCAGATTGACTCAGTCTTTCATCCTTGCAAGGTTGGTAAAATGAGTACCTATGTATGTTGTGGTCAAAATGCTAATTATTCTGAACTGCCCAGAGAGCACAAAGCATTATGGGGCGGTATATAAGTGCAATTACTATGCAGTGAAAGCAACAGAACATGCTCATTCACTAACAGACACTAATTCCAGTGAGCCAACTCAAAGTATGATTAAGTCATACTAAGGAACCAGATTTTTATATTTTAATTATTTGGCCATTTAAATTTACAATCCCTTTCTCCCTTTTAAAAAAAATACACACACACACACACAGTGTAAGAGAAAGAGGTTGCATTTTAAACAGCCTGAATGACTAAGCATTAACAGCAACTCTTCCCTGTAAAAAAAAAAAAAAAGATGAGCAGGTGAAACGTACAGTACTGTCAACAACAACAACATCTTATTTTTAGACCTTCAACCCTGGACCCTCCTGGCAACTGAGAGGAAGTGAACTGCTGGAAAACTCTTGTCTCCTACAGATGCAAACTCCACCGCCTTATTAGCCATTACATCTATTACTACGGGAATTCCTAGACGTAAATGCTATTTGTTTTATACAAAACTGAGAGCACGGCTGAGGTATTGAAAAGGGAGGGGGACAAAAAGAAGCTGATGAGGAGCAGGGGTTTCAGGTGTGCTTTACCTTGAATAGACTGGACCTATTTGCTTCTCTTCCTCAGTCTTTCCCTCTCCTTAGGTAAAGGTAAAGGTTTCCCTTGCTCGAAAGCCAGTCGTGTCCGACTCTAGGGGTCAGTGCTCATCTCTGTTTCTAAGCCGAAGAGCCAGCGCTGTCTGCTTCTGCAGACATTTCCATGGTCATGTGGCAGGCATGACTAGACACCGGAGCGCACGGAACGCTGTTACCTTCCCACCGAAGTGGTCCCTATTTATCTACTTGCAATTTCTTGCTTTCGAACTGCTAGGTTGGCAGGAGCTGGGACAGAGACGGGAGCTCATTCCGTCCTGCAGTACTCGGGAATCGAACTGCTGACCTTCCGCCTCCCAGCCAGCGTCTTAGTGACTCTCCTTACCGGGAAGTAAAACCTCACCTCTGCGCTCCTAGGCGAGAAGGAGGAGGAGGCCTCTCTCTCTCTCTCTCTCTCTCCCTTAGTAAGGTCACCCCTTGCTCGAAAGCGTCGTTTCTGACTCCAGGGTTCAGTGCTCATCTCTATTTAAAGCTAAACAGCCAGCGCTGTCTGTCTCTGCAGACATTTCCGTGGACATGTGGCAGGCATAACTTGACGCCGAAAAACGCACGGAACGCTTTTTACCTTTCCCACCTTAGTGGTCCCTATTTATCAACTTCCAATTTCTTACTTTCAAACTGCTAGGTGGGCAGGAGCTGGGGCAGAGACGAGAGGCTCACCCCGTCGTGCAGTACTCGGGTCTCGAACTGCCGACCTTCCCAGTCGTCAAGTTCAGCGTCTTAGCTGCTTGAGCCACCGCAGTCCCTTCTTTCCATAGCAACCACCTGCGAATAAAACTCCCCCCGCCCTCTCGCCCCTTCTGCGGCCTACAGGTAAGGCTTCCCTAACTTCTCTCTCCGCGCCCCTCAAGTTCTTCTCCAGGCAGACACTAAGGAAAGGAAGGCCTCAGCGCCAAGCGGAGCTTGCAATGGACTCACCGTGAGACAGCAAAGGCGCTGAGTTTCCCTCACACCACAACGAGACCCGGCAGAAGATTTTTGGGAGTCGAGGGGCCTCGGCCGCAGCTTTTTATAGAGTCAGAGGCGGGGGCCTAAAGACAGGTCCTTTCAGAGAATATGGCTGTCCATGGCGTTGCCTGAGGAAATGTAGGCGCCGGGGAGCTGAAAACGAAGGCGGAGGGAGGGGAGCGGCATTGCCATACAAGAGAGCAAACTGAAATGTTTATAAATATCTAAGGAGAGAGGAGATACTGTGCGACCAACACCCTCGCGGTCCTTCAGGCATAATTTTGGACTTCCCTCCTTAAAAACACCGAGAGCAACGCTCTCTTCGCGGTCACACCGGTGTGCACAATAAACGAGAGGATGATGAGGTCACCGCCCATCCTGCCCGCGCTGGGCTTCAGATGCTGCTCGTTTGTAACTAGCTTGAGTGGATGGTGTTAATTAAGTGCTTATTACCTCCATTGTTTGGGTCACCTTGCGCTCGGGAGAGTCCTCTGTAGGTTCCTGACTCTCTAGACAGAGTGAAGCTGAGAATTACAATAATTTACTGGATATATTACGTCAACCTTGCAATTATAATTGGAAAGAGGGAGAATTATATTTATTCTTTCTAAAAAAAAAATACTCACCCTTATTTTCAAAAGGGAAAAAACAGCTGCAGAGAAACAATTTGTATTTGTATTTTCGATTTATATGCCGCCCCACTCGCAGAGCGACTCTGGGGAGCTTACAGAAGAAACAATTACAATTACATACCATATTCCATAGCATAAAAATAATTACAGATAAGTTACAAATATCACATATATAGCAATTGCAATTACAAAACATCAAGACATCCTAAGGAATAAAGCAAAAATACTATAATATAAATAGTTACAGAATCAAAATTCAATAAGCAGCAATAAAAAAGCAACAACCAAAAATTCAAAATATAAGTCCTGTTTACACAAAGATTACAAAAGAAGGAAACTAAACAATATCAGGACATCGTAAAAAGCAAATCAAGACTATTACAAGACAATACAATTTATATTCCATATCAAGCCTGCCTTTTATTTTGATGCATATAGTATAACTACATGTTTATTTGTGACTTCTCATCCTTTATCTCAGAAAAAGGTGGCATAGAAAAGAGTGTCAAGTGAAGAAATGCTTTACTGGAGAGAATTGAGCAACATATTCTAGAAGAAATTCTATTAAAATGCACTTTTTGTTATGCAAATAACCACCCAACAGCTATAGGACTATTGTAAATGAAGGCAGCAAGATTGCTTCTTTTATTTCTGTCAGATTTCAGGCAAAAAAATATTTTACTTGCAGATTGATTGTATTTCAAGAGAAAGTTCCATTAGTATCAATGGCTTTTTTTTTTTTGGGCCAGGACTAGTTATAGGAAGAAAAAGATTCAACACACAGCCATACAAGTTACAGAACAGAAACCATAACACCTTAATTCTGTTCACTGATAAGATCACCACCAGCATTAAACACCCCTGAAAATTACTTGGATTATGAATTTTACCCAAAGATAAGGTAGCAGCTACTCTCAGTGGTCACTAGTGGAGGAGGCAGTGGTGGCGGCACTCAAGCTAACTTTAGTTACTGTTACACAGAAGTTGGCAATGGTAAACTGGTGCTGAACATTTCTTATTGTGAAAGTTCTTTGAAGAGACAGACTAAAATGAAACATGAGAGTGGTGGAAGATGAGACTCCCGACCAAAGGCACTCAACTGCTGGGGAAAAACAAAGAAAAAGTATGAATTGCAGCTTCTGCAACTAGAATAAAGCCAAAAGTACAGTACATGTGTTGGCTAAAAGGGAAGTCTGATGCTACACAACACATACAATTGGATCATGAAAGTATGAATCAATGTAAATTGAAAACTGCAAAGTAAGAAATTGAATGTACTGTATAAACATTCTAGTGCTTTGTGTTAGTGAACTTGAAAGTGGATTGGAATGGGATATTTTCAGTCCAACAATGATAAAGTGGTGTACTCTGGAATTGATCAACTCTGAAAAAAATTGATTGGCTCTAATACTAAGCCAAAAAGTAGCACAAGCAGTTAAAGGGTTTTATACAAGGACTGACAAAATAATATCAATCACTCTGGGAAGGAAAGAACGTGTCAAGGATTGCACTAAGTAACTACAGGACCAACATTCTAAATTCCTATGCAAGCAAAGTGATAGTCAAGATGTAACAAATACTTTTACTTTATATGGAGCAATAAATGCTTGTTGTTCCTTTCTACTTAGCACTGGCTGGGAACATCGCCCCCTCCTCTGGGCCCACAACAACGGCCTGAGGAAGAAGATGCCAAGGCCTAGCAGTGGCAGAGAACATCACCCCCTCCTCTGGGCCCACAACAACGGCCTGAGGAAGAAGATGCCAAGGCCTAGCAGTGGCAGAGAACATCACCCCCTCCTCTGGGCCCACAACAACGGCCTGAGGAAGAAGATGCCAAGGCCTAGCAGTGGCTGGGGACCTTGCCCACTCCTCTGGGCCCACAACAACGGCCTGATGGGAGTTAGTTTGTGTTCTGGTTTGGTTGTTTTATGTGGTTGCATTTTATAATTTTTATTGTACTGTTGTTGTTTTGACTGTAAGCCGCCCTGAGTCGCCTCGGCGAGTGGGCGGCAATATAAATATAAATAAATAAATAAACTCTGGAACAGGGTTCAAATTGGATACCAGAAAAGAAGAGGCACAAGCCAGAATTGACTTGATCACACATTTGTTTATTTATTTTATTATAAAGCATAGACTGATATTCTGACATTCTTTTATGCATTCAAGATCATATTGCAAAAATAATGAAATTGGCACTGTCCTACTTTGAGTACATCATAAGAAACCAGGGTTTACTGGAAAAGACAATAATGTTGGGAAAAGTTGAAGGCACCAGGAAAAGAAGACCAAATTTGAGATGGATTAACTCGCTGAATAAGCCATAGCTTTGAGTTTGCAAGAGGTGAGCAGGACTGTTGAGTACAGAACATTTTCTGTACTCAAATGGGCAGTATAGAAATATAATAAATAAATAACATTTTGGAAATCATTCATTCATCAGGTCATCATAAGTTAGAGGTGACTTGACAACACATAACATAATACTTCCCCATTGCTCTGAGCCTGGTGATACTTCCCTCTTGGGCACAGGTGGTGCCATGTAAGGATTCAAATTTGAACAATGAATTTGTAATAAGTATATGCAGGATTGTCCTCTTCTATGTCCATCTACTGGTAGCTTACAAAGCAGACTTTTTTTTACTTAGTTCCCAGTTTCTCCCTTTTATTGTGAACAGTACAAATGCTTTAAACAAATAATTATATTTCCTGTCATAGTCTTTCTCAATGTACTTGTTTATATACACAAATACATTCAAAACTAAGGCAACTTTAAATACATTTGAAATGTTTGTGGATCCTCTTTCTATTCAGATCCTACATTAGCAGAACTCACTGTAGAGCACCCAGAGATATTTAACTGGAGAAACACCTGCTAACCATTTACAATTGAAAAGGGTGAAGCTTTACAACTAATCTGAAGAACAGATATTACAAAGTGTATTTTTTAAAAAAAAAACCACTTTGACTTGTATATTTGTTATTCTAACCATTCTGTACCTCTTTACCTGATGTGTATAAAATTGATGCCATTAAGTCTCTTATGTCTGATGAAGGGGACTTGATCCATGAAAGCTAATATTAAAGTACAGCAGTTAGTTTTTAAAGTGCTACAATGTTTTTTGTCTGTATGTTATGTTTAATCTCTGATATACTTGAAACAGAGACTAGCATGGCTACCATTTCAAAAATTTCAACTAGAGTCATTCACAATAATGAAAAACAGCAGTTATTTTCCATGATTGCATGGGGAATTTGGACCTAGGTCTCCCGAGTATCAATCTTTCACTGTATCTGCTATACCACACTCATTCTCCAATTTAAATGAAAAGAGTGGGTATTTCCAGAGCAAAAATTGTGACTTTTCAAAAGTAACTTGGTCCATTAGTCACAGCTTTGGGCCATCAAGTCATTACAGTTACTGCTACTCTGTTTGCAAGCCTTGTTCCCGAGTTACCATGGCAAAATACAGAGGTACACAGAAAGAGCCTCCTTGAAGATTGTATTTTTTAACCACTATCAGGTGTACCCTGTTAAAGTCAATTTTTTGTTGCCGACTAATTTTTCTCATACTAGGTCAGGTGAAAGGAACTGCAGAATGAACTCACCAAAAAGTGGCTTTATTTTGGCAGTTTCACGTCTGGCCTAGACACAGAAGAATAATGGCAAAATATAAAAACATTGTTATCAGTTCCCTCATATGGCCAACTCTGGTTATTGCACAAAGTCCTATAAGAATTTTTTTTAAAAACTTCCCTTGACATTTTCTTCCCTGACAACACTTTCTCCATGCATAGTTTAACTGAAGATGGAATAGATATTGGTAGTTCAACACATGTAAGTGCTAGATTGTCTGAAATTCTGCAGACAGGCATTCTGGTGAGTAGGAATATTGGACAAATGAACTGTTATGGAACTCCACCCATTATCTGGTGCTTCCCTGAACATATTCAACAGGATAGTTATCAAGACTTGAAATTACATCCATGTCAGGCTAGGTGCCAAAGTGGCTGGAAAAATTACAGGTGGTCCTCTAAAAAGAAGCTTCCATGTTCAGTACCTCTGAATAGACACTAGTATTCAGAAAAGCAGTATATCTGAATACCGAATTCCAAAATCTAAAATAAATCAGCCTCTTTAATCATTTATGTTGCCCCCTTTGTTCTGCTGAGCTCTTCCTTTCCATCTTCCAAATTCCAAATTAAATCAGCTTGTTTAAAGTTAGTTTTCCACAATCTGCAGTATCATAATTCCTTTTGTTCCACCTCCTAGTGAATTACAGACATGATTAATAGGCTGAAATGCAACAACATGTTCCTCCTGAGCTCTGGTTTCTTCATAGAAGGTCACAGTCCAGGGTTCACAAAACAGACCTGGCATCTTGTTAATAATAATAGTTTTAAGATCTTTGCCAAATTATCCCAAGTGCTTAAATATATGAGTGTTGTGGGAATCACAAGATACGGAGTTACAACATTCAGGCAAATAGTATGTTGCTGTTAAAGCTTACTCTTCAACTTGCTTACCGTATGTAAAAGTCTGGTTGATGTCAGTGGGATCAACTTAAAGGTATATATAATTAAGGTTGCAGCTATAATTTCTTACTTGCATTTCATTATTAGTTTTACTAAAGACAGAAAAAACTAAATAAATTTGTGGATAGAGCAGAGGTCCAAATTGTCAAGAGTGTACTAGGTTGTCTCACAATCCATGACTGTTCACCTCACTAGCTAGGAGTTTATGGGAGATGCAGTTCAAAATACTGTACATATGTGTAAGACACAAGACCCTTTCTTCAGATTACAGTAATACAAGATTCTGTCAAGCGACTCTTCCATGAACTAGCTTTTATGGTCATGCTGCTGCTTGCAAGCATGCAGCAGCAACTGACTAGATGCTAAGCAATCAGAACTCACCAATTATCCCAACAGAAAAATGGAGCCACATAATGAATAAACAGAGGTTTCTGTAAGTATGGATTAATATTAAGAAGAATTGGATAGCAAGTAGCAGATTTTAGTTGTTCAGAAAACTTGGAAGTACCCAATCAAAACAGTAATGTTCCCCAATGCAACTGAACCTAGGAGTCCAGGCCTTCAACCAGTTTATTATGAATGTAGCTAATATTAAGAATACAGTTCATCTGCTGGTAATCTACTAATTTGAAAGGAGTTAGCCTTTAAGGTGCCACAACTTTTTTTGTCTCTCTGATATAACTTTTATGATTTATTCCATTTTGTTGCTAGTATTTTATGGCACACATTGGTTACTTTGCATTGTTAAAGCAGTCTTAAAAGCTAAAAGTAGCTAAATTTTGAGTCCAAAGAATTATAAGGGGCTGTTTCTGTCTGTAGCTGGCTGAATAATTCAATGTACTGTGCTAGGTATATGGCTGTGGAGCCAGAGATTGGGAGCTCAATTCCCTACTGTGCCTCTGTAAAGAAAAGCCAGCTTTGGGCAAGCTGCAGAGGCCCAGAGTACCCCAGAAGGGAATGGTAAACCACTTCTGAGTACTCTTTACTTAGAAAACTCTGGGAAGAGTTACCATAAACCACAACTGACTTGACAGCACATTACTGTTATTTTTGCCTGCATTGCAGAAGTCCGTGATAGAGTAAGAAAGTATCACAACTCAGATCTAGCACTGAATGGAAGTTAAGTAATTTCCCTGCTTGTATATGCAGTGGAATTACATTTTAAAATTTATGTAGTGTTAGTCTTGGATTATTTCTAAGATTTATATTTAATCTACAAGAAAAAGTAGGAATATACAGTAAACACACTTAAGTGCACTTTAAGACTGGTTTAAGTTTCAGTCACAACTCATGGCTATAATCAACTTCTAAAGTACGGATGTCAGACTTTAATTGCAATTATTCATGTCAAGACTAAGGCCAAGAAGATGTGGCTCAAACCCTTATTTGTTCATAAAGCTCACAAGGTGACCATGGCTCAGCCACTTCTTTACCTTATTTGAACTGTTGTAAGAAAAATTTGAGGAATTTTTTTAATGTGCTGCTTAGAAGAGAGGGGTGACCTGGATCGAATTGTAAGCCATGTTACCTTCTTTGAAGAAATTTCATTTGAGACAGTGCATATTCTAATACATTTTTTCGTAATTGTACAGAAAAACCTAGGAAGACTCCATGCAGTGTCTCACCTCCAGAGAAACCCAGCAATTTAGACTACACTAACATCTCAAACCAGGCTTTAAAAAAGGAGCAGAAAGGAGTCGAACCATTTTGTTCTATTAGACCAGTGATGGTGAACCTTGGCACTCCAGGTGTTCTTGGACTTCACTTCCCAGAAGCCCAAGTCAGCAAGGACTTCTGGGAATTAAAGTTCAAGAACACCTGGAGTGCCAAGGTTCACCATCATTGTATTAGACCCTTCAAGACCTGGATATACCGATTATACCCATTTCCTACACAACAATGGCACAAGATTGGTGATTTATTAACCACCTATTGCCAATATAATTTGCCATACTTACTTGTTATTTTAACAAGTTCATGTAGTACACTTGGTCTTGTAAGATCTGAACTTATTCAGGTATACTTTGTATATCTTAGCAGAAAGAGAAGTCACTCTCTGCATTTCTGAGATCTAGGTCAAATTCTTATTTTAACAAGTTATAAAGGCTAGAATCCAGTTTGCAATTGTGGAGCACAATGCTGCTCTATGATGCCAGTTTTGCAGATAGAAGTTGGTAGAAATAACCATGTTGACAGTAATAGGGAATTCCACTTGGGTCTCTAGGGATTTGTGCTTTTTCCCTTATGCAAATGTCAGAACACAAACATATGTGAAACACGATTTATGTATGCAGTAAGAAGGAACAAGATATTGGCTGTTTTTTTTTCTTGACAGCATAAATTTAATAATAATGTACTAGTGTGTTTGAAATAATAGAGCCTCTATGTCTACATCATACTTGTCGGTTTTAAGAGCCTCAGTGTGTAGAACCCAGGCTGCTCACTTTCAAAACCTGTATGGCAAAACATTAATTAGTTTTTATTCTTTATATATACCAAGCAGGCACTACTGAGCCTGTGACAGAATTTTGTTGTTCAAAATAAAATTGTCTCAGAAGCAGCCAACTGGACAAATGAACTAAAAACATTTTTTTTTCACACAAAAATCCATTTTTATCATGCTTTTAAAGTCTTGTATTAGCATAGAAATGCATTAAGGCTATTATAGTTCTTCAGTCCTTTCTTGTGTATCTACTAGCACCATTAACTGTAAAGCCCTGGATTTTTTTAAAAAAGGTACAGAAATGCACATTTCAAAGGCAGATATTATGTTTTTAAAACAGAATCCCCATTCTCTCCTTTAAAAAAAATATTCAACATATTTATCTTGTTATCTCCCTCCACGTTTTGTAGTATTTCTTCTTGCTGTTGAATGCTATATGCCTACAATCTCATTCCTGTCTTGACCACATGAGGATAAAGAACTTTCACACTAGATGGAGTAGTGGTGCAGATATTTTTAAAGCGGCAGGCCCTTTTGCTTCATGGAGTGTTGCCCAATCTCAGAGGGCCTTCAAGGGATGCGGGTGGAAAGGAGGAATTGAAAAGTCAAGATGTGACTTTAGCAAAAGTGTTTCTATTCTGCAATGCATACAGCACTTTAAAATGGATCAACCAGCTTCTCATATTACACAGCTGACCACTTCAAACTGAGACTTCAAAAGCAGTTTGATAAAATAAGAGGCCTGCTGCACAAAAAATAAATTAAAAGCCTATACAATATGCCTGTGACTTATCTAGTCCATGCCAGTAATTTAACTTTTATTTTTCTTTACAAATGTTGTTAGCTATTCTGTTACCATTTTATTGAACGGCAAGTCGAAACACTTATTGCACTGCATCACAATTTTTTTTAAAAAAATTGCTACTTAGTCTAATCCAGTTCTCAACCTTTTTAACCCGGGGGCCAGGTCACAGTCCCTCAGCTTCAAGGGCTGGACAGCCATTTTGCCCTTTCTCCACCACATGGCACTTCCTGGTGGGGTGGTGGTGGTACCACATGAAATGGCGCTGCGGGCTGCATCCAGCCCACAGGTTGAAAATCCCTGGTCTAAACCACATGTCCTATACTAAATCAAGTATGCTGAATCCAAATCTGAAGTCCAATTCTGACTAGTATGTCAGGATCTTAAATTAGCAAATCTCACCCTCTTGGTTAGGTTCTTGCATTGATCACTATTGGTATATTTGCCAGAAATGTAGCAAAAATTGTCCCGTTTATTAACACAGCTGCGCCTACTCATCTTTAGCTCAAAACAGACTCACTATGGCCTAGCTGTACTATCTAATAAGATGGTTCCGCACTAGAGACAAGCACTTGGTCTATCTCACCTTATATACCAATTTCTGACATCAGCTCACTTACTTGCCCAGACATGCCCAGCCACTGCTGGAACATACATGCCACCAGGGGACGTGATTCAGCTGAGGCAGCAACAGGCATAGTGGTAGCTGCAACTGTCATAACATTACCATGCAAAAATACATTATCCAATTACTAACCATTTGAACAGCTATAGCTAGCCTTAAAATCTGTACATGATAGGCAAATTCTGATTTCAGATTTGGAATCAGCACACTCAATATCATGTAAATCATGTGTTATTCCCAGTAGCAAAATCGTTGTTGTGCAGTTATTATTCCGTTAGAAACCAGTGACATATGCAATTCTATTATAACATATATCACATTCTGTGGCTAGGACAGGTTCAGCAAAAAAAATTCACACACTCAAATAGTGCATATACTGTGTTCCCAACCTTTTCAAGCCAGGGGCCGCGTCATGCTCACTCAGTCAGTTTTGAGGACCAGATGGCCATTTTGTCCTGCCTAAATGATGGAGGCAGCCATTTTGTCCCAACAGCTTCAAAGGGATGACCATTTTTGTTTCTCAAATGCCCTTGGAGGGGTGTGGGGCCATATGACAGGGTAATGAGAGCCTTAGGTTGGGAACCCCTGGCATATACTCTTACTCAGTTTTTGAAGCTATTTTGCTGCTTCCTCATTTATCTCCTAGCAAGATGACAACGCATACAATCATTGTAGATGTGCATAATTGATATACCAAATGGATCCCATGATTCATCTCATTAACTATTATGAACTGATATAAGGTTTTGAGTAAGACACTGAACTATGAAATCTACTCTTCAGTTTAGTTTTCTCTCTTCCCCTCACTTGAAGAGAAAGCAGTACACTATCTGTATTTCCACTGGCGTAGCATGGGTTTCTCCCGCCCGGGGCCCAGGCCAAACTCGCTGCCCTCCTTCTAGGCTCGCCACCCCTAGGCTCCCCCCTCCCAGGCTCACTCCCCTCCTGTGGTCCCCTATTTATCAACTTGCAATTTCTTGCCAATGTTTAAAGCAAAAATGGCCATAAGGGACAAAAATGGCAAGGAGTTAGCTGATGCAGAAGAGATAAAGAAAAGATGGCAAGAGTACACAGAGGAACTATACAAAATGGACCTCACCAAACAATGTTCAAATTATCGAACAATTGCGCTCATCCCACATGCTAGCAAGGTTATGCTCAAGATAATACAGGATAGACTGCAGCAGCACGTGGAGAGAGAATTACCAGAAATGCAGGCTGGGTTCCAAAGATGCAAGGGGACTAGAGACCACATTGCCAACATACGTTGGACCATGGAGAAAACAAAGGAATATCAGAAGTCTACTCCTGTTTCATTGACTACACCAAGGCCTTTGACTTTGTGGACTACAACAAAATGTGGCAAGTAATTAAAGAGATGGTAATACCAGAACACCTTATATGCCTCATAAGAAATCTGTACAAGACTCAAGAAGCAACAGCGAAGACAGAATATGGAATGATGGAGTGGTTTGGAATAGGAAAAAGAGTAGGACAAGGCTGCGTTTTATCACCCTGCTTATTCAACTTATACACAGAGCACATAATGCACAATGCAGGAATGGAAGAATCACACAATATGGGATCAAAATTGCTGGGAGAAACATCAACAATTTGAGATACGCAGATGATACCATCCTAATGGCAGAAAGTGAGGAAGACCTAAAGAAGAAGCTGCTTAGGTTGAGAGTGCAAAAGCTGGCCTGAGACTCAACATCAAGAAAACCAAGATAATGGCAACAGGCCCTATCAGTCCCTGGAAAATAGATGGGGAAGAAGTAGAAGCAGTGACAGATTTTACTTTCTTAGGATTCAAGATCACTGTAGATGGAGATTGCAGCCATGAAATAAAAAAGCAACTGATTCTTGGAAGACAAGCTATGAGAAACTTGGGGAACATACCGGTAGTTAAAAATAGAGACATCAACTTGCAAAACAAAATTTGCATAGTCAAAGCAACGGTATTCCCGGTGGTAATGTATGGTTGTGAGAGCTGGACAATTAGGAAAGCTGAGCGCAGAATAGATGCCTTTGAAATGTGGTGTTGGAGGAGTTTTGAGAGTCCGCTGGACAGCGAGAACAAATAAGTCAATCTTAGAAGAAATCAACCCTGACTGCTCATTAGAAGGTCAAGTAGTAAAGATGAAGCTAAAGTACTTCAGACATCAAATGAGAAGATTCACTTGAGAAAGCCTTGATGCTGGGAAAGGTGGAGGGCAAAAGAAGAAGGGGGTGGCCAAAAATGATATGGCTAGATGGTATTGTGGATGCAGTAGGCACAGAACTGGGTGGGTTGAGGAGGATGGTGGAGAAATGCCTGGAGTTCGGTGGTCCATGGGGTGACAAAGGGTCAGAGTCAATTGTGCGACAGAACAACAAAATGTCTTGCGTTCAAACTGCTAGGTTGGCAGGAGCTGAGACAGATGGGAAGGACCGGGGGCTACACGCACCCAGTGGCACTTCAAGGCATGGGGGAGAGGCAGCAGCAGCAGAAGGTAAATAAATAAATCTGAGGTGAAAAACAGCCTGAGGAAGCCTTGCCCAGCAACAGATGACTTGCCACCTGTGCTTTTTCCCATTGGCCGAGGCCACCGGGAGCCCTGCTTATTCTGCCCCCACCCTTCGCCCACGGCCTTGCCTTTCCTCGCCACCTCCTTTGATCGCCCTGCAGCCCTGGGAGAGATAGGAATGGTGGTGAAATCCAACCGAGTCCCTCTCCTGGCCCTCAGGGCCCTCCTGCTGGTCCTGCCCCTTGTCTGGGTGGTGGAGCAAGGTGAGGGGAAGGGAAAGGAGCCAAGGCTTTGCCACCCCCTGGAAAACGCCACTGGGGGCTGCCGGCCCCCCATGGCCCCCCTTGCTACGCTGCTGTGTATTTCTGATATCAGTCTAATGCAAGGGTCAGCAAACTTGGCTCTCCAGCTGTTCTTGGACTTCAATTCCCAGAAGTCCTGATCAGCAGGTGTACTGACTTGGACTTCTGGTAATTGAAGTCCAAGAACAGCTGGAGAGCCAAGTTTGCTGACCCCTGGTCTAATGGAATAATACGATTTCAACATAAAAGGAACTACAGTAAAACACCGGATAACGATTGGATCGGATAACGCTAAAATCGCATGTTAAGTAATCTGGGGAGGAGAATTGGATCGAATAACATTAAGGCCCTATGGGATAGATCGCACAACAACCGCTAAAGCCTGTACGGTTACAATGTATCTCTATGGAGCTTTAACGTTATCCGATCCATCCCATAGGATTTTAACATGGATCGGATAACACTAAAAATCGGATAACACCAAGACTTGTGGAACCAAATTTTAGCATTATCTGGTGTTTTACTGCATGAATATATAAGGCTTACTTAAAAAACCCACAATCTCTACAGTCTGTAGAAATTAAAGATAAATTCAATGTAGTAACTGCAGCATCTCAAACAATTTGAAGAACTGTAATGAAATATGTTCTATTCTCATTTACAAACTTCTAATTATATTCTTTGGGAGAAAATAATAGTACCAACAACTACATTCTATCAAACTGGAAGGTAATAAAAACGTGTAATCCTCTGATTTTCTTTCACAAGCACCTATTTGCTGAAATTTTAAAAAAGTACTTATGAGCTAAGAAAAGCTCTCAATAACCTGCTAGTGACCTTGTTCTGTATAATCTGGATCCTCTAAATTGAAAGAGACATAAAAGCTAGTTTTTATTGGATACAATATTGTATAGACTTGCAAAACATTTAAAAGTCAGCAATCTTCCATACTTAGTACACAAGTTTATTATGAAAAAATGCTGCAACACTCTGCTGCAGCAGCGTCTTACAGAAAAAAAACTGTTCTTTTCAAAATAACACACTATGATGGGCAAGTACATAGGACATTGTGTAGAGGGAAAGCGTGAAGGAAGAAGGTGGGAAAGAGGAAGAGTTCAGACAAAACAATCATACAATTAAATTAAACAGTTTTTCCTAAAAAAAAGTTTCAGAACACAAATAAGAAAAGTCTGTCTTGGTACTTATTTAAAATGTTCATTAAGCTTCAATGATCACCTGCTATTCTTATCTACAGTCATGCTGGAAAGCTATAGCTAAATGGAAAGTTAATTGTATTCACGAGGTGTTAAATGTCTACATCTTAATATCTGCAGTCTCTCAGAGAAAGCAAAAGTAACTACAAGTAGAGCTATGCCAGAAACTGGTTTCTTGACCAACAATGTTGCTTCAGCATGCAATGAACTGATTCATTCTAAAGTGGTCACAGTCGCTGACAGACAAAGAGGCTTTGTATTTCAATATGGCACATCTTTTGGTCCATGTGAAAATAGGTTTCAATGTTAAATGTTTCCTGACATTTTGGAGTTACTGCTGCTCTTCCCGCATCCTTTTAGGTCAACACATGATTCACGGCAATAGTGTCAAGTGTAAAATCTCATTACAGGAAGTAATCTGGGGTGCGACGAGTAACATGTGGTTCACCTCTGCGTGGTGCAGGATCAAACTGCAAACTGAAAAACAAGAGTCTATTTTAATCAAACAACAATGTTATTAAGCCTAACTTTGAAATTCTCAAGACTGTGACTATTTCATACACTTTACTCTTATTTTCTAGCTCCTGACGTTAGCTATTTCTAGAACATATGAAATATCTCTCAATAAAATCAACAGTGACAGAAACATGTTCTACCAAGTTCTTTGAGATCATTATGTATGACCAGAGAATCCGAATAAAACCAAGCATTGAGGGTTTTTCCTGCAAGTCCAAGACAGCAAGGCCCAGCATTAAAGCCTGTCACAAAAGCTGCAGAAGAGTTGGATTATGCAATGGAGCTCAGGTTGTTGGGGTTTGTTGTTGTTGTTGTAAATTCCCTTCTGCGAATAATTTATATCTGTAGCCCACCCTTTTCCTACATCGCTATGTAAATGAGTAAACAACAGCCATCTAGGATCTGACCTTTGATGAGTAGGCTGACCTGGCTTGTGCAACAGAGATTTGGCTGGATCAGGCTGTTGGTATTAATCTCATTCAGTTTTGTCTACCAGAGTTGTCTGTGCAGTACAGAAGGCTGATCTGGCTTGGGGGGGGGGGGGCTGCTGCAATGCACTATCATGATTCCATCCTCCTCCCCCCAACACCAGGTGTCACATCCCTCAGTTTTACAAGTTTAAAGCTGCATTTGAAAGTGGGAGCCTGGGGAAAAACAGATTCTGTTCCTATAGCATCCACCCTGCTGTTTAATATTCTGTCTTCCTGAGCTAGCCAAGCTGGTTGTGGGGATGGTACTGGAGTTCTACCCACTTCTTGTGCTGGGGGACTTCAACATCCATGTTGAGAAAGCTTTTTCAGACATTGCTCAGGACTTCATGCCCTCCATGATGACCATAAGTCTGCCCCACGCATGCAACAGGGCAATCTTCAGACTACGTTTTCTGTACTAGGGTAAGATGTTAATGATCTGGGTGTGGAGGAACTCTCTGCAGTTCCATTGTCATAGACCAGTGATGGCCAACCTTGACACTCCAGGTGTTCTTGAACTTCAATTCCCAGAAGCCCATGTCAACACACCTGCTGATCAGGGCTTCTGGAATTGAAGTTCAAGAACATCTGGAGTGCCAAGGTCGGCCATCACTGTCATAGACAGATTATTATTGGGTGGGGTATAACCTTTCTGGAACTCAGAACCTCTACACAGGCAGGGATCCCATTAAGATCGTCTGTCCTAAAAAGCTGATGGATTTAAATAGTTTCCTTATGCCTCTGGAGAGTTTCCTATCACCTTAGTAGGCAACTCTATCAACACCTTAGTTGACCTTTGGAACGGCCATTGACATGCTCCTAAGCATTTCCTCTTATGAAGTAAAGTCAAACTGGCCATTCGCTTATTGGGAAGTTGGTGGTAATGAAATGAGTAGGATGGAGGCTAGAGTGATGAAGACAGAAAATGTGAAATTAACCTGACTGAACATGGGCTAGGATTCACTGCAGTGGTTGCCAACATGAGCCACAAGCCCCACAGAGGGACTTCAATTCCCAGTGGCTGATCAGTGCTTTGGGGAATCAACTTTGGTTTCTGGGAATTGAAGTCCAAAAACCAAAGGTTGGGAAACACTGATCCACTGGAAGGCTTAATATGAAGCAGTAGTGGCAGCAAAGAAATCTTTCCTCACTACCACCACTGCTGTTGCACAGTGACCAGCAGACCAGTGTGGCCAGAAGTGCATCTGTACAGTTAAAAAAAAACTGGTGCAGCAGCTGCATCCATTCCTGGAGATGTTTGATCTGCCCACAGTGGTACATCAGAGACTAAGATTTATTAATCACACTTGTTTATTGCCCCCCTCACCAAAGTGACTCAGGGGGATTTACAACAAGTCATTAATAACAATTAAAATCAACATCTTAGCGAGTGCACAGTGCTGAAAGAATAGTAAAAGGCATCTTAATTTAATTTAAAATTAATTAATTTAATTTTTGCACTTATATGCCGCCCAATCAGGGAACCTGACTCAGGGCAGCTCACATAATCATCAAACAATATACACAGTAAACACAGTTAATTAAGCAATATATATCTCCTCCGTTGCTACTTTCAACTGGGAAATAGTTTAGTTTCCCAAAACCTGGCATAAGAGGATTTCAGTAACAGCTAATATTAAACCCTGAGGTAAATTCCCACATCTGTAGTAAATGGCACCTGCTGTTCAATATATAAACCGTTATATAAATCAGGACTTTTTCCTGAGTAACAATTGTGGTCACAGAGGCTGTCCCATCTACTTCCCACACTGGTAAATGTGTTTACTCCTGGGCAAATGTTCATAGGATTGCAGTACTAGTGCAACAAGTAACAGAATTCATTCAAGGAAAGTTTCCAGTTTAAAGAAAAGCCAGGTTTTTAAAACCTGGTACAGTAATACCCCGTATAACGCGAGTACCGTATATCGTTAAAACCGCATAACGTTACAAGATTTTCGGAAACATCTTGTATCGAGTAACGCGATTTTAACGTTACACGATACAGTCGTTCTTAGCAGCAGGGTGGGTGGAAAGCTGAACGGGGTTCTCCGTTCAGCTTCCCAGCCACCCTGCAGCTACGGAGGCAGGGGTGGGGAGGCTGGAAAGCTGACGGGGGGCTCCCCCATCGGCTTACCCAGCCACCCCACAGCTGCGGAGGCATGGGCGGGTGGCTAGGGAAGCCGACAGGGAGTCCCCGTCAGCTTCCCCAGCCACCCTGCAGCTGTAGATCGGGTCCTCTGATCTCTCTGGAGGTGTTTCTGGGCTTCCCCGACGTCCAGAGCCGGTGCAGCAAGCCAGAATGTCAGAGTTCGAATCCCGACGTTCTGGCTTCCTGCACTGGCTCAGGACGTCGGGGAAGCCCAGAAACACCTTGGATCGGGTCCCCACACCTCCCTGGACCCGGCGGGGGGGTCAGACCCCCCAAAATTGGTAAAAAAAGGACGTTTTTTTTACCAATTTGGGGGTTTCTGACCCGCCCGCCGGGTCCAGGGAGGTGGGCAGACACGATCCAAGCTTTTTCTGAGCTTCCCCGACGTCCTGAGCCAGTGTAGCAAGCCAGGATGTCAGAGTTCGAATCCCGACGTTCTGGGTTGCTGCACTGGCTCAGGACGTCGGGGAAGCCCAGAAACACCTTGGATCGGGTCCCCACACCTCCCAGGACCCAGCGGGGGGGTCAGAAACCCCAAAATTGGTAAAAAAAACGGACGTTTTTTTTACCAATTTTGGGGTCTCTGACCCCCCCCGCCGGGTCCAGGGAGGTGGGCAGACACGATCCAAGCTTTTTCTGGGCTTCCCCGATGTCCTGAGCGAGTGCAGCGACCCAGAATGTCAGGATTCGAATCCCGACGTTCTGGGTTGCTGCACTGGCTCAGGACGTCGGGGAAGCCCAGAAACACCTTGGATCGGGTCCCCACACCTCCCAGGACCCAGCGGGGGGGTCAGAAACCCCAAAATTGGTAAAAAAAACGGACGTTTTTTTTTTTACCAATTTTGGGGTCTCTGACCCCCCCCCCCCCCCGCCGGGTCCAGGGAGGTGGGCAGACACGATCCAAGCTTTTTCTGGGCTTCCCCGATGTCCTGAGCCAGTGCAGCGACCCAGAATGTCAGGATTCGAATCCCGACATTCTGGCTTCCTGCAGCATAAAAGAGGGTGGGGGAAGTTCAAAATTAGCGCGCATCGGGTCTCCCGACCTCCCTAGAGCTGATGTGCGCTAATTTTGAACTTCCCCCACCCTCTTTTATGCTGCAGGAAGCGAGAACGTCGGGATTCGAATCCTGACATTCTGGCTTGCTGCACTGGCTCAGGACGTCGGGGAAGCCCAGAAACACCTTGGATCGGGTCCCCACACCTCCCTGGACCCGGCGGGGGGGTCAGAGACCCCAAAATTGGTAAAAAAAACATCCGTTTGGTAAAATTGGTAAAAAAAAAACCCCGCTGGGTCCAGGGAGGTGTGGGGACCCGATCCAAGGTGTTTCTGGGCTTCCCCGACGTCCTGAGCCAGTGCAGGAAGCCAGAACATCGGGATTCGAACTCTGACATTCTGGCTTGCTGCACTGGCTCAGGACGTCGGGGTCTGCCCACCTCCCTGGACCCGGCGGGGGGGTCAGAAACCCCAAAATTGGTAAAAAAAAAACGGACGTTTTTTTTACCAATTTTGGGGTCTCTGACCCCCCCCCCCCCCCGCCGGGTCCAGGGAGGTGGGGAAACCCGCTCCAAGCTGTTTCCAAAGTTCTCCCACCTCCCTGGAGGCAGCAGCAAGCCAAAATGTCAGGATTCAAATCCCGATGTTCTCGCTTCCTGCAGCCTCCAGGGAAACAGGGCTTTTTTTAACATTGTGTGTTCAATGTATCGCACAACGTTAAAAACCGAATAACGACGGGACTTGTGGAACCAAGTCATAACGTTATTCGGGGTACTAGTGTATTTTGAAAATACAGTTTTTGAAATATCTGGTAAGACCATATTTGGCAGCTGTGGCAGATCAATAATATCTTTGCAGCAATGTAAAATTATATTTATAAAGAATTATGAATAATGTGCTGATAGTTTTTGGTAATAAAGCTAACACTTACAATGAATATTTTAAAGTATCATCAAGTTCCATAATTGCAGCTTGGTTACCACAACGGTAACAGTAATTTGGAGCACTGAAAATTGTTACTACATTCCGATCATGGCACCAATTGTATCCCTGTGGAGGAAACATATATATATACAAATCAGACTAATAAATCAGTTATATAAACCAGACAATATTTTAGGCATCCACATAACAAGTAGTACATATGGAGCAACATTTTACCAGAAGCTATTACTGGCCCATCCAACCTAGCACTATCTGTCTTGGAGTAGTAATTCTGTTATTGTTAAAACTCATCCTCCCTCACCATTAGCTATGAAGGCTAGGACAGATGGTACATTATAATCTAACATGTGAATGCCGAAAGTACTTACATTCACTCTAAGAGGCAGCTATTCTCCAGGATTTCAATGACAACCCTTCCCAAGCATTATATCCAAGACTTTTTCATTGGAAATACTGAGACTCCAACACTATGAACTTTAACTACTATTTTTCTAAAAGTAGAGTTTGGGCCATACATTGTTATAAGGATGAAGAAACTTTCACTCAATAAAAGCACTGATCTTTAAAACACCTTTGTTACATTTCTATGCAAATAGAACAGTTGAAAAGTCAGCATTCATTACGTGATGCTCTTTCATAAATGATAAAAGACTTAAAACTTCATGTAGATATTAGAGCAGAATATCTGCAACGGATACTATCTCCCCTCTAGTTGTTGTAAAATATTTTCATGTATCTTGTGCCTCAGGAATTATTATTTGGAGGCAACAATACTACAACAACAAGTTGAGGAACAAGTCAAGAATGACCCAGAGTTGACAATCAGAATCACAAAGATCATATAACTCTCCTGTTACAGCAGTGCCACTAACTGCTGGTATGTTTTTGAAGCTTGTCCGAAAATCGTATCTTTGAAAGTATTTGTGGCCCAAGAGATTTAATGTGGTTATATGTAGGTACCAAAATATGCCTTGATATGTTTGGTCATTTTTATTTATTTATTTATTTTTGCCAAGAAGGATCAACAGAAATAAAATGGAGTTTAGGACATTGCTACAATACACTTACCTCCATTACCAGCTGATGAGCTCTTGAAACCAATGTAAGGCCATTAGCATGGTTGAAAGTTTCTGAAATATCTTGGCCAAAAGTGTAACCAGCTCCTCGAGGTGAAATTCCCCATCCACCACGATCATCAGGGTCTGACCATAACAAATCACACATTGGACCCTAGGAAATATTTCAGCAATATTAATTAGTCTTGGGTAGTTGAAGGCCTAGTTGGCTAGATTGCTCAGTGGTTTAGGTAGTTTGATTCCCCACTGTTTCCCAGGAGAAGAGCCACCCTGCGTAGTCACAGGCAAAGTACAGTCTCCAGAAGAAGGGAAAGGTAAACTACTTCTGTGTATTCTTTCCTAGAAAAGCGTGGAAAGGGTTGCCATAAGACAGAATTGGTTTAATGGTATGAACTGTTTAGTTGAAGGCTGCTTATTTATGAAGGAAATTGTCAGAATAGCAGTTGAATAATGAAGTGAACAGCACACTTGAGAATAATTTATATGAAGGAATGCATCCACGCCTAATTTGAACTGGGGGAAGGCATATGCTCCTGTCCACTGCTCACCAAAACCAGATTCCAGTAACATCCTGTGAGAGACAAGGAACCCTCAATATCTTGCTGAACTCAAATTCCTATCAATTACAGGAATTATATGGGCAATAGTCAAGCATAAAGGGAGTCATCCTAAATGGCACTAATTCCATGCCCTTTTATCTTGTTCCATATTGATATTGTGGTTACAATCCTCACTACATCCAATTCTCCAAAAGACAACACTCCATTTTAGCAGTGAATGCTTCTCAGTGAAAACTGTCAAGTACTGACAGGCTCTTTTTCTGCAAGCACTTCTTTCCACAAGCCATCTAGAGGAAGAAATCTCCCCCCCCCCTTTTCTGTTAGGAGGAGGCAGCACAATTGGGAAGAGTCTGCAGGACAGTAACTAACTCACTTACCCTCTCCCCTACTGTTACAAAACAAAGCATCTATTCTAAACTGATGTTCTGCCACTTCCAGAAGACTTCAATATACCAGAGCCTTGTTCATTAACCCTCTCCTTGGGAAATCCCTTGGCACAGTCAAAAAGGCTTCCACGACTCTTTTGAGCAAGTTGAGGGAAGGAGCAGGAGTAGGGAGAAGCCACTTTACTCTGCTAATTGATGCCTCTGCTGAATCTTAAGAGGATTTTAGTAGCAAAGCCAAACAACTAGAACGCAAAACCAACTACTAAGCTAAACATCCCAGACTTGGGGACTTAAGATATTTATTTAGTATCAATGATACCGGTAGGTAAAAAATGATTTATCATCAGCTTAAGTTTTCCGTCTAATATACTATCAGGATATAGCCAATTTAGAAGGTGAGTTAGATAGAAGAGTTAGTCAGTTTTTTGAACTATGCATTACAAAAATCAAAACGAAGATTACCCTGTACATAGTAGTCCATATGCAAGAGACTGATCTACCCTGTGTACTAAAACAAATTAATGGGATTTAGCTAAATGTTAGCTCATTATTTCACAACTATTCACTTCTATGTATAAACTCATTCCTCTAGTTAACAGAAGCTGTTAGTTACAGGCCATGTTCCTCAAACGCCGTACTGAATACAAAGCTGGGCAGGAGTTTCAATACCCAAGATCATCATCTTAGTTTTGGAAATGATGTGGACATGTACATTTTTGTTTGTTATTTGCCATCACAGTATAGTGACCCTAATAATTTCCAAAGTATGTGGGATATTTAAGAAGTGGTTTCATTGGTCCCGTCTGCCAGTAAGTTTCTATCACCAAGCGGGAAGGCAAATCCAGGTCTCCATAATCTACCTAGCTCATCACTCTATCCACTCCAGCACACCGGTTCAGTTTGCAGACATCTAGTTTACCTTTTGTTAATTCATAAAATTGACTATTGGAGGCATAATTTGAACTTCATGAATTTTCACCTTCTTTAGACTAAAAATCAGTTGAACTGCTGTGTCTTGTGTGTGTAGTTTTAATGTTTAATAAGGAATTTGTTTGATAAAAAATTGACAAGCAGCACAAGCCTTTTGTGATAACAAGCGAAGTATTAGAGGTAATGTGAAAAGGTTCAGAAGCTTATTGCAACTCCAAGCCCAGTATTAATTTCTATAAAGCTTCATTAGATATTAGTATGATTCCACACACAATCAGAAAATAGAAACTGAACAGAAACAAAATTATTACCTCATGTGGAACTTCTTGGAGACGATCAAGTGCTCTGATATGATCCAGTGTATCTATAGATGGAGAGAGACCGCCATGTAGACAGAAAATCTGCAAGAACGGTTTCGGGCAAATTAGCTTTAAGTACTAGAATAAGTGTACATTTTAATGAAACTATATAATGTTTCTATAGGAATAAGTGTTAAAATGTGATACAAGAGCGTCAAAATATCAGTATACCTGTCCATCCACCAGGGCAGTTAGAGGAAGATAGTCGAAAAGGTCTGTGAAGTATTTCCAGACATTTGCATTTCCATATTTCCTTAAACACTCATCATAGAAGCCATATACTTGTGTGATCTGCCTGCTTTCATGGTTCCCTCGAAGGATAGTAATGCGTTCACGATAACGGACCTAGAAAACAAGATGGCTACTGTGACTTAACTAAGTATCTATTATATTACTACTACATTCACTGAGATGGCCCTGCCACCTTTCTATTAACATAAACTTTCTTCCAGCACAACTTTACCTACTAGTCTTAGGACAATTTATAATCCACCTCTGGAAAACTGGACTAAGCAGTACAGTAAAACCCCAATTTACGAATGCCCCTACTTATGAATAATTCGACTTATGAACTGGTTCTGCACTGAACTCCATGCCTTGAGTTACGAACATGCCCCGAATTACGAATTAATTCTTTTTCCTCTGTGTTGCCTCGAGTGAAGCAAAAAACACCATTTCCCCTATGGGTTTATATTTTACAGACATGCAGTCTTTCAGAGCCCTGTAGGTGGCAGTAGAGTGCTTAGAGAGTTCTTTGTCTGGCGTTTCGGTGCCAAAATGGCTGCTGGTTGCTGTTTCTAGCTGTATTTTTCTGAGTTTTCTATCCATTTTCAAAGCTTCTTTAAGGTAAGGAATAGCTTTTTTTAATCATGCATGCTTTCCTTTTAATGTTGCTGTTGTTTTTGGGTGGTTTGACTGATTTTTGGAGGGTGGGGTTAGGGCTTTTTCTTTACCCATATTGGGATGCTTCGACTTATGAACAAATTCGACTTACAAACAATGCCATGGAACTGATTTTATTTGTAACTCGGGTTTTACTATACTGTATATTGTTTCAGAATCTTTCAAGCAGTGATGGGATGTAACAGGTTCTCACCAGTTTGCCAGAACCGGTAGTAACTTTTCCCAGTGTCCCGGAGAACTGGTAGCAGCTTTTGGGGGGAACCACCTTCAAGGCTTACCTTTTCACTGGTTCCCCCACTGAGCATGCGCGCCAAGCACTTGGTATGCATGCACACTTACAGTGCTTGGCGCGTATGCACGGCCTCCTTGCTGTCCTCCCAAGCGGGGAGGAGGAAGAGAAGCTGCTAGCCCGAAGCTCGCTATAGCCTGCTCCCCAGGGTAAGTGACTCACCTTTGGATGTGGTGTGTCTGTGTGTATTTTAATGTGTATTTAATACCTTTACCTATATTGATGTACTACCACAGTTCCTAAAAAGGCCTGGCGGCTGGCAGGCCTGGTGGCTTGGCTTGGGGTTTTTTAAGCAATGTCTTGGAGTTACCTCATCAATAAGCTACACCTGTGCTGTTCCAATTTGCTGTTCCAATTGGAGAACCCTTAAGGAGGTACAGCTGTTTTACATTTTACATTAAGGCATATTATCCTAGAGAACTGGTTAGGCAAAGACTTAGTACCTAACTTCTTTAACTGTTGAAAAGTTGAAAAGTGCCAAAATGAAGCCATCTTGTGGCGAGCTCATTCTGTAGTTCCTTCCATCTGACCTAGTGTGAGAAAGATTAACCAGAATAAGCTTTAAGCTCTGGTTTAAAAACTCTGGTTGATTTGTGTTTGGTGTGTGTGTGTTTGGGTGGGTGAGTATATTTTAATGTATTTTTTATTTTATTTATTTAATTTGTTTACTGTTTGTGTTATGGGTGGGTGGGTTGAGGGGTGTGTGTGTTTATTTTTATTTTATTATTTTATTATTTTATTTATTTATTTATTTATTTTTCTTTGGCTCCACCCACGACGTCATGACATCATGTTATGTTAGCTCCGCCCACACTGTGATGACATCACGGTGGGGGTAGTAAAATTATTGACATCCCACCACTGCTTTCAAGCATATTTAAATCTATACTGCAACTGTACCCAGAACAACCATCTTCACCTTCTCACCACTGAAATACAGATACAGTAGTACCTTGGATAACGATGAGACTTAGTTCCACAAGTCTCGTCGTTATCCGGTTTTTAATGTTGTGCGATGCATTGATCGCACAACGTTTTAAAAAGCCCTGTTTCCTTGGAGACAGCAGCAAACCAGAACGTCGGGATCTGAATCCTTATGTTTTGGCTTGCTGCAGCCTCCAGGGAGGTGGGGGAACTTTGGAAACAGCTTGGATTGGGTCTTCCAACCACCCTGGAGCCGGCAGGGGGGTCAGGGAGCCTGAAATTGGTAAAAAAAGTCCTCTTTTTTTACCCATTTCGGGCTCTCTGACCTCCCTGATGCTCCAGGGAGATCAGAGGACCCGATCCAAGCTGTTTCTGGGCTTCCACCACCTCCCTGGAGGCTGTAACAAGCCAAAACGTCAGGATTCGAATCCTGACGTTTTGGCTTGTTGCAGCCTCCAGGAGGGTGGGGGAACTTCAAAATTAGTGCGCATCGGGTCTCCCAACCTCCCTAGAGCCGATGCATGCTATTTTTGAAGTTCCCCCACCCTCCTGAAGACTGCAACAAGCCAAAATGTCAGGATTCGAATCCTGACGTTTTGGCTTGTTACAGCCTCCAGGGAGGTGGAGGAAGCCCAGAAACAGCTTGGATTGGGTCCTCTGATCTCCCTGGAGCCAGCAAGGGGGGGCAGAGAACCCGAAATGGGTAAAAAAAAATTCCAATTTTTTTCTAGGCTCTCTGATTCCCCTCCCTGCTCCAGGGAGATCAGAGGACCCAATCTACAGCTGCAGGGTGGCTGGGGAAGCTGACGAGGACTCCCCATCGGCTTCCCTAGTCACCCGCCCATCCCTCCACAGCTGTGGAGTGGCTGGGGAAGCCGACGGGGGAGCCCCCTGTCAGCTTTCCAGCCACCCCACCCCTGCCTCCGCAGTTGCAGGGTGGCTAGGAAGCTGGGAAGCTGAACGGAGAACCCCGTTCAGCTTTCCAGCCACGCTGCTGCTACGAAACGATTGCATCGGATAACGCTAACAGATCGTTATCCGATGCAAAATTTCTTTGGAAATTTTGCATCATTATCCGATTTTAGTGTTATCCGATGCAGCCGTTATCCGAGGTATTACTGTACAGTAAAACACCGGATAACGATTAGATCGGATAACGCTAAAATCGCATAACGCTAAGTAATCTGGGGAGGAGAATTGCATCAAATAACGTTAAGGTCCTATGGGATGGATCGGATAACAACCGCTAAAGCCTGTGTGGTTACAATGTATCTCTATGGAACTTTAATGTTATCTGATACATCCCATAGGATTTTAACATGGATCGGATAACACTAAAAATCGGATAACACCAAGACTTGTGGAGCCAAGTTTTAGCGTTATCCGGTGTTTTACTGTATAAGAAAGTTCCTATAGGTTTGTAAAACAATTCATTTGGCACACTTTTCTGTTTTTAGACTACACAATTAGTGACGAGCATCCATTCCCAGGGACCTAGAGTCTTTCACAAGACACATCAAACTATTACAAGATTTAGTGGTACTATAAACTTTACAATAATTCAGATTATACAGGGTTTATGTTTTAAATATGAAAGTTATACTAACGCTTCATTATTACCTTCAGAGCTACCAGAAGTGTTACTGTTTCAACCGAGTAATATCCCCTGTCGACATAGTCCCCCATAAACAAGTAGTTTGTATCGGGTGATTTGCCTCCAATTCTGAAAAGTTCCATGAGATCATGAAATTGTCCATGGACATCTCCGCAAACTGTTACTGGACATCGTACTTCTTGCACATTGGATTCTTTTGTCAAGATTTCTTTAGCCTACAAAAGTAGAAAAATGTTAGCGTTAGATTACTTCTCACTCATGGTTTCTCAGATAGTATCTACCTGCAGCGGGGCAGGAACAAGCTCTCTCTAGAGATCTGGGGGCTACATCTCATTGGCTGCATCAGCTCCCATAACACTACACACACACAAAACACACACAGAAAAAAAAAACACACACACACAACTTCTTACAAAACTGAAGGGGGTTAAGCAGAAGGCCATTTGTGCCATCTAGTGTTTTTAAAAGTGTGAATAGTTTAATGACCTCAAAGGCCAGGGTGCCCTCAAAACATGGCAAATATACTTCTAGAGCAGGGGTTTCCAACCTATGGTCTGCGGGCCAGCCCGGCCCACAGCATTTCACGTGTCCCGCACTGCCTCCGCCACACCTGGAAGTGGATGTGGACGCATTTATGTCAGTCGTAAAACGCACCCGTGCAAGAGTAAATGTGCCCACGATTGTTGTAAACACCGAAGTGGCTGAATTTGCGACAGCCGTAAATGCGCCCACTTCTGGGTGGCGTGGTCAGGCCTGCGGAGTAAAAAGGTTGGAAGCCTCTGTTTTAGAGAGCACAATGGGATTGTTTTTCGGCATGTAAATAATTTTGGTGAAATTGGAATTTTGACCAAGTATAGGGCTTGGGAGTTTAGAATACAGTAATACCCCGGATAATGATTGCATTGGATAACGCTAAAACCGCATAAAGACGACAAATTTGGGGGGAAGATTTGCACCTTTTAATGAAAGTGAAAGGAGAAAGTGCCAAAGCAGTCGAACATTAAGAAGATACAAATTATAGCTGCAGAAGAATTACATGTTAATGAAGAAATTCAGATAGTGAAAGATTCAATGTTCAATCCAAATGGGGAGCACAGCCAAGAAATCAGACTGAAACTCAAAAAAGGAGCAATGAAGGAATTAGAGATGTTCATTAAGGTAGCAGGAAATGAGACAGGCCAAATGCAAGATGGATTGAATCCCTAAAGCTGGGGTGCCCAAACTATGGCCCATGGGATGAATCCGCCCCATGGCACCAAATAATCCAGCCTGCGCCGCTCCCAGAAGCAGAAGTAAAATGTGCTCGTGCATGCGCAAAACGCTGCTGTAAAGCACCCGCAGTTGTCGTAAACGCATAAAGCCATTCAGATGCGTTTACAGCAGTGTTTTGCACCTGCACGGGCACATTTTACTTCCGCTTCTGGTGGAAGGAATCCACTCACCTTCTGGAAACTGGATAAAGAATCACATGGAGCAAGGATGCCAATAATTTCTTAAAGCTGTCTCGTGTCCATTAGTCAATGGCCAAAGACATCTACCAATCATGTATCACCTGATCACATTTACAACTCCACTGCCAACTACAATCTGCAACCTGCAGCATACACCTAAATTAAAGCAACAACACCGATTTCAATGGGACTTAACCAATACTTCTAATAATCTGGTTATATCCAAAACATCTGATCAAAGAGAAGCACACACCTTTTATGCTGTAGTGGAGATGACAGCAACACAGTCTTGTCTCCACTGTATCACAACTGCTGCCCTTTCCTAAAGTTTGGTCTCATGTTAGTTCAGTCTTAGAGAAGCAAGCTATCTGCCAGAGCCTCCAAAAGTTTGCTTTGACATGTCTGTGATACCTTCAAGGATTTACTGGTGCATATCTAACCTGGATGTGGATGCTTTCAAATAATAATAAATATGCTAAGAGATCTGTCAGGTTTAGTATTCCAGCAGCAGGCTTCTGACTCTAATGCCTGAAGGTGAGGACAGGATGACTGGAGGGGTTAGGGCTCTTTCAAATACCACATGACCTAAAACAAGCCACTTTTTGACACACACACACATCTGTGACTTTCTGTGACCTTTGACCAACACCCCCCAAATCACGTGGTTTCTCCGTTTTCCCTGATTTGAAGAGAAACAACAGAAGCATGGCCAACCTGTGCTTTGAAGATAGATCTATGACCAGCTGGATGCGAAAAGCAAATGAAGACTTTTCAAGGTGAGTTAAGCCTCATGAAATTTTAAGACTGCATGGACACTTTCCATCTGTTCTTGCAGACAATGGTGGCAAAATAAGACATTTCATTAAATTGTTTCAGAGTCACTTTAATCTTTTTTAAATTTGTGACAACACTTTTTAAGAAAATGCAAACAAAGCAATTCAAAAAATAAAAGCATGTGAAAGAGAGCATGATGCTTATGTCTGACATAAATACTCTTAAAGGAATATTAGCCAAATATTGCAAAATAAATAAATAAATAGCTGCTGCCATGCGACGCACTCAGCTCCGCCACCAGCTACACGCCGCCCCAAATCTTGCATTGGGAACTTTTCAATAATTTTGGAGTCACACAACATCACGCCAACCCCCCCTCCCCCCATGACTTTCCGTGACTTTTGGTCAACCTGCTCTCCCCCCTAAAATGGTTACGTGGTATTTGAACAACCCTTAAGCCTACTATGTCTTCTCAACACTTATCCCAATGACAGTCCTATCTACTTTGGAAGAGGCAGCTGTGAGACTCTTTAAGAAGCTTTTACTATATTAATCATCTTAACAATCAACCTGTTGCAAACTTCCCCTACTTCTGGGCAGGGTATTCATGTCGAAAGTGGCCAAATGTTCCTTCAAACATTCCTGGATGAGACCTATTTATCTAGATGGGGTTGGTATTCTAAAGTTCTAGTAATATTTTAGTGTCTGGCCAGGTTATCCTTCTATGGTAATAGAATAGACCAGTGATGGCGAACCTATGGCACACGTGCCAGAAGTGGCACTCAAAGCCCTTTCTGTGGGCACCCATGCAGTCACCCCAGCACAGTTTGCCCCACCCCTCTGTCCAGCAGCCCAATGGGAGCACTCCCTCCCTCTGCCCTGCAGCTCAATGAGAGCATTTCCTTCCTCCCCTGTTGCTGTGTTGGCACTTTGTGATAAATAAGTGGGTTTTGGGTTGCAGTTTGGGCACTCAGTCTCTAAAAAGGTTTGCCATCACTGGAATAGACCATACTGTCAGCGACTCAACACTGAGTGTCAGGTAGCAGTTAACTAATCTGACAACCCTGAGGACTATAGGCCTTGGATGCCAAAGTCCACAGGGAAGGGTGATGGTCCCCAAGTGGATTAAATCCCACTTGAATCCATCTTGACGGAAGGCAGCAGCTTCATCAATACTGGCCTGTGGCTGATGAGGACTTTGTATGCCAAAAGGGCTCAGGACTAGAAACTGATTTGCAGAAATGAATCAGTGGTATGGGTGTCATGCTGTGATGCGGAAGGCAGATTAAAGGCCACTGCATTATATTCTCAGGACAGTCATCATAGCTGATCGCCCTGATGATCACCAATATTTGGATTCGGATAAAACAGAAGTACAGTAATACCTCGGATAACGCTAAGACTTGGTTCCACAAGTCTTGGTGTTATCCGATTTTCAGTGTTATCCGATGCATGTTAAAATCCTATGGGATGGATCAGATAACGTTAAAGCTCCATAGAGATACATTGTAACCGCACAGGCTTTAGCGGTTGTTATCCAATCCATCCCATAGAACCTTAACATTATTCGATCCAATTCTCCTCCCCAGATTACTTAACGCTATGCGATTTTAGCGTTATCCGAGGTAAACATTATCCGACGTATTACTGTAGTAGTAATATTCTGAACCATGGTTATATGTCAACAGGCCATTTCAACTGTAATGCTACCCAAAGGATTTTCAGATTATGTGAGAAATTTAAAGAGAGGCTTACCATTGCCATCCTCTAGGTTTCCATGGCAGGCAGGGGATTTGAACCTAGGTCCCTGGAGACCTAGTCTGACATTAATGTCCATTCATAATGTTTATTGCATCAATCACGGCAAAGCATAACAGAGCACAAGGATATAATGAGGAAATTGCAATTAAAATTACAGTAAACCCTCACTTTAAAAATTTAATGTGTTCCACGGGACTGCTCTTTAAATGAGATGCTCTTTAAGCAAAATGCATTTTCCCATAAGAATGCATTGAAAACCAAATATTCCGTTCTGGGCAAACTGAAAATGGCTCCCAAATGCCATTTTAATATAATAATCCCCCCCCCCCAATTCCATTTTAAAATGCCTCACACATACACCCTCAAACCCCCCCCCCCAACATTGAATTACATGCTCCCTACCTTTGCACTGCTCAAGAAATCCAAAACTGATCCCAAAAAATCCAGGAATGGAACTCCAAAAATCACTTCATTGTGTCTAGGAGGTTTTAGAGCAGCAGTTCACAATGGGTTTTTTCCCCTCAACAGGCCGGTCCCGCCCCCCGACACGCAGCTGTGAAGGCTGGAAGCAGGTTGCTCTCTGTATCTACGTTGCAAGGAAAGAGCACCACTCTGGGACTTCCTGGTTCCCCGCCGGGAGCCCAGGCAATGACATAATCACCTGGGCACCAGGTGCGGAACCAGGAAGTCCAAGAACAGTGCACTTTCCCTGCTGAAGCACCACAGAGGAACTTAGGACAAAACCCAAAACAGAATGAATATGCTTCCCACAGTCTCCCGCTGCCGGGAGAAGCAGTGGAGACTGTGGAAACAGTGGCAAACTGCTGTGATCACCACCATGGATGATGATGGCAACATAGATACAGGGAGCAACCCGCCTCCGGACCCCTCAACTGTGTGTCGGGGGCAGCCTATTGAGGGAAAAAATATTGCGAACTGCTGCTCTAAAATCTCCCAGGTGCAATGCAGCATGCAAGAAGTTCCAGTCACTTTGCGATTTTTGGTCATTCCACGACGTCGCTCTTTCCTATCGATTCCCAGTCACTAAGCGATTTTGTCACTCAACGAGCCAGTCATTCAGCGGGGGTTTACTATATTACAGAAGGATTAATACATATTAAGATTGCATACAAAATAGATAAAAGTTTACATAGAAAATGTATTGTTATTATTAAGATGTAGATAGGACTGTTGGGGTGGCATTGGTGAGTTTTATCAGCTTCCAGTCATACTGTTGTGATTACAAATCTCCATGCTAATTTATATGAATAGAGTGAGGGAGATTTGGCTGCGACATCTGTCATCCCATTGATCACCGTTGATTCAGCACTAAAGTACCGTGGCTCTCATTGTGGATTATCAAAATTGCTGGGAGAAACATCAACAATTTGAGATATGCAGATGATACCACCCTAATGGCAGAAAGTGAGGAGGACTTTAAAAAGCTCCTGATTAGGTTGAAAGAAGAAAGTGCAAAAGCTGGCTTGAGACTCAATATCAAGAAAACCAAGATAATGGCAACAGGCCCTATCAGTCCCTGGAAAATAGATGGGGAAGAAGTAGAAGCAGTGACAGATTTTACTTTCCTAGGATCAAAGCTCACTGCAGATGGTGATTGCAGCCATGAAATAAAAAGGTGACTGATTCTTGAGAGGCAAGCGATGAGAAACCTGGGGAACATTATTATTATTAATTATTATTATTATTATTATTATTATTATTATTATTATTATTATTATTATTATTATTATTATTATTACAAATTTATATTGCCGCCCACTCGCCGTGGCGACTCAGGGCGGCTTACAGACAATACATTACAATACAATATGTTGAGGTGGGCACAGGGGGAGGGGCAGCAAGGTCCTCATCCTGCCCTGGCTTCTTCTTCCCCTGGAAGTTGGTATAGGCACAGGGGGAGGGGCAGCAAGGTCCTCATCCTGCCCTGGCTTCTTCTTCCCCTGGTAGTTGGTATAGGCATAGAGGTAGGGGCAGCAAGGTCCTCATCCTTCCCTGGCTTCTTCTTCACCTGGCAGTTGGTGTAGGCACATAGTGAAAAGTAGAGACATCACATTGCAAACAAAAATTCATCTTGTCAAAGCAATGGTATTCCCGGTGGCAATGTATGGTTGTGAGAGCTGGAACATTAGGAAAGCTGAGCACAGAAGAATAGATGCCTTTGAGATGTGGTGTTGGAGGAGAGTTCTGAGATTCCCCTGGACAGCAAGGAGAACAAATAGGTCAATCTTAGAAGAAATCAATCCTGACTGTTCCTTAGAAGGTCAAATAGTAAAGATGAAACTAAAGTACTTTGGACATTAAATGAGAAGAGAAGATTCACTTGAGAAAGCCTTGATGCTGGGAAAGGTGGAGGGAAAAAGGGGGCGGCCCAAAATGAGATGGCTAGATGGTATTGTAGACACAATGGGCACAGAAGTGAGCGAGTTGAGGGGGATGGTGGAGGACAGAAGTGCCTGGCAGACAGTGGTCCATGGGATTGCAAAGGGTCAGAATTGACTGTGCGACTGAACAACAACAAACCCTACCATAAAGGTTAATCTTTTCTATTGTAAAAGCACATATTTTTGTTCTCTCAGATCTTCTTTGCATTGGGCTTTGCCTGTACTGCTTTTCTAGCCTTACTATTTCTATTCACTCTTTTCATTCTGAATTTGTAGTTATTTGTCAGCTGAAGAGTGATGTCTACAAAACACATTAAGTGGACTGCAACTTGATTCACAGAATAAAATTTTAACCGTAAATTTTGTGGTGTCAGACCAGGTGATGTGCAATACTGTTACCAGAAGTCATACCACCTAAACACCTCTGAAATTAAATGTAAGTGTACAAATCTATTGTACTAGTCATAAAAGCATACTGGATCTATTAGTGTTTATACAGAATGTTAGAAAGGGTATGACCTTGTACAACTTTAATCTCATATTATGATCAGAAACAACATTTCAATTGTTAAGATTCCCAATGCTGAGCTAATAAGAGGCACTAAGTTGTCATTTAATTTAATGGGAAACTTAAGAGCATTTGGATCTGATTTCTAGCAGATTTTTATTAGCATTTAACAAATTATGAATTACGTACAGTCATACTTCGGATAACGCTAAGACTTGGTTTCACAAGTCTTGGTGTTATCCGATTTTTAGTGTTATCTGATGCATGTTAAAATCCTATGGGATGGATCGGATAACGTTAAAGCTCCATAGAGATACATTGTAACCGCACAGGCTTTAGCAGTTGTTATCCGATCCATCCCATAGGACCTTAACGTTATTCGATCCAATTCTCCTCCCCAGATTACTTAACATTATGCGATTTTAGCGTTATCCGAGGTAAACGTTATCCGAGGTATTACTGTATTACCTTTCTAGTTAAGAATCTATATCAGTTTTAATTATGTTCTATCTAAATAAAACCATAGCATTAGCCAAGTAGCAATCTACTGTATAATCTAAACAATCTGATTATTGAAGACTACTAATTTATTTATTTTTTTTGGGGGGGGGCAGAGAAAAGGAAAAAAAAATTTCATTTTCTCTACTGCCAAGCAAACAGAAGGAACAATCTGTACATTATACCTTTGAATATAATTGCAACATTTGTGTCACTCTCTCACATGAAAATCCAAAAGACAGACAGGTAATCACTTTACCTCAAATCACTCCTGTGATTCATCTAAAGATTTATCTCTTAAACCTCTGCTTTAAATGTCTAACTTCCGTTTATACTAAAGGCAACTCCTCCTACATCCATCTGTTATTCCATGCCTTTACTAAACAAGGCATGCTCCTTATGTTGCCTTCCCTTTTTTCTGTTGAATTTAAAATTCAAATAATGTACATACTTATCTACAAGTTTTTTCTATAAGAACCACCAAGCTTTCCCTGTCCACTGGTTTTGCTCCAACTATTCTAACTAAGCTGTTTTCTTGAGGTCTTCCTTTATGAGCAGTGACATTATTCCCTCATTCCACAATTTATTATCAAATCACAATCCTTGACAGTTGTAGCTATATATTTTTAATATCAAGAGAAACAGTTCAGCAAATGGTATAACCAGCTGAACAACAGAACAACTAAAATCTAAAGAGGGCTATTCAGAAACAAGAGGGAGGTATCAGCAAGCTTGCAGAAACACCTAGGCTCACAGAAGTACCAAAACAATTAAACTAAGGGAATGTCTGCTACTTGTATAGAATATACCTCCCACCCACCCCTGGAAATCATTTTCACATTTAAAGAAAAATGACAAACAGGAAAAATGCCACTGGCGTGAATTTATTTAACATGGATTGCAGCTTGTCATGAAGTGACCCACACACTGTGATCATGGAGCCATCTCCTATGGCACGTATGAAATGAGACATGCAGGATTTAACACCAGGACTTCAATGGACTGCCACAGCCATGAGGACATTTAAAAAGTGCACCTTCACAGCCAGTCCATCTGGCATGGCCTCTTCCGCCTCCATGACCCTTGTGAATCAGAATGAAGTGGTTCCTCCTCCACTCAATTTGCCATTTGGCCCAATATGATGGTTTCCAGTGGCATTTCCTCCACTGAGGGGACCATCACCACACCTAAAGGGCTCATCTGCCCATAGCTGTTGGCCCCTTTAGGGAGTCAGGTTATTTACCGCCCCCCAACACTTGGCATTGAGTCACTAGCTGTATGGTCTACTCCAGGGGTCAGCAAACTTGGCTCTTCATATGTTCTTGGACTTCAATTCCCAGAAGCCCCAATCAGCAAGAGTGCTGACTTGGGCTTCTGGGAACTGAAGTCCAAGAACATCTGGAGAGCCAAGTTTGCTGACCCCTGGTCTACTCCATTACCATAGTCAGATATCTGGCCAGATCAAGGTAACAACCTCCTTCAAAAAACATTCCAAGACAAACCAAACATGCTCAATAGTGATGAAATATTAAATGTCAGCTGGAAACAAGAAAATAGGATGGGGGGGGGGGAGGAAAGATATATGGAAAAAGGGGAAGAATAGGACCTGTATATGATTGCCTACTATGAATACAAATACCTGCATTAGCAGGTGAGGATAAATTTTTTTTTGTAAGCATCACTTACACTTATCAGTTTGGTTACAAAGCAACTTCTCTGTACTCATGAAATATATTTCTAGAATGCACCAGGAAGAAAAGACATCACTTCTGAACTTTCCAGATAAGCCATCTAAATAATGTTAATTTGGTAGCAATATAACATTTTACGCTATATTTTAATGTCACCATTAATTTACTTCCCTTCGCACCAACATTATTAATCACCCACAACAACAAAAGCAAAAATCAGACATAGTGCCAAGCCAACCTTTGTTATTCCTTCATATGTCATATCACAACTAAACCAAACCACTTTATAAAGATCTACCTACAAGCGCCCCATACATACATTCTCTTAATTTGAAAATTAGAAAACCATCTTCAGGTCAAACATATTGTTTAGAATTCTAGCAGTGAAAAAGGTTGTTTAATTAAGTGAAAGATGGTACAATCTTCAAGATAAAATCATGTTGCCCACATTTCACTTAGTAAATTTAGTAGGAATTTTTAATGTGTTTGCCTTGTACAATCTTTGAAATGGCAAGAGCTGCTGCTTCTTGTTGTTCTGCCGTATTCAAATATTGGCGATCCTCATGGCAATCAGCCATGAAGACTGTCCTGGGAATATAATGTAGTTGCCTTTCATCTGTCTTCCACATCACAGCATGACATCCGTACCACTGATCTGGTCCTGAGCCCTTTCGGCACAGAAAGTCCTCATCAGGCCCAGCCACCTGCCTATCTGCTGTGTCTGAAGCCCATGCTCTTGCTCCATTCGCTGGGCAAACCCAGTGGAGCACATAGAGGGCAGAAGGCTGTCATTGGGGTTCCCAGCACCACCCACCCCTGAGGCCCAGTTTGGGAGAGCCCATGGCCCAGTACTAGGCTGTGGTCCAGTGGTTGGGGACCCCTGCAGTAGAACACTGAAAAGAAAAGGGGCACATGTACTTCTAACCCTGTTTAGCACCAGAACAGATAGAAGTAGGAAAGAAGAGAGAGACCAATTGAGTTAGGATGGAACTAATGGGTCACCAAGCTAAATAAATACTGAGAAGAGGGAGAATGACTAATATGAAAGAAAAACTTGGGAGGGGGATAGAAGAGAGAAGGCATACTTTTCTTAACTCAGCTGAAACCAGACACATTTGCTACTAACTTACACTCTCTTCATTGGCTACATAGTTTATTTAGTTGAAACACCAGGGGATTTGGAGTCTCATTCCTTGTTACACCTCCAAGGAGAAGAGCCAGCTTGGGTTGATAACAAGTTACCCAGTCCAGAAGCACAGTCAGAAAAAAAACACTGATAAGCTACCTCTGAGTCCTTTATACCTGGAAAGACCCAGGAAAAGTCACTAAGTCAGAATGAATTTGGTGACATATGATGATGATGATTATATTTTTTTGACCTTTCTTTCCTGACTCATCACACAGAATATTTTTATTTATATTTACACACACACACACACACAGAGTATATATCACAGGCAACTGAGGTGTACTGGAATAGAAAGCTAGCATCCACTTCTCATCTTAAAACTAACTTTTGAAAAAGACCATAACAATCCAGTTTTCTCATAGCCCCAAATAAGATATCAACAAGATTATATACACACTATCGTATAGGTTGCTTTAATATCATCATTAATTTTACTCCACTTTTCTACTAAGAAGGACAGCTTAATGTGGCTTATAATTATTTGAAACAACACATACACAAACCAAATATATATCAGGTTCCAGATACATACAGTAAACATCAGCAGATTAAAGCAGGGATTCAAAACCTATGGCCTGTGGGCCTAATCCATCCCACAGCACCAATGAAGCCAGCTCAGTGAGGACCCCAGAGCCACCACTGCTGGAAGTGGCGCAAACACGGCAAAAAAACCTGGAAATGTGGCAAAAACTTGTCACCTTCACTCCCACCGCCATGAGAAATGGCAGAAGCAGCAAAAACAGCCAGGACGGCTTTGCAAATGCACCCACCCGCTTCCTTTGTGGCAGCAATGGGAAGAATTACACCTCCCACTGGCCCGCATGTTTGAGGGGGGCATGACCAGCCTGCAGCGTGAAAATGTTGCAAACCCCTGGATTAAAGAATGAATCCATTCAATAAACAAGGTGGGATAACATACTGAAAAAGTAATGCAGGATTTTCTATCTCATACAGTACTATCAAGTGGGAATTTTATTTTATAATTTATTTTTGCATTTGTATACCGCCCTATTCGTGAACTACTCAGGGCAGTTTCACAACAATAAAATCTCCATCAAACAATAATTCCCACTTGCTTTCACAAAATGCAGAAATATTTACACTCAGGTTTACACCAACCCACTGGAATCTACTACTGAAGCCACAGTACAACTAAAGAACACTAGTAAAACCACAATTATTCTGAGCCATAAATCATACATTCATAATGGGTTGCTAATTCAGTAATCATTATACATTTACACACACACACACACACACACACACACAAAACAAAATGCAAGAAAATAAAAGTTCTATATCTACTTTCTAGGCTTATACAGTATGGCCCAAAATCCTCTTGTATAAACTTAGACAGCTGCAAATGATGCCATTTGCAGCAGTACAACCCAGAATCCAAGTGGGATGCTCTCTACTTAGCAGCTCTGATTAGTCCCTCTTATAAACTCCTCATTGCAAGATGATGGATCGTAACAGGAAATAATTGAGAATCACTAATAAAATAGTTCCTTTTTAAATTCTGAGTCACACCTTGTTTCTGTGCTGCACTGTTCTAGGTGAAGTCATTTGCCCTGCAGAATAATAGAATAGTAAAGTGGGAAACAACCTACAAAACGATTGAGTCCAACCCCCTGTCCCATGTAGCACTCCAAATCAAAGTACTGTACAGTACTGTATATCTGACAGATAACTGTCTAATGCTGTGTAAGTTTATATGATCTTGGCCACAATATTATACAATAACTAAAGAACATAAAAATTGGGACCAGACTAATATAAACTTTCCACCACTATACTTGCCTAACCAATTGCCAGAGATGAAAAAAAAAGAATTGAATTACTTTAGACCACTTATACTCTATCATCTTTAACATACTCTGTGTGGCCAGTTACTCACAATTTGACATTCTGAGAAAATGATGTGAACCTTTTTCTTCCAAACAATAATTTAAATTTAAAGACCTTCAGAAATTGAGCTTTTAAAAATTCAATACCCAACTAAATAAATCTCCCCTAACTAACATTTATTCTAAATTACTTAGTGAAAGAACACAGCCAATAATTCTTAAAAGTCTAGTTCCAGTGGATTACTACATGGAAATTCGACATTAAACAATGACATACTAAAATGAGGAACTTCCTATCTCCTTTTTTTATTATTATTTTGACAACTAAGGGTACAAAACCATCAGGACAACATTAAACTCAAATCCTCATATTCTCCACTAACACTTAGCCAACCAGTCTCTGTGTTAAAATGACCAGGCTTTCTCTTCCTTGACGCAAAAGTAAAGCAATAGAGAAAGATGTTGGACAATGCGGAAAAATTATTATTATTATTATTATTATTATTATTATTATTATTATTATTATTATTATTATTATTATTATTATTATTTAGACTTGTATGCCGCTCTACTCAGTAAAGACTGACTCAGAGCGGCTCACAGCATTCACAAATAACAATATTACAGTGCAAACCAAAGTACACTAGCATATAACAAAACAATTAAATACAGTAAATACTGTAGGTGTGCAATGTGTGCATTGAAACGTTCTCAATTCCCCTCAGATCTTCTCACACAGAAAGAACCTCCTCGAAGATTGTGATGTTTTTTTGAACCACAATCGGGCGTACCCAGGCAATGACAACTTCGTGTCAGCTAATCTTTCTCACACTAAGACAGGCAAAAGGAAATACAGAATGAATCCACCCAAAGGTGGCTCCGTTTTGGCCAGTTTTAAAGTCTGCCCTAGACACAAAAGAGCCAGGATCCTACCCAATCGGGCCTCTCCACATACAAGACAGACAGACAGACCACGGTGGGGGGCGGCGGGGGGGCTTGCCGCTTAGCCCTAAGGAGGTTTCTGATCTGTATTATGTGTTGTACTTTCAGCGAAAGACGCCATTTTAGAGGCAAAAGGGGGAAAGGAAGAGTGAAGGGACCGGCGGATGATGCGACAGGGGGCGCAGGGCTGCCGCCGAGGGTGGCTGGAGAGAGGGTTTATTTCTCAGCCAAGTGCGGCTAAAAATGCTCCAGGGCTCCCCTACCTACCACCCACCATCAGAGCAACCCTGGGAGGGGAAACCTCCCCGGCAAACCCGGCACCTGCCAAGGGGGGGACACACCCCGCTGGCGAAGCGCCCTCCCGCCTCCCCTTCCGCGGGGGGGCTGAGGAAGGCCAGGGATGGCGGAGAGCACGGTCTGCTCCTTCTACGGCCGAGATTTCCCAGGCCCGCCCGCCACACATCGTACCCCTCTCGATTCCCTTCTTTGCCTCTGGAGCACCCCCTCTTCTTGGCCGCTTGACCAGAGCGGGTTCGCCTTCCCCCCTACCCCCACCCACCTCGTCCCGGCGGGGGCCGCCTCCGCTCACCTTCTCGCAGAGGCTCTTCACCTGCCCCTCGGAGAGCTGCTTGCACTCGTTCAGCTGCTCTACCCACTGGTCGAGCTCCTTGGTGAAGACCTTCTCCTCCATCCTCGTGGCTCACCCCGCCGCCCTCCTTTCTCTCCCTTCCTTCTTCGCCCGCACTCCCCAGCCCAGCCCCCCGGGTCACCCGCCTCGTCCTGCTTCCTCTACACAGACTGAACTGCCCAGCCGGTGAACGGCGAGGGAAGGAAGAGAGAAGCAAGAGAGTCGGGAATGGCGGGACCCGTCCCTCCACCGCGGCGCGGAGCTCGGGCGGCGTCAAGGCAGGCTCCCCCTCCCTCTCTCTTCCTCCCTCCCTCCCTCCCTCCCGGTGGATCTGCCCGCTCCGTGTAATGGCTGCCGCGCCGTGACGTCACGGTTTCCACCCTGCTCGAGCCCAGCGAACCTGACGCCTGCTCAGACACACAAGACTTAGGACGGCTTGCGCATGCGCGAGTGGGCCTACTCCTCCTGACCTAGGGTTTATAATAGGAAGAGGAAGAAATGCAACATACGAGCGCGTAGGAAGGACGCGCATGCGCCTTGGGCTGGTCGTCGTCGTCTTGCAGAGGGGAGGGTTGGTTGAGTGTTCTCCCGCGCCTCTAGTCTCGAAAGCAAGTTTATTTGAGAGGAAGTAGAATTGGGGGGGGGGGGGGAGAGTCTAGTTAAAAAATGGCTGTTTAGAAAAAAGCAGCAAGAGGCAAGTTTTAAAAAAAGTTGGGGTTTTTTTTGAAATTTTATTCTTCTCCTTTCTTTTTTTTTTTATATAGGTATTTGACAGAATAGACATACAGAAAAAAGATATAAAAACATACAAAGATACAGAACATACAAAAATAAAAGGATTAAAAAAAAACAATCATATGGATCGCGTTTGTTGGATAGCAATTACACTTATATATACCGCCCCATAACGCTTAGGCTTAGTGCACTCTCTGGGTGGTTCACAAGTTAATTAGCATTTTGCTCTCAACACCTTGGGTACTCATTTTACCGACCTCATAAGGATAATGTAGAAGGCTAAATCAACCTTGAACCCGTCACGATTGAATTCAAAGTTTTGGCTGCAGTATAGCAGTTTCAGCTGCAGTACATTACCATATGTTAAAATCGACTTGACAGCACATAATATTTAGCTTAATTGTGTTAATTTATTATAATTGCATATCTGGAAGTTGTTTCAAATTTATGCAACCCTTTCTAGGGCTTTCTGGGTCGCAAACACTCAGAAGTGATTTATCATTCCCTTCTGTGGACTGCAGCTTGCTCAAGGCTATCTAGGCTGGCTCTGGGAAACTGAACTCTCAGGCTTTCAACCACTGACTTATCCAGCTACATTGGTGATATATTACATTTCATACACAGTATCTGTTCACTATTGCATTATATAATACGGGCTACCAGTCATGGAGTACAAGATGTTTAGTTTTCCTTGCAACAGTCTGATCATTGGGAATGTAGAAAAAAATGCTCAGAATTATTTTCTACTCTTGTTGGACTATTTCCATATGTTGGATATTTTTGACAATTATGGTTTGTTCAAAATGTATCATTATTTTGTCACCTGTCATTTTTATTACTGTGATTAACACATACTTTGTATACAGAAGGAAGATAATAGTTCTGGGAGAAAAATTTCACATGGGCATTATTTTGAAGTCAGGGAAGAGAATCTAGTTTTACAGTCATGCAAAATTGCACTATGAGGTGTAACCCATGATGTCATAAGACACCACCCAATCTTCACTCTTAACCCAAAAGGAGCCAAACTGGTTTTCTCAGCTTTGTCCTGTGGAAGGTTAGATACCTGTAAGAAGAGTGTGCTCTGGAAACCTGCCAGAAAGCAGAAACTAATTTTCCCCTGTATGAAACTCATTCTCCTAGTTTTTGTAATATCCAAGGTTTAGTTACTTAAAACTTGTTAACAAACCAAGTAAACAATCAGAACAAATACCGGTAATAAGAGAGGAGAGAGACCAGAATGCCAAGATATGGGCAGAAGCAATTTACAATAACTTTCCAAATTTAGTCCTCAGAAAAAAAGAAAAATAAACTGTGCTAAACTTGTGATTACACAGATAGGTCTATATACAAAGAAAACAAATTTATGTCATACACTAAGTTATATAAAGTGTGTAATTCAGTTTCATGTTCTCTCACACACCACCTATTTATTTTAATATAGAGGAACTGTTTAGAAAATACTTCAGGATGGGTTAGGGCAGAAAGGCTAGAAAGATTGAATGAGGTTAGCTAATTTGTGTAATTAGAGGTGTTAATTTTTCATAACACAGGAGAGTGAATGTTGGTACATTTGTCCTAATTTTCTAAATGAATTTCCCAAGCTATTTTTATTTAATTGGTGGTGTCTCAAATGAAACTCTATGGGGCTTAGTCTCTGTTTATTAAAAAAAGCCATAAGAAACATATCACTGGAAACAGATGGAATAGCAATTCAAAAAGTTATAGAAAACAGAACTTAGCTACATAGAGCATTTGTTTAACTTTCTTTACACCTATGACAGTGATAATTTTTACATTGCCAGCACAACATAGACCTGAAACTCTGCTGGTGTCCATTAAGCAAAAGTGGCATCAAAAATCCTGAACAAAACCTGCTTTATAGGGTTTTTTTTACACTATCCACGTACATTTGTTTTCTCTACTGGATGATACCCTTGTGGGGACCCTAACACCCCTCCATTTGTGCAGTTTGTGAGTGTTTCTCAGATTTAATTTCTTTGTGAGTATGTTTCAAATCTGATGTTCTTTTACATTTTATTTGTTGTGTGGAAGGTGTGTGGAAGAGGGGGTAGTCTTATACGGCGAGTATATAACAAACTTTATTTTGAGTGGAAATGTTGTGGGGTCGTCTTATACGCCCAGTCGTCTTATACGCCGGCAAATATGGTACCTTGCCAGAGAGATGGGAGGGGGGACAAAATGAGAGCTTGGCACTTTGCCAACATGCCCTGACCTTGACATTTTTTGAGGAGATAAGCATTATCTCAAGATCTGACACCAAGTCCACCTAAAAAATTCCTAAGGTGGGAGGAAGAGGGGGAAATTGTGTATAAAAACTCTGGATTTTGTTCAGTTAAAAAAGTGCTTCTTCAAAGGAAGTAAAGCCCACTTCGGAATGAGATGACACTCTGATTCTATGGGGCCAAGCCAGGCCGCCTATTTGGGAGATAGACTAAATCTCTCCAGGCTGGCACTTAGCCAAAATAACAGCAAGGCTGGACTTTAACTCAGGGAGAGAGGAGTACAGGACCATACTTAGAATCTGCACGTTTTCTTATTTTGCAGTATAAATTGTGTGTTAGAGCAGATTTAGATTAGGAACCTAGGAATGGGGCATTTTATTTCTAGAGTTTAAGTTTAAGCTTAAGTTTAACTATGCTTTTTGTTTTGATATTTCATTGGATTATGCTTTGCTTCTCATCACTTCTACAACAAAAAGGGAGACGGAACCAGGATGGTTTCCCTTCCAAGAAAGACAAAAAGGAAGTTTTGTTTTGTGAACTAGATTATTGGTTCAAGCGTCGAGATAAACCTTGCTACAAAGAGTATGAGATCTTGCAAGACTCCCATTGCAAGACCTTGGGAAACTCGTCCAGGAGAAGGGGAGATCAAAGGAAAGCGGCTCAGACTGCAGATATCTTCTCATGCCTACCATGGGAGTAAAAATTTGTTGCCTGGTAGTCTGAGAGGAGGGCCTTGATACACTGCCTAACCGTCCCAAAATTAGGTGGATCTTGGTTCCTCGTCTTCTTCACCTGTGCTTCCTGCTGCTATCCTGAATAGAGGGAGTGAAGGGAGCCCAGTTTGGGGTGCAGTCAGTGGTGGGTTCCAAAAAAATTTACTACCACACTGTGGGCATGATATAGTGGGCGTGGCCAGGGGGAAAGCCCTGCATTGCACCTGAATTAGGACTACTTTATTTCAAAACATGGGTGGGCAGGGCCAGCCAGAATTTCTGCTACCGGTTCTGGCGAACTGGTGTGAACCTGCTGATGCCCACCACTGGGTGCAGTTAAGGGCAGGAGGCTGTGAGAATTTGAAGTAAAATACAGTTCTTGAAGAGAGAAAAAATGTTTTGTGGTTCCTTAAAATGTAGTATGCCACAAAATCTTTTGCTATTGGATGTGCTCTGGTGCCTTGATGATTGTTTAGCCTTGATAAAGGAATGGACAAAATCAAACAAGTTGAAACTGAATTATGACAAGATGGAGATCCTAGTGTTGGAGGGACACCATCTGCCCAACTAAGTGACCTGGTCCCGACTTTAGTTGGGGTGACTCTCACCCCTAGGGACCACATACACAGCTTGGGGGACATTTTAAATACATCCCTAAATTTTGATGTGCAAAATATGGCAGTCTCTAAGGCTGCCATTTCCCCCCAGCTTGATCAGATTTCTCAGCTGCTTCCCTGATTAGACAGACGTTCCATAACAATCTTGATCCTTTCATTGATAGTCTCATGAATTGACTACTGTAATACTCTCTACATGGGGCTTGGCTTGTCCCTGACATGGAGACTGCAGTGGGTGCAGAATGCGGCAGCTAGGCTGATAACGGGAAACAAAGAAATAAGAACATATCTCCCCAGCCTTGGCAAGGCTGCACTGGCTTCGGTTCCTTACCTTATCAGGCCCAAGGTGTTGGCACTAACATATAAAGCCCTTTATGGTTTAAGACCTTATCTATCTTCCACAAAACATAAATATTTGTATATTTTGTAACACTGTATTCTTATGTTTTATATAAATTTGTACACAACACCCCAAATTTGGTAGATGGGTGGTATACAAATGGAAATAAATAAATAAATAGTTATTTTTGTGTGAATCTAAAATGAAATTAATATACAGATAGAAGGGAAGGTTTTTATTTCATTCATTTGTAACTCATGACCAGTGCAGCTCCTACACCAAAACTTTAGTGTTAGCTGTTCTTTGCATTCAATTCACAAACCATCTTCTCTTTGATATCTATTCAGAGCTTGATACTTACAAATCTATTCCACTTTTGATGAATAAAACAAAAACAAAATTACTATGAACTGTTAAAATTAACAAATTTATTTTACTATGAATTTTTGTGGATTACAATCTGGTTTCCTGCCATACACTTCCTTGTTACCTCAACACCCATTGTGCTACAAGGTCTGTCTATTCTCGAAATTTTCAGTGAGGGTTTGCTTTCATTGTGATTATTAGGACACAGCCCTGTTTCCTTTGCAGTACTTTTTTTGAGAAGGGAGAGTTTTTCAATTGAAGTTCTGGGAAGGCACACACAAAAATCTCATTTAACCTTCTCTCCTATGTTGGCTGTCTGCAAATCCTGCCTTATAGTGCTACCCTAAGCAGATGTATTCAGACCACCGAGCTAAATAAGGCTTATTCTCATGAAAATGGGTTTAGGATTTCAGCATTTAGAGCAGGGATAAATATGGAGTGCTATTTAAAGGCAGCAAATATAGGTTAAGCTAGATTTTATGATGGCAGAAGAGTACTGAAAATACTGCTGGAAAAACAGTCTTTCTAGCATATTTACTACAGAGCAATGGTTGGCAGTCTCTAGAAGTTTGAGAGCTCAACAGACCCATCCCTGGGTCTGTCCCTTGGAGGAACTCAAGATACCCACCCAGAGGGAAATAAGAAAATACCTGCTAGTAATTAGTCTTTTTGACAGTGCCCCCAACACTATGGAATGCTCTACCACTCCATATTCATTGGGCCCCATCTTTATCTTTCATAGGCAGACTTAAACCTAACTTTTAAAACAAGCATTTAAAGACCTGCTGCCCCCATATTATTATTATTATTATTATTATTATTATTATTATTATTATTATTATTATTATTATTATTATTATTATTATTATTATTATTATTATTATTATTATTATTATTATTATTATTATTATATCTTTTCCTTCCTCCACCTAATGCTACTGCTGCTAAAACTGTAATCAGATTTTATACTGCATTGTTGTTTTAATCTGTTACGTTGTCATGTATTTGTCTTATCTTGTACATACTTTTTCTGTTGGATGTTTTATCTTTTATTTTTGTGTTCAAGCTGCCCAGATAGATGGGATACAAATAGAAATAATCAATCAATCAATCAATCCCTGGACAGAATAGGACCCACCCATTCCTGTGGCTTGCATCGCCATTTTTTCTTACACTGACATTTTAATTGATTTTTTTTTCCAGAGAAAAGCCCCTTGGACCCTTTAGTGGCAAAAAAATTAAAAGTTAAAAATTGGGGTATCCCCTCTCCCAGAACATAGGGGAAATGCCTCCCAAAGGCCCTAGATGACATAAGAGGACCTTCTGAGCAAAAACAGATTACTATTTTCACATTTCAGGAGGGATGTGAAAGTTCTGCGGGGGGAGGCAAAGATGCTGAGTAGGTAGAGTACTTTGTGGGCCACATGCTGGTAACATGCCCTGTCAGGGTATGCACTTGGACAAAAATGTAGTTTGGAGAAGTAAATAATAAACAATGATGCCTGATGCAGCATTTTCTATAATTGGAATTGCCCTCCAGGAAAGACGCCATTAAAAACCCTGCCAAGGTAGTCATGCTGTTGATGCAATTTGATGTAACTTTTCATTCTACATCTTCTTCTTAGAAATGCCTGATAGCGATTTAAAGTTAATTACACTCAATTCAAAGCAAAGCAGATTCATACATTGAAGAATGCATAGAGAAAAAGTGAATCATGCTGAAGAGGTGGATCAGAACAGAATGAGTAAATGACTGGAGCAGCTTTTTTGCATTAGAAGAAATTGCAAGTAGATAAATAGGGACCACTTCGGTGGGAAGGTAACAGCGTTCCATGCGCTCCGGTGTCTAGTCGTGCCTGCCACATGACCATGGAAACGTTTGCAGAAGCAGACAGCGCTGGCTCTTTGGCTTAGAAACAGAGATGAGCACTGACCCCTAGAGTCGGATACGACTGGCTTTCGAGCAAGGGAAACCTTTACCTTTACCTTATAGATTAATCTGTGATAGGTTTGGCTTGTTATAATGGCCCATTTATAAAGGTGATGCATAATTCTCTACATTAAATTACTGCAAGTGAGGGTTCACTTCATGGAATGCTCCCACACAGACTTTGGAAGTAACACAATAATAATGTTGTTGTTTACATTGTTTTCCTCTGCAACAAAGAGAAACAACAATGTTACTTTTAAGCATTACAATGACAATAGTGTTAACCTGAGATTCTGTGAGGAGTTTTTGTTTGTTGTTGTTTTGTTTCACATGATAAGTATATGTTGTCGGTTACTGTAGAAATCTTTGGCACAGATTTGGGGCGCTGTCTATTTAAGATTATTTTTAATTATCTCTATTAAAAATATTGAGAGTAACAGATTAATAACACTTTACATTTCATGTTGCTTATGAGTTACTTTATTCTTTAATTGCCGTATCAGATTCTGAATATTGGCTATCCTCATGGTGATCAGCCAGAAGATTGTCATGGGAACACATTGGCCTTCCATTTGCCTTCCACAACGCAGCATGACACCCATACCACTGATCCAGTTCCACCAGTCACTTTCTGGCCCTGAGCGCTTTTGGAACAGTCTTTATCAGTCGCTAGGCCAGTATTGATGAAGCTGCTGCCCTCCATCAAGATGGATTCAAGTGGGATTTAATCCACTGGGGGACCATCATCTATCCCTGTGAACTTCACCATTCAAGACCGTTAGTCCTTAGGGTTGTCAGGTTAGTTAACCACCACCAGACCATCTGTGTTGAGTCAGTAGCAGTATGGTCTACTCTATAATGAGTAGTAGTAACAAATAATATATCACTTACAGAAGACAAGAAGATATTGCAATAATACTTATATATTGCCCTATAGCGCTTACAAGTACTGTTTTTTAAAAAAAATCTGGCTATCTACAGAAAAAAGAGTCCTGCAGGTAGGAAAAAAGTATGTCAAAGATGAAGAGTGTAGATTAGTGTTCACCCTTACATGGTAGTAATGGTTAGGACTGAGTTTATATTATAATTGTGAGGGAACATTTCCTCAAATGAGCAGTTCTTTGTAGTCTGATAAGGTACCACCAAGCCTTGGTGACTGATCTTTGTAGCTACTCAGAGCTGCACTTCCAAATTGCAATGGATCACTGCCCTCTGATTAATTATGACCCCATAATTAACTATTTGCATTTTCTAATTTAGATAAAAACCTGACAATAATTGTAGGGTGAAAAGACCACCTGATTGTTGCAAGGGCCTGAAAAGAAGGCAAAAGAAATGTCGGTGGCGACTGCTGCAACTCATATATGAGAAAGCATTTTTTTTCTGAAGCTGGAAAAAAAATTGTTGTTGGTGTGAATTTGTTTAAGGTGGATCTCAGCTTGCCCTGAAGTGACCCACACACTATGATCATGGAGCTATCTCCTGGGACACATATGAAATGAGACATGCAGGGTTTAACACCGGGACTGCAATGGACTGTCGCAGCCTTGAGGACAGTGGTGGAGTGTCAAAAAAATTATTACCCCACCATGACATCATCACTGTGTGGGAAGAGCTAATGTCATGATGTCATGACATCGTGGGCAGAGCCGACATCATGACATTGTGGGCGGGGCCAACGAAAAAATAAAATAAATAATAATAATAAAATAAAAATACACACACACACACACTCACACACACAGTTGCAGAGTTGATAGTCCAAGAAATCTTAAACTCCAGATTGCAGAAGCCAATTTCAGCTTTTTTAAAATAAAAGTAAATTTGAATTAACAAACAAACAATCTTAAAATAGATTAAGGTTTGATCTTCAAAATCTCTATAAAGTAGACTTTAAAAAAAAACTTTCTAAGATATGAGATTGATTGGTTGAATGGCAGAATTTGTTTATGGTAAATTTCTTAGTACTGTATAACCAAACTGTATGTTATTTCTTCTCTTTTTAGTACACAATGTTTCTTTGTGTATGCTATCATACTGGCCATTTGTTCTTGTTTGTTCATTCGTTTGCTCTGAATCTCAATGAAAATTATTTTTTTAAATGATTTGCCTCTACCTTTCTTTTGTGAAGTTCAGGGCAACATTCATGGGCTTCCTAAGAGTTCTTCCATTTACTGGATAAAGACTGGTTTGCTTTCAATTAAAAAGTTAAGTGCCTTTAGAGTCGCTGCATTTTTTTCTACCCCACCTCACCCCAATATACATACATGAAAAGCAGAAGTGGCCCATGGATGTTTCAAGAGATAGTGTTCCACGTTCCACCTCAGGCATGGGAAGATCTTGGTCTACCTCTGGAATTGGATACTTTCTGTGAATAGTTTCTGGTGTATAAAATCATTTTTAATAAGAAAAAGTTTAGAAAATTGCTACAACTACAACCATTTAGAAATCTGTCAAAAGTCATGTATCTTTTTAAAAAATATTTAGGGGATATAAAATTATGAATAATTATATATAACAACATAAATGCATTATATATATTCTTCTGTCAGGTTTTAAGATATGTTGATGAGGGCCATCCAAGAAGAAACTTACTACATTTTCCCTCTGTCATCAGTGAAAAGATTCTTTCTGTGTGAAGCATGTGCTGAAGTCCCTATTAATCATTTCTACATAGGTTTTTCTTCTTCCTTGTCTAGGCCAGACATGAAACTGCCAAAATGAAGGCACCTTTTGGTGAGTTCATTCTTCAGTTCCCTCCACTTGGCCTAGTGTGAGAACAATTAGCTGGCAGCACAAAGTTACCGTTACCAGGGTACGCCCGATTGTGTTTGAAAAATAACACAATCTTCGAGGAGGCTGTGGCTGTATATTTGGGTCAACATCCTGGTTAGTGGGAGCATGTATTTGAAAGAGAGGCAGAGAGATTTGATCTGGGAAAAGCATAACTTGTGAATGAGGTGAAAAAGCTTACATGCTAAAGGCTGATGGGATTTGTAGATTAACCATTTGGAAGGCAAAAATTCTGCACCATTATTAAAGCTGCAAAATTGTGTCAGCTTTCACATTTGGCCACCATTCTCTGAAGCAACTTGGAGGCCATTTTCATCCTTTCTTGACCTGTCTTGTCTAGAACTAAGTTCTGGTACCAAAAACCAGCCAGAAGGCTGACTCTTGAAACAGACGAAAACTTTACCAACATTTTTTAGTACTGTATTGTGGTAAAATCCAAGAGTATTCTGTCAAAAGCTTTTGCCTCATTCCCTAACCAATATACACATAACCCAAGGCAAGCTTTCTCATTCCTGGATCATCCCTCTACAGAAGCTCTTCAAAAATGAAACAGATCATAGGGATAAATAGGCAGTTGCCATGGAGATAAATAAGATGCTTCCCTTGGTGTTGCAATGTAAATTGCATGTATTTGGCATCTTATACGGTTGGATCAAGCATAAAATCCTACATAGTGTCTCTCTCTCCCCCCCCCCCTCTGTTCTGTGCTGCTGTAGTGGGAATTTGATTATTCCTTCCACCTACACAGAAGATTGACAGCTCATTCTGGATTTGAGAGATAAATACCAAGGGATGGAAATTCCGACCTCCTTTTTAGAAAGGGCCGGATATGCAAACCTGCCTGGAACCGAAGCACAGACTTGGCTTGCTGGGGAGGTTTAACTGCCTGTGGACCATGGGGATTGTGTGACCCAGAACATGCACCCCTTCAGTCCATGATTTGCCACTGTTTGAAAGGGCGGTGGCCAGGCTTTTGGAGAGCACAGATTCAGCCCTGGGCCATTTAACATTACCTTCACTGCTTGGGAAGAGGTATTAAAATATTTTAATGTGAAGAGATGATGTTAACAAAAGTATGCATGATGTCATAATTTTATTTAACTTCATCTTAAGCCTCAAGGCTAAAATGAGGCCCCAACTTTGCTGCCCTGCCTCCCAAAAGGGCCTGGCTGTAGTTCAGGAGTGGAGCACACACTTTGTTTCCAAAGAGCCCCAAATTCCCTTCATGGCATCTCTGAGTTAGGCTGGAGAAGTTCCTGCCTGTAGAGCCATTGCCAGACAATGTCACCCACACTGGACCAACTAGACCAGTAGTCTGGGCCAGTGTAAGGGAGCTTCTTGAGATCCTCTCATTTTCATTTACAGAAGATGACAGAATTCCACAGAGGAGTCTAATTACCGTGAGCTGTCACTGGGGTGGTATCAGCAGCATGGATGTAAAAACCAATAGTTTAGGTGCTGTAAGCCACACACTATGCAAAGAGATTCCTAGGAAATGACTGGTTTCTTATTTGCTCACCTTGCATTTCTCCAGAATTCGCATTCATTTTGAGAAATGCACTTGTAATTGTGCACCTTTCATCTAGGTGTCTTGCCTGAGGATCTGAATTGCTACCAGCAGTTTAAGGTTCTGGATCCTGGGGAGAAAGGTAAAATACAAATATAAAATATATAGAATAAATTAATGTCTAATTACCTTGTCACCCAGGACTAGCAAAGTTGCAGCACTCCAGATGTTGTTACCTACAACTCCCATCAGTCCTAGCCGACAAGGCAAATGGTGACAAATGCTGGGGACTGCAGTCCAGAAATACTTTGCCCAAAATTGCAAAAAGGAGGCAAAATACACCCCTTATAACAGCACCCCCACTCTAGCACCTGTTTAGGAGTACAGCTTTCACTAACCCTACACTTCACAGCTATTGGTCCTACTTTACTGAAAACAATGAGTGTAGCAGAGTGAGATTTTTATAATGTATCAAGTTAGGAAAGGCTGAAATGATAAGGAACAATATCTCTTTAGATGTTGTTCTTACAAGACACGTCTAAGAAGTGGGCCATGTGCAATCCGTAAAAGCTCATGCCAAATAAGCCAAACAATCCTTAAGATTAGTTTTTAAAGATAACCCTCAATTCCTCCTTGTTCTTTAGACTTGATTGGTTTTTCATGTTGACCTTCCAGGTCTCCTCAATGATACTCCAAGATCAATTATGAAACCAGTGGAGACTTGGGTAGATACAGAATGTTCTTCAAAAAGAGGTACATATAACAAACAGTAAGATTATGGAGGGAAATGGTGGCATTCTCCCCAATGAGAGAACTGAATGGTGCTGTTTCTGGAAAATGTCCCGTACTATACAGCTCAACTTGTGAACATGAAGACATGGCACAGACACCTGAAAAAAAGAAGAAGAATGACAGAGTCAGTTGCTCCCTTTTAGTTTTCATTCCAAAGCCTATGTTTCAGAGCAGGCCTAAAATAGTCTTGAGCAGAAAGCAACACATGAATGTGGCCTTTCAACAGAGTCAATTTTATTTCCACTGTCTTCCCATGTGTGACTAAATGCTCCAAAAATAATGTTAATCATTGCCTTTCAGAGCAGCTAATTATCAGGTCATCAGTTTCCTCCTAGAGAAAAAGGGAGTCAGTGCTTTCCTACCTTCCATCAGATGATTGAAGAGAAGTGGCCTGCTCTGTTATTGTAAACTTCATGTAAAGTTGGGGCATGTGCCCTTGAGAAGAATGTGCTGAAGGCCTCATGTTTGTTAAAGGTGGAACCAGGTCTCAGTTCTACTCTCTGTCTAGTATCTATTATTTTCTTTCTTCTCTGTTTCTCCACCTTTCCTCTCTCTGTTTTGATCTCTTTCTTTCTCTGCACTAAGTCAGCTGCTGTGGAAGGGTCAGATCCCTTCAAGAAATTATACTGAAGTAAGGAGTAAGACAATGCTTCATTTTGTCACCCTGCTTATTCACCTTATACACAGAACACTTAATGCACAATGCAGGGATGGAGGAATCACAATTTGGGATCAAAATTGCTGGGAGAAACATCAACAACTTGAGATATGCAGATGATACCACCCTAATGGCAGAAAGTGAGGAGGACTTAAAAAAGCTCCTGATTAGGTTGGAAGAAGAAAGTGCAAAAGCTGGCTTGAGACTCAATATAAAGAAAACCAAGATAATGGCAACAGGCCCTATCAGTCCTTGGAAAATAGATGGGGAAGAAGTAGAAGCAGTGACAGATTTTACTTTCTTAGGATTGTTACCTTAAAAATTAGGGCTTGGTTCGTTTCCTGGTGGAGAATTAATTAACCTCAAAAACTGACACCGAGGCATGGTTTTGATCAAAACAAAATTGGTTTATTGGTATTAAGGGTTCTAATTTACATTGGCTGGCTATAAACTAGAAGTCTCTACCACACCCGTTTTGAAGAAAAACTACCCTCATGAACCCATCCACACTATTCTGTGAATGAGCTGAAGTCCCTCCCACTCCCCAACATTTTTATACATTTACACTGGTCGACAATTAATCCTGGATTAGTGATGGCAGTTGCAAATGCTGTCTTACTAAAATGGGGGCAATTAAAAGAGTATTTTCATTTCTTGATTACATGTTACAAAAGCTTAATTAAACAGTGCAGAAGTAATTTCCGAAAGTACACATGACGATTTACAAATACAATGGTTAATGGCAAAATGCTGAATAAATCTTTGTTTGCTGGATGAGGAAATCTCCTTTAGGCAAGTTCTGATACAAAGTGTCCCTTTTCAGTTTGTAAATTGTCACATTGCTTCCTTTCTGAGTCTGTGAATGAATGAGAGGCTAGTCGCATAGTAGAAAGCCAGGCGCGCTTTGGCCAATGGGGAGCCTGTCTTCAGCATTCTCCTCCAATGGCAGGGCTCAGTTTTGTAGAAGGCGGGAGGCTCTTGGTGTCAATCTAAGGTAAAAGCTCCGTTGAGCTATCATCTCTGGAGCTTCAGGAGATGGGAGATAAGACAAGAGATTAGTGCCATTGTTCTAACTGCTCCTCTGCCGGGTGACTCATCATGGTGACCCTTGGGAAGTGACCAACTCTTAATCAGCAATTTTAATCTACTGTAATTGCTTACATTCCAGATGGAACTTCTCTCTTTTATCAAGCCCCTTTTCAGAGGTTTTTTGAGGCTTTTATATTAAGCCTTGAAATTGTTAGCAATTAAGAGTTGGTTTTTTCTCATGTATTCTCTGCCTTGGCCCGTGTATAGTGATGTTTTAATTAAACTTTATTAAGGAGAATTAAATCAAACCATATGTATGATCAAGTCAATATTGTGGTCTTTACTGTTTTGTGAATGAATGAAAAGGAATCTTTGCTTTGTCATCAGGAAACCGGTTTTACAAAGATTCCACACCATTTTGTAACACCTCTGGGCAAACTCTTGAGGCTTAGACAAAGAAATAATTAGTTCTAGTTTCAGCATTTCTATTAACTTTAAATGTTTGCACTCCACGCCAGAGTCTTGCGTACGTGACTGGTGGGCTTTTCCCATTTAATCAGCCCCCCATTGGAGAGGTTTCCAAATGCTTTTAAATTAAACCTTGTATGATTTGATTTCCTTTACTAGCCATTAAACGTTGGCTTCTCCATACCTTTGGCCTGTATGTATAGCGATTCTCTGATTGTAACTTTATTAAAAGGAAATTAAATAAAACAGTGATATTTGATCTTAAAATTTAGGTAACAGGATCATTAGCTCACTGCAGATGGTGATTGCAGCCATGAAATAAAAAGGCAACTAATTCTTGAGAGACAAGCGATGAGAAACCTGGGGAACATAGTGCAGGTCACAAGTTGATGAGATACCATAGTGGGCTTACTCAGCAGCCTTGAGATTGAAAGGGAGTCTTTTAGAGTTTATCTGAATAATCTATTGTTGCTAATGGCTGGGTGATACTGCATTCTTGTGCTTGCTTGCCTCTCATCTTGCTTGACACAAACCCTTCTCCCGTCGATCTCCTGAGTTTGGTATATAAGAACATGCCTGTAAGTTTCATTCCTTGTCTGATGAAGTGGACTTGATCCATGAAAGCTAACAGTGAAAATATAGCAGTTAGTCTTTAAAGTGCTACTGTGTTTTTTATTTTATTCTATTTGGTTTATTTTGTTTTGTTTTGTTTTCTGAGATAGTCAAAAGTAGAGACTCACATTGCAAACAAAAATTCGTATAGTCAAAGCAATGGTAATTCTGGTGGCAAGGTATGGTTGTGAGAGCTGGACCATAAGGAAAGCTGAGCGCAGATGAATAGACGCCTTTGAGATGTGGTGTTGGAGGAGAGTTTTGAGAGTCCCCTGGACAGCGAGGAGAACAAATAGGTCAATCTTAGAAGAAATCAACCCTGACTGCTCCTTAGAAGGTCAAATAGTAAAGATGAAGCTAAAGTACTTTGGACATCAAATGAGAAAGCTTTGATGCTGGGAAGGGTGGAGGGCAAAAGAAGAAGGGGGCGGCCAAAAATGAGATGGCTAGATGGTATTGTAGACACAATGGGCACAAAGCTGAGCGAGTTGAGGAGGATGGTGGAGGACAGAAGTGCCTGGCAGACAGTGGTCCATGGGGTCGCAAAGGTTTGGAATCGACTGTGTGACTGAACAACAATAAAAGGATGTTGTATTTGGCCCACTCAAATGTAAAGCCCTATGTTAAAATTTGGCACAATGGGTTTAGTCCATATTTAGTCATAACTAAGAACAGATGCCTTGAATTCCATGGGACTGTAAAGTCCTGGCTAATGTGTGACATAGTCATTATACTGTTGCACTGTAACTCAGGAAATCTGAGTTCAAATCTGTGCTTTGCCACAATGCTCACTGTGTGACATTGGGCCAGCTACATTCTCAGCCTGCCTGGCCTCACAGTGTTGGTGTGAGGTTAAAGTGAAGAGTGGAGAGTGGAGAGATATACACACACTTTTGAATAGACAGAGGGAAATATCACATATGAATGTAACTAATAAATTGTGTCCCATTGATTTTAATAGGTTGGCTCCAAGAATCGAGATTTCAACACATTGTCAGTTACTGTAATATTTGAGCAGAAAGCTAGACCACTGATGCTAAAGCCCAGGCAAAACAATCTGTCTGTGCATCAGATCATTTATAATGTGAATAAGTGGGACATTGGTGATATGTTATTGTACCTCTAAGTCAGTACAATTAACCAGAAACACACTGTTTATCTGCACTTACTGTTATAAATGAAGAAACTCTTTTTCAAAGTGATGGTTGAATCATACGTCAGTTTGAAATAATAGATTATTTTCTTGTTCTCCTTTGTTCTTTCTTTGAACTACATTGCCTGGTGATTTTGCTGTTATAAATAGGTGGTGATGCAATTAGGATGATGATTGTGGGTCCATATATACTTTTCATCCTTATGTAACAAAGTGTTCTAACTCTGAGCCTCCATTAAAAGGGAGGAATCCAAAGGTGCATTATGGCAACCCGAAATTATGTATACATCATTGGTTGGTTGCCATAGCATAGTTGGTGCCTATGGCTTTTAGTAAGCGCCTTTTGCAAGCTAGTTTCATGAATCACAATACCTGAGCTAAGCACTGGCTTAACAAAGATGAACCCTGCTATGAACTGGAACTATGTTGCTTATGCTTGTAATCAGTCTTACTGGTAATTTCATTTTGGAAATCAGCTATTTTTGATGGAAACTCTTTGAAATTACTTTTAATAGAAGACATAAGAAAGTGAAACAGGGTGCTCCTTTTCACCAGCTGGATAAGTCAGGGGTTCTCAAACTTACCACATCACAGGCTGGACCCCATCTGCTCAGACAGCTGAGTAGGCTGGATACATGGGTTCCCCCTGCTGTAAACACTGCAGTGGGCACATTTGCACATGCACAGGTGCATTTACAGCTGTTGTAAATGTGTCAACTCCCACTTCCATGGTTGTCACTGTGGGCCAGATGTTTTGCTGCCATGGACCAAGGCCAGCCTGTGGGTCGTAGGTTGCAAATGCCTGGGATAAGCTCTCATTCATTCAGTTAGTGAGTTCTCAGCAGCTGCTTTGTTGTATATAATTGGTATAACCCATACTAATTCTGGATCTGGATCAATTACACTGCCACTAACAGGCATCACTGAAATGTCCCCTGAAGAAAGTCTCATTTTACATTGATCTTGCTTGGAGAGTAAAATAAGATATAAGTACAGGTACTGTACTTTCCTTTGGTCCACCTGGATTTAATAGGAGTTACTTCCATCTACAAAATCATGTGAGTTACACTTCTCATTCCCATCTGGTCTTAGATTTTGACAATACTATCACTGAACATTGTGTGTGTCTGAATCATGCATCTGGTATTCTGATACCTCAGGGAACTCTTTGTTTTTCCTGCATAGAAACCATCTCCATGTAGAATCAATTCTATTAAACAGAGCATGAGAGTTTCAGTACTGTATGAGGATATAGAGTGAGCAGGAGAAGAGAAAGGCATCTCAGACTCCTCTAGATATGGTGCTTGTTAAATAAAGCTTTGAGACATGGATTTCCAAGGGCTCGGTACTATGTAACACTGGAAACACAGTGAAAAAGAGCAGAGAGCCAGGGAGTGAGGTGAAGCACATAGACGTCATGTTGTCTTCTATTGTGCAAGCCTTTCTAAAGAAAAGGTGTGTAAATTCCTCAAACAGGTTTTGTGACTTATCAAAAAACTGTTTAATACAAACTAGTGTGTTGATTCATGATGACATCATTTCTGTGGAATGTTGTACCTGTTAGAGGACATCATGCTCTCTGAATGGCATAAGAAAACAAAACTGGAACTGTGTTTTCAACCCTGTTTAGGACAAAGAAAATACCAAATACTTGACTCTCTCAGGAGTTGAGCTATGTAGGGAATTAGCAAAAAATAAGGGTAACATTTGAACAATAGAAGTTTCAGAATGCAACCCAGTCTTTTTGGGGGACTGGAAGTACACGCAGAGGTGGGGGCTGGAAAGGAGGCATAATAGGTTAAACATAGGGGCGCCACCTCTTTTAAACCTACAGGTTTCTTATGTTGATTTTTTTACAGGTGTATGACTTGGCAGAAATTCCGCAGGTAAAACTATTCTCAGCAGAGACATCATGACAGGAAAAACTGCACCCGCTTGAGTTTTGCTTTGTCATACAGTCAAGAGCCTCTGCCTGCAAACCCAACAAAAATAGGCACATACTTTGGGTGGATTCTTCCCACATCACAGTTGTTACTTACTTTTTGAGATATATTATCTCTAAATGCTAGATTTTTCTTTATGGGAGCAAGTGGTGTAGCTGTTCCGAGACATCCAAATATTATCAGAGGGAAACTTGTCCGAACATTTGTGATAAAAGATAGAGAGGCTGGATGGTGATAAAGCCTATTCTGTATACACAGAAGTCCATGTAGACTGTAGTCCCTGAAAGGTTATGCCAAATAAAACTTCCAAGTGCGAAAAGGCGTTTTGTCCACCTGGAAGACTTATTGATGTTACTGGAGAGGAGGAGAAATAGCCATAAACTAGGAGTGGTGCTGGAATCAAAAACTGTGGAAGTCTGGGATATAACATGTCAACAGGTTTACTGTTCAGGCAGGACTAACCTAATATGATAGTGTGGTTTCCCAGGGTTCTTGCTTGTATGTAGAGGCTACATGTAAGCAGGAATGTGTCAGTTGCAGACATGTTACCTTTCACATGTAGAAGGTATGAGAGGGGTTAGCCAGTCCTCTTTAAGCCCAATGAGTGTATGTGTGGAGGTTACTTCTACAGCTATAGGATACAATTACTGTATGGAAAATATAATGGAAAGGAATATATACTTTAGAAAATGGTGCACCAGTCTAAGTCTGGCCAGACCATACTGCCAGACACTCAATGCTGAGTGTCAGGCAGTGGTTAACAAACCTGACAACCCTGAGGACTAGTGGTCTTGGGTGCCGAAGTCCACAGGGAAGGGTGATGGTTCCCAAGTGGATTAAATCCCACTTGAATCCATCTTGATGGAGGGCAGCAGTTTCATCAACACTGGCCTGGAGCTGAGGAGGACTTTGCGTGCCAGAAGGGATCAGGACCAGAAAGTGACTCGCAGAACTGATTCAGTGGTACAAGTGTCATGCTGTGAAGTGGAATGCAAACGGAAGGCCACTGCATTATATTCACAGGACAGTCTTCATGGCTAATCGCCATGATGATCACCAATATTTGGAATCAGATACAGCACGAGAAGTAGCGGGGACCTACCATTAGAGGAACCCTACAGTATTTCATTACATTGACTTTTTAACCAATCCACAAAATAGCAACACTTCCATGTACGTACAGCAGTCTTTCCCAGCCTTTGGTTTTTAGACCTCAATTCCCAGAAGTTTAAGTCAATCCCACAAAGCACTGATCAGCCAGTGTAATGACTGAGAATTCTGAGAATTGAAGTCCCCCTGCGCAGCATTGGCCCCAAGTTAAGAACCAGTGATGTACAGTTAATAAACTAGGCTTTAAAAGGGAGAGTGGATGTTCAGCAGAGAACAAAGCCATACCCACTTTACAAAACCTGCTAGCAATTAAAGTTGCACTGGTAGAATGAACAGGATGAAATTTATAATTGAACTAAATGCACTATAGTATAGGACTTTAAACTAGCGATTATTTGAGACCCTCTTAGTAGCATGGGTTTTTTTTATTCTAGGCATAGCACTGAATTAAAATTCCCTTTAAGTTAACTGCTAAAGCCATAATAGCTATTACTACTAGGTTTATGGGACTGTCTTAAATGGTTTCATTGTTGGAAGGAAAATAGCTGTTCCAGAGAGCATAGAATATTTTAAAAGTCATAGAATCTATATTAATATGCCACTGCATTTTCCGTTCATTTAACTTATATAATCACTACTTTGCTTAATAAAAACAAGTCATATGAGTCAGCCTGGCTGCTAGCAGAAATGTGTGCATCTGACTTTACAAAAATGTTTTTCATTTTTAACAAGGTCAAGTTCTGTCCTATGCAATGGTGGGCATCAGCAGGTTCACACCATTTCACCAGAACCGGCAGCAGAGATTCTGGCTGGCCCTGCCCATCCAATTTTTGAAATAAAGTACAGTAGTCTTAATTCAAGAGCAACGCAGGGCTTTTCTCCTGGCCATGCCCACCATAACACGCCCACCATACCACACTCACAGTGTGGTCGTAAAAAAAAATTGAGCCCACCACTGGTCCTATGACTTAATATGGGGAAAGGAAGAAGGAATGTTAAAAGTAACTAGTGCACAGAAAGTACAAGTCCAACTATACGTCAGACAAGTTGGAAAGGTTAAGAAAGGCTAAATGCTAGTTTAAACTGAAGAAGTAACATGTGCTTTCATAAAAAAGAGGAAAAAATATTAGAGGAAGAATTAGGTCAGAAGTCAAATGTTTCCACTGCTGAGTGACTCCATCCATAAAAGAAAACATCCTACGTGTTTGTTCTCCGTATGGAATCTGATGATGTGTATATTTACTGAGAAGTCTTGTTAAATTTAATGACCTTTTAATCACACATATGCATAGGTGTGTAACCATGCATCCCAGTCCTCTGCATTTTTAAATTCAAATGCATAGGTGTGTAACCATGCACCTGTCCTCTGCATTTTTAAATTCAAAAGCAAGACCTTTGTATTTCTTGAGGCCTACTCACAAGTAATTTTGCTTAAAACTGATGGCTTTATACATTAATGTTCATTTTAATACTTGTTTCCAATAGCTTGCCTGCTTGTGATGCCTTTCCATTGTTTCTACAGAATTAGTATTGTTAGATCCGGAGATCCGGGCGCGGGAGTGAGGACACGGAAGCCATTGTAGGTGAACCGAACAACACGTCTGTTTATTGTGAGGACAAGTAAACAACAACACAACGGCCGGAGAGGCAGGGATTTAAATACCCTGCTTGACCCAACCCACTGACCAATAGGAAGCGGCGATTTTCCCGCCGCTGGACTTTCAAATATCTAACACCCCTTCCCCCCAGAATGCACTACAACCTTTATTTACATATGTAATCATCCAGATGACAAGGGCGTGTACGAACTCTACTGGACCTGCGCAGTTCAGTCGTCGCCGGGGCATTGAGCAGAGCAGACCTGTCGCTTCCGCTCTGCTCTGCCCGGGCAGGAGACTGTTCTGGATTACCTTCGGTGAGTTCAGCGGTGACCGGGGGTGGACCTGCTTCACTAGGTAAGTCCTCCGGCCACAATTCTGCGCGAGAGGGGGTGAGGCAGGGCTGAACCGGGTCGGTGACCGGTTCGACTAGCGTCGGTGTGTCTGGTTTTGGGACTTCTTGTTCTTCGGGAATGGAGTCGTCCTGCGTGTCGGAACTTGTCCGCCTCCTGAGCTGGTCGATATGGCGTTTCCATACTCGACCATCAGCGAGGTGAACCTTGTATGTGTATGGGCCCAGCATGTCGCTGACGATCCCTTCTTCCCACGGTGGGCCAGGCGCAAAGTTCCTGGCGAAGACAGGGGTGTCTATGGGGAACGTGCGGCCTCGCGTGTGTCCCTCTCGGAAATTGTCCGGGGAGTACCGGGGGTGCAAACGATCCAGCTGGCAGCGGAGCCTCCTGCCCATCAGGAGTTCCGCGGGGGCCTTTCCCGTTGCCGCACAGGGGAGATTATGCTGTGCCAGCAGGAATGTATCAATTCTCTCCTGCCAATCCCCCGGTCCCAGACTTCCCAAGGCTTCCTTCGTGCTGCGCACGAACCTCTCAGCTTGCCCATTCCCTTGTGCCCTGAATGGGGAGGTGAGTGCGTGCCTGGTTCCTAGGGAAACCAGGTACAAGTAAAACCTCATATAACACTAAAACCTGGTTCCACAAGTCTTGGTGTTATATGATTTTTAGTGTTATCTGATGCATGTTAAAATCCTATGGGATCCATAGAGATACATTGTAACCACACAGGCTTTAGCGGTTGTTATCTGAAGCATCTCATAGGATCTTAATGTTATCTGATACAATTCTTCCCCCCAGATTCCTTAATGTTATGCGACTTTAGTGTTATTCGATACTAATGTTATATGAGGTATTACTGTACTTCTCGAACTCTGTGGCAGTGAACTGGGGGCCGTTATCGGAGACCAAGGTGTCTGGGATGCCGTGTGTGGCGAACAGCTGTCTGAGTTCCCGTATGATTGCCCTGGCGGTGGTGCTATTCAACAGCCTCACTTCTAGCCACTTTGAATAGGCATCCACGACAATTAGGAATATTTGGCCGTGGAATGGGCCGGCTAGGTCGATGTGGAGCCTTTGCCACGGACCCGAGGGTTGCTCCCACTCCCTGACTGGGGCCGCTGGAGGATTGGGTCGGGACAACTGGCAAGGTGCACACTTGCTTATCCAACCCTCTATGTCCTTGTCAATCCGGGGCCACCACACATAGCTCCTCGCCAAGCAGTGGCGTCGCGCAGAGTTCAGCCGCCGGGGGCGAAGAACAAATTCGCTCCCCCCCCCGCTCGCCGCTGCTTCCCCCCCCCCCCGGACCCAGGCAGAAGGCGGCCCCCCTGCTGACGTGCCGCCTGCCCCTGGCTCTGCCTCCGTTGCGAGTTCGATCCTGGTGGGATACCAGATTGCCTAATAGCCATTCATCCTTCCGAGGGCGGTTAAATGAGTACCCAAGCCAATGGGACGGAGGCGAGCAGCGCTCGCCAGCAAAAGGGTCGCCCTCCGCCTGGGAAGTCCTGCACGCGCGCGCGCGCGCTGCCCACCTCCTCCCCCCCAGCCACCCAGCCAGCTTGCCGTCAGACGGGGCGCTCGTCGGGGGTGGGTGGCGCCGTAGCGGGGAGCCCCTGGCTGCTGGCTGGGTGGCTGGGCGGGAGGGAGGAGGTGGGCAGCGCGCGTGCAGGACTTCCCAGGTGGAGGGCGACCTTTTTGCTGGCGAGCGCTGCTCACCTCCGTCCCATTGGCTTGGGTACTCATTTAACCGGCCTCGGTCGCCAGAAAAAGGGTCGCCCTCCACCTGGGAAGTCCTGCACGCGCTCTGCCCACCTCCTCCCTCCCGCCCAGCCACCCAGCCAGCAGCCAGGGGCTCCCCGCTACGGCGCCACCCACCCCCGACGAGCGTCCCGTCTGACAGCAAGCTGGCTGGGTGGCTGGGGGGGAGGAGGTGGGCAGCGCGCGCGCGCGCGCGTGCAGGACTTCCCAGGCGGAGGGCGACCCTTTTGCTGGCGAGCGCTGCTCACCTCCGTCCCATTGGCTTGGGTACTCATTTAACCGCCCTCGGAAGGATGAATGGCTATTAGGCAATCTGGTATCCCACCAGGATCGAACTCGCAACGGAGGCGGAGCCAGGGGCAGGCGGCGGAAAGCCCCCGACGGCCAGCCAGGCGGACGGAGGCGAGCAGCGCTCGCCAGCAAAAGGGCCGCCCTCCGCCTGGGAAGTCCTGCTTCCTTCCTAAGCCCAGGCAGAGGGAGGAGGCCAAAGTGGTGAGGACATTTTGCCGCCCCCTGAAAGCCGCTGCCCGGGGCATCCGCCCCCCCGCCCCCCCACGCTACGCCACTGTCGCCAAGCCCTTCATCTTAACCACCCCCGGGTGACTGTTGTGTGATGTTTCTAGGACTGCCGTGCGGAGTTTCTTGGGAATTACCACCCGGTCTCCCCACAACAAACATCCCCCCACACAACATAATTCGTCCCGCTTGTCAACAAATGTCTTGAACTCTCCTTCCCCCTTTACCGGCCAACCGCGCTGCACCCAGCTGGAGACAGTCTGGAGCTCGGTGTCCTTTGCCGTGGCTCTGGCAACCTCAGCCTATGTGATGGGGGCTGAGTCCAAAACATCCAAGAAAAGCACCGACGCCTCCCCCCACTCAGCACCGTCCTGGTCCGGAAGAGGACATCTGCTCAGGGCGTCTGCATTACCCATGTGCTTTCCGGGGCGGTGAACCAGCGTGTAGGAGTACCCTGCCAAAAATAGGGCCCAGCGTTGCATGCGGGGGGACAGCGCGGACGGCGTAGGGCGGTCGCCGGCCAAGAGCCCTAGCAGGGGTTTGTGGTCTGTGATGAGCTCAAAGTCCCGTCCGTAGAGGTAGTCGTGGAATTTTCTTACCCCTGCCACTGCCGCCACGCCTCCTTGTCGATCTGCCCGTAGTTCCTCTCCATTGTTGACATTGTTCTGGAGTAGTAGGCGATTGGTGCCTCTAGCCCATTGGGCAGCCGGTGGGCGAGGACTGCGCCGACGCCGTAAGGAGATGCGTCGCAGGCGAGGACCAGTGGCAGGGTGGCGTTATACTGGATCAGGAAGCTGTCCTGAGATAGGAGATTTTTCACAGTTTTAAACGCCGACTCTTGTTCGGGGCCCCACTTCCACCCTGACTTGGCCGCCAGCAGTCTGTGTAGCGGCTCAGCGGCGGTGGCTTTGCCCTTTAGGAATGCCGCGTAGAAGTTTAAGAGCCCCAGGAAAGCCTGTAACTCCTGCTTATTCTTGGGGGCCGGAGCGTTTCGTATCGCCTTCACCTTTCCTTCGGTTGGGTGGATGCCCTTAGAGTCAATGCGGAAACCCAAAAACTCCACAGAGGGTACCCCCAGTAGGCATTTGTCCCGTTTCACCCTCAACCCGGCGGCCCTAAATTTTGCAAGGACGGCTGCAACCCTGTTCTTGAGCTGTCCCGGGTCTTCTGCGATGATCAGGACGTCATCAAAATAGGGCACCACCCCCGGGAGGCCGTGGAGGAGTCTCTCCATGGTACTCTGGAAAAGCCCCGGCGCAATGCTGACCCCAAATTGTAAGCGGGTACATTTGAATGCACCCTGGTGTGTAACTATGGTCTGTGCTTCGGCCGTGGCGTCATCTACTGGTAGCTGTTGGTACGCCTGTGCCAGGTCTAGTTTGGCAAAGATCTTCCCTGGTCCTAGTGAGTGCAACAGGTGGTCGATGACGGGAACCGGGTAGGCGCTTGGCTGTAATGCTTTGTTAATAGTGCATTTGTAGTCTGCACAAATGCGCACTGACCCGTCCGGTTTTATGGGGGTTACGATGGGGGTTTCCCACCTGGCATGGTCCACTGGGATGAGTATTCCCTGGGCCACCAGCTTGTCCAGTTCCTTCTCTACCCTGGGCTTGAGGGCCAGTGGAACTCTCCTAGCCTTAAGGCGGATTGGGGCAATACTAGGGTTTAGTGATAAAGAGATGAGTGACCCCACATACCTGCCCAGTCCTTCCCCGAATACATCCTGGAACTCCGCCATCAGGTCGTCCCTCAGCGCGGTTTCACTGGGCTGTTCGGCAGCGATGCTGTTGATGCCCACGATGGTCAGCCCCAGGGCCGGAAACCAGTTTGTTCCCAGGAGGGTTGGAACCTTGCCGTGGACCACGGTGAGCGGCAGGACCGACTCCCTCTCCCCGTACTGGACGTGAACCCGCTTTTGGCCTGCGATCGGAAGGAACCTGCCCTGGCAGTCCTTCACGCGGATTCTCTGGGGGGCCAAATCGGATTCCTTGAGGGAGGGGAAAGCTTGCTGCATCCACCTCCAGGATATGATGGACATGGCGGCTCCGGAGTCGACCTCCATCCGGCATTCCTTCCCGTCGATCCGGACCGTGGTATGGAATTTCCGACCCTTCTCTATGTCGGCGTGGCTTATCGTGATGGTATGCGCTTCAGCATTTTCGAATTTGGTGCCGTTGTTTGCCTGGCGCCTGTGGTTTGTCCGGTGGGCGGCGGCCATCCTTCCCGGCGGGAGATTTTGAACGTGCCGGTCAGTCTGGTTCCCGATTTGCCTCGCGCGGCAGGCCCTTGCGATATGCCCCCGTTTCTCACAGTGGCAGCAAATCGCGTCCTTAAAACGGCAGTGCGCCCTTTGATGTGGCCCTCCGCAGCTGGCACAGCGCTGACTGCTCCTTCCTTGATTTGCCCCGTCGGTCGCACACACCTCTGCTTCCTCGTCGTCCTCCTCTTCGGGAACGATGTCCTGGTGGTGCGCAGTGGCCGGATGCTGCGCCGACGGGGCTCGATTGAGAGAAGATGCAGCTGATGTGGATACTTCGTAGGCTCTCGCCTCATCTATGACCGTGGCCAGGGTCAAATCCCTTCTGGCCAAAAGGCGCCTCCGGAGTTTGTTGTCCTGGACTCCGCGGATGATCTGCTCTATCAGGGCTTCTTCAAGATGTGGCCCGAATGCGGCCGGGATGGCGGCTGTCCTCAGGGCGGCCACAAACTCGCTTATGGGCTCCCCTGGCATCTGGTAACGGTCCCTGAAATGGATCCGGAAAACAAACTTGGAGGGTTCCGGAGAGAAGTGGTCCCTGAGAGCCGTTTGCAATGTGTCCCAGGTGACCTCCATGATGGGCGTCGGACCCACCAGGGACTGGGCCACCTCGTAGACCTTTGAGCCGCAGTGGGTGAGGAAGAACGCCTTCTTCCTTTCTATGGAAATCTCTCCCAGCTCCGCAGCAATGAGGGAGAACTCGAAACGGTCCAGGTAGCTCCCCCACTTCTCGTCCTTCAGCTGGAAGGGAGTCGGGGGCGTGTAGGTAGCCATGGCATGGTGCCGATTCAGCTGGCTCGATGAGTCTCTGCAGTTCTGGCTCGTTCCTCAGAATCCCACCTTCGTCGCCAGTGTTAGATCCGGAGATCCGGGCGCGGGAGTGAGGACGTGGAAGCCATTGTAGGTGAACCGAACAACATGTCTGTTTATTGTGAGGACAAGTAAACAACAACACAACGGCCGGAGAGGCAGGGATTTAAATACCCTGCTTGACCCAACCCACTGACCAATAGGAAGCGGCGATTTTCCCGCCGCTGGACTTTCAAATATCTAACAAGTATAATTCTATTAAGACCTTTTCATTGATATATCAAATTATATGCGCCAGCTTACCTCCTTCTTTATTACTCCAGTAGATGCAAGATGATACAAAATTGTCAGATGGACCATTCTACCAAACGATCAGGAAGCCTCTTGCCTTTGGGATGGGCAAAGAGAATAGCAAAGCCCTGCTACCAACTCCCCACTTCACTTTCTTCCACCTCTGCTTGTATTCTACTTTGGCGCAAGCTCCCACTTAATTCCACAACACCATATGCCATAATGTTTTGCACTCTTTAATATAATTTTGACTATGAACATTCTTTCAATAAAAGGATTAGTCATTTGTAGGTGACTTGTTTATTTCAAAACACAAATAGATAAAAGGCAGGAGGCAGGACCCATATTAAAAACTGTATAAAAGATTTTAAAGAGACTATTTCAATCATTATCACTACAAATTTATGGCAAGTTTCATACTTTATAACTCTGGCAACAAGTAGTACTTTGTATTACTATTTTAATATGCTGACTCATTAAAGTCTTATAATTTAGTTAAGCCTTTGTAATTACTGGCTGCATTACTCCCAGGCTCAAATTCTGTCTTCCAATTAAGAACAAAGGAATTCTTCTGGTTTAGTTTTCTGATAAATTCCCAAAATAATTCATAAAAAGAATGACCACATTGTTTTGAACTGAAATTTCCCATGTGACATCAGTGGCTTCTACAATTAGACAAAAAGGAATTGAATGTTAATTAGCAGCTGACTATTGGTAACTCAGGCACCCTGTGTCTCTTCATTGTTAATTGGATAATTCCATGTCTGGCATTATTTTGTCTCATCTTAGTTTGTGAAGTTTTGATGCAGATGTCAAATAAAGAAAGAGGATTAACTTTAGCGTCTTAGTTACTACCAAAAAGAGGGTAAGCTTTTGCATTTAATTTATTTATCCTTTTTCAAACATATAAACCATGCAATATCACTTTGATATATATACTGTACTGTATATATAAAACAGAAATTGCTGACTTGGAACAGTAGTGTCATAGGTAGGAATCTGAATTGTTGAATATGAGCAGGTCAACAAATAGAGGCTTCCAGTGACTGCTATCTTCATAACCACTGAGGAACCGCTATATAATCGGTTGCAGTAAAAGACTTGTGCCATTGATAGGACAAAAAAATGAAATATAAGAACTGAAAATTCCCTAACCTATCTATTTCATTGCATGTCAGTCATTTATTATACTGTACTCTGTATAGCCCCTATCTTGTTGTAGTCACATTTTAAGCCAATTAAACGGAATCCAAATGGAAACATGTCTCCAGACTGAGCTGCTGCCCTTTAGGAAAGTCCTCAAAACATGGCTGGTGAGGCAGGTGTGGGGCACAGAAGACACAATAGCTTCCCCTCACTGGCTTATACAACGAAGGCCGCTTTAATTTTATCTTATTTTAATCATTGGGCATTTTTAGCAATGGGTTTTAAATTGTTTAAGTTTTATAATCTCTGTATCTTTTAAAGTTTATAATTTTGTGCCCAGAGTCGCTCTGGTGAGTGGCTATACAAATTTGGATTATAAATGAATGAATGAATGAATATTCACCAAGGCCAGTACTTCTTACTGAAGCCTATTACTTCTTAGAAGAGGTAAGGTAAGGTAAAGGTTTCCCTTGCTCGAAAGCCAGTCGTATCCGACTCTAGGGGTCAGTGCTCATCTCTGTTTCTAAGCCGAAGAGCCAGTGTTGTGTGCTTCTGCAGATGTTTCCGTGTTCATGTGGCAGGCGTTACTAGACACCAGAGTGGATGGAACGCTGTTACCTTCCCACCGAAGTGGTCCCTATTTATCTACTTGGAATTTCTTGCTTTCGAACTGCTAGGTTGGCAGGAGCTGGGACAGAGACGGGAGTTCATTCCGTCCTGCAGTTCTCGGGAATCGAACTGCTGACCTTCCACCTCCCAGTCAGCGTCTTAGTGACTTGAGTTAAAAAGAAGCCTGTTTACAGCATAACCACAATGTGAATGGAGCTGAATGGGCCCGATTATAATTTTCTTCCTGTGTTATTTCTAGCAATCAAGAACTCATAGAAAGATGATCACTAATGCATTAACATGCAGTATTGTCAGTATTACGTTTTTCAACTATTGTGGATTTCACTTTATTTGCATGCGGCTTTCTAGCACAACACAGTGCTCAAGTCATTACTTTTCTGTACCTTTCCTACAGCTCCTCTGTTCCTTGCACCTAAAGAATCAAAAGGGAAGCAGTCCAAGGGCTTCATAGAAGGACACGATCTGCCTTTTGGCTTTACAGGTGAAGGCAGTAACACTGACAGTGAGAGCAAAAAGCCCCAGTCCTCTCTTTGCTTACTTCTCACAAACTAAGCCTTCTCCAGTTCAAACTTTGCATTTAGAAGTGGTGCTCTGGGAAAGTAGAGCTTTTGACTTCATATCTCTCCCCTGCCCCAGTTTGGAAGTTGGTTTCCTTTGTTTTGTGATGGGTCATCAGGAAGTAAACATGGGCCTCATTTGGATATCTGACTGCAATCTCCAGGTCATATATGTGAATAAAGTCCAAGAGGAGGGAGGGATGAGATTGTGAGATTTTCATAGAGAAAAACGTATTACCCAGTTTAAATGAATTTCCTTGACAATGGAATTTACCAGAAATTCTTATGTTTTGTTTAAAATAAAGTATATTAAGTACAGTACAGTAATACCACGTATAACGTGAGTATTATATAGCGCTAAAACCGCATAACGTTACAAGATTTTCAGAAAAATCTTGTATCGAATAACGCGATTTTTAACGTTATACGATACAGTCGTTCTTAGCAGCAGGGTGGGTGGAAAGCTGAACGGGGTTCTCAGTTCAGCTTCCCAGCCACCCTGCAGCTCAGTGATGGGATGTCAAAAATTCTACTACCACGCCATGATGTCATGGACGTCATGGGCGTGGCCAATGTCATGACGTCATGACGTCATGGGCGGAGCCAACGTCATGACGTCATGACGTTGTGGGCAAGGCCAAAAATAAAAATAATAATAAAAAAAATAAACATGCACACAGACCCGTAAATAACTTAAAGAAATAAAATAAATAAATAAATAAAATAAAAATTAAATAAAAGTACAACCACCCACCCAAAACACAAATAAATCACCCACCCACCCTAAATATAAAAGCCTCACTTACCTTCCTTGGCGCCGACGAACCTCCATGTGGCCCGGGGCCACCCGGCAAGGCACGCTGCCCCTGACTGTGGCCGTTTCCTCCTACGAAGGCCGCGGCCGGCCCTGCATCCGCTGGCCACGGCCGCCACAGCCCCTGCCTGGCCACCGAACTCCCACGGGCACGTTGGTGCCTGGCCGCGCCGTCCGCCCTCCCGCGCCGCGCCCTCCTAGGGACTTGGGCCCGACAAACCCCCGTGCCCTGGGTAAGCCCGGCGGGGCTCGCCACCGCCGCATCGTCTTCTGCCGGGAGCCTGCTGCTTCCTCGGGCCGTTGCCTTTTTGGCCCCGCCGGGCTTACCCAGGGCATGGGGGTTTGTCGGGCCCAAGTCCCTAGGAGGGCACGGCGCGGGCGGATGGCGCGGCCAGGCACCAACGTGCCCGTGGGAGCCAGGTGGCCGGCTAGGGGAGGTGCCCTTCTCTTAAGGCTGCTGCTGCTGCTGCCGGAGCCACTCTAAAAAGGGGCGGCTCCAGCTTCGGAAGATTTTTTTTTTAAATTGGAGCTAAAATGGCTCCAATTGCCTGCGCATGTCCAGAAACTCAATCTGACGCATGCGCAATGTGTCAGATTGAGTTTCTGCACATGCACAGTCAATTGGAGCCATTTTAGCTCGGATTTTTTTTTAAAAAAAAAATCTTTCGGTGAGGCGTCTGGAACCGGACGCCTCAAAAGTGGACTCCCCTCCCGGAGAACTCTCCGGGATTGGTCCTACTGGTTCCAGGGATCCGTCTGGAACCGGGGACATCCCATCACTGCTGCAGCTACGGAGGCAGGGGTGGGGAGGCTGGAAAGCTGATGGGGGGCTCCCCCATCGTCTTACCCAGCCACCCCACAGCTGCGGAGGCATGGGCGGGTGGCTAGGGAAGCCAACAGGGAGTCCCCGTCAGCTTCCCCAGCCACCCTGCAGCTGTAGATCGGGTCCTCTGATCTCTCTGGAGGTGTTTCTGGGCTTCCCCGACGTCCTGAGCCAGTGCAGCAAGCCAGAATGTCAGAGTTAGAATCCCGACATTCTGGCTTGCTGCACTGGCTCAGGACGTCGGGGAAGCCCAGAAACACCTTGGATCGGGTCCCCACACCTCCCTGGACCCAGCGGGGGGGTCAGACACCCCAAAATTGGTAAAAAAAAATGGACCTTATTTTTACCAATTTTGGGGGCTCTGACCCCCCCGCCGGGTCCAGGGAGGTAGGCAGACACGATCCAAGGTGTTTCTGGGCTTCCCCGACGTCCTGAGCCAGTGCAGCAAGCCAGAATGTCGGGATTCGAACTCTGACATTCTGGCTTGCTGCACTGGCTCAGGACGTCGGGGAAGCCCAGAAACACCTTGGATCAGGTCTGCCCACCTCCCTGGGCCTGGCGGGGGGGTCAGAAACCCCAAAATTGGTTAAAAAAAAGGACGTTTTTTTTTTTTACCAATTTTGGGGTGTCTGACCCCCCCGCTGGGTCCAGGGAGGTGTGGGGACCCGCTCCAAGCTGTTTCCAAAGTTCCCCCACCTCCCTGGAGGCAGCAGCAAGCCAAAATGTCAGGATTCAAATCCCAACGTTCTGGCTTCCTGCAGCCTCCAGGGAAATAGGGCTTTTTTTAACATTGTGTGTTCAATGTATTGCACAACGTTAAAAACCGGATAACGACGGGACTTGTGGAACCAAGTCATAACGTTATTCGGGGTACTAGTGTATTATATATTAACTATTACTTGAGTTCTCTATTTTTTATTTCTAGTTTTAGTTAAAAGAGGGCTTGATGATGGTAAAGCAGAGGTGAGGTGTTTCAAAAATAAAAAGAGATTTGATACCAGAAAAGGTTGGGAACCACTGCTTTAGAGAAGTCTTCTTAGTTTGGCTTCTATTAACTTTTCCTCTATACCTTCAATGAAAATTATCCCCTAGCTTTTCTAATATAAGAAATGTAGGTCTTAGAATGGTCTACTCTACAACGATCAATAGAGGCTAACATTGTAGATACCAGGGAACAAACCAGGGACTTTTCAGTTAAAAGGTAGGGCTGAGATGACAATTGCCTGATTTTGAATATTCACAGATGGAGGAGGAAAAGAAAGCCAAGCTCCTAAACTGAGAAGAAAATGCTGGATATATGTGCAAATGTGTTGAACCTCACTGATAGAACAGGGTTTCCTTTATTGGCTGAGGTATTATTTCTTGTTTATGACCCCAAAAACAGCTGGCTATGTAAAAATTTATTTGTATATACAGGGTTTTCTAGAGACAATAAAATATATACTGACAATATCAGGAAACTTCACCTCCTATTTATTTTTATTGTCCTCTATGAGGGACTTAGAAGGAAGAGGAGACAGCACAACTGAGAGCAAATCAAAGGGGCAGGGGAGGGGGGTTGCCTTCATTCACTCTGTGATGGATAAACAAATATCAGTAAGCTTCTTTGACCGCCTGAAAAATAAAACAAAAACAGTTCAGCACAGTATGTCACATCTGCATCATCTATATGGGCAAAATAAAACAACTTGGGGAGTTTTTGAGTTGCAGTATGCTTCCTCATTCTAGTGTGCCAGCTGGTATAATAACCATGCTATTCTAAGTACCATAATTATTTCAGCTCATGCGATTCCTCCTACTTGCTCAGAAGAATGGCTTCCAGACATCTAACAATATAGCAAGAATGTTTTCTCAAAATAACAAGGAACTTCTTTTTAGAAAATTGCAAATCTCCTAACAAACAACACTGAGTGAAGTTCTAAAGTTCTCCTGATGACATAAGCTTAACAAAGATGAAATGTACCGTAAGTGTTGAATAAAGAGTATGGAATGGGGATGGAGGTTTCCTAGCCTTTTTACAGAATCTATTCTACACGCACAATATATTTTCTACACTGTGACTTGTAGAACTGGCCCCAATTACATTACCTTGGCAGAATTCTGACATGACAGAGTACTGTACCATTTCAGAATGTAGGTAAAACACAGCATTCTGAATAATCCACCAATTCTTTATTTGGAGGCAGAGAAACTAATCAAGGGAGTTTGCCCTAACACATTTCTACTTGAAAAGGGATCTGCTACTATACTTCCACTCTGAAGTAGTATTTCTGCCACCTTGTAATTGGGGTACACAGAAAGAACCTCCTTGAAGATTGTAGTATTTTGAACCACAATCAGGCATACACCTCGGACAACGGCAACCTTGCTGTGCCAGCTAATCTTTCTGGCACTAGATCAGGTGGGGGGAAAACCTACAGAATAAATTCACCAAAAGGTGACTCCATTTTGACAGTTTAGTCTGACCTAGGCATGAAAGAAGACCCCAGAATTCTCCTTTTCCATGCAAGTGTAAACTGACATTTCATGAGTGTCAGTGAGTCACTGTCAAATTTTTTGAAATATTGTATGCTAGTTTATCTGTTTTGAAAGACTTTTGATTATATCAAGCCTTTAATTCATAAGATGCTCAAAAATTAATTACTCTGTTCTTGATCTACTGATAGATTTGTTTGTTTGAAATATCAAGTTTGTTTCATCCATGCTCATATTCCTTTAACCTATATAATATATTTAAACAGTACTGTAGGGTATTAAAGTCCCTGTAATTATATTTATCTGTGCACTTTGTGTTAGTCCAATTTAACAGGTAGATCAGCATATTCTCAGGATAGGGATCAGTTGCCGTCTCTTCCTTCCTTCCATTATATAGTTTGGTTTATGGTTAGTAATTTTAAGACAACCCACTTTGCTTTCTAAACACAAACAAAAGATATGCATTGTCTGTGGGAAATGTGTATTATAATCCCCTGAATATCCAAGTATAGTGGTGTTTGTTCATTTATTCTAGCTTCATTCAGATTTGTCTTAATCAAGTTTCTTCATAAAACTACCCTAACATCACAGAGGTTATTTTCCTAAAATGCCAAGGCACTAAACTGTACATTATACAGAATCTGTTACGAGAGTGTTCCAGACACGTGACGCAGGCAGTCTTTAATGTCTGAGAAGTCAGACTTGGAAATGAAGAACGTATTTGTGGTGTAAAGCCAATCACAGACAAGATTACGTGCAAACCATAAGAAGTAAGAAAAGCTCCTGCTGTTATTATGTATTATCAGTACTTGAGGAATTCCCTGTACTAATGATAGATTGTGTAATGCATATTTCTGCCCTCAGATCAAGTCCTGAAAAACCACAACTTAATAAACCACGGGTGAAGCAAATCAAATGCCAACTTTGCAGCTAGAAGGTGTTAAAACAGGGGTGCCCAAACCTTTTGGGCTGCGGGCCAGTCATGTGGCTCAGGGGGCCAGTCACTACAGCTCAGGGACTGGATCCAGTCCCCAATGCCAATTCATCTGGCCTGGAAAGCCCTCGTTGCTCCCAGGAACGGAAGTAAAACATGCCTGTACAGGCACATTTGACTTCTGCTCCCAGGAGTGATGAGGGCTTTGCAAGTTGGATGAATTGGCATCAGAGGCCGAATCCAGCCCCTGAGCCGTAGTTTGGGCACTCCTGTGTTAAAGTATAATCCTTCCAAACACATTTCTTGAAAGCTATCTTGTCTGCACCACCAACTCGCAAATGAATATTATGCTTACCTCCCAATGACCAATCACTAAAGGAAAAAAAAGCTAATTCACAACTTGCTGACCTTCAGAAAACTTATGGTAAGAAAACAATATTAAGGAAATGCCACTTCTAATTACAAAACTGCCACCCACTCTGTTTTCATCCTAAAATGTGTTTCAGTTTTGCCCCCTGTGATCAATCAGAAATAGGAAACTGTCTAACCAACAGAGACTATGGGGTAGGGAAATATGGTAAAAATGACCTCTCAATTTTTTGTGTTGTTCGAAAAAAAAAAGTTTAAATAGTTTCCCCTGTGCCAACATTCCCTTTTGCTGAGGGAAAGACTAGAGTTGTTCCACAAGCTGAAATCCTTGCAGTTGATATAACATACTTTTGTAGAACAATATCTTTGTTATGTAATGTCTCATCAAAGCACATCCAACTCAGAACAAACCTAATTGGGTTTTCAGGGAACGTGAGAAATTTACGGATTGGTTTTACCAGTGCTACCCTCATAAATTTCCATTAGCCAAGCAAGGTTTTGAACTTAGATTTTTAAAGTCCTAGTTTCTCACCTTATTCACTACACCACATCGGCTCTCTAACAATATACAGTATTTACTTCTCGTGTAGTGGAAAAATACAAGGCTAGTTTTGCTCTAAGTGTCACTGCTGTCCATGTCAATAAGGCTAATGGTGGTCTGAGATAATTGGAATTATTTTTTATTTTGTGTACCTAGAAATGCAAGAACACATGTTGGGAACACTTTTTTGGTGCACTGAATTAATATGCTGATTTCATGAGTGTTGTAAACAAAACAGTCCCTGATTGGTGAACACTACTGGTAGATTCTGGAGCACCTCTGCCATTTTTGTGTTTCACAGTGATGTGTTTGTCCTTCTCACAGGCTTAGCATGAATTACGATATGACTGACATTTTCCCAATGTGGCAGCCCCACTTCCCTCTGTATTCCTACTTGTTCTATCCTTGCCTTAAATATACTTTTGAGGTGAACGTAAAACGATCAGTTGGGTGACCATCACATTTCAAAATACTTTATTTAGAGAATCTATGTATAGTATTGCAGAGTAACCTATGACATTTTTAAAATTAAAAATTATTTGAAAATCAAAGGTCTTACTCCAGACATTCTATGTCTTCCTAAGATGCATGCTGTTACACTGGCAAACTTGTCTTGTTTTCATTCATTCTGAAAATTTCCTGCATTCCCTGTGTTCTAAACATTAGATTAAAAATATACGGTTAGTTGACAGAAGCATATTGCTCAGAATTCACCTCTTTGTTCAAACTATCTTTCTCCCCATTTGATTTTGCCAAACATACAAGCAGTGTTTAAATAAGCTTTTAACAAAAAGCTTTTTAAAAGTAGACTATCTGTCAAATGTAAACACTCATAATATGTACAGTCATACCTCACATAACGAATTTAATTCATTCTGCGAGGTTCCTCGCTATGCGAAAAATTCACTATGTGAGTCTGACTCGCATAACGAATTTTTTGCTATGCGAGTCGGACTTTTCCCTATGGAAAAACTCGCATAACGAGCGTTTCTATGGGGAAAACTCGCATAGCGAAAAAATTCGTTATGCGAGTTTTCCCCATAGAAACGCTCGTTATGCGAGTTTTTTCATAGAGAAAAGTCCGATTCGCATAGCGAAAAATTCGTTATGCGAGTCAGACTGCTTAGCAAAAAACTTGCTTGTTATGTGAGTTTTTCGCTAAGTGAAACGTTCGTTATACGAGGTTTGACTGTACTACTTGTAAATACACAATTAAGGATCACAAATTGTAAATTAATCTAATTTTCAGCACCTGGGCAGACCAGTCCTAAACGGGATCATGAAAGATGTAGGAGAGTGTTGTTGTTTTGTTAAATCTCCTATCTCCTTGATATAACTGGAATAAATGAATTGTCGTAGGCTGCAGCTTGTATCCGAGAATCCCACCCCCCCACCCCCCGGAAGCAGGAAAAATGCCATTGCTGTGAATTTGTTTAAGGTGGATCCCAGATTGCCATGAAGTGAACCACACACTATAATCTCAAAGCCACCTCTTGCTGCGTATATGAAATAGGACGTGCAGGATTTAGCACCGGGACTGCAATGGACTGCCATAGCCTTGAGATATGGCCTCTTCCGTCTCCATGACCATTGTGAATCAGAGTTCCTCCTCCACTCATTTTGCCCTTGGGCCCAATATGATTGTTTCCAGTGGCATTTCCCCCACTGAGGGGACCATCACCCCACCTAAAAGGAGCTCATCCACCTATAGCTGTTGGCCCCTTTAGTTAGTCAGATTATTTACTGCCGCCCAACACTCAGCAGTGAGTCACTGGCTGCACGGTCTACTCTACCTCGGATGCCTGGCCAGACAGTGAATGAATAGATATTGGCTTTGCCACCTCTCAGCTGAGAGGCTTGAATAGAAAAGCTCTGGACCCCATGATTTCAAGCTGGCTCTCACCACCCCAAACTATGGTAGTTTGGGGACCTACAAACACTGAGAACATGGAGGTGAAAGGTTATTTTTACTGGTGTAAACAGGGCCCTTGGGGTTGCCCTTTTATATAACTGTTATCTACCTGTGAAAAAGGACACCCACCTCATTATAATCCCATCTGGAAAGCTATCCATGAATTTAGGTCTCATTTATAATATACTGTATAAGGATCACTCATGCTTTTAAATTTTTTAACTAGATTTTTAATTGGTGCATTTGGGAGGTAGTTTTTCAGTGTTTTTAGGAATTTTAATGGTTTCTAGAGTTTAAACATTGGGGATTTTATGTATGCCACCCAGAGTCGCATGTCAATTGAGGCGGCTATACAAATTGAATAAATAAATAAATATTTTTTAAAACTATGTCCAAGCAGATTTGTTGTTATATTTACATAGACCTGTGATGGCAAACCTTGGCATTCCAGCTGTTCTTGGACTTCAATTATCAGAAGCCCAAGTCAGCATTCCTGCTGATCAGGGCTTCTGGGAAATGAATTTGAAGAACAGCTGGAGCCCCAAGGTTCACCATCACTGGCATAGATAATGTCTGTTACCCAGAAGCGTAGCGTGCCTTGGCGGGGCCCCGTATAAAAATTTGCTTGGGGGCCCTTAGAAAGGGTAAAGATTTCTCACAAAAGAAAAAAAATTGCTTTTTTTGACTTTTGTCATTTGTGAAATAAAAAAAATTTGGGAAGTTTTTATTAATTTTTGCTTACGCACGTTGGGGCCCCTGTATAATTGATACGGCAGATACGGCGGTAGCTACGCCCCTGCTGTTATCAGTAACAAAGTAAACATTTGTATAGACAATGTCTGTGACCAGTAACTTCCCTGAACATAAACTCATAACTCAGCAGCCATTTGTTTTTACAAGCAAATCTATCCAATTTACCTCTTGTTTTTCACGATTCTGATCTGCATTTAGTAAAGATGGTATTTTAGATACTTCACATTTCTTTGTCTCCCTCTTCAGCACTCTTACCTGTTTAACTTTTACCAAACAAACAAATAAACAAATCTTAATTTATTTCTAGATTCAGATTTTTCCTACTCTAAAATGGTTTTTCAAAAATGTACAGTTCAATAACAAAGGAAACAAATAACCCCTGATTTAAATGAATAATTTGTGAAATGGAAGGCAATGAGTTACTTTTGCTTCAAAAGTTTAGTCTATTACAGAACATTCCTCATTTTATTTAGGAGTCTTGTAAGGAGATACCTGTGACTTCATTGCGGGTGGGGAATATAACTGAAAGAAACAATCTTCAAGAGAATAATGACCAGCAGAAAATGTTTTGAACACTGCCACTCTGCCATTGTGCCTTCACTCAAAACTACAGCCTCTCAACCAGTTTTTGTTGTTGTTCCTGGCCAATTAGTGCTTTGTTACCTTTTTAATTTATGTATCCAAGTCTGAAGTACTAACATTTAAAACCAATATAATTTTAAAGAACACTAATCATCTACTAATCATCTTTGTTACACATTGTTGCATATGTTATAAAGCTTCCCCTAATGACAGAATCAGTTCAAGGAGAAAAATGGTCTTTTAGGTTAGCAGCCCTTAGTGAAAGAACAATGAAATTAATTCTGTAAGTCCGTGAGAACTTTAGACAGTTTTCAGAGACAGCATTCTCCTTCCCCAACACCTCCTCTACAAGGCAATCTCTATTTGAAACTGAGGACCACTCAAAACAATTTTGATGCACTCTAGGGATTCTGCTGTTCAAAGAGAAAAAGTAATAACTTTTTCTGGACAACTTTAGGTTTTCGGAATGCGTGAGCCTTAGGGTCAATACTTTCCACTACGTTCTTCTCATCCGGGCCCCGCCACCTCGCCCGGAGGAGAAGAAAATCTCCGCCAGCTGCAGGCGGTCAGAGGAACCTCCCGCCCGCCCTCCGAGCCCCGACATCCTGGCCGGAGGCGTTAAAAAGGAACTTTTTGGCCGCAGACAGGCAGAGAACTCTCCCGCCCTCCCTCTGGGCCCCGCCACCTCTCTCGGAGAAGAAAATCTCCGCCAGCTGCGGGCGGTCAGAGGAACCTCCCGCCCGCCCTCTGAGCCCTGACATCCTGGCCGGAGGCGTTAAAAGGAACTTTCGGCTGCAGACGGGCAGAGAACTCTCCTGCCCTCCCTCCGGGCCCCGCCACCTCGCCCAGAGGAGAAGAAAATCTCCGCCAGCTGCGGGCGGTCAGAGGAACCTCCCGCCCGCCCTCCAAGCCCTGACATCCTGGCCGGAGGCGTTAAAAGGAACTTTCAGCTGCGGACAGGCAGAGAACTCTCCCACCCTCCCTCTGGGCCCTGCCACCTCGCCCAGAGGAGGCCTCATCCGGACACAACTGCGACCGGCTCAGTGAGGGGGAAATGGACAAAAACTATGAGGCCCCTAAGGCGGCTCTAAGACCATTGCAAGTTGTTCCATGTGATGTATAGATGATATTAATGTATTGTTGCCATTCTGCTGCTGTGTAATTGTAATTATTGTCCAGAGGGAAGTGATTGTCTGTAACTGTTTTACGATATATACGCATAACATTGATGTATTTGCTGCTATTTCCTTGTTTTGTTGTACAGTATTATACTGTATTTTCTATTAGGTTTAATTTCAAATGTATTGTGATATGTTGTGATTATGTAATATATTGTTGATTTTGTGAACTGTTGTGAGCCGCCCTGAGTCAGTTGCACCAAGTAGGGCGGCATATAAATTGAACTAAATAAATAAATAAAATGTTCAATGTCCAAGATTCTGTCTTAAAACAATTGCTATTTTTTACTTTTAAAAGTAGCTGAGGAGGCTTGCATCATTTTCTTGGAGTAGCAAGAAATCACAAAACATGGCAAAAGGAACATTAAAATAATATTTAAAATAAAGTAAGGTCATCTGAAGCAAAACTGAAGACTAAAACAGCAACCAAATTAGAGGCAAATACTCCCATGGATTGCAGTATGGAAATGTGTTAACCCTGTATACCAATTTTAAAAATACATTCATTCATATTTTTAGCTTCATCTGCATAGAATCTTTGTTTTGCAGAAGAAGGATGTTGTTCAATTAATTCACCAAAAGGAGGGTTTATGTTGAACAGACTATTTTTGAGCACTTTCTATAAATTGTACATACTGGTAAGTTTACTTTAAATTTTACTCTTATTTATCTTTTAAAAGATCCAAAAAGAGACAGCAAACATACTTTCCATTCCTTTCAGTTCTTTCTGTTGCCCCGTTGTTGCTAACTCTGGGAAATGAATTTCTCTTTTCTCACATCTTGAAATATTACGTTTTTTCCTGTTTATGTTGACCATTTGATCAATCTGAGCAGCTCTTTCATATAGGGAGGCTTTCTCTATTTGATTCTAAAAATGAAATCAATATGTATCCAAGATAATATCTGTGCTATGTTTATCACACTGACAATTTCTTTATGCTTTTATTTCTGATCTTTACATCATCTACTATAAATTTTTAATGACTCTCTTAAGAGGAAACTGGTATCACCATCCACTGCCAGAATGGAACATTATTATGTAGAAGAACTATTAGAAGCCTTCTCTTATAGTCTAAACAAAAATATCTAGTAACCAACACACTGTTTATGCCTCCTACAATTCAACTAGATGGCAGCTTCACAATTAAAAGTTAATGAAATAACATTCTTCCAAGAGACTGTCTCTTCATTATTACTGTTTCCTTAACTGAACATGCAACAAATCCTGCTATTTATCTCCTCTTACCAAACAAGAGCAAGGTCTCAGAGAAAGGTGAAATTTGTGGAAAATAATAAAATATCATTTAAGTCTCCCTTCTACCTATGAAGCTGCCATCTGTTCTGTTTCTGCCCAAATACAAGAAAACAGAAATTAACTCAGATGAAAGAAAACAAAATCCTGAGGAGAGCAAAGGAAGAATCAGGCCATAATAGTACTTGAGAGGAATTTCTAGAAACATTTTTCTGAATAGCATTTCCTAAAATGGAATACCAGGAATAAAAAGTGTACATAGAAGAGCCCCCATTATGTAATGGTTCAACTGCAGTACTGCAGCCAAAACTCTCATGATTTGAGTTTGATCCCAAAGGAGCCAAGGCTGACTCAACCTTTGCCCCTTCCAAGTTTAGTAAAATGAGCACACAGCTTGTCGGGGGCAGAATGTTAATCACCTTGTGAATTGTCCAGAGCAGCGATGGTGTTCCATAGAATTAGTCTTTAAGGTGCCACAACTTTTTGACTTTTTTGTTGTCTTGTTTTGTTTACTCTGTAATGTAACTGGAAAATCCAAAGCTTTCTATTACAAAAACCAAAGTGTTCCGTAAAATTTTTAGGTATTCCACAATAGAATAAGTTTGGGAAATGATGGTCCAGAGAGTGCTCTAAGCACTATGGGGTGGTATATAAGGGCAACTGCTATTGCTATATCTTCCCACAGCAAATGACTGCATTCAAAATTATATCAGCTTTTCTCTGGGTTGCTGTCCACTGTAACTGACAGCACAATATATTATTTCTGATTAATAGAACACATTAAAAGAAGACAAAAGCCATCAGCATAATATTGCCATATTTGAAACTCCCACCTCTTTATTCACAATTTGACAGGCTTAGAGTGAGACAAAAGGCCTTCTGATGTAAAACTTAGTTTGGCCCTTACATGTGCCTATCTTTCTCCAGACTGAAACCAGAGATCTGAAGAAATTTTATAATGACATGATTACATGCCAGAATTGCATTCTCAAAAAGATTAAATTTACACACTTACTTGTATCTGGCATATATAAATTCATGCCTTGAAGTATCACTCCTATGTCTGATAAAGTGGACTTGATCCATGAAAGCTCACATTAAAAATATAGCAGTTAGTCTTTAAAGTGCTGCAGTATTTTTGTTTTTTGTGTTTTCTGATATGCCTGAAACACAGACTAACACAGCTATTATTCCAAAAAATACACTTACTTGAGTTATAGTCCCTTCTTCTTGACGGTTATTTGGACCTACTTGCCCCACTGCAGGCCAAGGACTTCGCCGTTTCTTCGCTTTTTCAGGAAGCCTGATAAAGATAAATGATGTAACCAATTAACACCTCCCTAACAACTAAGCACTTTAATTTTAGAGTTAATCTTTAATAGAAAATAATAACTACATTGTATGTCATACTATTGTTCCTGCATGTTGGAGATTTGTTTTTCCACTAAGAAATGAAACCCAGCTTATGAAAATTTAGCAGTCAGAATATCATTCTGGGACAAATTAATTTTCCCAAATGTTTCATCTTTCCCCTCTCCACACACTGACCTTAGCATTCCGTTTTCCAGTACATACCTTGAATTAGGACACAGGAAGTGTGAACTGAAATTTGCAGTAATATTCCCACAGTTTTGGTGGATGCGTGGCATTATCATAGAGGGTGTTGGTGGAGAATCCTCCTTGATCCCAACAGCATCAGAGCCAGCTGCTGCCGGAGCAGTGCCATCACTGCCTGTAGGTTTGTTCTCATGAGGAAGGTTTAGGTTCATGACATTCTGAGACAGAGCAGCCCACTGTGAAACGGCATCTTCTTGTTCACTCCGTTTAACCTCCAAGATTTCAGATTTTCCCACTTTCATTTTAATACCTTTTACCTTTATCTCCTTTGTCTTTTTGTCCTTATCTATTTCCTGGAACAGGTAATACATAGAAACACGGGTCAATGCTTTACCCGTAAAAATTCTCAGCTTGCATGGGATTCAGTAAAAAATGAAGGCCATTCAATTAATTTCAATATCTGAGTGGTAGAAAACCTATTGCTGAATTCCTTCCAACAGGTTAAGAAAACTGTCACACTCTAGCAATGTTCTTGAATTTGCTGCTCATTTGTTTTCAGATCTATTTAGCTACTGCTACTACCACCGAGTTTTCGCCAATAGAACATTTGTTCCATTCAAAAACATTTCAGACTAAAACAATAAAATGAAATTTTATTTCCTAAAATTGAAGATGAAGAAAAAACATTTCTAAACAAAAACCTATGATGTTATATGGGTTGAGCAATTTGCTTGAAGTGTGGAAACAGAGTGCATTTTGCCCTTATATAACTTGTGTTGCACACCCTCCCTGACACTATGTGTTGTTAACAAAACAATTACCTAGTTTTCGCCGTAGTTTCCAACAGCTTATCTATTAGATTTCCAACTATGTATTTTTTCCAACTGCAGATTTTGTGTCAAATTGCAAATTATCCAAAACACTGCCCCAAGGCTTTTCAATATAGAAGACAGCACTTCAGTTCTGTGATCTATTTCAAAGTAAATTAGAGTCTTTGTAAACCATCTGTCTTTAATTTTCCTCATTGCTTATAGTTCTCAAAAGCTTCTAACAACAACAAAAACTTCACAAGACTTTCCTGTTATGGCAGCATCCATATTTTGTTCCTTCTCCAGGCACAGCCTTTTTATTTAAAACATCTGAGGATGGCAGCAGCTGTCATGTGACCAACTATGACAACTGTGCCAAAAGTCAGGTCTGTCTGTCAACATTGCTGCTGGCACTGGCTTAAACAGGTGCGAGCAACCTGTCAGTAATTTCCATATTTCATAAAACCTCATCTAAGAATAGTCCTCCAAAAGGCTAACATTCTTCTGTTGTCTTCTTCCCTGTCTACGCCAGACGTGAAACTGCCAAAATAAAGCAGCCTTTTGGGGAGCTCATTCTGTAGTTCTTTTTGCCTGTCTAAGTGTGAGAAAGATTAGCTGGCACAAGGTAGCCATAGGCCTGGTTGTGGTTCAAAAATACCATAATCTTCAGGGATGCTCTTTCTGTTTATCCCTATTCTTCAGTGTGCACATTAGTCAAATGCATTATTTCCACTTGTCATCAAGAAAATATAAGTATACAGTATCTCAGATTCTTCAGAAATCAGCACCTTCCTTTCTGGAGTTTCAGTAAATATATCATGCATTGCCCACAACCCTTAAGGCCTGAAATTATGATATGTGTCTGTATTGCCATACATATACCACACATTTCTTGGGATGCCGAGTCCAGTATCCTACACAGAAGTTCATGATGATACGTACAGTTCTAAATTCGCAGAATACAAGTTTTTTCAAATGCTAGCCTGAGTCTATGACAGAGTGCTAGGTTTTGGTCTTTCCATAGCTCTTCAAACAGATTGAGAAGCTAAAAGTTCTTAAAGCAGCCCTTCTGTCCATATACAAACTGTCCAACCCAGTTTCAAACAACAACAACAACAACCACCTCGCCGCCTCTCCCTGCTGCTCACTCCATCGGCCAGGGATGGAAGGCACCAGTGGACGCCGTCATCGCCCTCCAGCCCCGCCAGACCGGAGGGTTAAAAGGATGGCACTTTTGCCATCTCGGGACCTCACCGCCTCTCCCTGCTGCCCACTCCATCGACCGGGATCCCTTACATCCCCAAATTGTACAATGACCCAGGTATATTGTTCTTAGTCCAGCATCCCATGGATGTGTGTGTGCGTGCGCACGTGTGTGTGCATGTGCACATGCATGTGTGTGTGAGAGAGAGAACAAAAATGAGTAAAAGTAATGGTAAATAGTAACTACATGTTTCTAGATGTCTATGACAACTCTACTGGTTATGTTCAGTTAAAATGCAATTCCTAACCCATATTCTTTATTTTTAGTCTGTGTAAAATGATATGAAACATTAAAAATAGTAATTATTCTTACCTTCACAATTATTGGCCCACTTTGAGGCATGTTAATATGAACTGTTCTTTTTTCATCCTTGGGTAACTCAGCCTCCTTATTACTGTCTCTGAATTTTGAAAGAAAATTCTGCTTTGCTTCTTGTAGTAATTTGCTTTTTAATTCTGGTAAGAATCTGACAATGAGAAGTGCATTTAAAACCACACATGCGACCAATCATTATCAAGTCTCAAATGCTTTTTAATCTGCACTCAACCCTATCCCTCCCAATCAATCTGTTATTCTGAGAGCAGCATATATTCTACAAGCAGTATACAACTTTGCATTTATCTTCCACCCATGGTTCCCTGCCATATTTCACAAAAGCAAATTTCAGTTAACAAAATTACCAATCATGCCCACCACAACACATCTATTCCATGACCTGAAAGGCAAAGACATATTCAATATCAAACATTTATTTAGTGTGGTGAAACACATTTGAACTTTCAAATTCTCTAACAGACTTGGTTAAGGATTTCTTCTTCTTAAAAGACTTCAATAAAACTCTTTTGAGGATCAAAGAACAAATATGTAGCCTTATTTGCAATTAGCATGGCCATTATTAATTGTGTGTGCGCATGGTTTTCCTTAAAAAGATGAACTCAGCTAAAACATCATACAGCTTAGTTAGATATAAAACAGAACAGAGCATGAACTGAAATAAATGTAGTTAAAACCACTGATTTCAGTTGAATGCATTTCAAAATATATACCTTTAGAATATCAGCTTTAAGCTGCAATCCAAAATAGTCACAGGTAAGTAAAAAGACCCGCAATGACCATCTTTCCAGCTTTCCAATCAGCAACCATGCTCCTACCCATCCACTCTCACAACAGACAAAAGTTGCTGTCTTAGAGCCGCAAGACAACAACAACCACTCAGGATGGAGTAGTGTATGTTCTTTGGTTCAGCCAATGGCAAAGTCAAGAAAGTGGCTTCGTTTTGGCAGTCCAGGGTTTGACAGGGACAAACATTGGACAAAAGGGCAACAAAACAGGATTTCTTTCTCTCCCTCACAGGTGTACTGACATATCTATCGAGTCTTCTTTAAAGAAAGAAAGAAATTTTATATGTTGTCACCGTATTGTGGTCAGTAAAATTGGGCTGACCACATGGAAAGTTCAGGTACTCATCATCAGCCATATGCAGCCTGCCCTGTCCCCCAGTGGCTTGGTGGTTAAGGCACTAGGCTTGGAGACTGGAACAATGGGTTTGATACCCGAGATCTGCACAATAGGGGACATGAAAGGAGCCTCATTCGGGTGTCCCCTGCAAAAATCCTTTCAACCCAAAGTAATCTCTGACATGAAAATGAACAATCAGCCATATGACAGACTTCTTTGATGCCCTACTGTAGTTTGAGTTTGTTTTAAGATTGGTTTCAGTGAGTTATGTAGTTTCTTTTATCATTCATTGTTCTTTCACTTTTTATAACTAGTATTGTATTGTTTGATGAATATATGTTTGCATGTTAACTACCCAGAGAAAATCCAATTACTGTAGTTTCTAAATTTTGAAAGAAAGATTTAATTAATTAATTAATTAATCACATAATAACTACATTTGAAATGGTAGCATTTTTAAATTGGAAAAAGGGGAGCCCAGCAGGTTTCCCAGAAATTACATACCATGATTTAGTGCAAGGACAATATATAATCCCAGCAATTTCAGGTTTTGATTATTCCCATCAGCAAATTTTAAAAATTACAGATTTATCATGCAACAGACAAACAACTAAAAACAATAATCTTGAAAGGTTCCAGAAATAGATTCTAAATCTTTTAGTCCCATTTTTAAGAAGACAGTACAATCTAAAGTGACAGAATGATAGAATTGATAGAATGAATGTGTGAATGTATAGATGAATGATCAAATAAATTTGAGTCCAAATTGCTTACTTTTCAACAAAACCATCTCTAGTGAAATATTCATGTTGTAGCAAATCGGTAGATGATATCCTATCTGCAGGATCCATTTGTAAACAAGCCTGGAAAATAACAGAATTATTATTTTAAAAGGCAATGTTACAGATGCATAATATTCTACAGCATAGTAACTTTTTTCTGGGCTTTCATATTTCCAGGAAAAAGCCCTAATAAGGCTTTGGATGCATGTGAAATGTTGAAGAAATGGTTTACAATTTACAGACACACCAGGCATTTTCCATGGATGAGCCAAGATTTGAATCCAGATCTCCCAAGCCCAAGGACTTATATTTTATTTATGACACCAAACTGCCCCTCTATTACTTTATAATGTTTAACAAAAGTTTATTCGTGCAAGTCTTTTTGCAAGCTTGCTTGAATCTTCCTTCACGGCCAGAAAAATTTAGCTCACATCTCTTCATTGTAAAGATCCTCACATCTAAATATAGGGCTCAGGTTTATATATTAAAATAATGTTATTTAAAACTGAAGGAAACATTATTTGAAAGGGCAGCTAATAATGCCATTGTTACCAAGATAGTTTCTGAAAAAGAAATCCAAAGTTGATGATCATGTATTGCATGAGATCAAGCCATCTTACCTAATCCATGCGTCATAATTTCTAGGAAAATGCAATTGTTTTCATGGCTAAGCCCTTTGGATTTGGTGTGTTGTCTAAACTTCTTTATGAGTGCTATGGGCACTTACTTTTGTTATTGTTCAGTTGCATAGTTGCATGAATCATCACACACCAGGCACCCCTATACTCCACCATCCTCCTCAACAAACCCAGCTCTCTCCCATTGTATGAACAATACCATCTAGCCATCTCATTCTCTGCCGTGCCCCCCTCTTCTTTTGCCCTCCACCTTTCCCAGCATCAAGGCTTTCTCAAGTGAATCCTCTCCGATGTTCAAAGTACTTTAGCTTCATCTTCAATATTTGACCTTCAATGAGCAGTCTGGATTGATTTCTTTTAAGACCAGCCTATTTGTTCTCCTTGCTGTCCAGGGGACTCTTAAAATTCTCCGTCAACACCACATTTCAAAGGTGGCTATAGTATTCTTCTGTGCTCAGCTTTCTTTATGGTCCAGCTCTCACAACCATACATTACTACCGATAATACCATTGCTCTGACTATGCAGACTTTTGTTTTCAAGGTGAGGTCTCTACTTTTAACTATTTTCTCCCAAGGTTTCTCATAGCTTGTCTCCCAAGAATCAGTTGCCTTTTTATTTCATGGCTGCAAACACCATCTGCAGTGATCTTTGATCCTAAGAATGTAAAGTCTGTAACTGCTTCTACTTCTTCCCCATCTATTTTTCAGGGACTGATAGGGCCTGTTGCCATTATCTTGGTTTTCTTGATGTTGAGTCTCAAGTCAGCTTTTGCACTCTCTTCTTTCAACCTAAGCAAGAATTTCTTTAGGTCTTCTTCACTTTCTGCCATTATGGTAGTATCATCTGCATATCTCAAATTGTTGATGTTTCTCCCAGTAATTTTAATTCCAACTTGTGATTCGTCCAGCCCTGCATTTTGCATTATGTGCTTTGTATATAAATAAGCAGGATGACAAAATGCAGCCTTGTCTTACTCCTTTTCCTATTCCAAACCACTCTGTCATTCCGTATCCTGTCCTAACTGTTGCTTCTTGACTCTTGTGCAGATTTCTCATGAGACATATAAGGTGTTCTGGTATTTCCATCGCTTTAATTACTTGCCACATTTTATTGTGATCCACACAGTCAAAGGCCTTGGTGTAGTCAATGAAACAGAAATAGACTTGTTTCTGATGTTCCTTTATTTTCTCCATGATCCAACGTATGTTGGCAATGTGGTCTCTAGTTCCCCTACCTCTTTGGAACCCGGCTTGCACTTCTAGTAATTCTCTTTCCATGTGCTGCTTAAGCCTATCCTGTATTATCTTGAGCATGACCTTGCTAGCATGTGGGATGAGCACAATTGTTTAATAATTACTGCATATTGCCTATTATATCACCAATGATAGCCTAACAAAGTTTTCCTCAGTCTGGAAGCTTTCACATGTGATGGACTACAACTGCCAGCATCCCCAACTGCCACAGACTGGGCAGCTTCCATTGGTATCAGTGGGAGTATATTCATGCCTGCTAGGCTCATAGAGGAATTTGGTTAGTATCACAACTGGGAACAGAAAGGCCATATCTGTCCTCACCAAGTGCAGTGATCCCAATGAAAATGGTGTAAAATCTATGTACTCACAGGCTTAAATCTAGCATCAAGTCCAAACTAGAGTAGGTCCATTGAATCAGATGGGATTTTGTGAGTCAATTCCTTCATACATTTCAATGAACCAATGTGCCTACTCTAACTATGAGTTACTCCCGGGTCTTAACCATACTTTCACTTACTATACATTTTAAAAACTGACATGGTTTCCAGTGATTCATTAAGCCTTGCATCCAGTTTGGCTTTATGGGTCAAAGTAGACAAGATGCTATGCTCGCAAGATGAAAAAGCTTGATCTTCAGTATTTATTCAGTATTTATTGCAAATAAAGATGTCTTTACTTCCCAACAACCAATCACCAAACAGGTGGAAGCATTCTAACTCCATTGTTCTCAGTATGCATGTTGCAGATTAAAAAATTTAAAAGGACAATCCAGCTCTGAGTGATCTTTCATCCAAAGGAATCTCCGTTTGTTTGTTTTTAGAAAAGTGGCATGCATGTAAAAATATTTTTCCAATAGAGTGCTATTTATCAAATAGCTGCTCAATAGCTATCAAAGCACAAACATTTCCTAGAATTAATAAATTATGCACACTTCTTTATTTAGTCAGAAGATAGCTATCAGAATGATAATGTGGCATATTTAAATAGTTCTACAGGACCTTTACTCTGTAATATTTTTTGTGATTTTGAGTAGAAATATTGCCTTTAAAAGTCTAAGACAAAAGTGCACTGTATATCAAATTTATAATCACTTTTTTTTAACACAAAAGGGTTTCTGTTTATATTATTGATGTTGTTACACAACAGAACTGCAAAGAAATAAAAATAGCATTTCCATTTTTGGCAAGGGTAATTATTGGTTTGAGAATAATATCATTCTGTCACTTGTAAAATCCTTGCTTTTGTAGACCTTTCACTGACTGAATAAGAGCTTTCATTCACTTGAAACCAGACCTATCTCTGCTGCAGGAATTATGGACCTGATGACTACAAGTCTCATTACCTCTTGCTTCTCGCTGGGTCAGGTACTTTGAGACTTTTGTTCAAGTATGAAAGGTCACAGACCAATACACGAAGGGTGCCTAGCATTGCCATTGTCATTAACAATTTGTTACATTTGTCACAGGTCTTCCTTCAACATGTACATAACTTGCTATTCAAATTTCAGGTAATATCTATTAAATGTACACTCTGCCTTGAAATTTACTTATCAAATATGACCCTATAGCAACACAGCATAGATAATAAGAATACTGTATACGCTTTGTGATTAAAATATCATAAGGAACCATAAGAAATCTTATCACAGAAGTTGCCTTCATTACACTGTTATCATTCTGACTAAACTGGGTGTAACAAATTCAGCTTCATAATTGCAACTGTATGTTCCAGCCAGAATTGTGAATTTTTAGGAAAGGGCTGAAGACATGGCTGGCCCAGCAGGTGTGGGGAGCAGAGAGAGGAACAGCCCCCCCCCCCCCGGTTGGCTGATATGAACATACTAATCGCCATCCAGGTTTTTAGTCTATCTGTTTAGTTTATTTGTTACAAAGTTTTTAACAATGTGTTTTATGTAAGGTTTTTAATGCTATGTTGGGTCTTTTTATGCAGGGTTGTGTGCAATGGGATTGTGAGCCACCCAGAGTCGCTTTGGTAATTGGGCAGCCATACAAATCTAAATAATAAATAAATAAATGCTCAGCCGTAACTTGGAGCCTAGATTTTAGTCAGCTCAGTGGCTGGCTATGCAACAAAGGTTCAGTGCTGCAAGACTTCAGCTCTGAGTGCCGTTTCCCATAACAAAAGAGCAGGTACTGGCAGAAAAGAGTAAAAGTAATGTAACTTATCAAATAAACCATTGCTGTCTTCTTAGTGTTCCACAGACCCCACTTGCCAAACCACATAAGCCTGAGATTTGGCAGAGTTTAACTACCTGTATTTGTACTGGATGAGGACCATGTCAATAAAACACACAGTGACTGAAATCCTGTTGGTGTACATTTGTGCTGCACAAGCTGGATGATGTCATCAACTGTCAATGGAGATATTTAATATAATTTAATTTAAAAATCCCTACCCCTCTTTTTTTCCAGGTTCTGAGGCCCCAGGGATCCTTTTTGACCTGGAGAAGCCTTTGGAAGCCTCAGGATGGGGTGGCAAAGCCATTAATGCAGGGAAATTGCTGCTCAATTACCAGTGGTGATCATGACAGAGCTATGCCATGCCATACCTAAGCTGGCCAGAGAAAAAGAGAACTCCATCCCTAAAACGGAAATGAGTAATTTTTGAAAATTAAGGGGATGCTTTTGTCCTCCATTACCTTAGTTGGTCATATTCCAATCTCTGGAAAAACCAGTGTTTCCCACACAGCAATATGCACACACCCAAGCCCTTTGCTCCCTATATAACACATGTTGACTTGCTCAATGAATCTTGAAGCTCACTAAGGTACCCAGAAGCTTCTCAAAATGGTAATTCAGTGCAGCAGAACCATACTATTTAGCTAAAATGGCACTTTTTAATGCAGAAGAAATTATGGCTCTCTTTTACACACTCAAAGCTTTAAGATAGATCAAAGCTTCTGAGATTCATCCTTTTCAACATCATTCATGATACAAATTTTTAAAATGTACATCAGGTTAGAAAACTGAAAATTTCAGGGTTTTATCAAAACCCCTCTGGGACCTGGAAACTGGCTTTACTTTATCTCTTTTCTATGGAGGGATAAAGAGGAACGAGATGTCAAGTAAGAAAATAAGTACTGTATACCTAAGTACAGATCAGTGTGAACGTTCTAAATACACATTATAACAGAGATTTTTATTTCTATGTTATGTATGAAAACTATGAGAAGCTACAAAAAATAATTATCAGTAAGTTTGATACTCAGACCTCTTCTGACATACATGAACCATATCTGCAAGTAGGGCATTGAGCTTGGGATACTTTCTCCTTGCACTTTTAGGGTGCTGTACTTCTGGAAGGACCATCGCTGAAAAAACTGGGCTCCTTACAAAAATACTCTGAAGATGAGGTGTCAAATTTCCTGAAAGAAAAACATTCCACAAAGCTCAAATATATTTGAATGTTGATCAAAGGTAATTACATGAATATTAAAACACACCACTGTTTCTGGCAAGTTAATCTTGCTGATGATTCAACACAGATCTCAGCATCCACACTTTAGGATCCATAATATTTTCATCAGATGATAATTGTTTCAAGTGTATCAACTTAAAATCAGTTATGACAGTTAAGTACAGTAGTTCTGCACATTTAACCATTCCTGCACTGTACATATAAGACCGTGATGGCAAAGCTTGGCACTCCAAATGTTCTTGGACTTCAATTCCCAGAAGCCCAAGCCCCTGTGAATCCACACAAATGGGTTTACTGCAATTCATCTGGCCCATATGGGCGTGTTTTACTTCCGCTTCCAGGAGTGATGAGGGCAGCATGGCACAGGCCGGATTAATTGCAGGAAACTCTTTCATGTGGATTCATGGGGGCTTGGGCTTCTGGGAATTGAAGTCCAAGAACATCTGGAGTGCCAAGGTTCACCATCACGGATATAAGAGATGCTCCCTTCAAACTAGGCTGGGTACACTTTTTTTTGCTACTCACAAAACTGCAAGTGTAAAAGTAATCTTGGCAATATAGTTGTAAATGAAGTTACACATCTAATAATGCCTATACATCTTCTTCTCTTGTGTCTAGGTCAGACTTTAAAGTGCCAGAATGAAGCCACCTTTTTGTGAATTCATTCCAAAGTTCCTTTCGCCTGGCCTAGTGTGACAAAGATTAGCTGGTACAACAAGGTTGCCATTTCCAGGGGTATGCCTGATTGTGGTTCAAAAATAGCACAATCTTTGAGGAGGCTCTTTCTGTGTACCCCACCTATACTGTAAATCAAAAGCACAACACTGTATATTTAACTATTTGCAAATAAATGCCTTATTTCTCAGATGTAAAAAACCTAAGTTTCATTTTGCTAATAAAAATATTACTAGGAAGTTGGGGTAGTGGCATGTCCACATGTATTCTATGAAGTACAATCTAAAATCTGACAAAGAGTAAACAATATAGAAATAAGAAGAAAGTGATTAACCAGAAATTAAAATGCCCCTTTTGGAGTTGTAGAGATTCTCTTGTTTGGCTGCTTTAAGGGAAACATTCCTATCCAGAGAAAAGGATTCAAACATATGTGTCATATTTTTTAAAGCCTTGACTCTTTTTAGAAGAGGTTTAGGAATAAACCTCAGCAGTTCAAATCAATGTTTCTTGAGGTATGATCTATTATAAGTGTTCCAATCTGAGAGATAAGAGAGGGTAAAAAATTTAAGCATGTGTTTAGCTCTCTATGGTCAAAGTAGACAAGACAGCATATGTTCTACAATTTGATTTTTGTTTTTCTTTCTTCTGAATATAATTGGGCAGGAGGGGAATTAGATCAGGGCTGCAACCCTTGTAGGGAAGAGAGTAAAACATTTCTTTCCATGACTTTTTTTTAAAATCCAGGAGTTCTTCAGAAGATTAGAAGGTACAAAAAAGAATTTTGGGAGTATATTAGCGCTATTTCCCTTAATTATGATGGAGATAATGTCTTTCTATTTCCACTAATTGCAGTGGAGAGTGTAAGTCTCTACTCAGATTTTGGCCTTTAGAGCTCCACCTTTTAAAAAGATTTAAATTCAAGAACCCAAGTGGGAACCAAAAATGATTTAAATTTGTACTAAGGTTAGCCACTGTTTAACACTTTCCTACACTGATGTTGCAAATATCATCCATAGCAATACCTACCTACTTTGGTCACAATTTTATGAAGTAAGTCAAGATCAGAACTGCTGGGTAGGTAGGGGTTTCCAGTAGCCATCTCAATTATCATACAACCTAAAGCCCAGATGTCCACAGGTCTAAGATCAGGAAATGAACAAAGTGCTCAACAATATAGAGACTGAAACTACAATAAAGACCATGTATGCTCTGTTAAATCCTTTTTAAAGAAGGAAAGAAAATATCTAATTTAAAATTACAATATTTATACAGTTAAAAGAATGTAAACAAGAGGACAAAAAAAACAGTTAGCCAGGGCCAAGGGCACAAAAAACCCAAATCTCATAATTGAGTGGAATATGTGGAGTTCAAGTAATGGCTTCAAATAAACAGCCTGAGAACTTCAGCCTGGCAGCACTGTGATCCTAAAGATATTGTGCTGAAACATGCCATATTCTCTTTAGGAAATGGTGTTTATTGTACACAAAGGAAGACGGTAAGCAGTGCAGGCTGGATTTAGAGCAGGGAGCCAAATTTGTCCTTCTAGGTGTTTCTGGCCAACAACTGCACCAACCCCTATGAAGGATTAAGGTAAAGGTCTCCCTTGTTTGAAAGCCAGTTGTACCCAACTCTGCAGGGCAATGCTCATCTCTGTTTACAGCCAAAGAACCAACACTGTCTGAGTCTGCAGATGTTTCCATGGTAATGTGGAGTGCATGGAATACTATTACCTTTCCTGCCAAAGTGGCACCTGTTTAGCTACTTGCAATTTTTTCCTTTTAAACCTGCTAGGCTGGCAAGAGCTGGGACAGACCCACTCATTCAGCCATACAGCACTTGGGTCTCAAAATGATGACCTCCCAACCTTCCAGTTGTCAAGCTGAGTAGGTTGCAGTTTAAAACTTCTAAAGAAGTTTAGAAGTTAGCATCGTTAGCCTAGAGAGGACAAACAAAGAATCTGCAGTGATGATACCAAAGAGCACATATACAGTATCTTGCCCAAATATTCTATGAAAATCTGGAGCCGAAACTGCAATCAGAAATCCCCTTTTGCACACAATGTTAATCATAGTTAAGAATTATACAAGCATGCTCCACTAATATTTTAGTTTGAGAGCTATAATTTTACATCTAACCATTCCCATTTCAAGTGTAGCAAGTAGCAGGAACCATGTAAGCAGTGGTCAGTTTTATTCCAGGATATACTGTTTTATTTCAGGATGAACTGTATTCAATGAAGCATTTGCAGCTGTCCTCCAAAACTGTAGAAATATTGTATGTACAATAGCCTGAAAAATATTTGGATTGACTATTTTGTTAATCTCTCCCTCTTTCAAAAAACGAGAACTACAGTTGAAATATGTGTCAGGGCGCCATCTAATGTTGTGCTATTCCCAGTACACTTGGCTTTATCTACATTTGTTTTTATAATGCTTTCATTCAACTACAGTATTCTGCTAAGCTGTTGTTTATAACTTACTGTCCACCACACACTTCTAATAGGATTTTGTAAAGAAAAAAACATACTTCCCGTATGTAGTGTCTTTTAACACTAGCTCTGGAGCTCGGTACCACCGTGTGGCCACATAGTCGGTATAAATATCACCAGGAGCTGCTAAGGTACGTGCAAATCCAAAGTCACAAAGTTTAGTAATTCCATTCTGAGAAACTAAAATATTCTCAGGTTTAATGTCACGGTGAATTACCTGACAAAAGAAAAACAAATTAGAACTTGGTTTAAAGAAGAATTTTAAGAAGAAAACAAGTACTGTACTGTACTTAAGTTTTACCCTTTTAACCAATGATGTTGACAGATATGGAACAGTTTTGAAAAGTAACAAAACTAAAAGAATAACAGAAAAATCATCTTCCTAGTGGTAAAGTACTAATCTGAATGAGTGAATAGAGTTATAAAGGACATCTGATGCAAACTCAAAGCCAATAGGACACAGGAAACTGCTCTGTACAAATTCTTGCCCCATCGATCTCAGTCTCCAGGATGTTCAGATGATGTGTGACATAAACTAACTTCTGGTAACTTTCTACCAAGACAATGATGAAAAGGGCCAACATAAGTCAGAATTGACTTGATGGCACACAACTAATTAGTACCAGCTGAGATGCCAGGGACTGAGAATGGGACCTTCCACATAGAAGACCTGTGTTGTCTCATCAAATACCCAATCTATACCAGTTTAACTGGGGCAGATTTCAGAGAGTCCAGTGAACCCAGTTATTTTAAAACAGTGGGCATAGCCTACCCACTTGGGGTTTCAAATGCTTGTGTGAGGGGAAGCATACTTGAAATAATTACATTCTGAGCAGTTTTGCTTACAAATGTTGTTTCCAGAGACTGAAAAGTAAACTACTTCCTTCCTCAAGCATTCTTCCCTCTGAGCAAAAGGACTGCAGAAATAAATGAAGGTTAAATACGTGGACAGAATAAGGTTCAGCAACAAGGAAATCTATTGTTTTTCTGAGCTGTCTAGTTTAAAGCTGTGTTTAAAAGAAGTTAGAAATTTTGATCGTAGGCAGGCTTGTTCCTTTTTTAAAAGTCAATATGGCTTGGATTAAAGGCTCAAGCCAGTATCTACTAAGCTTCTGCTGAGCAAGAAGTCCTGCCAGCATAATAACTTTACTAATACTTGTCTGATTTTACTATTAGTCAGACAAGATATTCTAGTCCACAGAGTGTCAATAAGATACTTGTTCCAATCTTGGCCATGTAGAGAAGGTCTGTCATTCTACCCAACTGACAATGTTAGAGCCAGTTAGAATTACAAAATAATGGAGGTGGAAACAGCCTATAAGGCCATGGAGGTCAACCCTCGGCATACTTTTCTAAATGCTCACAGATCAAAAGTTTAATGATCTATGGTAGAGCCTTTTTTGTTATGGACTTCAACCTGACCAGTCAGATACCTTTCTCTTAACTTTAGCTTCCAGTGTATTCCATCAACAGAATGGGTTAATAGTTCTAACATGCCATTGCTAATTTGCTGCACTATATACATACGTGACTTGATATGAAATGTCTAAATGAGATAATGTACTTGTGTTATTGGTTCAGTATATATTTGTAGTTTTGATTTTGTGCAACCTTGGCTGCACAAAGGAAAGTCTAAATTAATGCAGGCAAATGTTTTATAACACTCTTTTATCTAGGAGCTTTATCTCTCTAGCATAAGATCATGTAATCATTGTTATATGAAGTATTCAGATATAAATAATAGTGGTTTTTCTCCACAACTTTTATTAACTACTTACATTGTTACTATGGAGATAGTCAACTGCTCGAAGAATCTGGTACAAGTACCGTTTAAGTCTTCTGCTATCCAGTCCGTGAGAGAAATGTTGTAGCTCATCTAAAATTGTATGGTCAATAAATTCAAACACCAAGTGAATTTTCTTTTTCTGTCTGAAGACTTCAATCAAATTGACCAAGTTCTCATGGCGAAATTGCTGTTCACAAAAGAGGAAATAAAGTATACAGTACAGTACTTCTCTTTGCTCAGTAGTGTCTATAAGATTTTGAATACAGCAAAACCTCAGATAACGTTAAAACCTGGTTCCACAAGTCTTGGTGTTATCCGATTTTTAGTGTTATCTGATGCATGTTAAAATCCTATGGGATCCATAGAGATACATTGTAACCACACAGGCTTTAGCGGTTGTTATCCGATGCATCCCATAGGATCTTAATGTTATCCGATGCAATTCTCCCCCCCAGATTGCTTAATGTTATGCGATTTTAGTGTTATTCGATACTAATGTTATATGAGGTATTACTGTATAACTATTTTCAGAGAAGCAGTCATATTAGTCTAACACAGCAAAGCAAAGCAAAATTATTAGGGCATCTTTAAGACCAACAGATATATTTCAGTATGAGGTTTAATGGAACACAAGTTTTCTTATTTTGAAATCATTTATCAAAATACAACACATTTACTAAAATATATACAATAAAACCTTGATTTACATAAAAAGTCTGTTTCATAGCTTTTTACATAATACGGGTCTTTAAGTAAATCGATTCATTCCCATAGGAATGCATTGAATTTTTTTTTTTTTTAAATTGTCCCAACCAGACCAAAAATAATCCAAAAAATAATCAGTGCAAAGGGAATGATGAAGCAATCTGCCTACCTTTTCCATGCTGGTGCTGCTGCTTTCTCCGCAGCAATTTGTTTGCCCATCAGGGGAGTGGGAACTGCCACCACCATCACCTCCACCACCCCTGCTGCTTCTACTGGCACCGGTAGAATTCTGGGGGCACATCCGCTTGACCACGCTCCCTGTCCGAGGCCTCCCCACAGTGCACTCCAGCCAGGAACGTCCATTGGCCAAAGACCACTCAGTTGCACTCTTTGTCTGAGGTCCCCCCATGGTGCACTCTAGCTGGGAATGCGCGTCAGATGAAGAGCGGAATAGAGCTCCAAGCCGAACCGTGCAGCGGAGAAACCTCAGATGAAGAGCACAACTGAGTGGACATGCCCCCCCCCCTTTCACCAGTGCCAGTAGAAGCAGTGGGGACTATGGAAAACTCTCATAATAGCGCCTCCACAGTGAGTGATGTCTTGCAACCTCCAGCAGTGGGGCGGGGGGAGGGAATGCAGGGTGGAATTTTTAATTCTAAAATGGCATAGGGCTGTGATTTTAGTTTAAAATGGCGGCTGCACCATTTTAGAATTACAAGACTCAAGTAAACCCCTTATGTAAAATGATTTATTTACGACAAATGGGATGAATTTTCTGCAAAAAATCATTACATAAGTCGATTTTTACATAAATCAATGCGAACGTAAATCAGGGTTTTACTGTACTGTGAAGACTGGCCAAATAGCTCAGTAGTTTAGATATCTGGCTGTGGATCCAGAGGCTGGGAGTTCAATTTTCCACTGTGCTTCCTGGAGAAGAGCCATCATGAGTAGTCATGGGCAAGTTGTACAATCCCAGGATGCCTCCAGAAGAAGGGAATGGTATATGCTTCTGCATAATCTTTACTAATAAAACCATGGAAGGGCTTGGAGACTGGAAACAAGGGTTTGATTCCCGAGAGCTGCACAATGGGGAAATGAAAGGAGCCTCATTCGATCATCCCCTGCAAAAACTCTTTCAACCCAGAATAATCTCTGACACAAAAATGAATGAACCCTGGAAGGGGCCACTATAAGTCAGAATTGACTTAATGAAACTTTACAATTATTATTATTATTATTGTTACTGAAGGTGTACACAGTTCACCAGATATTTGGACCAGTATTATGGAATCCCACTGCTCAGGTCCTAGCTCTGGACCTAAGATTCAGTGAGATATCACCTGATAATGTAGTTGGTACCTAGCAGTACTACTCTCTACAACTGCTCTTTATTCTATTATTTAACACAGGGGTCAGCAACCTACATCCTGTGGGCTGAATCTGACCCACAGTGCCAAATCATCAGGCCTGCACCCGTGTTCCAATTGCCGCCACAAGCAGCCACATTTATGGCTGTCATAAACATGTTTACAGTGGCTGCAAATGTGTCTATGGCAGAGTTTATGGCGGGGAGGCCACGAATCTGTCCCCCTGAACTGTGCATTTTGACAGTTCCCTTTTTGTTCTTCTGGTATAAGATTCTGTGTTAACTAGATGTTGATAAACAAAATCTGCTAATATGCCTGTGAACATTTTGAACATTGTCAGGAAACAAGTCATGGGTCTATTGCTTGGTGCAACTCCTTTATTTTTATTTCTCATAATCGGATAGGTTCCACCATTTGCCATCCACAGCATATATCTGCAGTACAGTATTATATTGTTTTGCTAATCTATGGTGTAGTGCAGTGAAATTTCTGAGCCAAAAAAATGTGAAATTCATCTTTAGCAAGATATTTTTATTTATCCAAGTCTGAAGCACTAAAATTTAAAACTACCATAATTTTAAAAAACACTAATCATTTAAAAATGTATGCATTAACTACATACAATATTAGCTTTAAATTTTACATACTGTATATACACTCTACTTTTTAAAAAGTCAGCAGTTTGAATTGCCCTGCCATTTGTTTCAAACAAATCCTCGATATCACAGTGTTCAGGCATGTTATTCCAGATTAGCAGATGTTCAAAGACTTGTCTCTCACCATTGTTCACCATTGTCAATGTGGCCCCACCTCTTTAGGTTTGTTTTGCCCCATGTCATCTGGTTCTTAGCCTACTCAGTGTCTTCCATGTCCGATATAGGAGATGGTAACCTACTGCTGACTTTTTCTTTATTGCCCATAACTCTCCGAGTGATATTCTTTTCCATAGTTCAGTTTGACAAGTCTCAGCTAAAAATGGAGTTGTGCCATTGATTTTAGGAAGCTCTTCCTTGACTTCAACCTTGATGGATGATGTTGACATTCAAACACTGGATTCCTTGGGTCTGTTCCTTGCATTTTCTTTTCAACTTCTACTGCTACTTGTATTCTAACATCTGGAGATGCTATACTCATGAGTGAGAAGATTTTATTAACAGGCATCGGTCATAAATAGCCAGTAATGGTATGGTCTATTTCCTGACAGTCCAGTTTTACCCAAAGGTATATTGGATTATCACAGTGGCTTAATTTGTGGCCTCTCCAGGTTATGCTCAACTTCTTTCTTGCCTCCCTACTTCATACATTTAATGCACATACAGTGGAACCTCGGTTAACCAATGGCTCGGTTAACATAAAAATCGCATAACAAAAGGAAATCCATAGAAAATAGTGGCTTGGTTTATGGAATTTTTGTTCGGAACGGATTAATTGATTTTCAATGCATTCCTATGGAAAATTGCATTCAATGCATTCATATGGAAAATTTGATTAATTTTCGCTTTAAGAAACATCCCAGAGAACACATTAATTATGTTAACCAAGGTTCCACTGTATTTGTGTTTCTTCCAGATTAGGTGATTGTTGTCATAACAGGCAGCTAGTTCTTCAAAAGCAGATGTCAGCTTAGTGTCTACTTACTCAAATATTGTTCTCTGAGCAGTGATTGCTGTATCATCTGCATAAATAAAGGTTCAAGATCTGGTATTGATTGGCTGCTCATTGGCAGAGATATTATATAACACAGGGGCCAATACACTACCATGGAGAAGCCCATTTTTCTGAACAATCCAACAACTCTTTTTCTCCTATAGTGTAACAAAAATAGTCTAGTCTACAATCGGCAGAATACCGAAAAATGGAGATGATAACAATGAAGAAGAAGAAAAACAGCAGCTGAAATTTAGTTGCCATAAGATATACTGTACTGTACTACATAAGGCTGATGAAATAATCAACTGTGGCAAATGTCTGGAAATCCAATACTGTACTGTATTTCCAATTTTTGCTCCAAAGGTCCTAAGGCTCTCGCATGATCATTTTCATCACTGAGAAGCCACTGGGGGCCTTGGTATAGGAGGGGGAATCTTTCAGCCAGTATTTATATACTACAAAGGATGGAATAAGAAAACTGAATTATAGTAGAAAACCATATCTTTCTTCTTTGTCTACTATGCTAATTATATGTTGGAATGTTCCATCTGACTGAAAGCAATTTCTGCCTATGCTTTCTGACTCCTATCAGCTGAGAGTCAAAGCACACTTGTTTGGATATTATTTCCAGTAAAAACAATAACACATATATTCATGTAGTTTTTTTAAAACCCAAGTCATACCCAAACAATAACCCTTTTCTGTTAACTATAGGTATTAAGAAACCTGTAACACAGAGCCTTATGTAATGAGGATCCATATCTTATATCAGTACAGTAATTTTTAAAATGAAAATAAAAAAGCAAACCTTTAGGAACTTTATCTCTCTCAATGCGATTTTGTTGACGGATTTTTCTGGCTTCTCATAAAATATCTTAATAGCAACTATATGTCCTGTTTCCTTATGTTTACATTTCATTACTGTTCCATAACTTCCTTCTCCCACTTTTCCAAGGATCTCATACATCTCCATACTCAAGTCTGAAATCTCTTCAGAGAAGAAGAAAAATGTTACTTGAAATGACACTCATTTTGTTCTGTTTCTAAAATAACATTTAAAAGTACAGTATGTGTAAGCAAAGAAGCTATTGTTATAAAGAGGAAACAGGATGGTTAAGGGGCTGAAACTAAGTCCTACAATGAACAGTTGTGGAAGAGGGCCCTTGAAGGATCTTGATGGTAGGCTATCCCCCAAGCCTTCCATCATAGTCACCCCATGAGTGGTTCCAAGTTGCCCATACTGCTTACTACAATGGTGCAGAAGATAAGAAAAGGACTTCCCAGAAGGTCAAGAGGGCAGGGAACCTTTATAAAATGGAGAATCTGGGAGGTGAATTAGCATAAAAATTCCAGCAGAAAGAAGAGAAATGCAAAGGTTTTAAAAGGAGATGGAGAAAGTAATATGGGATGGGCTTGGATGGGTCAAGGAAGAGGAAGACAGGGAGAACGACGAAGAAAAGGGAGAAAACTGGTTGGATACACTAGAGAAGTCTCAAGTGGAGCCAGCCAAGGAAGTGCTAAAGGTGACAAAGAGGTGCCACTGCATGAACAAGACCCCATCTACCAACCACAAAATCAGATCCACTCCTACTTTGTTGCAACACTGGAGGAAGCAGAAACATTTCAATTGCTACCAGTGGTAATCAGTGTATGACCATGTCAGTGTACAACCACCTTCTACTACAGCAGAGGACAGCCACAGTGGCAATGCTAATCAATTAAAAGACCTAAATGGGAAATAATGAAGTAGCTGGTCACCATCTCTGGACTTAAAGACTGCCCTAGACCAGATTGTTGGAGTGAATTATTTGAAGGTTCATACAGTTTGAATTGTGGCTTCATCTGCACTAGTGGTTGGTGCGTATATTTGGATTACAGTGATATTGAATGGCTTGCCTTGTATTCTGATTGACATCATTCTATCATTTTTGAGATTATATCCCATTACTGCTTTCCTCACCCTTTTATTGACAATTATGAATTATGAATTGACAGATGAAGCCACAATTGACCAGTTCTATGAGGACCTAGAACACCTCATAGAACAGACACCAAGAAATGATGTACACATTATCATAGGAGACTGGAATGCCAAAGTAGGAAATCAAAAAGTAAATGGCATAACAGGCAAGTTTGGTCTTGGAATACAGAATGAAGCAGGCCAAAGACTGTTAGAGTTCTGCCAAGATAACGCACTGGTCATAGCAAACACTCTCTTCCAGCAACACAAGAGGAGACTTTACACATGGACATCACCAGATGGCCAACATCGAAACCAGATTGATTACATACTCTGCAGTCAAAGATGGAGAACTTCTATACAGTCAGCAAAAACAAGACCAGGAGCAGATTGTGGCTCAGATCACAACCTACTGATTGCAAAATTCAGGCTTAGACTAAAGAAAATAGGAAAAACAATTAGGCCAGAAAGATATGACCTAGAAAACATTCCTTGGGAATACACAGTGGAGGTGTGGAACAGATTTAATGCCCTGGACCAGATAGACAGAGTGCCAGAAGAACTATGGACAGAGATGCGGGACATCATACAGGAGGCAGCAAGAAAAACCATACCAAAAGAAAAGAAGCGTAAGAAAGCTAAGTGGTTGTCCGATGAGGCTCTTAAAATAGCAGAGGACAGAAGGAATGCAAAATGCCAAGGAGAAAAGGAAAAATACACTCACTTGAACACAGAATTTCAAAGAAAAGCAAGGAGAGATAAGGAAACCTACCTGAACGAACAGTGCAAAGAAATAGAGGAAAACAATATCAGGGGTAGGACTAGAGATCTTTTCAAAAAAATTGGGGAACTCAAGGGAACATTTAAAGCAAAAATGACCATGATAAAAGACAAAGACGGCAAGGAGTTAGCAGATGCAGAAGAGATTAAAAAAAGATGGAAAGAGTACACAGAGGAACTCTACAAAAAGGACCTCAACACCCCTGATAATCACAATGATGAGAACATTGAACATGAGCCAGACATTCTAGAGAGTGAAGTCAGAAAGGCCTTAAAAAACACTGCAAACAACAAAGCCAGTGGAGTTGATGGTATCCAAGTTGAACTTTTCAAAGCACTACAAGATGATGGAATCAAATTATTGCATTCTATATGCCAGCTGATTTGGAAAACAAAACAATGGCCACAGGATTGGAAAAGATCTGTATACGTTCCACTCCCCAAAAAGGGTAATGCCAAAGAATGTTCAAATTATCGAACAATTGCGCTCATCCCTCACGCTAGCAAGGTGATGCTCAAGATAATACAGGATAGACTGCAACAGTATGTGGAGAGAGAATTACCAGAAGTGCAGGCGGGTTTCAGAAGAGGCAGGGGGACTAGAGACCACATCGCCAACATCAGATGGATCATGGAAAAAACAAAGGAATATCAGAAACAAGTCTACTTCTGTTTCATTGATTACACTAAGGCTTTTGACTGTGTCGACCATAACAAAATGTGGCAAGTAATTAAAGAGATGGGAATACCGGAACACCTTATAGGCCTCATGAGAAATCTGTACATGAATCAAGAGGCAACAGTTAGGACAGAAAATGGAATGACGGAGTGGTTTGGAATAGGAAAAGGAGTAAGACAAGGCTGCATTTTGTCACCCTGCTTATTCAACTTATACACAGAACACATAATGCGCAATGCAGGGGTGGAGGAATCACAATTTGGGATCAAAATTGCTGGAAGAAACATCAACAATTTGAGATATGCAGATGATACCACCCTAATGGCTGAAAGTGAGGAGGACCTAAAGAAGCTCCTGATTAGGTTGAAAGAAGAAAGTGAAAAATCTGGCTTGAGACTCAATATCAAGAAAACCAAGATAATGGCAACAGGCCCTATCAGTCCGTGGAAAATAGATGGGGAAGAAGTAGAAGCAGTGACAGATTTTACTTTCTTAGGATCTAAGCTCACTGCAGATGGGGATTGCAGCCATGAAATAAAAAGGCGACTGATTCTTGGGAGGCAAGCAATGAGAAACCTGGGGAACATAGTGAAAAGTAGAGACATCACATTGAAAACAAAAATTCGCATGGTCAAAGCAATGGTATTCCCTGTGGCAATGTATGGTTGTGAGAGCTGGACCATTAGGAAAGCTGACCGCAGAAGAATAGACGCCTTTGAGATGTGGTGTTGGAGGAGAGTTTTGAGAGTCCCCTGGACAGCAAGGAGAACAAATGGGTCAATCTTAGAGGAAATCAAACCTGACTGCTCATTGGAGGGTCAAATAGTAAAGATGAAGCTAAGGTACTTTGGACATCAAATGAGAAGAGAGGATTCACTTGAGAAAGCCTTGATGCTTGGAAGGGTCGAGGGCAGAAGAAGAAGGGGACGGCCCAAGATGAGATGGCTGGATGGTGTTGTAGAGGCAATGGGCGCGGAGCTGGGCGAGTTGAGGGGGATGGTGGAGGACAGGAGTGCCTGGCGGACGGCGGTCCATGGGGTCGCAGAGGGTCGGAATCGACTGTGCGACTGAACAACAACAAAACAGTTTGAATAGCTAATAGTTGTTTTGCTGATTTGCAAAAGAAATTTTAATTCCAGCCCTTCTGTCTGGACCACTGGATCTCTTTAGCATCCCTTTACCATGGGTGATTTGGGGGCACATACAAGTTGAAAGAGCTGGAAATGTTCAGCCTAGAAAAAGGAATGCCAAGGGGAGATACAACAGCTGATGTCCCAAAAAATCTGAAAGGGGTGGCCAAGAAAAAGAACTGTGTTGTTGCCCCAGAAGACAGGGTTAAAAGCTGGGGTGAACATTCAAGAGAAGTAGATGCCAGCTAAACATTAGAAGAAATTCCCTTACTATGAGACCTGGTTAGCAGTCCAACCAGTAATGGGATGTAACAAGTTCTCACCAGTTCGCCAGAACCGGTAGTAAACTTTCCCGGTGTCCCAGAGAATTGGTAGGAGATTTGGGGGGGAACCACCTTTGGGGATTACCTTTTCAATGGTTCCCCCACTGCGCATGTGTACCAAGCACTTGATGTGCATGCATGTCTACAGTGCTTGGCACGTATGCACGGCCTCCTTGCTGTCCTCCTTGCTGTCCTTGTATTGTGTGTGTGTGTGTGTGTGTGTGTGTGTGTGTGCTTATTTTTATTTTATTATTAATTTTTATTATTTTTTCTTTGGCTCCACCCACAATGTCATGATGGCATGGTGTTGGCTCCGCCCACACTGATGACATCACGGTGGGGTAGTAAAAATTTTTGACATCCCACCACTGAGTCCAACAGATTGTCTTAGATGGCAGTGAGTTTGCTAGAAAATGAGGATATACATAGCTATTAATCATAATGTACATAACCAGAGGTCCACTTTGTCAGACAGGAAGAAGTGTGAGACTTGTTAAATGGCATTAATTTATCCACTGTTGACACTGATTTGTAAGGTTATCTGTTATATTAACCCGCCACTGTGTTCCTCTGTACCTGAAATGTATAAATTAATACCATAACGACGATGTCTGACCAAGTGGACTTGATCCACAAAAGCTAACATTAAGCAGTGAGTCTTTAAGGTGACACAATGTGTTTTGTCTTCTCTCCGGTGTGCTTTGCACTGAGTAACACGGCAACCACTTCTTGAATTTCATTTTAGGGTGTGTTGATCTGGGCGTGAAGGGAGATGGGGGGGGGGGAGAACCCCCAGCCTCGCTTCCCACGGCAGTTTTGCCCGCTCCGTAGCCACACCGCATCCCCACTGGCTTAGCCCCGGATCTCTCCCTTTCTTTCTTTCCCTCCCTCACCCCCCCCTGCCACCCCTGGACCCGGGCAGCTGCCCTCAATCATCCTCCCCATTCGTGGCTTCTCTACTACGGAGCCTCTGACCTGCTCCCGGGAGCTCCCCATGTTGACTCTTCCCAGGCCGTCAAACTCACCGGCCCGGTTCCCATAGCAACCGCTGGTTTATATCAACAGCCGGTCTGCTTACGTCACGTCGAGGGGGCGGCTTTTTTTTTTTTTACCTTCCCGCGTTCGACGGGAAAGGAGGGGAAGGGAGGGGGGAGTTGAGTCTGAATGACGTCATTGTAATTCCTCCACTGGAGCTCTCTTTTACCTGAGGTGACTTCTGCAAATTATTCCACAACTATTTCTGGCATTTTCAGCGTGCTAGGAAATGCAGACTGTCTCCCTCCCTTTCCCTTCCCAGTTCATTTACTAAAATACAATTAGCAGTAGCAATTACACATATATACCGCCCCATTGCACTTATTGCACTCTCTGGGCAGGTCAAAAGCAGTGGTGGGATGTCAAAAATTTTACTACCCCACCGTGATGTCATCAAAGTGTTGGCGGAGCTAACATCATGATGTCATGATGCCAAATAAATAATAATAATAAAATAAAAATAAGCACGCACACACACACACCTCAACCCACCCACAACACAAACCAGTAAATAAAATAAAATATACATTAAAATACTCTTATTTTGCTGCTTGGCACGCATGTGCAGTGGGGGAACCAGTGAAAAGGTAAGCGCCGAAGGTGGTTTCCCCCAAAAGTTGCTACTGGTTCTCTAGGACACTGGGAAAAGTTACTACCAGTTCTGGCGAACTGGTGAGAACCTGTTACATCCCATCTCTGGTCAAAAGATAATTAGCATTTTTACCCACCCCCCCACATGCTGGGTGGGTCCTCATTTTACCAACCTGGTAAAGATGGAAGACTGAGTCAACCTGGATCCCCACCAGGATTGAACTCAGATTGTGAACAGAGTTTTGGTTGCAGTACTCTGGAGTACACAGAAAGAACCTCCTCAAAGACTGTGGTATTTTTGACCCACAATCAGGTGTACCTGTTAATGGCAATCTTCTGTTGCCACCTAATCTTTCTCACATTAGGTCAGCCGAAAGGAACTGCAGAATGAACTCACAAAAAGGTGCCGTCATTTTAGCAGTTTCACGTTTGGCCTAGACACGGAAGAAGAATAAATGTAATGTGACCACTGAATCACAAGGACTCAATAACTGGGTTCAAAGTTCAAAGCAGCTCCTACTTATGAGTTAACAGGCATAAAACTTTTTGGAATAGTAGCCGTGTTAGTCTGTGGTTCAGGCATATCAGAAAACAAAACAAACAATAAAATAAAAAACACTGTAGCATTTTAAAGACTAACTGCTATATTTTTATTGTTAGCTTTCGTGGATCAAGTCCACTTCATCAGACAAAGAGTGAAACTTACAGGCATGTTCTTTATATACCAAATTCAGGGGCTCAACAGGAGAAGGGGTGTGGGCAAGACAACAGACAAGCAAGCACAAGATTGCAGCTTCACACAGCCATTGGTAACAATAGATTATTCAGATAAACTCTAAAAGACTCCCTTTCAATCTCAAGGTTGCTGAGAAAGCCCACTACGGTATCTGATCAACTTGGGGGGGGGGGGGCGGCGGCGGCAAATACCTGTACCTGGTTTCTTTCTGTTTTACTAAAGAGAATTGGCAGGAAAGTTGTAATATAAAATCATATAGCAATCTGTGTATCAAATTTGATAATGTCCCAGAAACCCTTCACTGGATCTCAGTGACTGCATAAAACGGCATCTCAGTGACTGTAGAGATAATGGAGTGTTCAAATCAGCACAAGGCTTAAAAGTGCTGCAGTGAATTGTAGCCTGCTGTCGGTGGCAAACTCAGACTGGACATCAAATACTGTACAGTAAAAGCAAAATACTTTCCCATTTGCATTTCTGGCAAAGCTGCTTTAGCTTTAATGGGTGGTTTCACAACTTCTAGTTTATAAGGATGAAATATTTCAAAATTCTGTTAAATTAAAATCCAGATAGTTACCAATTTCTATAAAGAAAATTAAATTCTTAAATGTACTTGACAGCTTTATAAAACATAAAAAAGCTATCTTTTGTATCCCAAATGCATGTGTCTGATATTGGATGATATGGTGTTTTATTTTGAGTTGATGTACATCCTTTTTTTTTCTCAAGGGTGGCTTACTACAGTCAAACCTCACATAAAGAGCACCTCGCTTAAAGAGTAACTCGCTTAAAGAGCAGAATTTTCTCTGAATGTTTGCTTCGCTTAACAAATAAAACCAACCAAAAACTCGCTTCACAAATAAATCGAGGTTCTCAATCCCCCCACCAGAAGTAACAATTGGTCACTTACAATGGTGTTTCACTTAAAGAGCAAACTCGTTTAAAAAGCAATCCTGTGGAAGGCATTATGCTCTTTAAGCGAGGTACAACTGTATTTATATTTTCAATGCTAAGCCACAGATTCATCTGAATCCTTTTGGGTCACAGCGGTCTATATCAGAAATCATCTCCCAATTGTCACTGATGTAAAATATATTTGTAATACTTACTAACCTGTGATACTGTGTTTAAGATCTGTTCACAATTTGAGTTCGATCCAGGTGGGCTTCAGGTTGGCTCTGGCTTCTAATCATCCAAGATCAGTAAAATGAGTACAATACCTAGCTTTGGGGGCAAACTGTAGTTTGCACAGTTATTTTGTGCTTGGCACTATGGAATGCTATACAATTGAAACCAAGAACAATAATAACATTAATGTATTGCACCCTCTGTTCCACTCTACAGAGTGTGCTTAAAGACTAATGCTAATAAATTATATAAGCCATACTGAAGGGATGGGGAGTGAGTAACACCCATACAGTATATTATTAGATTGCAGTTCCTACATGTTTCACAATGATAGCTAGGGTTGATGGGAGGTGCACTCTAACACTGAACAGCCATAAATTGACCATCTTGGTATTCTGTTTTTATTTTCCCCTTTTCCATGACTCCTGTGCCTGTGATATTGTTACCACTTGTAGAACTGCCAGAAGGAATGCTTATTCCACAACACTGTCACCATGGATCAAACATGAACCAGCCTGGGCCCAACCATTATACCTTACAGTTGCAGCTGGACATTGAAGTGCCTTCTTCCCAGCTTACTCACAATACAGTGAAATCTGTGAGCTGCAACACTGTTGTCAGTCCCATCAAAGATATACTGGTAACTAAGCTTTTAAGAGTAGAAGACAGCCCTCCAACACAGTTTAGTACAGGCCATTCCTCGTTACGCTGTTATGCCTACTTTCTGCTCCATCAGGAATCCTCTTCCTTTCCCCTACCTGGCATAATGCATGGCAAGTCTGAGACTATTTCTGCCGTTCTGATTGAGCAATCGATCTGTTCTCAGTCTCCAGGATTAGTTCAAAGACATATGCCACCTCTCTACCCAAGTAAGGCAACATTGAACTCTAAGCTAGCTCTGTCATTTTAACACACAAACCAGAAAATCCCATAAGTACCCCTCCCCTATGCTGAAAGTAAAAATGCAGTAATACTAAGCAAATTAAGGTAACATCTAGACTCCTACATTTGGTATATGTAAACCATGACTGGAAGTTTCACTCCTTGTCTGAAGAAGTGGACTTGATCCACGAAAGCTAACAATAAAAATACAGCAGTTAGTCTTTAAAGTCCTACAGTGTTTTTATTTTGGTTTATTACTTTTTTGGTTTTGGTTTCTGATATGCCTGAACCACAGACTAACAAGGCTACTATTCAAAAAAAAAAGTTACAACTTGTTATCCTTTTATAACAAACAAAATGTGCTATTTGAGATAGTTACCTCACTGTAGGCCCAGACTTTCTCCTTCTACCCAGTCATGTCTTTGCTGTTTGGGCAGGAATTTTGAAAAATGTTTAAATCCCTTACTTAGGAGAGAGTTTTTAAAATTGTATTGTGGTATCTATACATAACTACCAGGTATGTGGCTCAGTGGTTAAGAAGCTTGCCTTGTTAGTTGGAAGGTTGGCAAGTTAGCAAGTCAAGACCCAGGTACTGCATCACAGATTGAGCACTCACCTCTGTCCCAGCTCTTGGGGACATGAAAGGAGCCTCATTTGGGCGTTCCCTGAGTGGCGTTTCTTCCGCAAAAATAATGTACATGTTTGCTGATTTTAGTCAAATTTGCTTCCAGAGAACAGAGGACTGCAGCACACAATACTGAACGTATTTATTGGGCAGAATCCCTACTAACTACACTGATGTTTACTTCTGAGTAAGCATGCATAGGATTTTGCCAACAGTTTATTATAATTAATTACTGTTGATGTAGACACTGACAGAAATTAGTGGATAAAAATTAATTAAGCCAGATATAGAGCAGGTTCAATTTCTTCAAGCTTATTCAGCTCAGGGATAGAAGCATGATTTTCCTGAATATAAATCAATTCATTTTGTGTCACAGAGTACTCTGGGTTGAAAGGATTTTTGCTGGAGAAACTCCGCTGAGGGGATGACCAAATGAGGCTCCTTTCATGTCCCCAAGTGCAGCTCTTGGGTATTGAAACCTGACCTTCCAGTGTCAAGCTCAGCATCTTAACCACTAAGCCACCTGGGGAGCTGCTTAAGTCAATTGATGTTATAGCTGAAATTTTTGAAATAGTAGCATGTTATTCTGTGTTTCAAGCATATCAGCAAATAAACAAAGAAGACAAAAATGTTGTAGCACTTTAAAGACTAACTGCTGTATTTTAATGTTAGCTTTTGTGGATCAAGGGAAGTGGAAGTGATCCACAAAAGCTAACATTAAGATACTGCATTTAGTCTTTAAAGTGCCACAACATTTTTGCCTTTTTGTTTTGTTTTGTTTATTTCTGATATGCTTGATGTCATAGGACACACTAGAGAAAATTTCAATATAGCTAAGCACTAAGAATTACAATTTTGTAACAGGATTTGACAAAATTTGGCACTTTGTAATGAATCTGAACAATAACCAGATGTTATCACTTCTCTGATGAGGGAATAATAATTTATGAGAAAGCAATTATGAAAAAAACCTACCAAAAAGAAAATGAAATTACTGTCATTATGATTTATTCATTTCCTTTAAAGGAACAAAGTTAGTGATGCTCTTAAAATAATATTCAAATAAAAAGCTCACAAAGTAAATCATAGCATATTTTGTAGAATTAAAGGATGGCAATGTCATATAGAAATGTTTTCAGATATGTGACAGTGGTGGCAAATGACTCTCTGTGACAGAAGTTCACTTCAAGTATCCTCTGACCATAGAAACAACTGGTATTATATGTAAATCTGCCTATTAAAATTATTTTTAAGAAAACAAAATATATCAAATAACCTACAGCAAAAGGGTGACAATAGAATTGATCAATACCCTGCCTTTCTACTAAGAGAAAATCAAGCCAACGTTAATTTTTTTCAAAAAACAAAGTAAAATAATTATTATATTCATAATTAAGAGTACTAAACAAAATTCCTTAAAACCATTAAAAACACATTTGAAAAGATAGAACATTAATATATTGAGCTACCTAATTTTTCAATATACAGTACAGTAATATGCATAGAAAAGTAGGGCAAAGAAGGCAGCTAGGTCCAAATTTTACATAGCCACAGTGCTTGCCCTGCAAAGTCATGTTCAGCACCTCTGAACTAGAAATGATTTGTAACTCAGGGCAGCAGCTGTTGGCTCTCTGTCAGGATTATACTGCCTAGGCTGAAACTTCTGGATTTGCCTCAAGATCCTCTAGTCTAGCTCAAGGTACAGTAGACTGAAGGCCAGTCAAATTCTTTGACACAGGACTTGATTGTATAGAAGCACTCTTCCTCCTCTTTGGTAGTAAGAATGCATCAGTATAAAATTAAATAAATAGTACAGTACCTTGTAGTCCTTTAATAATGGCCACAATCAGCAGCCTAAGATGACCACTGCTCCATTCTACTAATGGGACTGCCAGCTTATGAATACTTCTAAGGGAATAAAGTCTTCGAATTGAATATGTACAATTTTGGAGCTACATATTGAAAACTCTGTACAGAAACTCTATTCAGGAGTAGATACCAAATGACTCTGGGCCTTAATGATTATCAAACATTTGTAAATGTGACATGTATGTGTCTTTAGACCAAAACAGGAAAGAAAGTTTAATAAAATACAACAAAGGATACTCTAGAGTTGTGATTTCTGAAGACAAAAAAAGCTATTTTCTATATACACTACTGTGCCTTTTTGTTGTTTTCTACTGGAACACCAAAGCTCACTAGTCATGGCTAGACAGAAGACTACCTGTGAGCACATACTCGGCACTAGAATTCGTGATCAGTACCAGAACAAAACAGACAAGCCTCTTCACACAGGTATCTTGCTTTAAAAAAAAACTAATCTAAGGCCATGTTATCCTACTATGGTAATAGAGTAGAGACCATACTGCCAGCAACTCAATGCTGATCCTCAGATGGTTAACTAACCTGACAAACCTGAGGACTAATGGCCTTGGGTGCCAAAGTCCATAGGGAAGGGTTCTTCTTCTTTTGTGTGTAGGCCAGATATAAAACAACCAAAATGAAGGCACCTTTTGGTGAGTTCATTCTGCAGTTCCTTTCACCTGACCCAATGGGAGAAAAATTAGCCAGCAACGCATGGTTGCTGTTACTAGAGTACACCCGATTGTGATTCAAAAATACCAGAATCTTGGAGGAGGCTCTTTCTGACATGGCAGGGTGATGGTCCCCAAGTGGATTAAATCCCACTTGAATCCATCTGGATGGAGGGCAACAGCTTCATTAATACTTTGTATTCCAAAAGGGCTCAGGACCAAAAAGTGACTCGTGGAACTGGATCAGTGGTACATTAGTCAACCTGAGATGCAGAAGCCAAATGGAAGACCACTGTATTATATTACCCCCAGGACAATCTTCATGGCAGATCGCCATGAGGATAGCCAATATTCCGAATCAGATAAGCCACTAGAAAAAGACCAGTGTGTTTTTAGTTGTTGTTATGTTTGATCACAGAATTAGAAACTTCATCACCGATGGATCTCAGATCACCCAAAGATTTGCCTTCTGATCAACTGGCCTTTAAAAAAAATAAAGAATCCCTTAGTAAGAAGCTTGAAGCTGTGAACTATTAAACTCTAAAATTCTTAATTCTTGTACGTGGAAAGGGAGGAAATATTCATTATAACTATTCTTGGGGGAGGCCTGCTGTGGCATCTTAAAGACTAACAAGGTACAGTAGACTGAAGGCCAGTCAAATTCTTTACAGCCGTATTTGGAATTAATATAGGGTTTACTTTTTGTTTGCTCTTTCCTGCATTGTATATTGTACACTGTTGAATTGTTTATTGTATATTGAGGATTGTGCTGTGATAATATTTATTTATTGTATTTTGATTAGGTGTATTGATCTGTATAGTATTTACTGTAATTAATTGTTTTGTTATATATGCTAGTGTATTTTGGTTTGCACTGTAATATTGTTATTTGTGAATGGCTGTGAGCCGCTCTGAGTCAGTCTTTACTGAGTAGAGCGGCATACAAGTCTAAATAATAATAATAATAATAATAATAATAATAATAATAATAATAATAATAATAATAATAATAATAATGTACAGTAAAACCTCAGATAACACTAAAACTTGGTTCCACAAGTCTTGGTGTTATCCGATTTTTAGTGTTATCCGATGCATGTTAAAATCCTATGGGATCCATAGAGATACATTGTAACCACACAGGCTTTAGCGGTTGTTATCTGATGCATCCCATAGGATCTTAATGTTATCCGATGCAATTCTTCCCCCCAGATTGCTTAATGTTATGCGATTTTAGTGTTATTCGATACTAATGTTATATGAGGTATTACTTGTAATAATAATAACAACAACAACAAGTTGCCTCTGGCATTTTAAAAATACAGCTAAACTCTAGGTCGTCTCCCACTACATTAGAGCTTTGGGTTGCATATTGCAGTTGTTTTATTTTCCCTCCGGACAGAACGCTGCTGGTGCGAAAGAACCTCCAGCTAAACATTTGCTGAAAAGAAACATGCACTATTCCTCCCCCCCCCCCTTTCGCAGCCTCTCAATGGGACGCTCCAAAGGCGTTCTCCTTCCCCTACCAAGCAGGCGCAATGGTACAGCCGTGCAGAGTGGCTGCCTCCCTCCCTCCCTCCTCCCACCGGCGGAGGGAGACGCCATTGCGGAGTTGTTTGTGAAGCCGCGGCAGAGGAGGAGGAGGAAGAGGCGGCGGTGGCAGCAGCAGCTTCCCGGGCAGGGAGACGCCTGTGCTTAAGAACAGGGATTGTTTGCCATCAGGAGAACGAGAGGATCATGTCCACTCCAGCCAGGCGGAGGCTAATGAGGGATTTCAAAAGGTAAGCGAGTCCTCTTCCCTTCTCCCAACCCAGGTCTGCTTGCAGGACTGGAAGGTGTCCCCCCCCCTTGTTTCAGGATCAAATCTGGGGTTGCTCTTTCCCTTCTTTTTTTAGAGGGGCGCCCCATTTTGGGAGCCCATCAGTTCCCCCCCCCTCCCACTTGTCCGGGTGGGAGGGTGGGTTTTCTTCCTGGGCAGAGGAAAAGGAAAGGAGGCAATCTGTATTTTCAATGCCCTTCTAAAACTGATAGGATAAAGAGTTCCAAGGGATTTTCCCCCATTCCCTCCCCCACCTCAACACCCTTCACCCCCCAGGATCTCCTGTTTCCCAAACCCCTGCAACTTCAGCTTTCTTTTTCTGTTTTCCCACATCCCTGGTTAGGGGAAGAGGAAATCAAAATGCTTCTGGAAGGAAGAGGATAGTGCTAGAGACAAAAGACTTAAAAGAGTTGTCTCCCACCCCCTGGAGAGAGAGAGAGAGAGTAGATCAAGGTACTCTACTCCCTTTTTGGACACAGCTTTCTGAAGTCTCTCCTATCTGGCCTTGGCCACCTCTGGGGTGCCATTTCTGTCCTACTAAGATAAAGTGGAGAGTTTTGAGAATCCCATGGACAGCGAGGAGAACAAATAGGTCAATCTTAGAAGAAATCATCCCTGACTGTTCCTTAGAAGGTCAAATAATAAAGATGAAGCTAAAGTACTTTGAACATCAAATGAGAAGAGAGGATTCACTTGAGAAAGCCTTGATGCTTGGAAGGGTCGAGGGGACGGCCCAAGATGAGATGGCTAGATGGTATTGTGGAGACAATGGGCACAGAGCTGGGCGAGTTGAGGCGGATGGTGGAGGACAGGAGTGCCTGGCGGACAGCGGTCCATGGGGTCGCAGAGGGTCGGAATCGACTGTGCGACTGAACAACAACAACAAGATAAAGTGAGTTGAGTTGAAATGGACCCCATCAGAAGGAAAGATGACCAGAAACAATGGCCAAAAAGGTGCTGGTTTCATAACATATTGGGGCCTGGTTTGGAAATTAGGTTCAGATATCTGGTTTTACAAACCATCTTCGTCTGTCCTCCATCTGTGCCAGAGAAATGACCTCTGCTGTTTTATAAGATTAAATGCACAGTGCCATGCATTTTTAAGAGCCCAAGAAAGAGAACTGAAGTTGTTTCATAAAAAAGACACAGTCAAATTTGTAGAAATTGTGGCTAATGTTTTTGTTTAGTTTTTTAAGCAGCAGGAGCTGAGGAAGGGGGTTTACAGCTTTGTGTAAAATTCAAGCTTTGTTACTAGAGTTTAGTAGAGTTTCACATAGCGTGGTCTCCATCCTCTGTCCTCGAAGCATCTTGTCAGTGTGGTGTTTCAAAAATAAAAAGTCCTGGTCAGAGCCTCAGGTTATCCTTGAAGCCAACTGTGGAGCTGGAAATAAAACCCCTTCCAATCTGATTGTGTCCTCCTTTTCCCTTGACTATGCTGAATCTTTTAATCTCCTGTGTATTTGTTTCAGAGTTGAATATCAGCATTTTTTGAATTCATTTTACTCTATGCTTACACAAAGCAAATTAGTGTAACAAATTCAGTTGTGAGAATGAAGGCCTTGAAAACTGGATTGGAAGAAGTCAAAGCTCGTAGGAAGTTGAGGAAATTGTGGAGAAAATAAAATGTTTTATTTTATGCTTCTGTAGCCAGCTTCTTCAGCAGTTGTGGAAAATTTGCCAGAAATATTATTTCAGGCATACTGTATAGAAAAGGCTAGCATCAACAAGGAAGCTACTGTATTTGGATGTGTCTACTGTTTAAGATATTTGTAGTATTTCCGGGTTTGCATCTTCTCTCCTATAGTCATTCTTGGCTTCTTAGCTTTTACTGACATCTGGAGGTTATGCTGAAGTTGGCAAAAATAAAAACCATAGTCTTTCCACAGGCTGGTTGCCAAGAGAGATAATCCTAACCAAAATACAGTACTGTACTTTGGATTTCACAGTGAAACCTATACAGCTACAAAACTACAGTTTATCACCTCCACACTTGTAAAGCTCTATATTGCCTATTTAATACTGTAAAAGTTGCACTAAATGTTAATTAAGTAGTCTAGTTCTGTTGTAGGACCTCAGACTTCCCTTTAGGCTGAAATTGACAGGACCAACTGAATGAATTGGCAAACACTGTAGGGTGGAATGCCAAGGCTGCTGAATTAACACAGGATTTCAAGTACAGTAGTTGTGTTATCCCAAAATGACCAGAATGGCTATGTCAACACAACAGAAAGAGTTGGTCCTGTTAGACTGTCAACAGCATAACACTTATGTGCAAAAGAGCAGCATTTATACAATGGTGTCATCCCAACCACAGGTGTGGGTTTCTTTTTGTAAGAACACAAGCCATTGAATCACTAGGATTTCTTCTGATACTAGTATATGAAAATTTACTTTAACACTGGATATTCTTACATGGCTATAAATCAAGCTGAACTTACTCTTGGCATCTAGGTCCAAATACTGCCTAATTGCTTTTAATCACTGCTTTGATCCAGCTAAAAGACTTAATAGATAAAATTACAGCTTTCAGATTTTCTGTTTTGACTTTATATTTTAACATCTTCCCCAACACTTCACAGTGGGTGTGGAGACACTGAAAAGGCAAAACAATATTTAAAATGTTATGCCTCTTCCAAGTGCCAAATGACTATGGGTTGCATTTGTTTTGAAAACTGAGAAAAAAGAACTTACGTAAATCTTAGCTGGGATGTACATTGCATAATTTATTAGATTTCATTTGGCATTATCAGGGCAAAAATAATTCCCTGGGGAAAGAAATAAAACATCATTTCAGTATAAAGTGAGGGTAGAGAGAATTGGCCTTTGCATAAACCCCACCAACAGAGATTATAGGGAGTGAAGTCTGAAGGGCCAGAAATTCCCCAACTCTCTTATGAAGGATCCTTAGCCAAGATAATCCTTGAATAATGGTTCTTGTAAAATTGGGATTGTGTGAACCCTTCTAGGAATGATTTGTATTTGTAATTTTTGCATTTTAGTAATGCAAGACTCAAAATGGAATATTTTTTATCAGAGAGTTCCATATTTATGATCCTAGATATTCTTGGATTATAATGTGTCATGGTCCAGGACATGAGTGGCTGGCAGGCAGGGCAGATAACACAAACACCAGGTCAATAGGAGCTGTCTTTGAGTCCATGCGAAACCAGAGATGCAGGATTAGTCCAAGCAATGAAAATGTAGTCCAAATGAGCTAGAAGTCAGGTCACCAGGAGAACAGTCATGGCATAGAATCTTCATCCTCAGGGACTGGAACAAGGATCCATTCAAGGCAAAACAATGATCCACAGGAACAGGGCAGGGAGTCTTCTGGAGCAGGAACAAGGCAAGCAATCCCAAGAGTCAAGTAACTGCAAGTCTGTTGATCTTTATTGCAGAGGCAGCTTCTGGGAGGAAGGGCCGATTCTTACATAGCTCAACCATCCAGGGTCTCCATAGGTGGAGCTTAGCAGTTGCAGCAGGGTGAGGATCCAGTCCTGCAGGACTTAGAGCAGCTGCTCCCAGGCTAGGACCTATAGACCTGCAGGACTTAGAGGAGCAGCTGGAAATCCTGACATAATTCCATGAAGCCATGACTATTTGCTACAGTACCTAGGGCTTTGGGGAGTTGTTGTCTGAGCATGTGGGGTCCCAGATTTGGAAACTGCTGTTCTAAATAGTTGAATTTAGCAGAGAGACTAAGAGATTAACTTTATGAGTGTGTAGACGCCCTTTGTTCAAAGCTCATCTCAGCTGCTGCCATTGAAGAGTTTATGTGAAGCATTTTGATTATTGAAAACATATTGCATAAATGTCAGACGGAACTGTTATTTCCTCAAAACATCTTACTTTTTCAGAAGAAGGCAACTTTTGGTTGCTGGCACTGGAGGGGCATCCAGCCTTCTCTCATCTTTGGTGAACTCTGTTTGCTTGTAATATCCAGTCTGGACTGCAAAATCTTGATAGCTACAGGCTTTTACAGGATGATAGTCCTGAAGCTTTAAGATTGAATGCTATCTTCGAATTACACATGGGGTTTAGTGCTTAGGCCAGGTTGTTGGCATGCAAACTAGCTATCATGTTGCAAGATGTCACGTTCTTTGGCTCTCCAGCCAAGGTTTTGGTAGCCTGAGTTGTTGACATGAAATTGCTTGAACTGAACATGCTTGAAGAGAGTTGTGCTACAAAGCTGTGTAAACACAGGACAAACTATAACAGTGGTGGCACTCTGAACCCTCTCTATGGACACCCATGCACTCATCCCAGCACAGAGTTTGCCCCACCCCCCTGCCCACAGCCCAATGGAATCACTTCCTCCCTTCCTCCAGCACAGAGTTCACCCCGCCCTTCTGCCTAGCAGCCTAATGAGAGCATTTCCTTCTTCCCCTTGTTGCTGTGTTGGCACTTTGCAATAAACAAGTGGATTTTGGGTTGCAGTTTGGGCACCCGGTCTCTAAAAAGTTTGCCATAACTGGACTATAAGAGCAAGGAACTGCAGTCTGACAGTACACAGAAAGAGCCTCCTGGAAGATTGTTGGATTTTTTTAACCACAATCAGGCCTACTCCAGGCAACAGCTACCTTGTGCTGGCAAATCTTTCTCACACTTGGTCAGGCGAAAGGAACTGCAGGAATGAACTCATCAAAAGGTAGCTTCATTTTGGCAATCTCATGTCTGGCTTAGACACGCAAGAAGAAGCATAGTGCTGTTATTTCCCTGTCGCAATATTTCTACATGGTTCCATATTAGCAGTTACTGAGAAATAACTTCTAGTGCTCTTTTAAAACAAATTTCTCATTTCCCTTCACAAATTTAACGAAATGTCTCCAATGAATGCTACAGTGACAATATTGGCACATAATTATGATGTAACTGTGCTGAAAGGATAAGGGAAGACAGGTTCGTGTGTTCCTGGAGTAAGTTTATAGAGGTCATCTTTAGCACCAGGGAAGACACCACACTGTCTGTTCAGCTTTTCTGTAGGAGAATAATCCAGTTTGAGGGATTGAATGATGTAAAAAAGTAAGATGCTTCCTGCCCATGTGGAAGCAAAAATAAACAAGATGTTTTTGGAACGGGGTAGCATATGGGAGTGGGTTGAAATGGGATGGCACAGCACACACTGAAGTCAGACTGTTCCATCATCCAAAATAGAACAGTGCAGTCTAACTGTATTGGTGTACAAGCATATATTTTTTAAAAGGCCATCTGTACCTCTTTCAGTACTTTCTGAGTGTTTTTCAAACAGATGGACCTCCCAGGAGATACCTTCATAGCAGGGGTGCCCAAACTTTTCAGGCCGTGGACCGGTCATGTGGTTCAGCAGGCCAGTCATGTGGTTCCACCCACTGGAAGCAGAAGTTAAACTTGCCTTGCAATCTGTTTTGCAACAGGATGAGATAGATTTTAAGCTGCCACTTTCTGTGCTTAAACCAGGGGTGTTCAAACTATGGCCCATGGACCATAGTTTGGGCGCCCCTGCTTTATAGATTCTATGTAATTCTCATTGTATTAAGTCCTCACTACCATCTTTCTAGGTCAGGAGTTCTCCACCTTTTCAAGCCAGGGGCCGGGTCGTGCTCCCTCAGACAGCTTCAGGGGCTGACAGCCATTTTGCCCTTCCTACACCACATGGCACTCCCTGGTGTGTTGGAGGTGGTGGTGGGGCCATATGAAATGGTGCCATGGGCCGCATCCAGCCCACTGGCTGCAGGTTGAGAATCCCTGCTCTAGGTCAAAGAGAATGCTTATGCCTTCTGTATATCGGTAACAATCTTTATCCTTGTAGAGTAAGTTAGTAAAATACTGGTTTACTGAAGGGCTCTTATGGTAATGTAGCATAGTTAAGGTATGGCATATTATGGATTTTTATGTATCCCTCTTTGTTTTTAAAAAAGATTACAAGAAGACCCACCGGTGGGGGTCAGTGGTGCGCCATCAGAGAACAACATAATGCAATGGAATGCTGTTATTTTTGGGTAAGTGAAAAAATTCTTCATTAATAAGGGTTTATATATTCTAACTAAATATCTATGAAATGTCTACAAATGCTGAATATGAGAATGCAATGACCAGAGGTCTATTACTCTGGAAGCAGAGCTTCCTGAATATAGATGTAGTGAAATCTATAAATTCCAAATTAGATCTGTTTTGAATCATATATGCTACATTTTTATGGAAATATGAACTGTGCTAAATCAGTTGTAAAGAGGAATTGCATTTTTGTTCACTTATATTATCTTGTTTCTTTACAGACCAGAAGGTACTCCCTTTGAAGATGGTAAGTTCTTTAACTTTTACCTTTCTTACTGCTTGAAGTTTTTTCTGAACACAGAAATAGACTATTGTATTAGCCTGCATTATCTGCAATTGTTATGTGAGATTGTAACATTCCAATTGCTGCAAAATGCATAAAAGACAAACAAGAGCCCGGGATTTACCTATAATACATGAAGTACAGTAATACCTCGTGTAACGAGCAAAATGCGTTCCACGCAGTTACTCGTTATGTGAGTTACTCGTTCAGTGAAACACATTTCCCTATGGGAAATGTGCTTCGCTTCACTGCATCAGCAGGACATTTGGGAAGGCGGGGGACCTTCCCCGTACCCTTCCCAAATGCCCTGCATGCACACACGTCAGTGGGGCATTTGGGAAGGGTATGGGGAAGGTCCCCTGCCCTTCACAAATGCCCTGCTGACGTGCGCTCCGCAGCAGCGGGGCATTTACAAAGGGTGAGGGGACCTTTCCCATACCTTCACTAACGTCCCGCATGCACACACACATCAGCGGGGCGCTTGCAAAGGGTACTGGAAAGGTTACCCCATCCTTCGCAAGTGCCCCGCTGATGCGGGCACCACAGCAGCAGGGCACTTGCGAAGGGTGGGGGGACCTTTCCAGTACCCTTCGCAAGCGCCCCGCTGACGGACGCGTGCATGTGGGGTGCTTGCGAAGGGTACTGGAAAGGTCCCACCACCCTTCGCAAGTGCCCCACTGCTGCAGAGCGTTCATCAGCGGGGCGCTTGCAAAAGGTGGGGGGACCTTTTCAGTACCCTTTGCAAGCACCCCGTTGATGCGCACATACATGCGGGGCCTTAGTGAAGAGTACGGGAAAGGTCCCCCCACTCTTCCCAAACGTCCCGCTGCTGGGGAGCGCGCAGCAGCAGGGTGCTTGCGAAGGGTGGGGGGACTTTTCCAGTACCCTTCCCAAACGCCCTGCTGATGCGCATGTGTATGTGGGGCATTTGGAAGGGTATGGGGAAGATCCTCACACCCTTCCCAAATGCCCTGTTGATGTGCACTGTGTGTCTGCGGAGTGTTTTGGAACGCGGCGGGGGATTCCCCTGCCATGTTCCAAAACACCCTGCAGACGTGCCACCCATCAGCTGGGCGTTTTGGAACACGGACAGGGGAGTCCCCTGCCGCGTTCCAAAACACCTCGCAGACACAGGCGGGGTTTTTTGGAACGCAGCAGGGGTCCCCCACCCACGTTCCAAAATACCCCGCAGATGCGATGCTTCTCATTAAGCAAGTTTTTGCTCGTTCAACAAAACAGACCTTTTGGAGAAAGGTCTGCTTGTTAAGCGAGTTACTCGCTATGCAAGATGCTCGCTATGCGAGGTATTACTGTATTGGCAAGTATGTGCATAAAATGCCTTGTTTTCCAGCACTGTAGATTAGCCATGCGAAAGCCTCGGGCTGTAACTTGCATCCTACCATTGGCTGTTTTGACAAGGACTGAGGGAAGTTGCATTCTGATTACATCTAGAGAACCGCATTTCCCCCCGCCCCTGTGCCACCTGTTTTAATGTTGATATAAAATATTTTTAACAATGCAGTTTTCAAAAAATTAGACTAAAATGTAAATTAAACTCTAAATGTGTAGCTCTGGAATGTATTAGGTGCAGCTGTGAGTGATTAGTTGTTTTTAGGATTGCAGGCTAAGTGGGTAAAGTGCTGATACAGTAATTCCCATTTCCTGAAGTTTTTTCAAGAAGGCTCCTCTGTTTCTTTCAGGAGTTCCTTTGTATAGTTATAATGGCATCTTGACCAAAACTGAGTTTATGGAACAAAACCCAATACAATCAACAATTTATATCCCAAGATTTACCTTGCATATTTTGAATAAAACTGTTTTGACAATGGCCTTCTAGCACATTAGTTTTGGAAATGCAAGAAATTATGTCTTCACCCATTCTACCTTAAGCCCTACTGTTATTGCTCAAGTTTTGGATACTCTCTGAAATAGCTCCAAAGGATTTAGACTTAGAACAAAACATTTAATCTCCAAATTATCTGCTGTATTCAGTAGAGCCACTTTGATAGAATAAGAATATTTGAAGGGCCAATACATATACAAGATGCCAGCATATTTATGTTTTCTTAGCATATTTATGTTTCCTCTATTAGAAAACAAAAAAAAATCAAGCATTCTCTTTTTCTCATAGAGCTACATATGTAGTTTGGAGGGTAGTTTGTCTAAAAACAGGAGTGGGAACATGTTAATTCTTCACACTCCTCCACATATGCCTTTCTGTCATCCACCAGAGGATTTCCCAAGGTTTTAAGTCTTGTGGAGAACCTCCTTGAGTGAGGGTAAGGAAGCCCCCTTAGTGGTGGGAATCCATGCAGAGGGGACCAGGTACTTGGTCTTCCCTCTTGCATGTTTACAACTCAAAGGGAACACCTGCAAAGGGTTTTGAACTGCATATATAGATGTGCTGTATTTACCTGGGCAAAAGGAAGAGGGGGAAACTTCCGCATGATCTCAAGTACAGATTTGATCGTGCTTTCTGCACAGAAATATTCAGAGTGCAAGAAGTGCATCATATGTAAAGAAGCAGTTAAAGAAAAGTGGATCCCGGGTGCTTAAAATGCAGTGTTTCATGAATTGTATGTTGCTCTACTAAACAGGTTAGCCAGAATATTATCACAGACTCTGCTTGGTTGTGTTATTTTCTTGTCACACAAATATTTGGAATCTGTGCAAATTCCGTAGGAAGGCAGCTGATTCAGTGGTATTTTTTCCACTGTGTTTGTTAATCAAGTACAGTGGTACCCCATGCAACAAATGCTTCGTATAACAAAAAATTCATATAATGAAGCATTTTGGTACTATTGGCGATACCCCACATCCAAAATCCCCCTTCCCCCTTATACGAGGTTTACCCTGTATTATGAACATGTTTTCCCTTCATTATATGGGGTATACCCTGTATAACAGAACATTTTTTTTCATTATGCTGGGTGTTGCCAATATGATTCGCATAACTAAAAATTCGTATGATGAAGACTTCCGTGGAACTGAGCTTTTCGTTATACGGGGTACTACTGTTCTTAACACTGTTATTTAGGTCCTGTTCTGTATTCCTTTGAGTGGTCTGCTGTGTAACAAACAGGATGCTGGTGCGGTTTTCTGTTTCAAGCTCTGTGCAGCAGCTTTTTATTAGCACTTGAAATAAAAATAAGCTCTCAGCCTAATATTATTTTTAGAATAGGAAAATGGGATGAACATCACAGCATCCTCTGAAAAAATAAAATGTTAGATTCCCTTTAGTGTTTTTCTACTTTCCTCAATATTTTAAATTTGTTAAGATACAAATGCCTTAAACAAATGAAACTGCATGTTGGATTGTTATTTTCCTCTTCTTTTCTCCCCCCAATCCTGCTTTCTTTGTACAGGTACCTTTAAGCTAGTAATAGAGTTTTCTGAAGAGTATCCAAATAAACCTCCAACTGTTAGGTTTTTATCAAAAATGTTTCATCCCAATGGTAAGTATTCAATAGTGGTGTCAACATAAAATTAATTTATTGTTTAAGTCCACTTGATATTATCACCATAGGAACATTTTTTAAATTATTGATTCTTCTTCTGCCGTATCCGAATTTGAATATTGACGATCATCCTGGTGATCAGCCATGAAAACTGTCCTGAGAATATATTGCAGCGGCCTTTCATCTGCCTTCTGCATTGCAGCATGACACCCGTTCTGTGATCCACTTCCGTGAGTCACTTTCTAGTCCTGAGCCCTTTTGGCACACAAAGTCCTCCGCAGCCCCAGGCCAGTGTTGATGAAGCTGCTGCACTCCAACAAGATGGATGCAAGTGGGATTTAATCCACTTGGGGACCATCACCCTTGCCTGTGGACTTTGGCATCCAAGGCCATTAATCCACAGAGTTGTCAGGTTAGTTAACCACCGCCTGATGCTCAGCATTGAGTTGCTGGCAGTATACTCTATTACCATAGCAGGTTAACCTGACCAGATGGCTATTATTGATTAATATATTTTAATGTTATAATATTGCATTTATTTTAATACATTACTGTATTTATAATGTCTAATTTTTATTGTTCACTGTAAGTAGTACTTTGGCACTCTTTAAGTGAAACACCATTGTAAGTGACCAATTGTGACTTCTGGGGGGGGGCATTGTGAACCCCGATTTAGTTGTTAAGTAAGCTTTTGGTTGCTTTTAGTTGTTAAGCAAGGCGACCATTCAGAGAAAATTCTGCTCTTTAAGTGAGTTAGTCTCTAAGCGAGGCACTCTTTATGGGAGGTTTTACTGTACAGTAAAACACTGGATAACGCTAAAACTTGGTTCCACAAGTCTTGGTGTTATCTGATTTTTAGTGTTATCCGATCCATGTTAAAATCCTATGGGATGGATCGGATAACGTTAAAGCTCCATAGAGATACATTGAAACCACACAGGCTTTAGCGGTTGTTATCCGATCCATCCCATAGGACCTTAACATTATTCAATCCAATTCTCCTCCCCAGATTACTTAACATTATGCGATTTTAGCGTTATCCGATCCAATCGTTATCCGGTGTTTTACTGTACTTACAAACCTGCAAAAATACTTCATTAAATATATGTTTGTTTGTTTGTTTATTCTACCCTACCTCAAGAAGGAATACCTTGGATAAGACACAGTGGGATAGTACTTTGGGGGGTGAATCCACTGGCAGGCAGAGTGGCTTCTAGTAACAAAAGTAGATGGGGATGATTCCTCTTACTTTGCACTCCAAAACCTTCACTGGAGCTCACCCACCCTGAAGCCACCCAATTTTTGGATGTCTTAGATAATAATGAGGAGGAGGAAATGGGTTATTACTATTACCATCACCATCATGACCACTTATTATTAGGGTTTTTTTAAAATGCTTGAGGGTGGACTAAAGGCCAACCTAAAAATTAGGAGTCAAGTAGTAGCAATGGTGGTGGTTTGGTGTGTGTGTTAGAAGGCCCACTACTATTAGATTCCAAGTGTGAGTGGAAACAAGTTATGCTGTGCTAGTGTTCTGAGATCAGTATGAGGTTGAATCGTGACCAGGACACAAGCTTTGTTTAAAATCATGTTTCTAAGATAATGGCTAAAATCTTGTGGCTTTAATGAGCAATAAACACTAAGTAATAAGTCACAACTGGGGTTGGCCCATCTGAACAGGTGCAATTCAGAGGAGTTTTCTCAACAAGTCCCCACTGATTCAGTAGGCCTGCTCTAATACAAGTTACTGTGCTAAGCAGCAATATTCCAGCCTGTTACTTGTTTATTTAGTTTCATTTGTTGGCCACCTTTCTCACTGTGAGAGCACTTAATTGTTTTATTTAATGATTTGATTCAGAAAATCAAAGATTCATTGCAAAATAGAAATGGTTAAGATAAAAAGAAATTATGATTGTAAGTAGTCATCTATTTTTTATTATGTGCTGTCAAATCACTTTAGACTTACGCAATCCAATGAATGAGTGACCTCCAAAGGAGTCTGTCCTTAATAGCCCTATTCAGATTTTGCAAAGCCAAGACCATAGCTTCCATTATTGAGTCAATTAAATACCTATTCAGTTTTGTTTTCCCGCTGCCTTCAAACTTTCCCAGAATTACTTTCTTTCCAGTAAGACTTGCCTTCTCATGATGTGACCAAAATAAAAGAGCTGCAATTTGTTTGGCATTTCTCTTAAAGGCAGTTCAGGGTTTATTCGATCTGGTACCTACTTATTATTTATTTATTTATTACATTTTTATACCACACATCTGGGATATTATTTGTCATTCTGGTGGCCCAGAGTATCCATAAAACCCCTCCAGTAACACATTTCGAAAGAATACTGTATGTGCTGGCTGTTCCTTTTTTACCACCAGGTTGAATATCTGGTCTATCTTGCCCCATAAATGGCAAAAATCCTTGTTCCAAAATCTCGAACCTTACTTTGCTACTTTCCATATTGTGGGCATATTCTTGTCATGATTTTATAATCTTCTAAAATTGTAGGTTCTTCACTATATACACAGTTTTTCAGCATGTTGTTTCCACTTTTATTTTGTCCTGTTCAGATAATATGGTTTCCTGTTGATCTTTCAGCATTCTTAATTAGGTTTACCATAAAATCTCTTTAATTTTCTAGATTTAATGAAAAGACATCTCTTTTTTGTGCTGATATGTTGTTCTCTTCCATTTCTTTGCCAAGATTATTGTACTTCTTTCAGTTCCTACATGACAGCCACTGAAATGTACATGTAAGATTCTGACAGTATTCTTTCTTTATTTTCCCCCTTCTTCTGTGATTAATCACTTTAGGAGTTTCGTCAAGCATCCATCTTTTCAACTGCAGTCTTTTTGCATTCTTTCCTGTTAACATCTCTGATTTCAATCCACAGTACTCTGTTTGCAGTCAGTTAAATTCTTTAATGCAACCCTTTCCTTTAAATTAATTGGAAATGCTTATTAAATATATTTTAGCATTATGATGCTTTTAGTGTTCTTTGGCTTTACTTTAACTTAAAGTAGTACAGATACCAGTTCATGACCAGTCTGCTCTTGTTCTGGCAGACAGAATACAATCTTTCAATTGACTGTGTCTGTATGGTGATGTCTACTCATTTGTTCAGTTGCTTGGCACCTGTATTAATAGTTTTTAAAATATTGGTTTCTCAGAATTTTGTGAGTTGCTCTCCTAGGCTGTCTTATCCAGCAACGTTTGGTTCTGCTTTATTTCCTACTTTTACATGCTTGTTACCTGGGATTACCAGTACATCTTGTTTTCATGTATGATTTGGTTTCTCCTAAACACCTGCATATACAGTTTCAATTTCTTCTATCAGTAGTCAGAGCATAGTATTAAATGATGGCTATATCGAAGGCTTCTCCAAGATGTCTGACCGATATTATTTTGTTTGACGTTTTATTATATCCCCTAACTGCTTATGCTACATCACTACAGACACACCATTTCTTCTGAATTTAACCATTCTATAGTAAAAAAAAAATTGTAATTGTCTGTTGGAAAGTGTCCTATTCCAGTCAATGTTAGTTCATTCACACCAAGTATTGTACTGTATTATTTAAGTATTTCTTGTTTTATGGTGTTAACTTACCTTGGCTGATATTTCTTACATTTGATTTTTCAATTGTGTATGTTACGCAGGATTGGAAATTCCTTTTGCCTCTTGCACATCAGCAACTAGATGTCCTTTCAATGTTAACCCAAGTTGCTTCATTTGCAAAAGTATTACTTGTAACTTATCCTTTGTTGATTATGTAGTAGCCACTTGAGTGCTTTCTGATTTAGGGGTCTCACCTTTAGCACTATCTCGTTTCTTTCTGGATTGTTGCATCATAGGGTTTTCCTGGTATAAAATATTCAGAAATGGTTATCTTGCTCCATGCACAGGAGTCAGCTTGAGTGTCATTGTAGTTGTCTTTGAAAGATCTCCAGCAGCTTCCCCTTCTGATACTGCCCTTTTGGAGTTTCTCTGCCCTGTGACCATTTATTTTTATTTTATTTATTTATTCATATTTCTCCACCGCCCTTCTCACTGAAGTGACTTAGGGCGGTTTACAAGTACAGTACTGTAATTAAAAAAACATGACAATAAAACACAAACACTACCTAAAAACTATTAAAATTAGAATTTAATATTAAAATCTAAAAAAGATTAAAAGCACATGAAATGCTACATCTTCCTAATTAAAAAAAGTAGAGGGAGAGAGGGGCTCAGATCATCCAGCGAGCTGGGGTCATTATACCTCCCGCACCCCATACCTGCCCCGCCAGCCATGTTTTTATATTCTTTTAAAACCATCATCATTTGTCAATTCTCTTTTGCTAATATGTTGAAGTCTGGCCAGTTTTCTTGCTATGGTAATAGAGTAGACCAGTGATGGCTAATCCTTCTGATCAGGGCTTTTGGGAATTGAAGTTCAAGAACACCTGGAGTGCCAAGGTTAGCCATCGCTGGAGTAGACCATACTGCCAGCGACTCAACGCCAAGCATGAAGCAGCAGTTAACGAACATGACAACCCTGAGGACAAGCAGCCTTGGGTGTGTTGAAGTCCACAGAAAAGGCTGATAGTCCCAGAGTAGATTAAATCCCACTTGAATCCATCTTGATGGAGGGCAGCTTCAGCAATACTGGCCTGGGGCTGATGAAAACTTTACATGCCAAAAATGTTCAGGGCCAGAAAGTAACTCACAGGGCTGAATCAGTGATAGGGGTGTCATGTTGCAATGCGGAAGGCAAATAGAAGAGTACTGCATTATATTGTTCCCAGGACAATCTTCATGGTAGATTTATTTTATTTAGCGTATGGCATTAATGGTGGATTGCTATGATGATAGCTAGTATTCAGAATCTAATAAAGCACTTGAAGATGAAGAAGCTTGATGTAGAAGTGTACCACATGTAAATAAAGTAGATGATCTTGCACATTGCCCATATATTTATCCATTGTGAAGGAACATAGATGTAGAGATAGTATCCACTTCCAATCACATACACTACTACCTTGGATAACATTATGACTTGGTTCCACAAGTCATAACGTTATCCGGTTTTTACTGTTGTGCAATGAATTGATCGCACAATGTTAAAAAAAAAGCCCTGTTCCCTTTCCAAAGAAAAGTGCCAAAGAGGAAAGGGAACTGGGGGGGGGGGGATCCAGTTTGCTTGGGAAGGAAAGCACCCTCCCTCCCCAAGCAAACCAGCGGTCCCAGTGATCGCCCTTTGTTTCCGAAGGGATCCATGTTCCCTTCACAAGCAAAGGGCGATCTGACACTGGATTTGTCCTTTGCTTGTGAAAGGAGCCGCGTTTCCTTCATAAACAAAGAGTGATTGCTCACTGGATTTGTCCTGCGCTCGTCAGCTGGGTTTGGGAAAGAATGGGGTGCATGCCCTGTTCTTTCCCAAACCCAGCTGATGAGCGTAGGGAGAATCGAATGAACAGTCGCCCTCTGCTCCGTCCAGCAGGCGATCGCACGCTTCACTCATCAGCTGGGATGAGGAAAGAATGAGTCAATGGAGAGCCCGAAATGAGCGAAAAAAAACTTAGTCAAAATGGAGTTTTTTCTGCTCGTTTCAGGCTCCCTGCCACCTATGGCACGGTTGGGGGACCTCCAAAACAGTGTGGATCGGGTCCCCTGGCCTTGCCAGAGGCGGCAGGGAGCCTGAAATAAGCAAAAAAATGGAGTTTCCCCCCGCTCATTTTGGGCTCCCTGCCACCTGTGGCAAGTTCAGGGGACCTCTGAAACAGTGCAGATCGGGCACCCTGACCCTCCGGAGAGCCCAAACTGGGCAAAAAAATGGGAGTTTTTCACCCATTTTGGGCTCTCCGGAGCCCCTGCCACCTCGGAGGTGGCGGGGTCAGGGGACCTGATCCGCAATGTTCTCAAACTTCTCAGATCTTCCTGGGCGGTGCTGGAAGGCAAAACACTGGGATTCGAATCCCGATGTTTTGCCTTGTAGCACTGCCCGGGGAGGTCTGTGGACGTCGGTAACAGCATGAATCAGGTCCTCTGACCTCCCCAGAGGCGACAGGTGGGACTGGGACCCCGAAATGGGCGAGAAAAAAAGGAGGGTTTTTTGCCCATTTTGGGCTCCTGCCACACCTACCACCACTGGGGAGGTTGGGAGACCTGATCCGCGCTGTTCCCGACCTTCCTGGACCTCCCCAGGCGGTGATGCAAGGCAAAATGCTGGGGAAAGAACCCCGGCATTTTGTCTTACAGCACCGCCCAGGGAGGTTGAGAACAGCACGGATTGGGTCCCCCGACCTCCCCAGAGGCGGCAGGGGCTCCGGAGACCCCAAAATGGGCAAAAAAAAACCCTCCTGTTTTGGTGGTTGTTGGTTGTTGTTTTTTTGTCCATTTCAGGCTCTCCGGAGTCCCTGCTGCCTCTGGGGAGGTCAGGGGACCCAATCCGCATTGTTTCTGACGTCCCCAGACCTACCGGGGTGGTGATGCGAGGCAAAACACCAGGGAAAGAACCTGGGCGTTTTGCCTTACAGCACCGCCCGGGTAGGTCTGTGATGCTGAGATATCCCTTTGCTTTTGAAGGGAACCCCTGTGCCCGCAGCTGTGGGGTGCATGCAAAACTGACAGAGGAGTCCCCTGTCAGCTTTCCAGCCACCCTGCCCCTGCGGGGTGGCTGCGATGCCGATGGGGGAGTCCCCTGTCAGCTTTCCAGCCACCCTGCTCCTAAGTCCACAGCTGCGGGGTGGCTGGGAAGTTGAATGGCAAGCCCCCGTTCATCTTCCCAGCCACCCTGCGGCTACAAACTATTACCCTGGATAACACGTTATCCAAGGTATTATTGTACTGCCATATTTTCTGCCTAAGAAGTGCTGTGAGTCATGTGCCTCCAATAACCTGTTTACAGAAATGCATGTTACTATCTGATTTTAAATCGGGACAGCTAGAGTTTCATTTTGGTTTTTCTCCAACATAAACTAATATAATTAGTTGCTTTCTCCTTGTGGCATCATCTCTTCTTTGTAAAGCCCTCAGAAATGTAATGACAGTTTCTCCTAGCCTGCACCCACATGTGATTTGATTCAGACTGTCTTGTGGCTAAAAAGTTATTTGTGAGTTGGAGGCTTCTCAGAATTATACTATGCACTCATGATTACTTGGCAATAATTTCTGCTAAGTTCTTCCATTGCAGACATCACTGAACTATTAACTGTGGTTGTTTGGGAGAATATGAGATTGGCTCTGCATGTAATAACAGTGGTCTAACTCTGAAACCTCCTTTTATTTTAGTATATGCAGATGGTAGCATATGTTTAGATATCCTTCAGAACCGCTGGAGTCCAACATATGATGTCTCATCTATTTTAACCTCAATTCAGGTAACTCGACTAAAAATATTTTTGGAAGTGGTGGGGAACCCTTTGCCCGATCTTCTGCAGTGTATTAAGTTGAATTATGGTTTTCATTAAGAGATAGACATATTGGTGTCTTTGGTCCACTTGATACAGCATTTCCAAGACAGCAGGGAGAAATTCTAGGAATCGTGCAACAAAAACATGAATATTTACCCACTTATTCTGCATGGCCACTGGTCAATGTGGAGAACAGTGGCTCTCCGATGTCCTTCAGGCCTAGCTAGCACAGCCAGTGGTGGAAGTCGATGCAGGTTGTAGTCTTCATCATATCTGGGAGCCTCAGAGTGCTCATCTCTGCTGTGTAACTACACAGCAGGAGTAATTTTTGTCAGAAATGCTTGACGGAGAGCTTTGGAAGTTACTTCAAATAATTGTGATCCATTATGTGCCATCCAGTCGGGACCAACATATAGTCACCTTAACAAGGTTTTCAAGGTCTGTGAGATAGCTAAGGAATGCTAGTCCCCAGTGAGTTTAGTGGGGATATGAATGTGGGTCTCCTGAGCCTTAGTCTATCACTTTATCCATTACACCAAACTAAATATCTTGAAAATAAATAATTGCACTAAGCCATCGGGTCCCTGTCGTTATTTATTTATTTATTATTTATTCTTCAAATTTCTATTGCTGCCCAACTTGGCAACGACTCTGGGCGGCTAACAGCAATTAAAAGTAACATCAGAAACTAACTAAAAGCCCTTAAAAACCCCATTAAAAAGTCTAAATAATTTACCCACTCACCTCATCTGTTAAAAGAAAGAGAAATATTAATTACATAAGCCAGCAGATGGGGGTCACCCCTCCATCTGTGCCCCACACTTGCCCTGCCAGCCAGGTTTTCAGTTCTTTCCTAAAGGGCAGCAATTCAATCTGCAGCCATAACTCTGTTGGCAGGAGGTTCCATAGGGCTGGTGTGGACACGGAGAAGGCCCTCCGTCTTGTGCTAGAGAGACATGCCCCTCTAGCAGATGGTGCAATTAGAGAGCCCCTTCGGTAGATTCAGGTTGGATGGACAGATGTTCTTGGGGTGACGCGGTCTCGTTGATATCCTGGCCCACTACCATGTAGGGTTTTAAAAGTCATTACCAGCACCTTGAATTCCACCTGGAGGCACACCAGTAACCATTGCAGCTCCCGGAGCAGTGGCAAGGTGCAGGCATAGCACCCACACCCGGGCAGCCGCATTCTGGACCAGTAGCAGCCTCTGAATGGTCATCAAGGGCAGCTTAGTTGTTGCTTATTTACCATTAAAACGTATTTTGTTTACTTCACTGTTTTTTACAAGTAAGTAATTACATTTTTAAAATGTGCAGCAGTATAACCAACAGCATAAGAAATGTTGTGATATTCAGTCCTACGTATGGGAGTACACTAGTACCTCGGATAACGATGAGACTTGGTTCCACAAGTCTCGTCGTTATCCGGTTTTTAACATTGTGTGATGCATTGATCACACAACATTTAAAAAAAGCCCTGTTCCCTTTCCGAACAGGAAAGGGAAGAGGGGGGCAATCAGCCTTCCTCTTTGGAAAGGGCAGTGGGGATTCCATGAGTGGAATCCCCCTCCCCTTTCCAAGGGGGTCAGAGAGCCTGAAATGGGTGGGAAAAAGTCCAATTTGGCTGCTGCAGTAAGCCAAAACGTCGGGATTCAAATCCCGACATTTTGGCTTGCTACAGCCTCCAGGGAGGTGGGAAAACTTCGGAAATAGCATGGATCAGGTCCCCCGACCTCCCTGGAGCCAGCAGGGGGAGGAGGGAGCCCAAAATGGGCAGGGGAAGACGTCAATTTTTCTCACCCATTTCTGGCTCCCTGACCCCCCCCTTGCCGGCTCCGGGGGGGTGTCGCAGTACCCAATCCACAGATGCAGGGTGGCTGGGGAAGCTAACGGGGAGCCCCCCATCAGCTTTCCAGTCACCCCACCCCTGCCTCCGCAGCTACAGAGTGGCTGGGAAGTTGAATGGAGAACCCCGTTCAGCTTTCCAGCCACCCTGCTGCTACAAACGACTGCATCAGATAACACTAACAGATTGTTATGCGATGCAAAATTTCTAAAGAAGCATATAATAAATTTCTAAAGAACTTTTGCATCGTTACCCGATTTTAGCGTTATCCAATGCAGTCGGCAGTCGTTATCTGAGGTATTTCTGTATGCTTCTTTTATGAGTTACTCCTGTGAAACTAAAAGCTATGCACATCATAGTCACAGTCCAAAAGGAAAGATTATAATTCTTGTGAAGTTATCTTTGATATTGGCAAAAGGAACTAGGTACAGGTATGGTGTTAATGTGTAACAATGTATTTCCAAGTTCTGGATAAATATAACACTGCATGCGACATTTGGAAGATCAGAACTTGTATTCAGTGGCCTTTAGTTAGGCAAGAATGATTTTGTTTTGCTGATAAAGTTAATGAATATTGTTCCATCTGTTTTTTTTAATTATTTATAAATTTTCAAAGAAAGAAAAAACATACAATCCAATACTCCACATAGGATTACACATGTTATATAATAAAAAAGAAAAAAGAAAAACAAATAGAAAGTACATCTTTGATATCAAAGCTTTTCAAACTAACTTCTAATACATTATTACATCATCTACATATATTTTTCTTTGCTTCCTTCACTGCAGAAAATCAGTCTTTCTATATCACCTCTGTGCTCCATCTGTTTTTGCTTGTTTGTTTTTGACCTTCCTTTTCTCCTTTTAGTCGCTGCTGGATGAACCCAATCCAAATAGTCCTGCCAACAGCCAGGCTGCGCAGCTTTATCAGGAAAACAAACGCGAATATGAAAAAAGAGTTTCTGCTATTGTTGAACAGAGTTGGAATGATTCATAAGAAATTCCTGCTTCATTAACCGACATCATCATAATCATCATGTACAATTTAACTTGCGATAGGAAATGCTACCAGAACTTCTCAAGTGCCACATTTGACTTGCATACAAATGTATTTGCAAAAATAAGCTCCTCAGTTTCAGAAATCTAAAAGCTTGTGTACCTTGATTAATGTACTTTTTATTGCATGTTATGACCTAAGTTATTGCTACATAAATTTGTAATATATCCTGTTTGTATTTTTTTTCCAAAGTGTATAATGTTGGTGTGAAGTTTTCATGGCAGAATATACATATTTTGTAAATCTGTACTTTTTTCAAAATATTGAATGCCTTATTTTTGAATTCTTTAGATTTTTAACTTGGACAAAAATCACTTAACAGAGTTTTATATATAAAATATTTCATGTAAAGCTGAAATATGTAACCTCAGTGCGAGACATTTTTTTTGGTCACTTTCAGTTTTCTTTTCATAGGCTCAGAGAACTCTTGCATGTAGACTTACCAAAAATTGCCTCTCTAGGTAGTAACACCTTCTTTCACGTGTGCAAACTTAGCTTTTTGCTTAAGTAAGAGAATTTTTATTTTCTGTTCAGGAAAAACCTTAACATTTCTTAATGCATTTGCATGGCATATAAGCATGCACGCTATTGTTTAAATGGATTTTAACGTTGCCTGTCCACATTTCTTGTATCTTCTTGGGAACACCTTCAGCCCTGTGAAGGTAAGATAAGGTAAAAAAAATATAGCCCACTGAGCTCTTTCTTTGAGCAGCACATCCAAACCTAACACTTGTCAGGGGCGTTGTGGGGTCCTAAGAGGCTTGGGTGGTGACAGAGTGCTGTATATGATGCAGTCCACCACAACTCCCTCTTTCAGCCTCTCCCAAGGACCCAGGCACCCTGATCTTATCCAGTCACAGGGAGTGTGGCTTTTCTATAGTAGCATGGATGTGTGGTAGAAGCAGAGAGCATGGTGCCCAAGTAGAAGGCAACAGGGTAAAGTCCCAAAACAACTTTATTTTCTATTCCATAAGAAGAAATGCCTGTGGAGAATAAAATCCTCTAAGTCCATAGGGCTCTTTTAGGTCCAGAAATGTCCATGAAATATTTCAAAGAGCCAATAAGTCCATCAGAATGTCCATAAGCCTGTAGAGAAAAAGAACCCTCCAAAGTTCATGGAAATATTCATCAGTCCATGAAATGGCAAAGTGTTGAGATGTTGCAGGTAAGGCATTTCTCTAAATCCATCATCCATCCATTGGGCAGGGTATATCTCCATAGAATCCAATTAGTCCCATTGGGCTACATCCTGCCTTTGGGGTATTCCCTTCAGGGAATATCATTCAGCTAACAAGAACCTTGCTGTCCTTTGTTGGAGAACTGGTTTTAGGCTCAAAAGGTACCTCTCTTAAAGGGAAATGAGGGCTTTCTTCCTACCTAGGAATGCATTAGGGTTTACCTCATGGGAAAGGAGTTGCCCCCCCCCCCCAGGAATGGAATGTGTTTACCTCATGGGAAATCACCTGGGCTCCCATGGGAATGGAAGGTGTTTATGTCATGGGAAAGTTCCTGTTCTCACAGGTGTCTAGGAACCAGCCTTTCCCCCTCTACCTTGGACCTATGATGTAACAGATCAAGGGCCAGAAAGAACATGGTCAGAAAAAATTAAAAATTCCCTTCCCCTTTGTAATTTATTGGGTGGAGTGTAAGATTAGGGCACTACTGATTACCTAATCTCTAAGGCATGGGACCACTAAAGGTCATTGAATCCAGTCAATAGTGTACTTTGGGCTAGAGAGACTGAGTATCCCTTTGGCTCACTCTCACTGGTGTCATCCTGGTATATCTGAGGTATGCACTCAGAAGCTGATCTTTTTAATCCAGCTGTGGCTGACTCACCCCTTTTTAATACATGAAAACAACTAAATGATTTTTATCAACTAAACATTTTTACATAAAATCTATACAGTTAATTCTAAGCAAGCTAATTCTAAGCATACACACACCTGAAGAAAGGTGCAGCTAGGTACTGCATTAAGCATTTCAGGATCATGACAACACTGTAAGATAACTCACAGCAAACAAATAAAATCTAAAAAGTGGATTGCAGGGCAATTTTCAAAATACTCAAGAGGGTAGTTTCAATGCCCACTTCATGAATGTGCCCTCGACCTGGTGAAAGAAGAAAGTAGAAAAGTGGAACGGTAGTTGAACATTAAGAAGACACAAGTCATGAACACAGAAGTACCATCCTTCTGTAGGAGAGAGCACAAAGCAATGTCAGTTTTGGGGTGTGGCAGACCTTTGCAGCCAGAATCTGGCAATGTTTGGGACTTGTATCTGCACGAAAAGAGAAACAGATTTATTTTTAACGGGGATAGGGTGGAGAGATTCTGATGCCCTGCCTGTGATATCCACCTGATCAAAATCTTTCTAGCATTCATCCTTCCTCAGTAACACACTTAATCCAATATGTAATGATAACTCAGTGAAATAAGTAGAGGGAGGGGAAGAAGGAAAAGACTCATAGAGTACAACATGTCTATCTCCGCAGTAACACAAGTCCCTTCACCATACAGCTGCTGGCATAGTTATGACAAGTGAATCTCCACTACAGTATGATCTCATATGAGACCTTCCTATGGCTTTTGTGGCCAGACCATCCAGAGAGGTTCCTGGGTGTCATGGAAGTTGGAGACATTTTCTGTTTTCACTTCCCTTGGCCCACAGGAACTCGGTGTACTGGTGCTAATTTGCCCTAATCCAAATCACATAGCATCTTTTTAATCATACAAATGCTGAATGGAATAAGGAGGATCTGTTATATTGCTCTACCTCAGGGGTGTTATTTTGTCATATTTTTTTGGTACATTTCTCCCAATATGATAGATGTTTTCCCCAGATTATGTCCATTCTAAAAGCATAAGGAATACTTCACATATTTTCCTCCTGTTGGTAAGCTAAAGTTCTGTTTTAAAAAATGAAATACTTCACCTGAAACACATTGGCTTATCTAAAACCATCAGTGTAATTATATTAGTTTACTGAACATTACTGCAGGGGCCAGTGAGCTGAGAAGGATTGGGTATTCTCTATGTGAAGTCACTATTCTTTTAGACACAAATGTTTACTGTGTACCTCTTTCTACAAAGATGCAAAATTTAGCACATTAAAACAGTCTTTCCTTCTCTGATGTGGAAAGCAGATGTATGTAAGTGCACAAGTGCATAAAATCAAATACAATAGTACCTTGGATAACGTTATGACTTGGTTCCACAAGTCATAACATTATCCAGTTTTTAACGTGTGATGCATTGATCACACAACATTAAAAAAAAGCCCTGTTCCCTTTCCAAAGAGGAAAGGGAACCGGGGGGGGGGGCAATCCAGTTTACTTGGAGAGGGAACATGCATTGCCTCCCCAAGCAAACAAGCGGTCCCAGCGTGGGATCACCCTTTGCTTGTGATTGGCGCCCCAACCCGAGTGCTGAACCCACGCTGCCATCAGCGCTGGGGTTGGGGAAAAGAACAGGCGCCCCGCCATTCATCCCCCCCCAACCAAAGCACTGATCCCACACTATCATCAGCGCTGGGGTTGGGGAAAAGAACGGGCTTAGCCATTCAGGAGGAGGCGTTCTGAAGAGAGGCTTGGGACCCTTTTCCCAGCCTCTCTTCAGAATGCCCCACCCCCCCAATGGCTAAGCAGCAAGCGAGCCAGGCTCCGGGTGTGTGTGTGTGTGTGTGTGAAAAGCAGCTGGGAAAATTTCCCCCCAGCTTTTTTTGAGAAACCTCAATCTGGATCGCTAAGGGGCTTAGCGATCCAGGCAGGGGGTGCCCGGGTAGGTCAGGGGGCATCAGAAACAATGGGGATCGGGTCCCCCACCCCCCTGCTGCCTCTGGGTAGGCTGACCTGATCCCCGCTGTTTCTGACAGCCGGGGTGTTGAGGGAGAGATGGCACGTGTGCACTTTCTCGCCCAACACCCCGGCAGTCCCAAAGATTGCCTGGGACAGCAGGGGGTTCGGGGAGGGATCACATGTTTGCATGGTTTCTCCCCCAACACCCCGGCAGTCCCAGCAATTGCCTGGGACAGCTGGGGTGTTCAGGGAGGGATCGCACGTGTGCATGTTTTCTCCCCCAACACTCTGGCAGTCCCAGTGATCGCCTGGGACAGCTGAGGTGTTTGGGGAGAGATGTGCGCATGCACGGTTTCTTGCCCAATTCCCCGGCAGTCCCAGTGATCTCCTCGGACATCTGGGGTGTTCGGGGAGAGATTGCGCATGTGCATGGATCGCGCACTGGGACTGCTGGGGTGTTGGGGAGAGATCATGCGCATGCACAGTTTCTCCCCAACACCCCGGCAGTCCCAGCGTACGATCGGATGACCGGTTTGGTTGGGGGAAGAACGGGCGCGTGTGCCCCCCCCCCAAACAAATCACCAGCCCTGCAGGCTTTGAGGCTGAGATTAATGTCAGGGAATTTGAGGTTAATGTTTGCATCACACAACGTTATGTTAACGTTGTGTGATGCAAATGTTTGCCTCAAATTCCCTGACGTTATCCAATTTTAGGGTTATGCGATGCAAGCGCTAACCGAGGTATTACTGTAATAGAAAATGTGTATTTACTTTTCAATGTATATTCATAACACTACAGTGAACCTTACTTGTACTCATCTGCATTAGACAAGATCATCAGCTGAATGTAATCACATTGTTTCTACACAACCAAAGTGAAAAGTGTAAGAGTTTCTTTTGTGGCTAGACTTTTGCAACTATTTGCACAAACAGCAAACTCAGTCTGCCTAATGGTTCCATGTATGTGATCTTTGTTATGATGAGGTCATATTACATTTTTATAAATAGTGCACATGTTCTGATATCAGAATACATGTTACTATAACAATCTTGTTAACAAGCATATTAGGTCATTTAAGGTCTACTTTTGCTAAATGGAAGGCCAAGATTACTGTTGAATTGTAGGGATAATAATTACTATTAAACGAAAGAAAAAGAAAGGGGAAGACGTAGATTGTCAAGAGTCAGCATCAATTCCATATAAAACCTTAAAAAGGAATACTGTATAAGTAATCGTAAAGAAAAGAGGCTGTTTAGTACTATTTCACAATAATAGACATAAAAGCAGATTGCATTAAGCTTACAACCTACAGCAGATGTTTCTTCAGAATTTATCTGTGGAATGTAAATGGATATATTTGGTACCGATTTTAATTTTTGTAATTTTAATTTGTTTTCTGATGTTGGAAAGTGAATATAGTGAAATGTAAGGTGGTTGGGTTTTTTTTTTTTTTTTAAGTTTTGAAAAATCATTATTTTTCTCACTCTTTCCACAGCACAAGATTCCAAAAGGCAATTGGCAGGTGTTTAAAGGGCAGGCAGCTGAGGGAGTTTGTATGGCAGTTTAAATGGCACTGAACAAGAACTGTGGCTGGAATTGTTGTGTGGGTGGATGGGAGAGAAAAACAAGACCCTCCAGATCTTTCCAGAAGGTGGCAGTGGGGGAAATTAGACTATTTCCCTTGTCAACCATGGTTCAAACTTATCACTGATCGGAGAGCCTCTTCCAGAGTAGCCTGCATGGTGCTAGGCTAAGAAATAGATTGATCCAGTAACAAGAGGTGTGGTACAAGTAGAGCAAAGGAAAGTAGTTGCAATAGCTTCTTGTCCACAATATGGGTTACACATCAGGACAACCTAGTGTCACCCCCATTTCTTTCAGAACAATGTGTAGCTTCTCGTGATCAACAAGCTCAAAAACTTATCTGTAGTCTATAAAGTACAGATCAATCTTCAGAAATTTGTTGCTGCATTCCAGTAGCCAGCCTATACACTATTTGTGATTTGCTCTCTAGTAGCTCTTGCTTTTAATAATCTAACTCAAACATCAGACATTTCTGTTCCATGTATGGTAAAGTCTTGGTTTCAGCACTTTGAACCCTGCCTTGCTTACATGGGAAAAGAATGCAACAGTCCTATAATTACTGTACTTCTTAGCATCTCATTGCCTAACTCCTCCTGGAACTTGTTTGTAACCTCCCCCCCATCCCCATTGTAATGGGTATTAGAATGTATATTGGACATTTTCAGTCTGAAGGTCATTGGTTTTTTATATTTGGCAGCATATTCTTAGGATTTTGACAGTCTTTGTAATTTTGAATAGTTCTATCCGTGTTCCGACTACCAGTGATTTCCCCCCCCCCCTTCCAAGCACTTTGAGAGCAGCTTTCACCTCACTTTCCAAAATTACAGGATTTTGACCATTGGATTGTTCTTCAAAGGAATCCATCATCCTTGCATCTTTTCTGTATAGTTCACTTTATTGTTTCTACCTTCTCTTTTTTCACCCTAGTCAGGCAGTATATTTTGCTGTTCATTTTCAACATCTCATCTAGCTTTAAATTTCTCTTTGATTTTTTTGGATCTGGGGGTCTTCCCTTTTTCCTTCTAACAAAAGTTAGCTTGAGTATTACTGTCATTATGTGAGAAAGATCTTCCAACAGTGTCACCTTCAATTATTGCTGCTGCCCAGTAACTGCCCTCCAGAGGTTTATCCATCCCCTTTGAAATGATCCATTCTCTTCTGCTGATGTGGCCATTACCTTCAGAAGGGTGGGTACATCTTAGTCTGGTGTCTCGGTTGTGACCATTCTATTTTGGGTGACCCTCCTAGAAATCCTAGTAGAATCTAGCCTCCCGATGGCATTGCTCTTGACTTCTCTGGCACACTGAAACCCTCTTGCCACATTAAGGTAAGCATCCAAGCACTGTATATGGTGCAACATTTAATTCTAATTCCCTCTCCAAATCTTGTAAAAAGGGAATAAACAAAGTTAAGACCCACTTTTTTCTTCTCTAGTAAGACATAGCTATATAGGCTTATAAGATCCTTTCCTTAAAACAATCTTCGACATAGCATACATTAGTTAGACAAATTGTGCCAACCCATGATGGGTCACCTCGGTGAGGAGGGCGGTGGATAAATATGAATAAATAAAAATAAATAAATTTGCCAAGTTTTCACTCTGAACAGTTCAAGGTAGTGTACATTTTTATTCCTTGCTTATTCTTTTTCTGCACCACATTCCTGAGACAGGTTAAACTTGGAGGTAGTGACTGGTCGAAGATCATCCTATAGCAAGGTTCTCAACCTAAGGACGCCAAGCTAGATCCAGACTGTGGTGCCAAATCAACCGGCCCTTGCTCCAGCCACCGCCACCACTGGAATAGGCCACAGACTCATTTATGGCTGTTGTAAATGCATTTACGACAGTTGCAGACTCTTTTATGGCTGTTGAAAACATGCTAAAGACAGCCGCAGTCTCATTTATGTCTGTGGTAATTGCATTTACGTAGCCCTAAATTAATCCACAGCCAATAGCCAAAAGTCAACTGTCTGAGGAAGCATGACCCAGCCCCTGACTTCAAAAGGTTGAGAACCCCTGTCCTATAGTTTAGCGGGGATTCAAACCCTGGTCTGACCACTCTTACATTTGGTAGCTACTACACTGATCAAGGCAACACTGACAACGTATTAGGTGACATCTAGTATACTTTTAAAGAAAAAGCCTCAAACACAGATGGCTTCAAGAATATACATCTCATGTCTGCTTACTAACAGTGCAAACGTACAATGTCTATTCAGAATTAACCACACTGAATCCAGTGGGATTTACCCAGTGTAGTCCCACGTGAATCCATGAAACCCAGAGGAGCCAGGTTTTGGATTGCTTTAAGGATCACACAAGAGGAAGAGTGGAAGGATGACACAATTTAGAAAACACATACCAGCTTCTAATGTGCATAGATGCATGCAATCTAACAATTACACAATTATCAGTATGACACTGTTAAGATGTTCCTGCCACATTTCTTGCATTATATAATTTTGATACCAAAAGTACAATTTAATGGGGAAGTCACATGAATCAAAATATTTAGCTTGTTGAAAGACAAACATGCTCTATAAACATTTTGCATTTTGTGCAACTGGCAAAAGGTGAGACTATTCACCTGGAGGGGCACCCTTAGGCTAAGCCTTCCAGGGTTAGCTAACCTCTCACAGTTCAAAACCTGAGCCTGAATGTGAGGAAAAGTAGCGAAAAGAAAAACCAGAAAACTCCAGTCATTTTCAAAACTTTACTTGCAAGGATATCAAAGCAGATACATTTTTCAGGATTAGCAAAAACAGACGGTTACAAAGGCAAATTAGAACAGCTTCAATCAGAGCACATGAAAATAAGAAACCCTGTTTAACTTGGAATCCAGGAAGGGCTTACCCAGGCTCGTTCTAGCCTAGTTACAGAATAAATAATCCAAACAGCAAACTCCCTCCCTAGCAAAGCATTTCACCATACTGTTATATACCTAGGAACCCATCCGGTTGGGTCAGGCTGTCACTCCTGGGATGGAAACCAATCAGGAATCCCATAGGGAAATCAGGGGATGTTCCTCTTGAGATGACTCTCCGCCCCATTATCTCATGCTTCTTCTCCCCCCCCCCCCGCCCCTTCCCTCGCAATTGCAGTGAGAGTACAGAAGCCAAGGGCTGTTATGGAGAAGAGGCACCTGAACTAATGCTTGAGGCCCATTCTTCAGGGAAACATGTCTTCTCCCTGGCATGGTCACAGTGCCATCCCAGTCCTGTCTCCAAAGACAATACAATTCCCTCTTTTGCAAGCATGTTGGAATTCCAGCCTCAGCCCCTTCCTCAGGAAAGCAAAGACCAGGCTGTATCCGTTGGCTAGATTCACTCTGGCCCTTAACAGTGCTAATTGTTCTGCTTCGAAAGACATACAGGGCTAGTGAAGGAAGAGCAGACTGTAAAATACCAGCCTTCTATAACATCCTTTTAAAACCCATCTACTGTTCCAAGCATCCCATCATATTCTGTTACGGCATCTTCCAGTCGTTCTTTCTTTTCCTCTCTCCAACTACAGTATAAGTTTTAAAATTGAAATGTTGGCCTTGATTTAAATACAAAGTATAGAAACAAGTAGAACTACACTTTTAAAAAGCATTTATTCAACCTTTTTATGCCCTTTTTATACATTTGTTTTCATTATTCTCATTGATTTCCACTTTCCATCATCCTTCTATTTTCTGTAACCTCTATATTCCTATCTGTCTGGCACTCGGATGGCTTATTCTACTATCTACAGTACTTGCTGGAATCTTGAAGGTTATGAAGGACTGCTGCACCAGGCCTCATCCCAGTTTATAGGTTTATTCCCCTTGCATGCCTGGTGACTGAAGGGAGTAGTCTGTACTGTCTTCTCAATCTGAATCATGATATAGTCAGTCTTTAAAATCCTCTAAAGTGAATATCCAGTGGAAGAGTCAGGGCTTCTTGCATTATCCAGATTAGAGTCTATAAAGGAAACCAACAATGTGGCTTAATGAAAAGTCTGGCATAAGTCCTCTTAGTCACTAGTGTCGATTCTGGGGGGGAAAAGAACAGAAGTCAGTTAAGTCTACTATAGTTGCATCCATTTGAAATATGGAACCACTTCCTAATAAATGTTTGCTTTATTCATGCATTAGGTAATGAGCCCGAGCTATTACAAATCTTGTCACAGGATGTAACAGTTTAAAAGCTACACATGTATGCTTGATCTAGAAATTCCATTTTAAAATAAGCACTAAAAATTCAATATGCTATTTTCATGGCTGATTCACACAATAATTTGAGGCTATGATAGCCAGGAGACAAGACAAGCTAGTGCCATGTTCTAGTTGCTACACCATATCAAGTCAGTTGTGAGTATGTAGTGGGGCATGACAAAATCTGAATTCAAACAATAATACTGTATAATCAACATGTTCACCTTAAATTTTATATAATTAACCTTGGCAAGGCTTAAGTAGCTGAGATCAGCACCACCTACTATCTTTTCTCTGCTCTACATGAAATGTCTAATATCCATGAGCAAACCCTTATATACCAAATCTGCACTGGTTTTCACCTCCTCTACATTTTTTTAACAATATAATATGAGGCCTATAGAAGTATTTTCCAATGTGCTTTAAAATATAGCAATGCTATGCATAACCCAGAGCAAATACAAGTTATTAAGGTGTAAATGTTTTCAGAAAATTCCATGTACTATGTCTAGGTAAGAACTGGATGGTCGTATGAAACTGGAGAAAGTTAAGGCACAGGAACTCATAAACATGAAGCTCTTGGAGAAGAGGGAACTATAGATCTTTGGAGGCACCATTTCTTTTCTTTTCAGATTTATTCTAAAAGCTGTATACATCTAGTCAAGCTTACACTTCTGTCATGAAAGATACTAAGTTTACTTTGTAATGGCTTTAGGAGAGAGCTTTATCCAATATTAGATTTGTACTAGCATAAAGTATTTCTTCTCATGCAAGATGGGATATCCCACTTTTGCCAATGCCCACATCTACTAATCTCCACACCACATATCATTCTATTTCAAAAGGTTCCTCAATCATGAACCATCAGGAACTTCAGTGGAGAGAGGAGCGAGGAAGGTGCAAGCCAGATTAACCTGACTTGTATGAAATAGGCATATAGTGTATCTCACAACAGGGACACCACATTCTTTACTCCAGCTCAATTAATTCTTGTATATCAGGGACTGCATTCATGAAATTACACACATGCTTTCAAAACGCCATGCATTCAGCATTTAAGTTCTTCCTCTGAGGATCTGCACCTTTTTCATCAGTTCATCACGGGTTGTAAATTGTGGTGCATCTTCAACTTCAATCCCTTCCGCCATTTCTGCTACCTTGTCCAAGAGATCTTTGCTGTAGCTATACAATGAAGAGTGAACAGAGCATTCAGTATTCTGCCATTTAGTCCATTTACAAACACAGTACAGTACTCGATTCTCTCTATATAACATATGCTTACAAATAAGGCTTAATCATTGCTGTTTTAGAAGTTAAAACTGCAAGTAAGTAAAGACAAAAAAAGAAAAAATTAAGGGAGATATGTAGATAACCAGTTTGCTCTAAATCTGTTAATTTTTTTTTTAAGTTTCTGAACACTTACATAGACAACATAGAAGGAGCAAACAATTATTTTAAACTTTATATTGTCTTATGATGGTGGACCAAACGTTTCTAACTTTGAAGTTGCAGTAAGAATACAACCTACCTGGCTGAAATCCAATATGACTGCATTATCTGATGAGCCCTATTTTACTGTCCACATCTGGCCCCTTTCTACTACATTTTCGTACAGCATACCAGAATCATTCCTGTCTTTTCCCGCCTACTGTAATATCTCAATTATTTTGTACCAATATAGCTCCCCAGCTTTTGTGCGATACATCACTCACATTACTTTTTCATTGCCTAAAGACACACAGCACTCCCAGTAGATCTGAGTCAGAGCTTTTCTGTTAAGAAAAAGCAATATAATTTTGGCTCAAGAATACAGTAGCAATTAAATTCTAATTTAAATGAATTGTCTCAAGTACAGGTCACACACACACACACACACAATCAATGAATTCAGTATCCATCGTTTCAGTTTTCCGTGGGTCTAAAAATGGCCTTTGACTATGTAGACCACAACAAAATGTGGCAAGTAATCAAAGATACAGTAATACCCCGGATAGCGATTGCACCGGATAACGCTAAAACCGCATAACGACGACAAATTTGGGGGGAAGATTTGTACCGGATAACGTTCAATTTAGCATTATCCGATCCATCATCATAAAGAAGTAAAGGAGGCCAAAGCTCCTCTCCCTGTCACTTCCCTCCTTCCCCACCCCCACCCCCAGCAGTTTCGGGACTCCCCACACCCACCCCACTGTCTGCTAATCTTCTTGAACTGCACGCTCTGACTGAGTGATCTGTTTTTGCTTTCCCTTCCTGTACTGAGAAAAATCTTACCTAATCTTCTTGAACTGCACGCTCTGACTGAGTGATCTGTTTTTGCTTTCCCTTCCTGTATTGAGAAAAACAGGGAAGGGGAAAGAGAGAAAGGTGATTGGTTCTCTAGAGAACCAATCACATTTCTCTCTTTCCTCCTTCCCTTTAGTTTTAAAAACACAAGCCTCCAGATCAGCTGGCAGTCGGAGAAGGGAAGGTAAGCAGTGAGGGAAGCCTGCAGTAGCGTCCCGATCCTACTGCAGTCACAGCTGTGAGGGGTGGCTTTAAAGGCAGGAAGGTCTCTTTCTTTCCCTGCCTGTCTTTAAAGCGGTTTGTCCCTGAAGTCAGGGCTTTTTTTTTTAGCGTTCTTCAATGCATGCATCGGACAACGCTAAAAACTTGATAACGTCATGACTTGTGGAACCAAGTCATAACATTATCCGGGGTATTACTGTATGGGAATACCAAATCTGTACAAGAGTCAAGAAGCAACAGCGAAGACAGACTATGGAATGATGGAGTGGTTTGGAATAGGAAAAGGAGTAAGACAAGGCTGCATTTTGTCACCCTGCTTATTCAGCTTATACACAGAGCACATAATGCGCAATGCAGGGATGGAGGAATCACAATTTGGGATCAAAATTGCTGGAAGAAACATCAACAATTTGAGATATGCAGATGATACCACCCTAATGGCTGAAAGTGAGGAGGATCTAGAGAAGCTCCTGATTAGGTTGAAAGAAGAAAGTGAAAAATCTGGATTGAGACTCAATATCAAGAAAACCAAGATAATGGCAACAGGCCCTATCAGTCCGTGGAAAATAGATGGGGAAGAAGTAGAAGCAGTGACAGATTTTACTTTCTTAGGATCTAAGCTCACTGCACATGGGGATTGCAGCCATGAAATAAAAAGGCGACTGATTCTTGGAAGGCAAGCAATGAGAAACCTGGGGAACATAGTGAAAAGTAGAGACATCAAATTGCAAACAAAAATTTGTATAGTCAAAGCAATGGTATTCCCTGTGGCAATGTATGGTTGTGAGAGCTGGACCATTAGGAAGCTGAGCGCAGAAGAATAGATGCCTTTGAGATGTGGTGTTGGAGGAAAGTTTTGAGAGTCCCCTGGACAGCAAGGAGAACAAATAGGTCAATCTTAGAAGAAATCAACCTTGACTGCTCCTTAGAAGGTCAAATTGTAAAGATGAAGCTAAAGTACTTTGGACATCAAATGAGAAGAGAAGATTCACTTGAGAAAGCCTTGATGCTGGGAAAGGTGGAGGGCAAAAGAAAAAGGGGGAGGCCAAAAATGAGATGGCTAGATGGTATTGTAGACACAATGGGCACAGAGCTGAGCGAGTTGAGGAGGATGGTGGAGGAGAGAAGTGCCTGGTGGACAGTGGTCCATGGGGTCGCAAAGGGTCGGAATCGACTGTGCGACTGAACAACAAAAAATGTTCAATAAAAATCCCTTACACACATACCTATGGCACATTACCAAAGCTAGCTATAAAAATCTACAATGTAATGTTTATAAGAAATAGAGGCAGATATTTTGACAGCTCTTACGTAGAAAATAGGCATTTTAAACCCCTGTCCTGCTTCTGTGACTCAGGAATATGTGTTAAATATAGTTTGCTGTTATCCATAGTTTCAGGTACCCACTGGATTGTCTTGGAATGTATCTCCCATGGATATGGGAGATATTTGTATACTGTAATTTATAAATCTGTTTATAAGAACCAAATGAACAATGGGAAGGAGGGGGGGAAGCTTCAGTAAGGAAAACTAGTGACATCACATTCTCCATCTGTTGCTTCACTGGGCTGAAACTAGGCTCCTTTTTCCTTTGTGGAAGTAATCAAAAAGAGCAAGAGCAAAAGATGACGAAAGATCACTGCCCTATCCTAAAATAATTCTTAATGGCATTTTACTCTTTCTATTAAATATACATAAGCCATTCTGAGAGCCTTGTCAGCCAGAGTGAAAAAATGCTTTATTTAAATAAACAACCTACTTCCATATTATAGTAAGATTCTGCTTGTTTTAACTAATATTGTCTAGTTTTCTCATACTGCAAATATAGCCATTTGTTTTAATAAGCATAGTACACATTGGAGGATGTACACACAACAGAACTGCAGTGCCTAACTAGTTACACTTTAGAACAGGGATTCTCAACCTGTGGTGCCATTTCATGTGCCCCCCCCCCCACACTGCCTCCACCACACCCGGAAGTGCTATGTGGTGGAGGAAAGGCAAAATGGCTGTCTACCCCCCGAAGCTGTCAGAGGGAGTGACCCAGCCCCTGGTTCAAAATGGTTGAGAACTCCTTCTTTACAAGGTAAGGTTGCAGGCATCTGCACTTACTTGGGAGTAAACCTCACTGAACACAGCAAAACACATAGGAAAAGGCATTTACAGGATTTTTTGGGGGGAGGGCTACCCCTATCAGCCAAAGAAATGTAATGCAGCAGCTCCATATTGAAAGCCCACAATATAATGAGTTGTGCTGATAAAAGTCAACATAATTTCCAGGACTGAAAAAATGTGCATTAGCTTTCACTCCCCAGCTCCTATTTATTCTGAAGATGGCAGTGGAGGGAGGAACTTTATGATGTTGTACTGTATATTTTATATACAGTCAAACCTCGCATAAAGAGCGTCTCACTTAAAGAGTAACTCACTTAAAGAGCAGAATTTTCTCTGAATGTTCGCTTTGCTTAACAAATAAAACCAACCTAAAACTCGCTTAACAAATAAATCGGGGTTCGAAATCCCCCCACAATTGGTCACTTACAATGGTGTTTCGCTTAAAGAGCAAACTCGCTTAAAGAGCAATCCTGTGAGACACATTATGCTCTTTAAGCGAGGCACCACTGTATTGTAAGCTGCCCTGTTTGGCTAGGTTATCCTGCTATGGTAACAGAGTAGACAATATTGCCAGTAACTCAACGATGATGGCCAGACATTGGTTAACTAACCAGACAACCTTGAGAACTAACGGCCTTGTGTGGCAAAGTCCACAGGGAAGGGTGATGGACCCCAAGTGGACAGACTCTCAGTTGAATCCATCTTGATGGAAAACAGCAGCAGCATCAATACTGGCCTGGGGCTAATGAGGACTTTGCGTGCCAAAAGGGCTCAGGACCAGAAAGTGACTCACAGAACTGGATCGGTGGTACGGGGGTCATCCTGTGATGCGAAAGGCAACTGGAAGGCCACCGCATTATAGTTTGCAGGACAATCTTCGTGGTTGATCGTCATGAGCGTAGCCAATATTCAGAATTGGATACGGCACATGAAGAAGCTGCCCTGAGCGGTGCTTCCACCAAAAGGATGGGACATAAATGTTAATTATGTGAGATAACAAAACACAATCCCCACCACTTATGGTCGGGTCTTAAGTTATCACTGCCCTCCTGGTTGTCTAAAAAGGGGTGTGTGTTTGGGAGGGGGAAAATATACCTGCATCACAATCCTATTATTATTTCTAGATGTGCCCAATCTCCTCTAAATGCTGCATGACAGGCAGGGGTTCCACAGATGGAGCTGGTCCCAAACCTCTACAAATAAGACTGAAAAAGCTTCACCTAGTGAGCTGCAGGCTGTTGTTAGGCAACCGGTAACCTGACCCCCCTGGGGTCCACAAGGTGGAAGCGGAAGGAAAAAGGAGGTGGGGAAAACAGACATTCTACCTGCAGCCCCAGGGACTGTGGCAGCTTAGTGGTTAAGAAACTGAACTTGGTGACTGGAACATTGGAAGCAGTGATGGGATGTAACAGGTTCTCACCAGTTCGCCAGAACCGGTAGTAGCTTTTTCCAGTGTCCCAGAGAACCGGTAGCAGCTTTTGGGGGGAACCACCTTCGGTTTAAAAGCTCTGGTTGATTTGTGTTTGGGATGGGTGGGTGTATTTTAATGTATTTTTATTTTATTTATTTAATTTAATTTATTTACGGGTTTGTGTTGTGGGTGTGGGTGTTGAGATGTGTGTGTGTGTGTGTGTGCTTATTTTTGTTTTATTTTGTTATTTTTTATTTATTTATATTTTTTCTTTGGCCCCGCCCATGTCATGATGTTGTCTCCACTCACATGATGTCATTACATTAGCTCTGCCCACACTGTGATGACATCACGGTGGGGTCGTAAAAATTTTGACATCCCACCACTGGTCAGAAGGTGAGCAGTTTGAGGCCCAAGTTTATTGTCCATTCGGTATTGTATATTGTTTATGGACTGTATTTTGATTATATTGTGTTTATATTATGTTGTTGCACTGCACTCTGGGATGCTGTGATTTTGTATTGCTGATCTGTTATATTGTATTGCATTCAATTTTATGTTGTAAGTCGCCCTGAGTTGGTTTTTCACCAAGTAAGGCGGCATATAAATCGAAATAATAAATAAATATAAAATAAATAAGTGCTGCATGATGGAGTGAGCTCCCATCTCTCTCCCAGCTCCCGTCAACCTACCAGTACGAAAAGCAAGAAATTGCACGTAGATAAATAGGTACCCTTCGGTGGGGAAGGTAATAGCGTTCAGTGGGGTGTCCAGTCATGCCATCCACACGTCCAAAGAAACGTCTGCAGACAAAGACAGCGCTGGTTCTTTGGCTGTAATAAACTGAGATGAGCACTGAACCCTAGAGTCGGATACGACTGGCTTCCGAGCAAGGACGACCTTTGCTTTCACTTTACCTGCAGCCCATGAAGATGTGATTAGCCCAGACCATAGAGAGCGAGAGCAGCTGGTCCAAGTGGAGCGGGGAGAGCGCCTCCCAGTCCCCTGGCGGAGGGACGTTGCGCACGAGGAAGGCGCGGCGCGCTTGCCAGTGCTTCTCGCTCTCCGAGTAGGTGCGGAACTGCTCCGGGAATCCGGCCTCGGCCACGGCCTCGCCCTCCCCGCTCACCATCCTTTTTCCGTACAGAAGGGCGGAAGGCCAGGGGAACAGGAAGTGAGGTAAACAACGAACAACGGGGCCGCTCTGCCCCTACGTCACCTCTACTGCTCCGGCACACTCCGAAGGGAGAGGCGTTCATTGCGCGCGAGTTGCTTGGCTGAGCGGCGGAGGCGCGCATGCGCGGAGGGACTCCTTGGGTGGAGGAGCCTGGTGTTTTTTTTTTTAAATCCTTTCCTGAGATTGCAACCTCGGGAGGGAAATGAATGTTTCCAAATGGGCGGCTTTCGGGGGTTTTTTTTTCCACCCACCCTTTTTCCGGAGGAAAATTCCATCTGGAGACCTGAGATGGAGCGGGCGACACCTAAAAACCTCGCCATCACAAGACGTGTTGATTGTGATTTTGGGGTTTTACACTGCTGCAAAATGAAAACACCCATCGCTGTCGATTCCCGTCCCGCTTTATTGCAAATATTACTTGTCACCCTTCGTTCCCTTTCCAGTAATAGAAAAATCCGCAGCGCCATCTCCCTGTCTGCCGTTTCAGAGCCAGCTGCAAAACAATCCGCTTCCTTGGCAAGGGGGTGGTGTGGTTCTTAAATATTTATCCACTGACTGGAAGGGAATTCTAGTATCATCACCCCTAAAATTGCCTATGTCTCTTAGGGTAATCACGTCTCCAGCCGTTTGCTGTGTAAACAAGAGTGTATTCTGCCATTATTTTTAGGGACATCAATTTCCTCAAAGGAAAGTATAAGCATGGTAGACTTAATTGGGAGCAAGCCACATTGAAATCAGGAAGAATGACTTCTGGATGATAATAATAATAATAATAATAATAATAATAATAATAATAATAATAATAATAATTATTATTATTATTATTATTATTATTATTATTATTATTATTATTATTATTATTATTATTATTATTTATTGCATTTGTTACCCCGCCCCAATCGGGAGAACCGGACTCTGAGCGGCTTACATCAAAATAAAAAATAAAATAAAAACATAGAACAATCTATATCAATAAAAATAATAATTTCGTGTCAGAAATTAATCTGAGTAGAAAGGATTTTTGCGGAAGAAACTCCGCTCAGGGGACACTCAAATGAGGCTCTTTTCATGTCCCCAAGAGCTGGGACGGAGACGGGCACTCAATTCGTCATGCAGTACCTGGGTCTCGAACTACTGACTTGCCAGTCTTCCAGCTAACAAGGCCAGATTCTTAACCACAGAGCCACCACAGCCCCACTTCTGGATGATGATACCTAGCTATCAACCTGTTGAATCGAACCCTTAATACAGAATGCTCTTGGCATTATTTTATTTTTACATCACCCATCTGGGATGTTTCCCACTGAGTGGTATACAAACAGGGTTTAAAAAACAAACAAACAATGCCATACAACAGACAAAATAAAATTAATATCTGATGGCATCTGAAGCAAGCAGGATCAAATCTAAACTAATTTATTGGCAAAGGTGAGATATCCTTAAAGGCCTCCTTGAAGAGACGGGTTTTAAACTTTAAAATGTCTTTAAAATGTCCAAGAATAGACATTAACTAAAGAGGTACATGTGCTCAGATTCACTGCACATTTAAGACCATCCTTGTAGGATTAATTTGCTTCTCAAACTTTGCAAACAGTAATACATCTGACTGAGTAGTAGGTCTTATTCCATCATAAACAGGTAGTGGATTGCAGCCTGCATGTCTTAGTGATTCTTCTTCCATGTCTAGGCCAGATGTGAAACTGCCAAAATGAATTTTTTGGAATAGTAGCCGTGTTAGTCTGTGGTTCAGGCATATCCGAAAACTAAATAAAACAAAATAAAAAACTAGCACTTTAAAGACTAACTGCTATATTTTATTGTTAGCTTTCGTGGATCAAGTCCACTTCTTCAGACAAGGAGTGAAACTTACAGGCACGGTTTTTATACACCAAATTCAGGGGTCAAAGGGAGAAGGGTGTGTTCAAGCAAAATGTCAGACAAGCAAGCACAACAATACAGCTTCCCACATCCATCAGCAACAATAGATTATTCAGATTAGCTCTAAATGTCTCCCTTTCAATCTCAAAGGGTCTGAGAAAGCCCATTCTGGTCTCTGATCAACCTTTGACCTGCAAACAAAAACACTGTACTGTACCTGGTTACTTCCTGTTTTGCTAAAGAGAATTGGCAGGAAGGTTGTAATATAATATATAAAATATCTAGCAGCATATAGCAATCTGTGTTTCAAATTTGATAATGTCCCAGAAACCAAAATGAAGCCATCTTTTGATGGGTTAATTCTGCAGTTCCTTTCGCCTGACCTAGGTTGAGAAAGATTAGCCAGAAACACATGGTTGCGGTTTACCAGGGTACACCTGATTGTGGTTCAAAATTACCACAAGCTTTGAGGAGGCTCTTTCTGTGTTTCTGTGATTAGACTATGCTTGCACAAAACAAGGGTAATACCACAGCTCTGCCCTGCATGTTTACTCACAAGTAAATGTGCATTGGAACTGGCTGGATAGTTCAGTGGTTTAGGTATCTGATTGAGGAGCTGAAGGTTGGGATTTCAGTTCCCTACTGTGCATCCTAGAAGAGCCAGCCTGTTTGGACTTTGGCAAGCTGCACAGTCCCAGGATGGCCCCAGAGGAAGGGAATGATTAAACAACTTCTTAGTACTCCCTGCCTATGGAATCCTGGGAAAGGATAATCATAAGTTAAATTAGGCTTGGTGGCACACAATTATTATTAAGTGTGCATAAAGGATAATCATAAGTTAAATTAGGCTTGGTGGCACACAATTATTATTAAGTGTGCATTAGATGGGTGGTAATTTATCATCTTGTCCACCTTTTAAAAAGATGTTTTCAAAATAGCAAAACCCAAGCACAACTTTTAATGATTTTCACTTTATCTTAACAGATGCTTAGAGAGGCTAATGCATGTGGGTGCGCGCACACCTCTCATTATTATAATAAAGTGTATGCTAAGTCCCCAAATTATAATCAGTCTGGAGTCTTCCTGGGCTGCTTCTCTTGAAGCAATCCTATTTTGTTCAAGTAAAAATAACTGCTTGTTGATTTCTACGATCATTCCACCATCCCCTAGATCCCAAAGGCCTAGTTTAGCTGAAATATCTAAGAAGAGATGAAGACACTTGGGGCCACTACAAGTCTGTGCCATGTTCAATGGTGTAATTAGCTCAGGAAAACCAATAGATCTTCTTATAGCACATACTGACTGATAAACATCAAGGGACAAATCAAGGCAGAATTTGAGCACTTTCTGGTTCTCAACTTAGCTCCCCTAATGTACAAGAGTGATTGCCTTTAGGAAGGGCTACCTCAGTTCCTGAACATTGTATGCTGAGAACATTTGGTACTCCACACCATTCTATCTGCACAACATTATATCCATGTACTCCCTTAATGTGATGGTGCTTTCTTGAGCTTTCACATTCTGTGTAGGTTGTCTCTATATTGCCCTGCTTCAGTATTTGTCTTCTACCCATTTCTGCCTTACTTCCTAGAACAATTTGCCAATTTCCATCTGTTTGTAGCTAACTAAGGTTGAAATCATATTTACATATGAGTAATGTCTGTTGAAGAGGACTGCAGTGGCTTAGTGGTTAAGATGCTGAACTTGATGACTGGAAGGTCAGCAGTTCGAGACCCGAGTTTTGCATGATAGAGTAGCTTCCCAGTTCCTGCCAACCTAACAGTTTGAAAGCAAAATATTACAAGTAGATAAATAGGTACCACTTGGGTGGGATGGCAAACAGCATTCCGTGTACTCCAATGTCTAGTCATGCCTGCCACATGTCCATGGAAATGTCTGCAAATGCAGACAGTGCTGGCTCTTTGGCTGTAAACAGAGATGAACTCTGAATGCTAGAGTCGGATACGACTGGCTATCGAGCAAGGGTGACATTTACCTAAAACCTATTGAACTAAATAGGATTTCCTTATACATGGTTGTGTAAAGGATGTACTGTGAGGTTGAAAAACTGTACACTTAGAAGAGGGCAAGGCCCCTTGGATGCGGTGAGGCTGACTTTGGAATAAACATGCTTACAATTGAGCTGTGTGTTTACATCAGCAGCTTGCTTGCGCTGAGTGTTGTTTTCCTGGATCAGCTGGGGTTGGCCTGCTCTTTTATATGAGTGGGTCCAAATGATTGCCTGTACTCGTTAAAAATAAATCCTCGCACAGCATGTAAATACAAGTTAGCGATGCCTGGAGATGAATTTTTATGGGATTTGACGGCTGCAGAATGTTCAACAGCTTCCCCTCATTTGGGTGCTACTTTGCAACCCAGGCACAATGCCGCCGGCGTTCTCCAGAGGTCTTTGGGAAAGAAGCAGCAAAATAGATGTGTTTCATCTTTAATTGTCATAACATCTAAGCAGTTAAAGGGGAAAGGTTTTCTAGAATCTGCTTCAGTTTGAACACAGCACCTTCATGCATTCTTTGCAATTTCCTCCTGTCCAGTCCTTATTCAAAATACATGCCTTTCCACCTTCTTCATCACAGGGCACTCCCTGCTCCCATGGTGATTGTCAGAGATGCAGTACAGGAGCAGGGAAGGGCATCATCTTTTAGAAACATGATGCTTTAAGCCAAGCTGAATATTGAATACAGTTATCTTTAGAACAGTGGAATTTTCACCTTACTGAGATCATCATTTGCTACAGGTTAAAGCTGGAATAGAATGTATGTTTACATGTTATCTAGGTAGGGGAGAGGATGTAACCCTCTATGAATTGCAGTTAGTATTTTGTGGCAGAAAATCCTCCATTACTCCTAAATAGTTCAGTAGTATTTTCCATGCAAAATAAAAAAAGATAGCTGTGTTGGCTAGTGGGCAAAGTGTGCCCCTCCAGATATTGCTAGACTGCAGCTGTCATCAGGCCTTACCACTGGGTATGCTGACAAGAGTTTATAGGGATTGCAGAGAACAATAATCTGGAGAACCACACTTTGACTACCTCCAGACGAGGCAATACATATACCCTCCACTTTTCCTGTACAGTACTTCCTTTCCTTAGGAAGAGTTCTAGAAATCCAAAAGCTCATGTATTTTTGTTGCATTTTGGTTCATTTTAAGTCCCTACATGCATGTCACAATTTAACTTGGAACTTATCTAGACATCCTAGATGCTCCCATTGAAAAAGAGATTGAGTTGTTCGTTTAGATTAATTTAACATGCACATGATGATATTGGAATCTCAAATCAGTCGATTCTACTCTCTTTTTGGATAACTTCCCTCACTTATTGGGCTTGGTTTCCAGCCACCTGATCATCTTTGTTGGCCTCTTCTGGACATTTTTCAGTTTGTCCATATCTTCTTAAAATGCGGTACCCAGAACTGGACACTGCTCAAACTGAGGCTTAACCAGTGCCAAATAGAGGGGAACTATTACTTCATGGGGTTTGGAGACTATGTCTCTTATTGCATGTATAAAATAGCATTTGTGTTGACTTCTAATTATTACTACAGTCAAACCTCGCATAAAGAGTGCCTCGCTTAAAGAGTAATTCGCTTAAAGAGCAGAATTTTCTCTGAATGTTCGCTTCACTTAACAAATAAAACCAACCAAAAACTTGTTTAACAAATAAATCAGGGTTCGCAAACACCCCCCCCCCCCCAAATTGGTCACTTACAATGGTGTTTCGCTTAAAGAGCAAACTCGCGTAAAGAGCAATCCTGTGGAACACACATTATGCTCTTTAAGCGAGGTACAAATGTACATTGTTTTTCAAGGTGCTTGCAGAGTGATCATTTTATAATTTGTTCTGGAATTTTCCCTGGGATTGATGTCAGGATGACTGGTCTGTAGTTCTCAAGTCCCTTCTTTTTGTCTTTTCTGAAGATAGAGACAATCTCAGTTCTCCTTCACTCATCTAGTACTTCTCCTATCCTCCATGATTTCAAGAAAATAATACTTTTTTAAAGAGTTCTTCAAGTAGTTACTTCAATACTCTTGGATATAGTTCATTGGCTCCTGGCAGTCTTAACTCATTCAAAGTAACAAGGTACTCCTTTACTAATTCTTTATCAAACTGCTGCTGCAGCCCTGTCCCCTGCACTTGTACTGTACTACATATTTGCCTGGAGCAGTGGTGGCTAACCTATGGCACACATGCCAGAGGTGGCACTCAAAGCCTTCTCTGTGGGCATCTGTGCAGTCGCCCCAGCACAGAGCTCACTCTGCCCCTCTGCCCAGCAGCCCAAAGGGAGTGCTTCCTTCCCCCCAGCACAGATTTCATCCCACCCCTCTGCCCAATGGGAGCACTTCCTCTCTCTCCTGTTGCCATGTTGGCACTTTGAAGTAAATAAGTGGGTTTGGGGTCAGTAGAATAGCATGGGATTCAGCCGCCTGGGGCGTAAGCCAAATTTGCCACCCCCTGGCGGTGGCCTAGGATGTTGGTACCTGCTCCCACTAGGGCTTCTGGGAATTTTAGTCCAAGAACAACCATACGCCCAAAAAATGCCACCCGGGGCGGGACGCCCCCTGCGGGGCCCCCTCACTACACTACTGTTTGGGGTTGCAGTTTGGGCACTTGGTCTCTAAAAGGTTCGCCATTACTGGTCTGGAGGGTCATAGACTATCTTTTGGGAAGAGACTGAGCTGAAGTAGGAATTGGGCACATTTCTGTCATTTGTTTGTCATCTGTTATCATAAGAAAGAATTAAAATTCTTTCTCTAACCAGCTCTGACCAGGAGTTGGTTATGGTTCGAAAACACTTTCCAAAGGCATCCTGAAATAAAGTACACTACTTTATAGTAATAAAAACAGAGTGAAATTATGGCATGTACCACCGTGGCCAGATCACACATCTCAAGGAATAGTCATATCTGGTGCACTAGGTAGCTATATTTTATCCCATTTTTCTTCTTATGGCTTCAAAGCAGATTACATGGCTGTTCTTCCTACTTTATCCTTGCATCAATTTACTGAAAGTAATCAGGCTGGGAGATAGTGTGTGTGTGTGTGTAACAGGCCCAGGGTTTCACAGTGCTTTCTGGCCTGAACCTGGATTTTCCATGTCCCAGTTATACAGTTTGGCCATACAGCATAGTTTTCATGCTTATGTTTTTGTCTGGTTTTAACAGCACTAGCCTGTTTATAGTAAATATATAATGGTTAAGATCCTGTTGCCTTGCATTGTAAGTCACACAAGAGGATGCCCATTTAATCAATGTACAGTGCATCCATTTGGTGAGTCAACCCCTCAAGTTCCATTGATTCAGATCAATGAATCTTTGATTGATTCAGATCAGTGGGACTTACAGAGGATTTCAGGCATTCATACCTGGCAAGCAGCAAAAGAATGACTGAATGGGAAATGTGGAGGAGGAAGGGATACTATTTTATTCCTCTTCCACACCTCTTTTGGACCTAGGTACACAGAAAAGTCAGCAAGTGCTTAAAAAAACCTTTTGTGCACAGAAATCTAAAGAGGGGGAAATGTCCTCTTAATATCTCTGATATTAAGGAGTGCCGCCACATTAAAAATAGCATGTGTGGAGAATGTGGTTACATTATACTGTATGAACATTTTCTAGCACAAAAATCTACTAAAACAGTTTGAGTTGGTGCTGCAGTGACTGGAAAGAAAAAAGAATGGGGGTGAAAATAATTCAGGTATACATTACAATTGCTTAGCTGTGTGGCCAAGAACTTGGCTGTACTGAATAATCTGACAGGTTGGAGAAGCCTTTATTCTCATTCATATTCTTGGAACAGACTACTGGAGGTATAAAAGAAGGAAGAGTGTGCTGAACTGTGTTTCCTAATGTGGAAGGCTGGAACAGTGCTGCATCATCTTTTCAGCCCCCCTTCCACTCCTTCTTCGTTCCTATAGATGCCCCCTGCCCTCTTCAAACTGTGCGATGTACAGCCCTGAAAAGCTGCTGTCAATTTTGACATCTATTCAAGATAACAGGTACATTTTGGACTGCTAGTTTGTTTCTGGTTCCTTTTGCTGACTGGAGTCCCTCCTATCACTGTTACCATGAGCACAGAACAAACACAAGGGGAAAAAAACTTTTTAAGATAAGGGCTGTAATTAACATCCTGAGACTGTAGGAACAATCATATGCCCCAGAGAGCTCCTGTCATTCTTCTTCCCCTCTTTTCATTTTTAAAGGAGGATATTTTATTGGCCGTTGATGGAAATTAATATTCTGGTCTTTCCTCTCATTATTTATATGTCTGTTAGAATGGCAGGTCTGAGTTGATAAGAAAACACTTGTAAAATAAGCAGTGTTGCGATTGCTAAAGTGATTATTACCTATTTGTCTTCATATATTTCTTTTTCTCTTAGGAATTTCTAGTAGCTTGAACAAACTACTAGTAGAGGAGTATGTTTTGGAGGACTAGAGCAGCAGGGATGGGATGACAAAAATTCTACTACCACGCCATGACATCACGGACGTCATGGGCGTGGCCAATGTCATGACGTCATGACGTCATGGGTGGAGCTGACGTCATTACGTTGTGGGCGGGGCCAAAATTAAAAATAAATAAAATAAAAATAAATAAAATAAAAATAAACACACACACACATACACCCCTCAGCCTACCCACCCAGCCAGACAGCTACAACACAAACCTGTAAATAACTTAAATAAATAAAATAAAGAAATAAATAAAATAAAAATTAAATAAAAATACAACCACCCACCCAAAACACAAATAAATCACCCACCCACCCCAAATAAAAAACCCTCACTTACTTACCTTCCCTTGGGGCCAACGAATCCCCACGGCCTGGGGCCACCCAGCAAGGCGCGCCACCCCTGACTGCGGCCTCCTCCTCCTCCGAAGGCCACGGCCACAGGAGCCACAGCCTGCAGCCGCCATCCACAGCCGCCGCCAGAGCTGCTGCTGCCTGCAGCCCTGTGGTCTCCTCCTCCCTGGGCCATGCCTTTTTGGCCTGGCTCCAGCTGTGGCCACGACCAGGGGCGGCCAGGGGCTGCGGGCAGTAGTGGCTCTGGCGGCGGCTCTGGCCACACGGCCGCAGCTGGAGCCACCGCCAGAGCCACTGCTGCCTGCAGCCCCTGGCCGCCCCTGGCCGTAGCCACATCCGGAGGAGGCTGCAGGCGGCGGCAGTGCGGCCCACCGGGTGTCCCCAGGGCATGGGGGCTTGTCGGCAGCGGACGGCCCAGGGAGGCTCGGCGGCAGCAGACGGCCCAGGCAGGCCTCAACGTGCCCCGGGGGAGGTGCCCTCCTCTGAGGGCTGGTGCCGCCACCGCCCTGAATGGTGTGGCTCCGGCTCCAAAAGAAAAATAAAATAAAAATAAAGCCAAAATGGCTCCAATTGACCGCGCATGCGCAGAAACGCAGTCAATTGGAGCCATTTTGGCTCCGATTTTTTTTAAAATTTCTTTCGGTGAGGCGTCCGGAACCGGATGCCTCAAAAGTTGACTCCCCTCCTGGAGAACCTCCCGGGATTGTTCCTACCGGTTCCAGGGAACCGGATGGAACCGGGGTCATCCCATCACTGCAGAGCAGGCACTGAACAAGTGCTGTGCCTTCTCCATGTAGGTGTGAAATTTGAAATTGGGACAAAGGAGTGAATTCTAAACAACAAAACCAATAATAGATTCATAGAAGTTGAAGGCTGAAAAGGCTTGCTGGGACCATCCTGTTTAGCCCCTTGCCATAACAGGAAGTCCTTACCTAACCCATTATTTGAGAGATGGTCATCTAAGCTCTGGGTGCAATAGATATGGCTTTCTTCCACAGTTTTGTCCAGTTTGGGATGGGATGGGTGCAGTGGTGGGCAGCCAGAAATGTTACTACCACACTGTGGGCGGAGCCAATATAGTGAGCGGAGCCAACATCATGTCATGGGTGGACCCAATGATGTGGGCAGAGCCAATGTAAAACCCCATCAAAATAAGTACACATAAAAATACAAATAGACATAAAAATGCACATAAAAATACACAAAATACACTTTAAAATAAATACACATTAAATTGACATAAAAACACATACAAATACAGATTAAATACACATAAAACACATCAAAATACACATCAAAATACACACACACACACACCACATCCAAAGGTGAGTCACTTACCCTGGGGAGCAGGCTATAGGGAGCTTCAGGCTAGCAGCCTCTCTTCCTCCTCCATGCTTGGGAAGACAGCAAGGAGGCCACGCATGCGCACCAAGCACTGTGGGAACCAGTGAAAAGGTAAGCCCCCAAGGTGCTTCCCCCCCAAAAGCTTCTACTGGTTCTCCGGGATACTGGAAAAAGTTACTGCCGGTTCTGGCGAACTGGTGCGGACCTGTTGCTGCCCATCACTGGATGGGTGTGCTTCTTTCTGTGAGAACCACATGACGTAGGGCACTTGCAAACCAGCCCATCCTTTATACAAGCCTACGTGCACCTTTTGGGGTCCCTGTAGAGCTAGGATTTTTTCTTTGTTCCACTCCATCCATTTTGGTTTGACTCTAGAATTTGTGATTAACAGGGTTGAAAAAGCATGTGGATAGCTGTTGCTTTGCTGAAGTGCTGCTAGTTTGGAGGCCATTGAAAGCTTCCTCTCACTCCCTTGTGGAGAGGAAAACAGACATGGTAATGTTTTTAAAGCTGTTGTAATCCAGTGTTGTGGTGGCTAAATGGATAAGACACTGAACTTGATTACTGGAAGACTGGCAGGCCAGCAGTTCGACACCCGGTTGCTGCATGATGGAGTGAGCTCCCGTCTCTGTCCCAGCTCCTGCCAATCTTCCAGTTCAAAAGCAAGACATTGCAAGTAGATAAATAGGTACCACTTCAGTGGGAATGTAAACAGCATTCCGTGCACTCCGGTGTTGAGGCATGGCTGCCATGTGTCCATGGAAACATCTACAGATGCAGACAGCTCTGGCTCTTTGGCTATAAACAGAGATGAACACTGAACCCTAGAGTCGGATATGACTGGCTTTCAAGCAAGGGTGACCTTTACCTTTACTATACTGTCAAATGCTCTGCATCTAAAACAAATCAATTTGATATTTTTTTTGCTGCTCACATGACACAAAGGCTGAATCTAATCCTTCCATATTTTTCCTCCCAAGATAGTTTTTTTCCTCTGTGCCACTGAAGGACATCTATTTTTTTCATATTGGAGCAATTTTAAAAAATGTGTGTGTGCATATGTATAAAGATGGTGGCACATCTGTAGCTGTCTGTAGATGGTGATTTGACAGCTGAGGTCAAGACTATGGTAATATATGGCCATGTTGTTTCTTCTGTGCCAATCATTTTCCTTAAAAAAAATTTAATTTAATTTGTGAGAATAACGCTAGGTCATCATATCACTTTATGGCTAGGCCTTTGTTCTTATGAAATGAGATTCATTCTTGGAATGTGTTTGGAATGCTATCACCTTTTCTGGAACCATGTGTAGCCCTTTGAAAACTAAGGTGAAATACATTTAATTTCATCTTGATTGCTTCTTCTATCGATGTTGTCTGAGGAAGGGATGGGGAAATAAATAGAGGATTATAAGAACAAAGACCTACCAATAAAGTGGTATGGCGATATAGTGCTATTCTCCTCTATTCAAAAATAGGCTCACATGAAGGGAAGAGGAACAGAAGTGGGAAGGGAAGAAAGGAGGGGGCTGTGGGCTGGTTTGGAATGCATTGCCAATATGAACCCTGACCTTTTGATTCAATCCACAAACCCTCACTATGATTTCAATTGTAGTTGAGGCTGTGAATGGAACCACAGCAAAGCCAAACTACTTCCAGTGTTGTCGTGCCTAAAGGCCTATCTCTGTCCCTCCTCTCCTGAGTCTTCCTCTCTTTTGGGAAACTTTCATTTAAAAGGGAAGGTTCGTTCTATCCCACATGAAGGACCATAAAGTTTCCAAATTATTGCTTATGTGTTTAGGATTTTCAAAGGTGTGTGTGTGTGAAGTTCTCTGTTCCTCAGCTTGGGCAATAAGATGGACTCAAATGCCTTTCTTCATTGTGTTCTAGATCTGAGCTAAAGGGAGTGCTGTGTTTAAAAGTACAATTTGTGCCACATCGGAGCAGCCTTTCAAACGAAGGTGATTTGGTGTTGGCACTACGACAGTATTTGTCTCTCTCACTTAAAATACATTTGTTGTATTTTATTTGTATTTTATTCATTTGTAGCATTTATGCCTGGCTCTGCAGCATGTCATTGTGGAGGTGTCTACCAATGTGTGGACTCCTCACTGATTAGCAACTCCACAGTATCTAAGGTATCTGCTGCTGGAAATGCTCTTGAAACAGCTGTTTCGCTCCTTAATTATCTAAAAACAATAGTTAACATAAGTTAGTTGACTGTCTCCCAGATCCTGAATATTATTAAGGCAGGACTAGAGCAAGACCTACCTAAGAGACCCTGGTGAGCTGCAACTAGGAAGGTCCTGGGCTAGATGAACCAGTAGTCTGACTTAGGATATAAAGCAGCTTCCTGTGCTTTTAAGTCACAGGGTGGGGTACACAGAAAGAACCTCTTCAAAGACTGTGGTATTTTTTAACCACAATCAGGCATATCCTGGTAATGACAACCTTGTATTACCAGCTAATCTTTCTCACACGGGGTCAGGTGAAAGGAACTGCAGAATGAACTCACCCCAAGGTGCCTTTGTTTTGGCAGTTTCATGTCTGCCTAGAAGTGTTGTGGCTTTTTGATCCTGCGGCTTTTCCACTGCCTGTGGAGCTGGCTTGGAAACCCCTCTCCAGTAGGTTTTAGGCTCTGTTAGACAGAAAGCGTTGTGCTCATTCATTTCCTGTGTTCTGCTGTTATGCAATGTTTCTGTTTGTTTGTTGAAGAGGTGCTGGAGGAAGTGAGCAGCATTGTTACTGCTGGTGAGAGAAACAAAAGCTTTTGAACAGAGAGTTCTAGTGATAGGGAGGAGGAAGGAAGAGGAAATGCCTCCTTCATTTCTGGGAGCTGTGGAAAGAAAAGTACTCCCGCTATAAAATGCTGAATTCAAGTACTGTACAGTACTATAGCACACAATTAGCTGGAAATAGACAGCTATCATCAGGATCATCCCCCACTCCAAATGTTGGGGGAAATGTCAAGCACCAAACAAAAGAATTACATCAACAAACTCCATCCCAGGAGTAGATATCTTTGTTATGACTGACTGACTGCCATGCTTAAAACAGGTGTGTGAGAAAAACATATAAAGCAGGTACATGGTCTTTGCTTCAGATACACCTACATTGCAACAGTTACAACAAAGTTCTGAGGCTAGTGGAGGTTGTGGTTGTTAACAGATACAAAGTAGTGGAACTAGGTTGGGAAAGACTGGTTTGCTTATGGATGTTCACCAGCAATTCTTCATTTCTCCATTCTGTAATAAGTCCTGTTGAAACCACTAAACCCTAAATTGTGGCTCGGCTAGCAGCAGGGAGTTAACTAGTGTGGGCCACTTTGGAACAGCTGGCCATGATTACAACCAGTGACTGTGGTTCCCAACAGGGGGTACACAGCCCACAAGTGGACTCCAATTCCCAGAAGCCTAAGTCAGTACATTGGCTGATCAGTGCTTTGGGGAAATGACTTAGGCTTCTGGGAATTGAAGTCCACAAACCAGCATTTGGGAAACACTGATTCTAACCAAACCTGACTATTCATTCAGAAATGGCTCCTGCCAATATCCTAGAATGGCCTAATAAACCAAACAAGCAATTTCCAGAGGAAGTAAAAAAAATATTTTTGACTATCTAAGACAATTGGTGATGTGCTACATCAGATATACGGTATATAAAAAACTTGTTTTTGTGATGCTAGTCAAGAAAATGCCCACAAATAAAGCCACTGGTGTGGATTTGACTGCAGGGGTTTCCTCAAAGCAAATAATATTTTTTAAATTTAAAACCAAGATTGTGGCATCCGGCCCTATCACTCCCTGGCAAATAGAAGGGAAAGAAATGGAAGTAGTGACAGACTTTACTTCCCTGGGATCCAAGATCACTGCAGATGGTGACTGCAGCCATGAAATAAAAAGACGCCTAGTTCAGGCAAGCAATGAGAAACCTGGGCAGCATAATAAAAAGTAGAGACATCACCCTGCCCATAAAAGTCCACATAGTCAAAGCAATGATATTCCCAGTAATAATGTATGGCTGTGAGAGCTGGACCATAAGGAAGGCTAAGTGAAGAAGAATAGATGCCTTTGAACTGTGGTGCTGGAGGAGATGCTTGAGAGCCCTCTGGACTGCAAGGAGATCAAATCAGTCAGTCCTGAAGAAGAACAACCCTCACTGCTCATTGGAGGGACAAAAGCTGAAGCTCAAGTTCTTTGGCCACCAAATGAGGACTCACTTGAGAAGGCCTTAATGCTGGGAAAAATTGAAGGCAAAAGGAGAAGGGGCAGCAGAAGATAAGGTGACTAGATGGCATTGTTGATGCAATGGGTGCAGACCTGCGTGGGCTGCAGAGAATGGCAAAGGACAGAGGAGCCTGATGTGCAATGGTCCATGGGGTCGCTAAGGGTCAAACAACAACAATGTTAAAAAATATCTGATGTGGTGCATTATACAAAATCTTAAATAGTCTCCTCACCACCCACTTCCTCTGTCCTCTGCTGATTGGGGAAGTGATTAATTTGCCACAAACCAGAAGTAGCTAGTTTATTAAGTCACTTCACAATATTGGTGAATTCAAGTTGGACTTGCTTTGGATTTGTTCCAGAGGTCACATGTGCTGGAACTAATCCAAACCAGAGTGATTTGTCCAGAAAAGTAAAACTCCTTGACAGGCACCAGTAAGATGTGGATAGGATCACTCTGGACTTGGTGTTTGCGCATGGTAGCAAAGCAGTAGTGGGCTCCAAAAAATTTTACTACCACACTGTGGGTGTGGTATGGTGGGCATGGCCAGGGGGAAAGCCCTGCATTGCACCTGAATTAGAACTACTTTATTTCAAAACTTGGATGGGTGGGCCCAGCCAGAATTTCTGCTACATGTTCTGGCGAACTGGTGCAAACCTGCAGATGCCCACCACTGTAGCAAAGATGTCTAGCATTGCCCATTCCTGCAGTGTGCCAAACAGCAGGCTAAACAGCCCACTTCTGTCTGAAGTTAACATCAAAGAATAGACTGATCTTTTAATGCTGAGTGATTGGTTGCTATCAACCTTTGTTACATTGCCTAAGAAACCAAATCTGAAGTCCTGTGAGGAGTACAGAAGTATTAGCCTTATGAGTCATGCTCTAAAGGTCTTTTTGAAAATAATACATAGTGGAATGTGTAAGAAGTGTGAAAAAAACACAGGTGAGATATAACTTGGCTTCTAGAACTCCATGGATACCAGAGAGGCACTGTTTACAATGTGGATCCTCATACAAAGATGTAGAGACATGAAATGTGATGTGCATGTGTCTTTTATAGATTATGCAAAAGCCTTTGACAGATGCCAGCATGAGAAGATGATCATAGCACTGAAAAAATAAGTGCAAATAATAAGGATATCAGAATCATCACCAACTTTTATTGGAACTAGACAGCTCAAGTCAGAGTTGAAGAGCAGCTGACAGAGCCGTTCAGTTTTGCAGAGGTGTGTGAGAATGTTGTGTATTGTCCCCAACGTTGTTTAATATAATTTCAGAGAGTATTTTTTTCAGAAGCACTATCAGATTTAAACATTAATGGGGAATACGTGAGTGACATCTAAAATGCTGATGACACAGTGTTACTGGCCACAAACTTTGCAGATCTTTAGTTGATGCTGGACTGAGTTATAGCCTCAAGCACAAAACATGGTTTGGATCTCAACACCAAGAGGACTAAATATCTTGTTATAAGCCAAGCACTAATTCTTGGAGAAAATTGAAGCTTTTGAAATGTGAATCTACAGACGGCTGCTAAGGATATCATGATTGTGTGACTAATGTAGAAGTGTTGTGCTAGATGGATAAAGAACAAGAACTGTTTAAGACCATTAAACAAAGAAACTTCCAATAATTTAGGCATATCATGAGAAATGACATAAAGTATAGAATACTCCAACTCGTTATGCAAGGGAGGATTCTTGGGAAGAGAGGCTCTGGATGTAGATAGACCTCAGGGCTGAAAAACCTGAAAGACTCGTGTAGAATGTCCTCAGAAAAACTATTCAGAGGAGTTAAGAACAGGAAGGCTTGCCGTGATGATGACAATATTTGGAATTTATTTATTTATTTATTTAATTCGATTTATAGGCCACCCAATCAGGGGGACCCAACTCAGGGTGGCTTACAGTCATATATAAATACTAACAATAATAATACAAATAGTAATACAGATAATAATACAGAATGAACAAAAAGAAACTTGTTTATAGCAGCCCAAAGCAAGCCATTGATCCATTTAGTATCAGTATTGTCTCTCTGTTTGTGGCCTCATAGCCAGCTAGGGGGCATAGCAACCTAAAGTCTTTGGGGATTGAACCAGGCACATTAAATATGCAAATTATCTTTGCTGTTTATCTATAGCCGGAAGAATAGCGTGCCTTGGCGGGGCCCCGTATAAAAATCTTTTGGGGGCCCTTAGGAAGGGTAAAGATTTGTTTTGTTTACGCACATTGGGGGCCCCCGTGACCCGGGGCCCCCGTATAATTGATACGGCAGATACGGCGGTAGCTACGCCTCTGTCTATAGCCTTTCCTATCCAGCCATTTTCACAAGCTTCTCTATACTATCTAGCTAGGCAAATTCTTATTCTTCTTCCATTGTAAGACTATGATTTATCTGGAGGTAGTAAAAGGGTTAGGGACTGTGGTGGCTTAGTGGTTAAGACCCTGCACTTGCTGACTGGAAGGTTGGTGGGTCAGCAATTCGAGACCCAAGTGTTGCATGCTAGAGTGAGCTCCTGTCTCTGTCCCAGCTCCTGCCAACCTAGCAGTTTGAAAGCAAAAAATTGCAAGTAGATAAATAGGTACCACTTCGTTGGGAAGGTAAACAGCACTCCTTGCACTCTGGTGTCTATTCATGCCTGCCACAGAAACATCTACAAACGCAGACAGCTCTGGCTCTTTGGCCATAAAGAGAGATGAGCACTGAACCCTAGAGTTGGATATGACTGGCTTTCAAGCAAGGTCAACCTAGCAAAGGGGTTGGAGGCATGAGAAAGAGATTCATTGGTAGAGAGGGTGTCAGTGCTCTTCTTTTAAGCAAGGGATAGGGAAGAGTTGTCCTTCCAGATGTTGCTGCACTCCACTCCCTTCATCTCTCACCATGAGTTGTGCTGGCGAGGCTCTGCTGTCCAACAACATCAGGAGAGTCACACAGTCTGCACCCCTATTTTAAGAGAGCAGGACAGAAAGAGAGACAGACATCTCTTACTATGGCCAATCTCTCTCTCTCAGTGTGTCCAATATGGAAGCAAGATAAATTTATTTATACTAGGATTAAAACAAAGATTAGAAAAGAGAGCCAACATCATAACCACAACCCTCTTAGACATTAACATTAACAGTGCGCTGTATTCCATTTCCCCTTCTTCACCTAAAATAATACTACTTCTCCAGGTGATTAGTCTCTCGGAGATCATGTTCTTCCAAAGAATGTAATACTCAGTAACAGAAACCTAAGCAGGTTAGATGAAACTGTATTAATAATGCAACGATATCTCCTATGAACTTTTATATAGTGTCTGCATCAGGGGCCTCTAGATTTTTAACACCCAAATATTAACAGTAATCCTGAAACCAGTTTTCAAAAAAAACCAAAAACATCATGATTTCTGAATCTACTTCATAGTTTTCTGAAGGATCAGATGACATCTTCCACCTTTAAGGTCAGGGATACCAGTACAAGAATACTGTCGGATGAGTGCCTTTGTCCACTGGGGGGTGTTGGCCGCTACTAGTTGCTATCCCTTTCTTAATAACAAAAAGTAAATACAGATGAGTGTTGGTAAAGCGCTTTGATCCATTTCCTTTCAAAAGCACTGTAAGTATTGTACTGGAAAAAAATCATCCCCCCCAAAAGAACTTGAACCTGAACCAAATAGACTATTCAGGAGAAATGGCATAAAAATGTTACTTTGAGAAGAACTGTTAGTCAGATGATTCAAGGAAAACCTGGTGGGCACGAGACAAAGATAATCTCAACAGGGTTTGGAGCTAAGATGCTGAACTTGCTGACTGGAAAGTTGGATTTCGATTCTCGGGTACTGCATAACAGAGTGAGCTCCCATCTCTGTCTCATCTCCTGCCCACCTAGCAGCAAGAAATTGCAAGTAGATAAATAGGGACCACTGGGGTGGGAAGGTAAACAGTGTTCTGTGCACTCCGGTGTTTAGGCATGCCTGCCACATGTCCACATAAATGTCTGCAGATGCAGACACCGTTGGCTCTTTGGCTATAAACAGAGATGAGTGCTGAACTCTAGAGTCGGATACGGCTGGCTTTCGAGTAAGGGTGACCAAAACAAAAGTGATGCAGAATGGTTGCTATTGGAAAGAAATTACTATGAATGTAGGAAATATGAGGATATGGGAGAACACATGAATACAAGCCAGAAAACAGGAATTGAAGGAAAACATTCAGGAAGAGATGGAATTGAAAAGGTAGGATGACTTCTGATGGAAATGTAAGATCCATGCAAAGCTAAGCATGATGAAAAGACCTCTCTGGTCTTGCATTTTTACTCAGAGCAAGCAGCAGCAAGGATACTGGAAGCCTACACAATTGTTCCTCAGCACTTGATATGCAGAGATAATATACAACCAGGACTAGAACCCTGTTTTGATGTGTGTGGAGATCACATTTGATCAGGGGAACACAGAAGCCCTGACCTCTCAGTCACTGCTTTAGACATGCAAAAGTGATAGTCTGAAGATGAGAAGGCTGCTATATCGTGTGGGCTCCCCACAAAGCCAGAAGCATAACCTTTTTTTTTTTAAAAAAAATCATTTTCAGAAAACATAAAAAATACACACATAAAGTAGAAAAAACAAAACAATAGAAAAAACACAATATATGGCTTATTACAAGATTTGCATTGATTAGTCATCCTTGTTTATATTTCATAAAACAAATAGAACATATAACAATAGAGTGTACCCTCCACTCTTAGGACCTTTTCTTCTATTCCACAGGTATCTTAGTTTTCTGCTTAATTTTTTTTTACCTTTCCCTATTTCCAAAAATTAATACATGGTCCACCTTGCCAGCGGGTGATGTGATATCTAAATGGCTAAAAACCCCACATGCAAATGGACTTGATTTCTCAAGTCCATTTGTATGTGCGGATTGTCGTTGCAGAGATGTCTACCAATGTGCAGACTCCTTGCTGAATAACAACTCCAAGGTATCCAAGGTAATACTGTTGTAGCAGAAGATGAGACGGGACAGCAATTCCAGGGTCGTACAGATTTCAGGCTCTTTTATTGCGCAATGGTTCACAGATAGTATCGCTACTCAAATCTGAGAACCCCGAAGGGTTCAAAACACAGAGTTTATATACACAGTAAACAGGAAATACATGACCTTCACACCATGTGGAGAGCTTAAGATTTAACACTTGGCATTGGCTTAAAAGACAAAGGGAGCAAAACAAAACAACATTGGCTAATGGCCAAGATCACACTTACTATTGGGTGATTTGGACCTCCATATCCTCTACAATTGGGTAATTTACAAGTCCCCTATTCTAATGAGGAATGGTCGATTACATCATCCTGGAAATTTGGCAGGCAAGTTTTAGCTGACTCACTATGGTTTCACCTGTAGGTTATTGAGAGGGCAAAGATGGAGTCTCTTTGGTTTTTTATTTTTCTATATTCCAGCATAATACTTTCTTGGTCTGGCTTAAATCCTTTAGATTTTTAAAACACATATTCAACGACGTCTCCCCATATCTATGAAAATTCATTGTTCTTTGTAATCCCCTTTTTAATGCTATCGTCCAGTTTTTCCCAAATGCTGGTGTTTGGACTTCAATTCCCAGAAGCTTAAGTCAATTCCCCAAAGCACTGATCAGTCAATATACTGGCTTAGGCTTCTGGGAACTGAAGTCCAAACACCAGCATTTGGGAAACACTGCATAGTCCATATTTCTTTGTACCACTCTTCCAAATTTAAGGAGATTCACATTTTCCAATTCTTTGCTATCAACAGTCTCATACCAATTATCATAATAATAATCAGTTCTTTTTTATATTTACCCACCATCATGTAACTCAAATCCATTACCAATGCAATCTTAGAGCTCATACATCAGAAGCATGACTTTATGTGTGTGCGTTATGGCTCTTCAGACTATCCCTTTCAGGTGTAGAGAGTGATGAAAGGGACAGCAGGGGCAACCCAATCCTTTCATTGTGTATATTCTCCAAAAACATTCAGAAAGCCTGAGTAGGACTCAGTGATATCTGTATCTTTTATGCATTTGTGAAATTCCTCTTTAAAGTTGCCCACGTTGGTGGCCATCACTACAGCACTCAGCGGTGGACTGTAGAGTTTAACTATGTGCTGTGTGAAGAGAAGTACCTTGTTTCATCTCTCCTGAATCTCTCACCATTCAGCTTTAGTGAATGAGGCTGGGTTCTAATATTTTGGGGGAAAGAGAAAAGCTTCTTCCTATCCACTTTCTCCACATCGTTCATTATTGTATCTGCTTCTATCACCTCCTCTTCAGCTGCCTTTTTTCTCAGCTTTAGAAGTCTAGCGTTGGACCCTTTCCTCACAAGGGAGCTGCTCCAGTTCCTCCCTTGATCACTTGGGGTTTTTTTGCTTGGCCTTTTAAAAGCTTCTGGCTTTCTGTCCTCTTTGATGGTCTGTCATGTTCTATTTTATGCTCAAGGCCTATTTCCACTCCTTCCTGAGTTTAACAATCTGAACTTATTTCCCCTCATCTCTCAGAATGATTCTGCCTGAAAAGGAATCTTTCCAGCTCCTGTCAGCTCCCCCCCCCCCAGGCTTCAGTATAAATTCAGTTCTTCAGCAATCCTCTAGTTTATGAATGTGAGCTAGTGTGCTTCTGTATACACTATTCAAATTGCCAGGAAATGGCCTGATATTGCTGTGCAATATCAGGCCCATGTTATCAGTAGGAAAAACAATGCCAAACATCATAGCAAAGAGCAGGCTGAATGTTGATGAAACCAATGTCAGCTTTCAAGATGGTTTACTGCACTGATGGTGAACCTTTTAGAGTCCAAGTGCCCAAACAGAGGGGCAAGGTGAACTCTGTGCTGGGGGGAAGGGAGGAAGCGCTCCCATTGGGCTGTTGGGCAGAGGGGCAGAGTGAACTATGTGCTGAGGCGATGGCAAGGGTGTGAGTGCCACCTTCTTGCATTCATTACCATTCACAAAGAGACACTGAGCGGGGGGGGGGGGAATCATAAAACCTGACTCCTTTTTTCCATCAATTAACCAATTTTTACCTAAACACAAAGCAATTGTAAAGACCACTTTTCAATAGGTTTTTTAGGTATCTGTTGCTTGTTGGGATAAAGTTAAAAAAAACCTAGATAAAATGTGTGCTTGAGATTAATTTATGGACTCAAGATACATGTCTGTGGAGCTGAAAGACATAGGATTGTTATTTCCCAAGGAGTTTACATGAATTTGGAAGGCTTCTTCCCAATATGCAACCTAGTTCACAAGCACTCCCAGCCAGCTGTGCTGAGAAAGAAGTCTCAGCCATGTTCCTTCATTGCCAGTGTTCTTTTTATACTCAAGACTGGAGCACAACACATCTGCATTTTGAGAGACAGCTAGAGGAAAGATATGGACACTTGTTGCAAATCACCTCATTTTAAACCAATCTCAGGAATGTGAGTCCTTCTTTGACAATTGATGATGATGCTTCTTCTTCCATGTCTCAGCCAGATGTGAAACTGGCAAAATGAAGCCACCTTTTGATGAATTCATTCTGTAGTTCCTTTCACCTAGCCCAGGGGTCTGCAAACTTGGCTCTCCAGGTGTTCTTGGACTTCAATTCCCAGAAGCCCAAGTCAGCACTCCTGCTGATCAAGGCTTCTGGGAACTGAAGCCCAAGAACAGCTGGAGAGCCAAGTTTGCAGACCCCTGACCTAGCCTAGTGCGAGAAACATTAGCCAACACAACAAGGTTGCTGGTGCCTGGGGCACACCTGATTGTGGTTCAAAAATATCATAATCTTCGAGGAGGCTCTTTCTGTGTTCCCCTCCAAATTATGCTTACTGGGATTTATTGAACCTTAGAGAGGGAAGTGAAATGGCTTAAATTAGGACATCTGATTGGCTGTTTCTTTTGGACTGAAAACTTCATGTTAAATCAAGTTTAGCACCCTCCACTTTTCTTTATTTGCTGCTCTTCATCAAGATGAATGGGGGAGCAAACATTGTCAATTATTCTCTCAATTGCCTTCTTAATACTAGAATTTACAAACTATCCTCTTGTGTTTGAAACATTGGCAGCATTTGCAAAGATCAAATTCAGGTGGTGTCATGCTCCAGCAAAAGAAAGTGAGATTCCTGAGGTAGATGAGAGGAAAGAGGAAATACTTCCATTCTCTTAATCTGCAAGATCTGAAATATGAAGTCAAAGCTACCACTTTGGAGACACATCAGCAATCAGTTGAAGGGCCAGTTTATTCATAGCTGGATATTCAAACCCTAATTAACTGTACACTCCCAAGAGGAAACAAGGATATTAAGGGACTGACGGTAAACAAAACTGTCCAGGGGACTTGAAATCAGTCTCAGTACAGGAAACAGTGATGGAGGGTTGCAGCTTCATAAATAAGCCTGGGGTTGATGAGGATTCAGCATGCCAAAAGGACTCAGAACCAGAAAGTGACTCACGGAATCAGTGATATGGGTGTCATGCTGTGATGCAGAAGGCAGATGAAAGACCATGGCATTATATTTGCAGGATAGTCTTCGTGGCTGACCACCATGATGATTGCCAGTATTCAGAATTAGATACAGCACAAGAAGAAGAAGGGAACAGTGGTTTCTTAACAATTCCAGGAATTCACTCTCTCCCACTTATTATGACTCCCTGAAGGTATGATGTCCCATCTGTTACTTATCTCACCTGTCACAGATTATCCACTTGGGACCATACACAGTAAATTTTGTATTCAACATTATTCTTACAGTGCTCAACTGATGTGAAATTAGTAATGCCATGTTAATGGAATCATTGTTTTTGGTGTCTTGAGTTCATTTCCAACAACACTACTGCAATTGTTTATGCCTTTAAAACTTAATATAAACATAACAGTAGAGTGTCTGTAAACATATAAATGACATTTTAAAGAAAAAGTAGACTTTGTGTTACTTGCATCATGGGACCCAGGTGGTTTAATAAAGGGACCAGGGGAAGTTAAATACGTATCAGGACTTAACAACCACTGCTTGAGGCGATGTGTGATGCTTGCCACCTTTATACCTGGCAGGCAATTCATCATGAATTCTACCTGCCTGACAAAAACTCTACTGTCTTTGCTTCTAATCATCAAACCTCTTCCTACAAGCCTCAGCCTCCACTTTCCAAAGCCATATCCTTGTTAAGGCAGGTTATCTGTTCACAACTATAAGAGATCAGCTTCTTCTGTGGAAATCATTTCTTTTTCAGAGTCACGCCCTCTGTTCCGCAGATCCTCATTCTCTGTATTGGCTGCTGACATGTCACCAGAGAACGGAGAAACCTTGTCTCATCCAGAAGATCTCACTTGCCCATCTTCTGCAGGTTACACACCTTGGCCTCAAGGGTGTGGTCTTGTTCCTTGAGAGACATCAAGCACTCAATTATGCCTTTTGTCCAACAGGCAGGTAGTTGTACATTTGGCAGCAAGTGCAATCAAATAGATAGCCTTTGTGTGTCTGCTGACCTTCATCTTGCATAGCTATTTTTCTCTAATGTGTCTGCTTACCAAGAAAACCAAGGAACATACTACAGTAATACCTCGCATAACGAGCATAATGCGTTCCACACACTTGTTCATTATGAGAGTAATTCATTAAGCGAAACACATTTCCCATAGGGAAATGTATTTCGCTTAACTTTGCCTGCTGTGCATGCGCATCACCTGGGTGTTTGGAAAGGGTACGGGGATCTTCTCTGTACCCTTCCCAAACCCCCGCTGACGTGCACGCACCTGCAGGGTGTTTGGGAAGGGTACGGGGGAAGATCCCCTTACCCTTTCCAAACACACTTTGCGATGAGAGTTTGGGTGCCGGGTTGAACGGGCGCGTGCCTGTTTAACCCGCCACCGAAGTCCCCATCACACTCTTTGCAATGGGGGTTTGGGTGCCGGGTTGAACGGGCGCGCACCTGTTTAACCCGCCACCCAAGTCCCCATTGCACACTTTGCAGTGGGGGTTTGGGTGCCCAGTTGAACGGGCACGTGCCTATTTAACCCGCCACCCAAGTCCCCATCGCACTCTTTGCCATGGAGGTTTGGGTGGCGGGTTGAACGGGCGTGCGCCTGTTCAACCCGCCACTCAAGTCCCCATCGCACACTTTGCGATGGGGGCTTGGGTGCCGGGTTGAACGAGCGCGCCCCTGTTTGATCCGGCACCCAAGCCCACATCGCAGACTAGAGTGTGCTGGCTAGGAGTCCCCCGTTGCATTCCGAAACATCCTGCAAATGCGAAGCTTCTCGTTAAGCAAATTTTTGCTCGTTCAAAGAAGCAGATCTTTTGGGGAAAGGTCTGCTCATTAAGCGAGTTTTTCGCTATGCGAGGCATTACTGTATTAGGAGACAAAGTCCCCTGATCTCCTTGCTCTGTAGCATAGTTTACTCCAGGGGTGCCCAAACATTTTGGGCCGCAGGCTGGTCACATAGTTCAGGGATACCCAAACTATTGTCTGTGGGCTGGATCCAGCCCCCAATGCCAATTCATCCAGCCCACGCCACCTTCATCACTCCCAGAAGTATCTGAGAATTCGGTTACATCAAAAAAACACCTGTTTGATTAAACAACACATAGTCAAAACAATTAGGTCATTTTCACATGTTTAACATTCTAGAGGTGGGTGTGAGCACCTAGAAAATATATAAAAGAAGCATCTTTTTGGGGTTCGAGCAGCACCAATTTGGAGGTAGGCACGACCCTACATCACTCTGAACTTTGAAGATGGACCCAGGAAGGATACCCTAATGGGGGCTAACAAGACCACACTGAAAAGAGATGCTTTTCCAGAGAGGGTAGTTATTTTCTTTTCTTCTTATTTTATTTAGCTTACTAAGTTAGGATAGATATAGGGATCCAACCTATGGACATGATAGTGTACTTAGGGACTGAATGTGTAGTTAGATTAATAGCTTTGATCTGCATTTTGATATATACCTGGATCATTATTCTTTTTCAATAAAAGCCAGAAAGACATCCAGAGGTTTCTTTTTTCTTTGGCTACCAAGCAAAAAGGGCAATTCTGCAGAGCAGAGCAGGCCTGAGACAAGGCCAAACTAAGGACTATAACTTTGCACTGGCACAACGTGGGAAGAGGGACCTTTCTCAAGCACTGATAAGGTTGCCAGGGTGATCCAGAGAAGGGAGGACACCTGCATCCCTTGCCAGGCCTGGGAAAGTGAATCTTCAAGATGTCTCTGCCTTTGAAGGTAACAACTATCTTCAGGCCATGGCAGCTTCCCAGGACTGTCTCTGCTCTGTGTGTGTGAGAGTGTGTTTTGTGGGAAGGTTGCAAAATTATAAACAAACTGTTTTTCAGCCTTGTTGCCATAAAAGCTACCACTTGCCTGCCTAAGAACAGAAGTGCCACTTTCCCCATCCAAGAAGCAGGAAGGGACCGAGAGGAAGTGTTCTCCGGGCAGGCAGGCAGGCAGATGAACTTAAAGGTCTTGCCTGTGTGAGGGAACCCCAAGCAGGGGGGCCCCCTGTAAGACCCATGGAGAGCCCCCACGTCGGCCCCCTTTCTTGACATGGTTTACCCTGTTTCTTTCTCACTGGGTGACCTGCTCAGCCAGATAATGTTTCACTTCTGACAATGGCAAGGCTCTCTCCCAAGACTGTCTTGCTTCCTGGACTCTCTCTTACTCATTTTTATGTAAAACTCCCATCTGATTGCTCCTGCTTGCTTACTTCTGGATCACAAGGTAGAGAGCTGATTAATGATTGACTCAGCACAAAACCAGTTCAGTGCCTGATCTGAGGCAGCAAGAGCTGTTCTCACCAGAAAGTAAAGGTCGCCCTTGCTCGAAAGCCAGTCGTATCCAACTCTAGGGCTCACTGCTCATCTCTGTTTATAGCCAAAGAGCCAGCGCTGTCTGCATCGGCGGACATTTCCATGAACATGTGGCAGAGATAGGAGCTCACTCCATCATGCAGTACCCTGGTCTTGAAATGCTGACCTGCCGACCTTTCATTCATCAAGTTCAGTGTCTTAACCACTAAGCCACTGCAGTAAGCCAAGGAATATGCTTGCACTAAATGCTGAGCGAAAGAACAAAATATTGTTCACTCACAATTAAGTCAGAGAAATGGGGGAAGGAGGAATGCAGCTAGGAAGAGAAGAAAAATTACAACAGACCCAAAAGCAACAAGGTACCTCAGCCTAAAAAAATCTTCTTTTGCTGCTCCTGTTTACTTTCTCCATTTCTGGGGATACTACCTCCTGAAATAACTGAATAGGCATCAAAATACGACATTGATGGACAGTAATGCGTTGGAGTAGAGGCAGCCTCTAGCAGGGAACAATTCAGGCCTGTTACACTGCCTTTGTACAACACACAGCTATGGCAGTGAGCTGTTTTTATTTCTAGCTTAGGGTGCTGCGATGCTGCAATTTAGCCCATGGTTTGTGCCAGTATTGGCACGGTTAAATTCTGATGTAATTTTAATCCTCTACACATACAATGTACAGCTAATTGCAATTAAACCTGATGTTTTCCCACAGGCATTTGTTGCTTTTTTGCTCAAAGCAGGGGCGAGTGGAGTTTTTCAAAAGCTATTTTGCTTGCATTGATCTCATTTAGTTGTTTTTATTTTTGTTTCTAGCATGTGTGATCACCTAGATCAGCTCAAAGGCGCAGTGGTGGTTGTGTCCTAGTATGACTTTGTGGGACATATTTTTAAAATAATGTAGTGCTGAATTGATATAGAAACTTGTGAAACTGTAGTGCTTACTTCACATAGTGCTAGACTTCTTCTTCGCTTCCTATTTTACCCCTTTGGGTGTCGAGGGAAGTGCTAGACTAGAAAGACATAATTTTAAAAATGGCTTGGAGGAGAGACAAGAGACATAACTTGAAAGGGGTGTTCCTGCTGTTCTGGCAGACCATCTCCTACTTATGGGTATAGTACGATAGGAACTTCCCCATCAAGGAAGTACCTCTTTTCTCTCCTTCAAATAATGTTTTTCAAATTATGCTTTTCCAATTTAGCGCTATGTCAGATAAACACTGCAGTTTCACAACTTTTTATAGCTATACAGCACTAAGTCATTTGCTCCCCCCACCCCTCAATTTTTAAAAAAGAGGTCTTTTTCTTCCATATCTAGGCTCAGTGGTGGGATGTAACAGGTTCACACCAGTTCACCAGAACCGGTAGTAACGTTTCCCAGTGTCCCAGAGAACTGGTAGCAGCTTTTGGGGGGAACCACCTTCGGGGCTTACCTTTTCACTGGTTCCCCCACTGCGCATGCACACCAACTTGGTGTGCATGCACGCCTACAGTGCTTGGCATGTATGCACGGCCTCCTTGCTGTCCTCCCAAGCGGGAAGGAGGAAGAGAAACTGCTAGCCTGAAGCTCCCTATAGTCTGCTCCCTAGGGTAAGTGACTCACCATTGGATGTGGTGTGTCTGTGTGTATTTTAATGTGTATTTAATACCTTTACCTATATTGACGTACTACCACAGTTCCTAAAAAGGCCTGGCTTGGGGTTTTTAAGCAAAGTCTTGGAGTTACCTCATCAATAAGCTACACCTGTGCTGTTTGAATTGCTATTCCAATTGGAGAACCCTTAAGGAGGTACAGCTGTTTTACATTTACATTAAGGCATATTATCCTAGAGAACTGGTACAATGACCGTATCCATCTTGCAACATGGTGCTACCCAGGCACTTATACTAACAGGTAAGTGACAGGTTTGTGTTTGGGGTGGGTGGGTGTATTTTAATGTAATTTTTATTTATTTATTTTATTTTACTTTATTTACAGGTGGGTGGTGTGGCTGGGTTGAGGGGTGTGTGTGTGTGCTTATTTTTATTTTATTTTTATTTTTCCTTTGGCCCCGCCCATGACATCATGATGTCATTATGTTAACTCCGCCCACAGTGTGATGACATCATGGTGGGTAGTAAAATTTTTGACAACCCACCACTGTCTAGGCCACATGTGTAACTGCCAAAATGAAGCCATCCCTTGGTGAGTCCATTCTGCAGTTCCTTTGACCTGACCTAGTGTGAGAAAGATAAGCCAGCAACACAAGGTTACCATTACCAGGGCATGCTTGATTGTGGTTCAAAAATAACACAGTATTAAAGGAGGCTCTTTCTGTGTACCCATAGCATGAAGACTGTCTTGAGAATATAATGCAGTGGCTTTTCATCTGCCTTCCACATTGCAGCATGACACCCGTACCACTGATCCAGTTCCGTGAGTCACTTTCTGGTCCTGAGCCCTTTTTGGCACTCAAAATCCTTCTCAACCCCAGGCCAGGATTGATGACCTTCATCAAGATGGGTTCAAGTGGGATTTAATCCACTTGGGGACCATCACCCTTCCCTGTGGACTTTGGCACCCAAGGCCTTTAGTCTTCAGGGTTGTCAGGTTAGTTAACCACCACCTGGCACTGGGCATTGAGTTGCTGGCAGGATGGTCTCCTCTATTACCATAGTAAGATAACCTGGCCAGACTGTCTTTTAAAGAGGTAGCGAAGAAGATGGTGTTAATGACGCTGGAAGGTGATCCTGATGAGAATTGTAGCAATTTGAGATGCAGTATTGACTCTTGCCTCAAAAACTGTTTGGGAAAATAAAACATTTTCTGTGAAAGACAACAGAGATTTAACTGCAATGGGAAACTTTGACTGGACCTAATCAACACTAACTGAGGCTGTGTCACAGGCCTTATAAATGACAGGTAGGAGTCCAGTGGCCATGCTAGGATTAGCTGCCCCTGCTGTATTGTTTTTAAATACGGGCATCAACTCCTATTAGCCAATATGGATGTGCGTATCTAGTATTCTGCACAGAATACTGGCCACACCTTCCTTTCTGAATGGAAAGGCAGGTGACAGGAGCAATCTCTCTCCTTGTTAACAGGAATCGTGTACCTCATTCTCTGGGCATTGTGCTGCAAGCGAACAGGGAAAGACGTGTTTGGAATCAGCAAAAAGCTTCCCCTATTCATCTGGAAGAAAGCGCTCGAGAAAAGAGAAGAATGAGAAACAATTGCTTAAAAAAGAGAATTGGTTGGATGTCTCCCCAAATTTCTGCTGAGGCAATGACAATTTGAAAGTAATTTCCAGCCTTGCTTCAGCCTAGTAACTAACCTTTGTGTTGTGTGCAATATTGCTGTTACCAGCACTTTCTCTGGTATGTCAGTTTTTCATCACTACACTAGCTAATGGCTAAAACAGCTCCAGTAACGCACTTACTTATTTTCCAATACAATATTTCTGAATATGATCACAATTACTGTTTTTTTCTCAGAAGAGTGGTACATTGTTGCATTGGTTTAATAGAGCTCTCCTTTGCATTCCTCTGTATTTTCCCTTCAGGGGGCAAAACTCAGGTGTCAGTTATCTCATAGTTCAGGGATTCTCAACCTGCGGCCTCTGGGCCAGATGTGGTCGATGGCACCATTTCATGTCTCCCCCCACCACCTCCACCACATGTGGTGGAGGAAGGGCAAAATGCCCCCCCCACCGGCCCCCAAAGCTGTCTGAGGGAGTGTGACCCAGCCCCTGGCTTTAAAAGGTTGAGAACTCCTGTCATAGTGACATGTTTTTAAGCAGCAGTGGTATCCCGGCCCTTCTTTTTGGCTTTCTTGGAATAGTAGTTGTGTTAGTCTGTGTTTCAGGCATATAAAAAACAACAACAACACAGAAACAAGATAACAAAAATGTTGCAGCACTTTAAAGACTAACTGCTATATTTTTAATGTGAGCTTTCATGGATCAAGTCCACTTTATCAGGCATAGGAGTGAGATGTCAAGGCATGAATGTATATACACCAGATACAGAGTCATAGAGTGATTAATCAGCATGACAGATAAGTGTGCAAATCAATGCCAATCCCTACAGCTAGCAGTAGCAGATGATATCTGGTTGTTATTTGGATTGGCCATAAATGTCCCCTTTTCAACTGTAGTAGTGGGAAGATACAAAACAAATACCTGGCATGGCATTGAACATATGCTAGAGTTTTACTTTTGTGTTGCTGTGTGAGCACATCCTTTGTTCTGTTAGACATGTTGTGAAATAGAATTTTACAAGAAAGTTTGTGAAGGGGTAAAATATAACAAAATATAACATATATAGCTATCTATCCACGTCATCTTCTGGAGTGCAATGGGTGTAGATTTGAGTGGGCTGAGGAGGACGGTGGAAGATAGAGGAGCCTGGCGCATGATGGTCCATGGGGTCGCAAAGGGTCAGAATTGACTGTGCAACTGAACAACAACAACAAATATATATATATAGCAGCATATAACATCTGTGTATCAAATTTGATAATGTCCCTTTTTGGCTTGTACACTTGCTTTGTAATGAAGAAGGAGGAGGCCGCTTAAACTGACTTGTGCACTTGTAATGGTGATACTATTTGCCTTGATAGGAGACCTAACAACATCTAAGGCCTTAATGGGCAAAACCTCTCAATGCCACTGAGAGCAAAGACAATGGGAAATTAGGGTCCTGTTCCTTGAAGCTGCTTTTGAGCAGCCAAGAGCAAAAGCATGTTACTGCACAGCAAAAGCAATCAGAAAGACATTGTTGATGCAGATTTCAGAGTGCCTGCAGCTTCCCTGTCTCAGAAAATATGTGAAGCATTATTCCCGTCAGCATCTGGAATGAATGACCTTCTCCAGTTTAGTTAAAAGCTACAGGTCAGAAGCACATCACACACACACACCTCTTTCTTTTGCAGCACAGGAACACCTCTCTGAGCTTGGTCATGATCATCAGGACCTGGGCTAGTTAGCTGAAAGATATTCTCCTCATGGAAAGAAACTGAAGTGGTTAGTTAGACATGGCCGTGGCAAGGAAAGCCTGTGACATTATGAATGTGGGTATCATTTTAGATTTCAGTAGGAAATGGCACTGAGGGGAAACAAAATTAGCACAGTCAGAGCAGAATGCCAGAGTAAGCATGAACAGTTTAGTGATGGTGATTATCTTCTATGGACTTGAAGGCAGTTGGTTCAAATTCTCACTTGTGGCTGCAGTTTCTTGCTTTACTGAACCAGTGTGGTATGGTGGTTAGAGACTCAGACTAGGACTCAAACAATCCAAGGTTTAAAATTGACTTACCCAAGAAACTCACTGGATGGCTTTGTCCAACAATCTTTCTCCCAACTTGACGTACCTCACAAAGATTGTTGTGTAGATAAAATGGGAAGGAATAGAGACATAAATGTCACCTTGAGCTCACTGTAAAGGAACAGAATATAAATGCAGTGAATAAACAAAGAAGGATCTCTGCTCTGAACTACTTAGAGCATTAACATTCAGTTAACTTGCCAAAAGATCTGTTGTGGTTTCTTGTTTTCTTACCTGACATTACTGAGTTACTCCTCCATATGGTTACATAACACAAAAGCAAAAGAATTGGTTGCTTTGTACAAAATGTCTAATATACAGAACTATTAAGCTGTTAGTAGACAGCTGGGAGAATAGCAACCTAAGTTTGAAGGCAGAGTTTGGGAGTTCAATTGTCACTCTTCCTCCTTGGAGAAGAGCCAGCCTGTGTGGCCTCAGGCAAGCTGCACAGAATTGGCTTGACAACACACAATTATTATAAAACTGTTAGCAGTTATCATTCATCATATACCACCAATGGGCTTGCCGGAAACATAGATGTGTTTGAGGACTTGTCCCATGTGATCCAAAATGACCAAAATATTGGGAGGGTAGGACCGTCCTTCACCCCGTATGTACACCCTTGTCTAGGCTCTTCCCATTAGTTTGTTGAATAGCTTGGAGAAGACATACATTAATACCTTGCACTGAGTCTACTTGTTAAAGAGTAGACCCACTGAATTAATTGGAATAACCTTAATGTTGATCAGCTCCTTCTCGTTATTCCTGGTCCTTCTTATATTAAGTCATGTGTGTCTACATTTAACATAGATCACCCATGTCCAATCTGGTGCTGCCAAGATGTATTTATTACCACTAATTCCATACCCAGCTAATATAGCCATTTGGCTTGGTTTCTGGGAACAATGGGAATTATAATCTGACACATCTGGAGGATGTCAGATTTCAACTCAGCAATAGGCTAGGACCGTGATGGCGAACCTTGGCACTGCATACAGTGTGTTTTACTTCTGCTTCCAGAAGTGATGAGGGCGGTGCGGGCCTGATGAATCACAGTAAACCCATTTTTGTGGATTCACGGGGGCTCTGGGAATTGAAGTCCAATAACATCTGGAGTGCAAAGGTTCGCCATCCCGGGGCTAGGATTTATCATTAGGCTTCCAGACCAAAATTGAAATGGGAGTCAGGGAGAAAGGCAAGCAGGATGGGCTGTAAATTAAAATCCAGTGTAATGACCACTTCTGTATTGTTGGCTTTATTGTAGAATGATATGTTTATGTAATCTTACTCTCCTGCATTCCTGAACCAAAACAGAATCCAACATTGATTTTTACTTTATGTTTGATCATTGATTGCTGTTTATCATGTCAGACACAGTGGCTAGTTCTTGTAAGAAAAGCAGATACTTTTTTTTAAATTTTAAAAAAGTAGTAGTAAATAAATAAATGCATGTGCCAGAACTGCCAAAGCATCACATTTCTCAACTTGCATTTTCCTGGGAAGGATTCCATGGGTGGGAGCTGACCTCAGATAGAAGAAAAGCAGAACAGAGGAGTGTGTTTTGCTCCAGGCCAGTAAAAAACACACAGCCAGAGCAGAACCTGTTCAAAGGTGCTCTGGAGGAAATTGAAGTGTTGGGGAAAAGTCTAGAATAGAACAATTTAATAGGTCACATGAGCAGCCTGACAGCATCTGGATTTTCAACATGACATAATTTCATTGATTTAATCAGGTAAACCTGGTCAAGCTGGTGATCTTGCTTGGCTGGTAACTATTTAGGCCATTGGCACCATTCATCTCCTTTTGTGGTTTAAATGGAGGCCCACAGTAGTAGCTCTGTTTCCCCAGTCACCTTCTGCACAGCCAGCCAATTACCACAGGCTTTCATGCAGGGGTTCAGGAATAAAATCTGAAGGATTTTAGATTTTACCCAGAGGGGCTTTGGGGGGTGTGTGTGTCTAAAGTAGTACATTTCCTAATCTCCTCAGTCCAGGAGTCCTAAAGTGTCTTATTTGCACTGAGCCTGGTAAGAAAATGTATTTTTCTTTCAAAATTAAGGATCTCCAAATTAAAAAAAAAAAGTTTAACAAAACATGCCATACATTTAAACATCCATAAGATGCTCAAATGCAAGTTTATGAAGTAGGGTGGTATTTTATAAACTGACATTATTTTGAAAATTTAGTGATGGACTCACTATGTGCAATTACATATGGCCCACATACAGAAAATCTAGGGCTGTTTCCCCCAATTCTATGCCCTTTATGTGTGTTCAGTTACAAGCCAGGTCAATGCAAACAGCAGGAGTTTTTATTCATAGTCTACAGGTGAAGGAGCCTATCTTATTGGGATACTCACACATATTTTTAATATTTTGATTCTCGATCAGCCTTGCACAATCTAGTACCCTCCATTTGGGTTAGACTACAATTCGTACTCCAAACATCATGTTAACTATCTGAGGAGGATGAGGTTTGTAGTCAGCCCCATAGAAGGCTCAATATTAGGGAAGGCTGCTGTTTCTATATAGGGACTGTACAGAATCCCACATGAGATGCTGCTTCCAGAATCCATCTGGATGAAGACCATTTCAAAACAGTGTCAAATTAAAACCTTTCACTTTGTCTTCATAAAATGCTAATTCCATCCATTGGAAGGAAGTGTGCATGTACAGTATATGTATTGGACATGCTCCATCCCTCTTAGCTAGTAGTCAGAAATGGCTAGTGGTCAGAAAATCTCATGCTGCTCCAGCAGGTCAGCCTCGCAAATAAGTAGTTCCAGACTCTTATCATCATGGTCTTATACTGTGGCATTCCTCTATACTTTTGATTTCCTTATCTGTCAAGGAAAAATCCACCAGGCTTGGATTCTAAAGTTGGATGTCACCACAACACAGGAAAGGAGGGATTTGTAAATGTTTATTGTCTCCACTTTATAGCCAGTGACCTAACCTCAAAGCACATACTCTTCCTTTGGTCAATCGATCAATCCTATACCCTGCATGCAATGAGATTTAGCTAGCCCCCCCCGGTGGTGGGCATCAGCAGGTTCGCACCAGTTCGCCAGAACTGGTAGCAGAAATTCTGGCTGGCCCCGCCCATCCAAGTTTTGAAATTAAGTAGTCCAAAGTTGGGTGCAACACAGGGCTTTCCCCCTGGCCACACCCACCATACCACACCCACAATGTGGTAGTAATTTTTTTGTGCCCACCACTGCCCCCACCCTAAATTATGTAGTACTGCAGTATTTTGATACTATCTCTGTGGGAAATTACATGAACTACATGGGAACATCCTGACTTTGGGTCTAGAACTGAAGTTACTTTGATGTAATTGCCCCTCCTTTTGAACCATTTGCTTTCCTCGTATTGTATAACTAATAAAAATAGCTGCTGGTGGAGGAGACTCAAGCCGATGCCCTGAGTACAGTGGCGTCATGTACAGGGGACTAGGGAGCAGCTGGCCCCGGACAGCACTTTTTGGGCAATGTGTGTTCTTGGACTACAATTCCCAGAAGCCCTAGTGGGAGTGGGCACCAGCGTCTACCAGAGGCCAGCAAATTTGGCTTCAGCCCCGGGCAGCTGAAATCCATGCGACATTACTGCCTGAGTAGCTAGCTAGCGAAAGATATACCGATCTTCTATCATCTATTCTCTTCATCTAACCATCCCTGCTGGTTGGGGGTCACAAGAGCAACATCATACTTCCTTGCTTTCACCCCTGGTGCCTAATTTAGATTATAACGTCTGCTGCTTAGCATCTTCCAAGCTTAGTAAACCAGGCTTATTCTATTTGGTCTCCCTGTGCATTCTGCTGAATGGGGTTTTGCGGAAAGTCTTGGTCAGATTTTAAGGCCGGAACAGGGAATTTAATCTGGTGTTCTCCAAGTCAGGTCTGAGACTCAAGTTTGCTGCAGTGGATTCAAACTGGTGGTTGTTTCCCCCTGGCTTCAACATACACTATCCATGAAGCCTGCACCTGAAAACCAACCAAATCAGAAGGCAGTAAAAAGCTATGCTTAGGTTGCCTTCTGATGAGCCAATGTTAGGCACACAGTTTTGAAAACTATTATGTTCAACAGACAGGAGCCATTCTTGAAGAAGATCATGGAAAAGGTAGGTGTGCACCTTCCATGTAAGCAAATTATTTGGAAACATTCATTTCCTCAGGGTGCAAACAGTCAGGAATTGCCTTTCTGTGTCTGAAGGATGGATGGATGTGTTGGAGTAATGCAACATAAAAATTAAATTACAAGATGGTTAGTTTTAGTTATCTTTTGATAACCCCACAGGCAGGAGCAGGTTATTTAACATGCACCCTTAACTCTATGAAAACAGATACTGTAAATTAATATCTTCTGCCTTCCCTGGTTCAACAGGAACAGAGCAATTTGCTACTGGGAAAAACACATTTGATTTACATGATATAGAGTGTTCTAATTCCAAATCTGAACTTAGAATTTGCCTATCATGTACAGATTTTAAGGTGTTCTATAGCTGTTCAAATGATTGGTAATCAGGTACAGTAATACAGTCAAACCTCGCATAAAGAGCGTCTCGCTTAAAGAGTAACTCGCTTAAAGAGCAGAATTTTCTCTGAATGTTCACTTCGCTTAACAAATAAAACCAACCAAAAATTCACTTAACAAATTCATCGGGGTTTGCAATCCCCCCCCCACACACAATTGGTCATTTACAATGGTGTTTCGCTTAAAGAGCAAACTCACTTAAAGAGCAATCCTGTGGAACGCATTATGCTCTTCAAGCGATGTATAACTGTACCTCAGTTAGCGTTTGCATTGCATAACTCTAGAATTGGATAACGTTGGGGAATTTGATGCAAACATTTGCATCGCACAACGTTAACATAACGTTGTGTGATGCAAATGTTTGCCTCAAACTCCCCGATGTTGATCTCTACCCCAAAGCTGGCAGGGCTGAAGTCCAGCTCTGCAGGATTTGGGACAGAGATCTCCGCTCAGATTGGCGGTTTGGTTGGGGGAGAGGGCACCCGTTTCCCCCCCAACCAAACCAGCAATCTGATCGCATGCTGGGACTGCTGGGGTGTTGGGGGAGAAAACGTGCATGCACATGATCTCTCCCCCACCACCTCAGCTGTCCTAGGCGATTGCTGGGACTGCCGGGCTGTTGGGGGAGACACTGTGCTCGTGCTTGATCTCTCCCCCACCACCCCAGCTGTCCTAGACAATCACTGGGACTGCCAGGGTGTTGGGGGGAAAGATCGTTTTCTCCCCCAACACCCCAGCAGTCCCAGGCTATTGCCTGGGACAGCTGAGGTGGGGGGGGAGAGATCATGCCGGTGCACACACCCACACACACCTGGATCACTAAGCCCCTTAGTGATCCAGGTGGAGGTTTTTGAAAAGAAGCTAGGAAAAAGTTTTCCTAGCTTCTTTTCAGAATCAGGGCCCCTGCTTGCCTTGCTAATGGGGCTTAGCTATCCAGGCCCCCGGGGAGGGGGTTCTTAAGAGTGGCTGGGGAAAGGGTCCCAAGCCTCTCTTAAGAAGCCCATCCCCAGGGCTTGGATCGCTAAGTCCCTTAGCAAGCCAGACGGAGGTTTTCTCAACAGAAGCTAGGAAAAAGTTTTCCTAGCTTCTGTTCAAAAACAGCCCCCCCCCCGGCTTGCTAAGGGGCTTAACTATCCAGGGGGGCTTCTTAAGAAAGGCTGGGAAAAAGGTCCCATGCCTCTCTTAAGACACCACCACCCCGGATCGCTAAGTTTTCCTAGCTTCTGTTCAGAAACACACACACACCTGGCTTACTAAGCAAACCAGATCACCCCATTTCCTTTCCTCTTCAGAAAGGGAACAGGGTTTTTTTAAAAAAATGTTGTGCGATCAATGCATCGCACAACATTAAAAACCGGATAACATTATGACTTGTGGAACCAAGTCATAACGTTATCCGAGGTACTAGTGTAATGTATTTTTACATGGGAACATTATAGCAGTTGTAGCTACCACTATGCTTGCTGCCGTCTCAGCTGAATCACGTCCCCTGGTGGCATGCATGTTTCAGCAGCAGCCGGGCATGTCTGGGCAAGTCAGAGAGTCGATGTCAGAAATAGGACAGGTATATAAGGCATGATGGACCAAGGGCTTGTCTCAAGAGCAAAACCATCTTATTGGATAGTACAGCTAGCCATAGTGAGTCTGTTTTGAGCTAAAGATGAGTAGGCACAGCTGTGTTAACAAACCAGACAATTTTTGCTACATTGGTGGCAAATATACCCCATGTGATCAATGCAAGAACCGAAACAAGAGGGCAAGATTTGCTTACTAGGCAGAATCAGACTTCAGATTTGGATTCAGCGAACTTAATTTAGTATAGGACACATTGATTAGACCAAGAAGCAGACAATATTTATTTTATTTTATTGTGATGCAGTGTAATTATGTACCAGACCTAACATTATCCCAAGAGACAACACCTTTGGTTGTTTTGTGAGTTTGTCTCCAACCGATTCTCCATGAAAAAAAATTCCACATCTTGAATAAGTTATTTTTGCTCACCAGCGGCCATATAGGCTGGAGGAGTCTGGAAATTATTGTCCAAAAACTAACTATTCTGAACTATGCTAGTAGGCAGTGGTGGAATACTTGAAAGCACATAATGCAGGCCTTAATTCTTGCATCTCAGTTTGAAAATTACCTAATAAGCCTAGTTCTCTAAGACTTGTAGTTAAACAAATTTAATTAAACACAAAACTAATACAGTATGGTCAGATATGATACAGTACTCATGCCCAGTAAACAAACCAAACAGAACTATTCTAACACGTATTGCTATAAGACCTAATCATACAGAAACCTCAAACAACTTCATAGGCCAAGAAGGTGTACACAGAAAGAGCCTGCTTGTAGATTGTGGTATTTTTGAACCACAATTGGACGTACCCTGGTAATGGCATAGCAATCTTTCTCACACTAGGTCAGGTGAAATGAACTGCAGATTGAACTCACAAAATGGTGTCTTCATTTTGGCAGTTTCACAGCTGGCCTAGACACGGAAGAAGAATAGGGCAAGAACACAGATGCCCTAATAGAAACATCAAAATAGTAATATTTCAAATGATGCTTAAATGACATTAAAGCAATTCTTCGATGCCACCTTTTAGGACTGGAAACTTTTCATGGCACTACTATTTTTGGGTATGTCTTTAATAGCAACCTGACATATAGCAAACAATTACGGTAGATGGATTTTTTCCATCCTTGTGCCAGGGAAATGCTTGCATGCTACATTCTTGATGCCAGGTTAATGATAAATGGTGTAAGTAAAATAATAGTAACCTTAGGCTATGTAAATTGTAAATAATGGTAGCAATAATTACTTTATACAGTGATATGTTTAATGAGGCAACTTTTCCAGGTACAGTACTGATAAACTGTGGAGCACTTCTAATCTCTCTCTGAAACTGAATTCAGACTGATGTGTGAATAGATAGGTGTTTCTCCTGTGGTTTCATCTGGGTTGGAGTAAAGCTGGTTTGTCACACAATATATGCACGATTTTTTAAATGTAGTCTCATTTACAGGTTGCTACTGTTTTTGTGCTTTTGTTGTTGTTGTTTTTAAAGGTAGGATCACTCTTTTTTGGTTCAGTTCCAGGTTGAAATGACTTTTAAGGAAAGTGAAAGAAGAAAGTGACAAAGTAGTTCTGCACTTCAACATTAAGAAAACAAAAATTATGACTGTGGAAGAACTACATGGTTTTAATGTTGACAATGAAGAAATCGAAATAATGAAAGATATTGCATAGTGTAGTTTAATCATCAATTGAATGATTGGTCTACTCGATTCGGCTATTCAAAATATTTTGCTGCCAGAGGTGGAGCATCAAATCACCACCACCCCTGCCAACATCTCCCTAAAGCAACCAAGTTATTCTAGCATAGTGATGGCAAACCTTTTAGACATCAAGTGCCCAAATACAACCCAAAACCCACTTATTTGTCGCAAAGTGCCAACACAGCAACAGCAGAGGGAGGAAACTCTCCCATTGGGCTGCTGAGCAGAGGGGCAGGGCAAACTCTGTGCTGGGGGAGGGAGGGAGCACTCCCATTGGGCTGCTGCCAGGCCCATGGTGGGGACAGAATCTACCCGGACAGATGGGTGCGTGCCACTGCTCAAAGCCCAAACTTTAAAGGGAAATGCCACTTTGGCATTTCCTGCTTCTGTTCTTCTCCCCAGGCTTCTTTCTGCTCTGTTGGAGAAAGTCCAAAGCACTTCAGCAACTTCGGCAGCTCCTCTCGAAGTGTTTTGGACTTTCTTGCCCGGAGCGGAATGAACCCTAGGGAGAAGAACAGAAGCAGGAAATGATGAGGTGACATTTCCCTTTAAAGTTTGGGCTTTGAGCAGTGGCGCATACACATCTGTCCCAGTAGATTCTCTCTCCACCACAGTCCTGGCTGCTGGACAGAGGGGTGGGACAAACTCTGTGCTGGGGGGAAAGGAGTGTTCCCATTGGGCTGCTGAGCAGAGGGGCAGAGCAAACTCTGTGCTGGGGCAACTGCTTGGGTGCCCACAGAGAAGGCTCCACGTGCCACCTCTGGCACATGTGCCATAGGTTCGCCACCACTGTTCTAGCACATAAGGTAGAAAATCCCACAAACACCTTCACCCCTTTCTGGCATTAAAAACACAATAACAAATAAAATAATTATATCATACAATACTTTCATGACAGTTGAAAAATTCTTGCTTGAAGCAGTTGCTTTGGCCAGAACCATGCTTAAAGATTGATATAGGTGTGAGAGGCATTTGTTTCATAGCTGCTTCTAGCTTGTCTAGCAATAGATACATCTTCTTTTTCTTCTTCTTCTTCCATGTCTAGGCCAGACATGAAACTGTCAAAATGGAACCACCCTTTGGTGAGTCCTTTCTGCAGTTCCTTCTGCCCAACCTAGTGTGAGAAATCTTAGCTGGCAACACAAGGGTGTTGTTACCAGGGTACTCCCGATTGTGGTTTAAAAATATCACAATCTTTGAGGAGACTCTTTCTGTGTACCTCAATAGCTACATTAAGAGGGTCTTCTAAAAAATCATCCATGTACCAATTCCACCCACCCCTCTTTTCAGAAAAAGTTTTACATTGTAATGTAAAGTGTATGCGCCCTGTAAGGATTGCTGTGTTAGTCTAAGTTGCCACAAACCAACAAAAAGTCTTGTGGGACCACAGCTGTTATGGCACAAGCTTTCATTGACTGTAACCTTCCTACTTTTTCAGATATCTCAAGACTCATCAAATGTTTTGTTTTAAGTTTGTCAAGGTATTTTCTCCTTATTTGATAAACAAAATACCTTTAATTGGAAGTTCTCTGGTTCCTTAGAATCCCACCAAAACCTCCAACAAAGTGATTTAATAAGCGATTGCTAAAGAAAACGATGTGTCACATCCTGAGAGTGTAGGCATCTGAGGCTGCCAAATCCCCCTTAGGTGGGCAGCAGTGCAGGAAGAAGAAAGCAATGCATTGACGTTTTGGGGGGAGGAGAGACACAGAGCCTTACAGAAACAAAAAGTCAGGAGTGAGGAATCACTCCCTTAATGTTGTTCTATAAACTTTCAACTAAACTCACGATGGTCTACATTGTTTTGATGATTTCACCTTAGCAAGGCAGCAGGAAGGACCATAGCCAGGACTCTAGATTTTTTTGGGGTGGTGGTGGTGTTCAGGATGGGCAACAATGTCACACTCATATATATAACATTGTCATCCTGGAGTGGGTTGGGGGGGCTGTTAGCTCAGGAGGGTTTTTGCCCCCCTGGGGCCCTCCTGGCTACAGCCCTGGCAGCAGGTAGGTACATTGGGGTTCATGTACATTGGGGTTCTGGCGCTCCACTATACACTCTGACTAGAATTTGAAACCTTGAATTTGTCAGCTCCTTTGCATTGCACGACCTCTACCTACACAGCGCAGGGACCTAGCAGAATGTTGGATTACAAGCCCCACCCACCCCTCACCCCTGCCCAATCATCTATGCCTGTTTCCCCTGTTGCCTGGGGTTCTTGGGAGGTTTGAGTCCAAGAGCATCCAAAATGCCACAGAATCCCTGCCATTGCTTTATTCTCTTTTGGCATTTTTGTTGGATTCTTTTGGCCTGCCTACTCCAAATAAAGGCTATTCTTCTTTGCCTGTTCATTGCCTACCTGGTCCAAACCCAATCTAAATCTGTCCCTGTAGCCAGTGGTCCTGCTGTGCTTCTTGAGGGCACCCTATTGGGAGAGGCTGGCTTAAGTCTTCATGATGGTTGAGACAATGCTGTCAATGGAAAGGACAGGATAGCAGTGGAGTTTCCATTTTTTTGCTTATGCACGGTGTGCCTTTTGATCATTTTTGAACAGCTATTACCTATACATATCTACTGTTAGATCCGGAGATCCTTGCGCGGGAGTGAGGACACGGACGCCATTGATGGTGAACCAAACAACACGTATGTTTATTGTGACCGCTGGTAACAACAACAACAACGGCTGGGTCAGCAAGGGTTTAAATACCCTGCTTGACCCAGCCCACTGACCAATTGGAGACAGCGATTTTCCCGCCGCTTATACTTTTAAATATCCAACACCCCTTTCCCCCAGAATGCCTTAGTCCGCTATTTACATATATAATCGTTCAGGTGACGGGGGCGTGTCCGTACACGATCGGACCTGCGCAGTTCAATCGGCACTGGGGCATCGAGCAGAGCGGACCTGTCGCTCTCGCTCTGCCCCGGCTGGGCCGCTGGCGGTTCCGGGACACGACCGTCGGGCTCCGCGGTGATCGGGGGTGAGCCTGCTCCACACGGTAAGTTGACTGGTGGTGGTGCTGCGTAACTGGGGGTGTCTTCTGGCCGAACCGGGTCAGTGACCGGTTCGTCCATCGGGTGCATGTCTGGCTCAGCGCCGGTCTGCACTCCCTGGGGAAGGTTGCTATCCGTGTCGGGGCTTGTTCGCCTCCTGAGTTGGTCGACATGGCGTTTCCATGTCCGACCATCAGCGAGGCGAACCATGTAGGTGTAGGGACCCAGCATCTCGCTGACGGTTCCCTCTTCCCACGGTGGGCCGGGCGCATAGTTCCTGGCAAAGATTGGTGATTCAATGGCTAGTGTCCTGCCCTGTGGTTGGTCTCCCTTGAATTTGTCTGGGGAGTACCTGGGATGTAACCGATCGAGGTGACAGCGGAGTCTCCTACCCATGAGCAACTCCGCGGGGGCCCTTCCTGTGGCAGCGCAGGGAAGGTTGTGTTGGGCCAACCATTTTGAGTATGCATCCACGACAATCAGGAACGTTTGGCCATGGAATGGGCCGGCGAGGTCAATGTGAATCCTCTGCCATGGGCCCGAGGGTTGTTCCCATTCCCTGATCGGGGCTGCCGGGGGATTGGGCCGTGATGATTGACAAGGTGTACATTTGGCCACCCATGACTCTATGTCTTTGTCGATGCCAGGCCACCACACGTAACTTCGGGCCAATCCTTTCATTTTTACTATTCCCGGGTGGCTGGTGTGCAGAGTGTCTAAGACCTTGGGACGGAGTTTCCTGGGAATCACTACCCGGTCCCCCCACAGCAAGCAACCCCCCACGTAACACATCTCGTTCCTTTTGTCGTGAAATACCTTGAATTCCCCTTCCCCCTTGTCCGGCCAACCCCGGTGAACCCAGCTGGACACAGTCCGGAGGTCGGCGTCTCTCGCCGTTTCCCTGGCAACCTCGGCCGATGTAGTGGGAGAAGAATCCAGGACGTCTAGGGCAAGAACCGACGCCTCCCCCTTTTCCGCGCCTTCCTGGGTTGGAAGGGGGCATCTGCTTAAGGCGTCAGCGTTGCCCATGTGTTTCCCGGGGCGGTAGACCAAGGTGTATGAGTACCCCGACAGGAAAAGGGCCCAACGTTGCATCCGGGGAGACAAGGCAGAGGGTGTAGGCCGGTCACCCGCCAGAAGTCCCAACAAGGGTTTATGATCAGTCACGAGTTCAAAGTCCCGGCCATATAAGTAATCATGAAATTTCCTTACCCCTGCCACTGCCGCCAGCGCCTCCTTATCGATCTGGCCGTAGTTTCTCTCGGTCAGCGACATGGTCCTGGAATAATAGGCGATGGGCGCCTCGAGGCCGTTGGGTAGACGGTGGGCCAGGACCGCGCCGACGCCGTAGGGAGACGCGTCGCAGGCGAGGACCAGTGGCAGGGTCGCGTTGTACTGTATCAGGAAACTGTCCTGGGAGAGGAGATTTTTTACAGTGGCGAAGGCCGACTTTTGTTCGGGACCCCACACCCACTCTGCCCTTGCCGCTAACAGTCTGTGTAGGGGTTCAGCCGCCGTGGCCTTCCCTTTCAGGAAGGCCGCGTAGAAATTCAGGAGACCCAGGAACGCCTGCAGCTCCTGCTTGTTTTTTGGGGCCGGGGCGTTCCGGATTGCCTCTACCTTCCCCTTTGTCGGGTGGATGCCCTTGGCGTCAATGCGGAATCCCAAGATATCCACGGAGGGGACCCCCAGCAGGCACTTGTCCTTTTTTACCTTGAGCCCAGCGGCTCTGAATTTAGCCAGGACAGCGGCGACCCTGTCCTTTAGCTGTCCGGAATCCCCTGCAATTATCAGTACGTCGTCAAAATATGGGACCACCCCCGGGAGTCCTTGGAGGAGCCGTTCCATCGTGCTCTGAAACAGTCCCGGAGCTATGCTGACCCCAAACTGCAGCCTCGTGCACTTGAATGCCCCCCGGTGTGTGACAATGGTTTGGGCTTCGGCCGTGGCGTCGTCCACCGGGAGCTGTTGGTAGGCTTGGGCCAGGTCTAACTTGGCAAAGATCTTGCCAGGGCCCAGCGAATGGAGTAAGTGGTCTATGACGGGAACCGGGTACGCGCTCGGCTCTAGTGCCTTGTTGATCGTGCATTTGTAGTCTGCACAGATGCGCACTGACCCGTCCGGCTTGATGGGGGTCACTATGGGGGTCTCCCACCTAGCATGGTCCACGGGAACGAGGATTCCTTGGGCCACCAGTTTGTCGAGTTCCTTCTCGACCCTGGGTTTAAGTGCCAGCGGAACTCTCCGAGCCTTGAGTCTAATGGGGGCGACGCTTGGGTTGAGCGCAAAAGAAATAGGGGACCCCACATACCTGCCTAAGCCTTCCCCGAAAACGTCTTGGAATTCGGTCATCAGGTCGTTTCTCAGCGAGGCGTCTCCGGGCTGGTCAGTCGCGGTGTTGTGAATGCCGGCGATGGACAGTCCCAGGGCGGGGAACCAGTTTGTGCCTAGCAGCGTTGGAATGTTGCCGTGGACGATGGTCAGTGGGAGGCGTTCCTCCTTTGGTCCGTACTTAACTTGGACCCACTTCTGCCCTGCGACGGAGAGGAATCTGCCCTGGCAGTCCTTGATCCGGATCCGCTGAGTCTGGAGGTCCGCTACCTTCAGAGACGGGAATGCCTTCTTCATCCACCGCCACGGGATGATGGATATGGCGGCCCCAGAGTCGACCTCCATGGGACACTCAGCCCCGTCGATTGTGACTGTGGTGTGGTACTTTCCTCCTTTCTGTGTGGCGGTGTGGCTTATCGTTAGCGTGTGCGTCTCGGCATCTTCGAATTTGCCGCTGTGTCGTCCTTGGCGCCTCTGATTCGCCCTCTGGTTGGCGGCCATCTTGCCCGGCGGGAACTTTTGAATGTGCCGGTCAGCTTGGCTCTCCGCCTGCCTGGCCCGGCAGACCTTTTCAATGTGTCCCCTCTTTTCGCAAAAACGGCAGATGGCGTCCCTGAAGCGGCAATGTGCCCGCTGGTGTGGCCCTCCGCAGCTAGCGCAGCGCTGACCGCTCCTGCCCGAGTTTCCCCCGTCGGTCGCACACACCTCCGCTTCTTCATCTTCGTCCTCATCGGGAACGACCTCTTGATGGTGAGTGGAGGCTTGGCGGGGCGCCGACGGGGGCCAGTTGAAGGAGGATGTTGTTGTCGTCGAGAGTTCGAAGGCTCTGGCTTCCTCGATGGCCGCGGCCAGGGTCAGGTCTCTCCGGGCCAATAGTCTCTTGCGAAGTTTGTTGTCGCGGACTCCCCTGATGAGCTGCTCGGTTAGGGAGTCCTCGAGAAATGCCCCGAAGACCGCCGGAACGGCTGCTGTCCTTAGGGCGGCCACGTACTCGCCGATGGTTTCCCCCGACATCTGGAATCGGTCCCGGAACTGAAGTCTGAACACAAATCTCGAGGGCTCTGGCGCGTAGTGATTCTTGAGGGCCCGCTGTAGCGCTTCCCACGAGACGTCCAGAATTGACGTGGGGTCCACCAGGGACTGGGCCACTTCGTAAACTTTGGGCCCGCAATGGGTCAGGAAGAACGCTTTCTTCCGCTCCGGTGCGATCTCTCCCAGCTCTGCAGCCATGAGGGAGAATTCAAACCGGTCCATATAGCTCTTCCATCTCTCGTCCTTCGGCTGGAAGGGTGCCGGAGGGACGTAAGTAGCCATGGCGAGGTGGCTTCGAGAGTGGTGGCTCTGGCGTGTGTTGGTTCTGTCCGTTCCTCAGGATCCCACCTTCGTCGCCAGTGTTAGATCCGGAGATCCTTGCGCGGGAGTGAGGACACGGACGCCATTGATGGTGAACCAAACAACACGTATGTTTATTGTGACCGCTGGTAACAACAACAACAACGGCTGGGTCAGCAAGGGTTTAAATACCCTGCTTGACCCAGCCCACTGACCAATTGGAGACAGCGATTTTCCCGCCGCTTATACTTTTAAATATCCAACATCTACACTCTTTTAACTTACTCAAAATGTCAATAGTTTTGCTCAGATATCAAAAATCTCATGGCCAAACCCATCCCAACCCTATGAATTCTTGAGACAAACCATGTAAAGAGAACCATTTGAAAGAATCTTGGCTCTGTATGTTACTCTGCACTGCTTCAAAGAGAAGGTAGAGGCGAGTTGCAATTCCTATTTCTACATTTCTAGCATGGAAATGCATAAGCTTCAGATACCTAATGAGTTCACCTGTTTTCCCAGGGGGCTACATTTGGGTTACACCTTTTCAAATTACTCCAGGAGTCCCATCAGAAAGAAAGATGAAGAAGCATAAATTGCTCTTGCTGTGCTTCCTAACATAATGCAAAGTAGGCTTTGGAAAGCAGCTGGAAATACAGGGATATTAGAGGTGTCTCATTTGTAAAAGGTTTGGAAGTCAAATTGTCTTTGTTACTTATCATCGGATGACTCAGATAGGACTTGCCATAGCAACTAAGGCTCTGACGGTTTCACTGGTAGCCATATTAACTTCAGGTGTGTCTAGCACTGATGTACTCAGTGCTTTCTGAAAAACTCTGGGGAGGGCAAGGTCTGCCTAAGTCAAAGGACAAACTCTCCCACACTGGAGTTTGCCACATCCAAACACAGAGGGACAAAACCCTTAATTAAGAGTCATTCTAATCCATGCCTCACATTGTTGCCTGCTGCTGCTTCCCCTTCTTCCTGAGGATTCTTAAATCAGATTCTGGAGTCACTAAACCCAACTCTGTCTGGTGTCCTCCATATTTAGTCTACAATGCTCATAACTGTTGGCTGGGTATGATAGAAGTGATAATTTAACATATGTGGATATTCCTCCCTGCCAGCTGCGTTTCCTTTTTCTGCAACACGAGTATCTAACAAAACATGGTCTTCTTACTGCCTGCAGGATCGATATCAAGAGTAGAACCTGATGTTATCTCTATATTTTGGACAACAAGTCCCGGCATCCTGGACCAGGTGGGTTATGCTTATTGGAACCACTGGAATTAAAGGTGGAAAACATTTTTGAGAGCAACAAATTAGGGTAAAGTATGTGATATCATTGTCTCAGTAGTGGGCTCCAGCAGGTTCTCACCAGTTCACCAGAACCGATAGCAGAAATTCTGGCTGACCCTGCCCATCCAAGTTTTGGAATAAAGTACATAGTCCTAATTTGGGTGCAACACAGGGCTTCCCCCTGGCCACACTCACCATGCCATGCCCACAAAATAGGTAGTAAATTTTTTTGAAGTCCACCACTGATCCTGTTGCACAGGTCTGTGAGAGCAACAGTGATTATGTAGTCAGCAACAGAAAATTGCTGATGAACAAAGACCTCCTTTGATGATTTTGGGATGTAGCAACTTTGTCCCGTTGCACACCAGTTGTCTGCACCACAAAATCACCTTAAACCAGTGGTAATTGGCCACTGATGATGACACCATGCCTCACCATCTCTGGAACAGTTTAAACATAATTGCTGAAATTCTGACACTCAGCTCCAGATGTTAAGCAGTCCCAGCAATGATGGGGGACGATGGCATAATCTGTGGCAAATCACCACTGATTTAAGTTAGGCTTGTCACTTGCTTCTTATTTCAAGGAATGGCTTCTTACATTAAATCTTAATAAGACTGTTTTTAGAAATAAGTACAGTTAGCAGCTCCAGTCTAATCTATCAAACTGTCATATAAATTCAGCTCTTGGAATGTTAAGTTGACCATGTTAGCCAGGTCTCAATGTGTTCTTCAGAAGAATACAGTGAAGCACATTAGAGGCTTCTGGGATTAGCTAGCTAAATAAACATTTTGAACTGCAAGGAGTGGTACAAATACTCAGAGCATGTCCTTCTGCTTTTGTGTTGTCCATAGATTAAGGGTCTTGCATTTATTGAAATCCAAATCCCAGATCAAACCATTGACTTGGAAAATCCAAATTTTAGCTACAACTACATACAACTTTATGTTCCAATATGTGTATCTCATTTCCCTCAAAGAGGTGTGCTGCATTAGGGAGTATATGTTGATGATCACACATAAAGTTTTGAAAATGCCACGAAACTGTCCTCAAATCCACTTGGTTTTCTCTGTCTGTGATGGAGGTTTCTCAGATACTTCAGAACCAAGTGGCTAGTATGAAACCACATAGAAATTACCCTGAGGATGTTGAGCCTCATTTGTTGTAGCATGCAAGCATTTCCCATGGTTCTGGAATCTCCCACATCATATTTAGATACCGTGTCTTTGCAGAAGATCACATGGTTCCCCAAAATTCAAGAATGTGAAGTTGATGGTGCTTCCATAATATGCCAACCACACAGGGATTTAGCAGTACAGTAGAAGGCTTTGGGGATGAGCATCACTAAATGTGAAGAGTGCAAACTAAAGAGGGGGCAGCGTAGATCACTATATGAAAATCAACTCTGCTTCTAAGCTCCCTCCTCCTCAAGCTCTATAATAAACACACATGTTTAAGGAACTCCCATTTCACCTTGTATAGTGTGGACATTGACATTTAAAAGCACAAAAGAGTCCAAACTTATGAGAAGTAAAATTGACAATGATCATGAATGCCAAACCAAATTACTGTACAACAATCCTGAGATTTAAAAAAAAAGAACAGAAAAGGGCTGGATGATACTGTCATTTTAAAAACACACATAAACTGCATTTGCATTGTGAGAACTATGATTTTACGAATGAAGATTCAAAGCGGCTTAAAGACACATCTGAAATGCATATTATTTTTTCTATTAGAAAGGTAAGGTCTTGAGTACTCAAGGGATGGCCTTGCTAAAGATACCACAGATGACCATACAGACAGAGCCCTGATATGATCCTCCATGTTTGTGAGAGACACCTTTTTCACAAAGTATGAATGGGGCATAGAAACTCATGTTCCAGTACCCGTGATGGTGACTTACGTTACCTGGAATGGGTCCTCTTAAACATTCATCAGGTGTGAGCATGTTTTACTGATATTTTAAACAAAGAATACATTGATAGTGCTGTCACCTCTAGCTGTTTCCTCAACTACACCTGGACTAGCACTGCCTGTTCTCCCACACATGAAAATTTCTGGGGAATTTAGGAGGAACAGTTGAGAACTGCCACAACTGCTTTCTAGCGTGAGCTACCTGAGGGGCTCACCTCACTCCACAGCTAGTAAATAACTTGGTTTTGAAATAAGTTACACTTTGCAATAACAATCTGGAACCAAATTACCTTTTTTTGTCTGCAATGGCTACAGCTCCAATGTATTACTGTGAGGGAGAAACTGGAGGAAAGCAGTCCTGGTCAGTGAGCCATTGACCCTGGCTCCTAACTGCCCTAAGTTTCTATTTTCCAGTTCCCCAGTTTCTTCTTCTAGGCCAGATATGAAACTGCCAAAATGAAACTACCTTTTGGTGAATTCATTCCATAGTTCCTTCACCTGGCCCAGTGTGAGAAAGATTAGCTGGCACAAGGTGGCCGTTGCCTGTGGTATTCCTGATTGTTGTTCAAAAATACTGTACCACAATCTTCAAGGAGGATCTTTCTGTGTACCCCAGTTTTCAAATGGTTTGTGGGAGTATCCTAATCTAGGACGAGAGCTGGAGAGAAGGGAAGCCCATAGAGACAACCCAGGAAGAAGCAGTAGCAGGCACTGGGGTGGAGGCTGAGAAGGGTCTGGAGTCTAGTAGATACAAAATAGGGTGCTAGAGGAAAGGAGGGTTCAGACACCTGGGAAAAGACGAGCAAGTCAGGGGGAAGTGGGAGGGCACATGCATACACACACACTGATAGTGTGTGTGTGTGACTATTGGTGGAATGAGATCACCAAATTCCAGAGACTGTGCACTTGGCGAAAGGCACAGTGTGCCCGAGGTAGAGAGGACTATGAAGCTCTGAGGCTTCGACATTGGGAGTCATCAGGGACAGCAAGAACTGCATGTGGAAGGAGTTGTGTGACATGGTCAACAGTGACCCATGGAGTAGGTCATATAAGATGGTAATGGTCAGGTTAAAAAGCATCTTGCCCAGTGCTGCTTGAAAAGATAGTGGCTACTCTCTTCCCAGGCCAACCAGGACTCGCCTATACCGAGGATGTGTTGACTGATCGCCACTTCAACATGCCAACTATTTGGGAGGGGGAGTGGATCAGGGCCTGTAGTAAGATTGGGGATGCGAAGGCCCAAGGCCCCCGGATGGTGTCCCCAACATTGCTCTTAAAATTGCCATCAGGTCTTGACCAGAAATCTTCCTAGAGATGCATAATATGTGCCTCGCTCAGGGAATCTTCCCAAGCTGCTGGAAACTGCAGAAATTGGTCCTTCTCCCAAAAGGTAAAAAGCTGCTGGACGATCCATCATCTTATCAACTAATATGCCAGCTGGATATGACAGGTAAGGTACTCGAGAGGATCATCTGCAACCAGATGGAGGAGTTCAGCAAAGGAGCTCATGGATTGTCCGAAAGCCAACATGGATTCCGGAAGGCAAGATCTTCCATGGATGCCATCAACGTAGTTGCATATATTGTCCATAAGGCCATAGAAGGCAAATGCTGGAAGTGGGGTGCCAAGAAGTACTGTGCTATCATCGCCTTAGACGTGAGGAACACATTAAATTCAGAGAACTTGGATTATATCCTGGATGCACTTAGGTTGATGGAGGTTACGAAGTATCATATTTTTCAGACCATAAGACGCACTTTTCCTCAAAAAAGTGGGGGGGGGATGAGGGTGCATCCTATGGTCCGAAGCATGAACACTCCAAGCACAAAGTGACTGTTTGGCTTGGCGCGTATACATGTTAAGATATCAATTGACGTGTGTATGCCAATTGATGTCTTTAAACGCATGTGTGCTGACCCAAGCAGCCATTTTGGGCTTGGAGCTTGCATGCGTCAGACAGAGGCTGTGGAAGGTGCCTCGCCTAGCGCCTGGCTGAGCGGCTCTGCACCCCATGCCTATGTGCCCTGCACTGGGCGGCATGGCGAGTGGAGGCCGCAGCAGGTGCCTGGCCTAGCACTGGGCCGAACGCCTACACGCCCCGCACTGAGCATCCCCCCAGGAGGAGGATGAAGGAAACCCCCCCCCCCCATCGCTGCCCTGCCAAGAGCCCTGCCGTGTGCTCCCTGGTCAGTTGGAGAGGAGTGTGTGTGTGTGTGTGTGTGTGTGTGTGTGTGTGTGTGTGTGTGTGTGTGTGTGTGTGTGTGTGTGTGTGTATTTAGTATACTGGTACTATTTGGTTCAGATTTTTTTTTCTTGTTTTCCTGCTCTAAAAACTGGGTGCGTCTTATGGTCAGGTGCGTCTTATGGTCTGAAAAATACTGTACATCAGACGTATAATTGTGAGTTATTTCACAGATAGAACCTTGATGTATAACACCGATGCTGGACTTTGAACCTATAACATCACTGGAGGTGTTCCACAAGGTTCAGTGCTAGGTCCCTTATTGTGGAATATTATGTATGACGGGGTGCTTCGGTTGGCTATGCCAGTAGGGACAAGGACAGTTGGGTTTGCAGATGATGTGGTGGTAATGGTTGTCATCAAACAAACCACAAATGAGAGTGTTGCCAAAATTTGTCAGTGGCTCTCATTAGTTGGCTTGCATCTAGCATATCATAAGACTGAGGCAGTTCTCGTAACCAGTAGGAAAGCTTATTGTTAGAGGCTGCAGTATACTCTTGCAGCCGTCACTACAGTATCTGGGTGTCCAGATAGACGCCAGGCTACACTTCAATGAGCATTTGCAAATTGTGAATGCAAGGGCTGGAGCAGTATGTAATGCATTGACAAGGATCATGCCAAGGGTGGGAACCCTTGCCATAAAGTTTCACCTACCAGCTGAAGAGATCCATCAGCTTAAACAGGCAAGACCCCCTCCATGCCAAACCCTCCTATGGGTGGGAGCAAAAGAGGTAGAAGAGGAGATATTGATGGGAACATGTAGGAGTGGAGCAGGTGGGCCTCTCCCAGGGGGCAAAGCGGTGTTCTGAAGACCAACTCCCAGGATACCAAGTGAACCTGTCCAGCAAGAATGATAAGGCCAGTTTTCAAACCAGCTATCTGTTTCACCTGCTCCTATCAGTCCATGTTGCTAAAAGTCATCACACTGAGGGAGGCCCAAAGGTGGTGACAAGGATTTGGACTCTTTCAGTGATGTCCCCCAACCTTTCAAATAAGGTCCTAACTAAGGGACATCAGGCTCCTTCCCTCCTTATGTTCAGAAAATTGGTGAAAATAGAATTATTCAACACTACCTTCAACAACTGATTCTCCTGGATGCTGTTAATGTTCATGTTAATGTAATTTTCTTCTTCTTTTTGTATGAATTTTAGGTCTCTAGTGATAGATCACTGTATTGATGCGTTTTGTTATGTGGGGTTTTGTGTGGTTTAGGCTTTAACCTGTAAACCACTTAGAATAATGTTCAACTCAAATCAATCAATTCTGAACTTTGGCTTGCTCTGCTTAACAGTAGGGTCACCCTTGCCTAGGAAAAATGGTTTCACAATTATAATGAAGTAAAAATCAAGGGTGGTGGGAAATGCAAAAACCCTCCTTTCAAGGACAAGAAGTACTTTGCATGTTTTGACCTGCATTGTATCCTGGGTTTTGCACATATACTGGGAACAAGACTAACCTTATTGGGTTATAAATAGATCAGTCTCTACTCCCAAGCTTCTGGCATTTAAGAGAGTGTTTTTTAATGAGGCTATGTCTGAAAAAACAAAAGAAAAGACAGGTAATTGTTATGAAAGCAGAAACGGGGGAACAAACTGGGGCTCTTGATTAGAACTACACCTTAGTACCCCAAATACCCCAAGTACCAAAAATTAATACTAATTTTTTATTTTCCTGTCATGTAAACTTTAACATTGGGTATCTCTTGAGTAGAAAGCTGAGTCATCATACAACCCATTAGCTTTATCTGCAATAAAGGATAGAGTGTAGCATAATCTCCCCTCCCTCCCACCATGCCTGGCCCATATGGTTTCACATCTGAATTGTTTTAAAAGCTATTTAAGGAACAACTTGAAACAACCTTCCCTTCTCCATATGTTTTGGGGGATGTAGGTTCCCATGTACAAAGCAACCCCTGCTGGCCTTTGAAGAGGATGAGTCTGTCTTTGATCTGCATGGAAAGAAGTTTCTTCTGGTGGTAATACATCTCTATTTCATTCACAAGTACCTCATCAACAACATTCTGTACTGTTGCCAGAAACAGCAGAATATCTTTCTATGTGCACGCTAGAGCAGTGTTCCCCAGCCTTTGGTTTTTTGGACTTCAATTCCCAGAAGCCTAAGTCAGTACAGTGGCTGATCAGTGCTTTGGAGAATTAACTTAGGCTTCTGGGAATTGAAATTAAAAAAACCAAAGGTTGGGGAACACTGCACTAGAGAACCTTAGAAGGGACTAAGGGCATCAGGACTTTTTGAAAAGGAACTAAAAACTAGGGAAAGGTGAATGTTTTTAAGACAAAAAAAGGGTAGGAATAAGTATCCTTCCCTGTTGATTCCCCAGATTTTATCATTAGTATGAAAGGCTTTTCTTGTCCTTGCTAAGCACATGTATTGTTTAAATTGTTTTTAGAGTTTTAACTGTGTGTTGTATGTTTGTTGATTGGTTGTAATCCACCCTGAGTCGCCTGTGCGAGTAGGGCGGAATATAAATTCAATTAAATATAAATATAATATAAATATATGGACCTGCTTGACAGAGCAGAGGCTTGACGTTGTGTTTATATGACTTGTAGTAGATGGATAAGAGATTCTTGGCAACAACAGATCTGCTTTTCCTGAGTTACAAATCAGCCATAGATTTTTTTTTCATGTGTTTGCAGAAAACCTTAGTGTACAAATCCTGTAGTAGGTAATTGGCGTTGCTATGTAACCAGCATCTGGCTCCAATCCCCAAGTTACCATTTGCAGCTGGCTTCAACTAATCAAACTTATGTTTTAGCGACAAACAAAAAAAACCAGACAAACAAACAAAGTGGATCTCAAAGTCTAAACTATGACTGCAACTATGGCTGTAAAAGAGAGCAGGAGAAGTGTGGATTTAGTTTACCAAATGCCCACTTTAAAACTTTGCAACCCTAAAGAGCCAAATGGCTGTTCTGAAATAGACCCAGTATTGATTTTTCTTCTTCATTTTTGAAACAGAAATGTCATCTCAAGCCAATATAGTTGATCTAGTGGTGGGAGAGACAAAAAGTGTGTTAAGCACTTCTCACAATTTGACATACAAGATGCCGATTATCTTATATATGACAGCATTTGTCTGGTGTAGCAGGCCTGTTGAGTCTGTGAAGATGCATGCTAGGAACACAGAGTGAACATGGAGAACTACTAATATAATTTTGTGAAGAAAAGGAACTTGTAGCCACCAATACCACCTCTAGAGTACCACCAAGGAGACTGTATACATAGAAATCCTGAGAAGATGACACTAATGTCAACATTGTAAGGAGCTAGATATATCCTAGTCAGAGGACTGAAACTGTTAATCTGAAAATGTTTTCTGAAGCAGAAATAAATTCAGATCATAATCCTGCTTTTGTTATAGTTTATATCAAATTAAAGAAAATACAAAGAGCAAATACAGAAATTTAATATGGTTAGCAAAAGATGATGAAGCTCCTGAATTTACTAATGTTTTTGCTGAATATTAGCACAACATTTATGAAAGCTAATAGAAAATGATAACTTAGATCAGGGATGTCCAAACTATGGACTGTGGGCCAGGTCCAGGCCCTGACACCAATTCATCCAGCCCGTGATGCCCTCATTGCTCCTGGAAGTGGAAGTAAAACACACATGTATGAGGGTGTTGTGAGCCAAATGAATTGGTGTTAGGGGGCAGATCTGGTCCATGGGCCATAGTGACCAGCCCCCTGAACCCCATGACCGGCCCGTGGCCAAAAAGTTTGGGCATCCCTGACTTAGATGTTTTAGTGAATCTTGTCAGTCATGTCTAAAGGACAGAAAACATTCTTAAAATGTAGTTGTGATCAATGTTCATTACATTACACAAAAGGGAAAATGCAAACGTTTGTGTTGTCAAAGAATGATAAGCTTCACAAGTCATTTGCTTTAGGATTTCTTAAAAATAATAAAAGCCAGAATTACAAGGAGAAAAGGTTAACAGACATGCAAGTTGGATGTGGAGGAAAATTTGGAACTTGTTGTTCAGTCGCATTTGCAGGTCTGACCTTTGTGACCACATAGACCACAGCATAGCAGGCTCCTCTGTTATCTGCCATCTCCTGGAGTCTGCCCAGATCTATGCCCACCACATCAACAATGCTATCTAACATCTCATCCTTTGCTGCTGCCTTTTCTTTTTGACTTCAATCTTTCCTAGCATCAGAGCCTTCTCTGGTGAGTCCTCTCTTCTCATTTGATGGCCAATGTATTTAAACTTCAGCTGCAGTAGCTGTCCTTTGAAGAAACAATCAGGGTTGATTTCCTATAGGGTTAACTAATTTTGACTTCTTGCAGTCCAGGGCACTCTTAAAAGTCTTCTCCACCTCAAAAACTGGAAGGCATCTATTCTGTGCTCATCCTTACTTAAGATCCAGCTCTCACAGCCATACATTACATCCCTACATTACTACTGGGAAGACCATCTTAGGTTGTTGGAAGAGGGTGTTTCCTGTGTTCTCTTGACAAAACTCTATTAATCTTTGCCCTGCTTCATTTTGTACTCTAAGGCCAAACTTGCCCGTTATTCCAGTTACCTTTTGACTTCCGACTTTGGCATTCTAGTCCCCTATGATGATAAGGACATCATTTTTGGTGTCAGTTCTTGAAGGTGTTGTAGGTCTTTATAGAACTGGTTGACTATAGCCTGTTCTGGATACTTAAGAGACTGCGTTACCCCAAGAACATCTGTCCTTCCCACCAGAGTGGACCAGAGGGGCTCTCTAATTGTGCCATCTGCTAGAGATGCTTGTCTCTCTAGCACAAGAAGGAGGGCCTTCTCTGTGTCTGTGCTGGCCTCTTGCCAACTGAGTTGCAGCTACAGACGGAGTTGCTGCCCTTCAGGAAAGAGCTAAAAACCTGGTTGGCAAAGCAGGTGTGGGGAACCAGGGGAGTGGTAACCCCTGCCTGCTGACTCATATAACAAGTTCGCTCCCTGTCCCTTTTAACTGATGGGTTTTTTTCCATGGGTTTCTAAAAGGTTTTAGTTATGATGCTAATGTTTGTTTTAATGCTGTTAGCCACCCAGAGTCGGTGTTGAGTTGGGCGGCAATAGAAATTTGAAAAATAAAATAAATAAGTCAGAGGTTGGGACATAGACTTGGATTATTGTGATCTTGAATGGTTTGCCTTGGGTTCGGACTGAGATTATTCTGTAGTTTTTGATATTGTACCCCATTACTGCTTTCCTCAGTCTTTTATTAACTATGAGGGCCACTCCATTTATTCTAAGGAGAGAAGAATAAGTAGTAGATAAAATGTTCCCCTGAATTAAATTTGTTCATTCCATCTTTCCAGCTCATGTTTGATCATGCCCAGCTTCCCTTGAGCTTCCATTCTAGGTTCCTATGCAGTATTGTTCTTTACAGCATCGGACTTTCCTTTCACCATCAGATCAATCTGCAGCTGAGAGTCCTTTTGGCTTTGGCTCAGCCATTTCACTCTTTCTGGGTCTACTTGTACTTGCCCACCACTCTCCCCTAGTAGTATGTTGGACACCTTCTTGCCTGAGGGGCTCATCTTCTGACATTATATTTTATGGCCTGTTGATATTGTCCATGGGATTTTCTTGGCTAGGACACTGGGGTGGGTTGCCATTTCCTTCCCCAGTGGATTGTGTTTAATCTGAGTTCTCTGCTATGGCCTGTCCCTCTTTGGTGGTCCTACACGGCATAGACCATAGCCCTATTGAACCACACAAGGCCCCTTGCTATGGCAAGGCAACAATTATTTGAAGCTAGCAAATCTCTAATCTGCATATATGTGCACAGCAAGAAATGTGACATTAATGTAAAAACGTGTGCTTGCTTTAGTGAATAAGGCAAAACATTGGAAAAAGTCCAACATGGCAAAGTGATATCATTGATAAAAAATCTTGATTCAAGTGATAGTTAGAAATTTGACAACCTTTACTAGCAAGAATTAGCTGGAATAAGTTATAGATCAAAACATGGGGATACAAAGAACAAGTATGACACAGACATATTGTCACCATTTCTTTTCAGTTTTTAGTAAAAAAAATGTCATTAGAGAACATTTGCTGATTCAAATGGTGATATCATTAAGAGGTTAATGACAACTTCTGGCCAACTTCTGCTGACAATATTCATTGTTTGCAAAGGTTCATCTAATATTCATCCAAAAATGAATCAAGCTGAGTGATCAATTGTGAGTTACCATCCACTGTGCCAACTGGCCCTGAGATGAAAGTGTATATTTTATCTCATTTTATTCAGATTTTCAGAGCAGACATATAAATGGAGATTCTTGAAGTAGAGATAATAATTTCATGTCAGAAATTATTCTGGGTTGAAAGGTTTTTTGCTGGATAAACTCTGCTCAGGGGACACCCGAATGAGGCTTTCATGTCCCCAAGATCTTTTCCCACTGAAGTGGTTCCTATTTATCTACTTCTGTAGACTGACTTTTATAATGTTCATTACTTTCATATTATTTTAAAAACAATTTGTTTTGCAGACCTATGTAACTCTGAATTGACAATGTATGTTTCTTTTGTTAATGTTCATGCAAATCAATAAATTTCCATTATCTGCTGATAAAATAAGCCACTATTTCTATTCCACAGATATCTCAAGTATCAAGCATCACTGGGTTCAGGGAATCCACTCTAACTATTCAACCACACTACCCTGTTGATCCTGGAATCGGAGAGCCCAGGCAAGCTAAATGTGGTGATAGCAAGGACAAAAAGTTCAAAAAGTGTAGATAGTTTTTAGGGTGCTATGGATTAAATAGGCAAGAGTTTCAGCATTTGAAACACACTAGAAAATGAAAAAGCTAGCTCAGCTACCCAATACTCACACACTGGCCTAGTGGCAGCTATGTTTTGGAACATGCAGAAGGTATTTCAATCCTGCCAAAGCATTCACAAATCAAAAACAAGTTTAAAAAGGAAAGTTTGCACCTGACTTCATTTGCCCATTAAAATCTGGCTTCCTTGAAAATTAATGACCCAAAACTCCCAACACAGAGAAACCATCCAGAAGAACAGCATGGTCAGTGGTATCCAACAGAATGGTCAGGTAGGATAGAAAGGTAGATTATACCTAAGATAATTGAAAGGTAAAAAAGAGAATTACCAGGGTTGTTTCTCTCCTGTCTTAGGTCATTTATCATTTTTATGATGCAGTCACTGCGCTAAAAATCTGAAATCAGGTGTAAATTGGTCCAGAGAATCAACCTCATTGAAGAGCAGTGGCCCTAAAACTGACTCTGTCAAATTACCCATGACTGCCCCATCCCTTAAGGAGGTAGCTATGTTTTCCTGGATCCAGCTGGCCACTGAAATCCATTTTTCTTGCGGGTAGGGGGAGCCTGTCAAAATAGCATCCAGGAGGTTAAGTGGTGAACCAGAAAGCCCCCTGTTCAAATCTCACCTCAGCCTGTACACTACTATGTGGCCATAGATATGCTGTTATCCTTCCTCCTGAGATTCCCACCACCACCACCTTGTATCATGGAGATAACAGTACAGTACTACTGATTTAGCTTACTGGCCAACTGATTACTCTGACAGTATTTGTTAAAAACCTAAAAGCCCATGATGCACAAAAATGAAACCACATGTGTCTGGTTAATACTTAATTGTGCTGTTGCTTTATTGATGTAATTGCTTTTTTTATTTTATATTCTTCTGCTGTAGATTCAGATTTTAACTTTCATTGTAAACCACCCTGGGAGGAATAGAAATAAAGAATTGTACATAAAGATTTTAAACAAAAACAACCAAACAGAAAGTTACTTCATTATCATCCTTGGTCAGCCTAACTTTTAGCAATCAGCAATGTTTCTGTCTGATACAACCCAAGAGGGAAGAGATACTCAATGAATATTATATGTCTACTTAGGAAAATCTGTTTTTCTCCATAAAGCCATCTGTGCTAAGTGGGATGTGGTGCAACAGAAGTGCTGACGGAAGCTTAAAACTTAACAGTTGCTGATGCAGACTTCCAATGCTTGCTTGGATTTCTAATTTTGTGTATGAAAGAGATGCTTGTTGTCCTTTGATCAATACTTTGTACTGTAAGCTGAGTTTAGTGACAAATTGCATCCTTAAAAGTAGCAGAGAGCTTTGAAATTAAGTGGAAATAAGAAGAAATTAACATTTTTAAAAGATATGTAAGTAGAAAGGAATATGTATTTATACTACAATCTTTAGGTATGATTATGTCTGCAGATATACAAGAAAAAGACATGAAAGCAAACATGCCATTTGACAATCGCTTCAGAAAAAAACCCAAGAAACCATAAATAATAGTAGCATATCTAAAATGTCCGAACGCTGATTTTCATTTTATATTGATTTAGGTGGAAAGTTAAAGAAAATGTTGGATTTTTTGGTCAAAGTAAGACTTTGAATCCTAAAATCAGGCATTTCCCAAGAACAGAAAATCTAATCCAGCTCAGTCAGTTAATGTCTTTAGAACACAAATTCCTATCTCCCTTATTTAAATGAGTGAAATTCTTTGACATTCAAAACACCTAAAATGCTAAAGAAAACCTTTAATTAACAATTTCCTGGTTTCCAAGAGGTACATCTCTCCCAGCTTTCTTAACGTAATGCTGGCAGACATTCTTACAGCACATTTGCATTTAGACAAAGTTGTCCTGATTATACTAAATTGGTCCTTTAGAAGAGTGGACACTGGTGTTTAAAAAAAAGCACTAAAATACCTTCTACAAGATTTAACATTATAAAAAAAAAAGCCCAGACTAACAGACCTATTTTAGTGTTGGCTTTTGTGGATTGTAATATGCTTCTTCAGACTCCTGATTACTCCTTTTTTTGGTTCTTCATAAATACAACAGAACAAGCTGCTCAAATGTAGAGAAAGATGTGATAAAGAGTGGGATGAAAGAGGGGTAACACTGCTGTTTAAAACAGACAGACACCAACAGGAGGCTGACTTGAGGCAGGGGCATAGAACGAAAAGAGACATGTTTTTGCAAAAAAAAGAAAAAAGAAAAAATACCTGATGAACTATTGAAATTGTGTATGGAGTACTCAAATGTGGGTCTGATATTGTTGGGGCAGCCTCCATTAAGCTCTCTCATGAAAATAAAAGTTACATTGTTTAGCTTACTTTACTTCATCAAAATAATCTTTCTTGAAATTATGCATGCACACACATGCATAGATTCACAATAACAATGTTTCAACAATTAACAAAAAGTAGCAGCAGCAGCTGTGGTGGCTGCTGCAACTCATCCAAGAATGCATCCCCCCACCCCCTGAAGCAGGAAAAATGCCATTTGCGTGAATTTGTTTAAGGTGGATCCCAGCTTGCCATGAAGTGACCCGCACACTATGATCATGGAGCCATCTCTTATGGCACATATGAAATAAGACACACAGGATTTAACACCGGGTTTGCAATGGACTGCAGCAACCTTGAGAATATGGACAAGGTGCGCCTTCACAGCCAGTCCATCTGGCATAGCCTCTTCCACCTCCATGACTGTTGGGAACCAAGTGGTTCCACCTCTGCTCATGGACTTTTTGTTGTTGTGGTTCAGTTGCTCAGTTGATTCCGACCCTTTGTGACCCCATGGACCACTGTCCTCCAGGCATTTCTGTCCTCCACCATCCTCCTCAAGTCGCTCAGCGCTGTGCCCATTGTGTCTACAATACCATCTAGCCATCTCAGTTTTGGCTGCCCCCTTCTTCTTTTGTCCTCAACCTTTCCAAGTATCAAGGCCTTCTCAAGTGAATCCTCTCTTCTCATTTGATGTCCAAAGTAGCTTCATCTTTACTATTTGACCTTCTAAGGAATAGTCAGGGTTGATTCTTCTAATATTGACCTATTTGTTCGCGCTATCCAGGGGACTCTCAAAACTCTCCTCCAACACCACATCTCAAAGGCATCTATTCTTCTGTGCTCAGCTTTCCTAATGGTCCAGCTCTCACAACCATACATTGCCACCAGAAATACCATTGCTTCGACTATGTGAATCTTTGTTTTCAATGTGATGCCTCTACTTTTCACTATGCTCCTCAGGTTTCTCATCACTTGCCTCACAAGAATCAGTCACCTTTTTATTTCATGGCTGCAATCACCATCTACAGTGATCTTAGATCCTAGGAAAGTAAAATCTGTCACTGCTTCTACTTCTTCCCCATCTATTTTCCAAGGACTGATAGGGCTTGTTGCCATTATCTTGATTTTCTTGATGTTGAATCTCAAGCCAGCTTTTGCACTCTCTTCTTTCAACCTAAGCAGAAGCTTCTTTAGGTTTTCCTCACTTTCTGCAATTGGGGTAGTATCATCTGCATATCTCAAATTGTTGATGTTTCTCCCAGCAATTTTGATCCCAAATTGTGATTCCTCCATCCCTGCATTGCGCATAAGTTGTGTATAAGTTGAATAAGCAGGGTGACAAAATGCAGCCTTGTCTTACTCCTTTTCCTATTACAAACTACTCCATCCTTCCGTATTCTGTCCCAACTCTTGCTTCTTGATTCATGTACGGATTTCTCATAAGGCATATAAGGTGCTCTGGTATTCTCATCTCTTTAATTACTTGCCACATTTTGTTGTGGTCCACACAGTCAAAGGCCTTAGTGTAATCGACGAAACAGAAGTAGACTTGTTTCTGATATTCCTTTGTTTTTTCCATGATCCAACGTATGTTGGCAATGTGATCTCTAGTCCCCCTGCCTCTTCTGAACCCCGCCTGCACTTCTGGTAATTCTCTCTCCATGTGCTGCTGCAGTCTACCTGTATTATCTTGAGCATCAACTTGCTAGCGTGTGGGATGAGCGCAATTGTTCGATAATTTGAACATTCTTTGGTATTTCCCCTTTTGGGGATTGGAACGTATACTGATCTTTTCCAATCCTGTGGCCATAGTTGTGTTTTCCAAATTTGCTGGCATATAGAATGCAATAATTTGATTCCATCATCTTTTAAACCTTTGAAAAGTTCAACTTGGATACCATCATCTCTACTGGCTTTGTTGTTTGCAGTGCTTTTTAGGGCCTTTCTGACTTCACTCTCTAGGATGTCTGGCTCAAGTTCAATTTCCCCATCATTGTTATTATCAAGAGTGTTGAGGTCCTTTTTGTAGAGCTCCTCTGTGTACTCTTTCCATCTTTTCTTAATCTTTTCTCAGCCAACTCCTTGCAGTCTTTGTCCCTTATCATGGTCATTTTTGCTTTAAATGTTCCCTTGATTTCCCCAATTTTTTTGAAAAGACCTTAGACCTGCCTCTTGTGTTGTTTTCTTCTTTTTCTTTGCACTGTTCATTCAGGTAGGTTTCCTTATCTCTCCTTGCTTTTCTTTGAAAATCTGTATTCAAGTGATTGTACTTTTTCTTTTCTCCTTTGCCTTTTGTGTCCCTTCTGTCCTCTGCTATTTTAAGAGCCTCATCGGACAACCACTTCGCTTTCTTATGCTTCTTTTCTTTTGGTATGGTTTTCTTTGCTGCCTCCTGCATGATGTCCCTCATCCTTGTCCATAAATCTTCTGGCACTCTGTCTATCTGGTCCAAACCACTGAATCTGTTCCACACCTCCACCATGTATTCCTTAGGGATGTTGTCTAGGTCATATCTGTCTGGCCTAATTGTTTTTCCTATTTTCTTTAGTCTAAGCCTGAATTTTGTGATCAGTAGGTTGTGATCTGAGACACAATCTGCTCCTGGTCTTGTTTTTGCTGACTGTATGGAGGTTCTCCATCTTTGGCTGCAGAGTATGTAATCAATCTGGTTTTGATGTTGGCCATCTGGTGATGTCCATATGTGAAGTCTCTCTTGTGTTGCTGGAAGAGGGTGTTTGCTATGACCAGTGCGTTATATTGGCAGAAGTCTATCAGTCTTTGGCCTTCTTCATTCTGTGTTCCAAGACCAAACTTGCCTTTTATTCCTTTTACTTTTTGATATCCTACTTTGCAGCTGGTGATTGCAGCCATGAAATAAAAAGGCAACTGCTTCTTGGGAGGCAAGCGATGAGAAACCTGGGGAACATAGTGAAAAGTAGAGACATCAAATTGTAAACAAAAATTCGTATAGTCAAAGCAATGGTATTCCTGGTGGCAATGTATGGTTGTGAGAGCTGGACCATAAAGAAAGCTGAGCACAGAAAAATAGATGCCTTTGAAATGTGGTGTTGGAGGAGAGTTTTTAGAATCCCCTGGACAGCGAGGAGAACAAATAGGTAAATATTGGAAGAAATCAACCCTGACTGCTCCTTAGAAGGTCAAATAGTAAATATGAAGATGAAGATAAAGTACTATGGACATCAAATGAGAAGAGAGGGTTCACTTGAGAAAGCCTTGATACTTGGAAAGGTTGAGGGCAAAAGAAGAAGGGGGCAGCCAAAACTGAGATGGCTAGATGGTATTGTAGACACAATGGGCACAGAGCTGAGTGAGTTGAGGAGGATGGTGGAGGACAGAAGTGCCTGGTGGACAGTGATCCATGGGGTTGCAAAGGGTCGGAATCGACTGTGTGACTGAACAACAAAACAAAAAATGATAATGTGCAAGTCATTTCTTGGTGTCTGTTCTATGAGGTGTTCTAGGTCCTCATAGAACTGGTCAACTCATTCCACCTGGCTGGGAGTGATAAAGGGCCGTCAACAGGAGCCCAGCCGAAGAAGCAGCCCCGGTCATGCGGGCGTTTGCACCGTCTCCTCGACCGTGCGGACAGGTGAGGATGCCCCCGGTCGTGCGGGCATTTGCCCCGTCGCCTCGACCGTGCGGGCAATTCCATTGGGAATAGACTGCAACTTGGCAATAAGAAGGTGTTATAGTATCTCTGATGTATTTTTTAGGATGTCCTGATGTTTTGTAATTTGTAATTGTTACTGGAGATTTTTGGGATGTATTTGGATATGTTTTGTGATGCTATTCTTGCTATGTGATATTTGTAATTTGCTATGTGATATATGTAATTGTTTTTTATGCTATGGAATTTTGCTATGTAATTGTAACTGTTTCCTCTGTGAGCCGCCCAGAGTTGCTGTGCGAATGGGGCGGCATATAAGTCGAAATATACAATACAATACAACTGTGTCTTCATCTGCACTTGTGGTTGGTGCGTATATTTGGATTACAGTGATATTGAAAGGTTTGCCTTGTATTCTGACTGACATCATTCTATCATTTTTGAGATTATATCCCATTACTGCTTTTCTCACTCTTTTATTGACTGGGCCCTACTGATTGTAACAACTTGTAAAATCTGTCTGCAGTGATCACAAGTTCCAAGCTTCAGAAAAACTGATTAAAAGACATACATGGCTAGAAACATAAAGAACATATTTAATACAAAGTGTGATACTAATACAAACTGAATTTATTGCAATACACCCAACCAAAAAAACAACAAACCCTTGGTGAAGCACTGTCTACATTCCAATACAAACATTTAGCTGAAGTGGCCAATTTTCTTCTAAATAATCAAAGTAGTGTTATCTTAAGGGGTTAAAATTAAGCATAGAACAACTTTTTTGGTGAAGACAGAAACATCTGCTTCAGGACTGTAAATCTATCCCAGCTGCGTTCCTGATAGGAATTGGCCTTGAAACTAGCCATTCAGTTTTGTGATAATAGTCTTGCATGCATTAATCAGTGGGATGGGGCTTTACAGCCTAATGTGATTATCCTTTGCCACTCACTTCATTGGTAAAGGTCTTGCCCCCCTCTTTGGCATTTGAGGCAAGCCCCCACCACATTTCTCTGTATGTTTTCTTGTTTCCATTGTTTTTGTTGAAACCCTTTCTTCCTCTGCAACAGTCATGAAGACTCTTCTCTGTGTTGGAGACTCCATTTTTCCTCTTGTGTTTCCTCTTAACTACCAATGGTAACTGTAAGTAAAGATACCCTTTTCTACTTTAAATGTTTCTAGAAAGATTTATTCGCACAATGTGCAAGTTTGTATGCAAAAGAACCAACAAGTGGGAGTGCTGATGAGACTGAGCTGATCTCACTATATTTCTCTGTGTTGTTTTTCTACCTCATACTCTGCTAGTAAGAGAGAATGACCAAAATTTCCCAAATATTCAGGAGGTCTTCCATTCTTGGAGGTATCGTTCCTTAAATTAAGGAAGACGTGTCTTTGGCTAGTGGACAACATACTAGACAGATTAAAAATAAAATAAAATGTGACTCAGAGGTAAAGGTAAAGATCACCCTTGGTCAAAAGCCAGTCATATCCAACCCTAGGGTTCACTGTCCATCTCTGTTTCAAAGCCGAAGAACCAGCATTGTCTCCATTTACAGACGTTTCCATGGACATGTAGCAGGCATGCCTAGACACCGAAGTGCATGGAATGCTGTTTACCTTCCCACCGAAATAGTACCTATTTATCTACTTGCAAGTGGCTATGGATCAGGGGCCCTGTGTTATATCAGGAACTACCATCTTTGGTTCTGGATGGGGCTATTTTGCCCCAGCCAGACCCAGATGATGAATTTGTTACTTTTGAAGTGCCACATGATTCTTTTAGGACTTTTTTTTTTTGCTTTTGCTGCAACAAACAGAGCCACCTCTCCAAAAATGATATCAGTCTGTGAAAGCACAATCTTGAGTATGTACCTACAGAACCGGACTTTCCCTTACTGGTTAATTTCTAGAGGCCATCACTATTGCATTATACTGCAATTCCCACATTCCATTAAGTACTGCTCAGTCTAGCTTGTCAAGCAGCTTGGCTGCAAAATCCACTTGTCCTGCAGCTGTGTGAACAGCTTGCACTTTGGAGCAATGTTTTGTGAATCTCCAACAGGCAGCAGCCAAAATTAACTAAAATGTGATGTGCTGAAATATTAAGTGAGCCAAATGTTGATGGATGAAACTAGGAAGTTAAAATTAGTTGAAATGTCTAATTTTTTAAAAAATTAATTAAAATACAAAACCCCCCACAAAAATAAATAAAATAAAATCACAACTACTATGCAGTACAATATAATGACTACATGCACCCACCACCAGTAGGACTTATAAACCTTCTCAATTAGAGTGTTGTTAAAAAAAATTATATATTTGTCCCAAAATTAGTAGAACTGTTGAATGCTTCTTCTTTCCTATGCAAAATGACATGTTCAGAAAGCCCGGTCTACATTGTGCTAGTTGAAGATGCTTGGAAAAATGATGAGGGCTAGCTGCTGAATACCCCATCTGCTGAGCAGAGACTGAAGGAAACAATTTAATAATATTAAAGGGTTGTTAACAGTTTTTATATTGTTTTTTAATTGTTGTTGAGCAGCCAGTAAGGTGCTCGCTGGACTGTGTACACCGCCCAGAATCCATTGGATTGGGGTGGTACATAAATCTACTGAAAATGAATGAATGTAGACAACAAAAGAAAAAAATGAAGTGTCATTCATAAGCTTGAATAGGTACACACACACTCCACACACATCCTGATGTAGCCTACAAGCCATGAAAGCTCATACTGTAATGCACACTTGAGTCTATAATGCATTGAAGCCTCTGTTGCTTTTGCTGTAATAATACAGCTACTCTCCTGGAATTTTCAGTAAGGGAACAGCTTTCTAGGGACAAGGGCTCTTGCTTTGTGGGGAACTGTTACGATTTATTTTATCTAATTGCTTGTCTCCCGTCTTACACATGGTACACAGTATGAGGTAGTGGATAGATGATTGGCTAGGACTTGGGAGCCCTGAGTTTTGATCCATGTTGGCCCATAGAAACTCACTAGAAGAGGTTGCTCCCATAAAATCACACCAAAAACATGTCACTGTGAAAACCCTGTTAGGGTCAATAGAAGCTGAATGCAACTTGAAGGCAAATAACATTACAATCTCTTATACTTAACTTGAAAAGAGAGTAACTTTAAAGACACCAGTGTGAGCAGGTGTGCATGAAAACTTAGGAAGAATCTACCTCCATATCTCCTTGGCCCTCCATATATCCCTGCCAAGGATACATGGCAGGTACCTTCCTCAGGATACAATCCCAATGCAGCATTGTTTCCAGAAACAGGAAGCAATATGGACTATGAAGGATGGGAAGAAGAGGAAGGCAGGAAAGAGCCAACCAAGGAGTGTTCCCAACTAAAGGAGGAGATTAAAAGCTTGGTTGCTCAAGTGGAAAGGAGGAGGACCTGGGAACTGTTGAGGGAGAAGAGAAGAAAAAGAGTGAGAATGAAGAGTTCGGCTGATGCGCTGTAGTAGAACAAGGAGGAAAAAGAGCCTGTTTGCACTCGTTTCACTGCCTCTGAAGGGAGTCCTCCTCAAGGCTACATGTTGTTGTTGTTCAATCATATAGTTGAGTCCAACCCTTCATGATCCCATGGACCACATCACACCATGCCTCCTGTGCCATCCTCAAGAGTCAACCCACTGCATCAATGATGGTGTCTAACTATCTCATTCTCTACCACCCCATTCTCCTTTTGCCGTCTATCTCTCCTAGCATCAGGGCCTTCTCCAGTGAGTTCTCTCTTCTCATTTTGTGGCTAAAGTATTTGAGCTTCAGCATCTTTCCTTTCAAGGAGCAGTCAGGATTGATTTCCTTTAGGATTGACTGATTTGATCTCCTTACAGTCCAGGGAACTCTCAAAGGTTTCCCCCCAGCACCACAGTTTGAAGGTGTCAATTATTCTGTGTTCAGCTTTCCTTATTGTCCAGCTCTCACTGCCATACATTACTACCAGAAAGACCATCGCTTTAATTATGTGGATTTTTGTTGGCTGTTGAAGGTCAAAGCTAATTGACCTTCCTTAACAATTGAAATGACACAAAAAATAGGAGCTGGAGTGGATCTGGGGCATCAGGTGGGACTGGGTTCAACTTGGAAATCAAGTCAAAAGACAGACAGACAGACAGACCAACTGACCTTTGACTACAGTTGAGCCTACTCTGGCAGCAAGGCAAGGCTCAGAGATAACTCAAGAGATTGTACCAAATGCTCAAAGACATAAGGGAGTAAACCGATAACTGATGTTAGACTGTTTGGGAATGGAGCAAGGTGAATACAGTACTGTACTTCTTTCCTCATCTGAGTAATTTGTTGGAGTGGAGCTAATTTCCCTCAGAAAGGATACCTAGCTGAGAGAGCCTGATAGCAGAGAAAAAGGATACATGTGATTCTAGCATGGTGAAAGCAATATACTGTATAAATGTTCCCTTGTTGACTTGATAGCATAGCTACTCCTGGTCTTCCTTCAAGTTGATGGATGTCTTTTGTGATCCCTGCAGATGAAGGGCAATCCCTCATAACTAGAAACCCTCAGTATTCAGAAGATTAGTCTGTAGAGGGTTGATCCTGAAATTTCCTATTATTAAAGAAGTAAGAGTGAAATTTATACAGAAATTCTTAAAATCCAGACAGCAGAGCAACATGTGATGGGCGGAGGAGGAGGGGGGGGGAGAATTTCATATTACTGCCCTGGAGATTTCCAATTATGCCGATTCATTCTGGTTTGATGTCTCCACTTGCAGATTTAGAAACTGATTTTTAAGGTATTTTGCATCCATGGCAAAAATTTTAAGGGGCATAACAGCCCTTATACTTTATATCTAAGATTCAAAATCCACATTAAATTGCCTTTACTTCTCTCTTCCTGATCTTAGCACATCAGCAAGTTTTTCCCAAGCTTTTTCATGCTGTTTGCTTCTTGATTTTTTAAAAAAGGCTATCATTGACATCATCTTTGATTTTTGTGAATGCTGAAAGAGAGACACAGCACTTTGCCAGCATTGCATGCTGTGGATGCCCTTGATAGCTAAGAAAGTGAACTGGCCATGTCTTTTAAGAATTCCTTATCAGGGTGTTGTGGTATAGTGGGTGTGGGTAGAATATCACACTAAGGCCTGCAAATTCCAGACTGAAATGTCCATCCTGCTTGAGCAGGCACCCACAAAATTACATTGCTTATTATTTGGATAAGCTACCACAATCCCTCACAAAGCTCATAAGGTTGTTCTGAGGATAAAATGCACAGAAACCATTTATGTTGCCTGCTTCTTTTTGAAAGTACATTAGGATATGGGAAAAGTATATCTGTCTGGTTTTTCCATAAGTTCCATTAACTTTTCCATAAATTATTATGCAAACTGCCCAGAGCAGTGGTTTACCACTGATTGAGTGCTATAGAAATTTAGCAACTAAGTAAAATAAACAAATAAGCTCAGTCAAAGAACAAGCATGCATCAAGATTTCCTCTTGAGAAATGTGTCCCTTTTTCTCATGGCTTATGAAGAAGATTTCTTCTTTTCATTTAAAAAAAGATTCCCTATGAATTGTCTCACAAATGTGAATTGCCTAGGCGTAGCTACTTCTACAGTCATTAAAGGTAAGGAAACTTGATGTACTGCATATGGGAAACTGATACTCAAAAGGAAGGATGTGGACAATTTGGTGGATATTTTATTTACCTCAGAGCAATTGCCTAGAGATATGCTGTCTTGTTATGTGAAGCCATTACTATGGAAAATAATGGGCATTCTGAGCTTTCTTTTAAAGGTATTATCACACATGCTGTAGCTGTAGAATGGGTGGGGCTAAATTTAGTCTTCCACAATGAAGCAAAGATTGTTGAACTTGCTTGCCCTGTATTTGACCAGTGGCTCTGAATCACAAAGATGGGATTAATATTAAGTAGGTGGATAGGAATGGCAGGTCAATAATAATCAGAATTGCTTGTGGCACTTTAAGGATTGCTGGCCATAAATTTTTTTCATTCCAGACAAATCTTTTAAAAACAGCTGTCATCATCCTTAAATTAGTGTTATTTTTGTCAAAATTTGGGGGGAAAGGTTTGTGTGCATATATTCTTTGTAAGGTAAAGGTAAAGGTTTCCCTTGCTCAAAAGCCAGTCCTAGCCGACTCTAGGGTTCACTGCTCATCTCTATTTCAAAGCAGAAGAGCCAGAACTGTCTGCTTCTGCAGCCATTTCCATGGTCATGTGGCAGGCATGACTAGACATGCAAGGAACGCTGGTTCCCTTCCCACCAAAGTGGTCCCTATTTATCTACTTGCAATTGCTTGCTTTTGAACTGCTAGGAGCTCCTTCCGTCCTGCAGTACTCTGGGATTGAACTGCTGACTTCCCGCCTTCCAGTCAGCATTTTAACCAATTGAGCCACTGTAGTCCCTTTATATTCTTTGTGCTTGTTGTTTTTAAAAACTATGTATAACATCAGAAACAGTGGGGGCTGTGGGGGCTCACTGGTTAAGAAGCTTGCCTTGTTAGTTGGAAGGCCTGCAAGTCAGCAGTTCGAGACCTGGGTACTGCATGAGTACTGCATGATGGTTTGAGTGCCCATCTCTGACTCAGCTCCTGCCAACCTAGCAGTTGGAAAGCAAGATATTGCAAGCAGATAAATAGGGACCACTTCAATGAGAAAAGATCTTGGGGACATGAAAGGAGCCTCATTTGGATGTTCCCTGAGTGGAGTTTCTCCAGGAAAAATCCTTTCAACCCAGAATAATATCTGACACAAAATTATTATTATCAGAAACAGTGATAAAAAATGTTACATTGTTGGGCTTGTAGAATACAACTTGTATAAATCACAGTGGTGTCTTACTGCTAATTAATGAAATTCCTGTTTAGATTTGGGGTGTAATTTTGTATTTGTTTTTAAAATAAACGGGGCAGGAGATTTGAGGTATATTGAGGTAAAACAGACTGACATGGCCCTGAAAATCCAGGCAGTTTTTAAAAAACTAGAAGCAAGAAGTCACAGTATATTAATCTGTTTGCCTTCCACAGGCATAAGTACACAGGTAGGACTTTGACCAGCATATTACAATTTTATTACTCTAAAACTGAAAGATAAAAATTTTTTATAATAGACTAACCTGCAATACTTCCTGTTCTTCTAATCTTTCCATGACAGGGTGACCTTTTTTTCATCTCCCATTTTATTTTATTTACAGTATTGTGCAAAAGTCTTAGGCCACCACCAACCAGTTGGGAACATGAAAGGAGCATCATTCAGGCATCACCTGAGTGGAGTTCCTCCAGCAAAAAGCCTTGCAACCCAGCTTAATTTCTGACACAAAATTATTATTATACCAGCTGGTTTGGGAAAAAATTCAATGATGGCGGGGTGGGGTTGGGGGGTGGGGTGGGGGATTACTCAGCCCCTGAGGTACCTAGATACACAAAAATTTGAGAGAGGCATCTGCTGACTATTCTCTCAATCCTCTCTAAATGTGGTGAAATTAGGATGCCTGAGTTATGCCCCCCCCCAATCACACCAATTTTTCTTCAAAACAGCTGGTGGTGGCCTAATATTTTTGCACAGTAGTGTAGCAGCTACTGACCATGCTTTTACAGGGGTTGAATAGTTGAATTCTAAATGTGGTTTGAAAAGCAATAATTTACTTTAATAACTATGCATAGTGTGTCTAAACCTTCGTAACCCATGATCATGCAATAAATTTTAAGAAAATAAGTATGGGTATTGCCATCAGACGGGTGTCATGGGCAGGACAGGGCCTATCATAAGATTTCTGCTGCAGAGGAAGTGAACAATGCCAGTATTTACTGCTGCAACAAAATATCTAATTTGCAGAAAGTACATTGGTGAGGTTAAAAGACAAGTGCTATGCCAATTGTCCTCAGAACCGACATGCTCTCTTCTTCTGATACAGTTCAACTGGAATGTTCCCTCACATCTGCTGAGGCTTTTGCTGATTATCTGATGGAGAAAATTGCTCGGATTCTCTCCAAATTTAATCCCGGCATGGAAAATGCAGAGCTGGGGTTGACCAGAGTGCAGTCTGGCCACATTATCTGGGATCGGTTCAATCCAGTTGTCCTTGAGGAAGTGGACAGCCTCCTGGGATCTGCTTGAACCACTGCCTGCCCATTAGATCTATGCCCTGTCTGGTTAGTTAACTACCAGGGCAGAGACAGCCAGTTGGGTCAGAGCGATTGTAAATTCTTAATTGTGGGAGGGGGTCTTTCCAGCACCATTAAAACATGCTTTTATGTGCCCCCTCCTGAAAAAGTCATTGCTTGACCCTACAGTACTTGCCAACTACCAGCCTGTATCCAACCTGCCCTTTTTGGGTAAGGTTTTGGGGAAGGCAGTGGCACGGCAGTAACAGGAAATCCTGGATGAAGTGGATTATCTGAACCCTTTTCAGTCAGGATTCAGGCCTGAATATGGTACCGAGACTGCATTGGTCACGCTGTTGAATGATCTCTGGTGAGAGCAGGATGGAGGTTATCTGTCCCTCCTGGCTCTTCTTGACCTCTCAGCGGCATTCGATACTGTCGACCATGGTATCCTTCTGGAACAGCTCTGAGGAGGGGGGATCCAGGGCACTGTTTGGTCATGGCATTCCTCATTTCTGAAGGGCTGTACCCAGTCGGTGTGGTTGGAGAGCGAGAGGTCCAGCCCTAGGCCCCTCCAATATGGGGTGCTCCAGGGCTCGGTGCTTTCGCCTCTCCTATTTAATATCTACATGAAACCTCTGGGTGAGATCATCTGTTCCCACAGGGTGAGGTATCATCAATATGCAGATGATACCCAGTTATACATCGCGGCCCATGGAGATCCAAGTGATGCATTGGAAGTCCTATCCAGGTGTCTGGAGGCTGCATGGGTCTGGATGGGGGACAATGGGCTAAAACTGAATACTGGCAAGCCCTACGTTATCTCGGGAGCCACCATCTTTGGTTCTGGATAGGGCTATTTTGCCCCAAACAGACCCAGTGTGTGATCTGGGGGTCCTTCTGGACTCGCGACTCCTGCTCAAAGAGCAGGTGGTAGTTGTGGCCAGGAGGACTATTTCATAGCTTCGTGTTATACGCCAGTTACACCCGCTCCTAGATAGGGACTCCTTGCTCATGATCACACATGCTTTGGTCACCTCCAGACTTGACTATTGTAATGCGCTCTACATGGGGCTGCCCTTGGTGACCATCTGGAGGTTACAACTGGTCCAGAATGCAGCTGCTCGGGTGGTGATGGGATGAAGGTGTTATGCACGTGCCTCACCATTGCTTTGGGGACTGCACTGGTTGCCAGTGTGCCTCTGGGTTCAATTCAAGATGTTGGTAATTACCTTTAAAGCCTTACATGGTAGTGGACCAGGATACTTAAGAGACCGCGTAACTCCAAGAACATCTGTCCGTTCCACCAGAGCGAACTGAAGAGGCTTTCTAATTTCCATCGGCTTTTACATTACATGGTAAGGACTTCACCACCCTTCCCCCTGAGCTCCTATAATCATATTGCATTGTAATGTAATGTATTGTTTGTAATACACCCTGAGTTCTACTGTGAGTGGGTGGCAATATAAATCTGAACTAATAAATAAATAAATAATAAATGAATCTCTCTAGCACCAGAAGGAGGGGCTTCTCTGTGTCTGCTCCGGCCCTATGGAACCTCCTGCCAATTGAGGTGCATCTCCAGATGGAGCTGCTGCCCTTCAGAAAAGGCATAAAGACCTGGCTATCTGGGCAGGTGTGGGGTACCAGTAACACGGTGCCCCCAGCCCACTGGTTGATTCAATAATTACCCCTCTCTCTCTTAATTCTTTTAAATCTTTTAATCTTTTACATTTTGACCAGATTGTTCAGGGTTTTATTGCTGAATTTTATTGTTGGGATTGTTGTGGGTTTTTTTGTTTTGTTTTTTGATGTTTTGTTTTGTGATATTATGTTAGCCACCCTGAGTCACTCTTTGAGTAGGGCGGCATACATGTATGAACAAATAAATAAACAATGCATTTATGCATCCAGAGCGCAGGAGATGTGAATTGTACTTGAATATCTGTAGACCATTGCTGATGTGCTGCATCAGTTATAAAAAAAATATAAAATTGTTTCTTTGCTTCTCTTAAAGAGCTAGTTGAGAAACTGCTTGCAGCTGACATCACTGATGTGAATTTGACTACAGGCCCTTTAAGGTCACACCAGCCTGCCCTGCAGCGCTCCACATAGTGGGCTAAAGTTCTGATATAGCCACTAGGGTCCACCGGACGCTCCCCAGCCAGTCAGGCTGGGAGAACGAGACGCAACTGAGCCGGCCATAAAAACTCTGCCACTGCCTCTGCCATGACGACCACTAGATGCCAGACAGAGGTCCCGCTCAGAGGCTGAGAACGATGGCCGCCCCACCCTCGGATGTCCACCTGCTGGGGGTTTCAAAAGTTGCACCAGCTTGGGTAGAGGAGGACGGTCCCGCTCGGAGGCTGAGGCAATGACCTCCCCACTCCTGAACTTTGTTGTTTGTGGGGGGAACTTTTCTTGAGTGGTTGTGACTTTATTATTATACTGTAATGTTGAATTTTGTATATTGTATTGCTTTGTATCTATTGTATATATTGCTGAATTTATCATGTAAGCCGCCCTGAGTCGGGTTTCCTGAGTGGATGGCATATAAATGCAAAAATTAAATTAAATTAAATTAAAATTATTTCAGCTCTTGCTGCAACCTGACTAATACACACAAAATACACTGAAAGGCAGAGAAGGAGACCTACCGGTAGTTAAAACAGAGTTGGCATTTGTGCTTATAGGACATCATAGGGTCCCAAATTCAGTTCTACATACAGTATTATAAAGCAATGGAAAGGAGATCAAGAATTTTTCTTCTGAACACAGATACAACTTTTATAATTTGCAATGCAGTACAGGGCAATTGTTCTTGCAAGTCAGTGCCTTAAAGTCTCTCTGATTTCATAATAAGCACAAATATTGTCCTTGTACGGGCAGCAATGTCATTTCCGGATATCATGCTGTGATGAGAGTACAATTTAGGTCTTGGCCGTAAAAGGGTTCTCCTGTTGCCATTAGATGGAATTTGCCTCCAAGTCTTCATTTCACAGTTGGCATTTGCTGCTGGCCCCCGTTCCCTGGCTCTGCAATGAAACAGTGCCTTCAGCCAGCAAAATCAAGAATGATCAGAAGAGTTACTGCTATCTCTGCAACATCCACAAGCTCCTTTTCAGAATTCTCACTAATATGCTAATATTTGTTTCTCAGGCTAAATAAATAAATAAAATTTGACCTTCAGTGCTCTCTTTTTAATGAAAGTACTGTATCAGTTGACAAAACCAGCAGAAGAAAGAGACATTTATAACCAATTAAATAATTGCTGATCAGTCAAAGTGCATGGAAAATTAGGGCTCATTCAAATACCATGTGACCATTTTTTCTGGGGGGGGTGTCAACCAAAAGTCACAGAAAGTCACAGGAGGAGGGGGTTCGGCATGCAGTCATGTGACTCCAAAATTATCGAAAAGTTCCCTATGCAAGAAATACCCAAGACAGAGACATGATCTATAAAGAGAAACAAGTAAGTAAGTAAGTAAGTAAGTAAGTAAGTAAGTAAGTAAGTAAGTAAGTAAGTAAGTAAGTAAGTAAGTAAGTAAGTAAGTAAGTAAGTAAGTAAGTAAGTAAGTAAGTAAGTAAGTAAGTAAGTAAAGTAAAGTAAAGTAAAGTAAAGTAAAGTAAAGTAAACTTACGGGATCTTCTTAGGGAAGAGTAATGCGGGGGGAGGGGGGAGGACAGAAAGTAACAACGTTCCTCTGCCAGGAGAGGAACAGGAAGGAGTAGTAGTCTCCCCCTTCCTTCCTTCCTTCCTTCCAGGGATGAAGAAGTCACGGCCCTTCCTTTTGCCCTGAATGGGAAGAAAGAAAAAACCTTCCCAACCAGAGATCTCTTAGGAAAGAAGGGGTGGGTAGGAAAACAGCGCTTGGGAAAGGGTTCCCTTTGTGTTTTCCCTGCCACTACTACAAATCCCAGAATACACCGCCAGCTTCAGCACAGCCCAGGCCATGCCTCCTCCCCTCTTCCTCACTATTCACTCTCTCTTTCAGTCAGTTTCTGAGGGGGGAGAGGTGCTTCTTTGGCAGATGGAGAGGGAAAGAGGGTCTCCTTGAGAGTTTTCTCCCCCGCTGCCATTTAGGACGCCTGGGAGGAGGAAGTGGGTGACTTCGGGGTGACAAGAGGAGGGGGTTATAATTGGGGGATGTGGGGAGGTATTTCTCAAAGCAAAAATAAGCCAGAAAGGAGACATCAGAGGAGAGTCCGGGGGGGGGGGTTCCCACTGAAATCCAGATTGCAAATATTTTCCCTTTTCCTTCCTTGTTTGCATGAAAAGGCTTTGCAAGGGAGGCCTTTCTTTCTTGGGCTTTTGCTGTTTCTCTTCAAATCAAGGAAAACAGAGAAACCACATGATTTTTTTTTTGAGGGGGAAAGGGGGTCGACCAAAAGTCATGGAAAGTCACAGAGGGGGAGGGGGTCAAAAAGTAGCCTATTTTAGTTCACATGGTATTTGAATGGCTCTTTACATGGCGAGGTTTATTCAGGACTGCTGATAAATTAACTGGCAGTCTTTGTGCAAAGATTCAGTATCAGGTTAATACATTGCCCTGGTTTAACCTGATACCCAAGCAACAACAATTGCAGGTGGCTAAAATGGGACATATGGCTATTTATCATTGTACAACAATAAGCAAGAAACTGAAGTGGCTCAAGTGGCTAAGATGCTGCCTGGAAGGCAGGAGGTCAGCAGTTTGATTCCCAAGTACTGCAGGACGGAATGAGCTCCCATCTTTGTCCCAGCTCCTGCCAACCTAGCAGTTTGAAAGCAAGAAATTGCAAGTAGATAATTAGGGACCACTTTGGTGGGAAGGTAAACAGTGTCTAGTCATGCCTGCCACATGACCGCGGAGATGTCTGCAGAAGCAGACAGTGCTGGCTCTTCAGCTTTGAAACAGAGAGGAGCAGTGAACTCTAGAGTTGGATACAACTGGCTTTCGAGCAAGGGAAACCTTTACCTTTACTTTTAACAATACCCAACATTACTAACAGCAGGAGGGGGCACTTGTGTCCTGAGATATCCTACTGTCTTTATTCCTGTCCAAAGTTCAGCGCTGTTGTCCTAGAACCAGCTCCAGCCTGCGTTCTAGATGCTGTAGTCCATGAAAGGAACATTCCCAAGTTCTGTGCCTGTCCCATACAAAAACAAAGCACTGCAACAGAATATTAATTCAAGTAAAATTGGGTTGTTCATAGCTGTGGCTCCTTTTAAACTTCTGCTTTTACCAAATACAAAATGATTTCTTACAACCACAAAAGGAAGCTGGTACTTTACCAAACTGCAGGCTGATGGTTGGTTTAGAAAGGAGATCTGCTTTTTTAATTGTTTGGTTTCTGGAGGAGACAAACTAGCAAAATTGTGCCATTTCTTCCCCATGACAGATAGGTTTCTTGTGGGTTTATGCACAACTTTGTTTTCTTAAACAGTACAGACATTTTCAGACTTTGTTTAGGGTGCCTGTTGTGTACAGGCCTCTGCTGGAGAAAAGACAGCAACCATGTCTAGTTGAAAAAGAATGGTTGGTTCAGGTATAGGAAATGAAAACACATGAATAATTGTTATTTGGAACTCACAAACGAACAGATAAGGAGGCATCCAGAGCAGAAAAAGGAAAAAGGGGTTGAGCTTGTCGTTTAGCCATGATTGGCCTAAGACCAAGAGTGTAAGGATGATCTTCTTCTTCTTCTTTTTTTTTTTGTGGTTTTCTCTATTACTTCCCTTTCCACTCTGTGAGGTATGAGAAAGAAAATCCTATAGTTCTGGCTATTGGAAAGGAATGAGGTTGGATGGCATAGAGACATTATAAATTCCAGGCTTCCAAAGGATACTAGAATCCTTGTTATGGAACACAGCATGCCCATCTCTTATTTCTTCTGCATTAAACATATACAGTGGAACCTCGGTTAACATAATTACAGTGAAAATTACTTTTACCGAATTCCCAATGGGAATGCATTGAAAACCAAAATACCTTAACCAAAATGCAGTTTCCCACAGGAATGCATTGAAAACTAATTAATTCGTAAAAAAATTTCTGTAAACCGAGCCACTATTTTCTATGGATTTCCTTTTGTTATGCGATTTTTATGTTAACTGAGCCATTTGTTAGCCATGGTTCCACTGTACTGCTGATAACATTGGTGCAAGCAGTATCTACAACCTCTGAAATTTGTCCTTATGTTTAATTAAAATAATTTTTTCTGCTACAGTATTTTTATTTGTTGGTTCTATACTGCCCCCAGAGGAATAGATTAGAAGTCCACTCCACTTTTTGTGTCACAAATCTTTAAAGAATTCATATTTTCCAGAAGTTCTGCAAGATATTTCCATACATAAGAAACCATTAATGCCAAATAATAATTCTTCATCCATGTCTAGGCCAGACGTGAACTGCCAAAATGAACCCACCTTTTGGTGAATTCATTCCGTAGTTCCTTTCACCTGACCTGGTGTGAAAAAGATTAGCCACCAACAAGGTGGCCATTGGCTAAGGTACGCCCAATTGTGATTTAAAAATACCATATTCTTAAAGGAGCTCTTTCTGTGTACCGTATGCCAAGTAATACTAACCATAGATGGATGTTCAGGTTCAGTGGGAATTAATCTGCTGTGGTTAGCTCAGTCTCATTAGAAAAATCTGAGGAAACAGGACATAAGGATTTTAAAAAACAAATCTGTAATTTTCTCTTTAATGTGCTGATTGCCTGGCTGTGACCCCATACACAGAATGGGAAAGAAATGCATGTGTTCTATGCACAGGTAGTACGTCTGCAGATGCAGACAGTGCTGGATCTATAGCTATAAACAGAGATGAGCACTGAACCCTAGAGTCAGAAATGATTGGCTTTTGAGCAAGAGCAACCTTTACCTTTGCCATTAGCTGCCAAGATGAAAGGGGAAACATTGTTTTTATTCTGTTTCTCTAACAGGTGGCAAACACATGGCAACTTTCAAAAGGCCAGTTCTCTCTCTAGAGATGGCTGGGGCAGAAGTGTCATTTTAAAGATGCCTAGGTTGCACAGGGATGTAATGGGGAATGACAGCATGCCCTCAGGGGTAAAAGCCAGCCAATCAAATGGAGTTAGCTCAGAGCAGGTTGAAAAGCACCTGTTCTGAGAGAATTGTGCATTTAATCTACCTGAATTTGAACCCTTCTGTTGAATATTCTGATTTCAAAAAGAGCTGTCATGTCCATTTAGATCACTGATGACGAACCTTGGCAGTCCAGGTGTTCTTGGACTTCAATTCCCAGAATCCCTGATCAACAGGAGTACCCTCTTGGGCTTCTTGTAATTGAAGTCAAAGAACATGTGGAGTGCCAAGGTTTACCATCACTGATTTAGATACTAAATTAGGGTTCTCAACCTTACTGCAATCATGGGCCATACAACTCCACCTCCAACAGCTGAGCAGGTTACATGGCTTCCCCCTACTGCAAATGCTGCTGTAAACTCCAGTGGGTGCATTTGTGCATGCGTGGACACATTTATGGCTGTCATAAACGCATCCGCTTCCAGGGTCATCGCCATGACCCGAATGGAATGGCATTGGGGTCTGGGGCCGGCCCATGAGCTGTAGGTTGCAAACCCTTGTACTAAATCAACCATAAAATAACATACAGTAAAACCTCATATAACACTAAAACCTGGTTCCACAAGTCTTCGTGTTATATGATTTTTCGTGTTATCTGATCCTCTATGGGATCCATAGAGATACATTGTAACCACACAGGCTTTCGCGGTTGTTATCTGAAGCATCCCATAGGATCTTAATGTTATCTGATGCAATTCTTCCCCCCAGATTCCTTGATGTTATGCGATTTTCGTGTTATTCGATACTAATGTTATATGAGGTATTACTGTACAGTAAAACCCGGGTTACAACCACCTCAGTTTAAGTTTGCTTCAGTTTACAACAGCAAATCCTGTGGAAATGCTGTCCCCGTTTACAAATTTTTAATGTTTTTTTTTTCGGTTTACAATGGTCAATCCATTTTTTAATTTTTCAGTGCATCCCTAGGGATGTTTTAGCTTACATTTGGGGTGTGTGAATGTGTCACAACAGAGGCTGTTGGAACGGAACTCTGTAGTAACCTGGGGCTTTACTGCATCTACTTTATAGCTTTCCTGTATTGAAACTGAGAGTTTCACATGCAGCCCAGAGTACTGTATATGCACTTTCTTTATTTATGGTGATAATGTGGATATCACACATATCTTCTCACGCTGAATGTTAAAACCTAGGTGTTTGGGTAAACTGGTGTGTTAATATTCCTGAGACTGTACTGTAGCCAGGACAAAGATAGACAGATAGAAGAAGCAAACCCAGTACATGTATAAAATGTCACTCTGGAGTTGCCTATACTGGCCCTCCCATGCCAGTGTAGAGCAACTTTTTAAAAGCCTTTCACCTATTAGGTACAAAGAAACTTCCATCCTCCTCCACTGGTTGGACTCAGATTATTGGCAGGCTGGTCCCCCTGTTCTTTGAACCTGATTGGGGTAGGTTTCAGTTGCAAAGTGCTATTTGGCTTTTGCCAGGGGCCATTGCTGATCCCATCTGTGATGGTCACATGGCCAAAAGCTGCATTATGACTGATCTCTGATTGGCTGTGATGAGGTCCTGCTCTAATGCATCCATTCCCCAGTGTGCACATTCCCTGAGGACAGGATACAATAAAGTGAGGCTATTTAATTCAACTCCTAATGAGTTCTTAAAATGGGGCAAGTTGGGGTGGAACCTACACCAACCCACTCCAACCAGTGGGCTACATGACCATGTAGAAAGCCTCTCTGAATGACTAACCTGGTGAGCAAAGAAATATGAATGATGTGGCATTCACTCAAATACATCAGAACATGGTAGGGGAGTTTTTGCTAAGAGAGTTCTATTGCTCACTAACTTTCCTCTCAGTTCTTATCATTTTCTACAATCTATTGTTAATGTATTATTGAATCAGCACCAGTAGGTTATACCTGTATTTTACTGTTTATGTGTTGTTATTTGTTTGCTTTAAAGTGATAATTTATTTTACTTTTTCTGTATTTGTCTGTTATACTTTGATTTTAATCCTACGTAAGGTGCCCAGAGTAGTGTCATCACTAATTGGGTGGGAAACAAAGAAACAAATAAGCCAGGCTATAATTTTAGTCTTCATGGACGTAGCACTAAGTTACAAAAATCAGATGTGTTGAAAAAAAATGTGTCATTTTTTTAAAAAAAATCTGGAGGCCAGGGAGATTGTGTTGACAAAGATAGTTGAAAACTCTTTTTAGATAAACATTTTAGCATGCCATAAAAGTGCAATTGGGACTTAGTTGGCCAAAGCTGACAAAAATTGTCCTCTTCCCAATGTAGTACATCCATGGTTGAGAAATATCATGCCTCCAGCAATTAGACTGTGACAACTGTGTTGGTGCAGAATGGTTGGCTAGTCTATCCTCTATGGTAATAGAGTATACCATAGTGCCAGAAATGCAACACCGATCATCAAGTGGTAGTTAACTAACCTGACAACCATGAGGACTAATGGCTTTGGGTGGTGAAGTCCACAGGGAAGGGTGATGGTCACCAAGTGGATTAAATACCACTTGAATCCATCTTGATGGAAGGCAGCAGCTTCATCAATACTGACCTGGGACTTCACTGAGAGGACTTTGTGTACCAAAAGGGCTCAGGAACAGAAAGTGACTCATGGAACTGGATCAGTGGTATGGGTGTCATGCTGCGATGTGGAAGACAAATGGAAGGCCACTGCATTATATTGTTCACGGGACAATCTTTATAGCTGATCTCCATGGTGATAGCCAATATTCAGAACAGGTATGGCACTTGAAGAAGAAGAAAATTTGGCTTTCTCATCTCTTAGTGGCTCTATTATGAGTGACAAGTTTAAGTGTCAGGCAAAATGGCAAGTGACCAGACTAGTGGCAAGCAACACAACACTGTTTCTCCTCCTCCTCAGTAATTTTTTGCTTTGGCTCTGTAAAATATGACAACTTTGTTCAATGTATATGAGATGTTTAATCACTTAGGAGTACTGTAGAAAAGCTCACCGTAAAGCAGAATCAACCTCATGATAAACAACAACAAACAACGAATGCCGCCGCCGCCGATGACGATGACGATAATAATAATAATAATAATAATAATAATAATAATAATAATAATAATAATAATAATAATAATAATAATAATAATAATAATAATAATAATGAGGACCAACTGTGTGGACCAGCTAGCCCAGCCATAAAGACCTTGCTGTCTCTCTTGACTGTATTGTATTTTTACATTGTATTTTATTGTATTGTTTTTCTTTTTATGTAAAATTTATTGATTGTATTATCTGTGCTGCATCTGTTGTTATATTTTTATATTTTGCTGTATTTATATTTGAGATTGTGATACTGTATATGTTGTTTATGTTATGTGAGCCCCTCTGAGTCGCCTCAGTGAGGTGAGTAAAGGGGCATATAAATCTAATTTAATAATAATAATAATAATAATAATAAAGTGCTGTTACATTAATTCTGACTTATGGCAACCCTTTCCATGGTTTTCTTAGTACCAAGAAGTAGTTTACCATTCCCTTCTTCTGGGAGCACTTGGAGACTGTGTAGCTTGACCAAGGTTAGCTCTATTTTTAGGAGGCATAGTGGGGCATCAAACTCCCAACCTCTGACTCCATAGTGAGATATCTAAACAATTTATCTATTCAGCAAACATCAATGATACATAACTATTTATTATTATTTAAATAAAAAACTAATATTTTCAAGCTGTGCTGTGAACACACAATAGTTCATGTATCCCCACCTCCCCATTTTAAAAAGATTCAGCTAAGAGGCTACCTTTTGGAGTAAAGATTACCAAGTGATTTAAATGGGGGCAAGATATTGGACATTTGCCTTTTTAACTAAAGAGGCAACAATATTAACTGACCTATTCCAGAAGATTCAAGAATTTCTCATTATTGACTGATTACTTTGTCGTAGGTGGCTTTCAAATGATAAACTAATGAAGTTTCATTCTCTTCACTGTTGCTGCCTAAACATATTGGTGTTTTTTTTAATCAGTGTCTATCTCTTGTAACAAGCCAATTGATCATTTTGGCTGCTTCCTCTATATAATTATCATATATCGTTAAAAGGGCCCTTTTCTGAATTTGTTCCACCAAGTGATTTTTCAAAATGGATGGGATCCTATTATTTGACTTACCACCAGTGGTGGGCTCCAAAAAAATTTACTACCACACTGTGGGCATGGTATGGTGGGTGTGGCCAGGGGGAAAGCCCTGTGCTGCACCTGAATTAGGACTACAGTAATACCCCGGATAACGTTATGACTTGGTTCCACAAGTCATGACGTTATCCGATTTTTAGCGTTGTCCGATGCATGCATCGGACAACGCAAAAAAAAAAAAAAGCCCTGACTTCAGGGACAAACTGTTTTAAAGGCAGGCAGGGAAAGAAAAAGACCTGATTTGGTCTCTTTCTTTTCCTCCCTGCCTTTAAAGCCACCCCCCACCTGCAGCGGTCTCTGTGACTGCAGTAGGGTCGGGGGAAGGAGCGCCTTTCCCCCAACCCTACTGCAGTCACAGAGACTGCTTGTGTCTCTTTCCCTCTCTGTATTTAAACTACAGGGAGGGGGAAAGAGAGAGACGTGATTGGGTCTCTAGAGAACCAATCATGTCTCTCTCTTTCCCCCTCCCTGTAGTTGAAATACAGGGAGGGAAAGAAAGAGACACAAGCAGTCTCTCTCTCCCTGTAGTTGAAATACAGGGAGGGAAAGAGACACAAGCAGTCTCTGTGACTGCAATAGGGTCAGGGAAAAGGCACATCCTTTCCCCCTACCCTACTGCAGTCGCAGAGACCGCTGCGGGTGGGGGGTGGATTGGGTAGTTCTACCCAAACCACCCCACACCCACAGACCATTGCCTCAGATAACGCTAAGAATCATTATCCAGAATCGTTATCCGATTCAAGTTTTTCCCCAAAAAACTTGCATCATTATCTGATTCTAGTGTTATCCGATGCAATCGTTATCCGGGGTATTACTGTACTTTATTTCAAAACTTGGATGGGCGGGGCCAGTCGGAATGTCTGCTATCGGTTCTGGCGAACTGGAGCAAACCTGCTGATGCCCACCACTGCTTACCACTGCTTGGATCCCCCTTTCCCATTGTTCAATTTATTCTATAGCACCTCTTCTTCCTCATGATCCTCAGGTTCAAGAGTTCAGAAATCTGACCTATTCCAGAAGAAGAAACATCAGGGCCCAGCTGATTCCAGCCTCACCCCTCTGAGGCCAGAAGTGAAAAAGCCAGGTGCACTTCCCAGAGGAAGAAACATCAGGGCACAGCTGATTCCAGCACCATCCTCCTCCGGCCAGTTTGACTGTTAGGTTTGCTAGACTTTTTCTAGGCTGGAGTTTTGTGGCAGCACCTACATGTCAGATGGACACATTGCCTTTCTCCTTTTCCTTGGACAGAAGGAAGGGGAGTAGTCTGTTGGTGGCCACCAACTTAATGGGTAGGATCCAGGGTGAGTGGGGTGGGGATGCCTTTTTGTAACTTTTTTTCTTTGTAAGATTGTGTAATGTTCCTATGGGTTTTGTAATATTTTTGTAACTTTATGACGTATATTGGGGTTTTATCTTACTGTACTGTATTTTATGATATTCTATTGTTTGAATTATTGATGTATGATATTTCATTGTGTTGTGACATTTTATTGTTCTATTGAATTGTTGCATTGTTTTTGATTGTGTTGTGAGCCGCCCTGAGTCGGTTTTCGCTGAGTAGGGCGGCATATAAGTTTAATAATAATAATAATAATAATAATAATAATAATAATAATAATAATAATAATAATAATAATAATAATAATAATAATAATAATAATAATAATAATAATAATAATAATCAAGTGAAATAAAGACTTGGGCTTGACTTACATAAGCTGAAGTACTTGATGGCTTTCCCAAAAAACTACTCAAAAAGGCTGGGGAGGCTCCAAAGGAATGCAGCAGAGGAGAAACCATGCTGAACTAGATCTTAGTTGCATTTTGATTAGGTGATATTTTTCCTGACCCCAAACGTGTACAAGTAATGGACTATTTTCAGAAATCCCCCTCCCCCAACAAGATTTAAATATTTGTTACTTGCGTTGTATTACACAGTTCCTTCTGGCAGCTCTGGGCAACACAGAATAAGGGTTCATTTGGTTCAGTAATTTTTTTATCACAGTAATTTGCAGCTCTGTGGTCCCTATGTTTTTTCAAAATGTTCTCTTTAACCAATTCTCAGTAGTAGCATTGAGCAAGGTATTTGCAATTTGGAGCAACTGTTAAAATCTAATCCCCAAAGCTGAGTTGGGATAGCGTACTAGTAAGAAGGTAATACTGAAAAAGCAGGGGTGAAGAAAGTACATTTGTACTGAAATCTGGGCTCTTACAGGTTTTCTTCTTTTCCTTGCAACATTTTTTTTGTTTGCCTCTAGTGATACACTGCACTGCCCATATCTTGTAAAATAAACATCTCTGCTTGTTTTATAACACGTGAGCTTCTAAGTGCTATTTGCTCTGTCGGTGCCAGACTGAACCAAATAACTCTCCCCTTGCTTTAAAGCCAACGAATCCACAGTTTTCTCTGTCAGATTCTCCAGGTCTAAACGCCTGGAGTGTGTTTGCATGGAAAATAGAGGAACTTCTGGCAGTAGCCCAAGAGAGGAGCTGGTTTGAAGGTTGAAGGTTATCTAACAACTTTACAAACAACAAGTAGCACTCAGGTCAGGAGTCCTGTTGGTAGAATGCAAAAAAAGCTGCAGCCAAAGAGGGAAGGCTATTACTGCCCTGAAGCAACACAAAAATGTCAAAAATTACTTTGCATGTTTGTGGGTAGCCACAGCAAAGCAACACCTTGGCCATCTCTAAATCACGGACAGGAGACAGGAGCAAAGCAATAAATAGAGGGGGAAATCCATATATTCCACCTTGAGATCCTTGGAGTAAGGATGTTATATATACAGTATGTAACTAATGCACAGCTGTACTGTACTGAACAAAGCACTTGGCTAGCTCAGTCTGACTATGGAAACTCATGGAGGAGGAGGGGTTATGGTAAGCCACTCCTTGAACATCTCACATACCTTGGAAACCCTGTTAGAGTTGCGGTAAGTTGGAAGCAACAACATATAGCTGTAAGGGAAAAAATTAACATGTTCACACCAGGCACCAAAGCATTTTCTGCTCATTGGCCCTTCTCTCTCTCTCTCTCTCTCTGTGTGTGTGTGTGTGTCTGTAAGAGAAAGAGAGAGACAGAGAGTGTGAGAGAGAATTTATGAAAATGATAGAGTTTGAACTTAGATGTGCAAAGACAACCAAAGATAATGAAATAATGTTTTTATTTTGTTATTCCTTTAATTGTCTGACAGAAAAGCAGATTAGGTCAGGACAAGTTGATGTCTGAAGCTAATATACAGTAGACAGTCCCAACCTCCTCCTCCCAATAGAACTACGCCTGCAGACGGAGCTGCTGTCCTTCAGGAAAGGAGTGAAAACCTGGTTGGCAAGTCAGGTCTGGGGAATGGATGGATCAATTTCCCCAGCTGGCTGGATGGTTTGAACAAATTTACCCCCGATGCCTCCTAGCTACAATGCCTAGTTTTTAATGATAGGTTTTTCAGCTTCTTTTAAACTTTTTAATTTTTTTGAACTGGTTTTAAATTGTTGTTGATGCTGATGTGTTGTGAATTGCCCTGGGTCCCCTTGGGGAGGAGGGTGATAAACACATTTAAATAAATAAATAACCCTTAATAGTAGCAGTCACAGTATTAATCATAATAACAAAAATAAGTAATGTCAGAGTTGGCCTGGCTGTTGACACGCACTTAACTGTAAAGCTGTTTCAGAAACTCAGCAAAACATAATACTGTAATTTGTTTTGTATGTATGGTGCTTTTCCCTCAAACGGGTAAACATGGTGGGGACACATGCCCTTCCCACAAAATTTGGGCATCCTGTGTGAGGGGCTACTCCCAGCTTCCATCATTTTCTGGGCTCTGTAGTGCTAATGGGAGAGAAGCCTCCCCCAACCCTGCATCCAGACTATATCCTGTTCATGTCCGTCAAACATCATGTTTTGCAGTGTACATCAGTTTTTATTACTCAGTGGCACTTGTGAAGTGAAGTGAAGTAAGACAGAAAAGAATGATTTCTGGAACCTCGTGTCTCTATAGTTTGAGGAGATGGAGATGGAGTGAAAGACAAATGTCTCTGACTTTTAAATCTTTTGTCAGAACCGGTAGCAAAGAGCCGCTGCTTTGGGGGAAGAAATTTTATCCCTCCCCTTCCTCTCCCTCTCCAGAGAAAATGTGAATGTGTGTGCCTTTCTTATCTGGCCCAGAGAAAGTACGAGTGTGTATGCCTTTCTTATCTGACTGATGGCACTCTAGTTTATCCTCAAACTTACAATTGCTCAGAACTGCCTGCATGACATCAGAATTGAGTTTTGGATGTTTGCACACCTTTGGCTTCGATTGGATCTCCCCCCCCCCCCAGTATTGAGACAAACATTAGGGCTGTTTGACAAGGTGATTTACTCTTGATGGATGGCTATTTTATGAGATCACATCCGTGCCTGAGGCATTCGCATCTCTTACGTAATTTTGATAATGGTGGTTAAAAGCTGGAGTGCCCAAACTTTTCAGGCTGCATCGTTCCTCCCACCAGACGCTGAAGTAAAATGTGTCTTGCAATCTGTTTTGCAACAGGATGAGATAGATTTTAGGCTGCCATTTTCTGTGCTTAAACCAGGGGTGCCCAAACTATGGCCCATGGGCCAGATCTAGCCCATGATGTCAATTCATCTGGCCCACGCTCCCCTCATTGCTCCTGGAAGCGGAAGTAAAGCACACCTGTATGGGTGCATTTTACTTCTGCTTCCAGGGGTGACGAGGGCAGTGTGGGCTGGATGAAGTGGCATCGGGGGCTGGATCTGGCCCACAGGCTATAGTTTGGGCACTCCTGGTTTAGAACTACATTCTTGCCATGTCCTCTGGGTGGGTAGGTGGGGGCTTGGGTCAGCTTTGAGATCTAAAGCTCTTTCTGCTTAGCTCTTAGTTGCATTCTGATCCAAGGACAAGTTTATACTGACAATTTTTCTAGTTAAAACAGTCTGTGGTATGCACATACATATCTTACAAAAAATTAGACTCTGCAGGAGTGTTGAGCAAACTTTGCCATCTTGGTAACAGGCAACAAGGTTTGTCCAATAAAGTTGCTTCTATGCTACATACCTATAGTAGTTTGATGCCATTTTAACCACTATTTGAATTCTTTGATAAAGAGTGCTAGTGTACACCTTGGAACTACATCTCTAATGAGTTGGATGAGGAGATGCAGGGAATGTTTATCAGATTTGCAGATGACACAAAATTGAATGGAATAACCAGAAGACAGGGTGGGGTGGGGGATCCAAACATATTTTGATAGGCTCAACAACTGGGCTGAAAACAACAAAATTAATTTTCACACAGATAACTAAAAAGTTCTTTTCCATCGCTTCTCGGCTGTACTTCGGCAGCTGGAGCACAACCATAGGCAACTTCCGATGCTGGGTGGAGCTTATGTGAGTGCCTGAGATCTCAGCGCAGAATCAGGAAGTCAGCCATGATCATGCTCTAGTAGCCGAAGCACAGCCGAGAAGTGACAGAAAAATCCCAAACTGGAGCAAACATGCTCCAAAAAGCCTCCTGTTGCCCTGGAAAGCGGTGGAGCCTGCCTAAGAACCTGCTAAAATGGCACAATCCCCCCCCCCCCCGTGCTGCCATCGCTGATGACAATGAAAATGCAAGTAGTGGTTGCAGCCCACAGTTGAGCGCGGTGGTGTGAACTGGCCTGGTGGGAAAACATTGGGAACCCCTGCTCTAAAGCAATAGTTCCCAACATGGGGCCCATTCCCCACAGGGAGACTTCAATTCCCAGAAGCCTAAGTCAGTACATTGGTTGATCGGTGCTTTGAAGATTTGACTTAGGCTTCTGGGAACTGAAATCCAAAAACCAAAGTTTGGGAAGCACTGCTCAAAAGCCAGTCGTATCCGACTCTAGGGTGTGGCACTGATCATTTACAAAAAGCCAGCACTGTCTGTGTCTGCAGTTGTTTCCGTGGTCATGTGGCAGCCATGACTTGACACTGGAGCACATATAACACTGTTACCTTCCTATCAGAGCAGTACCTACAGTATTTATCTACTTGCAATTTCTTGCTTTCGAACTGCTATGTTGGCAGGAGCTGGGACAGAGGTGGGAAGTCACTCCATCGTACAGCCCTCGGGTCTCAAACTGCTGACCCGCTGAAATTCCAGGCATCAAGTTCAGCATCTTAACCACTAAGCCAAACCAGACACCCCAATTGTCCTGTACCACAGAGTGGAGAAAAATATTTATGCAGATTGGCTTCAGATCTACAAACAGGCCTGCAAACAGATCACACACTTTGCTTACTGTTGTGCTGAGCTGTGAGCAACGTGGCACTGCTCACCTGTGCTATCTTATCTCAGGTTTTGCTCTAATTTTAGGTCCCTGTTTGTCCCTCTAAGTCTTTCTTCCTCTTCCATAACAGAACAAAGGGGCGTCTAGTTGGCTAAAGCAGCTTATTGGCTCTGTTTGTCTGGTGGTTAGCTATCTGTTTGCCTAAGTACCTACCACGTTGACATCCCATGTTTCCACTATGACTCACTATATTTGTTTGAACTCCCTCCTCCCAGCACGGAAGAAAAAGGGAAAAGTCTCTCACCTCTTCTAAGATTATTCTGAGACAGCCATTATTTACGTATGAATGCTACTGAACATCTTTGCAGCTATAATATCAAAACTCTGCTGCATTCTGTTTCTTTATGATTCTTGAATTTATGCCTGGTAGCTGGCCCATACCCTGACCTATTTTGGCCACTTTCCCATACCACAGGAAACTCCTATAGAGCAACCTCTTAGGAAGGGAGGTTGAAATCCTGTGCAAAGTAAAACCTCGAGTTATGAATATAATCAGTTCCATGGCCTTGTTCATAAGTTGAATTTGTTGTAACTCGAGGCATCCCCATAGGGATAAATAAAAAGTCTCCCCCAGCCTCCAAAAATCAAAACAGTCTTTCCCCCCCCCTCCAAAAATCAATCAAACCACCCAAAAACAACAGCAGCATTGAAAGGAAAGCATGCATAAGCAAAAACGCTGTTCCTTACCTTATAGAAGCTTTGAAAATGGACAGAAAACTCAGAAAAATCCAGCAAGAAACAGCAACAGGCAGCCATTTTGGTACCGAAACTCCAGACAAAGAAATCACTCCAAACACTCTACTGACACCTACAGGGCTCAGAAAGGCTGCATATACGCAATGCATTCTGTGGAATCAGATTATGTAACCTGAAGCAACTCCTAGGGGAAATGGTGTATTTTGCTTCACTGGAGGCAACACAGAGGAAAAAGAATTAATTAATCAATCGGGGCATGTTCATAACTCGAGGCATAGATTTCAGCGCAGAACCAATTCGTAAGTCGAATTATTCGTAAGTAGGGGCATTCATAAATTGGGGTTTTACTGTATAGTAAACTACCATATATACTCAAGTATAAACTGATCCGAATATAAGCCGAGGTACCTAATTTTGACCTGAAAACCAAGGAAAATAGATTGACCTGAGTATAAGCCGAGGGTGGGAAATGCAGCAGCTGGTAGTGAGTTTTTATAATCAAAATACAGTACATGAAAATGTGGTAAAATTAATTAAATTATTGGCACATCTCAATCCGGCACTGTTCTGGGACCCTAGTGGTTATTGACACGAGTATAAGCTGAGTCCCCTTTTTGGGGCTAAAACTCTCAGCTTATACTCAAGTATATACAGTACCTTTAATAAGACCCTCATTCAAAGCAATGGGATTTGGAATTAAGGTTGTATCCTGAGTGCCTAGCTTGGGGGATTGTTGCTCTCCTCTGGGTTTAGAGGGGGAAATAGCAATCATTCTCTCACGTTTCATCACATGTTGATCATCACTGTTGTGGAGCTGGGAACTGGAGTTGCAAGCTGTACCACACAAATTGTCTGGCTCTGGTTGATGGTCAGTAAAAGGCAGAAAAAACAGCATAAGGCAAATGAGTCAGATGATCCTCTCCCTGCAGGCTCAAGGAAAAGGTGATTGGTTTAAGTCTGACGAATGCCTGAATCACCTCCCTGAAACCCTTCTGTTGTTGTTACGTTTCTCTGACTTACAGCAACCCTATGAATGAGAGATTTCCAAAATGTCCTATCTTCAACAGCCTGGCTCAAGTCCAGCAAGTCACAGACTGTAGCTTCCCTTAGAGGAGATCAATCTATCTTGCATTTGGCCCTCATTGTTTCCTGCTGCCTTCCACCTTTCCCAGCACCTTTATCTTTTCCAAAGAGTCTTGTCTTCTCATGATGTGTTCAAATTAGGAAACCTTCAATTTCATCATTTTTGCCTCTAGATTTAGTTCAGGCTTGATTTGCTTTAGGATCCACTTGTTTGTCTTTTTGGCAGTCCAGGATATCTGCAAAGCTCTCTTCCAGAGTTCCAGTATCACACTTTAGCATCCTCTGAGCAGAGTTTCTCCAGCAAAAATCCTTTCAACCCAGAGTAATTTCTGACACAAAATTTATTTATTATTTCAAATGAATCATTTTTTTCCTGATCAGTTTTCCTTACTGTCTATCTTTTGCACCTGTATTTGGTGATTGGGAATACAATAGTGTGGATGACCTTCCTCTTGGTCTCCAGTGACAAATCTTTATTCTTGATGGTCTTTTCTAGTTTCTTCGTTGTTGCTCTTCCCAGGCTCAGTCATCTTCTCATTTCTTGGCCACAGTCTCCATTTGGATTGGAAATTGAGTCTAGGCATACAAAATCTTTCACTATCTCAATTTCTTCATTGTCAACACACAAGTCATGTAGTTCTTCTGGACTGACTATTTTTTGTTTCCTTAATGTTCAACTGCAGCCCTGCTTTAGCACTTTCTTCTTTAAAATTCATTAAAATCATTTCATGTTATTTCTGTTTTCTGCCAGTAAGATGATGTTATCGGCATATCTTAAATTATTGGTATTTCTTCCACCAATTTTCACACCACCTTCTGCTAAATCTATTCCAACTTCCCATATACAGATTGAACAGATAAGGAGATAAAATACACCTTTGTCTGACATGTTTGTTTATAGAAAACCTATTGGTTTCTCTATATTCAGTCCTAATGGTAGCTTCTTGACTACAATGCAGGTTACACATCAAGACAATTAGGTGTTGAGGTACCCCCCATTTCTTTCAGAACTACCCATAGTTTCTCATTATTCATACAGTCAAATGCTTTTCCTGTAGTCTATAAAGCACAGACTAATCTTCTTCTGGAATGGTTTTGGTACTTTTCAGTGTCCATCAAATGTTTGCAATATTATATCTAGTGCTTCGTCCTTTTGTCATTCTGCTTTCCCATTAATTGTATGAATAATGCAAGGCATTGGTAACTTGGGTGGTGGTGTATAAGCATTTATTTATAAGCATCCTTCTTTCAACTCTAGGGTGACAGTCTTAATATTGGCCCCCAGACAATTTCTTTTTATTTTGACTATTCAGTCAACCAGTCAGGACAAAAGGAGAAAACTTTGTAAGAGTTGTAAAGATAGAAATTTTGGGGTTTCTCCCAAATGTACTGTATATTTGTCTACAAACTTCTAAATTGTTCAAATAACATGTCCTCGTTAAGTTTGGATCCTGTATTTCCTACAAAGATGCTCAGGTAAGCAGCAGTGCTCAGTAATGTAGCTTGCTTCCTGCAGAACATGTGCTGAAGATAAAGTGTATTTTCTTTATTAAAATATTTAGGAGAAAACCCCTACCAGTGATGGGAAGGTGGGGACTCAAAACAAGCCTGAGTGTGATGTACGTTCTCTGTGGCCACCAAGAGTGGGACAGTCAGCAGCAGGTGAGTGGGCGTTGCCTATACCCAAGGAGGCTGTGTTGGAAAGACAAGGCAGGACAGTCAGCATGTGTGTGTGCTTGCTTTTGTGACTTTCTTTGATTCAAAGGGAAGAGAAAATAAATAAGTATGCTCCAGGGCTAGAGTTATCCAGCCACAAGGAATCCAGAGCTTATTGGGTAGAAAGAAAGTGTTTTTGAACCAGCAAAGCCCAAATCTAGGCGAGAGCCTTGTCGATGCGTGGAGGCTTGAGCGGTCTAACTAAGCAGTGTTGCCCATCTCTGTCAATGATGCTAGGCTGGGACTAAAACTCACCAAAGTGTCCTCTGTCAGATCACTTGGGCAAGGTGAAAGCGGAAGGCACACATCATGGTCTGCCTAGCTAACAGGTGACGTGATATCCAAATGGCTAAAAACTGCATGTGTGGAATGTTGTTGTGGAGATGTCTACCAATGTGCAGATTCCTTGCTGAAATAACGACTCCAAGGTATCCAAGGTAAAGCCCGAAGCCTCACTCCAGTCTTGTATTTAAAATGCCTCCTTTTTGCCTACAACTGCCCAGGCTTTGACGATGGACCAGCATGGTTGATGGAGGTTTCACTGAACAAATAAAGAGGTTTTGAGAGTGACAGACCTCTTCCAAAGGAGTCTTCCTCTTCTGAGAACTGAAGCTGGAGACATCCTGACTGAAAGGTGAGAACCACTGCTATAGACTGAACTCCTTTCAATACTAGATAAAAATATTTTACATCATGAAACAAACATGTCCTTGCTTTGCGCAGCCTACATGGATGGCAGTCTGTTCCACAAGCTTCAAAAATGGTTTCCTTGAACAGACCTTTATAGTTTATGAAGAAATTGGTAGAGTTTGTTGTTCAGGAATGGCAAAGGGGGGGACACCCAGACATTTTGTGACCTATTCTTGGATTAAAATGTAAATAGAAAATGGTAATTAGCCTCCAATTGAGATCAGTAACATATTACAGTTTTCTGTATTGCTGTCATCAAACATAGTACAATTGTTTTCAAAATAACTTTTGAAAACTGAGAATTCTGTTATTTTAATTCAGGATGCCTTCTTGTTCTAGCCTTGTTTTGAATATATTCTGTTTCTATGAAACACAGTGACAGCAAAATGTGCTACAAGTGATTCTGTCATGCACCACAGCACATATGAAACTATTACAAAATCCTAGACCATAGTCAGTTCTATGTTTGCTGGTGGACTATTCAATTCTATGACATTTACTGAGGCCAATATTTGTTGTAATGAAAACAGACTCACTCGAATTACACTTTTGGGGCATAATCATCATTTTTCACTTTAGAAACTCTCCACTGCAATGTATATTTATTTCAGCTGGTTTGCTGAGTTAGTGCAATTCCAGTGGTATTATCTGATAGATAGATCACTTTATACAACCGTAATTTACAATGCATATCTATATTTAATGACTTTTCTAAGCCAAATTAAATTCTACTAAAATACAGTACACGTGGAAAACAAATGTCTACTCTAGCAATTTGTTGCTCATGGTATACATTTTTATTAAATAGATAACTGTTCCATCCCAACATGCAATAAATTATGGATATGCATTTTTTAAAAATTTGCCTCTTGGGAACCTCAGACTTTAGGATGGAAATTCTGTCAGCATCCCAGGAGAAATGCTGTGAAAATGGATTAAGTGCTTTATACACTGAGCATATGAAGGAAATCCATATAACATGTTGGATTTATGCTACCTTAATACCAGTAACATTTTCTTTATAGTCAAGAACTGTGAGAACAGAGGAGGTACATTCTGATAGGATTCTCTCTGCACTCAGCACCTGTAACACTTTAACAAATACACAATATATTTTTATTACCATGCAGTATCAATAGAAGCAGTCTTCTGAAACTGTGTTTGTAAGGAATGAATGCATTTAGGGTAAATGGATGTATGAGAGCATGTGCAGAGTGTTGGGTATGAATGGATAGAAAGTAGCCTTAGTAAAAATGCAGGCAAAGATAGTGAAGACAGATAGCAGTAGGAAGAAACAGAATGTTAAAGAACGGGCCATTCATTTGCATATTGGGCTGGGATAAATGGATGAGAATGAATGATTGATGGGGAAGGTTCTGGAGAACCCTGAAGATATTTTTTTTTTTTAAAAAGATGTTTTTTGTGTTCTTTTCCAAGAAAGTTCAAGATGGAAATGTGAGAAGGAAAATAATTAATATCAGCAACCCTAAGAATATAATTCTAGGTTGGAGGAATATCAGCATAGGTCAGAGCAGGCAAAAGGACAGTTTAAGAAACCTGAGAACATCCTTCTCTCTGTCTCCTACCCCTGCTTTCCACCAAAGACATACCTGTATGTCTTCATTGGAAACTGAGTTGCACCCAGTCACCTTCAGTGAAAGTAACTTCTCTAAGCTCTAACAACTGCTGCTTTCGATACTTCCTCTCTGCCTCTCAGTCCCAGGGATCTCATTGATGCTTTGGCAATGAAGGTGGATCATCTCGCCCCAATAAAGAGCCTTATAGGGCTTAGCTGCTTGTAGCTTTTGTGGCAGGAGCCTGAAACTGGACATTGGGTCCCTCATTCTTCAGATAGACCCATTCCACCTGGCGGGAAAAGTTCTTCCAGCCACTTGAGGGGTTCTTGCAACCACTTGATAGCCACTTGAGTTCCTTCAGAGGAACACTCAACTCCTGCTGTTTCTCTGCCCAGACTTCTGATGAGAAGTCTTTCACTGCCACTTGCATCTCTATCTCTGTACCTTCTTGGTGTCCTTCCTCCTCCTCCCTGGCAGCTTCCGAGGCCTTTTAATAGCAGCACCCTCCAGGCCTCCTTCTCCTGACTCCACCTCATCACCCTCTGGGGGCTTCACCCTCCATGCCTCCTCTTTCTGGAGCTGCTCAATACACCTTTCAGGGGGTAAACTATGAGTCTCATACTCCTGGAGCAAGGACCAAAGGACTGCCAACTACCGGTCTTCAGTTTACAGTTAGTTATCCATCATTCAAGAATTAGCATCCTGCATAAAGTTCACATTTCAGATGTTCCTGTGTTATTTTTTTTCAACTGTAGCCTGTTCTAAAGCCCACAGTTCCTCTCCATGCTGTAGAAATGAGAACACATACTAATTCTCATTACAAGGATCTATAGTTAATCTCATGTTTTGGTCTCGAGGTCTCAGAGAGTGGAATACTGTTAATCTAGCTTTGAGCATATAATACATATTCCCAAAACAAATTTTAGTTTTTTTGTGGCATATGACATTTTTTATTTTGACGAAGCTCTCCAAGCCATCTTCATTCTGACTTCTATTGCATTGCTATGCACCCATGATTCAGTCAGCCAAACGTTAACCAAATTCAAATTCAGTAAAACCTCGCATAAAGGGTGCCTCGCTTAAAGAGTAACTCGCTTAAAGAGCATAATTTTCTCTGAATGGTCGCCTTTCTTAACAACTAAACCCAAACAAAAAACTCGCTTAACAACTAAATCGGAGTTCGCAATGCCCCACCCCCTGCCAGAAGTCACAATTGGTCACTTACAATGGTGTTTCAGTTTAAGTGCCAACTTGCTTAAAGAGCAATCCCATGGAACGCATTATGCTCTTTTTGTTGTTGTTTTTGTTGGGCACTGACATGACCAATGTCCTGACCACTATCAAGAATGTAATTATTGCTGTCTGTTCTTTCTGGGAATCAGAAGAACTGTGGCTTGAAACCAGAGATATAATTAGGATAGAATGCAAAAAGACAATTCCTGTAGACAAAAGAAAAAAGGCTAGATATATGACAGAAAAAAATCTTAAAATTGTAAAGGGCTGGTGAGAAGCAAAAGGTGACAGAAACAGGGGCAAAACCCAAATGCAGTTTTTCAATGACTGTGACATGGAGATGAGACAACTATTATAAAACTAATGCAAAGAAATAGAGAACAGCAAAAGGAGGAAAGCAAGAGAGCTCTCCCAAAAGATTCAATCAAAGGGAATTTTAACCAAGATTAGGAATATTATATAACCAACAGGGAATCTCATTATCTGGTCAGGAGAAAATAAAGAGAAGGTGGCAACAACATACTGAAGACTTGTACAGAAAAGATAAATGGATGACACACTCTTTTGAAGAGGATTCCTATGATGAAGAACCTGCAGTTCTAGAAAGTGAAGTGAAAGCTGCTCTGAACACACTGGGAAGAAGCAAACCACCAGAGATAGATGGGATACTGATAGAACTGTTTGAAGCCACAGAAAATAGCTCTGTCAAAATCCTAACACAAATAGGCCAACATGTATGGAAATTTGGAGTCTGAAAAAGAAGTAGCAGCCAAGATCATGTTGAAAATATCAGTTTGATACTCAAGTATACAGAAGATTTTCAGAAGAAGATTCACCTTTGCTTTATAGACTACAGGTCAGTCTTTGGCTATGTGAATTATGAGAAACTTTGGGTGTTCTGAAAGAAATGGGTGTGCCTGAGCACTTGATTATCCTGATATGTAATTTGCATTGTGAACAAGAAGCTACTGTTAGGTCAGAACCATTTCCTATAGGCTAAGGCGGGGTGCCCAAACTATGGCCCGTGGGCCAGATCCAGCCCATGGCACCTAATAATCCAGCCTGCACTTTCCTCACTGCTCCTGGAAGCAGGAGTAAAACATGCTCACACATGTGCAAAACGCTGCCGTGAATGCACCCACAGCTGTTGTAAATGTTTACGACAGCAGCAGGAGTATTTATGGCAGCATTTTATGCATACATGGGTGCATTTTACTTTTGCTTCTGGTGGGATGAATAACATGATGGGTCCACTCAACCATGTAGCTAGCCTGTGGTCCAAAAAGTTCGGCCACCTCTTTCTCTTCAATCTGTATGCCGAATACTGTATATAATATGGAAAGCTAGACTAGATTCAGAAGGAGGAGGAGTGAAAATTGGTGGAAGAAACATTAATAATCTAAGATAAGCAGATGAGACCATTTTACTGGCAGAAAAGCAGCAGTGAGTTGAAATGACTTTTAAGGAAAGAGAAAGAAGAAAACAAAAAAGCAGGTCTGCAATTAAAGCATATAAAAGAGAAAAATTATGAGTGCAGAAGAATTGCACAACTTAACATTGACAATGAAGAAATTGAAATAGCGAAAATTTTATATACCTTGGTTCAATTGTCAATCCAAATTGAGATTGTAGCAAACAATCGGAAGAAAACTGAGACTGAGGGCAGCAATGGAGGGCAGCAATGAAGCAATTAGAAAAGATCATCTAGTGTAGGGTTGTGTCCTTAGAGACTAAGACCAAAGCATCCACACTCCTGTATTCTTGATCACTCTGTATGGGTGTGAAAGCTGGAGAGGAAAAAACTGACAGGGGAAAAAAAATCAATTCATTTGAAATGTGGTGTTGAAGGAGTGCTTTGCTGATACCCCAGACTGCCAGAAAGATAAACAAGTAGAGTTTGGAGCAAATCAAGTCTGGAGGTAAAAATGATGAAGCTGAAGCTAACCTATATCATAAGAAAACATGATTCTCTGTAAAAGATAATAATGCTGGGAAAGGTTGAAGACAGCAAGAAAATAGGAGGACCTAATCTGAGATGGAAATTTTCCCTAAAGCACAGCTACCCAAACCTTTTGCACTGTGGGCCGGTCGCGTGGTTGAGTGGCCTAATCATGTGGTTCTTCCCGCCAGAAACAGAAGTAAAACACATCCACACATGCATATAACATGCCTGTGCATAACACTGTCGTAAATCACCTGAGGCTGTCGTAAATGCATTTATGACAGCCACTGTGCATTTACGGCAGTGTTTTGCACATTCGTGGGCACATTTAACTGCCTTTTCTGGGTGAGGGTGGTGCAGGCCGGATAACTTGGCACCGTGGGCTGGATCCAGCCCATAGTTTGGGCAACCCTACCCTAAAGGAAGCCATATTACTTACAAGAGCAGGGCAGAGCTGTTGAAGATTGACCATTTTGGAGATCTCTCATTCATAGGGTTGCCATAGGTTGGAGACAACTTGATGACACATGACAACAGCAGTGTTAAATGCAGGCTAGAAGTGAGTTAATGTCTTGCTATATGTGTTCTAAATTCATAAAAAATCAGCAGGGTTTCAGATGTAGAGGTCCAGACTCTTAGATTGCCAGCTGGAGTCCCTCATAATTGCTAAACTCCTATGGTTCTACAAGCAGGGAGATAAATTTCAAGGGAAACAATAATGCACAAGGGGACGGTCTGATTTTTGTTATAATAATAATTTCATGTCAGACATTATTTTGGGTTGAAAGGATTTTTTCTGGAAGAAACTCCACTCAGGGAATGCCCAAGTGAGGCTCCTTTCATGTCCCCAAGAGCTGGGACAGAGACAGGCACTCAATCCATCATGCAGTACCCAGGTCTCGAGTTGTTGATTTGCCATCCTTCCAGCTAACAAGGTGAGCTTCTTAACTACTAAGCCACCACAGCCATCCACCATTAGTTTTGCTATGGTTCCCTGATTCAGAATTAAAGAATGTGTGCATGTTGCTTTCAACTGCATGCCAGGCCCAAGTGCGCTGCACCCAGCAGATATCTCCATGGTTCCCTCACTCTGGTTTTTTTTTTTTTTTTACATGACAACATCCACTGTGGTGTGGATCTGGAACAAAATAGAAAATGGAGTATCTCATTGAATCTTCTTGTCTCACAACCCTGGTAGCAGTGGCTAAATCCCTAGGAAAATTTCCCCTGCCCTCAATTCTTGCATATCCACCTCAGGTTTTGACTGAAACATTTTGGGAATTGGGATGTGTTGACTGGTCAACACCATTTGTAAAATAAAAATTATATTGTTGAATTACAGTCTAATAACTAGGTATCAAAGAGACTGGAGCGGCTCAAGTGGTTAAGATGCTGAACTTGAAGAATGGAAGGTTGGATTTTGATCAGTGGTGGGCATCTGCAGGTTCGCACAAGTTCGCCAGAACCGATAGCAGAAATTCTGGCTGCCCCCATCCATCCAAGTTTTGAAATAAAGTAGTCCTAATTCAGGTGCAACGCAGGGCTTTCCCCCTGGTCAAACCCACCATGCCACGCCCACAGTGTGGTAGTAATTTTTTAAGCCCACAACAGAGTTTTATACCCAAGTACTGCATGATGGAATGAACTCCTGTCTCTGTCCCAGCTTCTGCCAACCTAGCAGTCGGAAAGCAAGAAATTGCAAGTAGAGAAATTGGTACCACTACGGTGGGAAGGTAAATAGTGTTCCATGCACTCTGGTGTCTAGGCATGCTTGCCACATGTCCACAGAAACGTCTGCAAACACAGACAGCACTGGCTCTTTGGCTATAAACAGAGATGAACACTGAACTCTAGAGCCGGATATGACTGGCTTTCAAGCAAGGGTGACCTTTACCTTACCTAACTAGGTACCATTAATCTGCAATATGAACTACAGTATTCTGCAGCTGAAATTGTATCTCCTTTGGTATGGTTGCTTCCCCTCCCCAAGAAAAAAAAATGTACAGTACTCATTCTTCTAAGTCTAAGATTTTATTTTCAACAAAACCCTATACAGTATTGGGTGGAAGTGGAGGAAGGGACTCTGGCTAATGAGTGGATGGAATGACAATGAAGAAACTGCTAAATGCCTGCAGGAAGTTCTTTTAATAACTAAATCAACTCTTATAGGGATGGCCTGTAGAGATTCCGGCAAGGCTGCTGGTTTAAGCAACAACAGACAAACAAAAATGTTACCAAGCATTTGCATTTTCTTTTATACCTTGCATAAGAGCTAAGCAACCTTTTCTTTCACCTCTGCTTCTGATCCTGTAGTTTAATTATTTCTTAAGACCAGGGTTGCCATCTGCTAAAGGACAGATGTTTTGTGATGGTCATGTAGCTACATAAGAGAAAGGTAGCAACAGGAAGAGCTGTCCACACATTTTTAAACCTTTGTGCTGGGAAAAGCTTTGTCAAGTGATTCTTGCCTGATATACAGTTACTGTATTCAATGCACAGAAGCTGTTATTTGTTAAATAGGAGGAAGTTGCAAATAGGAACCTTAGCATTTTTGAGTAAACAAAACAAAAAGACAAAAAACATTGTGGCACCTTAAAGTGGACTTGAAGCACCTTAAAGTAGATGAAGTAGACTTGATCCATGAAAGTTAACATTAAAATACAGCAGTTAGTCTTTAAGGTGCCACTACATTTTTTCCTTTGTTTTGTTTACTATCTGATTAGCTAAGGCATTACAGTAAAACCTCGGATAACACTAAAACCTGGTTCCACAAGTCTTGGTGTTATCCGATTTTTAGTGTTATCTGATGCATGTTAAAATCCTATGGGATCCATAGAGATACATTGTAACCACACAGGCTTTAGCAGTTGTTATCCGATGCATCCCATAGGATCTTAATGTTATCCGATGCAATTCTTCCCCCCAGATTGCTTAATGTTATGCGATTTTAGTGTTATTCGATACTAATGTTATCTGAGGTATTACTGTACTCTTCTTCAGGGGTTCCCAACCTTTACAAGCTGAGGGTCATGCTCTCTCAATCAGCCTCAAGGGCCGGACAACCATTTTGCCCTGCCTCCAAAATGGGGGTGACCATTTGTCCCAACAGCTTCAATGGGGTGGCCATTTTGTTTCTTGAATGCCCTTGGAGGAATGGGGGCCCACAAGTAATGGTGCCTTGGGCTGGATCTGGCCCACAGGCCTTAGGTTGGGAACCCTTGCTTTACATGACCAGGGCCCTAGGTATGTGTTTATTTTCAGTCGCAGTGAATATTGCAAAAAACAAAACAAAACATGCCAGTGGCAAGCTCAGGATCCAGGCTGGCAGAGGCTATTTTGCTAAGGAAGGACACAAGATAGAAGCCCCCACCCCGCTCTGTGTACACAAGCCAATTGAACTGCTAGGTGGAATCTCATTTCATCACTAGGGACTGCCTTCTACCATATTGGAGGGCAGCAAATTATAGCATTGGTGGGGGTGGAGACAAACCAGTGTGCAAGAACAGTTCTGCTTCCAAGATTGTGCTACTGATCAGTGCTGTTCATCCCTCCCATCAAAGGAAGAGCAGTTATTCCACATATTTATACATGGAGAAGATTTAGCTAAAAATAATAAAAATAGGAGGATGGTAACAAACAATTACTCACAGGATCTTCCTGTACTGTTCTATTCTATCAAATCTGTATACTGTACTGTACTGTACTATATAATGTTCCTGTGGCTTCAGCCCCAAGTGTGAAAGAAACAATATTGCCTTACCAATTCCTGCATACGACCCTCTTGGTGCCTACATAGTAGCTGTCTTATGCTCCTTGAACAATGTGACCTCATTTCCTGATTTTTGAGATTGATTCTACCCTTAATCTAAACTATGACAGAATTGTGTACAACCCAGCTTACATATGTGAGAGCAGGCTAGACAGCTGTTATTTGGGTGTTTAGGGGTCAATAAACTGGCTGGATAGCTCAGGGAGAGTGTTTTGATTAACAAAAAGTCTTACATTAGTGTCATTTTTGCCAGGTTAGGAATTGATCCAAGTACTGTACTGAAAAATACATGACACACAGTTAGGGTGCATAATATCTTGCTAAAATATTTACCATGCAGAATGTACAAGTTCACAGAGGAAAATATGGGGGTGGCAAACTTCAGCTTTACAGACAGAATGGACCGAATCAGATGGACTCTTAGCCCCCTATTTGATCCATGGTGGGGACAGCCTGTTTTGCTCCAATTTCCATTGATCACATGACATCATTGTTGGAGCAAACCAGACTGTCTGCAGAGCAGACCTGGATATTTCAAAGGAAGAAATTTTTAAGAAGGCAGCGCAAATGAGCTGCATCACTTATAATTTTTTAAAGATTGAAATCTTCCTCCCAGAAGCAGAAAGAGACAGGAACTTGCAACAAAGGGCAGTTATTTTATTTTATTCAACTTGTCAAAGATCTGGTTTAAAACCTGCATGCAGATGAATCCATTTGTTGTTGTTGTTCAGTAGTATAGTCGAGTCTGACCCTCTGCGATCCCAAGGACCATTCCCCTCCAGGCATCTTCGTCCTCCACCATTCTCCTCAACCAGCCCAGCTCTGCGTCCATTGTGTCTACAATACCATCTACCCATCTCATCTTCTGCCAACCCCTTCTTCTTTTGCTCTCAACCTTTCCCAGGATCAAGGCTTTCTCAAGTGAATCCTCTCTTCTCATTTGAAGTCCAAATTACTTTAGTTTCATCTTCAATATTTGACCTTCCAAGGGTCAGTCAGGGTTGATTTCTTTTAAGATCAACCTATTTGTTTTCTCTGAGGTCCAGGGTATTCTCAAAATTCTCCTCCAACACGACATTTGAAAGGCGTCTATTCTTCTGCACTCAGCTTTGTTTATGGTCCAGCTCTCATATTACTACAGGAAATACCATTGCTTTGAATATGCTGACTTTTTTTTTTTTTTGCAAAGGTGATGTCTCTACTTTTAACTATGTTCCCCAGGTTTCTCATCGCTTGCCTCCCATGAATGAGTTGCCTTTTTATTTCATGGTTGCAATCACCATCTGAAGTGATCTTGGATCCTAAGAATGTAAAGTCTGGCACTGCTTCTGCTTCTTCCTCATCTATTTCCCAGGGACTGATAGGGCCTGTGGCCATTATCTTGGTTTTCTTGAAGTTGAGTCTCAAGCCAGCTTTTGCACTCTCTTCTTTCAACCTAAGCAAAAGCTTCTTAGGTCTTCTTCACTTTCTGCCATTAGGGTAGTATTATCTGCATATCTCAAATTGTTGATGTTTCTCCCAGCAATTTTAATTCCATCTTGTGATTCATCCAGTTCTGCATTGCATATTATGTGCTCTGTGGATAAGTTGAATAAGCAGGGTGACAAAATGCAGCTTGTCTTACTTCTTTTCCTATTTCAAACCACTCAGTCATTCTGTATCCTGTTCTAACTGTTGCTTCTTCACACATCTACAGATTTCTCATGAGACTTATTAGGTGTTCTGGTATTCCATTTTTTAAAAAATTACTTGCCATATTTTGTTGTGGTCCACACCATCAAAGGCCTTGGTGTAGTCAATGAAACAGAAGTAGACTTCTTTATGGTATTCCTTTGTTTTCTCCATGACCCAACGTATGTTGACCCTGCCTCTTTGAGCCCTGCCTGCACTTTTGGTAGTTCTCTCTCCACGTGCTGCTGAAGCATATCCTGTATTATCCTGAGCATGACCTTGCTAGCATGAGAGATGAGTGCAATTGTTTGATAATCTGAGCATTCTTTGACATTGCCCTTGTGACAGAATTAGGTATATCCTTGGCTTTAGCTAAATTCAAGATGGGGAATTTCTTGTGTAGGAGTCCCTTCACACCAGGTCTGGAATGTAAACTATATGGGCCTCATAGTTTAGAAGAACTGAAACTTAATGTGTGATTGACATGTCTTGCTGTAAGATCATTGGTTGGAATCCCTAAGGGGGCGGGCCAAATGTGGACCCTATGAGAGGAGATATAACCCAGAGATACACACAACCACACACTCAGACACTCTCTTGGATGCTGTGCTTTTAAACTGCAAAAATGTAGATGCTTGAGAAAGAAGGAGGGCCATGGGCTACTCCTTGAACATGCAGCTTGCTTTATATCTTTTGTTTTGAAATGCTTTCTGAGCTTTTGCTGGACTGTTTCCTGTATCTTGCTATGCTTTCAATATACTGTATTTCTAAAATACGTGAAGAGACTTGGAGTGATTACTTGGCACACGCTACCTGAATCTACACTAGTTTCATGTGCACCTTTTGTCACCACCTGGATTTTGGTCAGAAGTGACTGGGCAAACTGATAGGAGCCTAAACTGCTGGGTGCCATCTGGGCCAGGGAAGCAGGATCAGGTGCAATCCCATCGCCAGGAGGCTGGAGGACTCCTGAGTCCTACCAGGGAGTAAGCGGATTGTTACAGCCCTTTTTTGGGATTGGAACGTATACTGACCTTTTCCAATACTGTGGCCATTGTTGTGTTTTCCAAATCTGCTGGCATATGGAATGAAATACTTTAACTGCTTAATCTTTTAGGGCTTTGAATAATTCAACTGGGATATCATCATCTCCACTAGCTTTGTTGTTGGCAATGCTTTTTAAGGCCCTCCTGACTTAACAGCCCAGGATGTCCAGCTCAAGTTAAAAGTTCTCATCACTGTGATTGTCAGGGGTGTTGAGGTCCTTTTTGTAGCGTTCTTCTGTGTACACTTGCCATCATTTCTTAATCTCTTCTGCATCAGCTAAATCCCTGCCATTTTTGTCCCTTATCATTGTCATTTTTGCTTTAAACTTCCATTGCCAGCGAGTATTCAACATTGGATTTGGTTGTGGGTAGACATTATACAGTAAACTAATCAAAAGAAAAGAGAAGAAATGCTTCTAATTTCCCCTCCACTCTATTAATTTTTATATACAAATAGTTATTCTATCTTGCATACACAAACACACAGGCAGATGTAGGCTGTAAAAGAATAGGCTGCATATACGTTGGGGCTGACCCTATGGATAAGCCATGGATAAGGACTCTTTTAATTTCAAATGACATCACATGCCTTGGTCTTCTCCAATGCAATGCCCAGTGGTGCCAAAGTATCCACAAAGAATAAACTTCTAGGGCGTTCCCTCCCATCCTGGATTATACAGAATGCTTGTTTCTTACCATTCTGCCCACTCAGGCCCTCCCTATTATTCTGATTGGCTCAGAGACTCAGACAAACGGCAGGGAGAAAAGATGGTGAATGGTTCTAATTGAACAAACACCCTCCGAGAGAAGAGAGAGACTAATTAGAGCGGTTCTCTTTTGCCTCTCTGCTGGCACCATTCAGTTAGAAGTTCCAGGACAGCTATAATTGGTTGCTATCAGCAATCCTATCTGTTTGGTTCCAATTAGACAGCAGGTGGGTATTTGGAATCTGAGAACAGGTAAGGCTAGAGCAAAATAGCACCTGTGCCTAAAGCAAGGTAGGATTTGTAAAAAGAGGAAGTCAAGGTCTGTGCCCAAGCTTTTGGGAAGAAAAAGAGGAGAGGTCAGGCCTGTGACTGAAGTCAGTTATTGCTGATTCCAATTTGCAATCAGTTTAGGCAAGAGCTTTTGGGGATGCTCAAAGAGAAGAAGCTTTAACCCACGTATTGTACTCAAACACTCATCCTCTTCTTTGAAAAAAAAAATCTTCTTTGATATTTTTACAAGTAATTTTTTCCCATTCATATGGAGAAAAACAGGATCTCTGAGATGGCAAAAAGTTAGACCTCTCCTAATGACAAATGACAAAGAGGGCACCCTTGAAATACATGGTGAAGAACATTCAAGATCACTTGTTGCCCAATATGCTATAAAGCATGGGAGGGGGCTACATCTAAGTCTCTAAAAAGACATAACATTAGATCCTGCTCAGGCCGTAGTAGTAGTAGTAGTAGTAGTAGTAGTAGTAGTAGTAGTAGTAGTAGTAGTAGTAGTAGTAGTAGTAGTAGTAGTAGTAGTAGTAGTAGAAGAAGAAGAAGAAGAAGAAGAAGAAATTGGATCATCATCTTGAAGCATCTGCTCTCATTTTGTTATATTTTTATGAAGTCCCCTGAGATCTAACCCAATTTTGTCTGTGATCCACCACATCGTATAGCATTTTTGCTTTGTGGATGGCTTCTTGTATACAAAAAAGTCACAGCTAACTTGGTTGAGCTTTTTACCCATTGCCAACATTCCTACAGGGCAGATTGTAGGAATAAATGAAAGCTTTATTGCTCTAGCTTTGAACATGCTTTGCTTTTTCAACAGGTTACATAATACATATTCTTACTTTTGTACAGTTCAGAGTTTTAAATTTTTATTTTATTAAATTGAAATGTATTAAATTTCACTGCTATGGATAAACTTTCTTTATAAAGGCATCTTATAAATATTTAGATCAATCAATAAACAAAAACATTACTTTTTATCCTTAAAAAAATCATGAAGCACCAGAAGGAAGAAACAAGGGCAGTCTATATCATTGATAAAACCTTTGTCCTTGGTAAAATCAGCATTAAATAGGTCAAAACACATTTGGAGGATAAAGCAAAAGGTGAGCTAAAATTGTTTTATTTTTTATTTATTCTAAAAACATGTAAAGCATACATGTGACAGCTACCCCATCCTGTCTCTCCAGTCCATCATCCTGTCATGATCTAATGAGGATCACAGCACTTTAATATTTTGTTTCATATGCCTCCCACAGTGCAACTAATATTTCTGGATATATTGACCACACCTAAATTATACAAATTAGAAATAAATATAGTGTCATTAGATTGGGTAGTGCCTTCTTGTTATCAAAAATATCCATTCTTTCCAGTACCAGGTGATGTATATCTCTATATATCAGTTGCTTATGTGCTTGTGTGTGGGATGGTGAAGCTACTGCTGCCACCTTCATGATCTACCTGTGGGCTTCCTATTGACATCTGTCTGGCTAATGAGGGAACAGATGTGCGACTAAACAGGCCTTTGGTCAGATTTTGCCACAGGCTCTTATTCCTTTCTTATATACAACCTTTCCTGTCATGGATCTTTACATCTTCCCAAAGGACCAGAAAATGAAATTCTTCCGTGGCACCTGATATTTACTGCAGCAAGTTAGAACAACGAAAACAATACAGGTTGGGAAGCAAGATGTGTCACGGATGCCATGCTAAACCTTTTCAGCTATCGTGAAAGCAACTTGGAAAGGAGGAGGATTGTCCCAAATCTCTGCCTTCTACCCATGGATCTTTCCTTCTTTTGTCCTTTGCAAGAGAAGGCATGTAAAGTGTCAAAATAAGAAGGAAGTCTCCTCTACACAGGGAGACACCACCACCTGATTCAGAATAAAGATTCTGCCCGATTTCAGAAAAGCCAAACAGGACACACACACACCTATGATACTGCCTAACAAATGTGATGGTTCTAAAGAATATCAGCCATTTTATCAATCATACCCATTATAAATGTGCAGAACTAAGTAATCAATACTTTGGACGAAACTTGATGTGGTGAATACTGTATACGCTCTTCTAAAAGCTTACAATCGTGTTAGCAAAAAGTTTAAATATAAGTGTCAAAATACTGGACACCGTTTGAGTGACACAATGGTTTCATCTCCTTATGGCAATGGCATGGTTTCCAAAGGTCAGTTTTCTTACTATAATTGCTGTGCAACGTATGTTTCAAAAACAGCCATAGGGATAATGGTGTGTGTTTTACCTCAGAACTCTGTCACCATCCTGAAGCTTCCCCAAAGCATTTTAATCTTCTCTTCCAACTACCTCTATCAGTTGATAAATACCTCTTTGGTATGAGGTATTGCCTTACAGCACCATCACAGTAAGTGCTTGGGAGAGAAAAACCCAACGTCCAAGTTTGCAAACTAATATAAAGACTGTATTATATAAATTCTGATAGAACTCCTGTATGGCACTTAAGAACTTACTGTGATATTTCCCATCTTACAGTTAAAGGGAAAAAAGGGAAAAGATATGTTCCCAAGGCCTTCCAGCCAGTTTACAGTACAGAAGAATCCAAACTGGAAACGGTGGTTCCACAGTGCAAAGTCAACAAATGATATTTTTGTTCTTTGCTGTCCAGCAACCCAACGAACAAGTGATGTCTAAAATGTCCTGTCATCAACAGCCCTCTCAGCTTTTATGAATTCAAGTTTGTGGTTCCTTTAGGGAGTCAATCCACCTCATATTAGGTCTTCAACTTTGCTCAGTAGTGTATTTTCAAGAAAATCTTGCCTTCTTATGAGGAGAACAATGTAGAACAACCTCAGCTTCATAATTTTAGCTTCTTGAAATAGTTGCGGCTTGATTTACTCTAGGATAGAGATGGCAAACCTTTTAGAGACTGAGTGCCCAAACTGCAGCCCCAAAACCACTTATTTGTCGCAAAGTGCCAACACAGCAACAGGGGAGGGAGGAAGCGCTCCCATTGGGCTACTGGGCAGAGGGGCGGGGTGAACTCTGTGATGGCACAAAGCTTTCTTCCAGTGCTATAGTTCAAGTAAACCATTTTTCCCTGTCTGCTTTCTTTATAGTCCACCTTTTATACCTCTACATGTTGATTAGGAATACGATGGATGATCTTGATCTTGGCTTCCAGTGGTCATCCTTGCACTTAGATCATCCTAATCCCTTCCTTGCTATTTTTCTGAGTCTCAGTCTTCTGATTTTCTTTTTTTGGCTGCAGTTTCCATTTGGATTTGTGACTGAAGCAAGGTATACAAAATCTTTCCTTATAGTTGTATAGTTCTTATATAATAATAATAATTTTTTATTTGATATTCAACTGTTCTTTCACTTTCGCTAAAAGTTTATTTTAAGTCATTGCTGCTTTCTGCCAATAAGATGGTATCTGCATATTTTAAATGATTGAGATGTTTCTTCCACCAGTTTTTACTCCTCCATCTGAATTAAGTCCAACTTTCCCTCAGATATGTTCTGAGTACAGATTGAACAGATAAGGGAATAAAAGCACCCTTATTTATTTTATTATATTTTACACATCAGGACAATCAAATGCTTAAGCACACCTATTTATTTCAGAATAACCTATAGTTTCTCATGATTTACAGTCAAATGCTTTGCTAGAAAGCATAGATTGATCTTCTTCTGAAACTCATTAAGTGCTCTCCAGTAGCCAGCAGATATTTGCAGTATGATCTTGAATGCTTCTTTCTTTTCAGAATCCAGCCTGAACATCAAGCATTTAAAGTAAACTAAAATCCTCTGTCACAACATGGGAAATAAGAGAAATGGCCAAATGGTGATGTTCAGCTAGGTTATCCTGCTATATTCTCAACCTGTGGCCCATGGGCCAGATATGGCTCATGATGTCACTTCATGTGCCCCAATTGCCTCAACCATACCCAGAAGTGCTATGTGTTGGAGGAAGGACAAAATGGCTGTCTGGCCCCTGAAGCTATCTGAAGGAGCGTGACCAGGCCCCCCAGCACAAAAAGGTTGAGAACTCCTGGAGTATACTATACTGCCAGTGACTCAATGCAAAGTGTCAGGTGGCAGTTAACTAACTTGACAACCCTAAGGACTAATGGCCTTGGGTGCCAAAGTCCACAGGGAAGGGTGATGTTCCCCAAGCGGATTAAATCCCACTTGAATCCATCTTGATGAAGGTCATCAGCTTCATCAATACTGGCCTGGGGCTGAGGAGGACTTTGTGTGCCCAAAGGGCTCAGGACCAGAAAGTCACTTTCAGAACTCAATCAGTGGTATGGGGGTCATATGTGATGCAGAAGGCAGATGAAAGGCACTGCATTATATTCTCACGACAGTCTTCATACTGTAGCTGATCGCCATGATGGTCACCAATATTCAGATATGGCAGAAGGTAAAATGGTTATTGCACTCCTGAGCATAACTTTTCTTGGGGATTGGGATGTATACAGTGGTGGGATGTCAAAACTTTTACTACCCCATCGTGATGTCATCACAGTGTGGGCGGAGCTAACATCATGATGTCATGACATTGTGGGTGGAGCCAACATCATGATGTTGTGGGTGGGGCCAAAGAAAAAATAATAAATAATAATAAAAAATAAAATAAAATAAAAATAAGCACACACACACACACCTCAACCCACAACCCCATAAATTAAATTTTAAAAAATTAAAATACACGCACCCACCCATACACCCACCCACCCGAAACACAAATAAACCAGAGCTTTTAATTCAGAGCTTAAAGCTTATTCTGGCTAATCTTTTTCACACTAGGTCAGCTGAAAGGAACTACAGAATGAACTCACCACAAAATGGCTTCATTTGGCACTTTTCAACTTTTCAACAGTTAAAGAAGTTAGGTACTAAGTCTTTGCCTAACCAGTTCTCTAGGATAATATGCCTTAATGGAAATGTAAAACAGCTGTACCTTCTTAAGGGTTCTCCAATTGGAACAGCACAGGTGTAGCTTATTGATGAGGTAACTCCTAGACTTTGCTTAAAAACTTCAAGCCAGGCCCCCAGGCCTTTTTAGGAACTGTGGTAGTACATCAATATAGGTAAAGGTATTTAATACACATTAAAATACACACAGACACACCACATCCAAAGGTGAGTCACTTACCCCGGGGAGCAGGCTATAGGGAGCTTCAGGCTAGCAGCTTCTCTTCATCCTCCCCACTTGGGAGGACAGCAAGGAAGTCATGCATACGCGCCAAGCACTCTAGGCATGCATGCACACCAGGTGCTTGGCGTGCATGCGCAGTGGGGGAACCAGTGAAACGGTAAGCCCCAAAGGTGGCTCCCCACAAAAGCTGCTACCGGTTCTCCGGGACACTGGGAAAAGTTACTACCGGTTCTGGCAAACTGGTGCGAACCTGTTAGATCCCATCACTGGATGTACATGGAACACTGCCAGCCTGTGGGACATTGTTTTATAGTCTATATTTGTTTATGGTTAGGATCTTGACAGATGCAGAATCCATGGCTTGAAGTAGCTCTATCAGTATCCCATCTATTCCTGGTGATTTGTTTCTTCTCTGTGCTTTCAGAGCAGTTTCACTTCCTAGGACTGCAGGATCACAGGATTCCTCTTCAAAAGTGTCTGTCATCCAGAGGCGTAGCTACCGCCGTATCTGCCGTATCAATTATACGGGGCCCCTGGGCCACGGGGGCCCCCAACGTGCGTAAGCAAAACCAATCTTTACCCTTCCTAAGGGCCCCCAAACAAATTTTTATACGGGGCCCTGCCAAGGCACGCTACTCTTCTGCTGTCATCCCTTTACTTCTTCTGTATAGGTCTTCAGTACACAGTTTCCACCTTCTCTTTATTTTCTCCTAGTCAGATTAGGTGCTTCCCTGCTGGTCTTTCAGCATTCCTAAACTTAAATGTCCCTTTGCTTTCTTAGATCTTCTGCGAGAGATCACTTGTTTTCTCCCTTGTGTTGTTATCCTCTACTTCTTTACACAGGTTATTGAATTGTTTTTTGTCTGTGTGTGACAGTAACTGTAAGATTGTATTCAAAGTTCTGGCTCTATTTCTGTTACCTTTAGTTTTGCTTCTTCCTTGACCTTTGCAATTCTACTTTTTCATGTTACCCTGGATGACTTTTATTCCGCCTACACAGGGATTGTCTTTTTGCACTCTTCCCAGATAGTATGTCTGAGTTCCATCTACAATTTTTCTGGTTCATGGTCATTTGAGTCTAATAATGCAAATCTGTTACATGTATGGATTTTATATTCATTAGGAATGTTGTTTAAATTATATTTTGGCACTACAAATGTTTTCAGTGTTTTAAGTTTTATACTAATGTTGGATATTAACAGTCTTTGAGTACAGTACCACAATACTCCCTCATCTTGTTTTGGCAGAGGACTACAGCTTCATCTCCTGCTTCCAATTATGAAGTCTATTTGATTTCTATATTGATGGTGACTTCAATGTGATCAGTTGCTTGAAAAATGATTTTTCAAGTAACACATTGTTGTCTTGGCAGAATTCCATGACCCCTTCTCCTGCTTCATTTGTTTCTTAAGCCAAATTTTTCAACATTTGGTTCTATTTTGTCCCCTACTTTTATGTTGTAGTCACCTATGTTTATAAGCATGTCTTGTTTGGGTTTGTGATCAGTTTTACTTTGGATACTTGGGTAAACACTTTCAGTTTCATTTCCCTCAACATCAGTATTTGGAACATAGATTTGAATGATGGTTATCTCAATAGTTTTCCAGATGCATGATTGATATTATTGTCAAGACCTTCCATTGTAGCACCAAACTGCCCACACTATATCTTGCCTCATTATCAGAACCACTCCATTTCTTCTGACTTTGTCATAATCAGAGAAGACTTTGTTATTTGACTGAAAATAGCCCAGTTCCGGTCTACTTTAATTCACTGATACCAGCATTTACTTTATTTATATCCCACCTCAATGAGTGTAAACATTTCCATGTTCAACGTTCCAGATGTTGTTTTGTGCAGCACTGAACTTTCCTTTTACTCCTTGTCCTTGTCAGCCATCCCTTTGGCTTTAATCTAGTGTCATTAACAACAAAACTATTTGTACTTGTCCTTTGCTCTTCCCCAGAAGTTGATTGGATGCTTTCTGACCTGAGAGTCTTATTGTTCAGAACTATCTCCCACAATTTTTGACAGTCTCATGATAAGTTTTCACAGTAAGGAATGTTCAGTGGGGGTTGTGCCACTTTCTGCACAATGGACACAAAGCTGAGTGAGTTAAGGAGGATGGTGGGCAGAGGTGCCTGGCGGACAGTGGTCCATGGGGTTGCAAAGGGTCGGAATCGACTGTGCAACTGAGCAACAAAAAACAAGTTGAGAGTGTCACTGCAGTTGCCTCCAGGCGTGTGCTGGTATATCAGGCAATCGGGCTTTGTCCCATCCCGCCCTGGCCTCTGGGGCGCCAATAGCAATGTATGGGATCCCCCCCAAATAGGCGACCCACCACTCCCTGTCCAGCACCTTCCCATGGTGCCCTGCACACCCCTGGTTGCCTCCTCTGCCAGTGTCACCTCCACCTACTACTGCTGCTGCTCAGAGGCTGCCTTGAAAGGGCTGGGTACATCTTAGTCTGGTATTTCAGCTGCAACTATTGGGCTTTGAGTGACTTTGCTAAGAGTCCAGCCTCCTGACCTTATTTCTGATTCAATGGCATGCACAAGCCCTTTTCAAGAGGAATTATTAGAAAGTGAGAAAAGTACTGTACAGTATTACATCTCTCATCCCACTGAATATTGCAATTTGAGTGCTGGCTTCCTGATCCCATTTCAGAATGCCACCTCTTACCCCCCACTAGGCCTTTAGGAAGTGGTGGTAACTTTTGAACCCAGATGCTTAAGTCACTGGCAGCAACTCTGGGGAAAGTCCTAGCGCGGGAAAGGCACAGAATCGGAGATCAAAAGCTACAGCGGGAAAAGCAGGAAGCGTCCCCATCTTCCTTGCGGTGTGGTTCGAGAGGGAGGCCCGCCGGAAAACTATCTGCCCTCCCCGGAGAAGTAGGTGCCTGTGGTGGGTGTGCCCAAGCGGGAGGCTGGAGGAGCAGCTGGGCGGCGGCGGCGAAAACAAGACAGCCGGGAGCAACGGCCACCAACCAACACCCTTCCAGCCAACAGTGGCGGAGGGAAGCGTATTGTTCGTGCATCACAAGGTCAAATTTGCGCGAACTCCCGGAGGGTGGATCTGAGGGCTCTTCTCTTCTTCCTGTGTCAAGTGTGCAAAGTTCTTGCTCTCTCTCTCCACTCGGCTGGAAAGAAACCACTGCTCTCTCGGGGGAGGAAGTAAAAAAAACAAACCACCACCAAGAGCAATGCAGGGGCTCTGAAGTGGGATAAAAAGAGGAGCCCCAATTGTCATGGGTCCGACCACCCACCCCACCCGTCTCTCCCCTCCTTCTCTTGGCACTGCTGAGGCAAAGGAGCAAGTGCTTCTTCACGCCTGCTTTGGAAAGAAGGGACCTGGGCGAGCTTAGAGGCTCAGCCGCGGCCGTTTCCCTTCCCGCCTTCCGAAGTGGGCAACGCCATTCTTTCCTCGCCACCTCACCCCGAGGCGAGCCAAAATAAAGTTTGCCCTCCTCGCTCCGTCCCGGTTTCCTTTTGGCCCCCTCGCCTGGCTACCCCCGTTTGCTCCGCGCCTGCACCGCCAGCGCTGCGAGGGTCCTTCCCCACGCGCATTTTACGCACCCGGGGTCCCTTGGCCTCTCCAAATCCCAGCAAGGGGTGCCATGTGTCAATGTGTGCCCCCCTTCTCCCCCTCCCCAGCCCTGCTCTCTCACTCTCTCTCTCCCCGCCGCGCACCTCCGCGGCTGTTTTCAAGAAACGTCTTTTTGACGCAGGAAGAAATGGTAAATTTGAAGTACGTCATTAATATGGCGCCAAAAGATTTTGTGAAGTATAAGCGTATTTTCCTCCCTCCCGTAAGGTTGCAGCAGGAGGCGGAGGCGGCAGATCGGTGCCTAGATCCGGGGAGGTGAAAGCTGGGTGTGTGTGTCTCAGTGCCGGGGTGGGGGTTCTTGGAGAGAAACACGACACACGAATGTGTGCACATAGGAGAAGAGGAGGAAGCAAAGAAAGTGTGGCAGCCCTGTGATCTCTCTTTCTGTGCGCGCGCGCCAGGCTTGAAGATCATTGCGAAAGTGACCTGATCAGGCTTGTAGGAGAGGGGAAAAGAGAGAGAGAGAAAGAGAGAGGGGGGGAGGAGAGCGAGTCGGGGTGTGTGTGTGTGTGTGTGTGTGTGTGTGTGTGTGCAACCCGATCCTTTTCCAGCTGCCCAGGGCTCAGGAGAAAAGAGATGGGGACTCATTGCCTGGGAGGGAGGTGAAGGCGAAGGAGGGGTGGGCGAGGAGTGAGCTGGGGGGGGTGGATCGGAGGGGAGGAGAGGGCAGGCAGGCAACACATGCCGAGCAGAATCAGGGATGGGACCCACGTCTGCAGCTGCACCTGGACCGGCTGCTCGTCGGGAAGCAACAACAAGCAAGAAAAGAAATTGAGGGGCGAGCGGGTGTGTGTGTTTAGAAGAAAATGGGGGTGGACTGCCCACCATCAGCCTAATTGATCACACTTATCGGAAGAAGTCCCTTCCTGGGCAGGAGGAGGGAAAGCAAGGGCCACTCGCAGCATTTTCGGGCCAAGTCGAAAAAAGAAGTCTGGATTTTTTAAAAAAAGAAACAGACGCACAAGCAAGAAGCTCGCTGGATTTTGCACAAGAGCGGCCATCTCAGCTGGAAGCAATTCTTTGGGGAGGGGGGGTTCCCGCCCCCCTCGACCCCTTTTTATTATCTTTTTTTTAATTGCACCAATGGAGTTACTTTGTATCTACTCGTAACAGGAGGGTCTCCTCTTTCGGATCTTGCCAGGGCAGGGGGAATGGTCCTCCCCCTCCGCAATGGTAGGGGAGTAATCTTTGCAAAGGGATTTTCCAGGAGCGGTTACGTTTCTGGAGCATCTCTCCCCACACCCCTCTGGTCACCCGGGGGAGGTTCTCAACTCTGAAGAGGACTCTTCTCTTCACAGCCAAGGTAAAAGGGTGGGGAAACTGCTCCATTTTTAAAAAAACGTTATTTTATTTTATTTTTTGCAGCTTTCCCCTCGATTCCCCGCTCCTTCTCGCTCCCTCCTTCCCTGCGTTTGTTTTACTGCTCCCTGACTGAGCTGCCTGCAAAGGAGGAAGGCGGAGGGGTGGGGGGGGGTGTTGTTGAGTGTGCAGCCTTTTTAGACATGGATTGCGCACGTTGGACCGTCATGTTTTAAAAGGGAGGCAGCAGCAGGAATGTAAACAACAACTTTTGAAAGGATCGCGGGGCCTCGGGAAACCGTTCCCTCGGATTAATGACTGCGGCAAAAAAGCGAATCCCAAAAGGTCGCACGGCATGGGGGGGGGCAGGAATTGGGGGGGCCCTAGGAAGCAGTTTTTTGCGGGCAGGGGCAGAAAGCTGATCCAGGGGCAAGGGGGGGGGGGAAACGGGAGGACGGAGGGGATGGAACCGGCATGGCGAGGGGTGAAAAGTGTGTCTTGGGGTGTGTTTAGGGAATTGCGTAGCGGGTGCCCAAGTGGGTGCAGAGGAGAGCTCGCGCGGCAACGAGGAGCGACGCGAGTTTCAGTTTTGTTGATACGCAGCACGTTTTGGAGCCTTCGCATGGCTTGGAGCTGGTGCGCCCACATGATCGGCTCCTCTCACGTGCTGGGGTTGTGGGGGGGGTCCCTGCCAGCTTTTGCAACATAAGCCATGCGCCCCCCCCCCCGGGAGGCAGAGCCGGAGGACCCCTCGCGTTGTCCTTTGGGGAGGGTGTGAGCTAGAGTTCCTCTGGGGCTGCTGGCCAAACTGTTCCTGGGGTGCGGATGGCTTTTGCAGCCGCGCTGCAAAACGTCGCGGCGAGAGAGGGGTGGCAGGGCAGACCGGGCGCGTTGTGCTGGTGGTGGCGATGGGGGAGAGACGAGGCGAGCGACGAGAGTCACGCCGCTGGGGGGGGGGGCATGCATGGAGCGATTTGGGAATGGAAATGTACAGGCGAGAGCTGCAGTTGTTGAGTTGCGCGGAGGGGATGAGGACTGTAGGGGGCGTGGCTGTTGTTTACCTTCTCAAACTCTCCGCGTTCCTCTTTTTTTTTTGGGGGGGGGGGATCCTTTGGATTCCATCCTCGCGGGATGCTGCTGCTGATTATTTATTTATTTGGTGTGGCCTCTCCTGGAGGCCATCTCTGGCCCGCGTCTGCCTGGGCATTCCCTCACAGGCGATGCGCCCTTTGCCTCGGGAGGGGCGAGAGCCATGCCGCCTCTCGCGCTCTCTGCGCTGCCTTGCCGGCAGCCATCGCAGGGACTCAGTGGCTTGCAGCCCTTTTTGCGCCCAGGCGGCGCGGGTGGTGGTTTCATTCTCTACGACTCTTTCAAAGGAGAGAGAAGGGCAGGTCGCGGGTTCAGGCCCTGGAAGCTGCCCTGTCCCTCAGCACCATCCCGATGCAAGCGTGTGGGCTGGTGGTGTGAGGAGGAGGAGGAGGAGGAGGCCCTCTCTCCCTGGTGAAGCTTAAAAGACTCATTTTCTGAGCCCTGGGCCCCTTATTATTATATGCCCTGCCTCTCCTTATCCCCACAGGCCTTCTTCCACAAGTTAACCACTGCAAAACATCTGGGCTGGGTTTGCGCTTGGCTCCCTACCTTTCTTGGCAGGTGTTTTTGGTGACAGGAAGATGAGTTCTGTTTTCTGACATTTGATTTTCCTATGAGACATTCCAAGGAACTTTTCTCGAAAGTTGGAGGGAATATAGTTTGGAGTGACACTGACAGTTTTGACATATCTCTCCTGGATCTTAGCCCTCAATGCGCATCTTTTATAATTTGTTCCCAAGAGAATCAGGTTAGCCATAACGGGAGAGGAGAACGGAAAACAATGGAAGAAAACCAATGTTTGTGGTTGCTCAATACTCCCCCCCCCCTCTGGCAGTTCATCAAGCTTTTTCAAAAGCTAGTCATGTGGTAGGCATGACTAGAACTAGAGTGTTCATGGAACACTCTTACCTTCCCCACTGAAGTGGTACCTATTTATCTACTTGCATTTTCTTACTTTCTGTTAGGTTGGCAGGAGCTGGGACAAAAACAGGAGCTCACTACATCATCCAGTACTTGTATCTCAAACTGCTGACCTGCTGACCTTCTAGTTGTCAGGTTCAGCATCTTAATCACCAAGCCACTGCTGCCTCTTAAACGTAATAGCAGCATCCTTTTTTCTTCAGTTTATCATTTTGTAACCCTCCCTGTCTGTCTGATCTGCTGCTTTCTTCTGTCCTCTTTTTCTTTTCAAGACAGTTTGGCCAACTTCCTTGTACTTGTGATTTCTTGTAGCAGCTCCAGATTTTCACATCTCTTCTACCCAACATTACCTTCTTGCCTCTTTGTACATCTTCAGAGGTTCTAAATAACTACATGTTGTTGTTGCCCAAGTACAGAAATGTTATCTATGCCTTACTTTTCAAAGTTGAATTGAATTACGGTAGCAATGTGTAGCCTGACATTCACTGAAAAGAGTGCTAGTGTCACCATGCAACAGGCAGGACAGTAAAAGAAAATGGTGAAGGCATGGTTGTTTGAGGAGCACAAGACCATTTTGAAGTGGTATTTGAAACTGAAGAGTATTGTGGAAGCAAAACAACAATGGAGGTGTGAATATGCAACAGAACTTCCAACACACCTAGCATTTACACACATTTGTGATAACTGGCTACACAGACAGTACTTCAGGAAAGAACTGAAACTGCATGCACAGTGATTCATGTGGACACTTTGGTCAACATTGCTCAAGCAGTAGATCACTAATCAGAAGTGTTTGGATACTGATGGTAACCACTTTGAGCACCTTTTGTAATTGTAGAAGTCAAACGTGACTAGTAGTCATCTTTTGCTATCAGTATATATTGAGTATTACAATTTCAATACAGTTTTTCCCCCCATTTTTAAAATGTGCATACATTTTTGGCACCCTCTGAACTCTGTGTTGCACTGAAGTTGATGGTTAGGGCTAGTTTACCTAAATGTTTCCCAACATTGCTGTTTGGAGCTATATTGTGGAGGGGCTAGAAGTTGACTGCATGAGAGACTGCAGTGGCTCAAGTGGTTAAGATGCTGAATGGAAGGCGGCAAGTCAGCAGTTCGATACCCAAGTAGTGCACAATGGAATGTGCTCCCATCTCGGTCCCAGCTCCTGCCAACCTTGCAGTTCGAAAGCAAGAAATGGCAAGTACAGTAGAACCTCGTATAACGGAAATAATTGGTTCCGCAAGACACTTCGTTATAAGTTTTTTTCTCGTTGTATGATGGAACAGCATAAATCTCTATGGGGAAAAATCATACAATGAGAATCCCTATGGGAAAAATCGTACAAAGAAAATTTTCATTGTACAATTTTTCTCATACAGATTTTGGTTGTACGATGCACCCATTTGTTCCAAAATTCTCTTTGTTGTACAATTTTTTTTGTTGAACAATGCATTTGTTATACAAGGTTCCACTGTCGCTAAATAGGGACCACTTTGGTGGGAAGGTAAACAGCATTCTGCGTTGAGGTATGCCTGCCACATGTCCACGGAAACATCTGCAGACGCAGACAGCACTGTCTTCGGCTATAAACAGAGATGAGCACTGAACCCTAGAGTTCGATATGACTGGCTTTCAAGCAAGGGTCACCTTTACCTTTACCAGAAGACAAAATTTTGGTAAGGTCTACTTTTACCATGCATGATAAGAAAAGATACACTTGCTGAAACTATCCTGTCTGCATAATCACAAAAGCTGTAGAAATCCTCTTATTTTTTTTAATTTAGAGATCTTCATTTTGTAGGGAGAATGTCTGTAGAATTTTATGATATATTTTAAACAGCCTGGAGTACAAGATGGACTTTGTAGTGTGAGTTGCTGATGCCACACAGTTGTTTCTTATTACCAGCCCTTTTGAACTGGCTCTCCAGGTAGCAGCTGAATTAATGTGATGTAGAGTAGCTCAGATACAGAGTCCAAAAAGAAGCCACAGTATATGAGATCAGAATGTTTCATAGACAGTTATGTGCCTTGGTGTACTTTCTTTGTTCTTTCCTAGACCATTTTTTCCCCAGTTTCAAAACTCTCTGAATCCAGAAGGAAGTGGATCAGTGGTTGTATTTTGGGGGCTCATGGGAAGTGTAGTCCAGCAATTCTGAAGTATGTGCAAAGTTTGGAATGAGGATCTACGTCAGTGATGGCAAACCTTGGCATTCCAGGTGTTCTTGGACTTCAATTACCAGAAGCCCAAGTCAGCCTTCCTGTTGATCAGGGCTTCTGGGAATTGAAATTCAAGAACATCTGGAGTGCCAAGGTTTGCCATCACTGACCCAGGTCAGTGATAGCGAAACTATGGCACACGTGCCACAGGTGGCATTCGGAGCCATCTCTGGGCACACGTGCAGTTACCCCAGCACATACTTCACCCCGCCCTCTGCCCAGCAGCCCAATGGGAGCGCTTCCTCCCATCCCCAGCACAGAGTTCACCCTGCTTCTGCCCAGCAGCTCAATGGGAGCGTTTACTTCCTCCCCTGTTGCTGTGTTGGCACTTTGCGATAAATAAATGTTTTTTGGGTTGCAGTTTGGGCACTCGGTCTCTAAAAGGTTCACCATCACTGATCTAGGTACTTATGTTGGAAGTGGTAGTAGTGCATAAGAAGGATGTAAATGTTCCTGAGGACTTATAATCAGGTGCTGGAGTTATGTTTTTGAACAGGATATGTTACATGGGAAAAGGAAATATAAGGTGCACATTCCTTGATGTTTCTCAGGCTGACCCCTTGCTTGCTATGTCAGATATCAAATTCCTGAGATAAGTCTGGGATTGTAGATATTATGGGGATTTTCTATCACATACTCATTAGGTAGAGGAGAGTTTTGAGAGTCCCCTGAACAGCAAGGAGAACAAATAGGTCGATCTTAGAAGAAATCAACCCCGACTACTCCTTAGAAGGTCAAATAGTAAAGATGAAACTAAAGTACTTTGGACATCAAATGAGAAGAGAGGATTCACTTGAGAAGGCCTTGTTGCTAGGAAAGGTGGAGGGCAAAGGAAGAAGGGGGTGGTCAAAAATGAGATGTCTAGATGGTATTGTAGATGCAGTGGGCACAGAACTGGGCGGTTTGAGGAGGATGGTGGAGGACAGAAGTCCCTGGAGGACAGTGGTCCATGGGGTCGCAAAGGGTTGGAATCGACTGTATGACTGAACAACAACAAACAAACTCATTAGTTATTGCTACCATGTCTCGCATTCACATCTACATTTTAAAAAAATGCTGAAATGCATACTTTGCTGCAGTTGGATGCACACCACAATATTTTAAAGGAAGGGATCACTATAGTGAAACATTTTATGTCATTTTGGTACTTGGTCATTACTAGGAGCATATCTGATGCTGAAGAGTGCAAATAATCAGAATATTTTTGTGGTGAACATCATTTGCATAGCATTTCTACAGACTGCTCTACAAAGTTGATGGATGACACATACTCATTGAACTGTATTCTTATTTGGAAGCTAACTTCACTGTTTGATGTTGAGCATGATAGGTGTTTAAAACACAGGAAACAAAAATGATTAGAGCTTTTTGTTTGAGTTTATGTTTCTTGGGCATTTTTCCTATCACATATTCAACCTTTTTTTCATTACTGTGGACACAATACAAATAAACACTGGTGTTCTCAGAATTATAAAAAGCCCCCCCCCCCCAATGTCCACAGAATATAAAATCTGGTGTATATATAGCGTGGTAGCGTCTGCTTTTCAGTTGTATGAAAGGACTTTTTTCCCCATCTCATGTGGTAAGTTGGAAATTGAACCAATAGGTGTTCTAGTTTATGTCATTAAGCTCAGTGATGTAGATATGAGAATTTATCCTTAAATGTTAAGAAAGATAGGAATAGTATAAACTATGGTTCTCTTCACCCATATCATGTAACGAACAAAATCCTTTTCAAAAAGATACTATAAATCATTGGATCTAAAATCTATATTGTTCTTACTTGTCTTCTCCATTTCTGAGTCATCTGGATTAAAGGTAAAGGTAAAAGCTTCCCTTGCTTGAAGGCCAGTTGTATCCAACTCTATGGTTCAGTGCTCATCTCTGTTTCAAAGATGAAGAGCCCGCGCTGTCTGCTTCTGCAGACATTTCTGTGGTCATGTGGCAGGCATGAGTAGACACCGGAGTTCGTGGAACACTCTTACCTTCCCACCGAAGTGGTCCCTATTTATCTACTTGCAATTTCTTGCTTTTGAACTGCTAGGTTAGCAGAAGCTAGGAGAAAGACGGGACCTCTTTCTGTTCTGAAGTACTCAGGAATTGAACTGCTGACCTTCTGCCTCCCAGTCAGCATCTTAGCCGCTTGAGCCTGCTTTTTTATTTTCTCTCCATGTAACAGTGTAGTTTTTTTTTAAAGCAAGGATGCAAAATAAAAATTCTTAATTTTCAGCCCTGTTATTGTTTTGAGAGGAAGCTCCCAAATCTAGCCAGCATGGACAGTAGGTTGAACTCTAAAATATTTGGAGGGTACAGAGAAAAATAACCACTGAAATAGGATTGCATTGTTTTGTTAGATCCTCTCCTGTGATGAAAGTAGGGTGGGCCCAGTTAGCACTGGGATGGGGTCATCACTTAGGAATACCAGGAATCTCCAGGTAGAAATACCTGAAATCTAAAGTGTCACTGTTAGTCAGATTTGAGGATACTTGGCTGGATGGACCAATGGCCTCATTCAAGATAAAGCAGTCCAATCTCTTATGTCTCTATTCAGTTTGTATTCTCCAGCAGAGGGCCTGCCGCTCTACTTGGAAGCAGTTGTGAGCTGGAATTGATAGATTGGTAAAATAGAAAGTTTCAAAGAGAAAAGAAGAATGGAAAGCAAGAAAAGTAATTTGCTATGGAGAGGAGGGCAGAGATCAGTATGCTATACCTTTCAACACAGAAGCAAACTCTTATTAGGTTCAACAAGGCTTGTGCCTAGTTAGGTTGTGGGAGGATTGCAGCCTTCGTATGATAAGTATTGTAAAAAATAAACACAGTCCATAACAAGTAATAACTAGAGGGTCAGATGCCAAACATGTATTTTTAAATTGAATTGCACTGATATTTTAGAGAGAAATTAGGTAAATTTCCTAGAATTCTGGCTTACTGTACTGTAGTACTGTATTTGACTTTGTACAGTAATACCTCACATAACGAGCATCTTGCTTAGTGAGTAACTCGCTTAATGAGCAGGATTTTCCCCAAAAGATCTGCCTCGTTGAACGAGCAAAAACTCGCTTAGTGAGAACAGTGCTCTCGCCTGCGCTGGCGAATCGGCCAACACAGGCGAGAAAACTGTTCGAGAAAGAGAAGGGGATAAAAAGTGAACAGTTCTCTCACCTGCGCTGGTGGATAAAGGCAGGAAAGAGCTAGTGTTCCAGTCTCATTTAAGAAACCGCAAGCTCTTTCCTGCCTTTATCCACCAGCGCAGGCAAGAGATCTGTTCACTTTTTACCTCCTTTCATGAACTATTCACTTGTGGCCAGTGGCGGCAGCGGTGACGTGTTTGGGAACAAGACTGGCAGCCCCCCAATCTCCTCAAACACACCACCGCTGTGTGCTTCACAGCGGCAGCATGGCTGGGAAGGAGACTGGGGGCTCTGTTCTCCTTCCCAAACCAGTGATGTTAGCAAGATGGATTTGCATGCCCACCCTGCTCAAGCAAAAGGGTGGGCAGGCGAATCCCTCTCGCTGACAGCATTGGCTTGCCTGTGAAGAACGCAGCAGCGGCGTGTTTGGGAAGCAGAACGGTGTGCTTCCCAAACACACCAGCACTGCGTGCTTTGCAGCGGCAGCGTGGCTGGGAAGCAGAACAGGGGCTCCCTGCTCTGCTTCCCAAACCCCGCTGTTGTGTGCGTTGCAGGCAAGCCAGTGTTGTTAGCAAGACGGATTCACCTCCCCACCCTTTTGCTTGAGCAGGTTGGGTAGGTGAATCCGTCTCGCTAACAGCGGTGTTTAGCTTAACGAGCAACCCCCATGGAATGCATTTTGCTTGTTAAATGAGGTATCACTGTACAGTAAAACACTGGATAACAATTGGATTGGATAACGCTAAAATTGCATAACGTTAAGTAATCTGGGGAGGAGAATTGGATCAAATAACGTTAAGGTCCTATGGGATGGATCGGATAACAACCGCTAAAGCCTGTGCGATTATAATGTATCTCTATGGAGCTTTAACGTTATCTGATCCATCCCATAGGATTTTAACATGGCTCAGATAACACTAAAAATGGAGAACACCAAGACTTGTGGAACCAAGTTTTAGCGTTATCCGGTGTTTTATTGTATATAAAATCCTGAACTTTATTGATAAAGAACAACCAACACTGTTTCTGGAAGATCACTTATTCCCTTCTTGTTTTGAAACATGCCTTTTCTTATTTGGTAGCCTGTTGAAGAAAATGTCAAGTTTCCTTGGATTGATTTAACCAAAACCAATAAATATATTTGAAAGATGAAAAATTTAGATCTGTAGTTATTCTTGGGGCTTGAAAAATGCAGAGCACAAATCTAACTAAATGCTATTCTATAAATCAAATTCTGGCAATACAGTCAAACCTTGCATAAAGAGCATTTCGCTTAAAGAGTAACTCGCTTAAAGAGCAGAATTTTCTCTGAATTTTCGCTTCGCTTAACAAATAAAACCAACCAAATCTTGCTTAGCAAATAAATTAGGGTTTGCAATCCCTCCTACAATTGGTCACTTCCAATGGTGTTTTGCTTAAAGAGCAAACTCGCTTAAAGAGCAATCCTGTGGAACACATTATGCTCTTTAAGCGATGTACAACTGTACCTTGGTTACACAATAGTTAGCATTTTTGCTCTTTTATTCGGAAGGTGGAAGTAGAAGTATACTGTGGAAGTTGAAATCTAAGGCATTATTTCAGTATATTTTTCCCTGGAGTCTGCATAGTGTCTGCAATTCAGATTATTTTTTCTGTTTTTATAGAAGATTGTTCTATTGATTGCAGATTAATGCCACACTACAAACTCCAGGAAACTCCCAAACAGCAAGAAACTCCAAATTCATTCGGATCCTTGAGAGATACTCATAGAGCTGCGTCATTGTTTGGGATTGTCTTACTTGCTTTGTTTTCTTTGTGACTTCTCTTTATTAAAGAAAATGTTATTTGACACTTATTTTTTAGGTTGTTTCTCAAACCAGTTAATGTTTTTCAAAAATAACATTTTTTCTATTTTACAAATAAGTACTGTGAGTATCTCTGAAACAAAAAGCAGTCTTCTCATTCAGACCTTGTTTGTAGTTTAAAAAGCAGGCTTGAATCAAATGCTGGCCCTTAACTAGTGGTTAGAAAATATCATTTTTTACATAGCAATCTCGGAACCATGCTCAATATGACAACCCATACATTGTATAGTGAATTCCATGATAACATACTATGACCTTTAGAATATTTTGAGGATCAAAATTAGGAATATTTGGCCAGGAAGATAAGTTTGTTTTTTAGGAAAATATGGAAATTTTCTTGAAATCAACAGGTTGAAGATCTGGAAGCATGTTTTTTAGAAGTATACACAGGCAGTCTTAGGAATATAGGTAGTAGTTTAGGCAACAGTCAGGTCATTGGTCTATCTAGAACAGCATCACCCATTAAGGATTGATGGACAGGGTCTCTCCTGGGTCTTAGGAAACTTTCCCAGCTGTACCGGAAGATAATAGGACAGTGGTGGTGAATGGCACTCCAGATGTTCTTGGACTTCAAATCCCAGCAGCCCTGATCAGCAGGAATGCTGACTTGGGCTTCTGGTAATTGAAGTCCAAGAACACCTGGAGTGCCAAGGTTGTCCATCACTGTTCTAGGAGTTAAGCCCTGTGACCTTTGGCCTGGAAGGCATGCAATCTGCTATTGAGCTTCCGACTTTCCAAATATAAATTGCTTGGGCATTGCTTGGGAACTATGTGGCTAGGCAGTACAGTAATACCTCATATAACATTAGTATCGAATAACACGAAAATCACATAACATCAAGGAATCTGGGGGGAAGAATTGCATCAGATAACATTAAGATCCTATGGGATGCTTCAGATAACAACCGCGAAAGCCTGTGTGGTTACAATGTATCTCTATGGATCCCATAGAGGATCAGATAACACGAAAAATCATATAACACGAAGACTTGTGGAACCAGGTTTTAGTGTTATATGAGGTTTTACTGTATTTGTTAAGTGTTGCCAAGCTGCTTTCCATGTAATAGTAACTGTGTTAAGGTTTTCAAGATATGAGCTATTCAAGGAATGATTTTACCATTGCCCAGTGAGGCTACAAACTCATGAACCCGGGTCTCCTGAGTCATAGTACAGCATACCACTTCACCTCAAAATGAGATATGCAATTGCTTACTTAGCAGTTGTGTCTATCAGGAAGATAGGTGTTCTCCTATGTATGATTTCCTGCACTCACAAATGATTGCCAGTTCTTTTTGTTGGGGGGGGGGGGGAAGAGCTGCACTTGTATTAGAAGCAGTATTCCCCCTCCCCCCCTTTTTTTTGAGAATGCACTTCCAAAGGAGGGAGGGGTTCATTGGTGCCTACTTAAATATTTTCTTAGCTGCTGTTCATAATGATGGACATTGTGTTACTTCATAATACATGGAAATACCAGGGAGTTTGAAATTTGCTGGTAACCTTTGCAGTGCCACAAGCATGCTTGCTGAACACCTTATGGCCAGTGTCCAAGAGTAGACAAGTTGAAACAGTTGTTGAATGTGAAGTCAGCCCATGTGTAACTGACACTGAATCAGTAAGTCTGTAGCTGAAACTAGCAATAGGATAATGCTTTTCTCCCAGTTGTGTGTTTGAAACCTTTTTCTCCCAAATCCACTTGCATATTGCCTTTTGAAGAAAAACCACAGATAGCTTGTTTGAACTATAGTAGAGTTTGGTTTTTATGATAATAAATGTAAGGCTGTGACTGTACTACTACAGACACAAGTTAAGAGAGTTTATACAACTAAATCTACCCAGTAATCATTCCAATGCATGAAAAAGTAGCTGTCAAGGAGAAAGTCTACTAGCATAATTTCCCCCCAACGTGCCAATTTCCTGTGTAAGGAATTTATGCTTCTGCTGTGGATGAACAGTTGCAGGAACTGCTACTTGTAGTCCACAGTGAGAACTAGGCCTTCCTTAGTCTAGCTAAGGGAACATTTTCCCCATCTCAACATCATAAGGTCAAAACCGGAGTGACTGTTTTGCAAATAAAGCAGTTTAATGATACTTAACCTGAAGAAGAAATTAGGAATACAGTATTTTCTCAAAAATGCCGGGTGTTAACTTGGAAGATTAGTGGCAGGCAGCCTCTAATAGGCTTTTAGCCGACGAAATAAGAATGGAAAAGTCTAAACCTGGATTGCTGAAAAGACCTCTTTCAGAAAGAAGATTCCTGAAATGCCACTGGGGGAGCTGTTTTCTTTTTTTCTTTTCAGTTCAGGTATGTCTGAAGAACAAACAGGAAAGTGGTTTTTTTCCTGCCGCAGCACAACTTGAGAGAACACAGAATTCAATGTGTGCTTTTCTCCTGACCACCAAAGGATATGAAGTCACTAAAGATGGGAAAACAAGAGACCCTGTTAGTCACTGCATTCCAAGGACAGGTTATTTGATGATCAAATAATGTTTCCGTTCTTGCTATTTGCTCAAAGAAGGTACTTTAATAAATTAGCAATTTTAGAGATAGTTATTCCAATCACATGTTGGAAAGGTTTAGGAGTTTTCACATTAGAGTTGCTGTATAATTCTTCCTTTCATGTTAAAAAGTGCTTCTGTGGGAGAGACTTTTTCAGTCAAAGGTATATTAAATCTTATTAGCATCTCATTTTATTCTACTTCTTAGTGACCTGCCACAGAGGGAACTCTCAGAAGTTGCCTCCTGCAGTTTGCATTGTCAGCTTAAAGTATATATTGAAATGAAATAAAAAATAAGGGGGTGGTTGAGGCTATGGCTTTGAAAATTGTCTTGCTGCTTCAAAACTTGTAGTTGTACAGAGTAGGCCACCAATTCAAGCTTTGGGAAACACTGAATGTATAAGAGCCCAAGCCTAGAATTTTACACTGGGCTCACATAAAATGTCATGCAAGATAATGTGCCTTCTGAGAAATTGTGATAGTTGAGAAGTACTTCCGCAGACTTTTACTGTGCACTATTACAACACAAAAAGTTATAAAATTTACATTTAAACAAGTTGTATTATTAAAACACTGTTGAATTACAAGCAATTTAAAACATGTCGGTTATAAAGCATAGCAATACCATCCCAGTTAGTAGCCCTTTCTCAGCAGCTGACAAGTTGCAGTAGACCTACTTGAATGAAAATGCATGTGAGTGGAAGGAGATCAGAGACAGGGGCAGTTGAGTCTTTTTTTGGGACGAGGGCAGAGAGCTCTGCAGCCATGAGAAGTCAGTCTCACATCTTCATCAAGTGTGCCGCTAAGGTTGCTGAGACCAAGAGAAGGGTCTGCACAGTCTTGCATTGCGCAATATGATCCACCAGATAACTTGAATCCAAGTCATAGTTTCTGTGTTCTGTAAAGCTATCATCCTTTAAATATGTGTTAGTCAGAAAATGGTGATGACATGATGGATGATGAGTCTATCGGTAGTTGTAACATTGAAAGTTAATGAGAATTCGTGTGTTCAGAGGGGGGAAGCCTCACAGTACCAGAAGCAAAAGGTATCCGAGATATAGATATTCTCCTGTCCTGTTTATGACCTGACCGGGGGGGGGGGGGAGGCTGCGGCTGCCACTGAAAATGGAGTACAGTACTGTACTATATGGCCTTGGCGTGATCCTTTCAAAGAATTCTCAAATAAATATCTTCTGAGCAAAGCAGGCCGTCACTGCCCTGCGTCTTCTCTGCTGGAGAGCATGACACAGCTAACGTGTAAAGCAGAGCAAAGAATGCAGAGAATGCCATTTCCCCTGCAGGATGGCGGAACATAGTAATCTAATCAGCAGGTCGTGGTTATTTAGAGGCTCTGGAACTGCATAGAGCATTAAAAACCTGGCAAGATTGACTCAGCCATTCCTCTCTCAAATGACGTGAGTGAAAACACAATAAAGCTCACTGTTAGGTGGCTCCTAAGATGAACACTCATCTTCCGTTGCTTTCAAAGGCACGCTGCAGGGGAGTAGGGGCCTCAGCCTCTGTTCCCTTCTCACAAGCAAGGTGCTGTTCTCTAGAAGGCATGTTGAAATCAGTTTGTTAGGCCTGTAGGGCCGAGCGTTGCAGTCCTCTGTGCCTTGCAAGAATGACAGCTTCACCCACAGTTTCTTTCATGTAGTGTACCATTCATTAATGGAATAATCTGAATCATCTAGAGCAGCGGTGGCAAACCTATGGCCAATGTGCCATAAGGGGCATGCAGACCCCTCTCTCAGCAGGCAGAGAGTCACACCAGCACAGAGTTCACCCCCGCCCCTCTGCCCAGCAGCCCAGTGGGAGTGTTTTCTCCCTCTCCCCAGCAAAGAGTTCACCCTGCCCCTCTGTTTGAGAACTTGGTTTCTAAAACCGGTATCCCCAACCACTGGGCCACAGGCTGTCCTCAGCTGGGCTGTGGGGGTGGGTGGTGCTGGGAGCCCTGATGGCAGCCTTCTGCCCTCAACTTGGTCCGCCGGGTCTGCCTGGCAGACAGAGCAAGAGCGTGGGCTTCAGGCACAGCAGATAGGCAGGTGGCCAAGCTTCTCCTCCACCTTATTTAACTATGTCAGGGTTCTGCCCCCATGTGTGTCCAGTGTGATAAAAATTTTTTGTTAGCATGAAACTGGTCCGTGGTGCAAAAAAGGTTGGGAACCCCTGCTCTAAAAGATTTGTCATCTCTAGAGTACCACTTCTAGAGTACTATGTCCAGTTCTGGGCACCTCACTTTAAGACAGATGCAATCAAATTAGAGCAGGTACAGAAAAGGGCAATACGAATGATCAGAAGATTAGAAACCATGCCATATGAGGAAAGACTGAAGGAACTGGCCATGATTAACCTTGAGAAAAGGAGTCTGACACGCGATATGATAGCACTCTCCAAATATATGAAAGATAATCATAAAAAAGAAGAGAAGGATCTGTTCTCCATCATCCCATAGTGCAGGATGTGTAATAACAGGCTGAAAGTGCAGGAAGCTTGATATAGGCTAAATACAGTAAAACCCCGGATTACAAGTGCCCTGGGTTACATTTGCCGCAGTTTACAATGGCAAATTTAATTGGAAAAAAATTCCCTAGTTTACGACCTTTTTTTGGTTTACAACCAAAAATTGTTCCATTTTAAACTCTAAAATGGCCATCACTGCCATTTTAGAATTCAAAATGGTCACCATTACCATTTTAGAATTCAAAATGGCCACCAAACCCTCAACTTAAAGTTACAATGCAGACTGGGGGCACGCGGTTGTGCATTTTCAGCTGTAGTGCTGCCCAGGGAGCTTGGAGAAAGGTGGGAATCAAGCAGATAAGGTCTCCAGACTCTCCCGGTGCCAGTAGGAGCAGAAAATGGGCTCAATGCGTGCTTCCCCCAGGTCGGAATTGAGCAGATAAAGTCCTCAAATGACATGGAAATGGTAGGGAGATCACTTTGTCACTTTTGTGAAGATGGGAGATGATCATGTCTAGCATTTTTGGGCAGTTTTTGTATTTACTTTTTGGTCCGGTTGGGACTGTTTCCCTTGGGGGTGTGTGTGTGTGGGATGATTATGTTTGACTTTTTTGGGATGTTTTTGTGGTGTTTTTGTATTTTTTGTTTTGGATTATTTTTGGTCTGGTCAGGACTTTTTTTGCTTTACTATTGGAAAAAGTGCTTTGGTTTATGATTTTTTCACATTATGGTGGAGGCTGTTGGAACAGACCTCCATTATAACCAAGGGTTTTACTCTATCAGGAAAAATGTCCTAAGGGTTAGAGCGGAATGACAGTGGTGCCAGGTGTCTTGAGTGGGAGAGAGGGTGAGTGCTCCAACACTGGAAGCATTCAAGAGAAAATTGGACAACCGTCTATTATATCTGCTTTGACTCAGATTTCTGCAATGATCAGGAGGTTGGCCCTGATGGCCTGAAAGACCCCCCTCCAACTGAGTTATTCTCTGATTATATGATCAGTACCAGTGATTCTGGCGTACAGTTATCGGAGATACAATATTTCTGTCTTGTGCTTGACATAGCAGACTAAGACCGCTATTCTTTTACTGTTAAGACGGCTCGCTAAATGGCATTAAGTAAACCACTGTCACTCGTTTTCAGGCTGTCATATGCAATGCAGTAGCAATGCCAATCTTTCTTACAGGATTGCTGTGTACTGAGATAATGTGTTAGCAAAGAAATGAAGTCTCTTCTGTGCTGTACAGTCATCTCTGTCTCATGGTGACCCTAAGAATGGATGATCTCTAAAAAGTCTTGTCTATAAGAACCTTATTCAGCTCTTGCAAAGTCAAGGCCTTGCCTTCCTTATCGTGCCAATGATTGCCTATTTGGTCTTCTTTTCTTGCTCTTTCCTTCCACTTCTAGCATTATAATTTTTTCCAATGAGTCTTGTCTATTTATCTTGTGCCCATGGTGTGATGTCTTGGATTCATTAGTAAAGTCAAGTGTGATTGAAGAGGCTGTAAATCTTTGCATGTGATTTATTCATGTCCAGTCCAGTGCTTTGTTGCTGGTATGAAGGCTCCAAAATGTATCACACTCTCACAGAACCACTGTGCTTGTAAGGGTTCTATGTTTAGTTCAATGGTGAAAGTTACTCTAGCTGGCAAAGGGAGTAATGCACAAAGCTTCACGTTCTTTAGAAGTAGCACACAGCATTCTCTCTTGGTGCAAGTATTTGCATCGCATCTGGGGAGAAGAAAATGTAATCCAATTCTAGCTATAAGTCTAGTGAAATGGGGCTCAGCAGAATTTTGTTGGTCTGACTGTTGTAGTCAACTAGATCTTTTCTTCCTGATGGCATTAGGTACCATATCCGTATACAGTAGTACCTTGCTTAAAGAGCATAATGCATTCCACAGGATTGCTCTTTAAGCGAAATACCATTGTAAGTGATGATTGTGACTTCAGGCGGGGAGGGTTGCAAACCCCAATTTAGTTGTTAAGCAAGTTTTTGGTTGGTTTTAGTTGTTAAGCGAGGTGACCAGAGAAAATTCTGCTCTTTAAGTGAGTTAGTCTCTAAGCGAGGCGCTCTTTATGCGAGCTTTTACTGTACAGTTAAGGGTGGCCAATGTTATCCCTCCACGGGCCAGACCCATCCCTGTCACACAGCTGCGTGTGTTGGAGGCATGATTCCTCTTGCTGCTTCCGTATTTGCGACAGCAGGCGTGGGTGCAATTGTGCCTTTTTTTTGCTGCATTTGCAACTTCCGCCGCATCCCATGACAGCAGGATGGGGACTTTTTTGCCATGTTTTGATGATTTTTTGCCATGTTTCATTGTGGTTTTGCAGCAAAAATGTGACTTTTGGGCACTTCCAGTTTCCGCAGTGGTGGTGGTGGTCACAATCACACTATTTTCTGGCTGCTTTTGCAGCCTCCACTGCTTCCCAGGGGAGCAGGGGGACTTTTTTGCCATGTTTTCACTGCATTTTAGCAGCAAAAACACAGCGAAAAATTACTAAAATGCAGCAAAATATACCCCCCTGCTGCCATGGGAAGCAGTGGAGGTTGCAAATGGAGCAACAAACAAACCCACACACCAGGGTGATTATGCCTGCTGCTGCCGCCACATTTTTGGCACTTCCAGTGGCGGGGGAGCTTCCAGCGGTGTCTAGGTTCCCACTGTGGGCCAGATTAATTGGTGCCATTGGGCAGATCAGGCCCATGGGCTGTAGGTACTCCTGGTTTAGAATACAGTTTTAAGGCCTCTGATCTTCCTCTCTTAGTGTGTGGGTGTTTAAAATAATGGGCAGCAGAAATCCCATAGGATGATGTAGAGTTGGAACTCTAGTGTGATAAGTTGTTTTCAGTCGTCCCACATTCTTTTTCCTCTTCCTGAAATCTAATGACCTGAAGTGTAAATGTGGTTTAATAACATCTGTTCTCCTTGAATTACTGGAGAAAAATATTGATACAGCCATATTGTCAAGAGGTAATTTTAATAATGTTTTGACAGAGTAATTCTTACCACAGTAAAATTGTTAATGTTATTTTGCTGTTATTATCCTTCAGAGTGGTATGGTAAAAGATTGCACATGTGTTGGAAAGGAAGGCAGTGCTTAAGATTTTATGATTTAGTATTTACGGGAATTCCTTTGCGGATTGTCATCTTCTCCAAAGGATAATAGCATCCTGTGGTCTTGTCATCAACTACAATTTTCTTCTAATAGCTCTTGTGAATAAACCACAAACAAAACTATTTTCCACAGTTTTGCTGCTCTTTCTTTCCTTGATCCTAGATAAAGCAGGGTAGCTGGAATTTTAGGGCACCCCCTTCTCAGTCTAGTGGGTTAAACTTTATTGTGGTTGCTTTTCATGAGACCATTTTGTACTTAAGTTGTACCAGTTTTAGTACTCGCTTACTCCTGTAAAAATTTGAAAGGCAGGAAGGCTCTGGTCTTTTACTCATCAGATTGCCAAATCATGAGCCAGAGTTTGTAGGCACAGCTTGAAATTTTCTTCTGTGATGGAAAAAGGAAAAACTGGTGGTTTCATCCTCTTTTTTCCCCTTGTCCTTGCATTTATTTTACTGTCCCTCCCTCCCATTGACTGTGGGATAGAGGGGCTTCAGCTGTGCCATAGATTAAGTGGGAGAAGTGGCTGTGAAGGAGAGCAACTGGGAGACATGAAGGAGTAGACAGATGCGCTGCATTTTCCCCATTGTTTGAGGAAATGTAAAGTTACTTGCAGGGACTTGGGTGGCTTAGTGGTAAAGACACTGAACTTGATGACTGGAAGGTCAGCAGTTCGAGATCCAAGTGCTGGATGATGGAGTGAGCCCATCTCTGTTCCAGTGTAATCTGATATTGGTGTGTATCTGATCTGTGGGCTGTGCATAGATGCATACCTATCCATCTGGGCTGTAGCATATGCTAGTGTAAGAATATGGATTCACACCCACCACATTAGCTCCTTTCAAGTATAGCTTGTTTTGCAGGAATAGTGTTCACATGTGTACACAGTTAATAGTGGAGAAGCTTCTTTGGCTTTTTTTTAAGGGTCATACCAAAATAGCCTTAAATGCCACTTAGAGATATGTATAAACCACTTTAAATGCTCTTGCTATGTGTAGTATACTGACCTGAACGGTAGAGTTAACCCAGTGTTTCCCAGCCTTTGGTTTTTGGACTTCAATTCCCAGAAGCCTAAGTCAATTCCTCAAAGCACTGATCAGCCAATGTACTGACAGGCTTCTGGGACTTGGAAGTCCCCCTGTGGGATGTTGGGCCCATGTTTGGAACCACTGAGCTAACCTGTGGATCACATGAATTTGTTTACTTAAACTTTGAAGCCCAGTTTGTTACAGAGTTTTGGATCATGCGTGTTAAAAGCCAAAGATTAGCATTTTCACAGCAACTTTGAAAATGCTTCATTTTTTGTTGAAGATAATATGGTAGCCGTTCAAAGAAAGAAGGAAGGAAGGAGGCAGGCAGCTTCTATGTGAAATGTCATTGAATAGTTTTACATAGATTGTTTTAGCACAAGTTTCTGTTCTGCACAGATTCCATGTGCCATGGGTGGATATTTGGTTCTCCATATGTTGCTTGATTGCACCTCTTCATATCCCATGGAGAGTGTGGCCAATGAGAGTTTGAGTCTAGCTACGTTTGGATGGCTACAGGTGTTCCCTGCAACCTGCATACTGGGTACTCCATTTATTAAGCTGTTTGTATGAAACAAAAGGGACTGTGGTGGCTTAGTGGTTACAACGCTGAACTTGATGACTGGAAGGTCGGCAGATCAGCAGTTTGAGACACAAGCACTGCACGATGGAGTGAGCTTCCATCTCTGTCCCAGCTCCTGCCAACCTAGCAGTTCGAAAATAAGAAATTGCAAGTAGATAAATAGTTACCACTTTGATGGGAAGGTAAACAGTGTTCTGTGCAATCCGGTGTTGAGTCATGCCTGTCACATGTACACAGAAATGTCTACAGATGCAGACAGTGCTGGCTCTTTGGCTATAAACAGACGAGCACTGAATCCTAGAGTCGGATATGACTGACTTTTGAGCAAGGGCAAACTTTACGTTGTATGAAACAGCTGTACCTGTAGGAATAGGCATTTTGGATTGAACAAACTAAACTCCCAGGTCCACAATTTAGTGGGAATGCCCCAAACTGAGTTATGGGGTGGGGAGCCTTCAAACAGGCTGGAGGCACCATGCTGTTTCCATGTTGTTGTTTCAAACCATAAGAAAAATTGGAGTTTCATGGATTCCCTGTTGCTCACAAAGCTGCATGGGGGAATGAGTTCTAATGGAGGCTTTCTCTATAAAGAGTATATGAGGGTTGCATCTGTTGGAATTCATTCCTTCTTGTACCTTTGAATGTCAGGGAATCCTCACAACTCCCACAGCTCAGAGGGACAGTCTTCTAATGGTTTCAAGACGTGGTTCAGGAATAGCATAGAAACAAAGCAATCACACTTCTATACTGCGCCATAGCACTTAGTGCCCTCTCTGAGCAGTTAACAAGTTAATTAGCATTTTGCCCCCGACATGCTGGGTACTCATTTTACCAACCTCGGAGGGATGGAAGGCTGAGTCAATCTTGAGCCTTGTTCAGGATCGAACTCACAACCTTCCAGTTGCAGGACAGCAGTTTAACCACTGCACCACCAGGGCTCTTCTATCTCCTGCCAGATTGGGGCCTCCCAGTCCCACCGTTCACTTTAGGGGTTCTCACCAAGTTAAGGGACTAGGAGGGTTTTTTTTTATTTTTTAAAATCATCCCTACATACCAGCTTCACAGAAAATAAAATAAAATGTATAAATAAATTAATGATGGAGTATAGCATTATCCAGCTTCATTTGTAAAGATTTGTTACATAAAGTCAAATGCAACAGCTGATTTTATTTATTTATTGCAATGCATATGATTGTTGTTGTTCAGTCGCACAGTTGATTGCGACCCTATGGACCATTGTCCTCCAGGCACCTCTGTCCTCCACCGTCCTCCTCAGCCCGCCCAGCTCTGTGCCCACTGCATCCACAATACCATCTAGCCATCTCATTTTTGCCCGCCCCCTTCTTTTTTTGCCTTCGACCTTTCTCAGCATCAAGACCTTTTCAAGTGAATCCTCTCTTCTCATTTGATGTCCAAAGTACTTCAGCTTCATCTTTACTATTTGACCTTCTAAGGAGCAGTCAGGGTTGATTTCTTCTAAGACCGACCTACTTGTTCTCCTTGCTGTCCAGGGGACTCTCAAAACTCTCCTCCAACACCACATCTCAAAGACATCTATTCTTCTGCGCTCAGCTTTCCTAATGGTCCAGCTCTCACAACCATACATTGCCACTGGAAATACCATAGCTTTGACTATACAAATCTTTGTATTCAATGTGATGTCTCTACTTTTCACTATGTTCCCCAGGTTTCTCATCGCTTGCCTCCCAAGAATCAGTCACCTTTTTATTTCATGGCTGCAATCACCATCTACAGTGATCTTGGATCCTAGGAAAGTAAAATTTGTCACTGCTTCTATTTCTTCCCCATCTATTTTCCAGGGACTGATAGGGCCTGTTGCCATTATCTTGGTTTTCTTGATGTTGAGTCTCAAGCCAGCTTTTGCACTCCTTTCAACCTAAGCAGCAGCTTCTTTAGGTCTTCCTCACTTTCTGCCTATCTCAAGTTGTTGATGTTTCTCCCAGCAATTTTGATCCCAAATTCTGATTCCTCCATATGCATATGATTACAATTTATGTACAGTCAAACCGCGCATAAAAAGCGTCTCGCTTAAAGAGTAACTCACTTAAAGAGCAGAATTTTCTCTGAATATTCGCTTCGCTTAACAAATAAAACCAACCAAAAACTCGCTTAACAAATAAATCGGCATTCACAATCTCACCCCACCAGAAGTCACAATTGGTCACTTACAATGGTGTTTCGCTTAAAGAGCAAACTCGCTTAAAGAGCAATCCTGTGGAATGCATTATGCTCCTTAAGTGAGGTATAACTAATTGCAGAAGCTCAACAGGAGATTGGTATTACAACTCGTACAAAACACTTAATTATGGGCAAACACGTTTGGACCATTTCGCACCATCTATTGTGAAATGCTTGTAAGCGTTCCCCAAACAGGCTTCATGCTGGAAAATAGTCCTAAAATCCTGAATTAAATTCCCTAAAATGCTTTGGTGTAATGAAGTCCATCTTTTTACATGGTATGTAATTATGTGTTAGTAGTTTGGTACATGGAGCAACTGTCATGTTCATTAAATTCTGAATAATTAATGTGGTGGTGTCCTCTTGTTGTACTCCCTTCTTCTTGTTTCACAGAACAATGTATCCTAATTTCCAGAAAGTCTCAAATCTCTCAGTGGAAGAGATGGCTTTTCAACCTTGTTTTCTGTTTGAACTCAGACTAAAGATCTGTGCTACTACTGCTTGGACAGCAGATGTTTTAATAAAGGGTCCCTCGCAAACTTTTAATTTGCTGTTTTGTTCCATTAAACAAGTAATTGTAAGTCGGTGCACCAATCTTTGGTTCAGTGCCTAGGTTCATGGTTCTTTATGTCTTTATTTATTTATTTATTTATTTTATTTATTTATTTAGATTTATTACCCCGCCCTAATCAGGCGAACCTGACTCTAGGCGGCTTACAGAAATTCATAAATTAAAACCTTAAGGTTCATAAATTACTTAAAAGTCAATTAAAAAAGAATTAAACCATGAATTTACAAAAATCTAAAAGATTTAAAAAGGTTAAAAGGTTTAAAAAGATTTTAAAAGTTTAAAAGAGTGAGGGAGTGAATTGCACCCGGAGACATACTGGCAACCAGTGCAGCTCCCGAAGCAGTGGTGAGGCACGAGCATAACGCCCGCACCCCATCACTACCCGAGCAGCCGCATTCTGGACCAGCTGCAGCCTCCGAATGGTCACCAAGGGCAGCCCCATGTAGAGCGCATTACAGTAATCAAGTCTGGAGGTGACCAAAGCATGTGTGATCATGAGCAAGGAATCCCGGTCTAGGAGTGGGCGTAGCTGGCGTATTACACGAAGTTGTGCAAAAGCCCTCCTGGCCACGGCTGCCACCTGCTCCTCGAGCAGTAGTCGTGAGTCCAAGAGGACCCCCAGATTACGCACCAGGTCTGTTTGGGGCAAAACTGCCCCATCCAGAACCAAAGATGGTAACTCCCGAGATAGCGCAGGACCCCTTACCCATAGCCACTCAGTCTTGCCGGGATTCAGTTGTAGCCCGTTGTCCCCCATCCAGACCCTGACAGCCTCCAGGCACCTGGATAGGACTTCCACTGCATCAATTGGATCTCCACGGGCTGAGATATACAGCTGGGTGTCATCTGCATATTGGTGATACCTCACCCCGTGGGAACGGATGATCTCACCCAGTGGCTTCATGTAGATGTTAAATAGGAGAGGCGAGAGTACCGAGCCCTGAGGCACCCCATATTGCAGGGGCCTAGGGCTGGACCTCTTGCCTTCCAGCCACACCGACTGGGTCCGGCCCCTCAGAAATGAAGAGAACCAGGCCAGCACAGTGCCCTGGATCCCCAATCCTTGGAGCCTTCCCAGAAGGATACCGTGGTCGACAGTATCGAAAGCCGCTGAGAGGTCAAGAAGAGCCAGGACGGATGGATGACCTCCATCCCGTTCTCGCCAGAGATCATCCACCAATGCGACCAATGCAGTTTCAGTACCATATCCGGGCCTGAATCCTGACTGGAAAGGGTCTTAAAGTTATATTTATTGCAGGATTAGTTTGGATGTTATAGGAGTTGTGAATGCCACAGGATGGGAAAAAAGTTTGTCCATTCATTCAAGCAGTGCAGAATTTTTGAAGGAAAATGCTCTTAAACTTCAGTAATGTTCTTTAAACCCCCTGCTAATTCTTCGTCATTAGGCTAAGTATTCAATAGTGTGGTTGGGTTAATGCAGTGTGTGGATAGCCAGAGATAACAGTGATTTGGTACTGTAATGAGTTTCCTGAACAGTAAGTGTAATGTTCAATTTCTTTTGTTACAGATGGAAGAGAAACGGCGAAAGTACTCGGTCAGCAGCGATAACTCAGACACCACTGACAGTAAGACCTTTAATTCAAGGCTTAGGACAAGATAACTAAACGATTCACCTCCAGCAGGGAAAACATTTGAATAATTACTTTGCAGACATTTGGGAGAGCTACATTTACTGTGTAGTCCCTGAGCCATAAATTGTACTCCAGGATTGCTTCTGAAATATGCTATGAGAACTTAATAACCCCTTACATATCTGGTAGCGGATGCCTTTTGTTTGATCTAAGTGTCCTCCTCTTGCTGTGAATACTGCAGGAAGAAGATGTAAAATACAGTTGATGACAAAACTTTGACCCAGTTAAAGCCCTTATTAAACAGAACTTAGCAAATCATGTTCTTGGCAGCAAATACCTGAGCTCCATCCTGTTGAGACTATCGTTAACAGACTTCCTATGAGTGTGCCTTTGAAGTCTGTTTGGAAGTTTCAGCTGGTTTAGAATGCTGCGTCCCCCTTGTTGTCCAGGACTGTTTTTAGGGAGTTGACAGTTAGAAGAGCTTCTCTAGTTACCTTGTTCTGGGTATAACTTGGAACGCTGTTAATGAACTGTAAAGCACTTGAATCTGCTAGGGACCCAGCTGTTGGAAAGGCATTCTGAACATTAGTCAAGTGCTAAGGCATGGGTGCCCAAACTATAGCCCGCAGGCTAGATTCGGCCCCTGACACCAATTAATCTGACCCGTGCCGTCCTCGTTGCTCCTGGAAGCAGAAGTAAAACACGCCTGTAGTTTGGGCACCCCTGGTTTAAGCAGAGAAAATGGCAGCTTAAAATCTATCTCATCCTGTTGCAAAACAGATTGCAAAGCATGTTTTACTTCTGCTCCCGATGGGAGGAACCCTGTGACTGGCCTGCTGAACCACGTGACCAGTCCACTGAGCCATGTGACCGGCCCATGGCCCAAAATGTTTGGGCACCCCTGTGCTATGGTCTTTGTAGGAGTCCCTTTGCATGGCTCCACCACACTCAGAAACATGTTTGGTTCAAGGCATGAGGAAAAGGCCTTCTCTGTAGTCACTCTGACACTCTCTCTGCCTGGGGAGGATAAAATGGCCCCTTTTAATTCAGGAAAAACTTTTTTTAAAAATTCATACAGTGCTTTGAGATTGATCTTGGGGCATAATGGGAGAGAATTGTTGTATTCATTTAAAAATGTATTATGTTTTGATGTTTTAGCAGTATTTGTCACATTTGAATTTTTCTGAATGCCATTTTGTGGTAGAAAGAGAATAATCAGTCCATTCCAAAATAAAGCAAGCAAACAAATAAATTAATGAGAACATATGCTGCTGACAGTCAGCAGCAGGATGCAGCGTCCTGTTTCAAGTGAAAGTAAAAGTGGACTTTAGCTGGATTGGGAGCCGTCTCTTGGCTGTTTTTTTTTAAAGCAAAAATGGGTAATCCCAAGCTTTTTACTTTGGAGAAGTAGAAGGTGATACTTTTCTGGATAACTAAATAAAAAAATTATTGCAAGCTTTTGTGATTCATGATCACTTCTTCAGGCATGCATTCAAATGTTCGTGGCATGGTGGTCTGCCAGGCTCTGTCTTTAAAAGCAGCAGTTGAGTTGATGCTCCGCCCCCATTTTTCAAACACAGGAATCCAGGCCTCTGCTTTTTGCTCTTCCTAAATGGCTCTATTGAGGTTGTAGGCCCCTTCTCTGGCCAAGTTAAAGTAATGCAAATTCTGGAGACTTCCATCAGGGAATGGGGTGGGTGTTGGTGGTGGTGAATTTGGTGTACACACTAGGTCCATGATGGTGAACCTTAGCACTCCAGATGTTCTTGGACATCAATTCCCAGAAGCCCAAGCCCCCATGAATCCACGCAAAGGGGTTTGCTGCGATTCATCCGGCCCGCGCCGTAGGGGCACATTTTACCTCTGCTTCCAGGAACGACAAGAGTAGTGCAGGCCAGATGAATCGCAGTAAACCCCTTTGTGTGGATTCATGGGGGCTTGGGCCTCTGGGAATTGATGTCCAAGAACATCTGGAGGTTCGCCATCATGGACCTAGGTGTTCCAGTTTTAGCCAATTCAAAGTTAATTAAAAATATTCCCTAGTGGTTCAATTTGTAGTGCTGTTGTCCTGATGTTAAAAAGTCTATGCAGTTCAGGCAGCTGTTTCTTGGTATCAAGTTGTTCCATAAAGAAAGTCAGCTGTGCAATCAATGTATAAAACATGTACAGAAGTAAAAGGTGATACCTTTTCTGGATCACTAAATAAAAAAACCATTGCAAGCTTTCGTGATTCATGATCACTTCTTCAAGCATGCATTCAGTCTTGATAACCAGTTAGATGGGTTGCACTTTGATAGAGAACACTTAAGTCCAGAAGATTTTTGTAGCTGTGCCCTTAGTCCAGTGGTTCCCAACAAGGGGTACACAGCCCACTAGTGGACTTCAATTCCCAGAAGCCTAAGTCAGTACATTGGCTGATCAGTGCTTTGGGGAAATGACTTAGGCTTCTGGGAGTTGAAGTCCAAAAACCAGCATTTGGGAAACACTGCCTTAGTCCTTTGAGTGAGCACATGTAAAGCACCATCTCATGTAAATCACCAAATTTCCCCACCTGCAGTATTTTTTTTGTTACCTTGGTTCAATGTCAGTTTTATGATATTGCAAAAAAATCTCTGGATAACTTCTCCCAGTGAATTCATACAGATGTTAAAAACTATGAGTTGCAGAAAAGAATCAGGGAATGGGACTGGAGAAGCCCAGCATCATATGTTGAGTATGTCCCTATTGGTGATATTGTTATACTGTACTGTGTTCCTCATTTATCCCATGGTTAAATGGCCCAAAAGGATATCATAATCAGTGGTGTTAGGAGTGGATGAAAGATTCAAGAGACTTTAGGATTGTTTCTGTCCAAGTAACACTACCTAGAGTCCAGAAGCTATTTTTAGTACACTAGTACCTTGGATAACGTTATGACGTGGTTCCACAAGTGATAACATTATCCAGTTTTTAACGTTGTGCAATGCATTGATCGCACAACATTTAAAAAAATCCTTGTTCCCTTTCTGCCCAACCCCAGGGCTGATCGAAGCTGGCATCGTCGCTGGGGTTGGGGGAAACAACGGGCTTAGTGATCCAGGTGCGGGAGGGGGGCGTTCTGAAGAGCGGGATCCCCAGCCTCTTGGATGGCCAAGCCCCTTAGCAATTGGGGGGGGGGGATTCCGAAGAGAGGCTAGGGAAATTTTTTCCTAGCCTCTCTTCAGAACCCTCTGTCTGGATTGCTAAGGGGCTTAGTGATCTGGGGCCGGGGTGGTGGTGGCTTTTTGAAGATTGGCTAGGGACCCTTTTCCCAGCCTCTCTTCAAAAGCCCCCCCCCCCCCAGGGCTGGATGGTTAAGCCCCTTAGCAATTCAGGCAGGGGGGATTCTGAAAAGAAGCTGGGAAAAGTTTTTCTCAGCCTGTCTTCAGAAACCTTTGCCTGGATAGTTGTTAATGGGCATGCGCCCAGTTCCCCCCCCCCCCCCACACTGCGATGGCCAGCTGGGTTGAGGAAAGAAGCCAACCCCCCCCCCCCCCGTTCATTCCCCACCCAGCCGGCCATCACACACTGCAATTGGCGCTTGGGTTGGAGACCCAACTCGAGTGCCGATTGCAGTAGCTGCGTGTTTGGGAAGCCGAACAAGGGCTCCACAGTCGGCTTCCCAAGCGTGTCATTGCTGCCAAGGGTGCAGCAGCGGTGTGTCTGGGAAGCCGACCGGGGAGCCCCTGTTCTGCTTCTAGCCACGCCGTTGGGGGGAGATCGGGCACGTGCCTAATCTCCCCCCAACCAAACCAGGGATGTTTGTCTCGGTATATCTCTGCCCCAAAGCCCGCTGGGCTAGTCTCCAGCCCTGCAGGCTTTGGGGCAGAGATCAATGTTGGGGAATTTGAGGTAAACATTTGCATCGCACAATGTTAAGTTAACGTGCAATGCAAATGTTTGCCTTAAATTCCCCAACATTATCTGATTTTAGTGTTATCCGAGGCAAACATCCGAGGTATTATTGTACCTTACTTATAATAGTACATTAAATACAAGATGACCATTATAAAGAATAAAAAAAGTTGGTGTTTTTAAGTAAGTGTCAAAGTGCTGTGTCCTTAAGTGCACTGGGAATAATATTCTCTCTCGGAGAGTTACTTACTGTATCTGAAATCCAGATGGTAAGCACAATCCTGGCAAACAATCAAGTCTAGGGAGAGCAGGAATCCAAAGAACACCTGCTAAACTTCAGACCTTCAAGCAACTTGCCTGCTTTGCCGGGTAGCACAAATTAAAACCTGTTCAAAATGATGTGACCAGGCAGAAAGATTGGCTGTGCCAATCCCACATTTTTGTCAAAACAATGACATCCAAATTAGACAAATGCAAAGAGTTTTGTTTACAGAATACATTCAGATTAGTCATAGTGAGTTTTCAAAGGTTTCCACTCTGTTCCTATTTTTATGGAGAGTAAGCTTTTCACCCCCCCCCCCAAAAAAAAAGATTTGCTGGCCAATGTAGTGTTCATGTAATGGTAAGAGAGAGGTTATATTTTTCCCCCCAAGGATCATCAAAGGAGAGTAAGCCCAAAGATGATTCGTCTCACTTCAGTCCAGTCATATTTCTGAAAAGTTGCAAGTACACCCTTCCATTTGAGAGTTCCTTATCAAATCACATTATAGTAGGGCTCTGTGGTTGGGTTAAGGATGCTGGTAATGATACTATTAGAGGCCCAGAACACTGAACTGGGGATAGTCATATTGATGACTGAGATTCCAGAGGCCAGGATCTTCAGAGAAGTGCAAGTTAAAATGTCAGACAGCTCTGCCAGAAACCTTGGGAAACAGCCAGGCTCCATCAGTGTTCAAACTGGTCCTTTCCCCCACATCTAAAAGAAGCCATTAGATCTGTGGAGCTTCCTTGCCCATCATCTATACCTGCTTCCTTTTATAGACACCTTTACTTCAGGATGGGATTGTGGTGGCTCAAGTGGTTAAGACGCTGAACTTGCTGACTTGAAGGTTGGAGTTCAATTCCTGGGTACTACATGACAGAGTGAGCTCTGTAATAGAGTATGCAGAAATGGTTTAGCAGCCCCCACCTTCTGGGACCATCCAGATTGTCCAGGGTTATACACAGGGCAGAGGCCATAACCCCATCAGCCACACATACTGTGAGTGAGCTGGTCCCTCTCCAGTGAGGCATAGGAAGGATCCAAACACCCAAGTTCTGGGTGGTTCAGCCTACTAACCTCCAGCCCATGTTGGGGTGCCAAATTACTGAGACGGGCGGCCGCACGCCTCTACTGAGAACCCATAACTTAAAGGACCATGCCACCTTGGCAGTTTCTGCTTCAGCTCCTCGTGCAAGGCTCCCCTCGGCCCTGTGGAAGAAAGTCCGAAGTGCTTCAGCCCCCAACACCTGACTAACCTATGTCTAAAGAGGACTCCTGTCATCTGACATGTGTTTTCTCTGAAGACACAACAAAGATTCTCTCAGATACCTGTTTCTTAATAGTGCTCTTCAACCTTAGTCTATTTCTTCCAGTTTCCATCAGCTTATGCCATTCCAAACTTCCAGTGCCCTTCTCATTCTCTCAGCATATTCCCATCCATATGCAAGTCAACAGTTGTTGTTTTTTCATGCTAGTCATTCATCGCCAGAACTACTTAACATATATATACAATAATAGAAGTATAAGCCCCTAGGAAGTCGACAAACTCCTCGGAACAAGGTCAGAGGAGGGCAATAAGAATGATCAGGAGAGTGGAAACCAAGCCCTGTGAGGAAAAAACCTAAAAGAACTGAGCATGTTTAGCCTGGAAAAAACAAGATTGAGGGGAGATGCAATGGCACTTTTCAAATACTTAAAAGGTTGTCATAACAAGGAAGAGAAGGATCTGATCGCAAAGTGAAGGGCATGTAAGAATTGACTCAAGTTTCAAGAAGCAAGATTTGGGTTGAAAATATGAGGAAAAGCTTTCTAATTGCTGGAGGGGGGGATAACAGTGGAACAAATTACCTTGGGAGGTGATCAACACTACAAAGCTGTAGGCATTCCTTTTGCGTTACCATTCAATTGAAGTAAAAAACAACAGCAACAGTAGGGAACTTTTGGCCTGCAGTACCTTTACTATTGTAGACGATTTCCAAGGTTCTGGAGGGCATTTTTGCCCACCCTAGATTTTGGAGATTGTATTATTTCTCACCATTTATGAGCTGCTGCCCCACCCCCCACCTCTTCTGAGGGGGAGAAAACCAGCTGTGATTGCTTTCAGAACAACAATAGCAATATGATTTCGTGTTTGAACATTTATTGGTTTTTATCAATGGAGTACTCAGAAGTGTTTACTGGCACTGCTTTCTGGGGGTGGTGGTCTGGGACTGTGCAGCTTGTCCAAGGCTACACAGGTTGGGCGTTCTCCCAGGAGGCACAGTGGAGAACTGAACTTCTAAAATTCGGATTTCCAACCAAGTACCCACCTCATTGAATTATCTAGCCAGGTTTTTTAAAAAGTCCCCTTAAAGCCCAAATCTGTTCTTGGAAATGACAAATTGTCTATCCCAGAGGCCTAGGGGTGTGCGAGTTCTATATTAAGGTCTACACGCCTGTCAGTATTTTAGAATTCTGGGATCTAGGAGGCTGTTTGGGGGCTGCATGCAAACCTGAGCCTGCTCTTGGTCTTGCCTTTGCTTTACAGCAAAGATTACAACAGTTCACTGTAGCTGTGATGCTTGAATACAAAGCTTTTTTTAAAAAAAAAAACCATGTGAGATACAGAGATTCAGAGCAGAGCACCTGAAAAGAAACACAGGCTGTTCAAACCATAAACATAATTACCAAGCATCCTTAATAGTCACCATGTTTGAATCAATAGTTTTGTCAAATATCCTAGCTAGCTTTCAGTTACTAGCACAGTTAATAGCAGTTTGTAATCCTTTGAGCATGTGAAATCTCCAAATCTATTGATTCATTGAACACCACTTGAGTGATTACTCAGCCTCTCTTGTGAAGTACTCAGTCACCAGTGGAATTAAGGGATTGTTGAAGGTACTTGAATCCTATGAGGGCTCTTATTACACTCCTTATCTGAAGACCTCCTATTTCTTACCAAGTCCACAGATTGTCAGGGTTGTTGCTTGATAAGTATCCATAGCAAGATTTCATTGAAATGTCTGTTCCACTGTTGCAGTTGTTATATCAACGTTCATATCAACCCTTAGCAGCAGAAAGTTTTGGAAGTGCTGATTTCCACAGTCTTAAACAAACATATGTTACATAGCAAGGCCATTGTATATAGGAAATGATATTTTTAAAAAGTTGTAGTAATTGCTTTTTGTATATTTTGAGCATCTTAGAAGGCTGTTAGCATGAAGCTGGGGATAGAGAACAGATACTTTGGTTAAGGCCAACAAAAGTATAAACCAAACAAAATAGGACTGCAGTTTATGAACATTAAGTCAATATAGGGTGCTGTCATATTTGCGAAGTATCAAGAATCTATATGATTAGTATCCCCAGGGAAGCAGGAAGAGCTCTCTAAACAAATTATTCTCCAAGATGGCTAGAAATAAATGGCATTTGGCTTGAAGAAATGAAGGGTTTATGCAGAAAAATACCAAGGTTATTTCAAAAAAGTGATTTTTATAAATAACTAAAGTTTGTAAATAACAGGGGTGTCGAGAGAGGGCATATTTAATTTAGCTGATATTGCACTTGCTGCTTGTGCCAAGCATGTTTTAAATGTTAGAACTAAATTGGGAATTTAACAGATGATTACGGAAAGGGATAACAGAATGTAACATATTCTTCTGGAAAGGTGCCATTCTTGAGGTTATAATTCCTGGTCAAAGAGAGTGTTAACATCATATGGGATCCACTAGCTATGGCAGTGGAAAAGGCAGGTCTTAATAGATTTGTACCTATGTTCATCTTAGTAGAATTTCTATAGCAAAGACTGAGGATTTTGAAGAGGAGTATTGGTGAGACGCCTGCATCGCAGACTCCCCAAATGTCTGAATGATACTGATAGAGTTCAGAAATGTTCTTGACTTTCCCAGTTCCCCAGTGGGCAGTGTATTTACTGACTGGGAATTCCAAGAGCTGTAGTGTAAAAAAGAATGTTTTCCAACTCAGAAAAGGACAATGTTAGAAGACAAGTAGAATTTTTTCTGCTGTGTGTTTCTGTGTCCCCCCCCCCCAATCTTGTTACTCATATGTTATATTTAATTTGAAAAATGCTGCCTCCATCTGTAGACACAGGTAACTGGCATTTTTAGCATGCTGTTTGTGGTGGCACATCGGATATTTATTTATTTATTTTATATCCCATTGGATTTAGTGCCAAAGCATTACTTGTGGTGGCAAACAATTAAACTTTATAGAAAACATTATAGAACAAATACAATATTATAATAGCATTAAAAATAAGCTAGCAATTAGACTGTGATTAGATATTTTTGTAACTCATCATAGCCTTCTAAAAAACTTACCTTTTTTTCTTTTTCTAAAGGTCAGACAACATCAGCGTCAAGATGCTCCAAAAATCCAAATACAAAATCTGGTTGGTCGAGGCAGAAGGAGAAGAAACCTTCAGAGGTTAGTTTCAAGTTTTCATTAATCTTTAAAATGACTGTTTAGCTTTAAACACAGAGAATTGGATCCAGAGATAGACAAATGCTGGGTTGGTGCAAATAGGTTTCTCCTAGACACTTCTCATTGTAGACCAAATAGCCCAATGAAGATAATACACAGAGGGTTTGGGGACTTTGATGAATGAGGTGGATCTGAGTTGCAGGGAGAATGAAAGAAGGAACCGTATTGATTCAAGTGCATAGTAGTCCTCCACTGGTGACGTCCAGGAAGAGGTTACCACCAAGAACATTGCCATCCAGGGGGAGTGTCTCTCTCTCACTCAATTGCACCAGCAGTACTAGTAGAAAGAAGCAAAAACATGTTGAGATGGTATCTTAACATCACTGAAGTTCAAGGTTAAAAGTTCAAGAGGTTCTGCCTCTTTCTGCAACTTCCCAAAAGGCAGTTGTGGGTGGAGTTGCCCTTGGTAAAATTAATTGCAGCCCTGCTTGAGAGCCCCTGTTGAGCTTTTACTGGAGCTGCCTGGTTGCTGTCCTTGGTCCTGCAGTTCATGTTATTTGCTGGTTTCTTCTGACATTGTTGATTCAGGTAAAACCCACCCTGTTCATCTAAAACAGAGCCCAAGGCAAAGGATTTAAAAATCAGAAGCCCATGAGGCACTTATGCACAGTCACAAGAACTCTGGTTGTGCTTTTGCCACAAAGTGACAGTACCTTTGTGATGGCTGTATCTTTTTTTGAATTTTACAAGCTGTCATGGAGCTCCTGTGCAAGTTGTGAATGAACAGACAGCATACGTTTTGTGATAGAAAGAGTTGGGGATGGTTCTGTACCTATTTTTACCCATGCTCCCTTTAAGGAGAGCTGCCTCTTATAGGGATGGAAAGCTGCTGTCCATTATGTATACCTGGATCTGTCTAATGTGTGAAAAAGTCCCAACATGGTGGAAAATACTCCAGCTTACTTCCAGGTTTTTTAAAAAGCTATTTTAAGACTAGCTAAATTTGACTGGTGGAGAGCATTTTCAGCATAACGCAGAGTTGCCCTTCATTTTAAAGATAAAGCAGATTGGTTGTGTAAGTGATAATTTTACCCTTCGGGTATAGCTTCTTTCTTTATTTTTGCAGTTTAATCAGCTGCCTTTCTTCACAGAGCCTTGTTTAAGATGATGCATTAAAAAAATCAAATTCATAGGATTTAATGAAACTCTGTAAAACAGCAAAGTTGAATTGTGAAAGGGCCAAACGTTGAACTTCCCAGTGTCAAGATGAGCTAAACAACTTTATAGTCTTAGATCTCCTCAATATCTTTTGTCCAGGATTTGTAGGTGTGAATTTGTAGAATACACTTCTGTATATGTTGTATTGTACTGATCTACTTGTATGTATATGCAAATAATCTGCTAAGTGCTCCATTTTGATTAAGAAGCAGTTTTTGGCCCTGTTATTAGGTCTCTAACCCAGTGCTGGTAAAAAAGATATACAGTAACACCTCAGATAACGTTTGCCTCGGATAACACTAAAATCGCATAACATTAAGCAGTTTGGGGTGGAGAATTGGATCAAATAACGTTAAGGTCCTATGGGATGGATCGGATAACAACCCCTAAAGCCTGTGGGGTTACAATGTATCTCTATGGAGCTTTAACGTTATATGATCCATCCCATAGGATTTTAACATGGATCGGATAACACTAAAAATCGGATAACACCAAGACTTGTGGAATCAAGTCTTAGCGTTATCCAAGGTATTACTGTAGTAGAAAACTTAACTACATTTCTACGTGAACACAACTATGCTATATAATTTTACTGCCTGATACTTTGTAACCGATGGAGAGCTTGCTTTATTTTAAAGAGAGAGAATGAGAAAGTTATGCGTATTTCTTAAGTTTGTAGCAAGTCCATGATATGTAAATACCCTGTGTAAGAACCAGATTCCTGAGAAATTTATTGAGTGATTCATCACAAGCTAAAGAAAACTGTTCTTTTAGTTGACATCTCAAGATTGGAAAACTGTTTTCTGTTTTTTTTTTTGAATGGTCATTCTCTGTTAATGTTCCTTTGTGAGGTGTCATGTTTCAAGAATTATGTCTTTGTATAAGCTGTGAAACACACATGAATTGCTGCTTCTTATTAGTATAGACTACTAATGTCCATTTTGTGGCTATGTGGAAAAAGCCAGCTGTTCATGATGAACTGGGGGGAATTAATAGGCACTTAAATGCAATTTATTGCTGATCTATGCATGTGTGGTTATGAGAGAATGAGGAATCAGAGAGGCTTATTCTTTAACACTGGTAAGTGCTGATTGTATTGCAAAAACATTAATTTTTCATTTCTAAACAACAACAACAATAACAACAGAGCCAAGATCCTCTGGGACTATAAAATTCAAACAGATAGACATTTGTCTCACAAAACACCTGATATAACTGTTGTGGAAAAGAAGGTCTGGTTTATTGACTATACTATACCAGAAGACGCACAAATTGAAGACAACCAACTGGAGAAAATCACGAAATACCGTGATTTGCAAATCTGCTGTTGTACCCATGGTGATCGGAGCCCTTGGAGCAATATCTAAAGGACTCCCTAGATATTTGGAAATTTTGGACTTCGTGGACTTGACCATCTTAACTCTCCAAAAAACCACTCTACTAGGAACTGCATATATACTCAGATGTTACCTTAACAGTTCTTGGGTCATTGGTTAGGGCTTTAACTGTTAATTGTATTCCAGTCCTTGACTGTGAATTAAATGGTTGATTTTTATCCAATAATAATGCATCATATGTTTCCTAGACATGGATTCTAAGCTATTTCTTGGTTCTTGTAAGGGAGAGGATTACCTCTGTGTTTCCCTCTCTTTAGGCTTCCTATACCTAGCCCCCCAAGAAAAGACGCAGTTGGGAGGGGGAGAAGTGCAATTAAAAAATCCTGCTGAGCAGACATGTCTGTTGAATGACTGTAAAGATCTTTCAGTCCTTACATCAGCCCTTTTATGGGGATACCTAAAAAGAGCCTCCTCGCAGATTGTAGTATTTTTGAACCACAATCAGGCATACCTTGGGCATTGGCCACCTTGTGCTAACTAATCTTTCTCACACTAGGTCAGGTGAAAGGAACTACAGAATGGATTCACCAAAAGGTGGCTTCATTCTGGTAATTTGACGTCTGGTTTAGACATAAAAGAAGGAGGCCTTTTATGGCAAATCATGACTGTTCCTGCTTATGGTGGAAGTGTAAGATTGACCCTAAGGCTTATCCAAGAGAATGACTGAGGAAACAACTCAAGCTGAGTACATCATAGTTTGATGTTCTATCATCTTCTACGTACTTATCTGAGGAACAGTCATGTTGAACTCTGTGTAGGTTACTTCTGAGCAGACATGTACAGGATTTCACTTTCAGTTCTCTGCATTGCTAGAAACCCAGAGTAGCAATCCCTTGCATGTAAGCTATCAGCCTTGAATCCTTGGGAACCGATTTGGGGACTTCATATGCTCTGTTTGTCTTATTTTACATAAATTCCTTTGATTTCTGTCCTTCAGGCCTTTGAGACATGAATGACCAAGGGTCATACTCCATTGTCCCCTTTAAATGGCTACATTCTAATTTTGGCCTCTATATTTACTCTAACAACATAAATAGGAAAGAGAAGAAGGAATCAAAGGTACTATATAGTAATTAGCTAAGTCAAGGTTGATGTTTATTATGCAAGACTCTGTGACAAGAAATTAGCTATAAACATTTGCTGTGCAACTGGAAAAACAAGCTTCTTTTGCATAGGAGCAAAAGGACAAGCTAGATAAATGAGCAGCCCCAGCTTTGCCACCTGGCAAAGTGGGGAAAGCATATGCTTTTCTTGATAGACGTTAAAGAACTTAAAAGTGACATTTGAATTCTAGTGAGTTTGACTTTGTGACTAAGAGGGGTTTTTGAAGAGTGAAACATCTGCACACAAAATTAATTTTGTTGTTCAGTCGCACAGCTGATTCCGACCCGCCAGGCACTCCTGTCCTCCACCATCCTCCTCAACTCACTCAGCTCTGTGCTCATTGCGTCCACAATACCATCTAGCCATCTCATTCTAGGCCGCCCCCTTCCTCTTTTTGCCCTCGACCTTTCCAAACATCAAGACTTTCTCAAGTGAGTCATTTGATGTCCAAAGTACTTTAGCTTCATCTTTGCTATTTGACCTTCTAAGGAGCAGTCAGGGTTGATTTCTTCTAAGATTGACCTATTTGTTCTCCTCGCTGTCCAGGGGACTCTCAAAACTCTCCTCCAACACCACATCTCAAAGGCATCTATTCTTCTGCGCTCAGCTTTCCTAATGGTCCAGCTCTCACAACCATACATTGCCACAGGGAACAAAATTCATAGGGAAACAGAAAAAAAGAATTAGATGGCTGGCCAAAAAAGAAAGAGAGATGGGAACAAGAAAACAAGGATAGATGCTTTAACTCTGTGGTGGCCAACCTTGGTGCTCCTGCTATTTTTAGACTTTACTTCCCAGAAGCCCAAGTCAGCACACCTGCTGATCAGGCCTTCTGGGAATTAAAGTCCAAGAACAGCAAGGAGCACCAAGGTTGGCCACCCCTGCTTTAACTGTTGAAACAATCCTCCTTGGTGGGTCCTCTGGTTTGGTTATGTACCAGATGTGACAGGATCCTGACTCAAGTGCAGCATGAAGTGGCTGCTGAAGTGATTTGGCTTCAAGAATGGGAAGTCTCAACAGAGGACGACTGTGTTTCAGATTCAGATTCAGGACAACATTTTCATGAGTTTAAGGCTTTTAGGTACTGTAAAAGTTGGGTTTCTCTTAATGGGTTTAACTAAAAAAAATTAAACTTAAAAATCCCCATTATGCTTCCTTGTGGCTCAAAATCTCAGCTATCTTTTTAAAATAATTGGGGATATGATGGGGCAGCAGGGTTGGGGGTTCTTCAGCATATGCAAAATTATCCCTACCTTGCTTATAGAATGTAAGAGGACTTCATGAGTAAATTGTTTTTCCCTAGGAGTTTAAAATCAATTTTATGAGAGGTATTGATTGGCCTGGGGTGCTGAGGGGTTGTATGTTGCACATCTCTGCTGTTAATAAGTATCCCTGAAACTATGTTGGTGGGTGTGTACTTCAGCTTATATCAGCGCTTACAAAGCATATGGTCATACAGTAATACCTCGGATAACGTTTACCTCGGATAACGCTAAAATCGCATAACGTTAAGTAATCTGGGGAGGAGAATTGGATCGAATAATGTTAAGGTCCTATGGGATGTATCGGATAACAACCGCTAAAGCCTGTGCGGTTACAATGTATCTCTATGGAGCTTTAACATTATCCGATGCATCCCATAGGATTTTAACATGCATCGGATAACACTAAAAATTGGATAACACCAAGACTTGTGGAACCAAGTATTAGCGTTATCCGAGGTATTATTACTGTATCTGCTTCTAGTTGTGGACCACTAACTAACCTTGCCTTTATTTTAGCTGTGCAAATCCCATTGACTTCATTCCATTTTCAGTAGCTTAGATGGGGTAGGGTTGTAACCATATAATTTTTTCTTGTTGCAGTCTCCCAACAATTGAAAAACTTTGTAGACTGGATTCTCAGCTGCCTTCCAATCGGCTACAAAACCTCAGACAGAAACCTTGCCTCCATGAGCATAACTCATAACATTATCCTCAGTATCTGATAAGAATTGTTCCTTTTTTTCTTTAAGAGCACATCCAGATGTTAGCCTATTGTATTTGGAATTAGATTTCCAAAAAATAGATAAATGCATAACATCATATACACTTGTGTATTCATTCTTTCATTGCACCCTGCGTTGCTAATACTGTACATAGGTTTATAAGTAAGTGCTTTTCTAGGTGTATAAATTGTAGCTTTCTCTAGAATCTAAATGTGTTAAGGAGCTGGAAAGAATCTGCTGCTGCTTATGTCTTAAGTACAGAAGGTTGCGGTTTTTTAGGGCCACAGTCAAACCCTGGTCACAATCCTGACATTATATATGTGCATTTTTTGGCCCAAAAAATTGAAATAGTTTAGTATGGAATATATTGATCATCCTATCCCAACAACAGTGTGAGCCATAATAATAGATTTAACTGCAAGGATGTTATACAAGCCTCAAAAGCAGATTAATCAAAGTTGATGTTTGAGACCAGAACATTATCCTGTGGTCAGTTACTCTGGAATAATTCCAGTGGCTTCAATATAAGTACTTGAAGCAAAGGATTCCAAAGATCATAGCTGTCAGTTCATTTTAATACTCTTTCCACAGCATAAACTGAGCATAAACAATTTGTTCCAAAGCATTAACAAACCGTCTCAGTATGAGCATTCCACTGTCACCACAAATATATGATTGTTCTTTTATGGGCAGAGTCTGCTATTGATAAGCTATTCAAATTAAGCATATTTATGCAAAAGTGTCTGATCTGCTAATGAAGAAGTGTTCTAAGCGTGCATTCTTCTGATTTAGTTAAAATGTCTATCAAGAGGGAAATTGTTCGAGCCCTAAATACAGTTACTTGGAAAACAAATTATTTTTGTTTCAATGGAGTCTAGAGCCTTAGTAGAGTCTTGCAGGATCAGAGCAAAGTCCAAATCCCTGTTTCCAGTCAGTAGCTGGCATGTTGCCCAGGACATGAAATGCAGTGGGCAGTCTCCTGCTTGTTTTTCCAAAGAAATGGTACTCAAATTCACAGTGCCACCAATACTGGATGTAAACTTCTAGGCGTCTCATCTATGAGTTTTTCTAATCCATTGCATCCTACTTTTAAGTACAGTGGAACCTCATATAACAATCGCCCTGTAAGGCAACACAATTGCATAACAATTAGGTTGGGGGGGAGGGGAGAATGGTGCCCAGCATAACAATTTTCCCTATGGAAAAAAAACCATACAACAGTTTTTCAATGGGAAAAACCACTTAGCAAAATAAATAAATAAATAAAAATCGTTGTGCGATGCATCCCATAGGGAAAACCGCTGTATGATGCATGCATTGTATAGCTGTTTTGTACAACAATGAGCCCCGTGGAATGGATTAAAATTGTTGTATGAGGTACCACTGTAATTGTACTTTGCATCAATAACGAGATGTAATGGAACACAAAGGCATGACTTTGCTTTCGGATGTGGCACTGTGACTGTCTACACATAACAGTGCTGTGACCAGTTAGCAGGTTGGCTGAGTATTGATTGAGCATACAGCTTGTTCTGGAGTTTGCCTGAGCAAAAACAGCTCATGAAACAAAAATAAAAAATGCCTAGGTAAGGTGACTTGCTCCAGCTTATCAATCAGGGCACAGCCAGGTTTAGATTGAATAGTGGCTAAATTCCAGAGATTTTAATTTCTCTGGATTGCCTGATTTCAGACAAAAACATGTTGGGATTTTTTTTTTTAAAGTTCCCTCAGGAATAGGTAGTGTTCCCCCTCCCCATCTATTACTGTTTCTTTTAGGATATAGCCATGTTTGTGACCCTTGTACATGATCATTAGGTAGTTAATCAGAGCTTTAATGCGTTGGGGTTTTTTTGAGGACAACTCTTGAGTTGTTTAGAGACTGGGATTCTGGAATTTATCAAATGGGATTCTGGAATTTATAATTCTAAAAATTAACTTTTTGGGTTACTTTGAAGTTGCTGTTAGATAGAGGTTATTTTCTTGCTTCAGTTGATTCCTCACATAAACAATTTATATTTATTTTGTTGTGCTGTACTTATTTAGAATTATTCTTATAAATTCATGTTCACCCAGTCATTTTTTCCTTGACTTGAAAGCTATCATTCGTCACTGGTTGATTCCCTACCCCCACCCCTTTTTAATTATTTTTAATGGCTGGCTACCATTTATTTCTACAATAGCTGAAATCCTGTTGCTTGGTTATGCATACAGATGGCAAATGGATTAACATTTTGTTGATTCTACTTGGCAATTAATGGATTGCTGCTGGGATTCTCAGAGGTGCATATGCTCTCTGGTTTGGTATGTGCTAGAGAATCCCCAGCAGGAACCTGTTCATTGCTAGCTGGAAGCCACTGAAAGTTATACCTTTTGCCTTCCAAGTACATATCAAAGCAACAGGATTTTAGTTAGTGTAGACATGGGTGTTGCTCCTCATTATTTCAAGGTTCTAAATATAATCAATAATTGCATGCCATTAAGTTAATTCTGACAGGGGCTGCGGTAGCTCAGTGGTTAAGAAGCTCACCTTGTAAACTGGAAGGCTGGCAAGTCAGCAGTTCAAAACCCGGGTACTGCATGACGGATTGGGCACCCATCTCTGTCTCAGATCTTGGGGACATGAAAGGAGCCTCATTTGGGCATTCCCTGAGCAGAGTTTCTTCCACAAAAATCCTTTCAACTCAGAATAATTTCTGACATGAAATTGTTATTAATTCTGCCACGGCAAACCTTTCCTGTGTTTTCTAGCCAGTGAATACACAGAAGTGCTTCACTACATTCCCTTTTTCTGGGGGTGCCCTGGGATTATGCTACCCGGGCTGGCTTTTCTCCGAGGAGGCACTGTGGGGAACTAAATTCTTTACTTCTAACTCTGCAGTCAGATGCCTAAACTACTGAGCTATCCAGCCATCAACAGCCCACTTTTCCTAAGTGTAGGCAGCAAAGAAGAGCCTTTCAGATAACACACGGAAACATTCTTTTCCTCTCTCTGTCTGTCTCTGGAGCTCAAGTTTAGTGAGAATGACATTTACTTTCATTTGGCTGATATTTTATGACAGCATTTACAATGTTAAGGTCGTAGACAAGGCAGAAGCAAAAGCTCAAAAGGAGAGAGTCTGCCACATGTAGCCTTGTTTCAAGTTCATAATATGGGGACTTGGACTGGCATTGGCAATTCCAGTCAAATGCTTTTTATAGGTGAGTGGTGGCAAACTGGCACATGTGCCAGAGGGGGGCACTCAACGGTCTCTCTGTGGGCATGCATGCCATTGCCCCAGCACAGAGTTCACTCTGCCCAGCAGCCCAATGGGAGCGCTTCCTCCATCCCCTCAGTACAGAGATGCCCCACCCCCTCTGTTTGGGCATTCATTCTCTAAAAGGTTCGCTATCACTGCTATAGGTTCTCTAGAACCCTGTGCAGACATTCTGTTTTTAAATCACATAAAGAGCACAGCCTCTACTCCTTCTACAGGGGGATTTTTGAACAAGAGCGGTCGCTGAACTTGTCTAGACATGACTGCAGCTTGACAAGGAACCCTTTTCAGGCAGGGCTTCTGGACTCTTAGAGATCCACACTTTCACCTCAATGTGCATTGCAGCTCCATTGCAGACATCCCTGGCAAGACATGAAAATGGAGAGTAGAGAGGTTAGGCTTGGAGCATGACCCCCTGACCCCTCTCTATATGATTTCAGTAGGTCTGTGAAGGCTAAATTCTCTATTCACAAACTTCTTTCAGTAATACAAGTTCTAAATTAATTTATAGAAAGCAAATGAATTGAAAAGTGTTCATTATTCTCCTAATAAAGTAGTTGGTACTTTAGGTGTTAGTCAAAATAAAGACTCAAAACCAGCTGAAGTTTGTTTTACTTTACATATGTAATGGAGCTTGGAAAAGCTACTGTTTTGTTCAACAGCTCCCAGAATTTCCAAGCCAGTATGGCCAACAGATTTAGAACCCAGGCTTCAAGCTGCTACCCTGTTTCCCAGAAAGGGCTTGATTTGTCATCCTGCAATAAGCAAGACCAACCCCATGCACAGAAGCGCAAAAACTGCTGCCTTGTAGTAAGTGCAGAAGAATTAGACGGGTTGTGTGCAGCATTGTAAGCAATCAGTATGTTTTCTTGCTTACTTTATGTACTTTGCTCAGCAAAGGGAACATGATACACAGCAATGGGTGTTTTACACACGGTATATTTCGTGCAGATTGCAGGAACGTAATATAGAAGGGGAAACCCCAAGTTGAAATTATGATTTCTCACTGGAGGCAGGATGTATTTCTCCTGGGTGCTTTCTCACTGTGTCAGGATGGCTAGTTCTAACCACAATCTCAGCAGTTATGAGATTCTTCATTTCGATACTTCCAGGCTGCCTTCTCGCCCAATAGGTTACCTCCTGGTTCCTACAGTTGCCAACATTTTCCTGCCTGACATGAAGCTAGAGTAGGAAGGAGAGGGGAGTTGCTTTGTTAGTCATATTGAGGACTCCATCTCCCATAACCTCTAACTAGCATTGTCTCTGGCAGTGCTGGGTAAGGGCACTGGGAATTGCCATGGAGAAAGTTGGAGGGAATGAGGTTGAGAAGGTCTGGTACAGACAAGAGTTCCTGCAGCCTTCTCCTTCCTCCATTTGTTGACTGAAGTAAATCCCGTTTACTTCATACACATTGAAGCCAGCCTGATTTCCAGGTACAGTAATATCCTGACTTACATATGCCTTGAGTTACCTAAAATTCAACTTACTTAATGATTTTTGCACTAAAATCATGTCCTGATTTACATAAATGTCCCAATTTACATAACATAATTTCCTATGGGAAATTAAGCCTACGGAACATACTTTTTATGTAAGTAGGGGGTTTTACTGTACAGTAATACCTCAGATAACATTAGTATCGAATAACACTAAAATCGCATAACAGTAAGCAATCTGGGGGGAAGAATTGCATTGGATAACATTAAGATCCTATGGGATGCATCGGATAACAACCGCTAAAGCCTGTGTGGTTACAATGTATCTCTATGGATCCCATAGGATTTTAACATGCATCAGATAACACTAAAAATCGGATAACACCAAGACTTGTGGAACCAGGTTTTAGTGTTATCCGAGGTTTTACTGTACTCTCATTTTCCAGTTTCTTCCATTTCATGCTCTATTTTCCCCTGTAGGTGAAGACAAGGCTGTTTTCTGTCTTGCACATCTTGTTTGGGACTCTTCTTCTCTAGTGACGTTGATGGAAGATCTTGTCCCTGGCCTTGTGCTTGAAAAATAAAGGGTGAAGTAAATTAGATCCCCATGGCAGATTTTGTTTGTCCGGACATATAAGACATGTACAATCTCTGAAATCCTGATCTGCAACTCTGTGCATGAAGTGTGAAGGTTTGAATAACAAAGGGGAGCACATGGGAGGGCAAGAGTGCTGTTCGTATGCATGCACAAAGAAAATTGCACAAAAGTACCTATGGGACCTGAGGCTCACCTGTTGGTCTGTTGATTACTACCAGAAACATATACCGACAATGATTTAATTTTGGTGAATGACAAAGCCAAGAAGATGACTTCATTTTGACAGTTTAAAGTTTGATCTGGACACAAAAAAAGAAGCTGAGGATGGCAGAGCTGATCACTTTAGCCCAGAAATTGGTATTTTGGTCAATGGTGAGCTATTTCCATCAGTCCCAGGATGGGGTGGGTGAACCTTGGCACACTAGCTGTTCTTGGATTTCAATTACCAGAAGCCCAAGTCAGCACTCTTGCTGATCAGGGCTTCTGGGAATTGAAGTTCAAGAACAGCTGGAGTGCCACGTTTTGCTATTCACTACCCTAGTAGGATCTGCAGTTGGCTATGGGGCACCCTCTAAGTAACCAGGTACAGTAACCCTAAGCTTTCCTTCCGACACCCTCAAACTCATCTGCCAAATCTCCCAAAAATCAGTTTAATGGAAGCTAATCTAATCACTCCATCCAGACTGCTGTTTGTAATGTCCAGCCAATTTATGCAGGTGTAAATTTACATTAACATGAAGACAAACAGGATTCTGTCCAGTATGTTATAATTTTAAAGATATATACTTTTTCCTGTGCACTGGGGAAATAAGAATAATTTAGATGGCAGATCATTAGTTGTGAATACAGTGCAATGGTTTTATAACTTAGAATATTTTTTCCTGACTAATTTCCTTTGCTATTAAATGTAAGTTGTATCCCTTTAAACAGTTCTTATTGTTTGGAGAAGCAATTAACATCTTCCAAGCAGATCAGTGGAACTGGTGTTGCTAAGCAGCAGACCTTTAAAGATAATTTGTCAATTTCTGCAGAAAGGAGGAAATAATAAACAGTCCTATTGAGAGAAAATTGCTTCTTTTCCAGTATGCAACTTTCCTTCACCATCAGATCTTCAGTTCTTCATTGCCCAGTCTGTTATTTATTTAGCTTCTATAAATAATTCAGAAAAACTTGAGTGGAATATTTGAGTCTTTTCCCAATTCCTAATCCCAGATAAATCAAAGCAAAGACAGAAGGGGGAAATGTTTAGATGACAGTTCGAGAGTATTAGCATGTGTTAGTGGTCTCCAGTTGGTGGCTCTGATTTCTTGTAGAAATTTCAGCAGCTTTCTATCACTGTTATAGAGCAGTGTTTCCCAATGTTTGGTTTTTGGACTTCAATTCTCAGAAGCCTAAGTCACTTCCCCAAAGCACTGACCAGCCAATGTACTGATTTAGGCTTCTGGGAATTGAAGTCCACCAGTGTTCCACAGAACATAGTTTGGGAAATGCTGCTGTAGAGGCTCATGTATAATTGTCAATCCATTTTTGGACATTCCCCCACCTTGAGCATGAGAAAAAGACTCATTATATTAATGCAGGGGTGGCCAACCTTTTTGTGCAATGGTCACACACCCTTCAAGCAGGCCGAAGGCTTGGTTCCTCCCACTGCTTCCAATACTTCTAGTGGTGGGTGTGTTAACAGTGTGTTTTTGCTGCTTGCACCACTTCCCATGGCGGTGGTGGCAGGAGTGAGGATGACACTTTTTGGCGTGGTTTTCCCACTTTCACGGCTTCAGGTGGTGGCTCCAGGATCCTCACCTCAGGTGGAAAGGACAGTAACAGAGGGGGAAAGGTTTAATGATGGAAATGCAAGTCTCTTGTCAGTGTGAATATAATTGGGAAGAAATGACACTCAAACATTGATCCCTGATTCCAAAGTTGCTCCTCTGCCCGAACTGGAAGTTTTATACCAGGGCTCTGCAACTCCCAGCCCGTGGGCCTAATCTGACCCATGCTTATCATCAATCCAGCCTGCGGTGCCCACCAGGGCACTGCTAGGACTGCCCACACTGCTGCAAGTCGTGCTACATCACTTACTGTGTTGGCAGTGGTGGGAACTGAACAGCTTCTCCCTGGATGGGAGGCTTTTTTGGAGCACGATCGCTTTGGTTTTGTAATTTTTTGAGCCTTCTTCTCTGCTCTTCAGCAACTAGAGCAGTCTGGTGAACTACTTGTGGCACCGGGCGGAGCCTACATCAGTGCCTGGGATCACAGCTTGCAACTAGGAAGTTGTTCACTGGACTGCTCTTAGTTGCCAAAGAGCAGCTGAGAAGCCTTGGAAAATTACAAAACCAAATTGATTGTGTTCCGAAAAGTCTCTCACCACCCTGGGAAGCAGTGGATGCTGTACAAAACCCCAGAAGAAATGTGCTATTGATGCCACCGCCACGTGCCGCTGATGATGTCCAGGGAGCCACCAAGCCTCCAACCCCTGGTGGGAAGTTTTGAGGGCGGGTTAGGCTCCTGTCAGGAAAATGTTGCGAACACCTGTTTTATACACTGAGTGTTTCACATTTCCACCCAAGATACTCCAAGTGATTTACAACATCCACCCAGACTTAGTGGGTAACCAGTGTCTTGCACTTTGATCAAGCAAGATTGAGCATTAAAAATATCCTCACAGTAACAGCAATGGCACTGGTGTCTGTGACAAGTAAATATGAACTCAAGTAAAACTGAAGCTATGACCCTCCCTTCACCAGACAAAGCATTCTGGTGCCTTGAAATGAATTAACAAATAATTGGCTGTTGGTAGCAGCTGGAAACGCGTGTACAACAATAACAACAACTGCATAATAATTAATTTTTACGGTAAAGAGCTAAGCTCCCTGGCTAAACAAAACAAAAAATATGCCCTTCTCATTGAGGCATATGTCAAAGAGGGGATGGATCCACCTGCTTCTAAAGAGTGAATCCCAGAGTGATTGATTTTCTAATGCTTGATCTTGTCTGAAGCATGTGGTGAGGGAGGGGGAGGGGGAGAGAGAGAGGGAAGGACAGAAGAGCAGAGGAAGACTGAATGGAGCAAAAGCTTCAAACTGTCAGGTAGTTGACCATCAATTAGGCAAGCTGCTTGTCTTTATTCTTGGCCTTTGCAGAAAGGCCTCCAGATGGCAGAGAGGGCAAGGAAAGAGAACACTTCATAGCAACAATAACAGATTACAGAGGCACGCTTAACTTTAGTGACATTTGGTCTTTTGTAGGGAGTTCATTGGACAGGACTTCAGATGCTACTTGGATGGGACAACATATACGCAAAGAGAGCCAGATTAGTCTGTCTTTGCTATTGCCTTCTGATCCCTTGTTAAAACAGTTGGGATGGTTCGTGCTGTTGGAGATTCCCATCTGCAGCTTTTTAAACATAAGGATTCAGCAAACAGTATCATCCCTGAGTACTGATGTATTTACATATTGTCCACTTACTGCATTTACCTATAGTGCTCGTAAGATGACATTTTGTAGTACCAGTCTCCATAATCTTGTTTGCAATCTAATATTAGGTAGAATGGATTCTTAGCTTCCATTCTTCTATGTTTTATGACAAGCTACTTTTTGTTCTTTACGAACTTCTGTTGCTCCAGCTTCAGGATTTATTGATAGATTCCAGTAGTGGCATACACCAGCTTACCAACATCTCTATTTATAGGGGTGGCTAACTTTGCCAAACAAGAAATGTAACCTTTTCTCATTATCTTCTTACTAGTCCATGTCATAAGCAACTCAGTAGTGCTTCTGGAATTCAAGGCTTAGTCAACAGAGTGCGGTCTTTCCCTGGAGACACATTTTCCAAGGGACATTCTTTGAGGATGCTCTTTCCATGTCCTGCCAGCCTCTGGTCAAGGAGGCACAGTGGAGAATCAAACTCCCAATCTCTACCTCTCCAGTCAGATACTGAAACCATTGGGTTTATCCAGAAGTTAGTTTATCTCTTGGAAGATGAGAATGATAGTGTATTAGTTCCCAGGGAGCATAGAGTCAAAACCCTGGGACTTACTAAATGGGATGGACTGTGACATCATCTGCCATCACCCGCTTCCTCTGAACATAGTTGCAGTCCTCATAATATATTTTCCTAAGAACAATTTATTCTTGCCAGCTGTTTGTTTACCCATACAGATTGTTGGTGTTTAATTTGGTCCTGAACAGGCCATTCAGACTCATTAGCTTAAGAAAACACCAGTTCTTGGTAGAAGTGGAAACGGCTAGCACTCGTTTTGATATGGTTAGCCCAGCTGTTTTTAAACTTTCTTTGTGTATCTGTGAATGATTCTGGCTGTTGGGCTTATCATAATGAGCCCATTTATGTCTGACTGTGTTACCCACAAATGGGAACTGCTGATGTGAAAACATCATGCAGAGTTCTGGAGACAAATGTGCCTCCTCTGCATGTTTGGAACCGTTTTCTAACCATCTCTCCACTAACATCTTTGAGATGTTAATGCTGAATTTCAGTGCAGCTAAGACAGCATACCTGTTCTTTCTGGTAAACTTATTTCCCCAACTCATTTCCCCCCACTTCTGGGGAATATTTTGGGCTTCTGTGCCAAGCATTTCCACTGTTAAATCTAAGTTTGTTTCCCCTTTCCATGTCTTTGAATTTGAGCCTGCCTAGGTGTAAAAGGGATGGTGGTCTCTCAGTCTCAACACCCTCAGAGGTGTCGCTGCCCCTTGCCTCTAGAACCACAGGAAGGCTAGGCTGGTTCTATCTTTGCTGTTTTTGCAGAAGCAGGCAAAAACTTTGTTTTTAGCTTTTTATTGTTTCTTTTTTAAAATGTAATCCATCTTGTCAGAGTCCATGGGAACGTCAAGCAGAGGTGTTAGAAAATGATGATGTTAAGATCTTGTGGGATTTTCAGATCCAAACTAGGTTCTTTAGGAGAAATTTAAAGTAAAAATAGATAGGGAGGTAGAAAGATAAACCAGTTGCCTGACTCACTAGAACCATAGGATAATAGGAGATGTAGTCTAAAAGATCAGAACAGGCATGTCCTTGAAGGGCTGTATTAAACATTTAAATATGAAGGACATTAAAAGAGCCATGCCAGAGATTGAGAGGAAAAGAACAAAAGTGGCATTAAATTCTCCCATTAAATCTCATACAATATATGGTAGGCTGATTGTCATGGTCACCAATGCTAATAAGCACCCAGTACTTAGCAGGCTAGGCATCTGGTGAAAGCCCTCTGGTTTACCTTGTTTGCTCTTTCCATTTCAGAGATAGTCACTTGGCAATATTGAGTAACTCAAAACAATCTCTTGCTTGATACAGTAGGAGAACAGCAAACACATGGAATGCATTTCCAAAGGGCAACAGTTTTCATTATGTTTGTGAAAAGGTCTTAGATTAGCATTGGGCTTTTTTATTAGCTATCTTATTGCCTGATAAACAGATATGCAAAACTGTAAGGATTTTGACATCTTTTTCAGATCCTGTCTCAAGTTTAATTAGCATTTATTGTAATTTCATTTTCCTTTTTTTAACATCAGTAGAATAATCAAACGCTACTGTGGCATTTTTGATGATTATGTTATATTGGCAGATAGGGACTTCAGGAAAGCTGACCTTTCTCAAGCCCAGGCTTACAAGAGTATGCTGTTAATTATGTTTTTATTGGAACATGCATTCCAACTGTGTCTGGGTAGATCACCCTTTCTCTGTTTAGAAAGGGTGGGAAATACTCTGTGAACAAATGTGTTGGATGGAAAGGACTGATGGTGTACAAAGTAAAAGGACCTGACATTACAAGAAAAGGTTGCTGATGTTTTTGTACTCCAGCTTTAATTGGGTTATCAATTGAAGCTTAAAGGATTAAATGAAAAGATTTAAAAATTAGGTTTTGGTTGGGCTTAAATCTCCCTCCTTTCACAAGCATTTCATTTGTAAAATACCTTCTGGAGCATTTTAGCTAAGTAATGTAAGTGTAAGACTGTGTTTGACTCATTCATTAAAGATCACACTGTGTAGTAGGTAGGTCGTGGAGAATAAGCAGTGAAAACAAATTAAATGGCATTTGAAGAAAACACCTGAGCCATCGCTGTCCTCGTGCAAGATAAGAGAGCAGTCGCCAGACATAGACTGATTAGAGCTAGGTGGTATCTGAGGGTGATTGCTGGTTTTCTAGATTATCATTTCAGATGATAGCAGATGGCAGAAGGAAGGAGAAACCATCCATTTTCAATTTCAACTGATCTTTTATACCCCGAGAGGCAAGATTGCTCTAGTCAAATCGTAGATCTCAGGCTATTTCCTGGTAGGAAAGCTTTATTTACCATGATAGAATCGGTGCTGTAGATAGAGAGTTATTTCTTTTATCCACTTACAGCATACATTGAGGAATGAGCAGAAGGGAAATGGGAAGGAGAAGATTAGCCCAGCCAGTTTCCATAGGGCCACAGTATTCTCAAAATGGCAAGTCTCAGCAGAGCTTTTGCTGTAGCAGTTTCATGCGTCACTGAGGATTTGTTTCTGTTTGACTGCAAGCTCTGTGCATACAAGCAAAGAAATAGACTCCTGCCATACTTTCTCTCCCCCCCTCCCGTTTCCTAATGCAAGTGTTTTCTTCTCTCTTATTTTTGAGATGATAATAAATGTATCATTCTTTTCAAAAGAAAGAGAAAATAAACCCATGGGACCGGCTGTGATCTCTTAGGTCCCGTGTATTCTGCTTTGTATAGTGAGACAGAGAAAAGAAGCCATGCTAAAAAACTTCTGTAAAAATTAAATAGTTAACAACTACACTGAGAAGGCTAACAGGTTTACCAGATGCTCAACTGTGATGTAGGTAGGCAAGTTCCTTCTACATGCTTCCATTATTCACTGCAGGTGGGTGAGCTGAGATGCTCATAAGGACTTTTCTTGTGCAGCCCACTGGTCCTCCCAAGGTCTGAAAAAAATGGATCTTGGAAGGGTGAGAAGACAGAAAAGGTGAGAAAGATCACACCAACATAGGTTCATACCAGCAAAGGGCTGAAAGGAAGCTGGAGGAAGAGTTGGGAGCAGTCAGTGGGAAAGAGGAAGAGAGTGACACTGAGGGATGGCCAGATGTGGACTCACAACAGTCAGATCCTATATTCCAGGCTGGTCTTCGAGACCCAGTTTAACCCATCTTTGATGGACTTTGGGTTACTTAAAGAACCTTGGTCTGGAACAGTGGGAGAGAACCAAGTTACAAGCTCCCTGAGAGGTGATGTAGAAGGGGGATTGGATTGAGCGGGACAAATTGAACCAAACTCGGCAGTGACAAATTCTTTGGGATCTTTGGCTCAGAAAGTCACACAAGATAACCAAGCACATTACAAGACTCAAGGTAGTATGTTGGACTCTAGCTAGTTCCTTTCTCAGAGATTTTGGTGGGTGGAGTGCTATGAGGAAGATGAATTCACCATAAAAGGTAGTGTTTACTCTTTGAATTCTAATTCCAAGACTCAGTAGATAATGTGGAGAGTATTAGGGTCCCCTTTATTACCCCCATCTCTTGAGGAGGGGCCAACTTCTTCATGCTTGCATATAGAAAAGTTTTCTGTGAAGTGGGCTGTAGCCCACTTGTTAATAAAACTAGTTAGATTTGTTAATAAAGTTAGTTAGATTTCAAGATACCACAAGAGTTTGGTTTTACTAGCACAAACTGTAGGTCCTCACAGCTGTCTCTCTGAAAATTTTAATTAAAAAGTAGTGTGTAAGTGCCTCTCTGTGTACATTTCCTTTGCGCATTCTCTGTGCCAAGAAGCTTCAAGCTTCTGGATTGGCAGAGGCACTTTTGGCCTGTTCTGGAGGACATGAACCTTTACTTTTGAGAGAAGAAAACTTCCATTCTGTGGTGGCTGATGAACACATGCTAGGGCATGACACATATGTGTGTACAGTATTTGTCTTTCCATGAAACTTGCAGCTTGTAGAGTGTGGAAAGAAAAAAGAAAACAGACAGGACGCATGATATGCAAATGTACCATAGGCATGTTGATGATATCCTTCATGTACCTAAAACCTACCACTTTACATAGAATTTTCACTTGATAAATATGTGAGCAGTATTGTCTTTAAAATCCCACACAAAAGAGGTGAGATTTGAAATGTGCCACAGAAAAACTTAAGACAGCTGAGTTGGGGGGGGGGGTATTTTCTAAGACAGAGAAGCAAGTGTTTTTAAAGTGTGTAACTCTGTGGGCTACTCTGGTTCAAATCCACCCAATTTGAGCTCCATCTGATTATATCCATAGCTTCCTTATGCCTTTGCCTGGCAGGACAGTAAGCAAACTAAGGAGTAAAGAAGGAACAGCCTCCCGTTCTCTCTTTATCTTTGTAAAATCTTGCTTAATGAAAATCAGTGATCTCAAAAGCTTGCACTTCCTTGTGACTTGATTAGTCTGAAAAAAATATTACCTCAAGATGAATTTTAGAAACCATCTGCATCTCTTAAGTTAAGCCACAGAAAGAGCCTCCTCAAAGATTGTGGTATTTTTAACCACAATTGGGCGTACCCTGGTAGCGGCAGCCTTGTGTTGCCAGCTAACATTTCTCACACTAGGTTGGGCGAAAGGAACTGTAGAATGGACTCATCAAAAAGTGCCTTCATTTTGGCAGTTTCATGCCTAGCCTAGTTACGGAAGAAGAAAAAGTTAGGCCATGCTTTTTTCAGGACAATAATCGTTTGGAAACTAACAATATAAGAAAACAAAGGATAATTATTTCTTATCAAAGTAAGGGGGAAAGGAGCTGAATTGCTTATAGGACTTAGACATTTTACTCTTTTGGGCTACAACTCTCCATGCTAATTGGGAGAGAGAGTCTAGCAATAATAGTCCAAAAAAGTAACCTTCCTAAGCATTCGTAGCTCAGGTGGCTCAGGCCAAAGAGACTAGCCTGGGTCTGTGTCAGCACCCAAGTGCCATATCCTACATTGGTATATAGAAGATGGGATAAGTTAATTATATTTGGTGAATTAGGCTTAATCTTATTAAGTCACTTGAGGATAAAGCTCCATTAACATGGCCACTTAATTAGATCCTAATGTAATATATGTCATCAATTTTAATAGCTGTAATAGTTTTGTTTACTGCTATTTCCTGGTGCTTTACCATTCATTGAAAGTAGCAAAAAGTTTTGAGCCACAGCTGAGATAAGGAAAAGGGGAGTTGATCATGGGAGCATCTCTTTTGTGTTAAATCCCCTGGCTGCAGCCTGGAACTGACATAGTTGAATGGCAACAGCCAGGAAAAAAAAACACCCAGAAGTTGCCAGAAAACTGGAAAAGTTTGTATGAGAGAGAAAGAGTGTATGTGTGTGAGTGAGAGAGGTTAGCCCTTTTCAGTGTAGATAAGTAGTTCATAGTATTTGAAGGGTGAGTGAACAGTGTAAGCCAGGCGTTCCCAACGTTTTTCAGCTGCAGGCTGGACCACGTCCCCTCAGACAGCTGAGCAGGCCAGAGTGGTGGTTCCCCTGCTGTAAATGCTCCTGTAAAATGCATCCATTGCTGTCATAAATGCATTTACGACAGCCATAGACTCCTTTACGGCTGTTGTAAATGCGCTTATGGCGGCTGCGGACTCATTTATGGCCATCGTAAATGCGTTTACTACGGCTTTAAATGAGTCAGCAGCCGATTCCAGTTGTGGCTGTGAGGGCGGCTGGATTATTTGGCACTGCAGGCCAGATCTGAAAGGTTCTGGGATGAAAGGTTCATGGGCCGAAAGGTTGAGAACTCCTGGTGTAAGCATTGGTGGAGGTCAATGAGCAAAATTATTTGAACTGGTTGTTAAAGCCTCACTTCTGGGCGGCGTTCTCCCACTTGATACTTTCTTGGATGTGTTGGACAATATACTTTACCTTCCTCAGCTGGCAGCTCAGTTGTGGAATTTGTAGTTTCTAGCATTTGGAAAGTGATAGTCCAGAAAACCAAATTAGACTATTAAAACCCCCAATTTTGAAGAGTAAAATGCCATTAGGTGACTTGACTCAATTACAGTGAAATACAGTAAAACCCCGTTTTACGGAAAAGGTCCGTTCCGTAACTTTTCCCATAACTCACTTTTCCCATAAAATGAAGCACGATTTCCTATAGAAATGCATGAGGGTGGGGGAAGAGAGGAAGGTTCTGTTTGGACCAAAAATAATTTTAAAAAAATACAACCCCCCCCCAAAAAAAAATGCCAAACATGATCCTCTCCCATACCCCCATTGCCCCTACCACTTGGTAAGGGGCTGTGGTGGAGAAAAGGGTGTTCTTAAAGGATTTACCCCTTTTTTATTCCACACCTCGATTGATCAAATTCCCCAGCTGATGGAAAGGAGGGGGAGTTCATAAAGTGTGGGAAAGAAAGGGGAAGTCCCTAAGAACAACCCTCCTTTCTAGCAGGGAACGCATGTCTGGGCACCTGCCATGTAACCAGAGTGGTGCGCATTCCTGGCTAAGGCACCGCGGGGGGACCTCGGACGAAAACTGGAAGGCAGTGGATATGGTCCCCACAGTCTCCCACTGCCCGTAGAAGCAGTGGACACTGAAAACAGCGGCAAAAAAAGCTGATTGCTCCGCAACGGTAAGTGACGAATCGCTACTTCGGCAGGGGGGGGAGGTGCCATTTTAGAGTCTAAAATGGTGCAGGTCTACCATTTTAGAGTCTAAAATGGTGCTGGTCTGCCATTTTTTTAGTCTAAAATTGTGGGGCCGCTTTCCCCCCATAAATCTGGGCGTGATTTCCCAAGAATTTTCTTCTGTAAAATGATTTTTCTGTAAAAAGAGGCATCTGTAAAACAGGGTTTTACTCCATGTCGCTTTATTCCATAGATAGTTCTTTAAACTACCTGCATAGGCCAGAATCCTGTCATTCTCTTTTATTCATGGAAGAGAATTTGTGGAAGCTGCTGTGGGTATCGATGACGTGCTTGTTGGTTGGTTGCTTACTTAAGCATGCATTTACCATGCAACTGGCCCATGGTTGGTTTTTGGTTAGCTAGCTGCAGTTAGCCATGGCAGCTTCCACAGTTTTTGTACTTGAATAGGACCAATAAGATTTTGCCCTTAATGTTTAGCTTGATGAGTTGAACATTTTACCTGCTAATTTTTATTCTAGAGTCTAAGCCAGTTTGTGAGTCTATTAACTGAAATCTTAAATTGAACAAGCCTTCAAAGTATGTTTGTGTGATGCGATGGTTGTATCTCAGCTATAAACTTCTTTCTAGAAATTTGCTGCAGGCTAATAATGCCTTTTACTCATCTCTTCTAAGCCAACATACCATACTCTCCATTTGAGGTAAACTGGTGATTTCTAGGGGAAAATAAGCAAGCTTTGTGACCCTTCTAATTCTGTGGACAGAGAGATATATAATACCATTTGGAAAACATGTTTGTTCACACTTGGTTTGAGAGATTACAAAGAAGCACACTAGGTTGTTACCCTGAACAGTTGGGAAATGAGAGCAAATTCAAAGATTTGGCAGGATATTTGGGCTGTGTCTTTCCGGTTAATTGCACCAGCTATGGCTAAGTTTTGGTGTAGTTCAAAGTTTTTTCTCTTGCCCATTCGCTTTACCAAGACAGTATGCAACTGTAATTTTGACATATGAAAACTGAATATATATATTTAAAAAACACTTGCAACTTCCTTTCTGTAATATTCATCTCTTCACAAGACTCAGCTTTTCTTACCTTCGGTAAATAATGCTTTGGTCATAATTAACATATTGGCAATTTCGTTTCCTAAGACATCATACAAATTGGTTGGTTTCTGTGATACCTTTTTAGTTACCCCATTTGGAAAGCATAGATACTTGATCAGGTCTGACAGGAAAGCAAGATTCACCTTTTTCAACAAGCTGAGTTTGGTTGTTTAAACAAAAAACTGGCACTTAAAAGTCAGTACAGTATCTTTGATATTGAATATACTTGTGGTCTGAAAAGAGCAACTTCTAAAGGTCAAACGCAGGAGGATTTCTGTTGACTTTGAAATTATACAAAAATGAAACAGGCATGAGGATGGACTGAACGTGGCAGTGTGCTGTAGTATCTTTATCTGTAACAATCTTTCAAGTACCATCCTTAAAAAAAAACACCAACATGTGCTAGGAAGGGCTAGCACGGAAAAGTTGAGTCACTCTGGTTACTAAATTAGTTTAAATTAGATGTTTTGTGGTTGTACTGAGCTGAGGTCCACATGTTGTCTAAAGGAAAGACATTATTTGGCCTTTTGTTCTAAGGTTAAATGATTCCATTATTGATGCAGAGTGTAATAAGGACCCAAGCGCTTCTGCTCAGCACTTGCTTTATACATGAATAAAATAGGGCATGCATTTTAAAAATAAACTAGTGACTGTATCAAGCCAGGCTATCCTCTGTTGTTTCCCAAGACAATTGATCCTTAGTTTTTCCTCTCAGTTAAACACTGATGACCTATAAACACTCAAAGTTCACCTGCACAGCATCACCGCCTAAAACATTGCATGGAACTTTTCTTCCTTTCAAGACGATGGAATTGGTGTCTTCCACAAGTTCCTTATCCAATTATTTAGCTCAAATGACTAACTTCCCAAGAAGTCTCTTGGTTAGCAAATGGCAACAATAATAAAGCCATTTTTTGCGCATTCAAAAAACTTATGTACTGCACCTCAGTAAACAGGAGTGGGCAATATTTAGTCCTCTGGATGATGTTGGACTGCAGATCCCAGCAGGCCTGGTTGTGCTGGTTGGGGTGGATGGAAAGTTGCAGTCCAGGGATATCTGGAGGATATGTGCAAGTGGCTCACCCCAAATTATAATCATGTTACAAGGCACACACCAGTATTATAATTCCAGCATCAGGCTAATCTTTCTCACATTAGGTCAAGTGAAAGAAACTGCAGAATGGACTCACCAAAAAGCTGGCTTCATTTTGGCAGTTGCACGTCTGGCTTAGCAGCAGCAGCAAAAAAAGGGAAACTGAAGCTGGTTACTAAAAGTACATTATTATTATTATTATTATTATTATTATTATTATTATTATTATTATTATTATTATTATTATTATTATTATTATTATTATTATTATTATTATTATTATTATTATTATTATTCCATGTCTAGGCCAGACATGAAACTGCCAAAATGAAGGCACCTTCTGGTGAGTTCATTCTGCAGTTCCTTTCACCTGACTTAGTGTGAGAAAGATTAGCCGGCAACAAAAGGTTGCTGTTACCAGGGTATGCTTGATTGTGATTCAGAAATAACATAATTTTCGAGGAGGCTCTTTCTATGCAACTATGAACTAGCTGGATAGTTTAATGATTTAGGTACAGCAATTTTTGACTATTAAAAGCTTCCCTGCCTTTCAAAATTCCCAAAGTCTTCCCCAGGGCACCCCAACCCATTTCTAACCAGCTGAAAATTATATAGTAAGATCTTGCCCACTGCCAACAATACTGGACTAGATGGACAAAGTGTAGTATTTCTTCCCCGTGAATGGGAAGGAAAAGTGACAATGGGCTAAGCAGCCAGGTTTCTTGCAGAGCAAGTACTTGTAGGTCCTGTAGCTAACTCTGCTTACTTAGCCCCAGGTTGCCCTAACTGTGCTTGTGTTTGACAATATCTAGGATTGGTGTGATAGCTCAGCACTCATATAGGGGGTCACTCATTGGCTGCATTTGCTTTATGGTACCGTAAACCCTTTCTTCAATCTTTAAGACCTACTGATGTCAGTAGGGTATCAAATACCGATGGCTTTCTCTGGCCTGCTTCTCATGCTCCTGTTGTTACAAACTTCTTTTTCCTTCAGGTTTTTCGTACTGATCTGATAACAGCAATGAAGGTCCCAGATTCTTACCAGTTGAGCACTGATGAGTATTACATCCTTGCTGATCCCTGGAGACAAGAGTGGGAGAAAGGTGTTCAGGTGCCGGCAAATACAGAAGCAATTCCAGAGCCAGTGGTTAGGTAAGTAAGCCTGAATCTGTTCCCTTTGGTACTGGATCCCATTGCTGCTGTGTTTTTAAATCAGAAGAGCATAGTGTGGGCATGGTTATTTCTTTCTTAGTTTTGCTGAGATAACATCCAGAATATCTACCCAGCAATGAAGAACGAAGAAAGCACACATCTTGGTTTGGAAGTGGGACCACAGTAATGAAGTAGATTGCAGAGTGTAATCTAGTGGTTTCTGTTTTATGACCTGGGTAGAAAGAATTAGGCCTGCCATCCCTTTGGGGTATAATCAGGCAATCAGTGTGGTCCAAAGTGACCCCTGCACAGTCCATCACCAGAAATGTTTTCCCCAGCAGTTAGTGCTGGCTAGCCAGACAGCTGCCATTCTTTTCTTCCTCACAACCCTCTGACATAGTGTGGCTCTGGGGGCAATGAAAGGTGCATAAGAGGAGCCTGTTCAGAGCTAAGCCCAAGGCCTGGAAATTAAAACACAGAAACATGAATCTTGTACTTGATTCCGTTCTTTAGAGAGATTGGACCACTTTCTTTCCAAAGTTCCTCATTGAAGCTGTTGAGGTGCAACATGCTGTTTTTGGCTGTGCTTTTCATGTTTCTACTCATATTGCGTGTAGTGATGATTTGCAGTAACACAAACAAGGAAATTAAAAAGTGTAACTATCTCAAAACAAATTTTTGAATGGGAATGGTGAATAGATTCTCTGTTTTACTGGAATCTGTTGTCTACCATGAACATAAATGAAAGGAAACCAAGTTGTACAGTTTGTTAGATCACTCATATGTTTCTTACAGTTTGAGTTCACTATGTAGAACCAGCAGGAACATTCAGAGCATTATCCATCTGGCCATCTACATGGTTGCATTCTCATGGAAGACACAGTGGGTCTTTGTGGAACATGGTGTAGCTTTGTGGAGGTAGATCTCCATGATAGTGTTGTTCCCAAAAGGGATAAGTTGCTGCTGGAAAGCTACATCTGTATCTGTAGATGTCCTGCAAATTACCATTCTCCATGTGAATAAATTTCTTGGAGTGTTTGTGGCTGTCACTGAGACATCCTAGATCAGAGAATGTAGTTAGCTCTGTGATGTCACTTAGATACAGAAATACAGTATAGTAAAGTTAATGACATGCATTGGAGAACATATAGTGTCCTTTGCCTTCAATTTTTTTTTGGTATATTGCAAGAGAAGATTTTTATAGCTTTGTGATGATGTCACCTAGCCTTGGTCTTTGTAATGCCTTCAATTATGTCCTAGATTATATTATAAATTCTATAAAAGAATTCTGGTATGTTTATGGGATTTGCAAAAACCATCCTTATATCTCCTATTTCTTAGCATCTTTAGTAGTTGTCTCTTACTAAATGCTGGGCTCTGAATTGGAGTGCTTCTATTTTTATTAATGCAGAGTACATCACACACATGTACAAGTGACTGCATTCAGGTGGGCTTTAGTCTGTAAAGTTCCTGCCTCCATGTCTTATAGTTTCTTTATTCTTCTCTCTCACTCTCTCTGTGGTTTTTCAAATCAACTTTGATATCACTATTTAAGATCTTGGGTCTTTTCTGCACTTGAAAGTTGTTAGATGTCTCTGAGGAGGCTGCTGTTCATTTCCAAAAAATGAATGTGTCAAGAGAATGTTAAGCATATTAAGGTGTTTTCAGATTTCATGTAGCAAATACCTCTCCTTGTCCTCTCAAAGGATGGAAATATTTCAGTAAGTCAATAACTACCCAAAGCACAGCTTGTCAAGTAGTGACAACAGCAGCAGCTGTCGGAGAAAGAAAGTTATGAAATAAATTTTTATGCACTCATCTCCTTCCTTAATGGATTGCCAGGAAGGGGACCAATGAGAGAAATGTACCAGAAAACAAATCTTTAATTATTTAATCTTGACACTTCAAAGTGAAAACTATCAAAAAGAGGGATTCCAGGTTGACTTCCTCCTTAAAGAAATACAGGGTGAAAGAACTGTGTTTTTTTAAAACAAACTGATACATAAACATTCTGTAGTCATAAGTGTCTTGCTCTAGAGCTGAAGGTTGATTTTGGATAGGAGTCAAGATGTAAAGTGATAGCTTGCTGCTTCCTGGGTTGGAGGTGCCTATTTAAAGCCAGGCTAAATGGATTCATATTTTTTGGAAGTGGGCTTTGCAAGCAGACAGGCAGGCAGTTTAACATTATCTGCTCTTTCACCCTTCTGAGGAGGCTACTAAAAACTGACCACAGTCCCATTGAGACACAGTACTCACAAACTTAAGCGTTGTTGTTGTTGTTGAATTTGTATGCCGCTCTATTCACCAAAGCTACTCAACATAGATAACAAACAATGCAGTCTTACAATCTCAAAAAACAACACAAATATGGCATATAATACAACACAACACAATCAATAAATCTAACCATACAATACATCAGTAAAATAATACAATTTACATAATTAATATAATTTACTTTAAAAACACATATAGTACTTAAATAGCATAACAATTAAATAAAAATACTTTCACCCCTCAATTCCATGCTGAGCTGGGGTTTCCCAGATTCAGTTAAACCTTGCCCTACAAGAATTAAATAGGAGGCCTTTGCTCTAAGGTGTTTCAAAAAGAGGAGGAAAGTTCTTTTGCAGGAGCACAAACTTTCTTTTGGGAAATGCATACTATCATGAGGATGTAGGATTTGGAGTCTTTGCTATTCCATTCTGATATTTGAACCCAGGAATTCAGCTCCCATGGCCCAGAGCATTGGTAAAACTTGCAAACTAATTTCAGTAAAATCTTCACTAGTACGGAACCTGCCTGTTTTGTTGTAACCATTCCAAGAATATCAAGGTAACATTCATCGATGATGTGTTCAGGATCCTAAGCCTTGGGTTATGTAAGTCTCTATACCTGACACAGAAAGACTGAAGATGTGCAAGACCTGCTTTGCTTTTCACAAAAATGCTGCAATCCACCAAGAAGTACCAGGTGCAGCATTGTGAATCAGAGAGGCAGAGCCAGGAACAAAATGGTGTCAGGGTAGGATTAACCTATGGTTGGAGCAGAGGGGGTCACCTCCTCCTAAATGGAGAGTGAGCCTTCCCTTCTTGGACACTTGATGAGTCATACACTGATATACAAAGAGATCCATATTGTTCTCATTGTAGAACTGTAGAACTGGAAGAGACCCTGTGGATCACAAGATGTTGGTGCATAACATAAAAAATGGTATTCCAACCACAAAAACATGGTCTGATAAAAGTATCACCTCTTCCACCATTTATGATTTTTGGGAACCATACAACTTTATTGTTTGTCTTGGGTCTTTATTGTGTCAGGGATTCCAGATTTGTGGGAAGAGGAGAAAGTAGCTACTTAGCTGTTACTATTGTAAAACATCTGGATTTCAGGAATACTTTCCCATATACTATAAGGCCTCCAGTCATCTACAAATCGATCTTAATGCACTTTTTGCCGATTGCTCTAAAGATCAAGGTCAAAAGAGGGAAATGAAAGGAGTTTGGTTTGGGACAGTAACAGCACAAATGTGAAATCCTTGTGATTGTAATAATCTTGTAACACTAGAGAGTGTGTCATAATTGATGGCATATTTCCTCTGACTGGTCTACAATCCCCTGCAGGAGGCTGTTGGAATCCCTCTCCTTCTCAGATCACTCTGTCCCAGGTGTTCTGCCAGTATTAAGATCTGATCGGGTCCAAGAACAATATTGACAAGCTGGAATGTGTCCAGAGGAGGACAATAAGAGTGATAAAAATCCTTGTAGAGATGGTTAAGTGAGTTGATATTTAATATAGAGAAGAGATGACTGAGAGGTGATATGATGGCCATCCCTTGATATTTGTATGGTTGACACATGAAAGGTAGAACAAGCTTGTTTTTTTACAGCTCTGGAGAACAGGATCTGAAGTAATAGATTCAGATTACAAGAAAGGAGATTTTTCCGAAATATATCGACGATGAAGGCTATTGGACAGTAAAATGTATTGCCTTGTATGGTGATGGATTTTCCTTCATTAGGTAAAGGTTGCTCTTGCTTGAAAGCCAGTCATATTCAACTCTTAAGGTGTGATGCTCATCTCCTTTTATAGCCAAAGAGCCAGCACTGTCTGCATCTGCAGATGTTTCCATGGTCATTTGACAGGCATGATCAGATGCTGAAGCGCACAGAACACTGTTACCTTTTCCACCAAAGTAGTACCTATTTATCTACTTGCAATTTCTTGTTTATTTATTTATTTATTTATTATTAAAATTTGATACCCCGCCCCAATCGGGAGGACCCGACTCTGAGCGGCTACATCCTAATAAAAGCAAAACAAAACCTAAACACTCAATTAAAAACGTCAGGATTAAAAATCATCAGAAATTTAAAAACAAAACAGAAACTACACCCCAGTATTCCCCCAATCCAACTCAGGAAGGCAGTCCTTATATGAACCACTTGGTATGGGAACCCACGCTCCCGGGTCCCCAAACCTGACCTGCCAGCCAGGTTTTCACGCCCTTCCGGAAGGGCAAGAGCTCTGTCTGCAGGCGCAGTTCGGTGGGCAGGAGGTTCCAGAGGGTCGGGGCGGATACGGAGAAGGCTCTCCTCCTAGTACTGGCGAGGTGCACCTCTCTCGCCGAAGGGACAGCAAGGAAGCCTCTCCGATCCGCCCTAGTGGGCCGGACAGATGTTCTTGGGGTGACGCGGTCTCTTAGGTATCCTGGCCCACTACCATATAGGGCTTTAAAGGTAATAACCAGCACCTTGAATTGCACCCGGAGACATACTGGCAACCAGTGCAACTCCCGGAGCAGCGGCGAAGCACGAGCATAGCGCCCACACCCCACCACTACCCGGGCCGCCGCATTCTGGACCAGCTGGAGTCTCCGGATGGTCATCAGGGGCAGCCCCATGTAGAGCGCATTATAATAATCAAGTCTGGAGGTGACCAACGCATGTGTGACCATAAGCAAGGCATCCCGGTCTAGGAGTGGGCGTAACTGGCGTATTACACGAAGTTGTGCAAAAGCCCTCCTGGCCACGGCTGCCACCTGCTCTTCGAACAGTAGCCGTGAGTCCAGGAGGACCCCCAGATTACGCACCAGGTCTGTTTGGGGCAGGACTGCCCCATCCAGAACCAAAGGTGGCAACTCCTTTGTTAACACAGGACCCCTTACCCACAGCCACTCAGTCTTGCCGGGATTCAGCTGTAGCCCGTTGTCCCCCATCCAGACCTTAACAGCCTTCAGACACCTGGAAAGGACTTCCACCGCACCGCTTGGGTCCCCACAGGCGGAGATGTATAACTGGGTATCATCAGCATACTGATGATACCTTACCCCGTGGGAACGGATGATCTCACCCAGCGGCTTCATATAGATGTTGAATAGGAGAGGAGAAAGTACCGAGCCCTGAGGCACCCCATATTGCAGGGGCCTAGGGCTGGACTTCTCCTTCTCCAGGCACACCGACTGGGTCCTGCCCCTCAGGAATGAGGCAAACCAGGACAGCACTGTGCCCTGGATCCCCAGACCCTGGAGCCTACCCAGAAGGATGCCATGATCGACTGTATCAAAAGCCGCTGAGAGATCGAGAAGAGCAAGGACAGACGGTTCCCCTCCGTCCCGCTCTCTCCAGAGATCATCCACCAAAGCGACTAGTGCGGTTTCGGTACCATATCCGGGCCTGAATCCTGACTGAAACGGGTCCAGATAATCCGCTTCATCCAGGACTCCCTGCAACTGCTGCGCCACAGCCTTTTCCAAACCCTTACCTAAAAAAGGTAGGTTGGACACTGGACGGTAGTTGGAAATTATTGTGGGGTCGAGGGAAGGTTTTTTAAGAGGGGAAGCACCAAAGCATGTTTAAAAGGTGCGGGGAAATGCCCCTCTTTTAGTGAAGCATTGATAATCGCCTCGACCCAGCCACCTGCCACAGACTTGGAAGCTTTTATTAACCAGGCAGGGCATGGGTCCAGTGCACAGGTCGTGGCGCGAACAGATGCAAGAAGCCTGTCCACTTCCTCAGGGCCAACGGGATCGAACCGATCCCAGATAACATGGCTAGACTGTGCCATGGTCAACCCCAGCTCCGTACGTTCCACGCCGGGATTCAACTTCGAGCGGATCTGAGCGATTTTCTCCGCCAGATAATCAGCAAAGTCCTCAGCCGAGCCCTGCCACCCAGGGCCCGGCCCCCCTCTACCGAGGAGGGACCTGGTCACCCGGAACAAGGCCGCTGGGCGATTATCTGCGGAGGCAATAAGGGTGGTGAAGTATTGACGCTTCACCACCCTCATCGCCACTAGGTAGTCCTTAATGGCAGCTCTAACCAGTGTTCGGTCAGACTCACTTCGAGTCTTCACCCAGCGGCGCTCTCGGCGTCTCTTAGCCCGTTTAAGCTCCCTTAGTTCCTCTGAAAACCAAGGAGCAGATCGATCCCCACGGACTCGGAGAGGCCGTAGTGGCGCGATTACATCCAGGGCTGCCGTCGCTCTCCTGTCCCATGCGTCGACAAGAGCCTCAGATGAACCGCTTTGCAGGTCAAGAGGACAACACCCCAGTTCCCTCTGGAATCCTTCTGGATCCATTAGTCGCCGGGGGCGGGCCCACTTAATCGGCCCTGCCTCCCTGCGGCGGAGTCCAGCCCCTAGGAAGTCTAGAGCCACCAGATAGTGATCTGACCATGGCACTGGGGTGATATCTAATTTTTGTAAAGACAGATCACTCTGCCACAGCTCCGACAAAAAGATTAGATCCGGGGTGTGGCCACTGCTCCTGGTAGGACCCTGAATTACCTGAGTCAGGCCCACGGTTGCCATGGAAGCCATGAACTCCCGAGCCACCTCCGAGCCGGTCCCCAACGATGGCAAGTTGAAGTCCCCCAGGACCATCAGCCTGGGGGTCTCCAATGCCAGCATTGAGACCGCCTCGAGGAGCTCAGGCAGGGAATCTGCTACTCTGCAGGGAGGCAGGTACAAGAGCAGGATTCCCAACTGACCCTTAGGGCCCATACACAAGAACAAGGCCTCACAACCCGGAATTTGTGGAGCCGTGGCCCTGGTGACTCCCAGTGACTCCCTAGCTATCACGGCGACTCCACCGCCCCTTCCCCTCTCCCTAGGCTGATGCCAAATACCGAAACCGGCCGGGCATAATTCAGACAGAGGAACCCCGTCCTCTGGCACCAGCCAGGTTTCGGTGATGCATGCCAGATCAGCCCGCTCCCCTGAAATGGTGTCTGCGAGCAGGGGAGCCTTATTGCAGACTGATCTGGCATTCACCAGCAGCAGCCTAAGGGAGGGGTCACTCTTGACCGTCTGCTCAGGGCCCAGAGGTGTAGCCGGGGGGCCAGAACACGGGACAGCAACTAAGCATCTGACCCGTGTTCTCCGAGTGCGGCCCGCCCCTCGGCTCCCGTCGTAACGCCCCATGCCCGTTACCACACCAATTTGGGCCTCATGGAAACCCCCAGCCCCAACAGACAGAGCCCGAACCCAACCTTCTGGCTGGCAGACATTCCTTAGTAATCCCCCATTCGCATTCCCCCAGACCCTCTCCAAGAATTGTCCATCTGCCGTTACTCCTGATGGTAATGGTAACGGTGGGGCCAGGGAGACTTGATATGAGGACAAGTAGTGGTAATTCTGATGGTGGCCGTAACAGCTGCCACAACGACAGGCGGGGAATACGGTGCAACAGCGGGGCTTTTTAAAGTTCCCGCCGCCGGCATCAGTGCTGGGACCCAGCGTCTTCTTTCCCTCGCCGCAGGTGTTTCTCGAGGTGGCGAGGGAGGCAGCGAAGCTGGTCCGGCCGGCGCGGGGCTTTTTAAAGTTCCCGCCGCCGGCATCAGTGCTGGGACCCGGCGTCTTCTTTCCCTCGCCGCAGGTGTTTGGTGGAGTTTGCTCTGTCATGCAGCACTTGGGTCTTGAACTGCTAACCTGCTGACCTTCCAGTTGTCAAGTTCAGCACAGTTTCCTTCATTGGAGGTTTCTAAATAAATGTTAAATAGCCTCTTGTCAGGTATGCCTTCACTGTGGCTTTCCTGCTTCTTCAGAGTGACACTTGGAGTCCCTTCCAGTTCACTAGTTCTGTGCTTCTGTGTCTTAAGGTACAGCAGCCTGTCACAGTTCTGCAAGACAGATTTCCCACTGGATTCTGGTGGGATCCATTGTTACTTTTCTCCTTTTCCCTCCTTATATTCTTGCTTGCTTGTCCATTAGTGAAGTGAAACCAGGACTTCATTCTAGACCAGGAACCAGCAAACTTGGTTTTTCAGGTGTTCTTAGGCTTCAGTTACCAGAAGCCCAAGTTAGCACACCTGCTGATCCAGGGATTCTGGGAATTGAAGTCCAAGAACATCTGGAGAGCCAAGTTTGCTGACCCCTGTTCTAGACAAACAGATGGGAATGGAAATCACTAGCAGTTTCCTGTGTTAGTAAAGCAGGTGTATCACACATTTCCCAGTGTTTCCTGTCAAATGACTCTGTTCGTTTGCCACTTCCTAATCTCTCTTCACATGGCTAAAAAATGAGATAAATTGACAGAAATGTTTTTAAAATGATTCTCTTCCCATTCAGATTTCAGAATGAGGCTTGAACTTTCACAAGTGTCCATTAAAGTAGAGCTCATTTGGCTTTGGATTGTTGTCTCATCTTAAAGGTTGATGCACTGGCATAAGTGACTGTTAGTTAATGCAGGGCAATAGGAAAACCAAAGCCAAGGAATATAAATAGCAACACAGTTGGATGTCTTTATGGTAGAAAACAGGAAGGAGGGACATGAGGTAGTGTGGAGGCACAATCATTTGTCCAGGTGTTTTCTACCTTTGAATCATCTGCTAGAAGGTCATCTCATTCAAAAAGGGAATACAGATGTTACTTATTGTGGCTTATTTGACCATAAACAACGCTCAATGCATTTTGTTTTATGACAGAGTCATGTGCCCTGCATGTTCTGTACACGCAAGGCTCTAGCACTATGTTTCTGTTTTGCTCAAAACAAAACTTCAAATTCTTCTTCTTCTTCTGTGTCTAAGTCAGACTTTAAACTGCCAAAATGAAGCTACCTTTTGGTGAATTCATTCCATAGTTTCTTTCACCTGATGTAGTGTGAGAAAGATTAGCCGGCACAAGGCAGTGGTTAAAAAATAAAGCTTCGAATAAAATGTTAGCTTATGATGAGTTTGAGAGTTGGGATTTCAGAACATTCTGAAAGTTTATTTCAGATGTTATAAAGTTAGCCCTAGGTTCCTGATAGTAGAACTGCTCCACTAGGCAGTCTTTGTGTGCAATCCAATTCCACAGTTTTTGGCCATAAAGAACAGTGGTGTATGTGGCCCCTGAACAGTTAGTTGCTCCATCCTTTCTCTCTCTCTTCTTGCAGAGAAACTGTCCTGGGTCAGTTGAATAAGAGCTCTGTGTTTAGGAAGGAGTAAGCACTTCAAACATTCACAAAGCTCCTCATGTTCAATAAAAGGGTAGATTATTTTGATTGATTTTGTGCCATATGAAAGGAGTCGAAAAAACCTCATGCCAAACAAGCCTTGGAAAATCCCACCTCTTCTTTACAAGAAGAATGAAGGAGGAATGACTCCCCATGCAGCCTAACTAGAACTTAAAAAATTACCCCCCCCCCCAAAAAAAAAAAAAAAACACTTCTACACTTCCCTGGCGAGAATGGACAGTGCAGTTTGGCTTCCGAAGGAGAAAGCTTTCTGGGAGGTATAATCTGAGAAAGTAACATTTCCAAGCCTGGCTCCTAGTCAGTAACTTCGCTTGGATTTCAGCCAAATTTGCCGCCCCCTGGTGGACACTGGCGCCCACTCCTGTTAGGGCATCTGGGAATTGTAGTCCAAGAACACCCATAGCCCAAAAAGCGTCACCCGGGGCGGGGTGCCCCCTGCGCACTCATGTGACGCCACTGCTCCTAGTAACAATCCCAAAGTGACCACATATATTATATGTTGGTGGGAAGGGCCTCATAGTCCTTAAAATGTAGCAGAATGGGGGGTGGGGGAGGTACAGCATCAGGAAATGAACAGACTAATTATAAATTGCCAGATCTTTGCACTGCAGTGTTTGGAATGGAATCTCGGACTGAAGGGAATTTCTTCCTCTAACATTTTTGTTTTAACTTGGTCATTGTATATTGATATTTAGTACTTGCTCTAAATCAGAAGTTCCCAACTCCCTGCCCATGGGCCTAATCCGGCCTTCATATCATTAATTTGGCCTTCAGTGGCCACCCGGGCACCTCTAGGACCGCCCACCACAACCAGAACTCATGACATGTCACTTACTGTGGCAGTGGCGACAGGAATCATATGGTTTCCCCAGGGTTTTAGACCGCCTCCGTTGCTTCCCAGGGTGGCAGGAAGCTGTTTGGAGCAATTTCGCTCCAGTTTGGTAATTTTCCAGTACTCCTCCACTGTGCTTTGGCAGCTGGAGCAGGACAATAAGCTACTTCTGGTGCCAGGCAGACCTGATATAGGCCCCTGGGATGGATCCCAGCGCTGCACCAGAAAGTAGCTCACCATCCCGCTCTAGCTGCCAAAGCGCAGTGGAGGAGCGTTGGAAAATTACCAAGCTGGAGCGAAATTGCTCCAAAAAACCTCCCATTGCCCTGTGAAGCGGTGGAGGCTTTCCAAAACCCCAGAAAAACCTTGCGATTCCCGCCATCGACAATGAAAATGTAAGTAGCGAGCACCAACACACCTCCAGCCCCCACAGCTGAGCACGGTGGCAGAAACTGGCCTTTGTTGGGAAAATGTTGGGAACCCCTGCTCTAAATGAAAGTAGCAGATCTTCATTTTAGGTCTCTTTGTAATGAAACAGCATAGGCTTCTGTGAAAGTGAAGGCCCATAAGGATTTAGGCAGGAAGAAGGCGGATGTCCTGTACTCGGTTGAGCTAATGCTGTCACTTTTGACAGTGATTTACATTTGAAATTCCTAGAGGGGAAAAGCCATTGAGAGGTCTGGAAGTCACAAGTGGAGGCAACAGCATGTCACGACACATTTAGGAAATCATTCCCCTGTATGCCGCTGACAAATCATCTTCCTCAGTTAGCATATGATTAGATAGCAAACAGATAGGTTTTTCAGTGAGGAGAAGACTGAAGTAAGACAGAACCTCTGCCCGTTTCTTCTCTGCCAACAATGAAGTATTTTGTTTTTGTCAGAAAAGGGTCTCCTTGTGCTTTTTTTTAACCTTACATTCCATTTTTTCGTTGGAGTATCACAAACTGTGGTGCTTGTAAGTGACAAAAGTAAAAGGTTAGAAGGAAGCACAAAATACATAGACCAGGGGTACCCGAACATTTCGGGGCATGGGTCAGTCATGTGGTTCAGTGGACTGGAAGTGGAAGCAAAATGTGCCTGCACATGTGTAAGATGCTGCTGTAAATGCACCCATTTATAAATGTTATAAATGTGATTACAACAGCTGTGGGTGCATATACAGCAGCATTTTGTGCATGCATGGGTGTGTTTTACTTCTGCTTCCAGGAGTGGCATGGGCAGTGCGGGCTGGATGATTTGGCATCGGGGGCCAGATCTGGCTCATGGGTCATAGCTGATGTAGACAAAGTAATATGTTCAACAACCTGGGTGTTCTTATGGACCCAGAACTTACTATGGGACAGAATGATGGCTGCCCTGGTCTGTTCTGCATTTTCTCAACTTCAGCAAATCATTGAGTTGTGATCTTATCTGGACAGAAGGTTTGTAATAACATTGGTTAGTTCATTGGTAGTCTCAGAAATTAATTATCACAATGCCCTCTGTGTGGGGCTTCCTTTGAAGTTGATATGAAGGCTTAGCAGGTCCAGAATGCAGTAGGACCTGGTTGATTACTAGAATGAATAAATGCAGTCGTATCTTCCCAATTCTGGTTTGTCTACATTGGCTCCCCATCTGCTTCCATGTCAAGCTCAAGTACATTGGTGCTAGTATATAAAGCTCTGAACAATTTGGGATCTCATTACGTGTCAGAGCTTCTCTCAGAGATCTACTACATGTCTCACCCAGTCCTCACTGGCTTTGCATCTTTGGGTTCCTGTACCAAGAGAAGCTAAAAGAACAATTACTGGTACAGTACTAGAAACTGAGCATTCTTAGTAATCACCCCATTCTTGTGGAATACTCTTCCACAGGATGCATGTGAAGTCTCCTCACTTACAACTTTTTAAGAGGCTCCTGAAAACATAGCTATTTAAAGAGGCCTTTGAGGACATACTCCCAAGTAGAAGCGTTTGACCTGTTGGGTATATTGCTAGTCTTATGTTGTCTGCTGCCATTTTGGATTATAGTATTATTTTATTAGCTCCATTTCTTATTATATTTGTTATATTTATATCTGGTGGGGAGGGTTGAATTTGTATATGTAAACCACAAATATGTTGGTGGAGAGGGCCTGATAGTCCTTAAGGGAGTTCTCAACCTTTTAAAGACAAGGGACAGGTCATGCTCTCTCAGAAAGCTTCGGGGGGGGGGGGGATGGCAATTTTGTCCTTTGTCTACCACATGGCACTTCCGGGTGTGGTGGAGGCAGTGGGGGGGGGGCACATGAAATGGTGGTGTGGGCTGCATTCGCCCCATGGGCCACAGGTTGAAAATCACTGCCTTAAGGTGTAGCAGAAGGGGTTTATTTTATTTTTTATTTTATTTCATTTGTACCCCGCCCTCCTCCAAAGACTCAGGAAGGCTTTACAACTAAAAACAATTAAAACACATACATAAAAATTAAAATTCAAGTTAAAAACACTCCCCACACATGCCCCGCCAGCCAGGTCTTCACTCCTTTTCTAAAGGGCAGCAACTCTGTCTGGAGACGTAACTCTGTTGGCAGGAGGTTCCATAGGGCCGGAGCAGACACAGAAAAGGCCCTCCTTCTCGTGCTAGAGAGATGAGCCTCTCTAGTTGAAGGTACGACCAGAGAGCCTCTCCGGTCTGCTCTAGTGTGAGAGGTATGGTAGCAGGAAACAAACAAACTGATTACAAATTGCTAACCTGCCTGCTTTGTGCCTAGAAGATTGACTGACTTGGAGCCTACTTCCCTCCAGACTGCTAATCTTGACACTTAACATTTTCCTGCCACCAAACATTTCTTGTTCACTCTTCTCCATTAAAGTTGTGTTTAGAGGCATGCATTGTCAGATTTGGGAGTTGAAGTAGCTACAGTAATTTGAATAAAATAGCATCATTTGGAGGGACCACCCATTCAAGAGGAGAACACCCGCTTTGCCTGGGAAGAAGGTTTGCAAGCTTAGGAAAGGTCTTTGCCCCCTAGTGCATTTGGAGTGCTAGATGGGACTTATGGTTTTGCTCATTGTAAAGTAATTTCAGATGCATGAGAGAGTGAAATGTTCAACTGGAGACTTGTTTCTGTCCAACAGGAATTGGAAACAGCTTTTCCTTAAATAGGTACTGATGGCTGTATTTTTGGGTTTTCTTAAAATATATTGAAAGTTTTCAAACTGTTTTGCAAGTGTAGCTGCAGCTTTTTGAGAGTGTTTAATGTTTGTATCCTATGGGTCTGATGGCAAGTATGTTCTGAGCTACAGTGCTTGATGAAGGTTCACATTTAAATATACAGTAAACCCTCGACATATGTGTTTAATTGGTTCCACAATGTTAGTTTTATGTCGAATTTTTCGTATCTCAAACTGCAATTTCCCATAGGAATGCATTAAAATTGTTTTTAAAAAGCATTTCTGAGCTCAGAAAAAAAGCAAAAAAAAAGTTTAAATTGTTCACACACACACACACACACACACACACACACACACACACACACACACACACACACACACACACACACACACACACACACACACCTTAAAAAAACACGCCAGAAGTCGAAAAACATCACTTACTGTGGTGGTAGAGGGAAATGTGCTGTTTTCCTGGGTTTCTGCACAGCCTCTGCTGCTTTTTGAGACCTTTCCCTCTCTTCTCGCCTGCTCTTCAGTGGCTAGAGAGTGACTGTAGCTACTTTCTGGTTCTGTGCAGACATCCCAGGGGCTGCCGCAAGCTCTGCCCGGCACTGGAAGTCCTCCGGTGCCGGGTGGAGCTGACATCAGTGCCTGAGATGACCATTTGGAACCAGGAAGTAGCCCAGAGCCACTCTCTAGCCACCGAAGAGCAGGCAAGAAGAGAGGGAAAGGTTCCAGAAAGTGGTGGAGGCTATGCAGAAACCCGGGGAAATGATGCTATTGCCAACGACAACGACCAAAAGGTAAGCAATGGGTGCTACAGAGGCTAGATCATATATCAAATTTTTCTTATTAAAAATCATGTTGAATTGGTTTTTTCCTGAAATTTCCATTTGTATGCCAATTTTTTCGTAAGTAGAACCATTCATATGTTGAGGTTCCACTGTACAGTACTATAGTCTTAAGAAGCCATACATCATGAATACATTGGAGTATTCACTGTGAATTTTCTTTCTTGAATGACAATGTTTGAAATCAACACTTTGTGTATTTCTTGCATCTTATGCTACTACACTGTGAGCTGGTTTGATTGCTTTATTGTGAGAAGAATAAGCTTCAGCAAACTTTGAATTCAGATGCCTTTTTTGTGGTGCAACCATGAGAAGAAGGCAAAAGCTTTCATTTTCATTTTTAATGAATGCTAATTCATCTAAACCAGGAGTGGTCAGCCTTTTTCCATCGTGGGCCTGGCCACGCCCCCAGGCAGCATCATGGGCCTGACCACAGCCCCAGAAGCGGAAGCGGGCACATTTATGGCTGACATTTGGCTTTTTGCTATAGCACCTTTATAGTTGTGGTGGCCTGTATTTAAGCAAAGGTTATGAATTTAGAATAGATAAGGTAGCTTGTATGAGTCTTAAGTCAATCAAGGCCCACCAATTTTGACAGCACTTGGTATGTGGCCTTTGTGTGTGATCGCTCAACAAACCTTTATCCTCTTTGTAATCATCTGACATTGGGGACTCAAGGAAGACAGGAATTTTATTAACAGCTTTACTGAATTTAATGGAATTTTGCTCCCCATTGAATATATTCAAGGTTGCTGTGTGGAGGTGGTCTTCCTCTCCTGCCTCAAAGTGTATGACCTCAAATTATTTCCAGTAATTCCTATTCTCTGTTGAGTGGTGCAAATGTTTTAAATGTTCGTGTAGATTTTTTGCCTAAATCCAACTCTTCCCCACTTTCCCCCATTAGCTTTGTTAGCATTTTTGTAGGTGAGGTTTGGCAGATTTTTAACCTGCTGTAAAGGCAATGAAGCACACAGCAGATGTATGGGTGTGCAAACACATACCTACAACGAATGAATGAATGAATGCCTGTTTTCTTTATTGAACTAATTCTGGAAACATTATGTCTTTTAAGTAACTTAGCATATCAGGTTAACCATTAGAGTTAGTGATCTAGTTCTTGCTCCCAGTGGTGACCCACTGCCTTGAACAGCCCACCAACTTGGCACATCAGGATTCCAGGGGCTCAGAAATTGAACAAACAGACTGTTTGCCTAAGGATAAAAGAAGACTGGGAATGAGTGTTGCCTGACTTCTGTGAGATCACAGTATGTGGCTAGTAGACCCTGACTCACACAAACCTACTGTGCAACCTGCTGTGTGTAAACAGCTGTACAGAGAAGATGTTTCTCAGACACCTGTACTTTTCCTGTTTTGTTTCCCTGGAGAAGGCGTTCATTCAGGCCAAGAAGAGATAGCCTCTGCAGGTCCAGGGGATTCACATACCTGTCCCTGTAACTTCCCTTTCTGTGCCTATTGTTGCCACCTCCCTTGCTGCTTCTCTTGTAGTTGTGTGCTATCAAGTTGCTGCTAACTCATGGCAGCCCTACATGTTAGTCTACCAATTTTTGATAGAAATATTTTAAAAAGTAAGGAAGGCATGAATGTCAACATTGAGCTTATCTAGTCAGCTAAGTATCAGGTTCTTCAAATACAGTGGCAAACGGCTTAGGATCTATTTTTAAAAAGTTATATGTTCTTCATGTGTTGGGATTTCTTAACCTGTTAAAAGAATGGTTTCTTAGAACACCTTCCTCAGAAAAGATTTTCCATGAATTTTTCAGATGTGCACATGAAAGTGGCAGAGCTATATTCCACATGATGCTGTACTTAAACTGCTGTACTGCAGCCAAAAATGCTGTCATTGTGAGATTAGTCCAGACTAGGATCAAGGTTGACTCAGCCTTACATCCTTCTGGTGTCGTAAAATGAGTACCTAGTATGTTTGGGGCAAAAATGCTAATTATCTTGTGAACTGCCCACAGAATGATCTAAACACTATGGGGCGGTATATCAGTTAATTGCTATTCACATTTGTTGTGGAAACACTATGTGTGAAGGGATTTGTAGTGCTCTGCTTGTAGATCAGCCAAGTTTGGGGGGCGGGGAATGTGTCTGCTAGGAATGGGTTGTAATTACAGTATCATAGTTTTCTTTACTTGTGAACCTTCTGGTTCAAAATAGGATTATAGGATTGGAGTTGAAATTTTTAACTGGCTATTTGCAGGAGAGATGGTGCTATGTGCTAAGGTTAAAACAATTAGTACAGGCATGTCCTTTAGAACAAATGATATAAAATATAATGCAGCTGTTAAAAAAGAATAAATGCAGTACTGTATGTTGTGGCACTTATCATGACAATGAAAGCTTCCTTGTACAGTACTGTGAAATCTTGTGGCAGATCTGCAGAAAGTCCTGAAATAGGTTACTCACCATTGCAGGCATTATTCACTGTGGCTAGGATGGATTGTAAACAAAAATGTTTTGGGTTTTAAGTTTCATTGTTGTGATGTGGCTGATTAAGCACTGAGGGTGGATGTGAGAGAACAAGACAGAAATCCCTGCTGGCTGGTAAAGTTCATTGAGTGGCCTTTGGCCAAGTTATTCTCCTTCGTTTTGACCATAATCCTGTAGCTTCTTTTGACTTCTTCTTCGTCTTCAGTGTCTAGGCCAGACGTGAAACTGCAAAAATGAAGGCACCTTTTGGTGAGTTCATTCTGCAGTTCCTTTCACCTGACCTAGTGTGAGAAAGATCAGCTGGCAACACAAGGTTGCTGTTCCCAGGGCATGCCTGACTGTGGTTTGAAAATACCACAGTCTTCTAGGAGGCTCTTTCTATGAGATGAAGGCACATTACTTTCGCAGCAACATCTTGGGATCAAGTCACTGTCTTGACTGCAGTCTCTTTCTTCCCGTGTCATCCTCTGCTTGAAGTACATAGAAATTAATTGTGAAACTAAGACATCCCAGGCATACTATTGATTGTCACTGGGAAGACCGAACGGAAGAAGAAAAATAAACTGCACTGGAAGCTGGAAATTGGCTCCCACTCCTTAAGGGTAGAGATCCTGAACAATCCTCTTAGATGTGTCAAGGAGTTTGTGAAGTCCCACCTTGCATTGTTTTGCAAGCCCAGTTCCTACTCAAAAGCCAAATGATTCTAAAAGGGATAAAGTTGCTAACACATTAATTTAAATTTAATAAGCTAGGTTGTATTTGAGAATTGGTGTGATGCCAGAGAACCTTTGTAAAGGGAGAAAGAAGGAGTAATACCATGCCTGTCGCCAAATTATTAACATGAAATCATCTGGAATTATTTATCGAAGTATCAGAGCCACATGATAGTTTCAAAATTCTTCCAGCAATAACAATAGACACATTTTCATTTTCCCCCATCAGAAGGCAACGAAAAAATGTGTTTTTCAACCATTGAGCTATACTGCTTCACTTTCTGATATTATGCCTGACATTATGCATATTTTTACTACACTGATGCACGGATTTTTTTTTACCAATGTTGGGGTCTCTGACCCCCCCCCACCGGGTCCAGGGAGGTGGGGAGACCCGATCCAAGCTGTTTCTGGGCTTCCCCGACGTCCTCAGCCAGTGCAGCAAGCCAGAATGTCGGGATTCGAACCCTGACGTTTTGGCTTGCTGCACTGGCTGAGGAAGTCGGGGAAGCCCAGAAACCGCTTGGATCGTGTCCCCTGCCTGCTCCAGAGAGATCAGAGGACCCGATCTACAGCTGCAGGGTGGCTGGGGAAGCTGATGGGGACTCCCTGTCGGCTTCCCTAGCCACCCGCCCTTGCCTCCACAGCTGTGGGGTGGCTGCCTCCATAGCTGCAGGGGTGGCTGTGGGGTGGCTGCCTCCATAGCTGCAGGGTGGTTGGGAAGCTGAACGGAGAACCCTGTTCAGCTTTCCAGCCACCCTGCTGCTAAGAACTACTGTATCGGATAACGTTAAAAATCGCGTTATTCGATATAAGATTTTTCCGAAAATCTTGTAACGTTATGCGGTTTTCACGCTATACGGTACTCGCGTTATCCGGGGTATTACTGTATAACATTAACACTATGTTCTTTAGCCATGGGTATATCTACTGGTGGGATGCAAAAGTACTGTAGTTTAAATGAGACTCCAGATTTTCCTAGCCGTTTATAAGAATTTGCTCTCTTTCAGTCCCCATATCTGACTCCTGGTTGATGTGCTGTTGTTGTTGTTGTTATTATTATTATTATTATTATTATTATTATTATTATTATTATTATTATTATTATTATTATTATTATTATTATTATTATTATTATTATTATTATTATTATTATTATTATATTTATATTTATATTTATATTTATATTTATATTTCTACCCCGCCCTTTTCCGAGGACCCAGGGCAGCTTACACTCCAAAAGAGTTAAAACACATCACTTACAATTCAAGATTGAATATCAAGGATTAAAAGACTAAAAAAATTAAAAATTAAGTTAAAAACCACAATGGGGAGAGAGAGGTGGGGTTGTTCACAGGAGCCAGCCAACTGAACTCACCGCCTGGCCCACACCCCACACATGGCCTGCCAGCCAGGTCTTCACCCCCTTTCTGAAGGGCAGCAGCTCTATCCCCTGCCCTACCAGCCCTGCCTGGTGATTTGGGATCTTTTGACCTACTAATAGTAACTTTAGACACTCAAGGTCAGTCTAAATGGGGGAAGATGGACCAATCCGATTCACACTTAAACGGCTCTTATCTTCAGCACAGTCTGTCTTATCTTACACTTGAGGGATCCTTCTGTTCACATGGAAGACATTTCTTTTTCCAAACCACATTTTCCAAACCACATTAAAAGTGATCCAAATAGCAAGCTATGTGCCTGTGTGATTGCCATGTCAGTGTTCCTCCTAAATCTTACTCCCATTATTTGGAATGAGCATGGGATTCTAACCAGTCATAATTACTCCCTGACACACTCTTCACAGTGCTGATTTTTGCCACTTGTACTGTTTTTTATGCATCAGCCTAACATGACAGAGGCCCAGTTATTTGCTCTGTTGCCATGTCTTCCATGAATTCACCAACGCAAGGAGACGTACTAGCAGTCGTATCTTTACCAAGAGGATGTAGTTTGAGGATAGGATCAGAACGTTTGTTTTTACCAGAGAGGTCACATAGTATTGGTCTACCATGGACAGAATTTTAAGAAGCTTTTTTACTGTTATGTGGGATTTCAAACAACAACAGTCCTTTCTCCCTGCACCTGCCTTGAGTAGTTGTGTTGATTTGTAAATACAGCCCGTGAAATCTTATGTTCTCCTTCGTGTTGTTTGTGAATGCACACTGATGGGTTCTGCGCTTGCGCGGGAGCCATGTCGGAGCTGGAAAGCTGATTGGATAAATTTGAATGGTTAGTACCACCCACCATCTCCACCCGCCCTTTGCGCCATTTCGCGCTTTCCGCCTCAGTTCTTGTTTTTCCGCTGCTACAGCAGGAGCCTGATCGAGAGCTCTCCCGGTTTTCCCTCGTTACCGAATTGTTCGGTCGTTTATCCGGGATAGTTTTCGGCACCTTCACTTCTGGTTTATCCAGTACCCCCCTTTTTTCTTTATTTAAAAAAAAAAAAAAAGAAGAAGAAGACAGAAGTTAGAAGAGCCGCGAAGGGGATCCCCCCTTCTAGCCCTTCACCACCCCACTGTGGATGGCATCGTCGGCGGCTTTCAAGAAGTGCCTTTCGTGCTCGGCCAAGATCCCGAGCACCGACAACCACTCTAAGTGCCTGATCTGCCTGGGCGAGGACCACCCTGTGCATTCGTGCTCAGCCTGCAAGAAATTCTCCAAGGTTGCCCTGAAGAACCGGAGGAACCGTCTGCAGGCCCACCTCATGGAGTCCGCCCTAGCACCACAAGGCCCAAGCCGCCCGACGGAGGCCCACCAAGAGACGTCCTCTTCGGCCCCGCCAGCCACCAAGAAGCTCACCACCGTCGAGCTCTTCAGAAAGAAGAAGAACAAGGAGGAACGGAAGAAGGAGGAGAAGAAAAAACATAAGAAGCACTCCTCCTCTCTACCTCCAACACCTCAAGTGCGCCGGCCGTCTCCTTCTGCTTCTCTGGCCTCCGCAGTCTTCGTGGCCGCCATTACATCGCCGCCACCATCTCCTCCACGTGCGTCTCAGGCGGAGTCAGAGGGCATCCCGCCGCACCAGGAGACCCCACCGCCACCAACTCCACGGGGACCATCTCTACTTCCCGAGGGGAGAAGCGATGAACGGGGACCGGAGACCGCCGCACAGTCCTTCCTCACCCTGGAGATGCCATGACGGAGAAAATCACCGACAAGGTACTCGCCACCATTGGTCCCCCGCCCGATCCTACATCGCGGGTTACCTCCAAACGGAAGGCCGATCACGCATCCGTGGCCTCCAAACGGCGCCGAGCCCAATCCGTGGCCTCCCAACCACTGCCGCCACCACCGCCATCTGTATCCGGGGAGGAACCGAATTCAGCCAGGCCTTACTGGTCTGATTCGGACCCCGAGGCCTCACTGCCACCCCCATCCCTTGCTGGGGTGTCTGGAGGCTCAGACGATTCGTCCGAGGGAGAAGGCGAGGAGGAAGACATGGACGATCTTCCTCCGGTCGACGCCGAAAAGTCCCCGGTGGAACAGATCGGCGCCAAGGAGCGCCTGCAGCCGGAGGATCAGAAATCCTTCACTGCCCTCCTGACCCGCATGGGCCCGATACTGAATATCAGGGCAGAACACCCGCCGGCTCCATTCGTGGACGAGGTGTGCGGATTGGCGGACACCAAGAAGATCCTTCCGCTCCATCTGCCTTTCCTTCCGGCTGTCGCCCATTCGGCCAAGACGGTTTGGAGCAGGCCGGTCTCATCCCACGTCGTCTCCAATCGGCTGGATGGGATCTACAAGCTCCTTGGGGAGGAGGGTGAGTTCCTCCATTCGCACCCCACGCCGAATTCGAGGGTAGTCAAGGCCACCCAACACCGCACCGCCGTGCATAGCGTGCCTGTCCCATCCTCGAAGGAGGGAAAGAAACTAGACGCCATCGGAAGGAGGGTCTACGCCGCCTCATCCCTCTCTACCCGTGCGGCTAACTACAAGGCAGCCATGGCAGCCTATAACATCAAGCTGTGGGGCAAGGTGGAAGCCTCCCTGGACAGACTGCCACCCGATCTCCGCGCCGAGTTTGAGACCCTGTCCGAGGAAGGGATCCAACTCAGCCAACAACAGCTCCGAACCGCACGCCACATCTGCGATTCGGGAGCCAAAACCGTAGCGGCTGCGATACAGCTGCGTCGCCACGCGTGGCTCAGATCGGCCGACCTACACGACGACACCAAGAGACTCATCGAAGAGCTCCCTTTCGACGGCAAGGGATTGTTCGCTGAGGACACCGACAATGCCCTTAACGAACTTCACAAGGACATCACGACGTCCAACAGACTTCGGCTTGGCGCGACCGGCGGATACCAATGCAGGTCTTCCTCGGGTTACAGTCAGGACTACCGTAACCGCCAGTCCTTTTGATCCCAAGGCCAAGCCAAGCAGCAATTCTACAAACCGCGCAAACAATACAACCGCACGCGCTTCCAGAACCAGGGCCAGAACACCAAGCGCTCTGACCGGAGGCAAAAGCAACAACCTTGACTCCCTCCGAACCGAAGATCCTTCCTCGCCCCATCCGATGCCGTACATACCGCTCCGGAACTTCCTAGCCACTTGGAACGCGATAACCACCGATCGGTGGGTGCTTCGAATCTTAGACGTTGGCTACGCCATCGAATTCGAGAGATGGCCAACCTCAGGGCACATTCGCACCACCAACCCGTCCCCCCAGCTGCAAGAAGAACTCTCAGCCCTTCTACTCAAGGGGGCAATAGAACCGGTCGCTCCAACATCTCTCTGCGACGGATTCTATTCCAGATATTTCATAGTCAGCAAGAAAGACGGAGGACTCAGACCCATCATGGACCTCCGTCGCCTCAACCAACACATCCGAGTGGCGAAGTTCCGCATGGTCACGCTCCAGACCATTCTCCCTCTCCTGAAGACCGGAGACTGGTTTGCAGTAATCGACCTCAAGGATGCGTATTTCCACATCTCAATACGCCCAGATCACCGCAAGTTCCTCAGATTTTGCATCGGGGAAAAAGCCTTCCAGTACACTTGTTTACCGTTCGGCCTCTCCACCGCACCGAGGGTCTTCACGAAGTGCATGGCACCGGTAGCGGCGTACCTACGAACCCGGGGCATCCAGGTATTTCCCTACATAGACGACTGGCTGATAACGGCGCCGTCTGCAGAACAAGCACGGAGGGACGTGTGATTCACCCTCAGAACCATGGAGGATCTCAGTCTTCGGATCAACGTGAAGAAATCACGCCTCGAACCGGCCCAGGAGATGGATTACATCGGGGCGATCCTGGACGGCACAAAGGCAAGAGCATTCGCCCCTCCCCAGCGCCTAGCACGCATCGCATCGCTGGTACACCAGTTCCAGAACAACCGCACGGTGAATGCCAAGTCGGCGCAGAGACTCCTAGGCCTCATGGCCTCCACCACGGCGGTCATACCGTTCACCAAATTAAAGATGAGATCGCTCCAGTCTTGGTTCCTACACCTCTTCAACCCTGTGTTGGACGATCCGAGCAAACGGCTCATGCCAACCCGCGAACTCAAACAGCAACTACAGTGGTGGACCAACCACGAATTCGTGGCCATCGGGAGACCCTTCCTACTTCCCACACCGTCCACCCAGATCTCCACGGATGCGAGCACACTCGGATGGGGAGCATGCTACGGATCCCTGGAGATAAGCGGCAAGTGGACTCGACAGGAACGAGCACACCACATAAACTTCCTAGAACTACTCGCGATTTGGAAGGCCATGAAAACCTTCCAATCCAGCCTCCGAGGAACGACGGTTCAGGTTGCCTCGGACAACACCACAGCCCTATCCTACCTCAACCGGCAAGGAGGGACTCACTCACCATCCCTACTCTACCTGGCGGTCCAACTCTGGGAGTGGTGCCTCCAGAACCACGTCCTACCGATCGGAGTGCACATCCAAGGGACACTCAACACAACAGCGGACGGCCTCAGCCGCAAGACCTCGGACGTTCACGAATGGGAGCTCAACGCATCGGTCTTCGAGCTCCTGTGCAACAGATGGGGCCAACCACGAGTGGACCTCTTCGCGTCCCAGACCAACGCGAAGTGCGACCTATTCTGCACGAGAGCCGGAGCGGGACACGGATCCATGGGGGACGCCTTCATGATTCCCTGGCGAGGAAGTCTCCTCTACGCCTTCCCACCTTTCCCGCTCATCCAGAGGGTCCTGGTCCGCCTTCGCCAGGAAAAGGCCCGAGCCATTCTAATTGCACCAGCGTGGCCCAGGCAACACTGGTACCTACTGCTCAGGGAACTAGCGACGGACTCGATCACCCTCCCGGACGACCCGTCGCTCCTCCACATGGAACGGGGCCAGATGTTCCACGCGGACCTGCCGAGTCTCCATCTCACGGCTTGGCTCATAATCCCAGGATAAGCAGGATCCTGGAACAGAGCAGGAAACCCTCCACATCCAAGTCCTACAAGAACAAGATGGAGAGGTTTCATGCATTCCTCAGGGACCGGGACAAGGAACTGACCACAGCTTCCCTAGAGGACCTGATGGACTACCTGCTCCACCTGGCTGAAACCGGCTTGGCACACTCCTCCATACGTGTGCACTTAGCTGCAGTTGTCGCCCATGCTTCACCTCGCTCTACCCTCTCTTCGGCCTTCCGGGACCACACCATGAAGAGGTTCCTCAAGGGCCTGAAAAATGTTTTTCCCCCCACACGAATACCCACACCACAATGGTCACTGTCTACCGTCTTGGAAGCTCTGATGACGCCGCCCTTCGAGCCGATGGCAACAGCCGAGATCCACCTGCTCTCGTGGAAGACTGCGTTCCTGGTGGCCATCACCTCAGCCCGCAGAGTAGGGGAACTGACAGCCCTCAGGAATGATCCCCCATTCCTCAAGTTTTTCCATGACAGAGTGGTCATGCACCCGGACCTCTCTTTCCTCCCTAAGGTGATCACAGAATTCCACCTATCCCAGGTCATCACCTTACCTGCCTTCTTTCCCAACCCTTCCAGTACCCAGGAAAGAAGCTGGCACTCCTTGGACGTACGAAGAGCACTGCTCTTTTACACACGACGTACCAGAGATTTTAGGCAATCTAATAGACTATTTATCGCCTACGGCGGGAGATCCAAAGGCCACGCGCTCTCTGCCCAACGCCTTTCTAAATGGATCTGCGAGGCGATCTACTTGGCCTACCGCCTGACGTCGAGGGAACCACCACCCCACGTCAGGGCTCACTCCACCAGATCCATGGCCACCTCCACGGCCTTCTTGGAGGGAATCCCCATGGAAGACATCTGCAAAGCCGCAATGTGGTCCAGGCCACTCACCTTTGTCAACCACTACAGACTGGACACCAGAGCCGTCCCCGACTCCAGGCTGGGACGCTTGGTCTTGACAGCAGGTCTTCGCGCTTCAATGCCATAATGACCTCCTGACCTTTGAGTATATCCTGAGACCAGACCACATCTCCACCAAGCGGCACATCTCACCACAGCACCAGCTACCCACCATCCAGGTAAGAGAGCTTGCTAGTCACCCATCAGTGTGCATTCACAAACAACACGAAGGAGAAGGACAGGTTGCACTTACCTGTAACTGTCGTTCTTCGAGTATGTTGTTTGTGAATTCACACAACCCATCCGTCCTTCCCCTCTTACTGCTGCAGGGATGAGATGCTTATCCTCTGTACAGCTTTAATATTAACTGAGGCGGAAAGCGCGAAATGGCGCAAAGGGCGGGTGGAGATGGTGGGTGGTACTAACCATTCAAATTTATCCAATCAGCTTTCCAGCTCCGACATGGCTCCCGCGCAAGCGCAGAACCCATCAGTGTGAATTCACAAACAACATACTCGAAGAACGACAGTTACAGGTAAGTGCAACCTGTCCTTTAATGTACTGTATAAGACTTAGTGAATGCTCTAAATAGCGTTATAAGATATTTTAATAAACGGCAGTTAACTGTAATAGTCTTTTCTTTACAGTATGCTTAATTTAAGTTGTATTTTTTTATGTAAAAGATTTCATCCGCGAACGAAAGTGGCAGTATTGACAGTGTGAGCATCTAGTGAAGGCTGCTTGCAGGATTATGTTCCACAGGTGACTTTCATAAGCTGATTTATTTATGGACACTGTCCGAGAATACTTTAGGCTGGAATTGTAGAGAAAGGGAAGGTTGAGTGAGTAAAGCTCGTTCAGAATTAAAATTAAGGATTTGCATAAAGGAATTGCAATCTGAGGATGGTATGTCAGGCCTGTCTAGCACATTAAAGAAGAATATTTTTGGGATGTGAGACCAAAAGAAGAAAAAGAAAGGGAAAATTGACTTGATTTCCCCATTAAATGCCAACCCAGGCTTGCCTGTGAGTAACAGAGGATACAGTTCTCTGAGAGTGTACCTATGTAAGATATATCTTTGTACGTGTTTGTCGACTACATGTTAATTGGGTCACACTTGCCAAAGATGGAAAGTAAGAGAGAGAGAGGGTGTGTGGGGGTGGGGGGATGGGGGGGTTGCATGCACATTGGAAAAATGATGTTTCCCAGAAACCCAAAATCAGCGTAGCCATTGGCCATGGTAGCTGTAGGATTTGAGGATGTTGTCATTTAGAAGTTGAATGTTTGCCATCTTTTAAGTATTCCTCATATCTGCCATTTACCTATGTCTTTGCCACATCTTGGGTATAAATCCTTAGAATCTGTGTGAAGTAATGATTCTCGTATTAAAGCTAGAAGACATTGGCCCAGTCCTCTTACCTAGTTACGTTGACGTAGCACAAACAAGCTTGCTTTTGGAGGCAGATTGTCCCAAGTTAGACACAGTAGACATTACTGCATGCTGAGTTGTACGATAATGTCTTAAGATGATTTCCTAACTGGGGGCAGTTTGCCTCTAGATATCATGTCATTTGTGTATTTTGACTTCTGTTTGTTATGCTTTGGGACTATTCTTCATTCTTATTGATTCAGTCTCTTTTTTTCTGACTTTCCACGGGCCAGTCACATGGTTCAGTGGGCCAGTCACGTGGTTCTTCCCACCAGAACTGGAAGCAAAACATGCCTTGTAATCTGTTTTGCAACACGATGAGATAGATTTTTACGCTGTCATTTTCTCTGCTTAAGGCAGGGATGCGCAAACTACTGCCCATGGGCCGGATCCAGCCTATGGGTCGCACCCCTGCACTAGAGCTTCCAGTTTTGGTCCTTCACTGGCCCCAAGGTGATGTGTAATTTGTGTTGGCCTCAAATGGCCAACACAGTGATTGTTGAAAATTGCAACAGTTGGGAAACGGGCTGCCTCAAAGGTGTAAATCATCTGAATTTTTGGATATTTTGGGCCATATCTTGCATTATCTATACCGGTGAGTATCCAGGGATGATTATGAAACTTTTGAATATCTGAAATGGCTTTGTCTTCTACTTCAAGGGCATTATAGATTTATGGCACGCACACACAAACACACAGGTTACAGTTAACTACATCAGTACAATCAGTCACCTTCACCATAAATACCTTCTTTAGAAAGCACACACACACCCCAAGAAAATGAGGAAGTAAGGAATCATTCCAGCATATTGTGAAAACATTTTAAGGTGAGAGTTGGAGGTGCTACAGAGAGAGGAGATCTCTGGGTATAACTTTGGAGACAGAGAACCAGGTAGATGGGTTTTATATCATGTTTCCAGATTTTGCCTCTTTCCTCAGCTGAGTTCTTTAAAACTCCTGAGATGAATGGCTAAAAAAGGAAATATTGAATAGTGATCTGGAATGCTACAGTTTCAGGAATCACAAGGCATCCATGTCACTTTTCTACTCCCAATCTGTCAGCACGTATAGGTCAGTTTTAAACAGAATTTTTAAGACCAAGGTGAAGACATCGTGGTTGTTCAGCCGTAGACTCCTCATCCTTGTCTCAGTTTCCAATTGTGAAGACAAACCAGCCATCTTAGTGTAGATTTGAACCTGCCTGCATGACATGGGGTAAATCAGTTATATTTGAACAGTTGACTATTTCAGGGAATTTAGACATCTTCCACAGCTTAAGTAACGTATAATAGCTAACTGCAATGAAAGTTGAGTCAATGGAACATCATGATAATATTTCAAAGGTAACATACTGAGTGGGAACTATTTATAATAATAATCTTAGCACTGCAGACCTGGAACAGACCCTATGGATCATTGAATCCTGTTGCTGTCAAGGAGATATAGTGGGGAATCAAACTCCCAATCTTTGGCTGCACAGCCAGATACCTAAATCACTGAGCTACCCAGCAGTTCGTAATGACTATCTATTAGTATAGAGTCAATTGTGACCAATGTTTCAAGAGTTATGCTATTCTTTTACCTGTTCTAATGCAGGAGTGCCCAAACATTTTGGGCCGAGGACTGGTCACGTGGTTGAGCCTGCTGGTCGCATGATCCCTCCCACCAGAAGAGCAAGTAAAATGTGCATGTGTGGGTGCATAATGCACCCACACATGCACATAATGCTGCCGTAAATGACCTGCAGCTGTCATAAATGCATTTACAATAGTCATGAATAATTTATGGCAACATCATGCATGGGTGGGTTATGCACTCACGCATGCACATTTTACATCTGCTTCCAGAAGCAGTGAAGGTGGTGTGGGCTGGATTAATTGGTGCCATGGGCCGGATCCAGCCCATGGGCCGTAGTTGGGGCACCCCTGTTGTAAAGTATCTCCTCCCCCACATAACAGAAAGGTGACAAGTAACGTAGCAAGGTACATTAGCATAAGTGAATTATGGTTGTGAAGCAATTTGTAGTGGGTTACATAATTAATGACTTTTGAAAAATAACATTCCAAACACTATGGGTGGGATATAAATAAATACTTATTTCAAATAAAATTTGATTGTCTTTAAGATCCTGCAAGTTTTCTTGATGATTCTGAGAAATGATGGTTGACACATGATTACTAATGAACCAGAGTTTCAATTCTGTTCAATCCAAGATCATGCAGGTCGAATACTGAACCCTCTAGCAGTGGCCTCCCTAAACCTTCAGTGACACTAGAGAGTTCTCATTGCCTGAAGCTGGTCAAATCTTAACTCAAAATGTAACAGAATTATTAACCTACCGATTTAAATTAAAACTAAACATTCAGAGGTGAATGAAGGTCAGTGAAGAAGTGTTGAGATTGTGCTAGTGAGGCACCTTGAATGGTCCAAGCATAAGGCCAAGATGGGCTGAAAGAAGGAACCATGGAGACCAAAAGAAACAAGGTTGCTCTTGTGGTTTTGTTGCTATTTTTGTTTATGTCGTTTTGTAAGCAATGGACAGGAAAAACAGCAGCAGGTGGTTCTGCTTGAGGCAGGAAGAAGAATGTGGGTCTGAGGGAAAGATGCATTGAGGTGATAGCAGTAAAGAAGCAGATTGGAGGGCTACACAGAAAGAGTTTGGGGGCTGCAGGTCAGGAATCTCTACTTTGGAATTTAAGCCTAGTGTGAATGTCCTTTATAGCAGGAGCCTCACCATAGAGGGCATTTCTGTATCCACCTCACTCAAAATGGCTCCTTTTCTATTGGTGACAAGAGGTGATAGGAAAGTGCCATGTATGGTGATGCATATGGTATAGGTCAGTTAACTGTCATAGTCCCACAGGGGGACTTTAATTCCCAGAAACCTAAGCCAGTACATAGACTGATCAGTGCTTTGGAGAATTAACTTAGGCTTTTGGGAATTGAAGTCCCAAAACCAAAGGTTGGGGAACTCTGGGTCATTCACAGAGGCAAGTTGATGTCGCCACACAATGTACACTAGACCCATCTGCCCTGTCTCTAATTTCACAATGTCCCCCCCCCCTTTCTCAAGGGATGCTTGTGTCCACTTGTACAGCCTTGTGTTCATCTAGACCAGGAGTTCACAACCTTTTTAAGCCAGGGGAGGGTCACGCTCCCTCTAAAACAGCTTCAGGGGCCGGACGGCCATTTTGCCCCTCCTCCACCACATGGCACTTCTGGGTGTGGTGGAGGCAGTGGGGGACCACATGAAATGGCACCGTGGGCTGCAGGTTGAGAATCTCTGAGCTATAGACACCTTTGATGCTTTTCAAATGGGATGTGCTGCATGGTGAACAGATTTGGGCTTCTTGAATAGATTTCATATTGTGGGAAATATACTTTTCTGTAAAGGATGGGGCATTGGTGTCTGTATCTACAATTTCAAGGAACCTATCCAGATAACAAATGAAAAATTATACAAGTTCTATACACCCCAGGATGAGCTCTAAGAGGTTTCCTGTTCTCATATCACTAATTAACATTCTGAGATGAGTCATCTCTGCTTTAGTTTGTCTTGTTACTCTCACATCTGGCATGAACTTCAAACAGCTTCAAATGCAAAAGCTCATAATATGGTGGAAAGGCATCTCCTGCTATTGCTTAATTTTTCCAGGTACAGACTTTGCCTGGTAGAAACCTGCAGGATCAGCAGTAGCATAGCTGTCTTTTCCCATGTTAATGACAGAGACAAGAGTTTGGAACAGTGTGCAGTTAGACATACCCCTTTTTACCTTTTAAATGGTACTTGCCGTGAAAAAAGAAATATTTTCTTGCCATTGAGCTCAAAGTAGATGCTTAAATATGAAAACAAAATTGCCCCATTTTAATAGACTAACGATTTTCCTAATGTTCCTTTCTGTTGCTTAGACACTTTCAGGTTAATAATGAATTCATTCTTTTAATGTTCCCCTTTTCAGCTTATTTATTCTCTGCCCGCCTTTCTCTTTTAGACCATTTGATAAAAAAATTCCCTCTGTGCATAACGATGAGTCACTGCTTTCCTGTGACATTTTCTACCCCCTCCAATGGTTATGATCAATTCTTTATTTTCTCTTATCTCCCTTTATATATCATGCAGAGCTTTTAAAGTTCAAAAGTGTTATCTTGTTCTCTTGGTGGCAGGTTTATCTCAACATAAAGTTGTTTTCAGCTCCTATTGTTCCTTCCTTTAATGGTGAGAACACTCATTCAGGGCTTTTGATGTGCATTCTTGGTATTTCACATTAAATTCCCTCTCCTTTTGATTGCAAACAAGGAGGGTTTTTTTGCCTGACAGATGCAACTAACATTTAGGATAAAGTACAAAATTGCACCAATCAGACCAAAAGTGTAGGAGACACCCTAGCCACAAGAGGAACACAGAAAGCCTCTTTATATCTCCGTGAGCATCTTAGAAGATGGAGGGACATGCTTCCAAGGTTTCATGTGACAAGAAGGATTTAAATCTCTGCACTTGTCACTTTGCCATTTACTTCTGCAACAAAGAGAGAGTTTTCAAGAAGGTAGTACAGTAGAACTCCACATAACGAATGCATGCAATGAAGGAAATTTGCAGGGGGGGGGTGCATCGTACAACAAACATTTTTGTTGTATGATGCAATTTATCCCTTTGGGAATCGTACAACGAAAATTTTTTCATTGTATGATAGATATTTTCACTGAACAATTTCCCCCTTCGGGATAGATCGTACAACAACAACAAAAAATCGTATAATGAAGTGCCTGGTGGAACAAATTATTTTCATTATACAGGGTTCTACTGTATGTTACATTTCTGATTTTTAGGTACAATAGAACCCCGAATAACGTTATGACTTGGTTCCACAAGTCCCGTCGTTATCCGGTTTTTAACGTTGTGCGATACATTGATCCACAATGTTAAAAAAAAGCCCTGTTTCCCTGGAGGCTGCAGGAAGCCAGAACGTCGGGATTTGAATCCTGACATTTTGGCTTGCTGCACTGGCTCAGGACGTCGGGGAAGCCCAGAAACGGCTTGGATCGGGTCCCCACACCTCCCTGGACCCAGCGGGGGGGTCAGAAACCCCAAAATTGGTAAAAAAAACGGACTTTTTTTTTTTTTACCAATTTTGGGGGCTCTGACCCCCCCAACCCCCGGGTCCAGGGAGGTGTGGGGACCCGATCCAAGCTGTTTCCAAAGTTCTCCCACCTCCCTGGAGGCTGCAGCAAGGCAAAATGTCAGGATTCGAATCCCGACATTCTGGCTTGCTGCAGCCTAAAAGAGGGTGGGGTAACTTCAAAATTAGCGCGCATTGGGTCTCCCGACCTCCCTAGAGCTGATGTGCGCTAATTTTGAACTTCCCCCACCCTCTTTTAGGCTGCAGCAAGCCAGAATGTCGGGATTTGAATCCTGACATTTTGCCTTGCTGCAGCCTCCAGGGAGGTGGGAGAACTTTGGAAACAGCTTGGATCGGGTCTGCCCACCTCCCTGGACCCGGCCGGGGGGGGGGGTCAGAGCTACCAAAATTGGTAAAAAAAAAAAAGTCTGTTTTTTTTACCAATTTTGGGGGTTTTGAACCCCCCCCCCCCGCTGGGTCCAGGGAGGAGTGGGGACCCGATCCAAGGTGTTTCTGGGCTTCCCCGACGTCCTGAGCCAGTGCAGCAAGCCAGAATGTCAGGATTCGAACTCTGACATTCTGGCTTGCAGCACTGGCTCAGGACGTCGGGGAAGCCCAGAAACAGCTTGGATCAGGTCTGCCCACCTCCCTGGACCGGGGGTTGGGGGGGTCAGAGACCCCAAAATTGGTAAAAAAAACCTGGACTTTTTTTAAAATCAATTTTGGGGTTTCTGACCCCCCCGCTGGGTCCAGGGAGGTGGGCAGACCCGATCCAAGCTGTTTCTGGGCTTCCCCGATGTCCTCAACCAGTGCAGCAAGTCAGAATGTCGGGATTCGAACCCTGACATTCTGGCTTGCTGCACTGGCTCAGGACGTCGGGGAAGCCCAGAAACAGCTTGGATCGTGTCCCCTGCCTGCTCCAGAGAGATCAGAGGACCCGATCTACAGCTGCAGGGTGGCTGGGGAAGCTGACGGGGACTCACTGTTGGCTTCCCTAGCCACCCGCCCTTGCCTCCGCAGCTGTGGGGTGGCTGGGGAAGCCGACGGGGGAGCCCCCGTCAGCTTTCCAGCCTCCCCACCCCTGCCTCCGTAGCTGCAGGGTGGCTGGGAAGCTGAACAGAGAACCCCGTTCAGCTTTCCAGCCCCCCTGCTGCTAAGAACGACTGTATTGTATAACGTTAAAATCGTGTTATTTGAAACAAGATTTTTCCAAAAATCTTGTCACGTTATACGGTTTTAGCGCTATATGATACTCACGTTATACGGGGTATTACTGTATATGCACCATAGCTCTGAATGGAGTGTGGTGGCTCAAGTGGTTAAGACGCTGAACTCACTGACTGGAAGGTCGGAGTTTGATTACCTGGTACTGCATGGCGGAGTGAGCTCCTGTCTCTATCCCAGCTCCTGCCAACCTAGTAGTTCAAAAGCAAGAAATTGCAAGTCGATAAATAGGGACCACTTCCGTGATAAGATAAACAGCATTCCGTTTTAAGCCATGCCTGCCACATGTAAAAGGAAACGTCTGCAGACACAGACAGCACTGGCTCTTTGGCTATAAACAGAGTCAGATACGACTGGCTTTTGAGCAAGGGCGACCTTTACCTAGTAGGTTACATTTCTGATTTTTAGGTATATGCACCATAGCTCTGCATATTATTATTATTATTATTATTATTATTATTATTATTATTATTATTATTATTATTATTATTATTATTATTATTATTATTATTATTATTATTATTATTATTATTTCAATTTATATGCCGCCCTACTTGGTAAAAACCAACTCAGGGCGGCTCACAACATACAATTAAATACAATATAACAGTTCAATAATAATACAATATAAAATACAGTGCAACAAGACAAAATAAATATAACACAATATGATAAGGCTACAGTCCATAATCAATATTCAGTACCAAATGGACAATAAACAATATAATCACAATACAATCCATACCCAATACAAAAATGAATAAGTTATACACTAATCGATTAATAATACGAAATACTAAGAACAAGAGGAGCAAGAGGTCTAAAAATCTAAAATCTAAAGCCGGGAAAGAGCAGCGCAGAGAGTCCCAAAGAGGCAGCAGCAATGGCCCTTTTTAAATGCCGCCAGCCCAGCGCAGGTGTTTTCACCCTTCCCTGTCGAGACCAGGAAGAGCAGCGCAGAGAGTCCCAAAGAGGCAGCGGCAATGGCCCTTTTTTAATGCCGCCAGCCCAACGCAGGTGTTTTCACCCTTCCCTGTCAAGACCAGGAAGAGCAGCTACCCTGTGATCACTAGCCCCAAGAAGATGGACTTCTGGATTCCTGTCTTATTTGAGTAATCTGGGTTATGTGTGTGTGGGGGGGGGGGGTTAGCATGGGGATTGTGGGGGTGGATGACCTGAATTTTAGAAGCCACACATGCTTGCTTGTGCTTTTTGGAGGGCAACTTCCATGCCAATGTTTCTCCCTTGCAAAAAAGGTTTTTAAACCCAAAGGTCCCTTTGTGCCCTCTAGTGGCCACAAACAGACACATATGCACTTTTTTTTAAAATAAGGGGATGCTGGGGAGATCGTCAAAGTAGCGTAGCAAAATTGCACCCTATAAACTCTATAGGGCACAAGGAATTTTTGAGCCCTCCCTTTTTTTATTGGGGAGTTTGGGGCCCCATTTGTTCTTCTGAGGGGTTGATTTTGGTTTGGGGGTTGCATGTGGCCCAAATCTGCACTGGAAACTCTTTAGTTCCCTCCATTTGAATGTACATAATCTCTCCTTCATTGCATATTTTGCTCAGACTGCAATCTCAGTGTAGCATTCTTGTGTGAGCAGAAACCAAGATCTACACTTATAATCAGAACTTGAAAGCAAAATACATTGGGTGATCAAGTCTACTTAACCATGCTTAGCATTAACCATTATTATTGTAACTGCAGACATAATGCTACATTATAGTAATGTAAACAAGATAATTTGTGTTGGTAAGGAAGAAAGAGGACTCTCATTTCTGATCTTGACTCTTGTATCTGAACATGTTTTCTGTAAGTCCTTTGAGTCATAATTTAATATCTCTGTACCGCTAGAATACTGCTGTCAAAGTAGACATTGGTGTTACATTTATGAGGTTTTTAAGATTTCTCCTGAATATTTGGGATTTGTGAAGTGCCCAGGAAGTACAAACAAGCTATAGTTTATATACCTTTACATTAATTTGTTATCCTCATATTTAAAGCATACACAAAAAATATCTTGTTGCTATGGAAACGCTTTATTCTACACTAGGGGTGGCCAACCTTTTTGCACCGAGGGCCTGACCACGCCCTCAGAACAGCTGAGCAGGTTGGACCATGCCAGTGGAAGCGGGCGCATTTATCGCTGCCGTAAATGCACCCACTTCCACGTTTACATCAGCTATGGGCACATTTGTGCATGCACAAGCACATTTTATAGCTGATGTAAATGTGTCTGCTTCCATTTCCGGGTGAAGGGGAGACGGTGATGGGCCGGATGGAATAGCATTGCTGGCCAGGTGTGGCCCATGGGCCGTAGGTTGGGAACCCCTGTTCTACTCAAAGCTTCTTCAGAAGTAGGAAAAAATGGCTGGTCACAAGAGATTGTTTTGTCCAGGCAGACAGAGATAATATAACTTGCTTTTGAATCTATGACTCATTCCTTAATCACCCATGAACTTGCTATGCCAACCTTACCAGAAGCAGCTAACAGGAAAAACACACAAAAATGTCTTGGCTGACATTTCCCACTTTCATTTTAGCTGTGAAAACTGAGAAATCTGCAGTATCCTTCATTTTTAAAAAACAATCAATGAAAAAAGTCAGTTTTTTCAAATTGCTATTTATCTGAACAGGTTTAGAAGGGAAAAATCATAGAATTACTGAGTTCAAAGGGGCCTTATAGGCCATCATGACCAACCCTCTGCTCAATGTTGGGATCCAAATCAAAGCAGACCTGACAGCTGGTTGTCCAATTTTCTTTTGAATACCTCCAGCCCAAGAGAATCATATAGGCTACATAGTAGAAGTGAATAGAAATGAATAGCGGATTATGTCAAAAGAATATATGGCAAGTAAGGCTGACCTTAAGCATACTGTATTAGTTTCATACTCATACAGTGGAATTCTAATGGAAAACTCAACTTACGGAAAGAAATCCATTGAAAATAATGCCCCAATGTACAGAATTTTTTCAGAACTGGGTTTTCTCCTCAGTGCATTCCTGTGGGAAACTGCACTTCACTTTATGGAATTTTTGTTTTCAATGCCATTTCTATCAGAAACCATGCAATGCATTCCTGTGGTCGTTTTGTGATAAAGAATTTTTGCTATAAGGAAAACCCCGTGGAGCAGATCAATTCTGTAACCCAGGGTGACTGAAGGGTGTAAGAATAGTGTGGTAATAATAATTAAAAAACTTGGGCCTTTGCTTAGCAAGTTGGGCTATCCATCCTAATTGTTTCCACATGTCTAAACTGTAGTACTTTGGTCTTGACTTTTGTACATCTCTGTTTATATAGAATGTTAACATATTTTGATAGATTTTTTTAAAAAAAAAAAACCTGGAATAATTTCATGGTATTAAAACATAAAATGAAACTAGAGGGAGGAAGTAAACTACTATGGTCACCCTGAAACATCTTTTCTGGGGAATGAAGCAGAAAAATGGGAAAACACGCTTGCATGGCAGTTATTTATTCAGTTTCCCCTTTTGTATATGATGGCCATTGTGTAACTAGTTGTGAAATCTGGTTGTGACTTCCAGTTGGGCACACCCCGTCCCACCTAACAGGGGAACCATTTGTGCAATTTCGGGAGTGACGAGGGTGGCGCGGGCCGGATGAATCGCAGCAAAACCCATTCGTGTGGGAGCTTGGGCTTCTGGCAATTGAAATCCAAGGATATCTGGAGTGCCAAGGTTCACCATCATGGTTCTAAGCTCTGCTTCAGATAGTTACATCATAAGAAACTTCCCTTTTCAGGAGTATGTCTCATATTTTTCTCCAATCTGCTTCTAAAAAATTGTTTGTTTGTTTGTTTTTTGGGGGGGAGATCTCATTTTACCAGGAAATTAGTACCCACCATACTCTGTCAATCTCCTGCTGTTTCCTAGTACTGTAATCTGCTTTTTGAGTTTGATTCTTACCTGCTTGTGTTAGGATACTTTCCCCATAGAAACTCTGCCCAACCTGTCAGCTTTATCAATTGACTAGTTATCAAAGAGGTTTAGGTTTTTTGCCAACTCAGGTATTTTATTTTTTCCCCTTTTCTGTACTTTGATTTTTGATATTCAAACTTTAGAATTAAAATCCATAAAATAAGAACGGTCGAATTATTTTAAGTAATAAATGGGGATTGAAAGCCCCTTTTTGGCATGGCAAGGTATAAACCAGCCTGCATATATTGACTTTTGAAACTGTAGCAGAGTACTAGGCTGATTGCTTTCCTGTACAGTCTGATTTCTAGCTGGCCTGTGACAAGTTTTTCCTGTGATGAGTTTTTGAGCTTTCATCTCTTTTACATTTTCCCTCCAGGGAGTGTTTGAGAGAAAGCCATGACATAGTTTAAACATCTGACAGGAACTAGAAACACAGAACTGTATGAGTGCCATACATCCCAGGCCTGCTGTCCTTAACCAAAGGAGGAATGTCGGTTTGTTTCAACTGACTTGAATGAGCAGCTAGAATAGCTTTATTTCCTTGGGCTCAGGACATTTTAGTCGCCCAAGTTTGCTGCATGTTTTGGAGGAGCAATGAGTAAAGCAGCCAGTAGTGAACATGTATAAACAGGAAGGGTGTAGGTGCCAAAATAGGTGAGGTGGCTTTTCCATTCAAGAACACAGCCCTGGATTTGGAGAAGGGAAGGTTTGGTTCTTTGACTCTGCTATTTTATGAAGTACACTCAAACCTCGCATAAAGAGCACCTCACTTAAAGAGTAACTCGCTTAAAGAGCAGAATTTTCTCTGAATGTTCGCTTCGCTTAACAAATAAAACCAACCAAAAACTCACTTAAGAAATAAATTGTGATTCATAATCCCCCCCCACACACACACACACACCAGGAGTCACAATCGGTCACTTACAATGGTGTTTCGCTTAAAGAGCAAACTCGCTTAAAGAGCAATCCCATGGAACACATTATGCTCTTTAAGCGAGGTGCAACTGTATTTTGATTCTGTGGTAGAATTAGGCATCCGAGTAAACGGATTTGAAGGGCTGATTCTTTTACACAGGTATAAATATGCTTCTCAGAAGAGCAAGTCCAAGCATCATTTGGAAAGTGATGTGCTGTCAGAGAGAATCTGGTAACTGGAGTCAATGTATAGGAAACTAGTAGTCCACATTTAAGGGTTAGGGTGACGGTGGTCCATTCTCCTAAATGCACACTTAAATGTGATCTGACAGTTTGAATGCACCATTGCACTCTAAACATGATCACTTGTTGCAGTTAATAATTTAGTTATAAACAAAAATTAGAAGTCAAATCTATAGAATTATAAATACAGTGAGTATGTCCCAGTAGCTGCCAAGATGTGACCCTATAAGTCAGGGGTGCCCAGACTTTTTGGGCCGTGGGCCAGTCATATGGTTCAGGGGGCTGGTCACTATGGCCAGGGGCCCAGATACGGCCCCTGACACCAATTCATCCGGCTCCAGCCTATTTAGGGTCCTCCAAGTAACATAGGGAAGGTCGAGCTCCTCACCCATATCCTCCTTTAATGTTATTCTTTGTCCAGTGAGCTCCTTCCTCCATTTTCTAATATGCTTTTGTTTGTACTCGAGTGTTTGTTCTTGCCCTAAAGCTCTTCCTGGGTCTGAAACAGCAGATTTGAGGCACATATCCATTCAGAGGATGTAAAGGGTCATTCTCTTGCTTAGTTCGCTCAGCATTCACTGCTACTTCTCTTCTTATTTTAGGTGGAGCAATACCAACAAGAGGATAGGTTTTCTCAATTGGTGTAGGTTTGAGGCATCTCATCACAATATGCATTATTTAATTAACAGTGATGTCAACTTGTGGATACATTCCATACTGGAGCAGTAAGATACTTAGTGCCAAAGCTGGTGTGCGCAGTGTGGACAGTTGAGTTTCCCATGTATAGTTCTTCTGTCAGGGTTAGGTCAGTAATTTGGAAGCCATTTGTTTACTTTCTTAGGTCAGAGTAGTAAGCTTCTACACCCTGAAACCTCATGAACAATTGTCAACAACATGACCATGCGTTCTTGATAGCTGTTCTTCCTGTAATGAACTTTACCATGGGTCATGTCCTTGGAATGGTTCATCACACCAGAATCAACCAGATTTGACTGAAGACCCCAGGAGGAGGAAACCCTCAACCAACCTGCAGCTCTGCAAAAAATTTCAAGTCAACAGACAGAATCAGGTCACAAATCACTCAACTTTTAAAAAAGAGATCTCTGCTAGACTCCTCTTACAGAAGAGCTATGAGGCCATTCAGCTCTGCCACAATGCCATGACTACAAGCCAGGATATGCAGCACTATTAAGTTCTTGGTACCTTGACTTATAGCCGGGATGCCCAAACTATGGCCTGGGGGCTGGGTGCAGCCCCTGATGCCAATTCATCCACCCCAAGAAGCCCTCATTGCTCCGGGAATGACGAGGGCTTTGGAGCCGGATGAATTGGTGTCATGCACCCCTTCGTCCCGCCACCATTGCAAGGCCTCCTCTGCAGCCTTCAAGAGGTGCCCCTCTTGCAACAACAAGTTTCCAAGTCACGACAAGTGTCTGATTTGCCTCGGTGAGAGCCACCCGGTGCACTCATGCTCAGTCTGCTGCAGTTTTACGAAGTTGGCTTTGAAAAATCGGCTCAACCGACTTAAAGTTCACTGTATGGTGTCAGCTCTCTCTCTGCATCCAGAAATGTCTCAAGAGACACAGCCTGCACCCACCACTTCTCATCAGAAGTCTACTACAGCCGAACTCTTTCGCAAAAAGAAGAAGGCTCAGAAAGGGGAGAAGAAAAAGTGTAAAACCCATCATTCTCTTCCCCCAACTCTTAGACCGGTTCGGTCTCTGCCACCCTCTCCAACCACTTAGGCTATTTTTCTTCAGGCGACTTCATCGGAAGCTCCCTTCTCGTCTCCAGCTCCAACCATCTCGCCCTTAAAATCTAAGTCACTACCACCTCGTGACTCGCCTCTGACTCGTCCACCTCATGGGGCCTCCTTCAGATCACCTTGAGGAAGTCCATGCTGTCACACGTCCCATCCCAAGCTACCACCTCGAGGGAGCCCACACCATCATGCGACTCATCCAGAACCACTGGAGCAGGCCGCTACTCAACCATTTGATGTGAGTCTCCTCACACCCCTCTTTGAATCTATGGCCAGACAGATTGGCGATTGTCTCACTGGCATTGTTCCACCTCCACTTCCACCTGTGGAAGACGCTACCCGGAGGCGCCATACCAGCACTCACCAGGGGCCTCCAGCCAAACAGGAAAGAAAAAGACTGATAGAAGAGGAAATAATTTCTAAGAGGAAATTATGTCTTGTTATCTGATAAATGGCTAGCAATTGGGAGCAGCATTTTCAGGTAGTCCACTTTGGATTGGGAATGTTAAAGACCATCCCTTTTCTATCCTCAAAGGGGTGGTGACAAATTAGTTGAGCCCCTTTCCCCAGTAGTGGTACTGGCAATCAAATATTCTCATCCTTTCCCAAAGCATAGAGCCCAAGATCCTTGGCACCTGACGCCTGTTTTGCTTTCCAGTCATTATCCCATGCAATGAGACCATCCAGTTTAATCTTCGTTCTGCTTGTGGGGGACTCAGTGCTAATCCATTTCATATCGCCAAGCAGAGTGACTGGCACAGACTTTCATGCAGCTGTGCGCTTTCGGTGAGAACGAAGCCAAGCCTTCCTCAGGAGTGAAGGGTATAAGCATAAAATAACTTGAAAGGCATGGTGCGGAATAAGAAACACTTGAGAGGTTTGAGAATAGGTTGGTGGTACCAAGCTCCTTTGCAAAAAGAACAAATATGAATATATTCTACCCTTCCCCTCCACTGCCCCCCAGTCAAGTAAAAAAGCCAATATATTAAAGAATTGAATTGGGGACCTTTGTAAGAATAATTGAGATCTGGCCCCTTTTTCCCGCCCCACCCCCATTTCAGTTACAACGGAGAAGCTAAGAACATTAGGGTACAGAGAGTTCAGCTTGGCACTCAGATGAATCCATTACTCTCAGTGTACAGTCTTGGTAGCAGCTTTCCCCCTCCCCTCCCTCTTTCCTGGGGCTAATGGAAACAGCTTTACACCTATTACATGGACATTGTGAAATTCTGCACACTTCAGGAGACTTCCTTGGAAATGAAAAATGCTTTCCCTTTGTGTAGTCTCCCATCAGCTTTGTGTCAGCACTGGAAACCTTCTGCTGTGTTTGCAACATAAATGATTATAACTGGATTCTGTGAGCTCGAAGGGAAGGGCTGCTTTTGGTTCTACCCATTTTATGACTAGAGGGTCAGTTTTGTTCTCAGCTATCAAGTGGACACTGTGATATTTATTTTATGAGAGTGTCAAGAGGCTTCGTTTGTGTACATTTGTAAATTAGGGGCAGTGTATCTATTACTGGTAGATGAGAATCTCATGTCTTAATTAAGCTATTAATAGCCAGCCACAATACGCAGACACTACCCTGTGACTTGACATATGGAAAAGTAATACAGTAATACCTCAGATAACGTTAAAATCTGATAACGTCGGGGAATTTGAAGCAAACATTTGTATCGCACAACATTAACATAACGTGTGATGCAAATGTTTGCCTCAAATTCCCCGACGTTGATCTCTGCCCCAAAGCCTGCAGGGCTGGAGACCAGCCCTGCGGGCTTTGGGACATAGATCTACTGAGGCAAACGTTGCTGGTTTAGTTGGGGAGAGATTGGGCACACGCCCAATTTCCCCCCAACCAAACCGGCGCTACGAAGCTCACAGCAGCGTCGTGGCTGGAAGCAGAATGGGGACTCTCTGGTTGGCTTCCCAGCCACGCCGCTGCTGTGCCCTTGGCAGCGGTGGCGCGTTTGGGAAGCCGACACTGGAGCCCCCGTTCAGCTTCCCAAATGCACTGCTGCTGCAATTGGCGCTTGGGTTGGATGCATGCTCCCTGGTTCTTTCCCCCAACCCAAGTGCTGATCGCAGTGTGCGATGGCCCCCGGGGGGGGGGAAGGGTTGTTTTTTTTGCCCAGTAACAACGATCCAGACAGGGGTTTCTGAAGAGAAGCTGGGGAAAACTTTTTGCAGCTTCTTTTCAGAAACCCCTCCCTGCCTGGATTGCTAAGGGGCTTAGCCATCCTGGGGGGGGGGGCTTCAGAATTGCCTCCCCCCCCCCAGGTTGGATCACTAGGCCCATTCTTTCCCCCAGCCCCAGCGCCGATTCCAGCTTGGGATCAGCCCCCTGGGGTTAGGCGGAAAGGGAACCGGGTTTTTTTTTAAAAAAAACAACAACAACAGCGTTGTGCAATCAATGCATTGCACAACGTTAAAAACCGGATAACATTATGACTTGTGGAACCAAATCATAATGTAATCCGAGGTAAGGGAGGACACTCCTGTTCTTCTTTGCAGTCTCTGTGAGTAAACATAAATTATCTTACAGCACACACACAGGAAGCCTCAGAAACTTCTAGAACAGGGGTTCCCAACCTTTTTGCACCATGAGCCAGACCACAGCCCTGGGCAGCTGAGTGGGCCAGTCACGTGGTTCCTCCTGCCATAAATGCTGCTGTAAAACGTGTCCGCGGCTGTTGTAAACACATTTACGCATGTGCAGGCGCATTTTACGGCTGTCACAAATGCTTCTCCCGATAGCAGCAAGGGTGGTGGTGGGCCACATGAAATGGTGCTGTGGGCAGGTCTGGCCTGTGGGCCATAGGTTGGCCATCCCTGTTCTAGAGCTAGCAAAACCAAGAACATGTTAGCCCTCTAGGGTACTCACGCCCCTCTGCATGTGTATGCACACCTAAGTGGTTTCCTCAATTCCATTTTTGCCACTTCCGAGGTAGCCTCGTAACTCTATCAGAGCAAGTATTTTCCTCTTGAATAACTGTTGTTGTTGTTGTTTTTCCAGCCCTTTTCCTCTTTGGTCTCCTTACTATGTGAGTTCTTAATCAAAAAGAAGAAAGAAGAACTTTGTCTTTGTGGCTCATTGTCATCTCCCCCTGCCCAATTCTTGTATAGTCCTCACAGGTTCATTTAAGAGGTGTGACCAGTGTGGGAACAAAATCTTCCTCTCTGACAGCCATTCTGAGTATCTTTTCTGCCCTAGGGAGGGGCACCAAGCCACCTCCCCCCCAATGGTGGCAGCATGCAAACAAATACAAAAATGATGGTGACCAATCTGGTGACCAAAATGTTTATTTTTTAAAATTTAAATTAGAGGATGGTGGGGTCGCAAAGGTGAAGGATGCTTCTTAAATTTGCAGAGAGCAAAAGGACTTCTTGAGTCAATATTTTTATCCAGTAAAAATGGTGTGGAGGTCCTTGCAGGATCCAGGGATAATTAGGGGTGCCTTTGAGCTGCTAGGGGTACACATGCAGTTCACTGGCTGCATGTTGCTTGACCAAGGGCTATAGCTGTAGACTTGTAGAGTGTTGGAGATTCTGGGAATTGTAGTAAAAAATTATATTTCTAAGTCCTAGAATGGGGGTGCTCAAACTACGGCCTGTGGGCCAGATCTGGCCTATGGCACCAAATCATCTGGCCCTTGTCACTCTTGGATGCAGAATAAAACATGCCCTCATATGCGCAAAATGCCGCAAATGCACCAGTGGCTGTTGCAAACTACAAGAGCTGTGGGTGCATTTACAGCAGTGTTTTGTGCATACGCTGGCATTTTTTACTTCTGTTTCTGGTGGGATGAACCACGTGACTGGCCTGCTCAACCACGTGACTGGCCTGCAGCCTGAAAAGTTTGGGCACCCATGCCTTAGAGTTTGCAAATTGCATGACTGGGAGGACTGTCACTGCAGTCCTCTGTCTAACTCACTGTTTCAACTGGAACACTTCTAATCTTGCCTCATTTCGAAAGCTAATCAGTGTGGTTAAATCCTTAGATAGGAACTGTCAGGTAACACCAGATGTATCTCCAGGTGGAAAGGAACTCACCTGAAAGTCTGCAGAGGCAGTCAGAGTTGAGAATACGAGACTGGAGGACCCAGTTGTCTGAATCACTATAAAAACAGCTTCCAAATTCCTCTTGCTCTTGCACTGACTCCAGATCCAATGGTTCTTAGATCTTTCCCTTTAGTAATGCGTAGAGTGCCACATGGCTCTGTTATATTTTAAGGACTGGAACGTAACTGCAGCAACCTCAATCCTTGCCTTGCAAGGATAGCTTCACAATACTGAGCTATCAGAACCATCATGTTTCATCAGTACATTCTCTTTTTCGTTTATATTCTCAACTGCATTTAAGAACATGGTAAGAGAGAGTATTCCATGTCCTCAGGAAGAGGAAGCTCTTGCAGCATGAGAATAAAGTATAGGGTTATTTCTCTCTGTTGAAAGGTGTCTTGCCTCTAACTTCCTCATTGCTTTGCTTCAGATTTTCTTCTATAAAATGATAGTTCTGGACAGAAGCCCTCCGGACATATTTGCCCTGTTAGTCATTCAAGAGCAGGTCATGCACAGCTTTCTCCAGCCACAGACACTTTGAACATGAACTTTCAACTAGGGTGGGGCATTCTCAGAGCTTGGACGTAACCCATTTTACTAATGGACTATTTTTGTAATGAGCTGTATTTTGCAGCCGCAATAGACTGGAATGACATTATTGTCTCTTCCTGTAACAGCCATGGCTGTAACTGATTACTTTTCAGTGAAAAAGTACTTGTTAACTGGTGAGCTGAGATTGAGTGGGTGGTGTTTGGCTAGAGCAGTAGAGAAGGAGGAGGAAGGGTCGCAAGTGTGGCCCATTTGGTGCTGCAGACTTGCCAGTCTTTCTTTGTGGGCAAGGTGTTATGCAGGAATGAGGGAGCAGGCAAGCTGACGAGGGAAGTTAATTGATTAAGAGAGAGATGGAGGGAGAAGAGCCTGTTAGAAACTTTCCAACTGAAGAAGTCTTTTGCCTCTGTGAGCTTTGTCAGTTTGTAAGCTCTCCAACCACTTAACATCCAGGTAATATAGGAGGTTCTTTTTTGAAGAAGGAAAAAACCTGTCTTGATGTACTAATTAGCATAACTTGAAGTCAGAATTCAGGTGCATTGCATTTACTATCCTTTTTTAAAAAAAAAAAAACCAAAGCAAGTTAAGTTTACAGTCTATGCTCCAAACCTGAAAACTCATTCATATTCTTCTCCCTAGCCGGCTCTTTTATTTTTTTTCCCCCCATTTCTTCTTTATCTCTCTTCTGCTTGCATTTCCCATATTTTCCTTTTCTGAACTGTCCTTCAGAGAAAATTGCAAAAATATCTCTCCCATTTGTTAACACCTGAATGTTCAGGGCAGAGGGGTAGGTTGTTGTGTAAGGACAGAGACAATCTTGTGTCACGATCTAGGACAGTGGTGGCAAACCTATGGCACATGTGCCAAAGAGCACTGTGGGCATGCGTGCTGTCACCTCTGCAAGGTGAGGTGACCAAACACCCCACACACCCCCTCCTAAATTTCCAAATGTGTATGTGTGAGTGTGCACACACCCATTTTGACGTCAGCAGTGCACCTCAAGCAGTGCACACACAGTGCCTGCCCACCGTTCGGCCGAGGACGCCTGCCCCTCCCCCAGCCTCACCCATGGCTGGTGATTGGAAAGCCGGGACTTGGCCATTGGGGCTGGACATCCATCCCCTGGCCAGCTTGGGCCTTGACCTTTCTTGCTGGCTGTTTCTTATGAACTTTTCTATGTGGAACAGAAGATGGTCCCGCCTTGAGGACTTGGTTGTTTGTTTGGGAACTTTTTTATATGGGTGTGACTTTATCATTATATTATAGTATTGTGTTGTGTTGTTGTATATTATTATGTGCTGTTTTTGTAGATTGAATTTTGTATATTGTATTATTGTATATTTACTGTGTATATTGTTTAATTATCATGTGAGCTGCCCTGAGTCTGGTTTCCTGATTGGGCGGCATACAAGTGCGAAAATTAAATTAAGTTAAATGCACCTCCACCACTGCTTCCTTGGGCACTCCGTCTCTAAAAGGTTTGCCGTCACTGGTCTAGGAATACTGTGACACTCTTGCTGAATTTGGTAAAGTTTACTAAATTTGGGAGCTTTTTTTAAAGTTAGTACAATCTTCAAGTGCCGGGTTGTATTGTAGATAGAGTGACAGATATTTTCACCTAACCACAAGAATCATGCTGTGTCCCTTACAAAAAGTGTGTATAAATGGGAAAGAAATCAGGCAATTGTTACCAGATAATGGCAGAAGGGTCAGAACTTGTGGAAAAGTTGCCTTTTTAGTCCTTTAGACACCAAATCCCCCAAACAGTGTGTTGTTGTTGTTTATGTTCTTGTGGTTTAGTTCTGTCAAGTCCTTGTAGGTTGTGCATTTTCTTTTGTTCCTAAGAATCAAATTTGTTACAGTCAAACTTCGCATAAAGAGCACCTCACTTAAAGAGTAACTTGCTTAAAGAGCAGAATTTTCTCAGAATGTTCGCTTCGCTTGACAAATAAAACCAACCAAAAACTCGCTTAACAAATAAATTGGGGTTTGCAATCCCCCCCACACACACACAATTGGTCACTTACAATGGTGTTTCGCTTAAAGAGCAAAGTCGCTTAAAGAGCAATCCCATGGAACGCATTATGCTCTTTAAGCGAGGTACAACTGTACGTTGTTTTGGGTCCTGAAGCAGTAACTTTTTCAAGCTCTGATGGTTACTCCCCCTCCCCCTCATGTTCACATAGCTTAGGATATATATGCAGAATGGTATTTGCACTTGTGTGCTAGACTAAAAATAAAATATTCTTTCGGAACCCAGTGCTTTCTGAGCATCATCAGTTGGATACATTTTGAACTATCACCTGTTACAAGCTGGTTGTTTTGTAAGCAAGTTATGTAAGTAGGATTAATAAAAGGCTTAAGGTCTGAGCATGCTGCGTAGCTGGATCAGTTCAGACGTTCTTAGCAGTAAAAAAGAAACACATTTATTTTGGCTTGATCAATTTGTGAAAGAACAGTAAGCTTTCTATTTAAAGCAGCTGCCTCATGATTTAACACAGACTTAAGCTGTACTGATACCACGATGTCAAAGGACTAGCACTGTTTTCAGGTGGAAATCAACAATAATGGCATTTTTAAAGCCCTTGTCAGACCGATAGAGTTGAATTGGGCCTTATGACTCTTAAGGAGTTATTTTTCTGTAATCCAGTATATTTATGGCAAGTACTATAGATGATTTTCTAAGTAGCAAGGACTTTGCAAAAGAAACTTTTTCACATCTATAGGAAGCTTCCCGTGTCTCCCTCTCTGCCTCTCCAAAAAAGAAAAAGTAGATGTAGGAAGAAAGGAAAAGCATAATTTGTAAGTACTGTATATTGTATCATGAATCCTGTAGTACATTATGTAACTACGGTAGTCAATAGGGTGGTGATGAGGCAGAGTACAAAAAAGTAGAATAGAGATGAGAGGAAGCAAATTTGAATCTACTGGTAGATCGTAAAGTCACTTGTAATACATTTGCAGGAATTTTTGAACCCCATTCACTGGATGCTGTTGGAAGCCATGCCCAGCCCATGTTTTCAGTTTCCAGATTTATGACTCAAATGAAATATGATACATATTATATAACTTTATTTATGTACATTGGAACAGAATACATTTTGCTAAATAACCTTTTTAATATAGAAAAATGTTCTCCAGATCTCATCTTTTTCAGACAAATAATGATGAGTCCTAGGATGGGGGCTAGAGTCCATTAGTTTAAGCATTCATTCCCCCTTGAATGTGTAAAGTGGTAGGGTGCTGAGTATTGTAATCTGAAAGGGAATCCCACAGATGTGAGTACAGTACCTAGTAAAAAAGACCAGGTCCATTTGTTCTCAGAACTTAAGCACATTTTATATGAGAAACCTAGTACTGTACAGTGGTACCTTGGTTTATGAATGAAAATCCATTGAAAACAATGCCTTGGTTTATGAATTTAATTGTGAAAAATTCATAAACTGAGATGCGGTTTCTCATAGGAATGAATTGAAAACCAATTAATCTGTTCCAGAGGTCAGAAAAAAGGTTTTCAATGCATTCCTGTGAGAACCACATTTTGGTTTACAAATTTTTTCACAATACGAAACATCCCAGAGAACGAATTAAAATCATTAACTGAGGTACCACTGTATGTTTTGAGCTTCTTAAGGAAGATTTTTAAAAACATATATTATTTATGGACTGAGAAAATTAAGAGGTCTTTTTGTATCATGTTGAAGGTTATAAGAAAAGAAGAAGACATAACATGGAATGAATTAACTCAATAAAATAAACCCAAAGTACCGTATTTGCTGGAGTATAAGGCGACTGGACGTATAAGACGACCCCCCGCCAACATTTCCACTCAAAATATAGAGTTTGCTATATACTCACCGTATAAGACTACCCCCTCTTCCGCACACCTTCCACACACCAAATAAAATGTAAAAGAACATCAGATTTGATTTCAACATGTTAATTTATATTCAAATGCTTATGACATGCAGAAAAACTGCCACAAGGCTGTATGTTATCAAACATGTACAGTAAACATAAAACAGTGCAAGTGCAAAGTGGTACTTATTTATCTACCATATATACATGAATATAAGCCGACCCGAATATAACCCAAGGTACCTAATTTTGACCTTGAGATCCAGGAAAATAGATTGACCTGAGTATAAGCCAAGAGTGGGAATTGTAGCAACTGCTAGTGAGTTTCAGTAATTAAAATACAGTAATATTAATTATTTTATTGATTTTTTAGAACTGTACTTGCACCACCCACCAGTGGTGGCGCTGCAGGTAAAGTGGATGGGCAGGTCAATTGCACTGAGTCAGGAAGTGTTGCTGTAGCCTAGCCTCTTGCTTCCCCTGCTTGAAAGAAGCATGGTTTTTTCTCCATGTTGGGCAGAGCAGAGAGACAAGGGCAGAAGGTACCAGTAAGTGAAACCCTTTCTTTTCCCCCACCAGTTTGAAAGGGAGACACAATTGTAATGTAGAGCTTCTTTCTTCATCTGGATGGTATGTAGAATGAGGTGGGCGAGCATCAGGAGGCCACTATGGGCAGCTATGTCTATCCCAACTGAAGTGCACCCGGTGTATAAGACGACACCACACCCCACTTGGAGGCTTTTTTCCCCAGGGGGAAAAGTCGTCTTATACGCCAGCAAATACGGTATACCTTTAGTTTGCAGGACCAAAGCAGAGCTCTTTTGCAGCTCATTAATTCATAAGAAATTACTTGATGCACTTAATGCTAACTAGAATTCGGGCTCATTTACTGACATTGTTAGGAGATGCCTAGTTTATTTCCTTACGTGGGAGAAAGCTCAGAACAGCTGTAAGAAAGTACTGTCTAATACAGGGGTACCCAAACTTTTCCCACCAGGGGCCTGACCACACCCTTCAGACAGCTGAGCAGGCCGGTCATGTGGTTCCTTCCAGCGCCAGCGGCACATGAATTGACTGCACATTTTCAGGCATTCTTTATTATTTTGGTGCGTTTTCGCAGCATTTTAGTGCATTTTTGTGCGATTTCCACACTTCTGGTGTCAGTGGGGCACTTCCGCCGACAGCAGCAATCCAGCCCACAGGCTGGGTGAATTGCCACCATGGGCCGGCCCCAGCCCGCGGGCCATAGTTTGGGCACCTCAGGTCTAATACAATGTTCAGTTTCCTTACAGAATTTCTTACCAAATCCTTGTCTTTTTTTTAGGATGTTTAATAATGTGTTGATAGCTTTGGTTGGTGGATACTGGCTTTAGTGATCCTTTAGAAATTCCAGTCCCAGGTACTGCCTGCTTACCATGTTTTACTCATTATTTATTTATTTATTTTATTAAATTTTTATACTGCCCATCTGGGTTACTTCACACCCTGGGAAATGGCATTAACATAATAAAACAAAAAAAACAGTCGTGGGTAGGAGGGCTTTTGCTCAACTTCGTGTGATTAGCCAGTTACGCCCGCTCCTAGATTGGGACTCCTTGCTCATGATCACACATGCTCTGATCACCTCCAGACTTGATTACTGTAATGCACTTTACATGGGGCTGCCCTTGATGATCATTTGGAGGCTTCAACTGGTCCAGAATGCGACTGCCCGGGTGGTGATGGGGTGTGGGCAGTATAGTATGCACATGCCTCACTGCTGCTTCGGGAGTTGCACTGGTTGCCAGTATGTCTCCAGGTGCAATTCAAGGTGCTGGTTATCACCTTTAAAGGCCTATATGGTAGTGGGCTAGGATACTTAAGAGACCGCCTCACCCCAAGAACATCTGTCAGTCCCACCAGAGCGGAGCGGAGAGGCTCTCTAGTTGTTCCATTGACCAGAGAGGCACAGCTCTCTGGCACTAGAAGGAGGACCTTCTCTGGGTCCGCTCCTGCCCTATGGAACCTCCTGCCAACGGAGCTACGTCTCCAGACAGAGCTGCTGCCCTTTAGGAAGAATCTAAAAACATGGCTGTCGGGGCAGGTATTGGGTGCGGGAGGTATAATGACCCCAGCTCGCTGGATGATCTGAGCCCCTCTCTCCCTCTAATTTTTTATTAGTAAGATTAATAAGATGTAGCATTTGGTGTGCTTTTAATCTTTTTAGATTTAAATTTTAAAATTTAATTTTAACAGTTTTGTATTTGAGGTTTTTAGGTAGTGTTTGTGTTTTATTGTGATGTCTTTTATTACTTGTAAACCGCCCTGAGTCACTTCGGTGAGAAGGGCAGTGGAGAAATATGAATAAATAAATAAATAAAATAAACAGCAACATATTCTCATGAAAATGTAGGAGCAAAGTGAACTGAATGATCATGAAGAACTTAGACTCAGATTATTTCCTGAAGGACATAGAGGATGTTGCTTTTTCTCTGATTATTTTTCTTTCTTCTCCTCTTCCTTCTCTTGTCAGCATCAGCGTATATTGGCATGTGTGTCACAATGTGATATTTCAAGGGGGAAATGTGATCTTTGCAAATACCATGGCAAGCTTTAGCTTCTGCGTGTGCCAAGAGCTGTCAGTGCTGGCATCCCAGTCTGCTTTTCAGCCCGCTTCTCTTCCTGTGATGGTATATCATTATGTGTGACACTGTTGTTATGTGCGTGACCAGTGTCATGCATAATGGCGCAGATCTTCTTGGAGAACGGCTGGGAAATTGACAGCAAATGCCTGTTCATTTCCCACCCAGAAACTGCATGGGTAGACAAGGCCCCTTCTCCTCTTCCTTATTTCTCAGTGTTCAAGGCTAATCTTTTGTGAGTGATGCATGACAGCTTCCCCCACAAAGCATCCTACACATACCAGCAGTGCCAGTGTATGGAGGACATAAAGCCTACACAGACTACTGCCAAAGAGCTGGTTCCATATGGTGTGCTATCGGCCTCGTCTGAACAAATGCCTATCATTCCATCTTGACATGCAGTACGTAGGGTAAGGATTTCCCAAACATTCCCAAACATTGTGCTGGAGCACATTAATAAATAGGTAATAAGCGGTAAGAAATAAATGAATAACTAAAAGCCACCAAGAGCCCCAAAGACCTACCCTTGGAAGAAACTGCCTAGTACAGTACATCTCTATTCCTTCTTTAGCCTTACCTTCAGATCTGGAGAGCATGACTCTGAACTATCCATTGTTTTTAACTATCTTCTTCCAGTCACTCTTTATCTGTAGAAGTGGATTTTTTTTTTCTTCAGTAATGCATTGGGTCACTGTTTCCCAACCTTTGGTTTTTAGGCTTCTGAGAATTGAAGTCTCCCTGTGGGGCATAGACCCCACATTGGGAACCTCTACATTGGAGGAAATTATTTTTTGATGTGAGTTCTATGAATGTCTTACATTTCAGTTGGATGGTCTGGCAGCTTTTGCAATGTAACAAAATCATGTACTTTTGACAAGCTGTAACACCAAAACTAAGGCACCCACGAAAATATGGGTTATGTCATTTGAAAGATCATCTTGGCGACTTTAAGAATTGGTAGAACCCAAAAATGCAAAGCGATGACATCATCGCTTTCGGAAGTAGCATCAGAAAAAGCGACAGTTTTGCTGGGGGGGGGGGCAGTTGTCGGGCAGCGAAAAAACAACCCAACCAATTCAGATGATCCAAAGTGCGTTTGAAAGAGGAAAGATTAACCTTTGTGGGGACACTTTAAGATTTGGGATTGGACTTCAAGAAAATAATACATGAAGCATTTTACAAAAAACCACTCAAACGAAGTCACAAAAATGCAAAAAAAAGGAGGGGAAACCAATTTAGAAACTGAATATGACAACTTCCTGAGGTGGATACAGTTCAAATACAACATGTGGAGAAAAATGACGCCGAAGCAGGAATCCATAAAAAAAGATATTGAGGAAAATGACATTTCCACGGGGGGAGGGGTGTTTGGCAATGATTCAACAAAAAAAACCAATCGAAGTGATCCAAAGTGCGCTTGAAAGAGGACAGAATAACCTTTCTTTTGACAGTTATATAATTTGGATCAGACATCAGAAATGTTTTACAGTAAAACCTCATATAACACTAAAACCTGGTTCCACAAGTCTTGGTGTTATATGATTTTTCGTGTTATCTGATCCTCTATGGGATCCATAGAGATACATTGTAACCACACAGGCTTTAGCGGTTGTTATCTGAAGCATCCCATAGGATCTTAATGTTATCTGATGCAATTCTTCCCCCCAGATTCCTTGATGTTATGCGATTTTCGTGTTATTCGATACTAATGTTATATGAGGTATTACTGTATATGAAAGTTTAAAAACAAAACCCAGCAAGTGCTTATGACTGTAAATCCTCTTCTTCTCTCTCTTCTCCCCTCTTTTATTTTCTGATTGCTCTGCGTGGGCTGTCCCCACCTCCTTCCATCATCCCCAGTCACCAAGTTTGTAAGGTATGTTCGGAGTGCTGGTCTGATGGGTGAGGAGTGCCCGAGTGTGTGTGTCTGTAAATAAGTGCAAATGGAGTGAGTTGGATGGGGGGGGGAGAAGAGAGGCAAGGCTGGCATGAGGGAGCCCTCAGAAGCAGGCCAATGCATTTAAAGGGGAAAACCCACCCATTTTCACCTCTGATCTTCTCTTCCTTCTGCCACTTCCGCCCTCGTGGAACCACTTCAGTGGGAAGGTAAACATCATTCGGTGTTGAGGCATGGCTGCCACATGTCCACCTTAACATCTGCAGATACAGACAGTGCTGGCTCTTTGGCTAATAAACATAGATGAGCACTGAACCATAGAGTCAGATACTACTGGCTTTTGAGCAGGGTCGACCTTTACCTTTATTTCAATGTTAGTTGCTTCAAACCCCCCCCCCCAAAAAAAAAAAATATTGCAGGTAGTGTCTAAAGACACTACCGTCAGGGATTTATTTCATGAATTCAATTTGCTACATGGGGGGAAACAACATGATTGTTGGTCTTCGTTTGTGAAATTGACTCGTTTCATCAATTTCAATGTCCTTCACCCATTTACAACATCAAATTCATGAACTAAATCCCTGATGGTAGTATCCTTAGACTCTACCTGCCACACCTTTTTCATCTTCACGGAGGAAAATTGACAACTCATTAGCTGAAATATAGCTAGATCTCTCTCTCTCTCTCTCTCTCTCTCTCTCTCTCTCTCTCTCTCTCTCTCTCTCTCTTTTGCTATCTTAACAAGACCTTTTCTAGAGATGGATGTGAATTTTGCCTCACAAAATAATATAACTGTGTACACTGGCGGCCTGATATTTCAGGAACTCGGAGCAACTCTGCATGCATTCTTGCACTACTTGGGTGTGAGGAATAAAAACGCAAACACGTAAGAAAAGCCCAGTGGATGGGCTAATAAATCCAAGGCCTACCCAGGTTAATGGATGCCTACAGGGAGAAGAGGGTACTACTACTCTCTTGCTCATGATCTCCAGAAGCTGGAGTTTAGGGCATATGAACCCTGATACTGTAGTTGAGACATTTAGCTATCCTGATAATAACCATTAATAGCTTTTTTCTTTCCAAATTTATCTCATCCCCTTCTAAAATTGTTGGTTGTTAGACATCACTACATCTTAATTGTATCAAATTTCATCTTTTGAGTGATGTGTCAAATAAAGAAGGACCTCCATTTAATCTCAGACCTGAATCTCCACCATTCAGCTTAGTGACTACTAGCTTTGAGTTAGAGGCTCCATGGAATATAGAAGTGACACAGCTTTCTTTTTTGCTTCTGAATCTTGAGGATTTTGTCAGCAAATGCTTAAACTAAGCATATGAAGGTGCTATACATGAGTCTAACAAATGTTAAGAAGCTGTTTTAAAGGGAGTCCCTTATGACATTTTCTTTAATCAGCTAGGACATTCCTTGGCTAGGGTACAGTCGAAGAAAAAAAGCATATGTATTCCCACTGAACCCAGTCATCTTCTTTCATTTCCCTATTTCTCTTTAAAACTCATATATGATGCTTCAGGGTTCCATAGGTCTTGGAAGACACTGAACATATGTCGTTGCTGAATGATTATATTTTTATTTTGACTTCTTATGTAAAACAGAGGCTAGAAACACATGGCCCATCCAATCCTGAGCTGTAGTTCACATCAGCCCTTGTTGGCATACCTAACCGGGGAAGGGGGGGTGATAGGAACTGATGTTAAACAGGATGTGGTGGCCACAAATTACCACTTTGGAGACAAATTTGTAGCTAAGAGAACATCCAAGCTCAGTAGTGGACAGGCTAAGCAGGCCTTGAAACCAAGGCATTGTGTAGTGGGGTGCTCTTGTCCATTATTTTTGTTAGATACCCATGTCTTCTTTCCGTGTGATAGTCTCCCTTTTTCCAGTGCAGTGTGCTGTTTTTAGATACGAAATATGCTCAGTTTTCATTATTCTTTTTGGAGTGAGCTACCTTTTTAAAACTTCCCAGACTTTTTCTTCTCCAGTGGACACTAGCTGTTCCCTATGTTTGCAGGCAATTCACTTCTTGTTTTCCCAGTAGCTCCATTTTACCTGCCGGGCATCATAACTTAAATACATCAGTTTGCTATTAATATATGCTCTTAGTGCAATTGCTTATTCCAGTATGTACCATGAGCTGCAAGGTCAAAATGCCAGATTTGAATACTACAATATCATCATTAGTTACAGACAATTAGATACTGCATAACAGGAAAGTAATTATTTCCTGAAATAATTTCTGTTGCAAAAAGTAGGTAAGCCTGAGAAAATAGCACACTTGCCACTTTTTGTCTTTTACAGGCTAGAAAAGCAGATTTCTATGGCCTTATTGTCCATATTCACAAAGTAAGTGACTTCCGTAGCTGCCGTAGTTTTGCTTCCTTACCTCAGCTCAGTCAGCTTATATTCATTTAACAAGCTTACTAGAGTCATTGGCAGCTTCCTTCAGAACCAGAGATTCTATATGATGATTAATGGAAAAAACAGCAGATGGAGGTTGCAGAAGAATGGACTCCCCCAAGAAGTGTATTGCCCCCAACACTGTATTATATAAATACAAATGATCAACCAGTTCCTGACAGTACAAAACTGTTCATCTATGCAGACGACACAGCAATGGCCGTTCAAGGATCAAGCTTTGATGAGGTTGCTGGAAAAGTTACTGGAGCACTTGAAGAATTAGGACAGTATTACAACATCAACCATTTGATGCCTAATCCAAGCAAGATTGGAGTGGGTGCTTTTCACCTTTGAAAACAAGAGGCAGTGATTGGGTTAAATGTTACATGGCAAGGGAACCAATTACAGCATTGTCCAGCACCAAAATGCCATGGTGTGACACTTGACAGGACACTCTCTTTTAAGCAGCAATGCCTGAACACCAAAGCCAAAGTTAGTACAAGGAATAACATCATCAGGAAACTCACAAACTATAAATGGGAAACTCAGCCATCAACGCTGCATACATCAGCTATGATCCTGAGAGTCTCCGCACAGGCAAAACAAGTTGACATAGCTGCTAATGAGTCTATGTATATAGTGATAGGATGCCTGAAACTTACAGCAGTTTAGAAAATATATCCTCCTATTGGTATCGCTCTATCTAAGATAAGGAGTGAATAGCATCATATGGCAAGAGAACTAAGCAAGAGAATGATGCTCAGCATCTGCTGAGTGGATATGAGCCTCAAGTCCACTGACTCAGATCCTGGAAGAGCTTTATGGCAAGAACAAACATTCTTGAGGGTACACAAGAACAAAAACAAATTAGAAGATGGAGGAAGGAGCTCACTGAACAAAGAATAACATTAAAGGAGGCTATGGCTGAGAAACTCAACCTCCTATACGTCACTTGGCGGACCAGCATGCTCAAGTGGGAGTTTCTGGTGGACAGCAACATCCTATGCGAACATGGAGAGATACAGAATCCAGCTCATTTACTGATCTGCTGATTACTCCCATAAACATGCACTGATGAGGACTTACATTTGGCCAATGACAAAGCCAAGAAAGTGGCTTCATTTTGGCAGTCCAGGGTTTGTTTGGGACACAAAAGAAGAAAAACAATTCATATCAGCCACAAGTATCCAGAACAGTTCTCTTTTCTCTATTTCTGAAGTGGTGGTTTTTTACTCTGAGTGATAGACTCCGTAAGCTTCAGGGGGGAGGGGGACACCTTGGTGTCAAAAGTTTGTTACAGACAGATTTGGCTGTAGGTAGTTATTTTGTTTGATTTCAGAATCAAAACATGTGGGAGGTTGTTGACAGCAGGCTTTTAGTAATGCTGGCAAATGGAAATAAATAAAAGGATCACCTCTTGTGGGGAGTAGGATTGAGGTAGCTGGTTTAATTCCAGGGCTGTCAGGAGGAAGCATTTACAAGTCTAAAGGAATCTATAGATCCTGATCTGTAAACCTTCCACAGCGATTACCCTCAGTGGCCTTTTTGCATACCATAAAGTAAAAGTGCAACCTGCGAGCAGGGCTTGGAAGATTACATAAAATTAATAGGTTACTCATCTCATTCTGATATCATCTCCAATATTTAGTTCACAAAACGTTAGCTTTTTTTTTTAAAAAAATGGCTATTTACTTTTCTGTTTTTCTGTTTCTTAAAAGAAAATAAGAGATACTGTACAGACTTTAAACTGCCAAAATGAAGCCACCTGTGATCCTCTGTGTCTGTGTGCCTCCTTGGGAGAAAGAGAGCAGGTGCCCCCCCTTCTCCCAAGGAAGCATGCTGACAATCAGTGCTGTGATCCTTAGTGTGCCACGCCTCAGGGAATTTGAGGCAAACAGTTGCATCGCACAACGTTATCTTAACATTGTGCGATGCAAATGTTTGCCTCAAATTCCCCGATGTTATCTGATTTTAGTGTTAGCCGATGCAATCGTTATCCAAGGTTTTGCTGTACCACAATCTTCTAAGATAGGTACAGTCACAATACAGCATAGTTATATCTTAGTTACTGGGGACAGTTGCTTTTTTCTGATAGCTTTCACATTATGAAGGGTGCAGAATGTCTGTGTCTATCTTGAATGTTGCAATGTGTACAGCACAGGGACAGAAGTTGGTGAAGGATGGACCCATTGAGGTATTGGACCAGGCCTTTACGCTTATTGCAGAGGGAAGAAGGGTTTTGTTGTTCAGAGTTTCACTGTTTAAGTGCCAGCAACTTGGTCCCTTGCAGTGACATAGGCTGTAGAGCTACATTGAACTGTGAAAAGGTGGACTTCTAATTCGTTTCGACAAGGCAGGGGCACTCATTCACCCAATGTCAGCTTTTTGTACACCAGCCTGTGCAATCCATGGCATCAAAAGATATAGAAGAAAAGGATTATCCACATGTTAAGAGTCAGTACATTGCCAAGTAGCATTTGCAAAAAAAAATGTGAAGTTGCTCTCACACAGGTCCTTCTATATGGTATAGAACAGCCTTCTTCAACTTGATAGCCCCTAGAAGCACTGGGTAATAGATCTCATCCTCTCCAGTAATGCTGGACATGTACAAGTTGTAGTTCAGCAAATCAGAAGGATGCCGGGCTAGGGAAGGCTCTGATCAGGAAATGGAATGTCTGGCTTGAAAAGCAAACAAGGAAGGAAGAGGAGGCTAGAATATGATAAGTTTATAACATTAACAATAGTGCGAAGACAGCAACTGAAGAAAAATAATTTAACACCCTCCACATATTGGATGTTAAAAGTAGGTGGCTTTTAAATACAGCTGCATATTCATGGAAGACAAAGCTTGTCAATGGATATGAGCCAAAACAAATAGAGGCTCTCTTTGACTTCCAGATCCTGGGGAAAGTCAGCAGGAAGAGGGATTTTTTTGGTATACTTCACAGTGTCAGCTGTCTGACAGTTCAGGAGCAGAAATGCTGGGTCATCAGGCAGCTTTTGGTCTAACTCTGAAAGACCACAGCAGTGTGGGGCAAAAGGGAACTAAGCCCCCAGGGACAGTTATCAGGCCAAATCTTGATCTGATTTGGGCGGTTGCTGAGATGCTGAGGATGAGTCAAACCCATCAGCAGAAAGAGGACATTTTGCCAGGAACGCAAATCCAAGCCAACAAACAGATTGCTTGAGTTGGCAGGAAGCCTCTGGTGCTCCACAGGAAACATTTCTTAAAAAACCACAGTAAGATTTTTTAAAACCAACTCCCTAAAACCATTTATCCCCTTGGGAGAGAATTGAGATGCTAGAAGAGAAGATCACAACAGTAGCCCTCAGTAATGTTGCCGTTCTCTTGACCAGCCAAAGAAGGTTCTATCGTGTTTGCTTTCGAAAGATCCTTCTGACTTGCATACTGCTTGTAACAGAGTGTTGTTTTCAAAAAGGCTTCTCGTTCCCAAACCTACTTGTAAGTTGTGCCCTCCACCTTATGTCTTCCGATGGAGTAAAGAAATAGTAAACATTAAGTTCTTGTGGCTGTACTGTGCTGAAAAGTATCTTCAGCTACCAGCAGTGGCTGTCGTAACACTTCAAACGGAGGTAAAATGTGAATTGCTTATCCTAATACAGTAGTTACTTGTAGATGACTTGTAGCAGCGGTTCCCAACCTACGGCCCGCAGACCTGATGCTGGCCACAGGCTGAATTTACCCACCCCAGGGCCAAATTGCCGCCGATGCTGGAAGTGCCCCAACGTCACTGGAAATGCTGAAATTGCTGCATTTTGGCACTGAAATGCCACAAAAACAGCAAAAATAATAATAATAAATGGTGCAAAAAAATGTTCTTCCCTCCTTCAAGGAAACCGGCGGAGGTGGGAAAACCACCCAGAAATACGATGCAAATGCACACGCTGCTGCCGGCGAAGAACCACGTGACCGGCCCCCTCATCTGACTGAGGCAGCATGGTCAGGCCCCTGGCAGGAAAAGGTTGGGAACCTCTGAGTTGTAGTCTCCAAGGCTGGCCTTGTGATACAATGAAGTAAAGCAGCCTGACCCAAGACACAAATTTTGCCTTAAGAAACAGGTTCAAAGGGCGTCAAATTACTGATTATGTAGATTTCCTCTCCAGCTTTTAGCTGTTACAGGGACACCATTAGAATTTCTTATCTGGCATGAACTGAGCCCTCTTCTACCCCTGGCCAGTATTTGGAGTGATTGTGCAATTACCGGCTAGAGTCAGGTTCGCCTGATTCGGGCGGGATAATAAATCTAAATAATTAAATAAATTACCCCTGAGTAGATACTGAAATTAAATTTTGGTACAGCATCTAGAGCCCTTCATTTCAAATGCAGCTTCTTTCTTTTTACCTGATATTTTGACTTTGATAAAAATCTTGCTCAGAGTGAGAAGAAGAGTATTCTTCCATTTTGCCTGTGTAGTATGCAACCCTTCCTGTAACAGTGGTCTCTACTGAGACTGGTTGTTGTGTGAATCACTCGATCAGTGCAGTTTTTCAACAAGCTCAGGGTTGAAGTGCTGAAACCTTTGCCTCGGTGTTGACAATTTAACCTTTCTTATCATTCAGAAAGCCATTTCTCTTGACTTGGTTGATTATTCAATTGGTATCAAGTCTTGTGTGTATGCATACTGTACTTTATTCCCTTCATGTTTGGTCTCTCAAAAAGTGTCTACTGCCTGTCAAAAAGGTCAACATCAGTAGTTTGGAAACAGACCATTAACTGATGCAATTCCTTTTGGCAACATCTCAAAAATACCTGTCTTTCAAAGAGTCAAAAGTGAGCATTGCTTTTAAGATTGATATAGTCTGCCTTTGGTCATGGTTAGTAGATACCTCACATCATTTCCTTATTTGGCATTCCAGCCACGTAAAACGGAACATGTGGCTTATACAAAGCATTGCTTTTACAACTTTTAAAAAGGAAATAACACCTGCAGGGTTTTGAATCAACTATGTAGCTCTTTAAACAGGGTAGGAATCTTTTCAACTGAATTATTAACAGCTTCGCAAACCTGTGATTCTTGTGTTAAATTGCCAGTTGAACCACCTTATGTTTATGGTATGTGTGTTAAGTGCCATCTAGTATGCAGTGGTGCTAATAGGGTTTTCAAGATATGTAAAATATTTAGGCGTGATTATACCACTTCCACTTCCAGTGAGTTTTCATGGCTGAGCATGGGTTCAAACCCAGATCTCCTAGCCTGTTGCTCTATCCACTGGCGCTGATATTTGTGGTGTAGGAAAACCTGATTTCTTCTGCTTCAGAATGTTTCCACAGACATGGAAATAATTCAACCTGGTTATTTTACTTTTTGTGTATTGAACTAGGAAATTGCCCACAATTTCATTTTGAGCATATAGACCATTATAACATTGAATAGCAAACTTTTTCTGCAATGTACCACTCTTATATGTCTGTATGTTTTCTCCTCTAGGATAATCCCTCTGCAAGAGCATTTTTCACCACAGACCTCACCAAGCAACTTGTCCAGCTCCGACAGTTTAGATGTCACCAGAACGTACTCCCAAAGAGGATGTCGCTATGACCTGGATGAAATTGATGCTTGCTGGTTGGAACTTTTCAACATGGAGCTCAAAGAAATGGGTAGGTGTTTGGGGGTCCTTTTATTTCTCATGTGTGATACACCCTGACCTGGGCAGAAATGTCTTATCAGAAACAAGGCTCTCTAAAATATATTATGATGGGATTGCTGTGATTTCTGAGCATTCATGTAACTCCTTAAGTTGAGAAAATGGGGCTAATTATGATTCATATAACCAGTTTTTGTCCTCTGGCAGTAGTCCAGAGTGGTGAAAACACCATATGAGCTGTATGTAAATATAATGAATAAATTTTAAAAAAATACTTTTTTTATTGTTTATATTCATCAATTTTCAGGAAATTTTAAAAAGCGCAACAAGAGTTCAGTGATGTAATTTTAATTAAGCAATGCTCTTTTTAGCTTTTCATTGTTTTTAACATGCATATAGGTATCTCAGCATTTCTATATATGGGTCTCCTTTTCTTCCTCAAGCTGAAAGAGGAAATTTCCCTTATGTGTTGTAAATTTTTTCTCCACCATACCCTTGTAAGTTTTCAAAGATTTGCCTTTAGCCAGTGAAATTCAGAGTCTTAAGAGATCTCCTAGTTGCTATCGTATCATCAAATGAATCATATCTTGCAGAGACTGTTTGGTAGCCACTTAACAGTTAGTTTCCCATGGTTCATGCCACAAATAACATCCAGACAAATATAGTTATACTAATTATAGTTATACTAATCACTTTAGCCCTTATTATTTAGCACAAGCACTAATCTGGATGTACAAGAGCTACAGAATCACTCCAAAACTAAATTGTAAAACATAGTCTGGGATAGAGGGAAGCTCTTGTTTAAATATATACAAGGCCAATCATATTAATATCCTTTCCCCTTCCATTGCGCCTTCCAGAAATTCTCCTTCTACAGTAAGAATTCTGTGCTGAAAAGTTGGCAGAGAGGATAATGTAACCTTAACTGTGTGGGTTGTAGCCAGACTGATCTGAAAAGAAAGAAAGAAAGAAAGGTGGTATCTTACTGGGACATCTTCCTTTGATGGAAAAGTTTGTCAGCTTTCAAGCTGTGTGAAATTCTTTTTTTCTAGGAAATCAGATTCAGCTTGTGGAAACCAGTGCTTTGGCTGTTGCCCCCCCCCCCTTCCCCTTGTATATTAGTTTAACAAGCTAGTTTTTATTCTCTGGTGGAAAACAAACCTGACATCATTTATTACACACAGATTTACTGTTGCATTGAAAAAGAGAAGGAAAATGTATTTGAACTTCTAGCTCAGGGGTGCTCAAACTTTTTCGTCTGTGGTTCAGGGGGCCGGTCACTATAGCCCATGGGCCGATCCGACCCCTCATGCCAATTCATCTGGCCCATGAAGCCCTCGTCGCTCCCGGAAGTGGAAGCAAAATATGCCCAGATACACATTTTACTTCCGCTTCCAGGAACAACGAGGGCTTCGTGGGCCGGATGACTTGGCATCGGGGCCGGATCCAGCCCATGGGCTGTAGTTTGGGCACCCCTCTTCTAGCTAATTCCTCCAATATCTGATCCAAACAGATTTATAGAGAGTGGGGTTTGATCATGTATGCTTCCTCACAAACATTTTATCCTTTCATGAATAATAAAATAAAAACAGCTGTCTTTCTGCTACAAATTCATTCATCACTCAAAAAGAAGGGGGAAAGACCCTTCTCTTTGTCTCCATCCCACATTTGTGACAGAGTACCTTGCTCAGTAAAATATTGAATGTAAAGACCTGTCAGCTGATATGATGAGCATTTAACAGTCTCTGAAGGTTTTATTGGCGGCGGCTGCTGTTGTGTGTGATAATAAAGAAAGTTGGTCTGAAGTAATTTGGATCAAACACAGACCTGCATTTACTTATCCGCAGCATTCCCTTTCCCCTCTCTAAGCAGAAGCAGGTCCACAAATCTTCATTTGTGTTTTTATTACGATTTCACGCCATATATTGTGATCCTCCATCTAATCCAAAGCTACCATATCATAATGGCTAGTGAGACTTCAAAGACTTGAGGAGAAAAGTCTCACCTCCCTCTCTCCCACCCACCATCCTCTCGCTTATCCAGGCCTGCCTCACTCTCCTTTTTCTCCTGTTTCATTCACCAAGCGTATTCTCTTTCTGTTGTTACAAATGCATCACTGATATATTGCTTTCCCCCCCCCCAAAAAAAGAAAATACCAGGTTTTTCTTCATGATCATCTTAAAGCTGCAATTTAAAAACATTTATTTATTACATTTATGTCCCGCTTCCCCCCCCCCCCCGCTTCATGGAGCTACATGTCATCCTCTTCCTCCTCATGTCACAAAAGCAACCCTCACTGTGAGCTCCCTAGGTTGGTTGTCCCTGCCCTACCTCCTGGGGGAAATTTCATAACTCTGTGCTAAGAGTAGAAACCGCTAGTATCTATGGATTAGTGAGTCCTTAATAACCATCATTCTCCTTCGTGTTGTTTGGGGATGCACACTGATGGGTTCTGCGCCTGCGCTGAATCCGGAGCGGAGCTGGAAAGCTGATTGGATAAAGAGTTTTGAATGTGGGACCGCCCACCATGCCCAACCCCTTTAGGCGCCATTTCGCGCTCTCCCCTCAGTTTGCTTTTTTCCGCTGCGCAAGCAGGAGCTTGGAAAAAAAGCTGTGTGTTATTCCCTGAGATTGTCTCAGAATCTTCAATTTTTTCACTACCAACAATTTTTCTCGGACCAGGGGACTCAGTCCCTTGGTCTTCGTGTGGCCGGGGCTTATCCTCGGCCGCAGACAAAAAAAAAAAAAAAAAAACCAACATCTCGTGTCGGGGCCTCCCGGCCGGGATAAATTTTTTCTCTTCGGCCATCTACTTCGGTGGATGGCCTCAGCGGCAGCGTTCAAGCAGTGTCCGTCCTGCAAGAGAAAGTTCCCTAGCTCGGACGGGCACGTGCGTTGTCTTCGCTGCCTCGGGGAGAGTCACCAGGTCCAGACCTGCGAAGTCTGTCGAGGCTTCTCGAAGGCCGCCATCAAGAACCGCCAGTACCGCCTTCAAGCCTACCTCATGGAGGCCGCACTGGCACCACCGGCTCCCCCAGCTCCAGAGCAGGCCGCTTCCACGTCTGCTCCTTCAACCTCCGCTCCTTCTTCCAGGCCCTCGGCCTCTGAACTGTTCAGGCGGAAGAAGGAGCAGGAGAAGAGGAAGAAGGACAAAAAAGAAAAAAAGAAGCGTCGTAGCTCTTCGTCTTCTCTTCCTCCGACCCCGGCACCGGCTCACCCTTCGCCGCCACGCTCCCTAGCATCCGCCCCGGTCGCAGCTCCACCTACGCCGGGTAGGATGTCGACCGAGGCCCGGGACACCACGCCGGAGAGGGCCCACAGCCCTCCACCGCCACCGGAGACTCCTCCACCTGTACCACCGCACAGGTCTTCCTCCCTCCGCAGCCCTTCCGTGGCTCCTGGTCCGGCTACCGAACCGCCACCCCAGTTGAGCCTCATCGCCCCGTACATCGAGGCGATGGTGCGGAAACTGCACGCCGAGCTCCAGGGCCCCCAGACGACACCGTGGGAGCGCCCTCTGCCCTCACCACCAGCCACGGAGGCACCACCGCTCCGTGAGGAGGGCCCCGCACCAAAGCGGCAGAGGGTGGAACAGGCGCGGTCGGAGGCCTCTCTCCCTCCGTACCAGCTGCCTTTGCCAGGGAGCGATCCGAGATCCGCCAGGCCGTACTGGTCGGACTCGGACCCCGAGGTCTACCTGCCACCGCCCAGCATCTCGGAGCGGTCAGGAGACTCCGATTCGTCGGACCAGGAGGAGGAGCAGCATCAGCCACCGCCGGTTGCGGTCGACAAGTCCCCGGACGACAACATCGGCGCCGTCCACGGGTCCCAGCCGGAGGATCTGAAGACCTACACCGGACTGATCACCCGTCTCGGATCCACCCTTGGGATCCGGGCGGAGGCTCCCCTGGACGACTGTGAGGATGTCATCTGCGGCTTGGCCGACCGCAAGGAGTTGGTCCCCGTCCGCCTCGGACTGCTCCCTAAGATTGCTAAAGCGGCCAAGGAGGTGTGGAAGAAGCCGGTTTCTTCTCACTCGGTGTCCAACAGAGTGGACTCTATGTACAGACTGCTGGACGACTCCAACTTTCTGCACATCCACCCGGCACCGAACTCCCGAGTGGTCAAAGGCTCCCAACACCGGACGCCGATCAGCAGCACTCCCATCCCGTCGACCCAGGAAGGGAAGAAGCTGGACGCACTGGGCAGGAGGTTCTACGCCAATGCCTCCTTGTCCTTCCGTGCGTCCAACTACGCGACGGCCATGGGAGGCTACCAGTGTCGACTCTGGGAGCAAGCGGAGTCGTTCAAGTCACTGCTGCCACCTGACCGACAAGCGGACTTTGAAAAACTCTGCATGGAGGGCAACCACCTCGCCCTCCAGCAAATCCGCACCGGCCGCCACGTCACCGAGTCGGAGGCGAAGAACTTGGCCTCCGCCATCCAGCTCCGTCGCCACGCCTGGCTCCGTTCGGCTAACCTGCAGGACGATGTCAAGCGGCTCGTGGAGGAGCTTCCCTTCGATGGCGAGGGCCTCTTCGCCAAGGAGACCGACACCTCCTTGGGAGAGCTGAAAGGGGACTACGCCACAATAAAACAGCTCCGCCCTCCACACCGTGGGTCCGGCCGTTACCATCAGGACCAGCCGTCGACGTCTCAGGCGGGCCCATCCTATCAACCTCGCCCGCCACAGAGGCAAGGGGACTACTCCCGGTACCAGCCCTACCGGCAGCGCCAACAACCCAGCCGTCCACGCTACCAGCAGCGGCCTCAGACTGGCAAGCGGACGGAACGGAAGGGCAAACAACGTGTTTGACTCTTCCGTGACCGAGACTCTACCCTACCGCCCCCTATCCGACTACCTATCGGCGTGGTCTGCCATCACCACAGACCGATGGGTTTTAACCATCTTAGACTCTGGCTACGCGATCGAGTTCGAGAGATGCCCTACTGTCGGACGGATCCGCATCACCGATCCATCCCCACCGCTCCAGGAAGAACTAACAGCTCTCCTAGAAAAGGGCGCCATAGAGCCGGTCGCAGCGTCGGAGTCTCACGAAGGGTTCTTCTCCCGATACTTCCTTGTGGACAAAAAAGACGGGGGGGCACGTCCCATCCTGGACCTCCGTCTTCTCAACAAGCACATCGACGCGAGGAAGTTCCGGATGGTAACTCTTCACTCCATCCTCCCGCTGATCAACCACGGGGACTGGTTCACCGTCATCGACCTGAAGGACGCCTACTTTCACGTGTCCATCAGGAGGGAACATCGTCGTTTCCTCCGATTCCAGGTGGGCAGCAACATCTACCAGTACACATGCCTACCCTTCGGCCTCTCCACCGCTCCGAGGGTATTCACGAAGTGCATGGCACCGGTGGCTGCTCATCTGCGACTGCAAGGCGTCCAAGTGTTCCCGTACATAGACGACTGGTTGGTCTGCTCCCCAACCCAACAAAAAGCCAAGGACGACGTTGCACATTGCCTCGCCCTTATGCAGAGCCTCGGTCTACGGGTCAACTTCAAGAAATCCCAGTTGACCCCCACTCAAAGAATAGACTACATCGGAGCCGTTCTAGACTCTTTGGCTCTAAGAGCCTACGCTCCAACCAAACGTCTGCTCGACATCCGCACAGTGGTGGCACGGATCCAGGGCAGACGTCGGGTCCGTGCGAGGGACGCCCTCCGTTTGCTAGGACTCATGGCGTCGACCACGGCGGTGGTCTCGCACGCCAAACTCAAGATGCGCTCGCTCCAGTCGTGGTTCCTCTCCTCCTTCGACAGCACCCACGACAACCTCGGGAAGTGGCTCACACCGACTCCTGAACTCCGAGACCAGTTAAACTGGTGGACAATGGACCAGAATGTGGCCGCGGGGAGACTCTTCACCCTTCCCACACCGTCCATCCAAGTCACCACCGACGCGAGCACCCACGGATGGGGTGCGTGCTGCCGCGGACTACGGATTCACGGCATATGGACGCCCGAGGAAGCCGACCACCACATCAACTTCCTCGAGCTGCTAGCGGTGTGGAAGGCGATGAGGTCCTTCAGACCGTCGATCGCGGGCAGTGTGGTGCAGTTCGCCTCGGACAACACCACGACACTAGCCTATCTCAACCGGCAAGGAGGGACCAAGTCTCTCTCCCTCCTCTACCTGACCGTCCAGATGTGGGAGTGGTGCCTGAAGGTACACGTGTTCCCCATAGGTGTCCACATCCAGGGCACCCTAAACTCCGATGCAGACTCCCTGAGCCGCAAAGGGACGGCGATGCACGAGTGGGAACTGGACGAATCGGTGTTCGACCGCCTGTGCCGACGGTGGGGCACACCGACCCTAGACGTCTTCGCGTCACAGGCCAACTCCAAGTGCCGCCGTTACTGCTCCCGAGCGGGGATCGGCCACGGATCGGAGGGCGATGCCTTCATGGTGCCGTGGCACCAGGAACTGCTGTACATGTTTCCACCGATCCCTCTCATCCAACGGGTCCTGATACGGATCCGTGCGGAGAACGCCTGGACGATCCTGATTGCCCCGTCCTGGCCGCGCCAGCCGTGGTTCCCACTACTCCAAACCCTGGCTTGCGATCGTCTCCGCCTACCCACCGACCCGAATCTCCTCCACATGGAAGACGGTCGGATCCTTCACTCGGATCTGCCGAGCCTACACCTGACGGCCTGGCTTATCCACCCAACATAACACGGATCCTTGATCTGTCCAGGAAACCTTCCACACGGAAGTCCTACGATGCCAAGTACCGTCGCTTCACTGACTTCCTAGCATCCAGCGACCGCACCGTGGACTCCGCATCCCTGCAGGATGTCATGTCTTACCTCCTGCACCTAGCCGAGTTGGGATCCGCACATTCATCATTGAAGGTCCACCTAGCTGCTGTGGTCGCCAAGGCCCCACCTTCTTCAGTATTGTCCTCCGCCTTCAGAGACAAAACTGTTAAAAGGTTCCTTCAAGGGCTACGCAACGCCTATCCTCCAGTGAAGATACCACCCCCTCAGTGGTCCCTCACTACAGTGCTCACCGCACTCACGAAGGCACCTTTTGAACCCATGGCTTCGGTGGACATTAAGTTTGTCTCTTACAAGACTGCCTTCCTTGTAGCTATCACTTCTGCCCGACGGGCAGGGGAGCTGGCAGCCCTTCGGTCTGACCCTCCTTTTCTCAAGTTCTACCCCGACAGGGCAGTATTGCACCCAGATCTGACATTCCTGCCCAAGGTCCTGACTGAATTTCACCTGGCCCAAGCCATCACGCTTCCAGCATTCTTCCTGAATCCCTCGTCTCCACAAGAGAGAGTGTGGCACTCGTTGGATGTCAGGAGGGCCTTGCTGTTTTACACCCAGAGGACTGCGTCCTTCAGGAGAGCAAAACAACTGTTTGTGGCTTATGGTGGCAAGACTAAGGGACAGCCTCTGTCTGCCCAGAGACTATCTAAATGGATCTCAGGTACCATTTACCTGGCCTATCAGATGTCATCCCTGCCACCTCCGCCTCATGTCCGGGCTCACTCCACCAGGACACTGGCTTCCTCCACTGCATTCCTAGAGGGCATCCCGATGGAGGATATCTGCAAGGCTGCTACTTGGTCCAGGTCCTCCACCTTCATCACCCACTACCGGGTTGACACAAGGTCCGCCCCTGATGTCAGACGGGGCAGGTCCATCCTGACGGCTGGTCTCCGATCTTCTTCGTTGATGACCGCCCATCCATGATGACATCGCGCTCTCCTGCATCTCAGGACGCCGGCTGCCCACCATCCAAGTAAGTGAGCTTGTTAGTCACCCATCAGTGTGCATCCCCAAACAACACGAAGGAGAAGGACAGGTTTCACTTACCAGTAACTGTCGTTCTCCGAGTATGTTGTTTGGGGATTCACACAACCCAACCCTGCCTCCCCTCAGGGCTGCCGGCCTGAGATGGCCTTCTGCTTAGCGGGCAGCTTTAATATCAAACTGAGGGGAGAGCGCGAAATGGCGCCTAAAGGGGTTGGGCATGGTGGGCGGTCCCACATTCAAAACTCTTTATCCAATCAGCTTTCCAGCTCCGCTCCGGATTCAGCGCAGGCGCAGAACCCATCAGTGTGAATCCCCAAACAACATACTCGGAGAACGACAGTTACTGGTAAGTGAAACCTGTCCTTCCTGGTGATTGGCCACACTGGCTGCAGCCGATGGGGAGTTGGAGTCTATAGGTTCTCCATATCTGTTAGTAGCTTTCACGGCCTACTCCACTGTTGTCATAGACCAGGGATGGCAAACCTTGGCACTCCAGATGTTCTTGAACTTCAATTCCCAGAAGCCCTGATCAGCAGGAGTGCTGACTTGGGCTCCTGGGAATTGAAGTCCAAGAACACCTGGAGTGCCAAGGTTCACCATCACTGTCATAGACAGTAATCTGTACACCAGGGTGGCCAACCTTTTTGCACCATGGGCTTGACCATGGCTCTGGACAGCTGAGCGGGCCAGATCATGCCCCCCAGAAGCGGGTGCATTTATGGCTGTTGTAAATACATCAACTTCTGCATTTATGCAGCCGTGGGCGTTTCATGGCTGACGTAACCATGCCCACTTCCACTTCTGAGTGGGGTGGAGCTGGTGACAGGCCAGATGGAATGGTATCGCAGGCCGTAGGTTGGGGACCCCTGCTGTACACACATACATAGGAGTACATTCCACTGATTTTTCTTTTTAGGGCTTAATTTTTAGGACATGTGATTCGAATTCTTATATTGAGCAGGGAGTTGGACTCCATGGCCTAAACGGCCCCTTCTAACTCAGTGATTCTATTATTTTAAGATCTTGAGACGTAAATAGTTTGTCTTCATGTGTGAAGATAAGAAAAAATATTTTTTCTGGGAACTCTTGAAATTGCTTAACCAGTAAAGGTTGCCCTTGCTTAAAAGTCAGTCATATCTGATTCTAGGGGTTCAGTGCTCATCTCTGTTTATAGCCAAAGAGCCAGTACTGTCTACATCTGCAGACATTTCTGTAGACATGTGGCAGGCATGACTAGACACCAGAGAGCATGGAACACTGTTTACCTTCCCACTGAAGTGGCCTCTATTTATCTACTTGCAATTTCTTGCTTTTGAACTGCTAGGTTGGCAGGAGCTGGGACAGAGACTGAAGCTCACTCTTTCGTGCAGCACTCAGGTCTTGACCTGCTGACCTTCCAGTCATGAAGTTCAGCATCTTAACCACTAAACTTCTGCAGTCCTTGACTCCAGGATCCTGGGAGATTCAGCCCAGCCCAGCCCCAACCCTCCCAAGATTTCATTTCTCTGCCCAAATGGGCTGTCCAGGGCAGAGTAAAGACTGTCCACAGTCTGGTATTTCTGATTCTCTGTGTTTCTTCTCTTGCTGGAGAAACTAGTATGTATGCCTGAGGGTAGTTGCTCAGTTTAAGTCAGGGATTCTCAACCTATGGCCCATGGGCCGGATGTGGCCCATGGCACCATTTCACCCTGAAGTGCCATGTGGTGGAGGAAGGGCACAATGGGTGTCCGGCCCCCAAAGCTATCTAAGGGAGCATGACCCGGCCCCTATCTTAAACGGGTTGAGATCTCGTGGCTTAAATAAACTGTGGTTGTACAGCTACTGAAAGGACAAGGTAGCAAAGCTTTGGCCTTCCTAAATGGTCTCTTGTACCTGTGAGGAAGAGGTTGGTTAGACTTCAGTTTGAGAAATGTACAATCTAATGCACAGTCTCCAGTAAGGTTTAATTAAGGTCGATTTATCCCCGAGGAGAGGAAGGAAAGCCATTATTAAATTGAGCTTGGGTGCGTGGGAGCAAAGCTCTGCTCATGAGCAGTTGATTCCCTGATCAGTATGTTTGTATTGCCAGTAACAGTTGATTAGAGGCATCGTCAGTAATGCCTGTATGTCGGGCTTTTCTTTTCCCTCATGGTTGAGGGATGGGAAGGGAGGGCAAAGAATCTAAAAATATTCTTGTAGTTGGAATTACTGGTGGTATTTCGTATACAGGATTAATTTCCCAAAATATATCCTTGGGCATTAGTTGTATACTAAATAAATGCATGCATGCATGCATGTAGAAGATTGTAGGTTAGATGTAAGATTATGTATAGAATTACATAAGGTTATGTAAGATTATGCATGCGTACACACATACATCATATGCACTTTATAGATTTGAAGGATTATGTATGCCTTAGTCATGGTCATCAGTACAAAATTGTCTTTAATATCTGTTTTTCTCTACTGACTCAGATGGGGGGGGGGGGGTTTGACCAGAATATTAGGAAAATGCCTTGTACTGTGTCAGAATATTAGCACTCATAGTCGGCAATGTTTGGCAGTGACTCTTGAGGTTGTGAGCCAAAACTCTTACCCTCCTGGTGTTTTAACATAATTCAGCTAAAAACTCCAGGGGTTGAACCTGGGATCTTCTACCTGAAAAGCATATGCTTTGCTACCTAAGGTTTTGCTAAAATGGCATATGTTTCACTTATAGTTGCTATAATCTATAGTCTTGTATTACAGGTGGGATAATAACATGGCTATTTATCCAGTTGCATCCTTTGACATGGTGATTCATTGGAATCCACCCTAAGAATTAAATACCTAGAGCAGGGTTTCTCAACCTTGGGTCCCCAGATATTCTTGGACTTAAATTCCTAGAAGGTAAAGACTGTACTTCTGCTAATCAGGGCTTCTGGGAATTGAAGTCCATGAACATCTGGGGATCCAAGATTGAGAAACCCTGACCTAGAGAAAGAAAGAAAAAGTTCCATTCTTAGTGAAATGTCTTGTGTAATCAGATTCTTCATGTACTTAAATGCAGTCCAGTGCACGATTACTTAAAAGTAAGCCCCATGTCAGTTAATGGGTTTACTCTCTAACATATCTAGGACTGTGGGATTACTGGCTCTTCAAAATACAGTACTGAAATCTGCACTGCATATCACAATATGCTTTCAGGCTTTTCACCAGGAGACCGTAAATACAATAGAAGACATGGTAATATAATATGTAAGAGTAGAGCTAAATTGTATGAACACGTTGAAGGAGAGCTAAGGGCCATTCTGTGTTCTGAAGAATTTGCTACTGGTGTAGTGATTGGAGTCAGACTAGGACTCAGGAGAAGTTCAAATCACAGTTTGGCCATGGAAACTTAACTAGGAGTTGCGCTAGTAAAACTACTCTTCAAATATTTCACAAACCTTGGAAGTCATAATAGGATTGCCATACGTTTGAGTCAGTTTGACGGAATATAAAACACCCATTGGCAGCATCTTGATTTCCCCTCTCTGAGTTGTTGTGGGTTTTTTTTTTTTGGGGGGGGGGGAGGTAGGATGTAGTACATGATGAAAACATGTGTTTTCCTGAAAGTAATCCTCATGTAATACAGTCAGGTTTCTGAGTATCCACCTATACAGTGAGCAGAATACCTATAAATATCTCAGATTACATTCTCCTCTTTAAAAAAATATATTGAGCTATATTCTGGTTTCTTTTATCGTTGCCTGTTTAGTGTCTTGTAGGTATCTTTACTTAATGGAACTAATCTTTCATATATTTTTTTTGGTAAATGAAATTAGATTAAACCTGTTGGGTTTTGGTGTTTGAAATAGAGCTCAGAAGTATTCCTTCTGAGGAAAATGTTTTTGAGGTGGCTCTAAGTTACATCATCTTATTTATGCAGGTGTGGGAGGAATGTGAGAGACCATGTTCTTTTAAGTGTGAGGTTTTCCCCTTTTAATAGTCAAACCAGTGTTCTGCGCAAGGCATCCCTGCTGCCTGCTTAAGTAGAGCTCATTCATGTTTGTCAGTTGTTGTTGATCTGTCAGTACCCACTACTACTCAAACTTCTGTGCATCATGCCCCCATTTTGATTTTTGGAAAACCCTCACACTTCCCACCTGTCTTTTCCATTAGTTGCAACTGCCTGGTTTTTTTAATTCACAATTTACAATTTAAAAATTTAAAGTACTCAAAAGTGTTTTAAATACTTTTTCTTTAAAACATAACCATAAATAGACTTTGTGCCACAAAAATTAATAAAAATATACTGAAAATATTCTTCTTAGCTGAGGCCAATTGAAATAATTTTCCTGATCAAAATAATTTTCTTCATATCCAAGCAAAATTAATGGCTAAAATTTCTAAGTTAGTGTAAATCTTTGCTACAACTTAAGTAAAGTTGTTTCCTTATACATACTGCCACAGTGAGGACCAATTATAATTGTACAGTAGTGCTGTATGCATTTGAGTTCTCCAGAAGTTTTCACTAGGCTACATGGCAAAATAAAGCAAAATATTATGAAATGATAGTAGGTCCTGAAAGTATTCCATATTGAGATTTGGTACTTTGTTTTAGTGTAACTATATCTCTTTTGTTATTAGGACTGATATTGATGTTTCAAAAGGAGGGACAAACTTCAATATTCCTCGGAATGCTTTATAAGGCAGGAAGGATACATTGATTTAGTTTGATCTCCAAAGCCCAAGCTGGGGTCCCTTGTGGAATGGAGAAGCAGTGTTTTTAAAAAATGTATACCAATTACTCAATTTATGGTCTCATTGAATCACTCTGTCAGCAGTTAAAAGTATTTCAGCAGTGTAATAAGCTAGCAAGGTTCAGGGATTATCGGGCTGGGACATGGGAGATCCAGTTTAAATCCACCTTGAGCCGTAATACTCACTCAGTCACTCTCTGGTTCAGCCTGATCTACTTCATAGAGGTTGGAAGGAGGATAAAGTGAGTAATAATAGGCACCTATATATGCTTCTTGAACTCAGTGGAAGAAGAGGTGAAATATAAATGGCAATGAAAAGAAAGCCATCATAATCAAAGGCATCCTTCTACTCTTGTGTGCATGCAAACATACACATGCAACAGTCCTCACCCTGTCCAGTAGAGAAGACCACATGCCTGTCTCCCTAGCCCTTGATGTGGGCACTCTCTGTTTCTTGAGATCATGTTTTGTGGCAGCATTGGACAGCGAAACCCTACAAGTGCACAAGAGCAATGATTTCCCAGGGTTGGCATTACTATTTCTCTTGTGGCTCTGCCACTCTACTATTTTTCCATACCTTCTTCCTTCTCCCCTCCCCAAATAGTTTCATACCACTGCTGAATGGGCACCCTTCCTGGTGTGGCCAACAGTGTCATAAATGGAAGGAGGATACCATTAAGGCCTCATATACCTATTTGTTTTCCAGGTGCATTTACTACCAAGCTCTGCAGTTTTCTAGAGAATTCAGTTCTTTTAAAACCAGATCTTGCAGAAAATAACCTTTAATCCAGTGACTGGGAACTTCAAGTCCCCTGAGACTCCTGGAGGACTGCCCCCCTCCCTCCCTCCCTCCCTCCCTCCCTCTCTCTCTCTCTCTCTCACACACACACACACACACACACATACACACACACACACATAGGCGCATAATCGTAAGCTACTTCACAGATCGAACCTTGATGTATAACACCGATGCTGGACTTCAAACCTATAACATCACGGGAGGTGTTCCATAGGGTTCAGTGCTCGGTCCCTTATTATGGAATATCATGTATTTGGTTGCCTATGCCAGTGGGGACAAGGACAGTTGGGTTTGCAGATGATGTGGCGGTAGTGGTTGTCGCTAAACATCTGGAGGAAGTTGTCCAAATTGCAAACGAGTGTGTTGCCAAAATCCGTCAGTGGCTCTCATTAGCTGGTTTGCATCTAGCAGATCATAAGACTGAGGCAGTTCTCATGACCAGTAGGAAAGCCAGAGAGACTATCACCCTTACTGTTGGAGGCTGCAGTATTCTCTCGCAACTGTCACTACGATATCTGGGTGTCCAGATAGACGACAGGCTACGCTTTAATGAACATTTGCAAATTGTGAGTGCAAGGGCTGGAGCAGTATGCAATGCATTAACAAGGATCATGCCAAATATTGGAGGTCCGTGGCAGACTCGCCGAAGACTCCTCTCGAGTGTTGTTAGTTCCATGTTGCTGTATGCAGCCCCGATTTGGTCTGAAGCCACAGCAGAGACATCATACATGCATCAGATAAATTCGATATACTGTAGGAGTGCCCTGCGGATGGCTCGGGCATTTCGAACAGTCTCGTACGATGCCGTGTGTGTCATTGCCGATATGATGCCGATCCATCTGATAGCAGATTAATGGGCAGAGATTTACTGGCAGAGGCGAGAAAACCAGGAGAAGGAACAACGCACAATTGCTATAGAAGCCAGGAAAGAGAGGATAACACAATGGCAGCAGATCTGGGATAAATCAACCAAGGGACGGTGGACTCATCGCCTTATCCCAGACATCAGTGCATGGTCGACAAGACAGCATGGAGAGGTGGATCACTACCTCACACAGCTGTTGACAGTGCATGGCTGCTTCAGAGCCTACCAACACTGCTTCAGGCTGGATGATGATGCTTCATGCCCTGTCTGCCAGCCCGTGCAGGTAGATGCAGAGCACGTGTTTTTTCATTGTCCACGCTTTGATTTTGTTGTTGTTCAGTCGCACAGTCGATTCCGACCCTCTGCGACCCCATGGACCACTGTCCTCCAGGCACTCCTATCCTCCACCATCCCCCTCAACTCGCACAGCTCTTTGCCCATTATCTCTACAATACCATCTAGCCATCTCATCTTGGGCCGTCCCCTTCTTCTTTTGCCCTCAACCCTTCCAAGCATCAAGGCTTTCTCAAGTGAATCCTCTCTTCGCACTTGATGTCCAAAGTACTTTAGCTTCATCTTTACTATTTGACCTTCTAAGGAGCAGTCAGGGTTGATTTCTTCCAAGATCGACCTATTTGTTCTCCTCGCTGTCCAGGGGGCTCTCAAAACCCTTCTCCAACACCACATCTCAAAGGCGTCTATTTTTCTGCGCTCAGCTTTCCTAATGGTCCAGCTCTCACAACCATACATTGCCACAGGGAATACCATTGCTTTGACCATGCGAATTTTTGTTTGCAATGTGATGTCTCTACTTTTCACTATGCTCCCCAGGTTTCTCATCGCTTGCCTCCCAAGGATCAGTCGCCTTTTTATTTCATGGCTGCAATCACCATCTGCAGTGAGCTTTGATCCTAGGAAAGTAAAATCTGTCACTGCTTCTACTTCTTCCCCATCTATTTTCCAGGGACTGATAGGGCCTGTTGCCATTATCTTGGTTTTCTTGATATTGAGTCTCAAGCCAGCTTTTTCACTTTCTTCTTTCAACCTAATCAGGAGCTTCTTTAGGTCCTCCTCACTTTCTGCCATGAGGGTGGTATCATCTGCATATCTCAAATTGTTGATGTTTCTTCCAGCAATTTTGATCCCAAATTGTGATTCCTCCATTCCTGCATTGCGCATTATGTGTTCTGTGTATAAGTTGAATAAGCAGGGTGACAAAATGCAGCCTTGTCTTACTCCTTTTCCTATTCCAAACCACTCCGTCATTCCATTTTCTGTCCTAACTGTTGCCTCTTGACTCATGTACAGATTTCTCATGAGACCTATAAGGTGTTCCGGAATTCCCATCTCTTTAATTACTTGCCACATTTTGTTGTGGTCAACACAGTCAAAAGCCTTAGTGTAATCAATGAAACAGAAGTAGACTTGTTTCTGATATTCCTTTGTTTTTTCCATGATCCATCTTATGTTGGCGATGTGGTCTCTAGTTCCCCTGCCTCTTCTAAAACCCGCCTGCACTTCTGGTAATTCTCTCTCCACATACTGTTGCAGTCTATCCTGTATTATCTTGAGCATCACCTTGCTAGCGTGAGGGATGAGCGCAATACACTTTGATACAGAACGGGAAATTCTACAGAAGCATTTTCGACAACAGCTGTCTCCAGAAGATATCATCAGTGAGATGTTGAGTAGGGAGACTACCTGGGTCGCAGTGTCCAATTATGCAGCTGGGGTCATCTTGGAACTTAGACGTGTGGAGAGACTGCGAAGAGGGGAGTCAGAGACACAGAGGAGAAGGAGGGCAAGGAGCCAAATTGGAGGAGGGTTTTTAATAGCCATTTTGCCCCCCATGAAGTAATGCCTGACTGCATTACTTCATGGGGGGTGGCAGGGCGTAATGGGAGGTGGCTAAATTTTTTTAAAAAACCACACACACACTCATTCTGTGATATCTAATTCTTTAAAAAGTGAACTACTCACATGGAGGAAGCCTAAAAGGCCATTCGCTGTGAATAACTCATTCTCGAATTGCCCTCCTTAAAAATCAAATTGTCCCCCTGTGGGGTATGTGCCCCACATTCGGACCGACAGCTCTAGAATGTTCCCTACCATTACTTCAGTCAGTCTCTACACGGTATTCTCCAGTAACTGTTCAGGTCTAATTTATTTTGAATTCTTAAAACCATTGACTGCCACAAGAAACATTTAATTGAAGGCTGGACGCTTGGTTCTCCCTTGAGGAGAACAAAGCTTAGTGTGCAAGTAATTGTTTTCTTTGTTGCATGAACAGGAAAACCTGTAAAGTCCTCTGCTGTTTAACAGTGTGTTAACAGTTTTTAATAGAGGATTAAGTCAATCATTGGGGATGAGATAGGAACAAGAAGCTATAAGACGCTTGGAAATTGATTGGGGAACAAGATCCTACTTAGTTTTTCACCACTGTATATTTGAAACAGGTCCTTTGGATAAACCAGAGCTTCTCTGCTGGCCTTTTATTAAATATATTATTACTTTTCACAGACCATGTGCAAATAATGCACAAGTACAGTTGATTCTTTTGATAGATTTTGTCATGTGCTGTGTTGTTAAGTTCACAAGTAAAGTACTTAAAAAGTCCTTATACCATCAATACTATATGAGACGTGTAACTTCAGAACCCTAGTTCTCATTCAGTGTAATATTTCTCTCTGTGAAGTCACTTGCAGTCTGGCTAGGTTATCCTGTTATGGTAATAAAGTAAACCATACTGCCAGCAGCTCAACACCGAGTATTAACTAACCTGACCACCCTGAGGACTAACGGCTTTGGGTGCCAAAATCCACAGAGAAGGGCCATGTTCCCAAAGTGGATTAAATCCCACTTGAATCCATCTTGATGGAGGGCAGCAGCTTCATCAATCCTAGCCTGGGGCTGAGGAGGACTTTGTGTGCCCAAAGGGCTCAGGACCAGAAAGTCACTAGCGTAACTCAGCCAGTGGTATGGGCGGTCATATGTGATGCAGAAGGCAGATGAAAGGCCACTCCAATTTATTCTTAGGACAGTCTTCATTGCTGATCACCATGATGATCACCAATATTCGGATTCAGATACAGCAGAAGAAGAAAAAGATGAGGTCACTGGAGCATTCACGGGGAGAGTGTTGTATTGGTGTTCATAATCCGTGGTCATCTCCCTGGGACCTCTCTGTGAGGAAGCGCTGGTCAGTACCCACTTGCTCCTCAAAATCCCATGTAGATTACCACCTTGATGTGAGAAGACTCAGTAGTCCTACCTGCAGAATATAGTTCACCATTGCAACTTTGCTTGAGGCCTCTTCACGTCTACAGCCAGCCTGCATTCAGGTTTCCACATGATGCTTAGAACTGGGCAAAGCTCTAAAATCAGTGAGAGGAAAGCATGATTGCAGAGGCGGGCAGAGAGAAAGAGAACTGATTGTACAATGGCTTCTGAAAGCATTCTGCCAGTTACTTAAATTTAAGCAATAATTGAAGTTGGTGGATGGCATAAAGGGTGATAATTGGTTTCCGTAAATCTTTTTAAGTGCACTAGCGGGATCTGTTTGTAATGAAGTATATGGAAGCTTCAGAGCATTCGTTTGGCTCATTTCGCTAGTTTAGGTTGTTATGGGAAAAGGTTTCTGTAGTGCACAAAACTGTGTCATCTGAGGATCTCAATACATTATTGTGTGTGGAAAGAGTGTTTTTGGTTCTCCCCACCTCAGCCCCAAATAAAATAAGCTGTTAGGTAAAAGTCACCCTTGCTCAAAAGCCAGTTGTATCCGACTCTAGGGTTCAGTGCTCACTTCTGTTTATAGCCAAAGAACCAGCGCTGTTAGCGTCTGTGGACATTTCCATGGACCTGTGGCTGGCATGAATAGATACCTGAGTGCACAAAATGCTGTTTATCTTCCCATCGAAGTGGTCCCTATTTATCTGCTTGCAATTTCTTGCTTTCAAACTGCTAAGTTGGCAGGAGCTGGGACGGAGACGGGAGCTCACTCTATCATACAACACTCAGGTCTCAAACTGCTGACCTGCCAACCTGCCAATCATTAAGTTCAGCGTCTTAACCACTGAGCCACCGCAGTCCCTTAAAAATAAGCTGTTACACAGTGGTAAATACATATAGAAATGACAGAGGTATGGGAGAGGTTCTCTCTCCTTCTAAATAATGTTGACAGTGATCCTGGTTCTAAAAATAATTTCATGTCATCCTAGTAGGAAGAATGTCTTACCACGTTCAAAGAAAACTCCCATGTATATAAACCGAGACACATGCATGCAGAACTAGAGAAGTATTACTCACTTGCCAAAGGGCAGGGAAGAGCAACAGAGGACAAGCTTGGACTTGAGAGGGTGTGGGAACTACCAGCATAATAGTAGAACAAGTATTCTCTTCCACTCTGCAAGTGCTGTAGACTAGGGTGGGCACTGAGCATATGGGTCTCAAGAAGGAGATTGGCTGTTGCCTCGCATGTTACCTTGTTTGAGGGAGTTGAAAACACAAGAACCCTATCTCCTTAACCCTATCTCCTTAACCCTATTTGGACTGGAGTCCTTGGGTGTGATTGAATGTTAGGCCTCAGTAGACTTGCAAACTTGGTTCTTGAGTAAATCCTCAGCTGGCAGCATGGCCAGTCATGTGTATTTAATTTGAATTTTTAATAACTACAAAGATTTTAGTTGCTACCTCTCTGCTTAAAGAAGTGGACCTCTTCCAAGTTTCTGGAGTCTCTCCCAAAAGAGAACCAAGGAGAATCCACAGTGTACTTTGCCTGGCCTTGATTTATCACCATAGGCTGTTTAATACCCAGTCCGTCTCCCCCCTCCCCCTGCAATCTGGGTGAAAAAAACCACACACTTTGCCTTCTATTCCTGTTCCAAAGCAGCAACCGTCAATCATCATAAAGTGGGGTAGGAAAGGTAGTGGCAGAGAAACACTCATCGTAGTAAACATAATGATTGGATTGTGTGAAACTTGATTTGATAATCATTGCATGTGCAGTTCAGGATCGGCTGAGTTCAGATTGCATTTTGGAAAACATGCAGACATTTGGGATTTCTCTACATTTTTGCTTCCAGTTGGTAGCAAAGAAACCCTTCCAACTTGGAATGTGGCAGCCATAGGGTACCCTCTTCAGAAAGTTTGGACAACTTTTCTCTAATAGAACTGTGGCTTTGATTCTTTTTGGAAGTTTTGAAAACATTTGGCACCCTTATCCTCTTTGCATAATTGGAGCCCTTGGTGGCCAGAATTTGTTTGGCCAAAATCCAGAGTAAGTGTTTATTTGTTTGTTTTGGAGCAGTGGGAGAGTAATCCTATTCATGCTTTGAAAGCATATTTTACATTTCTAATTATCACTGCCTCCCTGTGAGGTAGGTAAGGATCATGACCTCAGGTTTAGAAAAACCAGAGGATGCAGGCTGTAAAATGTCAAAATCAACAACAGAGCAAGAGAGCTCTTAAAATAAGATCAACATGTAATGCATAAGAAATATACTTTAGCTAAGTTGTTGTTTATTTTTAAAGTTTTTGTTTGTTTTTAATGTGGTGGAGCCGCTAAAAGTGCCATAACAAGAAGCTTGCATCTCCCTCTACACCCGATGTGGTAAAAGAGGAAGCAAAGTTAAACACTAGTTTAATGCCTTCTTAATTAACCTGAGTTTTAATTTGATCTTTTTAATGTTGTGAGCCATCTTGAATCCCTCTTTATGGAAAAATGGGTGTATAAAACAAACAGTGCACAGGAATACTACCTGTTTTTATGTTGTATTTCTGAAGGTGCCTTACACATGCTATTTTCTAAGTAGAATTAAAGAAAGAAATCAGCATGCAAAGGGGGGGGGGGAGATCTTGCTTTTTTTAAACGTTTGGAGGAGTGTAGCAGTATTTCTGAAATATGTGTCCAACAGTGGCTACACAGTTACATTACACATGCATTAGATGGAAGCAATAAGATTTTTACACTAAGACTTAACTAATGGCACAGCCAGTGGTCTTAAAAAATTGTTGCTTGTGAGCCATTTTGCCATCCTCTTCTACATACACTGCAGGGTGAAAGGAGTCCTGGTTTCAGTTAATTGATTTCAGCTACAGTGCAGTTTAGTAAGAAATAAGTCTCAGTTATTGCACAAGTTAGCTCACCTGTTAATATTCCTCTGTGGCTTATTAAGCAGTTCATTACCAGAGCACTTGGAAAGTAGGAAAAGTACAGTGGAACCTCATACAACAATCGCACCATAGAGCAACGAAATCGCATAACAATTAGGTTTTTCGGGGGAAATGGTGTCCCACATAACAATTTTCCCTATGGGAAAAAAATCATACAGCAATTTTTCAACTGGAAAAATCACTTAGTGAAAAAAATCATTGTGCGGTGCATCCCATAGGGAAAATTGTTATACAATGTATGCATCGTATAGCGATTGTTTCGTACAACAACGAGCCCCGTGGAATGGATTAAAACTGTTGTATGAGGTACCACTGTATATTTAATAGGAAAGTGGTTTTAGTAGGAAAGTATTAATCCTTTAGGGGGCTTCTAAGTATGCCAAACCTCACACCACTCACAGTCTGTCAGAGGAGTCAGCAGAAAACTCAACTGTTCTTGCTGAGGTGTCCCTAGCCCAGGGGTGGCCAAACTATGGCCCATAGGCTGGATCCAGCCTGCGAATTCAAATCATCCACCCTGCATCACACTCGTTGCTACTGGAAGCGGATGTGCCCCATGTATGAGCAAACACTGCCGTAAATGCACCTGCGGCTGTCGTAAACACATTTGTGACAGCCATGGTTGTGTATGTAATGAATAAATCCAATTATATAACTAAAATGTTAAGTGGCCCCTTCCTTAGGCCCTTATGAGGTCTAGATGCACCTCTGATCTTCTTCTCCATGATGACTGCAACCAACATGACGGTTTTACCCAGCAGAACTCTTTATGTCTTCCATGATAGACGGCTCAACTCAACAGTGAACTTTTCCTTAGCATACTAGCTGTATTTCTGTATATCCTTTGACACAGCAGGCATACTTTTAAAAATGTTGATCCCCTTAGCTGTCATGCAGCAAGCAACAAGTATTTCTACTGAATCTCCTTTTATAGAAGAAAGGATATAAGTATAGTAATACCCCGGAAAACAATTGCGTCAGATAACGCTAGAATCGGATAACGATGCAAGTTTTTTGGAAAAAACTTGCATCGGATAACGATTCTGGATAACAATTCTTAGCGTTATCCGATGCAATGGTATGCGGGGGTGGGATGGTTTGGGTAGAACTACACAATCCACCCCCCACCTGCAGCAGCCTCTGCGACTGCAGTAGGGTCAGGAAAAGCACCAATATCTAGAGAACCAATCACATATCTCTATTTCCCCCTTCCCTGTAGTTTAAATGCAGAGAAGGAAAGAAAGAAAAAAGCAGTCTCTGTGACTGCAGTAGGGTCGGGGGAAAAGGCGGGTGCTTTTCCTGACCCTACTGCAGTCGCAGAAACCGCTGCAGGTGGGAGGTGGCTTTAAAGGCAGGGAGGTCTCTTTCTTTCCCTGCCTGCCTTTAAAGCGGTTTGTCCCTGAAGTCAGGACTTTTTTTTAGCATTGTTTGATGCATGCATTGGACAACGCTAAAAATCGGATAACGTCATGACTTGTGGAACCAAGTCATAATGTTATCCGGTGTATTACTGTATGTAGCTTCCCATCAGTAGTAGGCAGACTTTCCTTTTTCTGGGAGTACTATGCCTGTTATTTTATGGAGGTACTTTTAAATATTCCTATTCACCCAATTGCACATCTCTTTCACACTAACAGTGACTTTTGCCCAGCATCTTCTTCTTTGCTTTATCTTTTATCCCTTCGGGTGTCCAGGGAGGCACAAAGTTCTTGCTCTGGCACTTCTAGCAGCTTCCACCGGTGTTACTTGGTTTTCATGTAATGTTTCTTTGATGTAGTCTCTCTACCTTCTTCTGAGTCTGCCTCGTGATCTTTGTCCTTCTAATGAAAGTTAGTCTCCATGGAAATGAGATGTTGCAGGAAGGCTGCTGGAGTGACTGGAAAGGATAAAATCAAGAACAAGATTATACAGGAAAGAATTGGAACAAAATCAATCTTGCACTGCATACAGAGACCGCATATAAAGTAGTTTGCCCATTTGGAGATACACTAGAATCCTTGGATAACGCTAAGACTTGGTTCCACAAGTCTTATCATTATCTGGTTTTTAACATTGTGCGATGCATACATTGAACAACGTTAAAAAAAACCTGTTTCCTTTCTGAAGAGGAAAGGGAACAGGGGGTCGATCTGCCTGCCTCTTTGGAAAGGGCAGCGGGGATTCCATGCGTGGAATCCCCGCTGCCCTTTCCAAAGAGGCAGGTGGATAGAGCCAAGCGCCAGTTTTGTTGGGGAGAGACCGGGTGCGCCCAGTCTCCCCCCACCACCAAGCTGGCGCTACGAAGCGTGCAGCGGAGGTTTGGCTGGGAAACAGACTGGGGGCTCGCTGTTCTGCTCCCCACACGCTTTCATTATGCCCTTCATATCTGCAGTGTGGCTGGGAAGCAGACCGGGGGCTCCATGTTCTGCTTCCCAGCCATGCTGCTGCTGTAAAGCATGCCGCCACTGTAAAGCATGCCACCGCTGCACGGTTGGGAAGGATACCAGGGCCGCCCAGTAGCCTTCCCAACCAAGCTGCAGCTGCGTGTTTCACAGCAGAGGCTTGGTTGGGAAGGGGACCTCGGGTGCCTGGTAGCCTTCCCAACCAAGCTGCAGCCGCACACTTTACAGCAACAGCTTGGTTGGGAAGGCTACCACACCGCCACCAACCCCGGTCTGCTCCCCAACGTTATCCGGTTTTAGCATTATCCGAGGCAAACATTATCCGATGTTCCACTGTAACATCTTGGAATTCCTTGCCATACAAGGCTTCTGTGGAAAGAGGAGAAGGACAACAAAGGCCCAGCATCTACTGTCATAAATCAAGAACTGTTTCGAGAGTTACTTGCATGCTGTCTTCTTCTGCCATTCTAAGGTGAAATCTACTGAATATCATCTGTCTAAAAACAGTACACTAGTACCTCGGATAACGATGTGACTTGGTTCCACAAGTCTCGTCGTTATCCGGTTTTTAACGTTGTGCGATACATTGATCACACAACGTTTTAAAAAGCCCTGTTTCCCTGGAGGCTGCAGCAAGCCAGAACGTCGGGATTCGAATCCTGACGTTTTGGCTTGCTCCACTGGCTGGGGACATCGGGGAAGCCCAGTAACAGTTGTAGATCGGGTCCCCTGCCTGCTCCAGAGAGATCAGAGGACCCAATCTACAGCTGCATGGTGGCTGGGGAAGCTGATGGGGACTCCCTGTCGGCTTCCCTAGCCACCCGCCCTTGCCTCCGCAGCTGTGGGTTGGCTGGGGAAGCCGACGGGAGAGCCCCCCCATAGCTTTCCATCCACCCCACCCCCGCCTCCATAGCTGCAGGGTGGCTGGGAAGCTGAACGGAGAACCCCGTTCAGCTTTCCAGCCACCCTGCTGCTAAGAATGACTGTATCGGATAATGCTAAAAAGAACGTTCTCCGGTGCAAATCTTCCTCCCAAATTTGTCGTTGTTATGCGGTTTTAGTGTTATCCAGTGTAATCGTTATCTGGGGTATTACTGTACTTCATTTTAAAGAAAGGCCCTTGACTTAAGAAAAAGCTACAGCACTTGATGGCTGAGAGAATCCTTCAGTCTTATGTCTCTCATCTGTTAAATGCTGCCCGAAAGCACCATGCTTGTTTCTGCTCAGCAGTGTGTGCTTGATTGCGTGCATGTGTGCTTTGAAAAAAAAATCTTTACAAATGGTAATAACTTTATATGATGCTGAGGGAGATAAATGGAGCATAAATGGGGAAAGAACCTCACCCTCAGGCCTTGTCGTTTAGTGATTCGCAAGTCATTAATCGCCTCTTCTGCATCAAGTACGTTTGTCACTTGAATAGGCTCCAGGGTACTTATGAGTGGAGCTTGGCTAACTAATTGCAGTACTAATGTAATTATGCATAAATGGAATATGAGTGTTTGTGTAAAACATATACAAAGAGAACTAGCAAGTCGCAGTTAGTGAATATGTTTGGCATTGTTACAGACACCATACATAATCCCATGCTGTCCTTCCACTGTTCTTTGCCAGGATCTACCACCCATATTAAGAACACACTAGGACAGTGATGGCTAACCTTGGCACTCCAGCTGTTCTTGGACTTCAATTCGCAGAAGCCCTGATCAACAGGTATGCTGACTTGTGCTTCTGGAATTTGAAGTCCAAGAAACAGCTGGATTGCCAAGGTTGGCCATCGGGGAAATAGGATGTTATCTGGAGCAGGTTTTCTGCCACCATATGAGGCTGCATCTGGCAGAGGAGGGCAAAGAAATCGCTATTTTGTTGGCCTTTTGTGCTACTGGGAGTTGGCTGCCATTACAATTCTCGCTTACAGCTTAGAAATCCAGTAGTTCCCAGGTCTTCTGCTCTAGTGGAACCTGTTTTCAGGACTCCCCAGTTTGAGAGACAGAAGCAGTTTTTCCATCAACTCCATCCTCTTTCTTGTGCATTCAGTGGCAGTATCATGAACAATGAAACATTTACAATGTTCTAGCCCTTGGGGATGAGGTGGGGATAAGGTGTAATAGAAGTTGTAGGGTAGGATTCAGTTGCAGGTATAAGAAGCTTACTTCTAGTCTTCCATTACTTTTGTCATCTCTGCAATTAACATAGGTGAGTTTTATGTTTCCCTTGGAAATGCAGTCTGACCCAAAAGATGACTGAATGTAAAAAGTTGTATGAAAGCACATTCAATGCTGAACCATTGGTCCAAGAGAAGTCCCTCCCCCAGCTTTCCTGATTACCCATCAGACAACATGATGACTGCAGTATGAGGCTGGTGGGGTGATCTATAAATAGATTTTTACATGAAGTTAGCTGATGGGCTGGTTGCTTTTAGCAAAGGATTTGGGGGCCACAGTTACAGGTCCTGTACATTATTGCCCTAAGTCGTTTCTGGCTATTTCAGGTTGAGGCTTCATTGGGCAAGCCACATGCTTCTAGCCTAAGGCGTCCAACACCTTACAAAACTGAATCCGGGATAGTGGGGCGGGGCCAACGTCATGACGTCATGGGCGGGGCCAACGTCACGACGTCATGGGCGGGGCCAAAAAATAAAGGAGCAAAAAATGGCTCCAATAAACTGTGCATGCGCAGAAACTCAATCTGATGCATTGCGCATGCATCAGATTGAGTTTCTGCGCATGCACAGTTTATTGGAAAATAAGCCATGTGCCGATTTTCGGGGGGCTCTAAAAATATAAGCCACCCCCCGAAAATAAGCCATCAGGCCATTTTTGGCCATTTTGGGGGGGGAAGAATATAAGCCATGGCTTATAATAGGCTATTATGAGCCATGGCTTATATTCTCCCCCCCCCCCAAATGGCCAAAAATGGCCTTATGGCTTATTTTCGGGGGGTGGCTTATATTTCTATATACTCAGTATATAGAAATATAAGCCACCCCCCGAAAATAAGCAGGCAGCCTGCTCAGACACAGAGAATACACCCCCCAACTCTGCTTACCTTGAAGCTCTGCTTATTTTCTCTCCCGACTAACAGCTGATCAGACTCAGAGACTTTTTTAAAAACTCCGGTAGGGAAACAAGGAAGGGGGAAAATTTCAGCGATGTGATTGGCTCTCTATGTCAGCTGACATAGAGATCCAATCACATCGCTGAATAGGTGTTTCCCCTATTCAGCGATGTGATTGGCTCTCTATGTCAGCTGACATAGAGATCCAATCACATCGCTGAATAGGTGTTTCCCCTATTCAGCGATGTGATTGGCTCTCTATGTCAGCTGACATAGAGAGCCAATCACATCGCTGAATTTTTGGAGCCATTTTTTGCTCCTTTTTTTTTTTTTTAAATGCCTGCTGCCGAAGAGAAATCGGGACAGCCGGGACGTCATGGGGGAATTCCGTGACCATTTTCCTAAAAATGGTAACTCGGGATTCCCCCTCTCAAATCGGGACTGTCCCTGAGAATCCGTGACGGTTGGCCGCTATATTCTAGCCCTCCTCAGGGGACTGGAAAACAAGTGCTCTAAGGTCCAAGGACATACTGAAAGAACTGGGTATGTTTAGCTCTGAGAAAAGAAGACTATGGGATTATACGATAGCATTCTTTAAATACTTGAAAAGTTGTCATACAAATGAGAGGAAGGATGTGTTCTCTATTATTGTGGAGCGTGGGACATGTAATAATGTGCTCAAGTTATAGGAAGCCAGATTTTGGTTGAATACCAGGGGGGATTGTTAGAAGAATACAATAATAGAACCAATTACCTTCTGTGGTGGTGAACGCTCCCAACACTGGAGGCATTCAAGAGGAAGCTAGACAACCTTCTGTCAGGTATACAGTACTTTAACTTGAATTGCTTCTTTGAGCAACATGACTGAACATGATGGTCTCAAAGATCCTTTCCAACTCCATTGTTCTATGATTCTCTGATTTTGTAGACATTATTGAAAATACGATATGCCACAGTCATTTGGACAGCCAGGTCTTTCTCACCATTTTAAATTCTTACCTATAGCTGTGCTTGGAGTACAATATGATACCATCAGCCAGATCTCTGGGGCAAAAGCCTAGAGTCCCCCTGGGGGCGAACCTTGGCTCTCCAGGTGTTCTTGAACGTCAAGTCCCAGAAGCCCTTATCAGCAGGAGTGCTGACTTTGGCTTCTTGTGATGGAACACCTGGGGTGCCAAGGTTCGCCACCACCGGCCTAGACTGTTAGTAATAGCCAGATGCCTCAACACGACACTTTTCAGTACAAAGACAATTGTTTGCCAGAAGTGGGGAAGTCAGAAGATGGTTTCAGATTGTATAGCACAAAATCAAGTTGCCATTGTCTTCTTCTCCTTCTCCTCTAAGGGTACTATACAGCACATCCACGGGCATCCTTTCTGCATAGTTAGAGTAATCTCAGCTAATTTACTCAAGGCCATAGGAGAGATTTTGATTATTGCTGTGAAGTGAGGGCTAACGTCTTCATGTCAAGCCCTGGAAGAAGAAGTGCCTTTTGTCTCAGGAAGGCCCATCTTTTCATCGGCACATTCCTTTTGTCGTGCAGCTCTCGTAGCTCTGTGCTTCTAACAGCCACTTCACAGCATATAAGCAGTCATTGAATCTGTGAGGCAGAGCTTGGTCCACTTGGGTATGTGGCAAAGGTCTTAAACAGAACCCCAGCAGCCTTCTCCCACACAGTTCAGAGCCATCCTTTCAGGTCTTTCCTGACAAAACTGCTGTGAGCTGTTTCTGCTGACCTTCATGGTGTTTTTACTTGAGTTGTGAAGTTACAGGAAAGGGAATTTAAGGAAAATTATAATTCCTGCTTCTTCGTTTGGTTTGGTTTTTCTCCAGGCTCTCATGCTACTATTTGCTGCCAAGATAGCTTGAATTTCTGTTCTCTGCCCATTGCTCTGGTGGTGACTGAATAAATTGATGTATCTGTGATTTATTTATTTATTTATTTATTTATAATATTTCTATACTGCTGGATTTAGTGCTGGGTACTACTTACGGCGGTTTACAAAAGATGCATCATAACAGGAGACAGATCATTCCAAACTTCAAATAATACATATTACAATGCAATAATACGAATACATCCTCAGTAGAGTTACTATCAGAGCTAAGGTTTGGCACCTTTGATGAAGTGTTAGGTAGTCATTGCTCTCAGGGACTTTTCAGAATTGTAGCCTTTGTGATTGTTTACATCAAAAATGGCTAATTAGCTGTCTTGTTTGTCTTAAGTGGACTTTAATCGGGCTTCCCTCTGCTGAGGAGAATGCTAAGAAGGCATGTTTACCATCCTAAAGGTGCTGTTATTAGATGCTTTTTCTATTGGGTTACTGCCCAATACAGATAAGTATCTGTGTTTAGGAACAGAAGCATGAGATTTGTCCTAGCAGAGGCCTAGTTAAGTTCTTTTCAAAAAGGTGGCAGCCTGTACTGCTCAAAAACACAGTGAGATACCAAAGCTGGCTTCCAAAAGTATCCTGTAGTCATTCATCAGGTATGCCAACAACAAAACCAGTACTATCAGGTTTCTCTGCATGTTCTGACCTAACAATTCTAGTACTGTACTGTATTTGAAAGAGTCCTGGTAGGGAACTGTCTTGTCTGGCTGGCTGAATTCCAGACTGACACAAACGTTTAAGGATTCAGCTCATATCATTGCCTAAACTTGCCAGGCATGGCAAAGGTGAACGTCATGAAATAAAAAGCTCTTGTGTTCAGAGCTTCAAGAAGTTGATCCCTGACCATCTGTGTACACTATAGCAAAGCTTATTATGTGTCTTCTAAGTCAAATCTGGAGTCCTCACTAAGAAAATCAAGATGATTGTCTGCCCAACTTATTTGCAACTTCTTTTACAATCTTCTGCCATATCCGATTGGTAGTCCTCATGGCGATCAGCCATGAAGACTGTCCTGAGAATCTAATGCAGTGGTCTTTCATCTGTCTTCCAAATCGCAGCATCACACCTGTATCACTGATTCAGTTCTGCACGTCACTTTCTGGTCCTGAGGCACCTAGAAGCTTAAATTTTTCCATGTTATTTATCACAGGGCAAATGATTCTCCCATATAAAACAAAAAAGTGAAATCCAGTGGTTGGTCATTTCCTATTTTTACACCACCACTTCTGACACATGCATCAAACAACGCTAAAAAAAAGCCCTGACGTCAGGGACAAACTGCGCGGTTTGTACCTGAAGTCAAACTGACCCTAGGATAGCAAGCGGTAAGGGGTCAGTGTGGTGCGGGAAACAGGCACCCGCTGGCACGCAACAAAGCGCACGAGCAGGTGCCTTGTCTCGCTACCCAACACAAGCCTTAGCAAGCGCTAAGGCTCGTGTCGGGTGGCGAGACAAGGTTCCCGATCGCACGCCACAAGGGACAAACTCCGCAGGTTGTCCCTTGTGGCGCATGAGCGGGCAACACTTCTCACCACCCGACAAGAGCCTTAGCGCTTGGTAAGGCTCATGTCAGGTGGCGAGACAAGGCTGTTGACGAAGCCTAGCGGTGCTTGGGCTAGCTAGCCCGTGCACCACTAGGCTTCATCCAGCAATCGCTGCTACTGAACTAGGGTCGGGGGGAGGCAGGAACCCGCCTGCCTTTCGCCCAACCCTAGTTCAGTAGCAGCGATACATCACTGGGTGTGTGTGGATTGGGTAGATGTTCTTCACAATCCAAACACACACACACACACACACACACACACACACACACACACACACACACACACACACACACACACACACACACACACACGATTGGCTCGGATAATGCTAAAACAATCGTTATCTGATCCAAGATTTTTCCAAAAATCTTCCATCGTTATCCGATTCTAGTGCTATCCGGTCCAATTGTTAACCGGTGTATTACTGTATTATAAAGGCAAACCTGGTCTCCTGGCCAGTTTCTGTAGAAGATGGATGCTTCATAACTTCCATGGAAAAGTGAGCTTCCCTTTCCTTTGATACTGGGAAAGGGAAGGGATTTTTAAAAACAAAGGAGAAGGTAGTTGAGAATGAAGCTTAGCTTGAGATTGGTGTTCACAGATTTTCCAGTCATACCTGGCAGTCATTTATTTATCCACAGTTAGTTATTTTAAATATTTATTGCATATGTGTGTAGTGTTTTTTCCTCTATTACCAGCATCCAGGGTGCTAGATAGCACAATATCCCAAAAATTGTTATTATCAGTCAAACATCATTAAGTGCTATTTCACAAAAAGGCTGTCATAATCAGCATTAAAGTAATAGTAAACTGAGGTGGAAACTAGAAATTATTTCTCCTAATGAGCTTTGTGTTTGTGTTGTTTGATTTTTTCCCAAAAAAAATAATACCAGGATAATCATTCCTGTTGTGGATCAGGCACTGACAGGATCACATTATTAGCTGTTACTGCTGAGAAATCTGGTAGAATAAGAATAAAATGCAAGATGAGAGCTGTAGAAAGTAAACAGTGTGGCTTTTAAACTGACTAAGGAGTAAAGAGACAGCTACAAAAAGGAAGGAAAGATTGCAATAGAACAAAAAGAAAAATATTCATGAAATAGCTTATTTATAATATATCCATCGTGTCTTCTTCTTTTTGTGCCCTATCTGATTCCAAATGTTGGTGCTCTTCATGGCGATTGGCCATGAAGACTGCCTTGAGAATATAATGCAGTGGACATTCATTTGCCTTCCGTATCACATTGTGACACCCATACCACTGATCCAGCTCCGCAAGTCACTTTCTGGTCCTGAGCCCTTTTGGCACACAAAGTCCTCCTCAGCCCCAGGCCAGTATTGATGAAGCTGCTGTTCTCCATCAAGAAGGATTCAAGTGGGATTTAATCCACTTGGAGATCATCATCCTTCCTTGTGGACTTCACCAAGGCTGCTAGTACTCAGGTTGTCAAGATAGTTAACCGCCTCCTAATGCTGTGCATTGAGGCGGTGGCAGTATGGTCTACTCGAGCGGTGGCAAACCTATGGCATGCATGCCAGAGGTGGCACTCACAGTGCTCTCTGTGAGCACACACACCACTGCCCCAGCGCAGAGTTTATCCTGTCCCTTTGCCTAGCATCCCAATGGGAGCGCTTCCTCCCTCCCCCCCAGCACGGAGTTTGCACTGCCCCTCTGTTTGGGCACTCGGTTTCTAAAAGGTTCACCATCACTGATCAACTCTGTGGTCTGGCCAGCAGGATAACCTAGTCAGACTTCCATCCATTGTATAGATAGACTATATTATTATTTTTTATTTTTGCAGCTTTAATTTTTTTTAAACTATAGTGTTCCATGTATTGTTTCTGTTTTGTGCAGAAAGAATGCAAACCAGTAAACAATCTAAACAGATGTCATTTATAGTCCCATTCAGTGGTCCTTAAAAGTGATCATTTTCACATTTTTAAAATCAGCTCGAACCATTCTCATTTAAAACAACAGTATATTTGCAAACCACAAATGTTGATGCTATCATAGCCTATTATCAGCACTGATTTGGCTGGCCTTGTTCTTCACTGCTCTCTGTTTTGCCACTTTAATGGCTTCCACCTTTTACTTTACTGACTATGATACATAAGATCTGAGCCTTCAGAACCAATAGCTTTTTGATCTTACTATACCCATCAATTTGTCAGTTAAAGCCCAAAGTGCCTCTTTTATTACTTTCATGATAATAAACTGATAAATGACCAAGTGTTCCAATGAATGGTTTCTGGAGGACTGGGTACCTTAGAAGCATAGCCTTCAAGGGGAAGAAAATGAATCTCCATGGAGAGTACATATACATCGGCAAGGTGGGTATACAGTCATTTTGTGGCCAGATTTGCAGCAGAGTTCGTTGCCTGTACGAGGAGAGTGGCACAAATGTCTCCACTCAGGAGCTGTCCTTTGTATGATTCAGTCACACACTCGGTTTTAACAATCAATGCACAGTCAGTTGCGTGGAGGAGAGTTTGCCAGGGGAGGGAACCACTTGTATGAGAGCTCTTCAGCTCTGTTTCATCAGCAGGATTCTGATCTCCTGTCCCAGTTTTGGTTTCATCTATATATAATTTGGAACGAATAGCTGAAATGTTACCTACTGTGTGTTTCTCTCTCTCCATTGGGGTGGATTAAGCTGTAGAACAGCGTGAAGCATGCTTGATTTACCTCCTTGCAAAACTCTTCCCTTTTCCTTTCTTTTTGCCTCTTCTTGGCCCAGGATGGTAAAATGTTGACCTTATCAGACTAACATATGCTTTCCCCTCCCTCTGCTTCAGTTAAAAAAAATACCCTACTGCAAAAAGAAAGTTTGAGGAAAGTTTTTTTCAACATCAACTAAGTCAAGTTTCAATTTCCACCCTCAATATCAGAAAAGCCAGGAATGGATGAATTCACCTTGGAAAGAGTGTTGGAGGAGCTGGAGACCCTCTGTTATGAGAATATGAACGCTGCCATTGAGACGGAGGAAGGCCTTGGAATAGAGTATGATGAGGATGTTGTGTGTGACGTATGCCGCTCGCCAGAAGGAGAAGATGGCAACGAGATGGTTTTCTGTGACAAATGCAACGTCTGTGTGCATCAGGTGAGTGTGTGTTCCTGGGTGAGGAGGCAACAGTTTCTTTCTACCTTTGTTCCCTGCTTGTAGGACATCTTTTCCCAAACTATGTTCTGTGGAACACTGGTGGACTTCAATTCCCAGAAGGCTAAGTCAGTACATTGGCTGATCAGTGCTTAGGCTTCTGGGAATTGACGTCCAAAAATCAAAGGTTGGGAAACACTGTTGTGAGACATAAGCTGCCTGACACAAGCCACAACCAAGAACAACATTGGCGGAGGGATACCGTCCGGTCTTTAGAGCTGTATAGCTTTCCTGAGATTGAGTGGCTTTATTTGCAGTTACTGTACAATCAGGTAAAAGGGGGATATTTTGTTCATAGCCAACACTTGCATTGAGGCAATATGCAAGTCCAGGTTCAGCATACATAGAGGAAACACGGTGGTGCAGGGAGCAGAGAAAGCATTCCCAGTCCCTGGGCTAGTTTGCAGTCTTCTGCCTATCCTTTGGATTTCTTAACACGGCAACACTGTAGCTACATCTTCACTTGTCTGTTAAATCACCATAGATTGTATTCAGATGACTGCTCATCATTCTTCTGGTGGAGGTAGCTCTGTCTAAAGCTAGGCTAAGGTAAACACGCATGTAGCAATAGCAATTACACTTAGATACTGCCCCATAGTACATTGTCTGGGAGGTTCACAAGTTAATTAGCATTTTGCCCCCAACTTACTTGGGACTCATTTTACCAACCTTGGAAGGATGGAAGGCTGAGTCAACCTGGATCCTCAGTCAGGATCAAATTCACAATGCCAGCAGTTTAACCACTGAGCCACCAGGGCTATTATACCAGTGGCTTATGTAAAGGCAAAAGACATTTAACACCTTGGGTTTGAGGCACATGGGTAAGATGGTCGTGTTGTCCTTTCTTTTGATTTTCTGCCCCTTTATAGTGAGGTGTCGCTCTGCTTTTTAACCTTCCTACCTGCACACACTTCTTTCACTCATCTTCTGGTATAATGTGCTTGTCCCGTGACTTTGGCTGCACAGAATATGGCAATGAGTACAGAGAGCATCCTTGGTTAGGTGCTCAGGTTGAACTTCTAGAAAAGGAGGGAGCAAACAGTCAGCATGATCCAGCCAGTCATGTTTTGTGGTCATCCTATTAAAGGCAAGTCCCTGAATTTGTCATGGCGCCATTTTACAATACAGGTGAGTGTAAGGTGTTTAGTGCAATCCAAAGTAGATTGTTTTCTTAAACTAATTTTAGTCACAGCATTCAGGAGAATCCTCTTCCCAGACACATTTGATAAGGGTTCTGATGCTGCCTAAGGACTGCTGGCATTTGCATCAGAGTGTCTTTGAAAACAAGAGAAATGTGAGTTGCAGGTGGGGTCATAGAGTTGGCAACTTCCGTCAGTAATATGGATCGGTCAGTGGACTACAGGTTATTCAGAATAGCTGAGGTGAATCCAATCATGTATTGCTGTTTCCCAGTTTTGCTCAACAGTTTTTCTCATTCCCTCTCATTACTATGATACTTCAAAGCTAGTGTTATGAAGAAGACTCAGATCTAGTACAGAAGCATATAAGTCACCTTAAATAGAAGGTGGAAGCGAAGGGCAGTAATTCTATAGAAGTAGTCCTGTGTGTGTGTATAGATGCCAAGAACAAAATCTGATAGCACTAAAACACCCTCAGGGCTCTGTGAAATTTACTCTTCTGTGAGACTCTTTCTTTTTTGCCTCCTGCATGCCTAGCAACTCTACTCTCTGGCCAGCCTCCTCTCTCTTCAGTCACTTTCTCTGCCTTTGCTTCTTGTGACACAGTAACCTACTTAAAGTACCCCCCCTCCCCCGGAGTCATACTGCTAAAGAGGAATATGAATTAAAAGGATTTTAGATATATATATATTTAGTAGAGTACGTGATGGAGAGGATATTTACTACTCTTCCTTACGTACCAGAATAAATGACGGATAGGCTTCAAGAGCCTGCCAGATACAAAGGAACACAAAGTTCTGGCATGTTTAACAGCTGTGTGCAAGAAGGAATTTTAGGGCTTGTTCCCCCCCCCCCCCAATATATGTCAGATTGCACCAGTCAGAATATGTGTGCAGGTACAAAATACAAAGGAACCTGCCTTTCCTTGGTATCATTATCTTTACATAGATTAATTATTCTTTGCTTGATATACTCAAGGAATACTTTTTTGCACCCAGAGAGTGAAGGGCAGAAGTGGTATTTTCTAGGCCTGGGTTGTTTCTTATGGTGACAATTCTTCATAGATTTTGTACATTCAGTACCTACAGTCACAATCAGAAATCCAGCTCCTTCTACTGCATTGGCTTGGGAGATGTTCCATCAATCAGACTCTGGTCTAAGCTTTGTTGTTGTTCAGTAGCACAGTCGATTCTGACCCTTTGCGCCCCCATGGACCACTGTCCGCCAGGCACCTCTGTCCTCCACCATTCTCAACTCTACAATACCATCTAGCCATCTCATTTTGGCCGCCCCCTTCTTCTTTTGCCCTCCACCCTTCCCAGCATCAAGGCTTTCTCAAGCGAATCCTCTCTTCTCATTTGATGTCCAAAGTACTTTAGCTTCATCTTTACAATTTGACCTTCTAAGGAGCAGTCAGGGTTAATTTCTTCGAATATTGACCTATTTGTTCTCCTTGCTGTCCAGGGGACTCTCATAACTCTCCTCCAACACCACATCTCAAAGGCATCTAATGGTTCAGCTCTCACAACCATACATTGCCAGTCTGTGCATTACGTCATTCTAAAATATCCCTTAGGAAAATTTGCACCATAGTAAGAAGCAGCATGTTCTTTCCTCCCTGAAGATCTGGTCTCGTGGCTAAGCTCTTCCAGGAAGGCTACATTTCCCATTGTCTGCTGAGCTGTGTTAGGAGTGAAAACAGGTAGGCTGAATGCCTTCCATATGGACGCCTTTCACATTCAACAGGCCGTCTGAGAGGAGAGAGAGTGTGTTTTCCAGTGTGGTATAACTCGTTTCCCCTGATTACCTTCCCTGTGGTAGACTCTTACCATCAGCTACTGAGCACTCAAATTTTACAAAAGAGAGACAGCATTGACAGGATATAAAAACTTAATCCTTTATGTTTGTATTGTTTTTATTGTTGTTCTTTTTTCAAATGTCCATTGAATTGCTGTTATTACCTTTTGTCTCATTATAAGTGACTTACAGCCTGCCCTTGTGTATACGTAGGCTTGCTATGGAATCCTTAAAGTCCCCCTTGGAAACTGGCTCTGCCGAACCTGTGCCCTGGGAGTCCAGCCAAAGTGTTTACTCTGCCCAAAGAGAGGGGGAGCTCTCAAACCCACACGGAGTGGGACAAAATGGGTCCACGTCAGCTGTGCCTTATGGATACCTGAAGTAAGATACTGAAATCATTTCTGTCTATGTGGGAGGATGGATGGGGAATGGATTGGCATTTGGGCATACCTTTAATGGGTTGCTTGTGTGTATGCACGATAGGCCAGTTCTTTTTTTTTGTTTTAAGGGTGATTAAGTGAGGAAGACATACAGAAGGCTGAGGTTTGACATTTCAGACACGGTCCAATCACTTAAAGCTAGTTCAGTCACTGAGAACATGTGCCATGATTGTCCTCAATGCACAGCATGAATCCCTGGCAGGAGTTTAAGTCACTGAATTCTAGATTAGTCATTAATATCATGCATGGGAGTGTAACAAGGTGAGGTGCGTCATGAGTATAAATTCTGGAAGTCTGAACTGACCCACAATAAATGTCCCTGTAATGTCCTCCTTTCCTTTTTTTTTTCTTTCTGTGTCGAATATTCTTTGGAATACAGTCATACCTCGCATAACGAATTTAATGTGTTCTGCGAGGCTGCTCATTATGCGAAAAATTCACTATCTGAGTCAGAGTCGCATAACGAATTTTTCGCTATGCGAGTCAGACGTTTCCCTATGCGAGTTTTCCCCATAGAAACGCTCGTTATGCGAGTTTTTCCATAGGAAAAAGTCCGACTCGCATAGCGAAAAATTCATTATACGAGTTGGACCACTTAGCAAAAAACTTGCTCGTTGTGCGAGTTTTTCGCTAAGCGAAATGCTCGTTATGCAAGATTTGACTATGATTATAAAAGCAGAGGATAGATTTTCATCTGCAACATACATACTTTTGTGTTAGCTACTTCCAAGAGGTATTGTTTACTTATCCTTTGCAAAATGCCTGATAGGCAGTAATATCTGTGTTCTGGGGTTCTGTGCAGGTTAGCATTGGATGCCCTGAGAAAATGGAACCCATCATCAAGATTTCACATATCCCAGCAAGCAGATGGGCTTTGTCTTGCAGCCTTTGCAAGGAGTGTGCTGGAACATGTATTCAGGTAAGCTTCTTAGTTCTAGAAAATCCCTGCTAGGTATTTTTCTTTGGTGCACCACCTGTCTCAGAAAGATAAAGAAATGGGTCCTACTAGTTTGCATAGTAGAAGTGCAGGCAGAGAGTCACCAGTAAGTAATATGTGTAAACCAGGGGTTCCCAACCTTTTCAAGCCAGGTGCCAGGTCATGCTCTTTCAGTCAGCTTCAAGGGCTGGGTGGCCATTTTGCCCTGCCTGCATGATGGGGTATCCATTTTGAACCAGCAGGTTCAAAGGGGTGGCCCTTTTGTTTCTCGAATACCCTTGTAGTGGTGGAGGGCCACATGAAGTGGTGCCATGGGCCAGATTCGGGCCATAGATCTTAGGTTAGGAACCCCTGGTGTAAACAATCAGAAAGAGCAAAGTTTGTAAAGTGTAGTTGGCTGTTCATGGCTTTTGTTGTTGCTTAGCATGTTACTGTCATGGTATTGGCCTTTTGTTGACATCATAGAAACATGAATTTGGAGGCCAGCAAAACATCATCTATTGCACTTCCTGGATCTGCAAAAATTCTGACTTTTTTGAGCCATGGCATTGTTCTTTACTTGGGGACAGAATGTCTTTTAATGTTATTCTTGCACCAGCTGTTAAAAGCACTGCATGTGGCTTCCACGCTGATAGGACACAAGGAAAGGTTGCAGGCAAGTCTCAGCAGACCAGGTACCTGTTTCTTTTCCACAACAGCTGATCTAGTGGCATTTAGGGGCAACCACAGACTAAAGCAGGGATGCTTGAACTATGACCTGTGGACTGAATACACTCCAACTTCATTCTGTCAGGCCTATGACGCCCCCACCACTCCCAGATGCAGATGTGTTTGTGCATGTACGAATGTATCCACATTCTCCTTCGTGTTGTTTGGGGATGCACACTGATGGGGTTCTGCGCCTGCGCTGAATCCGGAGCGGAGCTGGAAAGCTGATTGGATAAAGAGTTTTGAATGTGGGACCGCCCACCATGCCCAACCCCTTTAGGCGCCATTTCGCGCTCTCCCCTCAGTTTGCTTTTTTCCGCTGCGCAAGCAGGAGCCTGGAAAAAAAGCTGTGAGTACTTTGCTGAGATTGTCTCAGAATCTTCCAATTTTTCCTACCTTACAATTTTTCTCGGACTAGGGGACTTGTTCCCTTGGTCCTCGTGTGGCTGGGGCTCGCCCTCAGCCGCCGTTTAAAAAAAAAAAAAAAGACCAACATCTCGTGTCGGGGCCTCCCGGCCGGGATAATTTTTTCTCTTCGGCCATCTACTTCGGTGGATGGCCTCAGCGGCAGCGTTCAAGCAGTGTCCGTCCTGCAAGAGAAAGTTCCCTAGCTCGGACGGGCACGTGCGTTGTCTTCGCTGCCTCGGGGAGAGTCACCAGGTCCAGACCTGCGAAGTCTGTCGCGGCTTCTCGAAGGCCGCCATCAAGAACCGCCAGTACCGCCTTCAAGCCTACCTCATGGAGGCCGCACTGGCACCACCGGCTCCCCCAGCTCCAGAGCAGGCCGCTTCCACGTCTGCTCCTTCAACCTCCGCTTCTTCTTCCAGGCCCTCGGCCTCTGAACTGTTCAGGCGGAAGAAGGAGCAGGAGAAGAAGAAGAAGGACAAAAAAGAGAAAAAGAAGCGCCGTAGCTCTTCGTCTTCTCTTCCTCCGACCCCGGCACCGGCTCACCTTTCGCCGCCACGCTCCCTAGCATCCGCCCCGGTCGCAGCTCCACCTACGCCGGGTAGGATGTCGACCGAGGCCCGGGACGCCACGCCGGAGAGGGCCCACAGCCCTCCACCGCCGCCGGAGACTCCTCCACCTGTACCACCGCACAGGTCTTCCTCCCTCCGCAGCCCTTCCGTGGTTCCTGGTCCGGCTACCGAACCGCCGCCCCAGTTGAGCCTCATCGCCCCGTACATCGAGGCGATGGTGCGGAAACTGCACGCCGAGCTCCAGGTCCCGCAGACGACACCGTGGGAGCGCCCTCTGCCCTCACCACCAGCCACGGAGGCACCACCGCTCCGTGAGGAGGGCCCCGCACCGAAGCGGCAGAGGGTGGAACAGGCGCGGTCGGAGGCCTCTCTCCCTCCGTACCAGCTGCCTTTGCCGGGGAGCGATCCGAGATCCGCCAGGCCGTACTGGTCGGACTCGGACCCCGAGGTCTACCTGCCACCGCCCAGCGTCTCGGAGCGGTCAGGAGACTCCGACTCGTCGGATCAGGAGGAGGAGCAGCATCAGCCACCGCCGGTTGCGGTCGACAAGTCCCCGGACGACAACATCGGCGCCGTCCACGGGTCCCAGCCGGAGGATTTGAAGACCTACACCGGACTGATCACTCGCCTCGGATCCACCCTTGGGATTCGGGCGGAGGCTCCCCTGGACGACTGTGAGGATGTCGTCTGCGGCTTGGCCGACCGCAAGGAGTTGGTCCCCGTCCGCCTCGGACTGCTCCCTAAGATTGCTAAAGCGGCCAAGGAGGTGTGGAAGAAGCCGGTTTCTTCGCACTCCGTATCCAACAGAGTGGACTCTATGTACAGACTGCTGGACGATTCCAACTTTCTGCACATTCACCCGGCACCGAACTCCCGAGTGGTCAAGGGCTCCCAACACCGGACGCCGATCAGCAGCACTCCCATCCCGTCGACCCAGGAAGGGAAGAAGCTGGACGCACTGGGCAGGAGGTTCTACGCCAATGCCTCCTTGTCCTTCCGTGCGTCCAACTACGCGACGGCCATGGGAGGCTACCAGTGTCGACTCTGGGAGCAAGCGGAGTCGTTCAAGTCCCTACTGCCACCTGATCGACAAGCGGACTTTGAAAAACTCTGCATGGAGGGCAACCACCTCGCCCTCCAGCAAATCCGCACCGGCCGCCACGTCACCGAGTCGGAGGCAAAAAACTTGGCCTCCGCCATCCAGCTCCGTCGCCACGCCTGGCTCCGTTCGGCTAACCTGCAGGACGATGTCAAGCGGCTCGTGGAGGAGCTTCCCTTCGATGGCGAGGGCCTCTTCGCCAAGGAGACCGACACCTCCTTGGGAGAGCTGAAAGGGGACTACGCCACGATAAAACAGCTCCGCCCTCCACACCGTGGGTCCGGCCGTTACCATCAGGACCAGCCGTCGACGTCTCAGGCGGGCCCATCCTATCAACCTCGCCCGCCACAGAGACAAGGGGACTACTCCCGGTACCAGCCCTACCGGCAGCGCCAACAACCCAACCGTCCACGCTACCAGCAACGGCCTCAGACTGGCAAGCGTACGGAACGGAAGGGCAAACAACGTGTTTGACTCTTCCGTGACCGAGACTCTACCCTACCGCCCCCTTTCCGACTACCTATCGGCGTGGTCTGCCATCACCACAGACCGATGGGTTTTAACCATCTTAGACTCTGGCTACGCGATCGAGTTCGAGAGATGCCCTACTGTCGGACGGATCCGCATCACCGATCCATCCCCACCGCTCCAGGAGGAACTAACAGCTCTCCTAGAGAAGGGCGCCATAGAGCCGGTCGCAGCGTCGGAGTCTCACGAAGGGTTCTTCTCCCGATACTTCCTTGTGGACAAAAAAGACGGGGGGGCACGTCCCATCCTGGACCTCCGTCTTCTCAACAAGCATATCGACGCGAGGAAGTTCCGGATGGTAACCCTTCACTCCATCCTCCCGCTGATCAACCACGGGGACTGGTTCACCGTCATCGACCTGAAGGACGCCTACTTTCACGTGTCCATCAGGAGGGAACATCGTCGTTTCCTCCGATTCCAGGTGGGCGGCAACATCTACCAGTACACATGCCTACCCTTCGGCCTCTCCACCGCTCCGAGGGTATTCACGAAGTGCATGGCACCGGTGGCTGCTCATCTGCGACTGCAAGGCGTCCAAGTGTTCCCGTACATAGACGATTGGTTGATCTGCTCCCCGACCCAACAAAAAGCCAAGGACGACGTTGCACATTGCCTCGCCCTTATGCAGAGCCTCGGTCTGCGGGTCAACTTCAAGAAATCCCAGTTGACCCCCACTCAACGAATAGAATACATCGGAACCGTTCTAGACTCTCTGGCTCTAAGAGCCTACGCTCCAACCAAACGTCTGCTCGACATCCGCACAGTGGTGGCACGGATCCAGGGCAGACGTCGGGTCCGTGCGAGGGACGCCCTCCGTTTACTAGGACTCATGGCGTCGACCACGGCGGTGGTCTCGCACGCCAAACTCAAGATGCGCTCCCTCCAGTCGTGGTTCCTCTCCTCCTTCAACGGCACCCACGACAACCTCGGGAAGTGGCTCACACCGACTCCCGAACTCCGAGACCAGTTAAACTGGTGGACAATGGACCAGAATGTGACCGCGGGGAGACTCTTCACCCTTCCCGCACCGTCCATCCAAGTCACCACCGACGCGAGCACCCACGGATGGGGTGCGTGCTGCCGCGGACTACGGATTCACGGCATATGGACGCCCGAGGAAGCCGACCACCATATCAACTTCCTCGAGCTGCTAGCGGTGTGGAAGGCGATGAGGTCCTTCAGACCGTCGATCGCGGGCAGTGTGGTGCAGATCGCCTCGGACAACACCACGACACTAGCCTATCTCAACCGGCAAGGAGGGACCAAGTCTCTCTCCCTCCTCTACCTGACCGTCCAGATGTGGGAGTGGTGCCTGAAGGTACACGTGTTCCCCATAGGTGTCCACATCCAGGGCACCCTGAACTCCGATGCAGACTCCCTGAGCCGCAAAGGGACGGCGATGCACGAGTGGGAACTGGACGAATCGGTGTTCGACCGCCTGTGCCGACGGTGGGGCACACCGACCCTAGACGTCTTCGCGTCACAGACCAACTCCAAGTGCCGCCGTTACTGCTCCCGAGCAGGGATCGGCCACGGATCGGAGGGCGATGCCTTCATGGTGCCGTGGCACCAGGAACTGCTGTACATGTTTCCACCGATCCCTCTCATCCAACGGGTCCTGATACGGATCCGTGCGGAGAACGCCTGGACGATCCTGGTTGCCCCGTCCTGGCCGCGCCAGCCGTGGTTCCCACTACTCCAAACCCTGGCTTGCGATCGTCTCCGCCTACCCACCGATCCGAATCTCCTCCGCATGGAAGACGGTCGGATCCTTCACTCGGATCTGCCGAGCCTACACCTGACGGCCTGGCTTATCCGCCCAACATAACACGGATCCTTGATCTGTCCAGGAAACCTTCCACACGGAAGTCCTACGATGCCAAGTACCGTCGCTTCACTGACTTCCTAGCATCCAGCGACCGCACCGTGGACTCCGCATCCCTGCAGGATGTCATGTCCTACCTCCTGCACCTAGCCGAGTTGGGATCCGCACATTCATCATTGAAGGTCCACCTAGCTGCTGTGGTCGCCAAGGCCCCACCTTCTTCAGTATTGTCCTCCGCCTTCAGAGACAAAACTATTAAAAGGTTCCTTCAAGGGCTACGCAACGCCTATCCTCCAGTGAAGATACCACCCCCTCAGTGGTCACTCACTACAGTGCTCACCGCACTCACGAAGGCACCTTTTGAACCCATGGCTTCGGTGGACATTAAGTTTGTCTCTTACAAGACTGCCTTCCTTGTAGCTATCACTTCTGCCCGACGGGCAGGGGAGCTGGCAGCCCTTCGGTCTGACCCTCCTTTTCTCAAGTTCTACCCCGACAGGGCAGTGTTGCACCCAGATCTGACATTCCTGCCCAAGGTCCTGACTGAATTTCACCTGGCCCAAGCCATCACGCTTCCAGCATTCTTCCTGAATCCCTCGTCTCCACAAGAGAGAGTGTGGCACTCGTTGGATGTCAGGAGGGCCTTGCTGTTTTACACCCAGAGGACTGCGTCCTTCAGGAGAGCAAAACAACTGTTTGTGGCCTATGGTGGCAAGACTAAGGGACAGCCTCTGTCTGCCCAGAGACTATCTAAATGGATCTCAGGTACCATTTACCTGGCCTATCAGATGTCATCCCTGCCACCTCCGCCTCATGTCCGGGCTCACTCCACCAGGACACTGGCTTCCTCCACTGCATTCCTAGAGGGCATCCCGATGGAGGATATCTGCAAGGCTGCCACTTGGTCCAGGTCCTCCACCTTCATCACCCACTACCGGGTTGATACAAGGTCCGCCCCTGATGTCAGACGGGGCAGGTCCATCCTGACGGCTGGTCTCCGATCTTCTTCGTTGATGACCGCCCATCCATGATGACATCGCGCTCTCCTGCATCTCAGGACGCCGGCTGCCCACCATCCAAGTAAGTGAGCTTGTTAGTCACCCATCAGTGTGCATCCCCAAACAACACGAAGGAGAAGGACAGGTTTCACTTACCAGTAACTGTCGTTCTCCGAGTATGTTGTTTGGGGATTCACACAACCCAACCCTGCCTCCCCTCAGGGCTGCCGGCCTGAGATGGCCTTAGGCTTAGCGGGCAGCTTTAATATCAAACTGAGGGGAGAGCGCGAAATGGCGCCTAAAGGGGTTGGGCATGGTGGGCGGTCCCACATTCAAAACTCTTTATCCAATCAGCTTTCCAGCTCCGCTCCGGATTCAGCGCAGGCGCAGAACCCCATCAGTGTGAATCCCCAAACAACATACTCGGAGAACGACAGTTACTGGTAAGTGAAACCTGTCCTTCACCTCCTGGTTTGGCACTGACATGTTCATGTATGCACAAAAGCATCTCTGTTCACTTCCTGGTTTGGCGCTAATATGTTTGCGCATGCACAAAAGCATCTCCATTCACTTCCTGGTATGGTGCAGATGTGTTTGCGCATGCCCGTTCAGCTGGTCCGTGGGCGTGGTCAGGCCCCAGCACAAAAAAAAACTTTGGCCACCCCTGGACTAAAATCATCAACAGGTCTGTGTATTTTTCCCCACAGTCATACAGTGGTGGGATCCTTCTAATTCTCAACATTACTGGGAAATATATTTCATTTTTTAAAAAGAAAAATGTTTAAAAAATTATTCTGTATGTCTTGAGAATTGGCCTGGAAAGTAATGAAAACCAGGAACTGGAAAATGATTGACAAGGATTTCCAGGGTCAGTAAGTGAAGCTCTACCAGAAGTGATAAAATTGTATTTGCACAGATATTCAGAGGGATCTGTAAAGTCTTTCATCTGCTAGTAGAAGGCAAGCTGACCTCATCCTTTCTGCAAAGCTTTTACTGCATAGGACTTGTGGAAAGAAAAATGTGGTGGCCTCTTTCCCATGTAGTAGTTTTTAGTTGAAAGGGAAGGGAAATAAAACACATGTGCATGTGTAAACCCACAAACTTTAGGAGGGAGCTGTACCTTATTACTTTGTCCAGGTTTACAGACCTGCCATTAGATTCCGAGGAGTGTTCTTCTCTGCTTCCTTGATCTCCTCTGTGCTATCCAATCACATTTCACTCTCAAAGAGGATAACCACACAGTTAGCTTGTGTGGTCCTGAGGGAGGATCCATTGAAGATTACATGTATAGTGTTGCTCTACAACAGTCAAAAGATAGTTAATCTTGTGGAAGAAAGAGTCAAGTGCTACATGAACAGAAAGCTTCATGTTTCTACAATGCTTTGAACCTTTCAAAGGAGGTATTTTAAAGTTGTTGTTTTTTAACTTGAAGTGAAAGGGAAATCTTCCCAACATTAATTCAGCTCCGTTTCCATTGGGTCAGTGGGTGGTTCTGCCTATTTCCCCTGCTAGATGGATACATTCTGTTGTAATGGCATCTACACTCAAAGAACGGAAGGTTAACTACACTTGAGAGTATAAATGCAGGAAAAACCCTTCAGTTTTCTCAGAGATTTCATCCTCTTAACTCTGGCTTGCATGTTCGTTCTGAAATGCTCCAAACTGAATGTGAAACAGTGTTTTCTTTCCTCTTTTGCTAAAGCCCCACAAGTCCTAAATCACCTTAAGAATGATAGTCAAGGGTTTTTTTTCCTAGTGCCAGCCTTTTAAGAGATCATTTTTTTAAACGAGAAAACAAATATGTATATGATACATTTGTTTAAACATTTTAAAGCAAGCAAAGCTAAGCAATTAAACTTATATATCACCCCACAGCACTTAGTGCACTCTCTGGGCAATGCACAGAATAATTAGCATTTTGCCCCTAACATGCTAGGTACTAATTTTGCCAACCTCAGAAGGCTGGAAGGTTGAGTCAACCTTGACCCCTGGTCAGAATTGAAACCACAGCAAGCAGTTCTGGCTGCAGTACAGCAACTTAACCACTGAGCCACCAGGGAAATACTGTAACAGAATTCACTTCTACCTTCTTATCACATAGGATCACAGATCCCTTTTCTTGTGCTGATACAGCAGCTTGACCTGAATTTGATTCTGCAGGTAGTCTTTAGTATATGACCCTGAAGAATGGTTTTGTGAGATGCCTTTGAGAAAATTCAAATCTTTCTTGGCAAGAGGGATCAAATTCCATGGAATCTATTAAGAACCACAATGTCCAGCTGCTTGATGGGGGAAATAATATAGTGGATATAATTGTGGAAAGAATGACATGGGTGAAGAAGGAGTCATCAAAAAGACTAGGTAGCAATATAGCAAGAACTGTGGTCCAGAAGTAGAAAAGTTGCTTTGCATAAAGAAGCTCCTCGGTTCAGTTCTTGCTGTCTCTAGGTGAGGCTGGAAAATTTCCTGGAACCCAAAAAAACTAATCAGCCATGCTGGGCTAAATGGATCAGTAATGGGATACAGTATAGGCCAGTTTCTTACATTCTTAAGGAGATGTGGTGCAGCTATATTTCAGAAAAGGAAAGCATATTGAAAGAGGTAATAACATTGTCAAAACCAGACTGAGTGCTGAAGTAGAATTAGAAATACAAAGGGATTCAGCAGCTAGCGGAGATCAAGGCTTTGGAGAAATCAATAAAAGCTGATGAAATGCAACTGACCAAGAGGTAGCCAGGTGGTTCTAGGGCTGTGATGGTGAACCTTGGCACTCTGGATGTTCTTGGACTTCCAATTCCCAGAAGCCCAAGCACCCTGTGAATCTACACGAATGGGTTTGCTGCGGTTCATCCGGCCTGCGCTGCCCTCGTCGCTCCCAGAAATGGAAGTAAAACGCCCCTGGACGAGCGCATTTTATTTCCGCTTCCAGGAGCAACAAAGGCAGCGTGGGCCAGATGAACCGCAGTAAACCCATTCGTGTGGATTCACAGGGTGCTTGGGCTCCTGGGAATTGAAGTCCAAGAACATATGGAGTGCCCAGGTTCACCATCACGGGACCACAGCATCCCATGCTACTTGCATTGATTAATTTAACTGTACAGAGGACTGTAGAACTCAAAACACTTTGTCCTGGTTGAGATTCTCCAGGGACTTCCAGGAATGGTGATGAAGGTATGGAACTGAGACCCACAAAGATCTGTCAAAAAGAGAAAGCTTAAGAGCGTGCGCACACACACACACCCTCTGGATTTTTGTCCCACATTTTGAAAAACAGCGGGGCATTACTATTGCTCATTTATTCTGTGGCTTTAGAAATAATTTCTTTGATATTATACTATGCTTTATTGCTTTTATATTCTGTGGTTTTGAACCTTGTTAACTGTCCTGGCTCCTGATATTGAATAGCATGTAAACCTGGGAAGGGCTAAATCCAGTTTTCCTCTGGCAGAACTTCCAGAACTTTTTCCCCCTTCTCACCACAGTCTTCCTTGCAGTTTGAAAGCCCTTCCGGAGGGTTTGGCGGAACTCTCTAGAGCCAGATCAGAATTGCTGCAGAATGGGGAGGTTTCTTGTCTTTGGATTCCACTGGAATCCGCTGTTACATCAGCAGATGAAACCCTATCCCGAGTAATTAATTTAATAAATCTCTTTAAATGTTAATCAGGTTTATTACCCCCAGTTACCTGTTTGTGCAACTGTATTTGTGGTGCTGCAGTTGTTGGCTGAGCTGCTTGACTAAGCAATTCAGCTAAGCATGTTTTAACCTAAGCTAATCAGATCTGTGGACTAATCTTATTCCTGCTGTTGTGTACAAACATTATCACTGCCTCCAGCTCCTTCCTCCTCTCTCAATACCCTCTCCTGTGCCTTGGTGTATGCTTTCATTCTATTAGCAGTGGAAGGAGGGGGAAAGATGCATCAATAATACTGTCCTCATGATCACTTTATGGAACATTTTCAGTAGCTATTGAACAAGTACTCTTCATTGTTGACCTGCTCAGCCTGCTAATTGTTTCCTATTTGCATTTTGGGCAGAGACTATTTTCCATCTGTTATGTTTGGATCTGTTTGTTTTATCTCGTAATATAGTACAGATAACCTTTCCTGCATAAAAGGGCACTGTGTAGGTTGATGTTCTAGCAAAAGCAATAAGCAGTGTAATAATGTTATCAATGCTCTTTATGACATAAATAGGAAGAGGATGAACAGTTTTGTTTATTTTAGTAGCTAGAGAGTTTTTCACCTGAATTTCATCTCCCTGCTGTAGTTAGTTGCATACATAAGTGTGCAGATTATTCCAGTAGCTCATTTTAAAGTACTTACAGATGTTCCTCCAATATAAATACAATTGGCTCCATTGGTAACTATCTAGCTGTGTATCTGGTAAAATTACAACTTTGACTACTGGACAAGAAGTCTCAGTCACAGCTATTTAATGCTGACAGATGCTGGTAACCTCAAAATGCAGTCTGACTTAGGAAAGTAACTCCTGCATCTTTTCAACCTCTTATGCGCCCCACTCCGTGCATAGAAACAGCCATGTTGTAACATACTGGCTCTGCTTTCAAAATCTTGGGTGATGATTTCAGTTTCTTGCTCTGCATCAAACAAAAACAATGGGACATCAGTACAAGTGGATATGGTTGAGCAAGGACTCAGGGTTGAAGCCCTGGTATTTTCAGAGCAGCAGAAATTATACCAGATCTGTCATTCTTCCAAGTTTCTGTCTCCCATTTCAGCTTGCTTCAAACCTGAGTGTAATTTCCCTAGGATCAGTGTATTGTTACAGGCACTCAGTGTTCAGGAATGAGTTGGTCTGAACAACTAGTAAAAATCCACTGACTTTAGAAAAGAATTACTCTTCAGTTTTTGATATGCACCACTTTGGCAGTTTGCATATCTAGGTGCTCTTCTTAGGGGTATGTGGCTATGGAGACTGATTGACATCGTGTCACCCACTGACTAGACTGACCTTGATGTGTGTCCTCGGTTTTCACTTTGCCCAAGGAATGCAACGGAGGACACTTTGGTGAATTTTAGTCCTGGCCTAACATCATTGACAAGAAATAGGCAACACTGTCTAATTAGACTGCTCAAGCCCTGGGGGGGGGGGGGGATGAGAACTATTCTTTAATGCAGGGGTCAGCAACCTACAGCCATGGGCTGAATCTGGCCCATGGTGCCAAATCATCCAGCCCACACCCTAGCTCCAGCAGTCGTATTTACCACAGGGGAGGTATCACCAGTTCAGCCACCTCAACTGTCTGAGTGAGTGTGACCTGGCCCAGATCTAAAAAGGTTGCCAACCCCTGCTTTCATGATTCAAAGTGTCAGGTACAGTAAAACACCGGATAATGCTAAAACTTGGTTCCACAAGTCTTGGTGTTATCCGATTTTTAGTGTTATCCGATCCATGTTAAAATCCTATGGGATAGATCGGATAACGTTAAAGCTCCATAGAGATACATTGTAACCGCACAGACTTTAGCGGTTGTTATCCGATCCATCCCATAGGACCTTAACGTTATTCGATGCAATTCTCCTCCCCAGATTACTTAACGTTATGCGATTTTAGCGTTATCCGATCTAATCGTTATCCAGTGTTTTACTGTAATTGCTTAAGCCATAGTCCTGTAGACCAGATTTCATCCAGAAATTGAATGTAATTCAAGTGAAGGGAACTGAATTCTCTTCATGCAACTGATTTATATCCTCATAGCCTTTGCTTGTTAGGTGTTTTTGTTTGTTTGTTTTGAGAAAGCAGAGAAGAGAAGTACCTTCAGATCAGTCTGGTATGCTTTTCTCTTCCCTAAAACTTAATCTGTCCTCAGATTTAACAGAGAAGATGCAGTATCCTACATCCCTTCTTCTTATCTTCCAGGAAGTGTCCCCTTGTGTTAATGTGAGAGTTCAATCTGGAGCTACTCTTCTTAACCACAATTTAAATGGTTCAGTAGGGTCCCCTACAGCATTTAACTCATCCAGAATAGCTCCTTATTGCAGCTTAACTGGTCATTAGCAACTGGAATAAACTGATTTTGTATAGGTTAAGGCTTAATAATTACCTGACACTCTAAGCCATTAAAAAAACAGTTAACAAATAGTGGGGGAATCCATGAGAAGACAGCAGAGAGTGACATATAACTTGCTGAGAAGTGTGTTATTGTCAGTAGGGAATGTTGCTTTAGCTTTTTGCCGCCTAGGGGAGGAAGACCTGACAGACCAAATTAACCAAGGAGCGCTTTAATAATGTTGTTGTAAATTTCCCCTTAAAATAGCTGTTGATAGCTTTTTAGCCACTGGAGTGAGCTTTAATAAGTTGATCTTTGTACCACTGTGGCTCATCAGAAACATAGACCCCTTTTTCCTTCTTAACAATACTCACTAGAGACTATTATATGTCTAGGCGAAGATACTAATAGAGGCCTCCCATTCCCAGGGTTTATTGGAAGCACCTCCATGAGCCCCAAGAGGGTAGCTTTATTTCTGAATCCATGATTCAGTCTCTACGGGGTGGAAGTGGGGGCCGAGGGAGTCAAATTAGCCTACACAACTATAAAGATTAAAATGAGCAGGAAATAAATATGATGTAGTATTCCTCTGTCACTCCAAGAATATGAGTGTTTCAGGAAAGCAAATAAACCCTTGGGAACCTCTCGTATCCGTGTTGCTTTGTTTTATAGGAACAGGCAGTGTCAGATATTTCAAAGAGGGCAAAGCACGGAGGTGGGAAGAAGATGCTCTCTAAAACCTGTTCCTTGGCAGCGAATGTCACCTTGTAGTATTTGTGCTTAAAGGAGGGCTTACGCTGTTATTTTATTATGGCATGCTTTCATTGCACATCCCAGTGGCAAGTAGGGAAAGGGTTTATAAATACCTTTAATGAATGAACAAATTCATGAATAATGCAAAAGAAAAACAAACCTCACATTTATCAGAACTTCCCCAATTCATCTTCCTTTGATGTACTGGGATTCTCTTTGCTTCTCAGTTTTACTCTTTCCAATACAGTGGAACCCCATGTTAACGAACGCTTCATATAATGAAAAATTCATACAATGAAGCATTAGTGTGTTATTTGCGATACCCCGCATTAAAAAAAATTCATTATGCAGGGTTTCGTTAAGCGAATAACTTTTTCGTTATGCGAGGTAGCACCAACGCAGTTTGCATAACGGAAAAAACGCATAGTGAAGAGCTCTGCAGAATGGAGTTTTTTCGTTATGCAGGGTTCTACTGTACTGTGGTTTCCAAATTTGGGTCTCCAGATATTTTTGGACCTCAGCTTCCAAGACCTCCAGCTGCTGTTCACAAGAACTGGCAAATTGAAGTCTTATGATAGGCTCGGTATCTGCTTTTGGAAACCATCATTCTAACAGGAGATAATTCTCCATGTCAAAATACGTGTATCTCGTAGTGTTTGGTAATAAATCTAAAGATTTGGCTCCAGAAAAACAGTGATCCAGGGCTGGAGGAGTTTCGGCCCTCCCTTTACCTGAAAATATAGCTCCACTTTCTCTTGTCCATGCATCTGAGTGGTGAAGTTCAGAAGCTTGAGAGTGTCACACATGCAGTCTGTGTCTTGTTAGATCTTATATCTGTACCAAAGAGATTTACCCACCAGGCCCTCATCTTCACACATTACAGGTACAGTCAAACCTCGCATAAAGAAAATAATTCATTCTGCGAGGCTGCTCACTATGTGAGGTTTTGGCTATGCGAGGTTTTTTCACATAGAGAAAATTTCTATGGAAAAACTCGCATAGCAAAAAAATTTCGTCATGCAAGTTTTTCCCATAGAAATGCTCATTATGCAAGGTTTCCCATAGGGAAAGTCCGACTCGCATAGCAAAAATTTTCATTATGCGAGTCGGATCGCTTTTTGAAAAACCCACTCGTTATGCGAGTTTTTCACTAAGTGAGTCACTCGTTAAGCGAGGTTTGACTGTAGTTCTTTGTCATGGTCTCTATGAATCACACACATGGGTTTTGTGCATGTGCAGAACACTCCTTTGGAATCTTCCAGAGCTAGGAAAAAGCCATTAGGGTTAGAAACCAACCACCCACCTACTGAGCATGTCTGCCACCTAATGGCTTCTCTCTTCTCATCTTTGGGGAAAAATCTTTGTCGGCAGCATCAACCATGGTGCCCTTACTCCTGTCCACATAACCTGTTTACTGTCTTTCCATCTTCATCACCATCTTTGATTTCCAGCGGTCACCACAAATTGAGATTGAAATCCAGGAATACATCTGCCACACCTGAGGCCTCAATCCCGCATACCTTTGACTTGGACTTGGAATTGTCACCTGTTACCCCAGCTGTTGGTTCTTTCTCCATGGTTTTCTTCTCCACCTAGCAGAAACTGATATATTGCATTTATCTATTAAAGTTTATCTGGCCGCCATAACAGCCCACCATCATCTTCAAATGCCTATAAATTTTTCTATGGTGAAGTGATTTCTTAAAGGCCTTTGAAATGCACTTCCCATTACCTTTTCCTCAGTGGTCACTATCATTGATTCTTGACAAATTTATGTCACCTCTGTCTCAATCTCTCAAGTTTCTCACCCTCAAAACTACCTTCTTAGTTGCCATTATGCCTGCCAGAAGAGTGGAAGAGCCTAGCTGCACTCCATTGTGACCTGCCCTTTCTTCAATTATTTGCTGACAATGTCACCTTGTATCCCGAGATCACCTAAGGGAGTATCTGATTTTCATCTCTCTCTCAATCAATCATCATGCCAGTTTTTCTTCCTTTGCCTACCACTGATTTGGAGAGATCTTTCTACACCATTGGTTCCAAACATGGGACCATGCCCCATAGGGGGACTTCAATTCCCAGAAGGCTAAGTTAATACATAGGCTGATCAGTGTTTTAGGGAATTGACTTAGGCTTCTGAGAATTGAAGGAAAAAACAAACAGAGGTTCAGAAACACTGCTCTATGCTATTGATGTTTGATGAGCCCTGCTTTTCTACACCTCTCAAACCAGAGACTTTCGCCTTACTCAACGTCTTTTTGTAGCTTATATCAGCCCATCATCCAGCAGATACACAAATAGATTGTAAACACCATACACTTGGCTTATCGACTCTGCGCAGTACCACTTCCTCTTGAAGTGAGGGTGCACTGCAGGAGAGCCTTGGTGACCTTTACAGCTTTCCTCAGGGGTGTAACTATTGAGGACATAGGCAGGGCAGCCACCTGGTCCCAACCATCAGCCTTTATTTGGCACTACTACTTTATTCGGCACTACTACAGCCAGGGCTGATGCCTGCTTTGGCAGGACAGTTTTGTTTTGTTATTTAATATTCCGATCTGATCTGCATGCTTGTCCTGCTTTCCAGTATATGAGCTTGCTACTCACCCATATGTGTGATTCAGAGAAACCACAACGAAGAAGAATGGATTATCTACTTGTAATTGTGGTTCTTCACATGGCCATCTGTGAATTCACACAGCCCTACCTCCCCCTTAGTCATACTTGTGCACATCCTTGGCAGATTGTCATTGACTGATGTAGGAAGTTGCTAGGTATGTATGCACAGTAGGGTGGCCAGTTTCTAACCTTAATGGCTATTTTTTTTTAGATTTGGGAGATGAGTTTTCTGCGCATGCACAAAATACATGTGTGATTCACAGATGATCACTCGAAGAACCACTGTAACAGATGGTAATTCATTCTTTCCCCCTGAAACTAGCATCACACCTTAATGAAATTTGATCAGACTATGTGTTGAAGTACCTGTAACCTTCTTGCTAATAAGCAGAATTAAAGACCTAGTCTGGTATGAGATCCCAAGAACTAGTTTTCAGGAAACAGCAAGAATGGGGAAAGTGAAGTTGTTCCATCACTCTTTTGTTATATTATGTCTTGACAAGATGGTATGTTTTGCATGTGCTTTAGTTTTGAAACATGGTAAAGAACTTGCATCCTCCAGACCTTCTGCGTGATTCAGATAGTTAGTATGGGATCAGTGCCCAGACCCTCCCTTGCTTAAGATGAGTGAGGCAGATGCTGGGAGGGGAGAGAAAACTAAGGCACAATCGTTCCTCATGAGAGTTCCAGCCTGTCTTACATCTGTTTTAACTTCCTGCTATGGCAAGGGCTCTTCCAATATCTGTGCAGGAATTCACCCACCAATCCAGTTAGCTTCATTATGAGGGAATGGAAGTGTGAGGCATCTTATCCTTGCCCCTAGGCTGCAGAATGCAGAGCACTATCCCTGTCTCCAGAGCTACAGTGCACAGCTGGACCACAACATGTCTCTGGCTGCCCCACCCAACATGGCACAGTTATCCATCTCTTCCTAGAAGATGAACCATTTATGTTGTTTTCACTAGGCCAAGATTTGTAGATGAATCAGGGGAAGTCTATCTAACACTTGATGACATGTTGCCTGCTCATGCTGAATACACCACACTCCTCTCCTCTCCCCCCCCCCCTCTTGACACCGGGTGAATTTGATCACTGGCCATGAGGTCAGCTGTGCTGAATAATTTGATTTATTCTTGGCAAAATTAAACAGGCAGATCCCTATGAGAAATACTCTTTCAAAAGCAAAAACAACAAGGGAAAAGAGTGTGAAACTAGTTCTTTCTCAGAGCTGGAGAGTCATGATGGGTTTGGAATATTTGTTCAGCTTTTCAAGAAAACCAAGAAGTTTGAAACAAATGGTAGTGGTAATGCCAAGCTTTCTGTGTCACCCTTTCCATTTGATAATTTTGCCACTGACTTTTTTAACTATGGAAGCATAGATGATGTTGTAATCTTCCTGTAAAAGAATGCACAGTTGACAGGGTCTTATGTGAAGTGTCTCCCTAGGGGTTCCACACTCAGGTTTTTGCTCTCTGTTTCCTACCCACTGTAGTGTTCCATGCCTTCCTGCATCACAGCATTCCATGTCACATGCGCCTTTGAACACAATCTGGACATGCGGACACTGTTAGCAGAGAATGATGAAGTGAAATTCAAGTCATTCTGTCTTGAGCACAGCACCGGGCCCACTAAGCCACCAGATGAAGTACGGATGGATGCCGATCAAGAGAAACTTGACATAGAGAAAGTGACCCTGAGGAAGCAGAAGCTCCAGCAATTGGAGGAAGACTTTTATGAGCTTGTGAAGTCCTCTGAGGTAGCTGAGAACCTTGGCATGACAGAATGGCTGGTTGATTTTGTCTACCAGTACTGGAAGATGAAGAGGAAAGCCAATCACAACAAGCCCTTGATGACACCCAAAACAGACGAGGTAGACAACTTGGCTCAACAAGAACAGGATGTGCTGTACCGACGGTTGAAGCTCTTCACACACCTCAGGCAGGATCTTGAAAGGGTGAGTAGAATTACTGACTCACTAAAAATAATCCTCTACTGTTCTCCCAAGATGAAATTAATAGTTGGCTGTAATTCTTCTGTTCCACTGGCCTGCTGTATTACCATAAAAGTCACTTAGATTTTCCAGTCTCCATACGTAGCATTTGTTGTGATTGCTGTCAATAATTCATTTTCATTATTGCTGTTATTCAAGGGGTTCCACACATCCACGCCTTTTAATTCCTCCTCTTGAGAGGAGACCTGGTCCCCTTCTCTGGCATGGAGATTGTATTGTATTGTACTGTATTTGTATTGTATTTTCTACTTATATGCCGCCCCACTCACACAGCGACTCTGGGCGGCTTACATAAGAAACAGTTACAGTTACATAGCACATTCCATAGCATAAAAAACAATTACAGATAGCACATAGTAAATTACAAATATCACATATACAGTATATATATCTCCAATAACAATTGCAATTACAAAACATCAGGACATCCTAAGAAATAAATCAAAGATACTATAATAAATCAATACAGCATCAAAATTCAAAAGCAGCAGTATCAAGCAACAATCAAAAATCCCAAATATCAGTCCAGTTTACACAAAAATTACAAAAGCAGAAAACTAAACAAAAACAGTTGTTTAATCCCGCATAAGTGACGACTACCTTCCCCTCCTCCACCATAGTGAGGAAATGAAGAACTTTAAAGGATTCATTCTAAAAGCATTAATCACCCATAATTGTTCAAAATGATAAACAATATTACATTTAGAAATACAGAAATTATGTCTTTATTTATTTCACAGTTTTGCTTTCTCAAACGCAAACCAAAAAGTGGCCTACTGAACATTGTTGGTTAATAGCCCTGCTCCAATGTGTTTGGAAAGGTACATTTCAGGATGAATATGCCTGATTAGGTTGAAAGAAGAAAGTGCAAAAGCTGGCTTGAGACTCAATATAAAGAAAACCAAGATCATGGCAACAGGCCCTATCAGTCCCTGGAAAATAGATGGGGAAGAAGTAGAAACAGTGATAGATTTTAATTTCTTAGGATCAAAGCTCACTGCAGATGGTGATTGCACTCATGAAATAAAAAGGCGACTGATTCTTAGGAGGCAAACGATGAGAAACCTGGGGAACATAGTGAAAAGTAGAGACATCTCATTGCAAACAAAAATTCGTACAGTAATACCCCGGATAACGATTGTACCGTATAGCGCTAAAACTGCATAACGTTACAAGATTTTTGGAAAAATCTTGTATTGAATAACGCGTTATCCGGTACAACCATGTGCGTGGGGGGGGGAGTTGGATTGGGTAGAACATCTACCCAATCCAACCCCCCAGGCGCCCACCCCCACGATGTTTGGAAAGGGTACAGGGATCCGTACCCTTTCAGAACATCGGGCGGGCGGCGCGCGTCGGTGGGGGTTAGGGCAGGATACGGGGGAGACCTCCATATCCTGCCCTAACCCTGACTGACGCACACACGCCTGCACGCCGCCCAATGTTTCAAAAGGGTAAGGATCTTACCCTTACCCTTTCGGAACATCAGGCGGGCGGCGCGCATCGGTGGGGGTTAGGGCAGGATACGGGGGATACCTCCGTATCCTGCCCTAACCCCGACTGATGCGCGTGCCCACTCGCCGCCCGATGTTTTGAAAGGGTAAGGACCTTACCCTTTCGGAAAATCGGGCAGGTGGCACGCGTCGGTGGGGGTTAGGGCAGGATACGGGGGAGACCTCCATATCCTGCCCTAACCCCGACTGGCGTGCGCGTGCCCACACGCCGCCCGATGTTTTGAAAGGGTAAGCATCTTACCCTTACCCTTTCAGAACATCAGGCGGGCGGCGCGCGTTGGTGGGGGTTAGGACAGGATGCGGGGGAGACCTCCGTATCCTCTCCCTAACCCTGACTGATGCGCGCGCGCCCGCACGCCGTCCGATGTTTCGAAAGGGTAAGGATCTTACCCTTACCCTTTCAGAACATCAGGCGGGCGGCGCGCGTCGGTGGGGGTTAGGACAGGATACGGGGAGACCTCCGTATCCTGCACTAACCCAGACTGACGCGGACCTGCACGCCGCCCGATGTTTCGAAAGGGTAAGGATCTTACCCTTACCCTTTCGGAACATCAGGCGGGCGGCGCGCATCGGTGGGGGTTAGGGCAGGATACGGGAGAGAACTCCGTATCCTGTCCTAACCCCAACTGACGGTGCGCGCTCGCCACCCGATGTTTCGAAAGGGTAAGGATCTTACCCTTACCCTTTCGGAACATTGAGCGGGTAGCGTACATCAGTGGGGGTTAGGGCAGGATACAGGGGAGACCTCCGTATCCTGCCCTAACCCAGACTGACGCGGACCTGCACGCCGCCCGATGTTTCGAAAGGGTAAGGATCTTACCCTTACCCTTTCAGAACATCAGGCGGGCGGCGCGCGTCGGTGGGGGTTAGGACAGGATACGGGGAGACCTCCGTATCCTGCACTAACCCAGACTGACGCGGACCTGCACGCCGCCCGATGTTTCGAAAGGGTAAGGATCTTACCCTTACCCTTTCAGAACATCAGGCGGGCGGCGCGCGTCGGTGGGGGTTAGGACAGGATACGGGGAGACCTCCGTATCCTGCACTAACCCCGACTGACGCGCCGCCACCCGATGTTTCAAAAGGGTAAGGATCTTACCCTTACCCTTTTGGAACATCGGGTGGGCGGCGCACCTCAGTGGGGGTTAGGGCAGGATACGGGGGACGGAGGAAGGAAGGGGGGCGCCGTCGCCAAAGCCGCTGCTGCCTCGCTAGTTGATCCTAATGTTTCTTAAACTGCCTTATTTCTTTCTTCGGGGAACCTTTGCAAGGTGACATTAGGATCAACTGGCTGGTCAGCGGGGGCGCCCCCTCCCTTCCTTCCTCCTCCCCATCTCTTCCTCTCCAGCTCCTTCCCCTCCTCTGCTCTTCACGGTTGTTAGGGGTTTTTTGGATTGGGTAGAACATCTACCCAATCCAAACCCCCCCCCCCAGTGCCCGCCCACCGCCCGATGTTTCAAAAGGGTAAGGAGAAGATCCCCTTACCCTTTCAAAACATCGGGCAGCGTGCGGGCACGCGCTCGTCAATCGGGGTTAGGGCAGGATACAGAGGTCTCCCCCGTATCCTGCCCTAACCCCCACCGAGGTACTAGTGTATCCGGGGTACTAGTGTATAGGCAAAGCAATGGTATTTCCGGTGGCAATGTATGGTTGTGAGAGCTGGACCATAAGGAAAGCTGAGCGCAGAAGAATAGATGCCTTTGAGATGTGGTGTTGGAGGAGAGTTTTAAGAGTCCCCTGGACAGCGAGGAGAACAAATAGGTCAATCTTAGAAGAAATTAACCATGACTGCTCCTTAGAAGGTCAAATAGTAAAGATGAAGCTAAAGTACTTTGGACATCAAATGAGAAGAGAGTATTTGCTTGAGAAAGCCTTGATGCTGGGAAGGGTGGAGGGTAAAAGAAGAAGGGGGCGGCCAAAAATGAGATGGCTAGATGGTATTGTAGACACAATGGGCACAGAGCTGAGTGAGTTGAGGAGGATGGTGGAAGACAGAAGTGACTGGCAGACAGTGGTCCATGGGGTCGCAAAGGGTCGGAATCGACTGTGCGACTGAACAACAAATGTGGGTTTGATTAGACGTAGCTCTTGGAAAGCCGAGAAGTATCTCTCAAACCTTCTGGTTTCCACTTAATATAACAGAAGCATCTCATGGCACATTTGGGAATTCCCTGAGCAACCTAAAATGACACTTAGAAAGTGGTATAGAAAAGTTATGTTTTCTTATTACAGCTCTTTTTCATTCCTTGTTTTCTGTTTAGTTTTTGGCTCTGTTTAGCAAGGATGAGTTGACCAGTGAGTCCAGAGAGTGATTGACATCATCTTAAAGAAATGTTTGATTTTAGTAAAGTCACTCACAAATACAAATTGTCATGACAGAATTTCCTCTGCTTGTTCTCCTTTTGCTCCCCACACTCCTATGTTTAGTGAATGCTGTGCTGGTGCATGCAAGACAATAAAAGGAGGTTTATTAGAGTCCTGCTCTCTGAAGTGCCACACTGCCAGTACTCTTAGAGTCTTGTAAATTTCTTTTTCATTGGGTATGTGTGTGTGTGCTTGCATGCATGTACACATACCTCACACACAGTGGCAAAATCAGCTGTGAAGCTATGAAAAGGAGAGGAGATGGTGACATTGCTGGCACTGCATAAACAACACAGGAATGGAAGAAGCAAAACAGATTGCTCAGTTAAGAGCTCTGGGAATTACAGAGAGCCAGAGTGAAAGAATTAAAGATAGGCAGCCAGTAAGAGATAATAAAGTGTATGAATAAGCATAGACAAGATAGTTGAGTTCTTCTAACCCAGCAAAATTACAGGGAGATAATCATCGAGAGATAGAGAAGCTGAAGTTGACTACCTGAAAAGGTTCAGTTCAGGTGAAGGAGATACTCAAGTCAAGAAAAGCTTTTAACTAGAGCAGGGGTTCTCAACCTATGACCCATGGGCCAGATCCGGTCCACAACACCAAATAATCTGCCCCCAGCTCTTGCAGCTGCCGCCACCAGAATCAGCTGCAGACTCATTTACAGCCATTGTAAACATGTTTACAACAGTTGTGGATTCATTTGCGGCTGTTGTAAATGCTTTTACAACGGCCATAAATTAGTCTGCGGCTGATTACAGCGGTGGTGGCTGGAGCACCAGTTCATCCCTCCAACTGTTTTGAGGGAGCATGACCCGGCCACCAACTTGAAAAGGTTGAGAACCCCTGAATCAGAGGGACATATGCTTACAAATGGCAAAGATTTTTCTCTTATGCATCATCCATCTCTATTGCCACATACTGTTCCCCATTTTCTTCTTCATATAAAAGAGAATGGCTTGGTTCCCACTTCCTTAAAGATTTATTTATCAGCCATTGTGGCAAACCAAAAAGTGAACTCTGATGCAAGCCAGTTTTTCATAAACAGGATAGTAAAAAGCTTCTTGACTGCACTAAAGAATTCATACCCTGATAGGAAACCGCTAAAACCTCAATGGTCTCTTCCCCTAATTCTACTACAATTAATGAAGAGTCCATATGAACCAGTGGCAATGATGAACTTGCATCTCTTTATATTCTTAGTTTCAATAGCTTATAGCAGGAGACTCAATGAATTCTATGCAGTCAGTGTGACCAGCCATATACAGTACTCCGTTTCTATCTGAAGGCAATTCTATTTACCAATGTCAATCTTCTATCCAAGGTAGTTTCTAGTTTCCATATCAGTCAGCCAATACTACTACCAGCCTTCTTCTAAAAATCATCAAGCATTACAAGTTTGATAATAATAATAATTTCATGCCAGAAATTATTCTGGGTTGAAAGGATTTTTGCGGAAGAAACTCCGCTCAGGGAACGCTCAAATGAGGCTCCTTTCATGTCCCCAAGAGCTGGGACAGAGACGTGCACTCAATCCATCATGCCGTACCTGGCTCTGCCAACTTACCAGCCTTCCAGCTAACAAGGTGAGCTTGAGCTTCCTAACCAAGCTTGATGTTCAGGCAAAGCAAGATGCCTGTTTGGGCTGAATGTTGCTGTCAACAACTTTCAAATCACACATGGTTCTTGTAGCATCCCACAAGGTGGTAAGTCAGCTAGCTAGTCACCATTTTGTGTGAATCACAGAGACCATGACAAAGAAGGGCAGGTTACTCACCTCTGATTGTATTTCTTTGAGTGGATATCTATGAATTTGCACAGTCTGCCACAGTGTTTCTTTCAGTGGACAAAAGGAACTAAAGGAGACCCATTAGGCAGAAAACCATCTGCTGATGGATAGTCAGGGCCCAACAACTCTTTTTAGCCCTAAAAGGTTACAAGGAACCTTTGCATAGCTGCAATTCACCACTTCTATGTGAATTTACAGATGACCACTTGAAGAACTACAGTTACAGGTAACTAAACTGTCCATACTTGAGGCAGGCAGAATTATTTGTTTATTTATTATTTTGTAGACACTTGACCCAATCCAGCTAGGTGGCGTATGCATCATAGATTAGGGTTGGTTCATCCAATTAAGGATGTGCATATATGGAAACCTAACTCCCAATGTGTATGCCCTGTGATAGCACACTGTTAGAAGCTGTGATGCTTCCTGGTTACCTAACTAGAGAATCCTGGGAGTCAACATCCAAAAAACCCTAAGTTTTCATAGCTCTGTTCTTGACTTGCCATGGACTCAGAAATCCAGCTGAGCAAATATTGAACAGTAAAAGGTTCTTGTGTGTAGGTCCAATAAAAACAAACAAAACAAGTAGCTATATGCATGTGCAGTCCTTTGTAGATCACTTATACAAGTCTGTGTGAAATTGGTATGAAATTCTGATTTTTGGGTTGTTCCTTTTAAGTGCAGCCTGCACAGAAGTGTAAGATCTAGCATATGTAGTAATTTCTAAAGGGAAGCTTCAAGCTGGTTAGCTGCAAGTAGAATTTGGCTAGGGTCTTAGAAAGCATTCTAGAGTATGTCATTATGTAAGTAAAGCTTTCTTTTCATATTAGCTACAGACATTGCCCATAGGTAACATTGCTTTAGTGAAAAGAGAACCTGGCCCAGTTATTGTATGAATGAACCAGGATAGACCCAGGTTCAAAGCGGATGGTTATATTTAGGAGCTTGCTAAGTCTATATTTACCTCATGCCATGTCTCTGACATTATAAGACAGGGAGGTTTAAGCCATTAGTAGGTCATGTCAGAGATTAGTAGGAGGTTTTTCATATTCCTCAGGTTTGGAGGGGAAAGCAAGTACAAAAATGAGCAGCCCTTCGGGTTGAGGACTGGACTTGAACTTCAGAGGTGAGGGTTGTGCTATCAGACGCCTGTCATTGCCTCAGCACGAAAATGTGTCAGGAGGCAATTTGACACTCGAACAGCTCTTTCTAGTCCCCTTGACCTGCATCTGGCTTTGCTTTTTCTTGCACGGCTGTGCAGGAGAAACAAGATAGCCGACTAGTACAAGATGTTCTTTTACCATTGACATTCCCCCCCTCCCCTCCAAGTATTTATGCTGAATGGAGCGCTCCTCTGAGGCGAACTGCAACTGGGCCATCAGTCACTGGCAAAACGGCAGCCCTCCTGAAGGCAGCAAGACAGAAGTGACCTTTTGATGACTGGGTTTATTTCCAAAGTATTGTCATTTGCTCTGCACCTGCTAGGCAGAATGTTGTTGCTGCTGGTAGCTTTAAAACAAAAGGTCTCCTTATTGGGCAGAACAGCCCAGCTATAAAAAGTAAATATAAAGAGGGCATGACTTTGCTCAGTGTGAGAAGGGCCTAAAGGTGAAATATCTGGACTGCTAAGTGAAGTTAGGGCACAGCTACACTGACTGAAAACACCATGGTGGGTTTAACCTCCAGTTTCAACTTGTGGTGATTGACTTCACAATAGTCTGGGGCTAGTCTCCTCTGATCAGCTGGAGCCCATTTCTGCTGATAGTGGCAAACCTGTGGCCACAACTGATCATTGTCTCTGCTGCCACCACAGATCTCGGCCACCAATCAACAGAGCCCAGCTTCAACTGTTTGGCAGAACCTGATTCAAAACTTATGGACACGCACATCAGCTGAAAAGGGCTCTACCAATCAAAAGGAGATGGTCTCAGCTGATTGGCTGGACCCCTTTTCCCCTGCTGCCTCCACCAGCACTCAGGCATGCTTGCTCCAGCTGATCAGTGGGAACCCCACAGGCACAATTAAAAATGACACACACAATCACACTCAATACAAATTATACCATTATTTTAATGGTATTTATTTATTTATTTATTTATTTATTTACTACCACCACCACCGTCCTTGGTGGCTCGAAATAAACCAATTAGCGGCCAGAATAACACATGATCACCTTTGTGTTGTGTAATTGCTGACCTACTCTGTTTAGAAGAGGCACAAATGTATGACTTTCTGAAACTATATGAGCCCTTGGTAACTTATAGCATAATATCAGATATTTGAAGAGAACTTGTAAGATACATTTGTGGTTTTTTTACCAAAGAAAAAGAACAGTGAAAGTCTCCTGGAGGTTCGACCCACAACTAAGCTACTGGATGCAAAGGAGAAAGAGAAAAAGGCCACTTACGTGGACTATTCTATGTATTTTCTCAAGAGCAGGGTTCAGCAAACCTGGCTCTCCAGAAGTTTTTGGACTTCAATTCCCAGAAGCCCTAATCAGTACTGACTTGTGCTTCTTTTAATTGAAGTCCAAGAACTGGAGAGTCAATTTTGCTGACTCCTGCTCAAAAAAGGAAGTCCTGCTGAGTAAATGTATATAGAATTTTATAAAGTGTGCACATTTGTAGTGAATGTAACCTTTCCTTGTGGATCAACGTAGTAGTGATGAAAGTGAATTTCTGGGGATACTTCACGTCTTGCTCATAAAGGTTTTAGAAAAGTAACAGGCATTCAGGACACGGCTGCGGTGGCTCAGTGGCTAAGAAGCTCACTTTATTAGCTGGAAGGCCAGCAAGTTGTTAGTTCAAGACCCAGGTACTGCATGACAGATTAAGTGCCCGTCTCTGTCCCAGGGACATGAAAAAGAGGCTCATTTAGGCGTCCCCTGAGCGGAGTTTCTCCTGCAAAAATCCTTTCAACCCAGAATAATTTCTGACACAAAATTATTTTTATTTAGGACAAAATACCCTGGATAAACATCATTTAGTAGATTCAGAAAAATGGCTTAAATCATACTGGTGTTTGCATAAAGTTTGTGTAAGTTGCTGCAGCTAATTGCAGTTAGGTAATGTGATGCCGCAATACATCTCAGTTGTGCAATTGGGTCATGACTAGGCAAATGACAAAGAAATGTGTCAGCACATCATCAGTTGTTCCAGTTAGCCTAACCCGGGGTGCCATGGGCCAGTCACATGATTCAGGGGTGCCCAAACTAAAGCCCCACAAATAAGCCCATGCCACCCTCAGCATTCCCAAAAACGGAAGTAAAACGCACCTATAACTTCCACTTCTGGGAGTGACAAGAGTGGCATAGGCCGGATGAATTGTAGATAGGGCCTGGATTCGGCCCCCAAGCCGTAGTTTGGGCACCACTGGCCTAACTCTTAGCAGGTTATGCATGACAGCCAATTGGATTCTGGTTGTAAATTCTCCCTCAATAATGCTGACTAATCAGAGTAAACTCTAAAGGTCTAGTGTTCTCATTGCAATTGCAGTTTTGCTCAACTAATCAGCAAATTAATATCATTAGAGACAGAGTTAATTTTGTTTATCCAAAACAATATTTAATAATAAATCCAGTACCCTGAAGTAAAATGCTTTCCTATCCTTAACCAGGAAAATGTGACATGGAAAGAGACACATATTTCTGCTCCTACATCTTCTACCCAACCCTTCTAATTTTCATACAGGCCAAATGCTTTGGATGCTGGGTTTTTTGAATCAGTTTTATTGATATACTGGTGGTCAGCTTACCACTGTGAAATTGTAAAGAGATAAGGTACAAGATACAGTAGTTTCAGTGCCCAGGTTAAGTTCATTGGTTTCTGGAATTTCACAGAGTCATCCTAGCGGATGTAAAGAACTCTCTCTAGAGCAGGGGTGGCCAAACTATGGCCTGCAGACCATGTCCGGCCTGCAGCACCATTCCATTTAGTTTATACTGCCCATGCCACTCCTGGAAGCGGAAGTAAAACGTGCACATGCATGCGCATTTTACTTTTGCTTCTTGTGGGAGGAACCACGTGACCAGCCCACTCAGCCATGTGACTGGCCCACAGCCTGAAAAGTTTGGCCACCCTGCTCTAGAGAGTTAACAGCTTCAGAATTTTACTTTATTGAAAGTTGATGTCAGGAATTATTTTTGAGTTAAACCATCTGTTTCAAGCCAGTATGGTTCTTCTTTGAAGGACTCAAGTTTAGAGCGGGAATGTAGAAAAACCTCTGGCAGAGTTCTACTAGGACAAACAATATAATCAATCTCTATTAGTACAAACCTCAAGCCTACATTTAAATGTTAACTTACTATTTTTTAAAAATTCAGATAGAATGTATGAGGATGAGATATGTTTTGCCAAAGCCCTTCCCCCTTGGGTTTAGGACAGGAAAATAACCCCTGTCCAAAATTGCACAGTAGAGACTGTTCTCACTCTTCAGAAGCTATGTTATTTTGACAAAAATCCAAAGTTCCCATAGAAATTTTCTAAGTTCTGAGACTTTGAGTTCCAGCATAATTGCAAAAAACATTTATGGATATACACCCCTTTCACAAATATTGAGAGATAACAAATATTATAAGAGCAAAAGTCCTCAACATTTCTTTAACATGAATGGCAGTGATGGCGAACCTTGGCACTCCAGGTGTTCTTAAACTTTAATTCCCAGAAGCCCTGATCCATAGGAGTGCTGACTTGGGCTTCTGGTAATTGAAGTCCAAGAACACCTGGAGTGCCAAGGTTCACCATCATTGATATATGGCATAGCTGCTTCAGAAGCAAGGCTTCATATAAATAACAAGCAACATTACCTGAAAGTATTTACTGCTTATATTAATGACAGAAAGAGAAATAACAAAATAAACATTGTGAGTATAACATTTTAAATACATCAATACATTTGTATTGAGGTTTCTTTGGTTACATGTTCAAAAAAGTTAATACAGCTTCTAAGTCAACAAGATAAGCACTAGCAAGCTTTTTTTACTGAATGAGTCAAAAGGAAGCTGTTAACATTGAAAGTAAAAGCATTTTATTTCTCCTACTAAGATATTATAAATCATTTAGCACATAAATTCTTTAGCACTTAAACTATAAAAGGCATTTTAACTAGAATGAAATGGATTGACATTGTAAGATAGAAATGAGCTATAGAATAAGCAGGAAAATTATGTTTCACTGCTGTCTTTGTTCACGGCAGAATATAGTTATCTCTTTGTTGTAGGAATATGAAACCAATACAATTGCAGAAAGCATAAACAAAGTTACTTTTCGTAATGTTCATTGGCTTTATCTCTCTGGCATGGCTTCCGATTCCATTTGATGCCTTTGAGTGAGCCTGTCAGCCTGTGCTAGATTTAACCCATGGAAAACCTCATCCAGCAAAACCCCTACTTGCGTAAAAAGTCTGTTCCGTAGGCTTTTACGTAAATCAGTTTTTTACTTAACTCAAAGCAAACCCATAGGAAAAATGATTTTTTACGTAACTTGAAGCAAACCCATAAAAATGAATTTTTTTATGTAACCTGAAGCAAACCCATAGGAAAATGATTTTTACATAAATTAAAACAAACCCATAGGAAAAATGAATTTTTACATAACTTGAAATAAACCCATTGGATATTGTGTTACGTAAATCAGGAAATTTATGTAAATCAGGACATGTTTTTAGTGCAAAAATCATTATGTGAGTTGAATTTTAAGTAACTTGAGGCATACGTAAGTCAGGGTTTTACTGTATTTATACTTTGTGAATGATGACATGGTAAATGCTCCCCCTTCTTATCTTAGCTATTTTGCCCCCTGCTCACCTAAGTGAAGTGATGGCTGATCTGGGGTGGCACTCGCTGGCCAGCATGGGCTATCTTGCCACCTCCATCCAATTTCTCTCTTCTTCTAACTCCTGTGTTAAATAACAGTTTTCCAGCCTTTACAGTAGGTGTTCCCAACCTACGGCCAACAGGCCGGACCCAGCCTGTGGCACCCAGAAGTGGAAGTGGGTGCGTTTATGACAACCATAAAACATGCATGCGTAAATGCAGTTACGTCAGCCGTAAACACACCTGTCGTAAACACGGGAGCTGGCACATTTACTTCCACTTCCGGGGGGCATGGTCATGCCCACTCAGCTGTCGGAAGCATTGTCAGGACCACAACATAAAAAGGTTGGGAACCTCTGCTTTTTACAGAATCACTTTAAATTGTTTTTCAGTTATACAGATTACATTTACAGCTTCACATAGTACAGTAAAACCTTTTTGTTGTTGTTCAGTTGCACAGTTGATTCTGACCCTTTGTGACTCCATGGACCACTGTCCGCCAGGCACTTCTGTCCTCCGCCATCCTCCTCAACTCACTCAGCTTTGTGCCCGTTGTGTCTACAGTACCATCTAGCCATCTCATTTTTGGCCGCCCCCTTCTTCTTTTACCCTCCACCCTTCCCAGCATCAAGGCTTTCTCAAACAAATCCTCTCTTCTCATTTGATGTCCAAAGTACTTTAGCTTCATCTTTACTATTTGGCCTTCTAAGGATAACACTAAAACTTGGTTCCACAAGTCAGTGTTATCCGATTTTTAGTGTCATCCGATGCATGTTAAAATCCTATGGTGTGCATCGGATAACGTTGAAGCTCCATAGAGATACATTGTAACTGCACAGGCTTTAGCAGTTATCTGATGCATACCATAGAATCTTAACGTTATTTGATGCAATTCTTCCCCTCCCCCAGATTGCTTAACGTTATGCGATTTTAGTGTTATCTGATGCAAACGTTATCTGAGTTATTACTGTACATTTAAACCTTAATGAGTTTAAATAATTTCATGTCACCTTTTAATTTATTTTTTCATTTATGAAATATGACACATATTAGTATTTAAATCTAAATAGAGTTTTATCTGGCATTGTAGAATGTCTGAATTCAATCACTAGTTGTATATTTAGTGTTTTATTCTTACTTTTTGTTGTTTGTGTAAGAAAATCTAGTAAAACCCCGTTTTATGTATGCCTCATTTTACGTAAAAATAATTTTACATAAGGAAATTAGGGGCAGTCACTTTCTATTTTACATAAAACATTCATTTTTTGCAATGATTTCCCCCAGAGTTCTTATGGGTTTGTTTCGTTTTACATAAACAGTTCATTTTAAGTAGCGGTTTCCCCCAGAGTTCCTATGGGTTTGCTTTGTTTTACGTAAAAAATTGTGACGTAAAAAGCTATAGAACAGGGGTTTTACGTAAAACGGGGTTTTACTGTAAGTAGTTTTACAAACAGAAAATCAATTATTTAACAACAAAGTCATTTGTACCATTGCAAGGATTCTCTAGTTTCTTCTTAAAATATTACTACTATACCTCAGTATATTTAAGGTAATGTGTCATTGGCCATTGTAAATCACTCAGGTACCTAGATTGCATTCAGTATCAGCTGCTGACGGCAAAGTCATTTGCTCATTGGAAATACAGTAATACCTCATATAACATTAGTATCGAATAACACTAAAATCGCATAACATTAAGCAATCTGGGGGGAAGAAATGCATCGGATAACATTAAGATCCTATGGGCTGCTTCAGATAACAACCGCTAAAGCCTGTGTGGTTACAATGTATCTCTATGGATCACATAGGATTTTAACATGCATCATATAACACCAAGACTTGTGGAACCAGGTTTTAGTGTTATATGAGGTTTTACTGTACTGTGTTGTGTTGATTTCAGGTCTGGAGGCCGAAAATTCAAATTCAGATGTTTGATTGGCTTTCACGGTCTCTTGATAGACTAAAGTATCATTGTGCATTAATCACAGGGATAGAACAAACATTCACTAAATTCCTTGTTCTTGTCAGTTAATGTTGTCTTGATGTGATGTTTCAAAGCCCCACAAGATTTTTTGTTCAGCTCAGTGTTCCACAGTTCTTCACTCCCAGGTTTCTGTAATTTGCATAAAATACCTTTAATGTTCTTTTCAAACAATGCACACAATGGCCAAAGTTGTATTGCTTAGTATAGTACATCACATTAGAGTTGCACCATTGAATCAATAGAGACTTATTGAATTAACTCCTCCTTAAGTTCCTTGATTCAAATTGGCCTTCTCTAACTGCATCTTAGAGTAAAAACTGAGAACTGACTAAATATTATCCTTGCAAGGGCAAGAACCGTCTTACATTGATAAGAAGAAATATGCTGTCATTTCTTGTCCTTGCCTGCAAGGATTTAAACAGGCAAGGATTTACATTGCTTCACATTGATACCTCTGTCTCAGAGGTGTCACTGAGAGTATATGAAATGTTTTTTTTTAGAAGAGCAATTTGGGGAGGGGGGGAAGCTTGCTTGTGAAATACTATGTCAGTGAATGCTGAAAAATTAAACATATAATGACAGTTATCTTTTAAATGACAGATCTTATGAGTCATTAATGCTCACTAATGATAACTTGTAAACTCGCAACTGAAGAGAAGGCTATTACAATCTTTTCTTATTTCCCCTCTTTTCTGCCTTCAGGTGCTTTCAGCAGAACATCCCACCATCTAACACTGGTCTGGGGAATCAATGGCCCTGTTGATGTTGCTGGATTTTAATTCTCATCAATGCTTCTCAGCCTGCCTATGATATGGTGAGGAATGATGAAATGATTTCTCATCAACATCTGGAGGGCTATTGATCCATTACCAACCCCCTATCTATTTCTCCTCACTTCCTGGCATATTACTGACATCCATGTGATATCCTACATTAGAGTTTCTTGGAGAAGTTGTAGTATTTTTCTTTTGGGGAAAGATTATCATAAAACATCTTCATCATAATGATAATAATAATTTCGTGTCAGAAATTATTCTGGGTTGAAAGGATTTTTTTTTATTTTTTGGAGGAAAAAGCTCCACTCAGGGGACGCCCAAATGAAGCTCCTTTCATGTCCCCAAGAGCTGGGACAGAGACGGGCGCTCAATCCGTCATGCAGTACCCGGGTCTCAAACTGCCAACTTGCTAGCCTTTCAGTTAACAAGGCGAGCTTCTTAACCACCGAGCCACCGCAGCCCCTATCTTCATCATGAAATGCAAAAAGGATGCCTTGATATTCTGATTCCAAAGCTGAAGGCTGCATCTGAGGGAAAGCCAAACTAGACAAAAACAGTTCTATGAGAAGGGAAATGTGCTGATTAAGAATTGTTTGAAAATATTTAGTCAAGTGTTGGCTGCAGAGTCTTGGGAGTTTGATTCTTCATCACGCCTTGTAGGAGAAGAGCCTTACTATGTGGTCTTAGGTACCTGCACAGTCCCCAGAAGAAGGAAATAGTAAGCAGTGTCTGAATACTTTATACCTAGAGAATCCTGGAAAGGGCCACTATAAACCAGAATTTACTTGATGGCATGTTAAGTATTATTAAAATCTAGTGCAGAGCCCTTAACCTGCATTCCACCTATGGTGGAAGGGAATAATTTGGAGCAAGGAAAGAAGCCTTCCAGATTATAGAATATCAAACTTCAGGAAGTTCCTGCCACAGCTTGGAAAAGTTATTTCATGTACTACAGGTCTCAGAGTATTATAGCCAGAATCGCAAGGAGTTCTAATGGGTTCTTTGAATCATAGTGAAAATACTGTGTTAAATTTTGGGTTACCTTGCCATATGCTGTTGGGAAATGAGATTTCTTACAAACTTTTGCCTTACCAAGCAGATATTTGTTGCTTGTTTTATCAAGAAATGTAATGTCGTAATTTTGTGAGTCACTCTGACAAATATGTAATGTACACTAACAGAATGGGATAGATTTTTCTAAGATAGCTAAATAATGTTCTAATCTTAAAAATTTGGAAAGATTGATGACACTGTTTCTCAGCTTCTGTTCTCTTGGGTGGACTCCCATCATGAAGTTCTTCACAGTCCTCAGTAACTCCAATGGAATTTGCATAGGAGAACTTTTAAAACAGATACAGTGATCTTTTTTGTTGTTTAGTCGCACAGTCGATTCCGACCCTTTGTGACCCCATGGACCACTGTCCGCCAGGCACTTCTGTCCTCCATAATCCTCCTCAACTCGCTCAGCTTTGTGCCCATTGTGTCTACAATACCATCTAGCCATCTCATTTTGGCTCTACCTTGAGAAAACTGTAGCTAGAAAAAAAATAGATGTTGGATTTGAAGTACTTTCTTTATAGAGCTCATCCAGTCTTGCCTCTGTGTATAGCTACAAGACACCGGAGGAAACAGATACACCCTTTCCAAGCCATTTCTGTGAACACAAAGAGACTAAAATGAATAAGGGATGGGAAAGTACATGGAAGCCTTGTCCCTGAATCTTCCTGTACACTTTTCATGTCATGTATTTAGTTGAACATATCTCAGAGTTTCAATGCAGCCAGGAAACCTTATTAGAGTTCCTGTTGTTGTTTTATTGCCAAGGTTCCTAAGTATGTTCAGTCAACTGTGGTTATAAACACTGTTCTCATCTCATACTGGAAACATGAAGATCTGAAAAGGGGCCATACATTCACAGCAAAAATAGTGCTAGAGCATTTGTGTGTGCATCTCCTTTGGACACTTTTAGCTCTTGTGTTTTCAGACATAGGTTTGAATAGAAGAACAGTGCTTTATAAAAATGTGTACATTGCACCTACCTTCATCCTTCTACCATAGGTCTAGCTTTTGCACATAAAAGAAGATTATAGCCTGTGCATATGTACTGGTGAGGATGCTTTTAGATGCTTTGAAAAGTATGAGGAAATATGATTGGGGCATCATCTGCTTGTAAATAATTGCTGCTTTGAAACCTATAGAAGCTTATGAAGTATGTATCAAAGTTTATGGCTTTGAGCATTAGCCTATTTCAAGTTGTAATCATAAGTGTCACTGTGACAAGATATGTTATCATTTGTGGGTTGTAGCCTGTTGTAATGTTACTCAATGTGCTTCTGGACTACAGATGTAGAATAATCAAACGTACATTAAGAACATGTGACAAAGTTAAACAAGAGGGCAAAAATAAGCACAAGAGAGGAAGTCAGGAAATAAGAGGGCTGAACTGCCCTTGAGTTTCTTTACAATTGGTTGTTGAAATTGAAACTCTTACACTCTTTTGTAGGTTAGAAATCTTTGTTACATGGTCACACGGCGAGAGAAAATGAAACACTCCATCTGCAAACTCCAGGAACAGATCTTCCATCTCCAGATGAAACTTATTGAGAAGGATCTTTACCCAGGTACGTGTTTCTGCTACGGCCTTGGAAAACTGGCTTCCACAGATATTGTCGTAGCATCTTGTGGTTTTTGTTGCAAGTTGTTAGAATCATGAAGCTCCATGCAACCTTTTTAAGAAAGAGGAAGGATTAGTTTATGTTGAGGGTTGAGGGATCCAAGGGGTTGAAGCTTGAGCAGAAACATGGGCACCTAGGCTCATCTCAATAACATATACAAGTAATACCTCATATAACATTAGTATCGAATAACACGAAAATCGCATAACATTAAGGAATCTGGGGGGAAGAATTGCATCAGATAACATTAAGATCCTATGGGATGCTTCAGATAACAACCGCTAAAGCCTGTGTGGTTACAATGTATCTCTATGGATCCCATAGAGGATCAGATAACACTAAAAATCATATAACACCAAGACTTGTGGAACCAGGTTTTAGTGTTATATGAGGTTTTACTGTACTACATTTCTACAGTTGTACAAACATGAATACCCAGGTATTATTGCTTATCTTATTTTGATTCAGATTGCTTTATCTTGAGAAGAAGGAAGTTTATAGAGTATGCCTTGCATATGGTAGCACAGCAAGATTGTAGAATCACAGAATAATTGAGTCAGAAGAGGCCTATGAGGCCATCAGGTCCAACCCCCTCCTCAATGCAGGAATCCAAATCAAAGCAGATCTGACAGATAGTTGTCCATTTCCTCTTGAATGTCTCCAGCACTGGAGTGCTCATCACCTCCCAAAGTAATTGGTTCCATTGTTATAGTGCTTTGACAGTTAAGAAGCTTTTTTCTGATATTCAGCCTGAATTTCCTATAATTCAAGCCCATCATTACATGCCCTGCACTCTGGGATGATTAGGAACAGACCTCGCCCCTCCTCTTTATGACTATATCCACCTGCAGTCTCCTTTTCTGAAGGCTAAACATGCCCAGTTCCTTTAGTCCTTCCTCATAGGGCTTGGCTTTCAATCCCCTGAACATCCTTGTTGTGCTTCTCTGAATGTGTTATAGTTTGTTGACATCCTTCTTAAAGTGTGGTGTCCAGAATTGGACTCAGTACTCTAGATGTGGTTTAACTAATGCAGAATAGAGGGGGACTAGCACCTCGTGGGTTTGGAGACTATTCTTCTTAATTTAGCCTAAAACAGTATTTGCCTTTTTTGCAGCCACATTGCCTGATAACTCACATTCAGCTTGTGATCTACAACAATCCCAAGATCCTTTTTCTCATAGGATTACTGAACCAAATATCTCACATCTTGTAACTGTATATTTGATTTCCCCCCTCCAATAAAGAACTTTGCATTCATTAATTCCTATGCACAAACAAGAGTTACAAATAATAGCCATGTTATCGATCATCTTTTTTTTCCAGCAAGGTGATTGGTTCACAACTATTAGCCTCCACAATACTGACTTCTACATCTCTATAGCTCTTTTCTACAGGTAGTTCCTCAATGTCATTCTAAACCAGGGGTGGCCAACCTTGATGCTCCAGCTGTTCTTGGACCTAAATTCCCAGAAGCCCTGATCAGCAGGTTTACTGACTTGGGCTTTTGGGAATTGCAGTCCAAGAACAGCTGGAGCACCAAGGTTGGCCACCCCTGTTCTAAACAATCAGTCATACCAAAGCAAGGTTCTGCCTTTTAGGATTCTAGCAGCACTCAGAGTATTCATGAAGTTCATGTCTATGGTAGCCATTATAAATGATTGGCTCCTCCTAGTTTCTTTCCAGACTAATTCTTCAAATAATCTATACATGAACATGACTGACCTTCAAGAATTTAGTCTGCAATCAACCACAAAATCAAAACTGGTATAAACTTGAAAACATTCTAGTCATATAAATAATATTGGATTTCACTGTAGTTTAAGGTTTTCAAGACAGAGCTGCTGCATTGTCATGCATAGCAGCCAAAATTGCCAGAACTATTTCAAGCATCGCTATATGTAAACAACTGACCTCTAGTTACTTACTTTCAAGGTGGCTTCCTTACTTGCAGTCACCTTAGCTCTCAGGTGCAGAGTTTGGACACCCTAAGTCATGAATTGTCTTATTTGGTTTTCCATAAGTATGCAATGATATTTTGCCCCATATCAGTTTTTATCTCTTGAGACCTCAGCTTAATCTAACCTTTCTTATTTTTAGAAAGGACTTTAGATATGAAATAGGCACAAGCTTGACAGAACCCAAGAGTTTTCTAGAAATTTAATTTGTATCTATTTGTTATAAATAAAAGGCACCCTATTTCAATACAACATACAGTACAATATTTCTAATTAGGTGGCATATACTCTGACTTTCTTTTATGAGTTATCCATAGTGTTGGAGCTGTCATTACACAAGGTGACAGGCTCTTCTGCAGTCTTGTTGAGAGGAGTTCTGGTGCCCAAAATCTGCTATGTGGGCATCTGATCAAACACCTTTATAGGTGCTTGCAATTATTGATTGGAAAGCAGATTGTGAGAATGCTACGCTTGTTCTCATGTAACACCCATTCCATCCTGCTTTCAGGCTAGCTTTCTAACCTCTCATCTGTGTTGAGTCACAGAAACCACAAAGAAGAACAAATTGCTTACCTGTAATAGCAGCATTGTGAGTGGTCATCTGTTAGCTCACACTACCTTCCCGTCTTCCTTCAATGATTTCCTCAAGCAGTGCAAAATTCTTTGCTGTGGCAGCTACAAAATGAGAAGAATTGGAGAGAATATTGAGAAACATATGCAGCTTTGGAGTGGAGGGCTTACACCAAAAAGACTTTTACTTAGGTCTAGAACAGGGGTTCCCAACCTAAGGTCCATGGGCCAGATCTGGCCCATGATGCCATTCCATGTGACCCCACTCTCTCCAATGACATTCAATAAACAAAATGGCCACCCATTTGAAGCTGTTGGGAAAAATGGCCATCCCCCATCATGCAGATAGGGCAAAATGGCCATCTGGCCCTCAAAGCAGACAGAGAGCATGACCCAGCCCCCGGCTTGAAATGGTTGGAAACCCCTGGTCTAGAATGTTCTGAAAGCATTCAGTGTTTGTGCAGCAATATCTGTTTGTGTGCCTTCACAGATGACCACTTCAGTTTACATCTACAAGTAAGCAGCCTGTTCTTATTCCAAGTAGTGATTGGTTGATTGGCCATTTTACCTTTTTCATTCAGATGAAGTGATGTTTCAACTTACTAAGGAAAGACAGGATAAGACTGATATGATTGAAAGTTTGAATGGGATTTTTGACAGTGCTATCCCTTTTTTGATTTGATTTATTAGATTTTATTTATGTGCTATACATTGAAGCGAGGGAGGGGTTGGTTGGTAGGTAGTGGCGTCTGTTTACCAGCTGTTGCTTTGGCTGTTTAGCATGTGCTCCTTGCTTTGTTAAGGATCAGAGGTTAAATTGCTGCTGGTCAGTTTTTACTCCTCAGTACTTTTAACTTTATAAGAATTTATTTGTAAGAGTATTTTACATTTTAAAAAATCTGATTAAAAAAAAAAAACCATGTACTCAGTAGATGTCCTAAGCACCAACAACTAAAAGCAGACAGTTAGTTGTTGGGTCCACATCTTGCAAATGTAGTTTGTGTTTTTTTGAAACTCAAAGCCATGCAATATTTTCTCCAGAAGGAACATCTGGCTGCTTGGCAGAGTTTTCAGTTGGTTTGTGTTTGTGGCTTTGGAGCTTCCTCAGAAGCCACCACGTGATTAAAGTTTCTTTAGGACTGTCTGGACCACAATTTATTCTGCTGAAACTTATCCTTGATTTGAAATTTGGCGATCTAAAAGATATATATATACTAGGGGAAAATATACCTTCAAATTGTCAGTGCTGATGCACTCTTTCTTGACAGAGAGAAGGGAATAGCTCAGGATCATGTTTGTGATGTCCTAGTTGGAGTTGGACAGAAGCTGTAGAAAAATGTCACTACACACCACAGAAAGCAACATCTAGGAAGTCATTTTAAAGACCAGATTTGAATGACGAACATTCTAAAGTTACTAAACTAGTTGGCTGGCAGGTTATGTTTTAAGGAGAGATGAAACAAACATAGGCTTTTCAGATTGTGAATAGCATTTTTATTTTTATTTTCTTCCACCTCTAAATGATCGATTAAAAACCACCTTTGCGAAAACTTCACTACAATGAAAATAGTAGTACAGTATGTGAAAAATGTTCTTACTGTGTTTTGAGGGCTTCCCTAAATTGAGGTGGCAGTGATAGACATCATTTGTTGGTTTAACACGGTGAACCTGGAAAGGGTGGTGTTTTAATACTTAACATGTTTCCAGGTGGCTAGCTTCTAGTGCTGTTATGTTCTCTTTCCATCCAGCATTGGGAAAGCAAGGAATGTTTACATACAGAAGACCCTGCTGTCTTCTTCTTCCATGTGTAGGCCAGGTGTGAAACTGCCAAAATGAAGGCACCTTTTGGTGAGTTCATTCTGCAGTTCCTTTTGCCTGACCCAGTGATTGAAAGATTAGCCAGCAACACAAGGTTGCCATTACCAGAATACGCTCAATTGTGGTTCAAAATACCACTATCTACAAGGAGGCTCTCTCTGTGTAACCTGACCCTGCTGTAAAATTATGTGAGTGAGGTAGGATAGTTGCACAATAGAAGCCTCGTTTGGAAGAACACGCTATGCCCTTAAGACATGAGCAGGAAAATTGTAACTCTTAAGACAGGTGTGCCCAAATTAAGTCCTGTGGGCCAAATCTGGCCCATGCCACCAATTAATCTGGCCCATGCTGCTCCTTGAAGTGGAAGTAAAATGCGCGTGTACAGGATGTGTTTACGACAGCCATCAACCATTTACTGCAGAATTCTGTGCTGGCACATTCTACTTCAACTTCTGGGTGGGAGGAATCATGTGACCAGCATGCTTGTCCACGTGACTGGCCCACGGCCCAAAAAGTGTGGGAACCCCTGTCTTAAGATGTTAATAGACTGCAGTTCGAGGTTTCAAGTGCCACCAGTGTATCAGGGTGACAGATGCTGGGAGAACTGGAAAGCCACATTGTCCCCATCCTTGTTTTAAAATCTTTGCAGACTCCGTGTGCATTCATATCACATGTAATAGACTATTCAATCTTAACTTAAAGGTTTTCCTATGAACTACCTGGTTTTCATTTAACAATAAACACTTTTGCACAGAGAACAGGTAACTATAATTTTGCTCAGTTCCGCTCTGAGATTCTAGTCTGTTGCAGCAAATCAACAATGACCCTTCTAGCTTGGGACTTAAGTGATTGATATATTTCTGGTTTAGAAGTTGTCCCTATCTGTAAAAGGGTGTGCATACATATGGGATGGATTACAAGACATAATTTTTTAAAAAAAAATTACATGGGGGGGGGGGATAGGCCTTTTGGAGCAGGTCTCCCAGAAAACATTATCAATAATACAAAACTGCAGAAGGCAAATAAGACAGACAATATCTACAAAAGTGAAGGCAATATGAAGCTGGCAGAAATAGCCACAAACAACTCTTTGAAAGTTGCTTGTCCCCACTTGTGTATTTAATAATGCCTTAATCAATACTTGTATGTTGACCAATTTAGAGTTGCTGTTTTTGAATACATTCTATAGCTATATGAGGCATATAATAAAATGAAAGATGGCAAAACATGTATGCCATCTTAAACTCAGCAGAGAAAATGTGGGTTAGAACTAATAAACAAAAAACTGTGCCAGACTTTGGATTTCCTGTATGCCTATAACAGTAAGACAATGCATATCAGAAAACAAAATAAAAAACACTGTAGCGTTTTTTTTTACTTTGTTTTAAAAAATTTTATTTTGTTTTGCTTTCTGATATGCCTGAACCACAGACTAACATGGCTACTATTCCCAAAAATTCAAGTAAAACAATGCATAGTTCCAGAATAAGATGTTAGATCTGGGAATTGCCAGCAAGATGGTTTTAAATTAGTAGTTCTGTTTTAATATGCAAATACATTCTTGTAAAGATTGTAATCATCACAGAAGAACTAACCAACCAAAATCTACTTGAAACAATATTCAAATATTAGCTTGAATTCCCACACTATATACAATTTTATAGATACTCTAGATATAATTAGAAGATATTATAATAATTAAAAAATTATGTCTCAATTCCAAACATACCCATGAAGCCAGATTTTTCCTCTTGATAACAAAGTCATCCAGACTCATCTGGGGAGAACTAGAAGCCATGAGAAAATAGGAAGACTAAAGACCATGTGCATTGCACAGAATGCCATTCACAGGGCATTGGTTTCCTGTACAGTGGCTTAAACTGCTACATAAATATTTGCTGCAATATCTCATAGACCCTCCTTTCATATACAGTAATATCTCGGATAACGTTTACCTCGGATAACGCTAAAATCGCATAACGTTAAGTAATCTGGGGAGGAGAATTGCATCGAATAACGTTAAGGTCCTATGGGATGGATCAGATAACAACCACTAAAGCCTATGCGGTTACAATGTATCTCTATGGAGCTTTAACGTTAACCGATCCATCCCATAGGATTTTAACATGCATCGGATAACACCAAAAATCGGATAACACCAAGACTTGTGGAACCAAGTTTTAGCGTTATCCGAGATTTTACTGTAATAATACATTGAAAGGCTGTATGATGTTTGGTAAATACACAAATTTTATATAAGGTCAGGGAACATCTGTAAGTGCATACTTTAACCTTTTAAAGGTTTTAATGGTTGAAATCTTGTTCCTTAGCCTGATAAGTCATACTAAAGTAGACCCAGTGGATCAGTAGGGATTTGGTGAGTATCTTTCTCCCCCCCCCCCCCCCCCGGTCCATTGATTAAAATAGGCTAACTGTAGTTGTAATTTACTTTCATGCAATAAATCACAACCAGAGTAGGCCCTCTTGAATCAGTGGACATTATGGAGAAATTCACTCACTTACCCCCATTGATTCAATGAATTTACTCTACTGTGACCTATGCTAAGCAATAAGATTGCAATTTTCATTATGCATATATGACACATTTGGAAGAACAGTGTTCTGTGTGTTGGTATTGAGGGTATGCCTGCCACTGTTTGCAACTGAAGTTTGGCTGTGTCTGCCAAAATAAACTGTCAAGAATAATATTGCAGCTACACATTTGAATCACATGGCAGCTTCCATGCTGGTTTCATAATGAGCTGGGACATTTTGGTGCAGGTGCCTCCTTTTGGTCTCTCTCTCTCTCTCCAAATTGTTTGCATTTGCCAGCTTAGTTTTTATAGCAGCTGAGCTGACTGGAACTAGCTGAGTTGTCTGTTCTGTTTCACTTGAAGTTGAGAATTGACTGGTAGCCTCGGGTGATGTATACTCCCACACAAGAGATAGTGCTAGAAGAAGAGAGGGAGGTGAGGGCGTGGGGGAGGGACTTGACACCGAAGAGGCTCCTTTTGGCTACCTGTCAAGCCAAATGGAGCTTTGCCAGTGACATACTGTACATGGAAACAGGATCAAGCCACAAATCCTACTCCTGTGATTCAAGTGGAAATTGCCCTTACGACTACAATCATAACACATATCTTTGTTCGCTGTAACCAAACGTAAATCCGCACAGGGCCATTCCCCTCATCCTATAAATAGAATGTCATTCAATTTGGACAGGTTTAATTTTGGTGTTACTTGTTTTGTGTTTTTGCAAAGACAGAAAAGGATTGTGCATAGATACACATCAACCCATTTTGGCATTTTTTAAATGGGCATATTAAAATTATTTTCACATTTAATTTACATTTCCAATACATTTGGAACAGTAACATCATCCTGTAATCCCAGCGGTCATAGAGACTATTAAATAACCCAAAGAAATGCATGAGACTTAAAGTTTGCTCTTTTGATCTGTAGCCCAGGAACTGTTACTTCCAAAACAAATCTGGATTCTTGGAAAAGTACTTAAAACAGCCATGCTTGCTGTCACTTGTGGTCACGTTGGAAGTTTGGCATATGAAATATACATTATGGGATTTCCCCCCCTATCTTGTCCTATATAGCACAAGTGAGGGTTGCATTCACATGTAAGGTGAGGACTGGCAGCTACTAAAAGCTTCTGATGGGAATGGATTTAATTAGGTGAATTCAGAGGATACTTCTATTGAGTTGTAATGGGGGTTGTCACTGCTTGCTAGCCAGCCTTTACTGGGGGTTTTTTAAATCCTCATCAAGTTGCAGTATTCACCCTTAAGGAAAAGCTTGTGTATACCCAAAATGTATTTGCATCTACTAAGCAAAGCAAGTAAGAAAATAGCTTGGAGAAACATGCTGCTAACCACAGTCTTGATTTGTATCCCTCTCACCATCATAGTTGTTAGTTAGTAACTGAAGAAAGCACAAAATCCCAGCATCTCATCTAGGTTAGCCCTTCAATGTACAGTGGTACCTCATACAATGATTTTAATTTGTTCCACGGGGCTCATTGTTGTATGAAACAATTGCTAAACAACGCATGCATTGTATAGCGATTTCCCCTACGCAGTGTTTCCCAAATGCTGGTTTTTGGACTTCAATTCCCAGAAGCCTAAGTCATTTCCCCAAAGCACTGATCAGCCAATGTACTGACTGAGGCTTCTTGGAATTGAAGTCCACTAGAGGGCTGTGTACCCCTTGTTGGGAACCACTGCCTACGGGATGCATCATACAACTATTTATTTATTTATTTATTTATTTATTTATTTATTTTTGCTAAGTGGTTTTTCCCATTGAAAAATTGTCATACGGTTTTTTTCCATATGGAAAATTGTTGTGCGGGATGCCTTTTCTCTCTCTTTCAAAACCTAATTGTTATACAATTTCATTGCTATATGGGGCAATTGTTGTATGAGGTTCCACTGTATAGGGAATCTAAGTCCCTCTTGTTTAGCTGCCTCAATCCAGAAATTGGTAATTGCAGGCTTGTAATTGGAAATTGGTAATTTTAGGTGTCCAGAGCAGGAAAAGTTTAAAATGAATGATTAACTCCCAGAAACCTCTACAGATGGTCCCTCCTCGTGGACACTGGGGGATCAGAGGAAGTAGTGCCATGTAGGCAAACCATCATTCGCTGTTATATCCTGAGACCTTAATATTTGTGACAAATCTTGGGTAAAAGAAGCAAAGGAGGTTTTCCTCTTTATTATAAAGAGTGGGGGGAAACGAAGAAATCATTTATGTAGCAAAGGGTTACCCAGTGGTTCCCAACGTGGGGCGCTCAACCCCCAGAGGGACTTCAATTCCCAGAAGCCTAAGTCAGTACATTGGCTAATCAGTGCTTTGGGGAATTGATTTAGATTCCTGGGAATTGAAGTCCAAAAACCAATGTTTGGGAAACACCGTGTTACTCTGTGAATATTGGCATTTTGGCAATACAAGCCTGCATAGCTTTAGGAAACTGATATAGGCAACTTCAGCTCTAATGGAATTTAATAGTAAACAAAACTCAGTGTCTTTTATAATCCATTAATTATTATTATTATTATTAGCAGCAGCAGCAGTGTCATTACATAGCACAGCATGGCTTCCAAATGCATTGTTCATATTCACCTAAGATGTGTTTGTCTGCCGTTTTCTTTCTCCTCTGTGCAAAGGGAAAACATCTCTCCCTATTCATCACTAGCTGGGTATAATTCAGTAGTTACTGCATGCCATTTCAATTAGTATGTAAAATCTGGGTGGAATGTGTTTAGAAGCCTTCAGCTTTGGAAAGCTCTTCTCATAAAATTTGGCTTGGTGGTTCAGTTTGTGATTGATGAATAAAATCCTTTAGGCTGTCAGTGTCTCTTAAAGTTGGAAGAGACCGTTAGTTTCAAAGTATGACTTTTTTATCTCTCTTCTGTGGACAGAATAGGAACCCTGTAGTTGTCAGACTTTGAGCTGTAGTTGGGTTTTGTTTTTTTAATGTTTCTTTTTCAAAAGGTTTAACATTCATATTGGCGTTTGGAAGCATTGCCTTCTCTAAGCAGAGCCATATATTTTATTTGTTAAGTCAAGTGAAAAATCTATCTTCTCTTTTCCATTTAGCGGGCAAGAACTGAGCAAATGTCAATTTTGTCGTCCCCCCCCCCCCCCCGGGAAGTTAGTTCAATGCTAGTTAGAAAATTCTTTGATTGGCATAGTGGAATGTAAGTCCTCTATAGAACTATAATAGTGGTTTATTAAGATTGCTGTCTGGAAGTCTAATTGGTTTAAACCAGCAGTGTTTAACCTTCAGTATTCTTTTTCTAACAACGGCCAGCTCTGGAGGCTTAGGAATATTTTTCTTAAGGACATGACCTATTGATTTGTACCATGGGGTGATTTGTACCATGGGCTGTGTTTTCCTCTGAGTAACCGTTACCACATGGCAGTACTGAAGAAAATTCACTTGTGTTAAGGAGAAAACATAAAAGTTAGGTAAAGGTAAAACTCACCCTTGCTCAAAAGCCAGTTGTATCCGACTCTAGGGTTCAGTGCTCATCTCTGTTCTTAACCAAAGAGGCAGTGTTGTATTGTCTGCAGACATTTCCGTGGACATGTGGCAGGCATGAGTGCACCGAACATTATTTACCTAAGTGGTACCTATCTACTTGCAATTTCTTGCTTTCGAACTACTAGATTGGCAGGAGCTAGGACAGAGATGGGAGCTCACTCTGTCGTGCAGTACTCTAATCTCAACCTGCTGACCTTCCAGTCGCCAAGTCAAGTTCAGTGTCTTCTCTTTAATAGTATATAAAAGGCTGCCTACCTCTGTTGTAACGTCAGGACAAATTTGAATACATTTCTAAAGAGAACCTATAATGAGAATCATGCTCCAACTTTTAAATTAGCAACATCGATTACTCTCTTCAGTGGAGTTGTTTAGTTCTAAACATGAATAAGATTCCCCCACCCCACCCCCAAAAGGAGGGAGTCATGTTGGTTGGTAGCTGGCATTTAGAAATGCTCCCTTTCAGCAGTTTCATCCTAACCGTCAGAGAGCACCCAGGAAGGGATGCTGAAGGATTCCTGCTTTATTTTTCAGGACCTGGAATTCCACAAGCTTATTTGAGAGAATGACTTGGAAGATTTAGAATGAGATGTCATTAGTGTGTTGATAAATTTTAATTCTCTTTATACTTGGTGAGGCTATAAAACTGCAAGGTGTTCTCTGAAGGGAGGTGTTACCCTTGGCCCCAAGATATTTTCATTTACTTAGGTTGGTTTATTACCTGTAAGGTTGCCCTTGCTCAAAAGCCAGTCGTATCCCACTCTAGGGTTCAGTGCTCATCTCTGCTTATAGCCAAAGAGCCAGTGCTGTATGTGTCTGCAGATGTTTCCATGGACATGTGGCAGGCACAACTAAACGCTGGAGTGCACAGAACATTGTTTACCTTCCCACTGAAGTGGTACCTTTTTATCTATTTGCAATTTCTTGCTTTCAAACTGCCAGATTGGCCGGAGCTGGGACAGAGACGGGACCTCACTCCATTGTGCAGCACTCAGGTTTTGAACTGCAGACCTGCCAACTTTCCAGTCATCAATTTCAGCGTCTTAACCACTATGCCACTGCAATCCTTTTTATTACCTGTAGCCACTCTTAAAGAAGGGTATTGTAGCATCAGATCCTAGCCTTTGTAACTTCAAAATGCTGTACTACTGTAACACAATACTACGTGGAACCTTGGTTAATGTAATTAATGCGTTCTCCGAGATGTTTCTTACAGCGAAAATTACTTTAACCAAATTTCCCATAGGAATGCATTGAAAACCAGTTAATCGGTTCCAAAAAAAATTATGTAAACTGAGCCACTATTTTCTATGGATTTCCTTTTGTTATGCGATTTTTATGTTAACCAAGCTGTTGGTTAACCAAAGTTCCACTGTACCTACAAAGGCTGTTCAGAAATTTTGGATAGCTAAAATAATCTCTTGATGGAGAGGAGCAGCTTTATCAATACTGGCCTGGAGCTGAGGAGGACTTTGTGTGCCGAGCGGGCTCAGGATCAGAAAGTGACTCGCAGAACTGGATCAGTGGTACGGGTGTCATGCTGTGGTGCAGAAGGCAAATGGAAGGCCACTGCATTATATGGTTCTCAAGACAATCTTCATGGCTGATCGCCATGATGAGAGCCAGTATTCAGAATCAGATACAGGACTTGAAGAAGAAGAAAATAATCTGCATAGTTAATTGTGGAAGTGAACCAAAATGAATATATATTATAGCTGCACAAGAGTGCAACTGTGATATTAGCTTGGCAGAGCAAAACAATGTTCTACAGTACTGTAGAACAGACGCTATTTTTCCCTTTCCCAAATCCAGAAGTTAATTCTTTTTACTGTTGATTATGAAAGAAATGTCTTTTGGGCCTAAAACCAGCTTAGGGTGAAATGGCCCTGGATTGTTAAAACATTCCTCCTGAGATCTTTGAGCTACATGTTAGCCACCCTTGCACCGAGGGCTCCTGGGAATCCCATTTCAACAGTCTTCTTTATCCAAGACTCAGTTGGTGGGGGAAAGGAGCAGAGTTTCATCAGTTGTAGCATCCTCTAGAATTCACTCTCTGAGAAAGCTTAGCAAACAGAGTCTTGTTCTTATAGGGTTGCCATATGTCCAAAAAACCTAGGATTGTCCCGGATTCAAGGCCGGAAAAATTGTCCCAGCCAGTTCAATAAAAATCATGTTAAAGTCCCAGAAGCCCTTTGCAGAGGCAGAGAGAGAGAGCTTTTCTCTGTTTTTCTCTCTTTTGTAGCTCTATGGAAATCCTTGCTCTCCGGGTGTGATGTTACCCTGGGCGGTTCCCCTCCTCCTTAGCCATGGAGGTCTTGGGCAAAGCGGCCCTTCGAGAGCCTCAGTGGTGGCTTCCGGAGGGTTTCTGGGTGGTCGTGAGTGTCTGGCTGGAGAAGCCCCAAGCGCCGAATAATCGCCTATGTGGGTGATTTGCATGAATCATCCTCTTCACAGAATAGCTTTGAGGTGAATGGCTCTGATTAGGAAAAGGTCCACATCAGTGGACCTTTTCCTAAGCATCTCTAACATCTTGATCCCCCCCTCGTGGGGGGACATATAATTCTTATTCGAAAAGTGAACTCCTATTCACTGGAGGACCTACTCTGTAGCAGAATAGGTGCTGTGTAGATGTGGGCAGTCAGTCCCACAGTAAAGCAGGAAAAGCAGTTAAAATTTAAAAAAAACAACCCTAAGTTTTATTGAGAAAGTTACATTCAGGACAGAAAAGTTTAATCCTAATTAGATAAGCATGTGCCCCAAGGGAACGCAGAAAGAGGAGAAATAGCGTGTCTGTCTCTTAGAATGGAAAAAGAATGAGACTGATAGGCAGACCCTAAGAATATCAGTGTAACAGTAACTATAGGATACTGTTCTTGAACTTCAATTCCTAGAAGCCCTGATCAGCAGGAGTGCTGACTTGGGCTTCTGGTTACACCTGGAGTGCCAAGGTTCGTCATCATGGCCATAGGAGGAAGTTGAAGTTAGAGAATCAAAGGTATAGCTGAACCTTTCCTAACATTTACTTCAAGAACCTTTTCTGGTTATTTGAGCTGGATAGATGCTAAGAGGTGATTCATAGAAGACATTAAGCCAATGTGCCTAACTCTAAAGCGGTGTTTCCCAGCCTTTGGTTTTTGGACTTCAATTCCCAGAACCCTAAGTCAATTCTACAAAGCACTGATCAGTCAGTGTACTGACTTAGGCTTCAGGAAATTGAAGTCCCTCTGTGGGGCATGGGCCCCATGTTGGGAATCACTGCTCTAAAGCAAAGTGAGAAATGGTATAAGGTACAGAATTCCATACATAGGGATATAGACCTTCCTTTCCAGAACCACTTGCCAAATGCCCTGAAATCTAGGCAACAAAAATATGTTTTATCCAGACATTTATAAAGAATGAAAACTAGCAACCAGTCAATTTGCTGCTGAATTGATTTTATTTCCTATCTTGCCTTCTTTAAATGCAGTTTCCCTCAGTTATCTTTAAAAAGCAATACAAGGAGTGGTGTTGACTTCCTCTGCCACAACATGATAAATAAATTCATTTATGTATTGATATATTTAACGTGAAAGTATTTTATAGCTGTCATTATATTATGTTTGTTTTTTAAAAAGTTATTTTGTAGTTAACCTGCCCATTTTTGTCAAGTATACTTCTGTCCTGGTTTTGTTGGAGAGAATTATAGCAACCCTATGTTCTTATCTTCTGAAAACTAGCAGAAATGTTTGCATGTCCGCAGGCAGTGGGAGAACTGAGGCAGATTATTTTAAATTGACCTGTTTTATTGACTCTGCTGTTCTCTGGTGCACTGCAGATTTATTAAGCAAGTATTTCAAATTAATTTCTAAACTTTATTGATAATTTGTAGCCATTTAAATTTTTATTTTAATTGTTTCATTATTTAATATTGTAAGTTGCCCCAAGGAACCACTCATGCTTTGAGATGAGATACAAGTGTAATAAATCTGCCCCTATTGTCTGGAAAGCTTGGTCTAGAAAGAAAGAACAATGTTATCTTTAGAAACATGTTTCCCAGATGTGGTTCATAGTAGAACAGGATGGCCATGAGCACTCTTAGCAGGGAAGACAATTGCCTTATACCAGGTCATATGCTCCATCCTTTAATTAGATCGGTATTTCACTTTGCTTGGTAGCAAATATAAAGAAGCCTTTCTGATCAGTAGCTTTTATCTTAATCTAAAGCAAGAACGGGCAGCACAGAGAGTTATATTATCTGAAGAAATGGTGTACTGTCCTTCTAGGACACATTGCAGATACCAGCTTTAGATCCTATAATCTGTGAGTTGCTATCAGCCCCTGGCTGCACTGAACCTGGTGTATTCTGTAGTCCCTTATAAGCGACTGTACAGGGTAAGGTTTATGAGAGCCAAAGAGTTCTTTACTACTCTAGAGAGCCAAAGAGTTCTTTACTACTCCTCTGCTCAGAGCCATTGCGAGACATCTTAAAAGGGTTTATTTTGGTTCTTCAAGCTTTTGTCAGTTAAGGCATCTGCCTGCTGATTGTGCTAGTAATCCTAGTTTCATTAATGTTTTCTTTTTAAAAAAAAAACTTGCATCAGAGCAAACTGGGAAGAGAACAAAGGGAAGGAGAAATGACCCAAAAAGAAAAGGGAGGGATGAGAGGAAGAGCAACCCTGAGAAGAAAGAGAAGAGGAAATCAGGGAATGAGGTGGTGCTGGGACAGTTGGGTAAGTTGAACTTCAGAAATAAAGTGCTTTTAAGAGCTGAGTCAAAGTGTTTAAAATGTTACTCAACAATCTTAAGGAGAAAATTTTTATGATAAATATACTTTATACTCCACAAGCCATCTGCAATTTACTTTAGGAAGTTTTTTGCTGATTTTTATCAGGCCTTGGATTTGAGATGAATAGCAATATCATTTGCTTTAGTAGAAGAATGAGCACTTTCCCATTGCAGTACTTGCACCAGCACTCCCAAATATTTTTCAAAAAGATGTTTGTTTTTCTTTCCTTCCATCCTTCTTTTTTTCTTTCTTGGTTTTTAACTGGGGAAAAACACCCTTTGCATGCTTTAGAGACCATTTCTGGGGGTTTTGTTCCTTTCTCCTCCACCTTGGGGTTTTTGTTTTGTTTTGTGGGGGGAGGGGGAGCAATTCTTAAACTCTTTTAAATGGTGTCAGCGTCTGCTGTACTGTATTAGATTACTGATGCCAGAACAATATAGGCTGAGGTGGAGTGAGATCCATTGGAATTTCCATATCTTTTTCACAAAGAAAAGAGAACTCTCTCCATGTACTGTATAAGGTTACAGAGCCAAAGGTTAGAAGTTTGAATCTCTGCTATTTATCACAGAAAAAGATACAGCCTATGTAGCTTTAGGTAAACTGCACAATCCCAGACTGCCCCCAGTAGAAGGGACTGAGAAATAACTTCTAAACAGGCTATGTCTAGTAGACCTGGGAAAGAGTTGCCACAAGTCAGAATTGACTTGATGGGACATAATAATTACTATTATTCCAAATCACCAAGCATAATATTCCTTTAGACAGGCTGTTTAATTCAACTATCAGAGAAAACTGTTTGGAAACAATTCTCCTCCTACTCTTGGTTGTCACTTGAAGAAGGCAGAGCTAGACAATTAGAAATTGATTCCATGGCATTGAGGGGGGGGGGGTTGGGGGGCAGGTGGTTCTTTCCTGTTCCACTTTTTTAAAAAATCTGTGTGAAACTGGTAGATCAGACCACCCAGAAATTGAAAATAAGATGTCATCAGTATGCTGGTGATACTATCTCTTTTACGTTTGATTCAGAGAAAAATCAATCCAGACAAGATAAAGAATGTTATGTATTGAGGCCACCCAAAGTAACTACTGTACATAGATAGGTGCATGGGGTGTAAATTGTAATGAATGAATGATGGTTTACCAGGCTGGGATGGTTTACCCCTTGTCTGGGATTTCTCTTCCTATAAAGATCCAGTTCTACTATTTCATGGGAGTTACTGATCCAACATTTCTTGGGCCCCAGCTGCTTGCCCTCCAAGACACAGTCTAGCTCAGGGATTCTCAACCTGCAGCCCACAGGCTGGATGCGGCCCATGGCACCATTGTATTGTATTGTATTGTATTGTTCGACTTCTATGCCGCCCCACTCGCCTATAGCGACTCTGGGCGGCTCACAGCAAAACAATGTTTCTCCTTCGTGTTGTTTGGGGATGCACACTGATGGGTTCTGCGCCTGCGCTGAATCCGGAGCGGAGCTGGAAAGCTGATTGGATAAAGAGTTTTGAATGTGGGACCGCCCACCATGCCCAACCCCTTTAGGCGCCATTTCGCGCTCTCCCCTCAGTTTGCTTTTTTCCGCTGCGCAAGCAGGAGCCTGGAAAAAAAGCTGTGAGTACTTTGCTGAGATTGTCTCAGAATCTTCCAATTTTTCCTACCTTACAATTTTTCTCGGACTAGGGGACTTGTTCCCTTGGTCCTCGTGTGGCTGGGGCTCGCCCTCAGCCGCCGTTTAAAAAAAAAAAAAAAAAGACCAACATCTCGTGTCGGGGCCTCCCGGCCGGGATAATTTTTTCTCTTCGGCCATCTACTTCGGTGGATGGCCTCAGCGGCAGCGTTCAAGCAGTGTCCGTCCTGCAAGAGAAAGTTCCCTAGCTCGGACGGGCACGTGCGTTGTCTTCGCTGCCTCGGGGAGAGTCACCAGGTCCAGACCTGCGAAGTCTGTCGCGGCTTCTCGAAGGCCGCCATCAAGAACCGCCAGTACCGCCATCAAGCCTACCTCATGGAGGCCGCACTGGCACCACCGGCTCCCCCAGCTCCAGAGCAGGCCGCTTCCACGTCTGCTCCTTCAACCTCCGCTTCTTCTTCCAGGCCCTCGGCCTCTGAACTGTTCAGGCGGAAGAAGGAGCAGGAGAAGAAGAAGAAAGACAAAAAAGAGAAAAAGAAGCGCCGTAGCTCTTCGTCTTCTCTTCCTCCGACCCCGGCACCGGCTCACCTTTCGCCGCCACGCTCCCTAGCATCCGCCCCGGTCACAGCTCCACCTACGCCGGGTAGGATGTCGACCGAGGCCCGGGACGCCACGCCGGAGAGGGCCCACAGCCCTCCACCGCCGCCGGAGACTCCTCCACCTGTACCACCGCACAGGTCTTCCTCCCTCCGCAGTCCTTCCGTGGTTCCTGGTCCGGCTATCGAACCGCCGCCCCAGTTGAGCCTCATCGCCCCGTACATCGAGGCGATGGTGCGGAAACTGCACACCGAGCTCTACGGCCCGCAGACGACACCGTGGGAGCGCCCTCTGCCCTCACCACCAGCCACGGAGGCACCACCGCTCCGTGAGGAGGGCCCCGCACCGAAGCGGCAGAGGGTGGAACAGGCGCGGTCGGAGGCCTCTCTCCCTCCGTACCAGCTGCCTTTGCCGGGGAGCGATCCGAGATCCGCCAGGCCGTACTGGTCGGACTCGGACCCCGAGGTCTACCTGCCACCGCCCAGCGTCTCGGAGCGGTCAGGAGACTCCGACTCGTCGGATCAGGAGGAGGAGCAGCATCAGCCACCGCCGGTTGCGGTCGACAAGTCCCCGGACGACAACATCGGCGCCGTCCACGGATCCCAGCCGGAGGATTTGAAGACCTACACCGGACTGATCACTCGCCTCGGATCCACCCTTGGGATTCGGGCGGAGGCTCCCCCGGACGACTGTGAGGATGTCGTCTGCGGCTTGGCCGACCGCAAGGAGTTGGTCCCCGTCCGCCTCGGACTGCTCCCTAAGATAGCTAAAGCGGCCAAGGAGGTGTGGAAGAAGCCGGTTTCTTCGCACTCCGTATCCAACAGAGTGGACTCTATGTACAGACTGCTGGACGATTCCAACTTTCTGCACATTCACCCGGCACCGAACTCCCGAGTGGTCAAGGGCTCCCAACACCGGACGCCGATCAGCAGCACTCCCATCCCGTCGACCCAGGAAGGGAAGAAGCTGGACGCACTGGGCAGGAGGTTCTACGCCAATGCCTCCTTGTCCTTCCGTGCGTCCAACTACGCGACGGCCATGGGAGGCTACCAGTGTCGACTCTGGGAGCAAGCGGAGTCGTTCAAGTCCCTGCTGCCACCTGATCGACAAGCGGACTTTGAAAAACTCTGCATGGAGGGCAACCACCTCGCCCTCCAGCAAATCCGCACCGGCCGCCACGTCACCGAGTCGGAGGCAAAAAACTTGGCCTCCGCCATCCAGCTCCGTCGCCACGCCTGGCTCCGTTCGGCTAACCTGCAGGACGATGTCAAGCGGCTCGTAGAGGAGCTTCCCTTCGATGGCGAGGGCCTCTTCGCCAAGGAGACCGACACCTCCTTGGGAGAGCTGAAAGGGGACTACGCCACGATAAAACAGCTCCGCCCTCCACACCGTGGGTCCGGCCGTTACCATCAGGACCAGCCGTCGACGTCTCAGGCGAGCCCATCCTATCAACCTCGCCCGCCACAGAGACAAGGGGACTACTCCCGGTACCAGCCCTACCGGCAGCGCCAACAACCCAACCGTCCACGCTACCAGCAACGGCCTCAGACTGGCAAGCGTACGGAACGGAAGGGCAAACAACGTGTTTGACTCTTCCGTGACCGAGACTCTACCCTACCGCCCCCTTTCCGACTACCTATCGGCGTGGTCTGCCATCACCACAGACCGATGGGTTTTAACCATCTTAGACTCTGGCTACGCGATCGAGTTCGAGAGATGCCCTACTGTCGGACGGATCCGCATCACCGATCCATCCCCACCGCTCCAGGAGGAACTAACAGCTCTCCTAGAGAAGGGCGCCATAGAGCCGGTCGCAGCGTCGGAGTCTCACGAAGGGTTCTTCTCCCGATACTTCCTTGTGGACAAAAAAGACGGGGGGGCACGTCCCATCCTGGACCTCCGTCTTCTCAACAAGCATATCGACGTGAGGAAGTTCCGGATGGTAACCCTTCACTCCATCCTCCCGCTGATCAACCACGGGGACTGGTTCACCGTCATCGACCTGAAGGACGCCTACTTTCACGTGTCCATCAGGAGGGAACATCGTCGTTTCCTCCGATTCCAGGTGGGCGGCAACATCTACCAGTACACATGCCTACCCTTCGGCCTCTCCACCGCTCCGAGGGTATTCACGAAGTGCATGGCACCGGTGGCTGCTCATCTGCGACTGCAAGGCGTCCAAGTGTTCCCGTACATAGACGATTGGTTGATCTGCTCCCCGACCCAACAAAAAGCCAAGGACGACGTTGCACATTGCCTCGCCCTTATGCAGAGCCTCGGTCTGCGGGTCAACTTCAAGAAATCCCAGTTGACCCCCACTCAACGAATAGAATACATCGGAGCCGTTCTAGACTCTCTGGCTCTAAGAGCCTACGCCCCAACCAAACGTCTGCTCGACATCCGCACAGTGGTGGCACGGATCCAGGGCAGACGTCGGGTCCGTGCGAGGGACGCCCTCCGTTTGCTAGGACTCATGGCGTCGACCACGGCGGTGGTCTCGCACGCCAAACTCAAGATGCGCTCCCTCCAGTCGTGGTTCCTCTCCTCCTTCAACGGCACCCACGACAACCTCGGGAAGTGGCTCACACCGACTCCCGAACTCCGAGACCAGTTAAACTGGTGGACAATGGACCAGAATGTGACCGCGGGGAGACTCTTCACCCTTCCCGCACCGTCCATCCAAGTCACCACCGACGCGAGCACCCACGGATGGGGTGCGTGCTGCCGCGGACTACGGATTCACGGCATATGGACGCCCGAGGAAGCCGACCACCATATCAACTTCCTCGAGCTGCTAGCGGTGTGGAAGGCGATGAGGTCCTTCAGACCGTCGATCGCGGGCAGTGTGGTGCAGATCGCCTCGGACAACACCACGACACTAGCCTATCTCAACCGGCAAGGAGGGACCAAGTCTCTCTCCCTCCTCTACCTGACCGTCCAGATGTGGGAGTGGTGCCTGAAGGTACATGTGTTCCCCATAGGTGTCCACATCCAGGGCACCCTGAACTCCGATGCAGACTCCCTGAGCCGCAAAGGGACGGCAATGCACGAGTGGGAACTGGACGAATCGGTGTTCGACCGCCTGTGCCGACGGTGGGGCACACCGACCCTAGACGTCTTCGCGTCACAGACCAACTCCAAGTGCCGCCGTTACTGCTCCCGAGCAGGGATCAGCCACGGATCGGAGGGCGATGCCTTCATGGTGCCGTGGCACCAGGAACTGCTGTACATGTTTCCACCGATCCCTCTCATCCAACGGGTCCTGATACGGATCCGTGCGGAGAACGCCTGGACGATCCTGGTTGCCCCGTCCTGGCCGCGCCAGCCGTGGTTTCCACTACTCCAAACCCTGGCTTGCGATCGTCTCCGCCTACCCACCGATCCGAATCTCCTCCGCATGGAAGACGGTCGGATCCTTCACTCGGATCTGCCGAGCCTACACCTGACGGCCTGGCTTATCCGCCCAACATAGCACGGATCCTTGATCTCTCCAGGAAACCTTCCACACGGAAGTCCTACGATGCCAAGTACCGTCGCTTCACTGACTTCCTAGCATCCAGCGACCGCACCGTGGACTCCGCATCCCTGCAGGATGTCATGTCCTACCTCCTGCACCTAGCCGAGTTGGGATCCGCACATTCATCATTGAAGGTCCACCTGGCTGCTGTGGTCGCCAAGGCCCCACCTTCTTCAGTATTGTCCTCCGCCTTCAGAGACAAAACTGTTAAAAGGTTCCTTCAAGGGCTACGCAACGCCTATCCTCCAGTGAAGATACCACCCCCTCAGTGGTCCCTCACTACAGTGCTCACCGCACTCACGAAGGCACCCTTTGAACCCATGGCTTCGGTGGACATTAAGTTTGTCTCCTACAAGACTGCTTTCCTTGTAGCTATTACTTCTGCCCGACGGGCAGGGGAGCTGGCAGCCCTTCGGTCTGACCCTCCTTTTCTCAAGTTCTACCCTGACAGGGCAGTGTTGCACCCAGATCTGACATTCCTGCCCAAGGTCCTGACTGAATTTCACCTGGCCCAAGCCATCACGCTTCCAGCATTCTTCCTGAATCCCTCGTCTCCACAAGAGAGAGTGTGGCACTCGTTGGATGTCAGGAGGGCTTTGCTGTTTTACACCCAGAGGACTGCGTCCTTCAGGAGAGCAAAACAACTGTTTGTGGCTTATGGTGGCAAGACTAAGGGACAGCCTCTGTCTGCCCAGAGACTATCTAAATGGATCTCAGGTACCATTTACCTGGCCTATCAGATGTCATCCCTGCCACCTCCGCCTCATGTCCGGGCTCACTCCACCAGGACACTGGCTTCCTCCACTGCATTCCTAGAGGGCATCCCGATGGAGGATATCTGCAAGGCTGCCACTTGGTCCAGGTCCTCCACCTTCATCACCCACTACCGGGTTGATACAAGGTCCGCCCCTGATGTCAGACGGGGCAGGTCCATCCTGACGGCTGGTCTCCGATCCTCTTCGCTGATGACCGCCCATCCATGATGCCATCGCGCTCTCCTACATCTCAGGACGCCGGCTGCCCACCATCCAAGTAAGTGAGCTTGTTAGTCACCCATCAGTGTGCATCCCCAAACAACACGAAGGAGAAGGACAGGTTTCACTTACCAGTAACTGTCGTTCTCCGAGTATGTTGTTTGGGGATTCACACAACCCAACCCTGCCTCCCCTCAGGGCTGCCGGCCTGAGATGGCCTTAGGCTTAGCGGGCAGCTTTAATATCAAACTGAGGGGAGAGCGCGAAATGGCGCCTAAAGGGGTTGGGCATGGTGGGCGGTCCCACATTCAAAACTCTTTATCCAATCAGCTTTCCAGCTCCGCTCCGGATTCAGCGCAGGCGCAGAACCCATCAGTGTGAATCCCCAAACAACATACTCGGAGAACGACAGTTACTGGTAAGTGAAACCTGTCCTTCATAACTACAAGTATTACATCACAAAAATCACATATGAAAAGTACATCAAAAACATTACAAGAAATCCCCCGTCCCGATTACAAATTACCATGTGGTGGAGGAAGGGCAAAATGGCCGTCCAGCCCCCGAAGCTGTCTGAGGAGGTGTGACCCGGCTCCTGGCTTTAAAAGGTTGAGAACTCCTGATCTAGCTATAGTAAATCATGTTCTATAAACCAGTGAAATTAACAGTGAAACTATATTTTGAAGACAATGCAGAAATGCAAGTTCAGATGCAGTCACGAGTCTGCTGACCTTTGGCAGAATGTTTCAAAAGAGCTTCACCAATGCATTGGCTTCTAGTTCCTAAGCATAGTTCAAAGTAGTGATGCTTACTTTATGCCTGTCCACTACTTTGGACTGGATAGTCAAAGGACGAACACTCTGTTGATCAATATGGTGAACAAGATTTTCTTTGGTGGCTCTCTTCCTGGTGCCACAATCATCTGAGATGAGACAGGCTTCAACTTGATACAAGTTATTTTCCTTTGTAGCATCCAATTTAGGGCATGATATCCATATACATTCTTTTAGCGAGAAAGACCTCACCCTCAGCTCTTAATTTCTCTTGCTGTAAAGTTAAATCGGATACTGTGACAGTTTGGGGGATTTTTTTTTCTTGTGGAGTCCTTAGCATTATATTCATACATTTGTGTCTATGTATTTTTAGTTTTTTCAACGGCTGCTATTTTTGTAAGAAAAACAGATTGGCTGAAATGTTTTGCCTGTTGACTCATAATTTTGTCTATTGACATAGTTGATTGAATGGAAAGGCAAGCAACACAAATAAAAGTTGGGTCTGAAAGCACTAAATATCAATTAAACCCTGTAGTATTTTATTGTGGGCCCCTACTTGTTTACTTTACAAAACATTTGATTCTAATAATTGGCAGCATAAATTATATTTAAGACTTTCCAAGACCAACCTATTTGAAATGTGGGGTTATTTCTACTGCCTATAATATTATGTGTGTTTTCTAAACCTCTGCCTTCCTAATTATTTGCCCAGTTATTTTACTGCTGCTTAAAACTAAAGTTGAACTTATTTTTTTATTTAAAAAAAACAATCTGTTGAGAGTCTCTCTTCTAAGGCATTTGTTATTTTTGTCTACCCATTATTTTCATAGGCTTGTCAACTTCCTTTCCTATTGATGGGACCTTCTTCAATAGCTGGCTGGCTCAATCTGTACAGATCACCACAGAGAACATGGCAAGGAGTGAGTGGTCCTTGAACAGTGGTCATCATGAAAGTAGCACCCCAGGCCTTTCTGAGGAGCTTCTGCAAGATGAAGAAACTTTGCTGAGTTTTATGATGGATCATTCCTTGAAGGCGCCCCTGAAGCAGAGTGACACAGCTAAGAAAGCGAAGACCAAAGGGCGAACACACACCAAGAAAAAACCTGCAAAAATTGGCTTCAATAATGTCTTTAAGAGACACCAAGAAGAAGATTCACACCAATGGACTAACACAAATAATGTATCCAATAATGCCACAAAGTCTTTATCCCACGATTTAAGAAACAGCAAGATGGAGAAAGGGACAGACAAACTCCAACCAGAGTGCAGAATGGTATGTTGTGAATTGAAAAAGACAGCTAAGAAGGGCTCTTCTCACCCTGCGCTTCCTCTTCCAAAAGCAAACGATTCTCAAGCCTCCCTGAGTCTGGTTAGTAACCTAAGCAATGGTGATGAAGAATCAGTGAAATGCCCACCATCTTACCCTAACTCCCTGGTTAAAGTGCCTGATTCAGTAAGTAGTCCAAAAACGGCAGTGCGGTTCAGATTACCCAAAGAGGGTAGAGGGACTCGGAGGTCGCAAAATGAGAAGCCTGAGGTGGTTCATGGACCTCCTGGAAGTGACAGGTCAAAGGTTACTTTGCATCCCTTTGACAATGAGACTGATGGTTACTTCTCAGATGCAGAAATGAGTGACTCTGACACAGAATCTGGAAGTGGCAGAGGGCACCGTAGCCAGTTAGATTCAGGAAATGAGGATAATTTCAGAATGGGTATTTTGGCATCCTAATACACCAGACAAACCAATTGTGACAGCTTTGTGACACCTGAATCCAGTTGCAACTGCCATGTCCGGTTTCCGCCTGGTATCATAACAAAGGTTTTTGGTTGGTTTGTTTGTTTTGTTTTGTTCTTAATTTGTATATATAGTTCAAACATGAACACTGTTGTTTTTCCTCTTCTCTATATGCCTGAGAAACAGCTCTGAGCTTCATTGACCTAGATTTACATACTGTAACAGTAGTTAGCCCTTCTTAGTCAAACATTATGTATGCTGGTTAAATAATATTCAAGCATGTGCATTATTAAAGACTTAGGCTTATTATTGATTGGGTTAGGACATTTTAGAATTACAATAAGGGGGCCTGAGATTGCCAATATCTGTTGTCCATGCAGGGATGACAGTTTTATGGGCATTATTTAAGTCAAGATAATAGATTTCATGGTCTGCCTGGTTTGACAGGGTACAGAATGGGAATACTACTACAGTAGCCAAGTATGTACACAGAATTTAATAGAGAAAAACATGTGTGTGTGTGTGTGTGCTTATGGGTGGGCATACATGAGTACATGCGCACATGTGCAGGGGTTGTGGGTGCACAACTATGAAGTAAAATAAGCGATTATTTTTTAAAGAAGCACAACAAGCTTATTTGAAGAAAGCACTTAATGAGTGGAGGAATACCACAGTGTATTTATGGTCTGTTGGATCCTTAGTTTTTTTCTCACCTCTCCAGCTCTGTCTGAGTCTGTCCAAGGGGCCGAGAAATACAGTTTAGCCTCGTCTCTCTAACTCTTAGCTGAGCAGCATTATAAGCATTCAACATTCTAAGGCTATCTATCAGTAGATAGAAGAATTATATATCTCTAGTAAAGCTGCTCATTGAGTGACTGTGGGTATTATTTATTGGTGGAACTTAAAAGCGCTGGTTATCAGAAGCAATTCCCATAATTTCCTCAGGTTGATTCAAGTAGCCTTTTGCCAAAATATTGGGGCCAAAATAGACATTAAGATAGGAATAATTCCGTAACTCACAAGAGGAAATTATTCCAAAATTTTGTAAAGTAATAATAATCATCCAACAGCTTCAGTTCCCAGCGTTGCAAAGGAGCTTAAGTCTATGCTTTCAGAATGAGTAAGCAAATTGTCACCTGTTCAGAGAACTAAACAGGTCAACTTCCTTTCTACAAAAGGGGTTGTTTCTTGTAACCACAACCTATTGAAAATCATTTGAAACATTTGCCTGTCTATTTGTTTCTTTCTCAAAAGTTATCTTAGTGCCCCCCCCTTCCATCCTTGTTTCAGAACTGAAATTCTGTTACCAAGCTGTCACCTCATCCTAGGATGGTGGTTCCCAGGAATCGTCATACTAAATAATGTTGTGCATATATTGTCTCTGATAAGCCTTAAATGTTGTTCAGAAGTCCCTCATATTACCTTTACATCATGCAGATTTTCATATTTGCACTTAATTAACAACCATTACTCCTAATGTTGGCTTCAAAGTTCACAGTTAAAAGTTTGTTACAAGCTTTATGAGAGTGACCCCAGTGTGAGCTCAGGGAATAAAAACAACAAGAAAAGTGACTTTACTAAAACTTTTTGTTGTTGGTATGTTACTTTAAATATATGTGTGTGCATATAAATGTACTGGGACACTTCTGCTTGTTAACCCATTACTTTCAAACTGGGGGAGACTAAGACTTTGCAGTTGTTCAGATGAATCAGTGAAATTGTTTTATGGATGCCAAAGAATATTTTGAGAATAAAACAGCACAGCCAGAAACCGGAAACTCGTTATTTAAAAATAAAACAAAGAATGATAGCCGTCTAGCTAAAGAATGATCAACTCCGTGTTCATGACACAGCTGAGGCATTAGGTTGCAAGCTTGCTAAAGATTATGCTTTATTATTTGGACCACCTCCTACCATTTTGATTTCATTTTGATGCTCTTTGCTCATTTCAGTCTGAGCAATGTTGGTTTTAGGTTCTCTGAAGATGCCATACATTGGCTGTCCTTGGGTTCTGTTTTGTTTGTTTTTTTAATTAAGTCAGTTCATTCTCAAGCCTTCCAAAGTCCTAAATAACACTCCAGTTGAGTTACAGTTTGAAGAATCTTGATTCTAAAAAGAAACCAAAATCAGGAGCTAAACAAACAATAGTGTTTTGCTATTTTGAGAAGTTTTATTCACAGAAAGATTTTACAAAAGTATTTGTGGAAATGAATCATTTTGACGTTCTGACGCACAAGGGTTGGTGAATAAATTCTGCTCCTTAATTAAGGCTTGGTATGTTCAGATATGTTAAATACAGTAAATAGGACTTAGTTTTTTCTTATCAAGCTTGCTAAGCTTTAGCTACAATATCCTAGTTACGTCATACAGGTACTCAATATGCTGCCTTTTAATGGATCTTGCTTCCGTGTGCTTCAGTTCAACTATAGCTATTTACATAAATACAGGAAAAAATCCAAAAATTTCAGTGTACACAGATTCATTCATCAGCTGCTGCATTATTTGCCTGCTCACACAGTTCAGACAGAATATGGGAATACTTTAAAGAACAACCAAACTAAAGCAGCACCTACCTTATTTTTTTAGATGCTCTATAAAACTATAAGATGCTCCATTGCTAGAATGATTGAGAATTATGAACCACAAATACATTTTGAAAAGAAGAAATACCTTGTCTTGCTCTAGCATTTGTAGTGCATTCATAGAGCTCTGCATGTAAAGTCTCATAAAATGCTCTATACTCTACAGTGAAACACTTGGGAGTATTCCTTAAATTTGAAGTGAATGAAAGAGCCTCTCACGTGGAAAGTAACATGGTCCAATGAAATTCTGCATCATGAGTTTTCTAGTTGATGTATCAATTTTGTAGCTGTTGAGTTTTACAATTAGAAGTTAATTCTTGGACTTCTTGGGAGTTTATGGCTGCGGAAACCCACCCAGCCCCATGCAGTCAAAAATTGTAACCTAAAGCAACTCTTAACTGGAGCTAGTTGAGTCCATTCATTTCACTCTGCAAACCACCATGAGCTCTGTTTCCTTGATAGCCAGCTGTACCACATCTGGCTCCTGCTAGGGATGTTGGCTGGCAATACTGCTATTAGACTTGCTTTTAACCCACCCACCTCCTGAAGTTCTTAGATTGCAGAAACATCAAGGGGGGGGGGGATCTGCCTATAAAGTGAACCAGTGCAGTTCAAGCCCATGTTGTTCAAGGGTCAACTGTAGAATAAAAAAATGTAGAATGCATTTGTCTTGATAGGAGGCAGAAAACAGAAGAAAAGCAATTCATTTCAATTCCTTGGAGAGAAGAATATGACAATTGCCCTGACTGGACCTGGACCTAAGTTTGTATCCAGTGTTGTATCCCTTCTGTTTACAGGAGTGGCTTAGATCCAAATGAGGCTTTCCACAAATGGGAGGGGAAGAGATTTTAATTTGATTCCAGCTGCAGCTGCCCATGCCCTAGTCTTCTGATTACTGGCCATTTGCAGTTGGGAGTTGAAATCGTTTCGAAAATAGAACAGAGCCTATATTTCTCAAACCTCACCCAAATCCAGTCCTGTGTCAGAAAACATATTTATCATGCATCAACAGGTAACACTTTTTTATTTCTTTGCTTTGGCTTGATCATTAGAGCTTTCAATTGGAGGCCACTGTGTACCTTGGATAGGGTTAGTTTCTGGAATTATAGAGGAACTCAAATAACCTTTACTTCTGTCAAGCTATACAGCAATTGAGAGAAGCAGCCATTCAAAAAGGCTCCAGATGATTAGCCCAAGCCGTCCTCCAGCATTTGAGAGCTGGTACAGCTGCCTAGCTGCACCATGACATTGTTCATAGTAAAAGGCATTACTAAATACCAGGGAGTGTTTTCTGGCTGAAGATGCAAGATCTGACATTTTTAATCATATCCAAGAAATGGTCTCCAGTTACATCACTAAAAACTTGGATGTTTGCTTATGCTCAGTTGACAAGTATTTTAATCAAAATTCCTTTGGGAAGAAAACACTTTTTTTTGTTTGCTGCAGAATCAACAGCAAAGAAGAAACTACATGGAAAATATTGTTGATGCAGTGTAAATGTATTTTGCGATAGAGAGGGGTGGGTGGGAGCCTGAATGATCTGTTTTATTAAACATCTCTTGGGTGATGTGTGAACTTCAATAATTGATATTTGCACTATTAAGAGTGACTCCTGTTTCATTTGGCAAAGTGGCATCATGCTATGTATCCATATAGGAGTAATTCTAATCCTTTCTCTGGTTCATTAGCATCAATCAAATGTAAAATGGATCAGTATTGAATAACATTTTCTAGAGACAATTTGGATTTTTCTCACACTGACATTCCTGCTCCCTTGAGTTTCTGAAATAGCTGTTTTGTGTCAAATTCTGACAGCTCTGTAGGTCATTTGATTTATTATTTTAAAAAGTGAAATGTTTGGCAAGGCTTTTCCTCAAAGCACAGTGGAGAATTAGCCATTTCAGTAGAAGGAAAAGAAAGAAGACAACATTAAATCCCATATGTTTTTCTGCTGGACTTCTCTAAATTGGATCTTCCAATTTCCTGTTACCCAATAGGTGTGTTAATTTGGTTGTTCTTTAAGGCAACTCTTGTACACTCTGCTCCATTCTACACAGACAAAACAGACCCACTCCATATCAGTTACAGGAAGTGATATGAATGTCACAGAAGGAAAAGTCCTTCTGTTTTCTTTGTTTCAAAGAAAGTGATGTGCCATTTGTTAATATAAAAGAGAAATAATTGAAAATATATTGAAAAGAGCAATTTTAAATTATTTTTGGCTTATGTTGCGATATTTATTTTCTTGTATTAGAAATTCCTTTGTAGAGAAAAATGTATTTTTCATTAAATGCAAAAACCTATTTCTCCTTTTTGTACATTTTCCATGTTAGTTAATCCTTAAAGCAATATAATGTATCAAAGTTGTTCTGTGTGAAAGCTGTATTATGCATGCTGTTTGTGTTGCCTTGGAATAGGTCTGTCTGCCCTAATTTTTCATCATGTTTCAATTCAGTGTGTGCTTTAATACACTTTGGGACCATAGCCCGTTTTGCTTATGAAAAAAAATACCTTTGCATTCTTCAGTGTGTTGGCAAATGCAGTCAATAAAACTCGTGTTTTCTGTGTATTTTTGCCTGGAGTTTGCATACAAAGCAAGACAAATTTACTTCATTATCAGTATGACTTTATCTTTTCATGCTTCCATAACTTCTTGATAACAGTGAGCTTTAAAAATGTTAGCCTCTATACAGTATTAATTGGTTTCCATAAAAATTGAGGGTATAATTAGATTTTAATTCCTTAGTGGTGTTTCTTGAGTGTTTGCCACAACATTAGGAAAGTACCACAAAAGGGGTTCAACAGCAAAAACTACTAGCTATTGAGTTCATTAACTCAGGGTAGTGGTGGCGAACCTACAGCACACATGCCAGACTTGGCCACCCCTCTCTGTTGGCACATCACCCCAGCACAGAGTTCACCCCCACCTCTGGCTAGCAGCCCAATGGAATGCTTCTTCCCTCTCCCAGCACAGAGTTCACCCCACCCTTCTGTTTGGGCACTCAGTCTCTTAAAAGGTTCACCATCACTAAACTAGGGTTATACAATAAAGTGTGTGTGTTTTGAGCAAACCCCCAATTCTTTCGGCTATCAGTAGGATTGGAAGTGTGTGCAGAAATGTTGAAATCACAGGCGTCAGGGGAATTCCTGAACACAATTTTTAAAGGGAAAGGTGCTATAAGTGGGAGAAACTGAAAATTGCATTAATTCTCTAATCCAGTTCACACTTCCACCTTGAAGATGGTAGGAATTGCTTTGGTCACATGGTAATTCTTGCGTAACTTATCCCCACGGTCCCCCATCACACAGTGAGAAACCAACCGCCTGCCATGTTCATTACCAGCATCACAGCTGCAGGAACACAGCAACAATTTTAGTGTACACCTGAAAAGAACACAGTTTACATTTGTAGAGATAAGAATATCATTTGCATTTAATGTGTTTGTACTTGAGGATTTAAATTCGAAGACCAGCTCTCCTATGCAGAAAATATTCAGAATTGGGGTGTAGGGTGGATGGAAGGAACTAGAAACTTACTTGCATCTAGCATATTTGGGACAAAATGTTCATTACCTTGTAAACCACCCAGAGTGTGCACTAGGTGCTATGGGGCAGCATTTAAGTGCTATTGCTATTGTATGATAAGAAAATAAGGAAAGGAATTATTCTTTTTTTTTTCTCCTCCCCAAAACTAATATTCAATACAATGCTATCTTGGCAGGTTCCAACGACATATAGTTTCTTTTCAGTGGGCTTATATAGCCTGCTTATCAACCAACATAGTATGCATATATGCACAATGAAAGTACAAATAGAAGAAAAGTGCCATACTCACCGTAGCGGCTCAGGCCGACTTACAAACAATATATTACATTACATTACAATTCAATATGTTGATAGGGGCTCGGGGAGGGGCATTACCCTGAATAGATGGTGGAGGGCATGGTTGAGTTTGACAAAGCTTTCGTGCTTGTTGCTTAGTTAGCCTCTTTGTGTCTGGCATTCCCCTTCAAAATGATCAGTAGCAGCAGAGATGGTTTGGTGCCAAAGTGGGTGATCTTTGGCCGCTGCTTCCCAAGTTTATGGGTTTATACCTGACACCTTCATGGTTTGTTTCAGCTAGTCCTTATAACCCTTCAAAGGAGTTCCACGAACTCTTGTACCAGAACTAAGTTTCCCATAAAGAATTTGACGAGGAAACCTGGAACCGTCCATACATTGGACATGCCCTATCCATCTAAGACGATGGCCTATGATAGAAGCTTCGATGCTTTTTTACATGTGCCTTCTCGAGAATTGCGATGTTGGTGACATAATTATCCCACTTGATGTTCAAGATGGACCTTGGTTTCCATCAGCTTTTTGATGTCTTGGCAATAGAGGATCCATGTTTCACAGCCATACAATAATGTTGAGATTACAACCACTTGGTATACGGTGAGCTTTGTATGAACTGTTAAATCTTTGTTCATGAAGACCTGGTGTGATGGACAACCAAAGGCAGAATGGTCAGCAACAATTTTCTTCATCATATCCTGTTCACATGCACAGTTTTTGACAGGATGCTACCAAGGTAAGAAAAATGATCTATCTTCCAGTATCAAATCTGAGATGGTAATACTGAACTCTGAAAGGGCTATCCTTGAGGCAGGTTGTGCAAGTACCTTGGGTTTCTGAGCATTTATGGTGAGGCCAAAAAGATCACATGCATTCTTCAAACAGTTGACTGTTGCAGCTCCTCAAGTGTGAAAGCAGCTGATGTAGTATCATCGGCATATTGCATTTCCATTATCCTCTTAACAGTGGTTAGTCTTCCAGAGTGTAGTCTAAACAAATTAAAGAGTCCTTCGTCAAAGCAGTGTTTAATCTCTATGCCTGTGTTGTTATTAGATGTTTCATACTGCATGGCAGCCTAGTAAAGGGCAAAAAGGGTGCTTCTCAATTCAACCACAATCAAGATACTTATTTGCTTACCTTTTAAATGCTGCCTTGGCAGTCAAATAAATGAGTTGTCTTTTTATAAACAAATATTCCCCATGACTCCTTAAACAATACACCACAAAAAAATGGAAATAAAGCCTATTAAAAGGTAACATTCTGCTACTCTAATATCCAACAGCTGTAACATATACATCATCATCATCACTGCTGGTCATAAACCAAACAAAGTAGCAATAAAATTAGACACACACCACGGGGAAAATATTGACTACTTCTGCTATGAAAATGAACAATGGCCATAAAATAGCTACCATGTACTTTCAGCTTATTTTTTAGAAGTGATCAATGGCCATCTAGCAGCTGTTATATGGTTTCCATTCACAACAGAAAAATCCTTCACGCTGAGTAAAGATCAGTTGCTAGACCAATTTTATGAATGTTCCCTCAAATCACAAGATCTTTATCCGGATCTGATGTGTCATTATTTAGGAAGTATTTCCTCTTGTTCTTAACCTTGGCTCACAGGAAGTCAGCTTTCTACTAGCCTAGAGCAACCCTGTCTTCTGGAACAGCTACTGTGTCTGTGGATTAAGCTGAAAGATAAATTGCATCTCCAGCATCTTAATAGTTGTATATTTTGATGCTGGAGATGCAACATCGATTTGTTAATAAAAAAAGAAACAGCAACAGCAACATTATTAGATGCTGAGAAGATAGTGCCAGAAATGGAGTGAATCCATTGCAAGAAAGTAGGGGCTTGTAGAGGAGAAAGGAAACCTTGAGTAAAGTCACAAAGCAGATATAGGTACGTACTTTGAACCAAAGCTCTGTCTGGTTATGCATAATTACAAGTGAGAATATTTGTTTTCACATTTGTTGCAAATAAAGCAAGCTTCCAAGTGCTCCAAAACATTTATGTTTCGTAAGGAAAGCTTATTATTTTAAGTAATTGCTCAGGATGCTCATGGTGAAGTGAAAGAAAAATGTGCCCTTTATTCCCAACAAAATCAACTCTGACATAATGGAGCACTTGAAGAATTAGGACAGTATTACACTATCAACCCCTTGAAACCTAACCCAAGCAAGACTCAAGTGTGTACTTTCCACCTTCAAAACCAAGAGGCAGAGGTTGATCTGGATGTTACATCACAAGGGAATCGATTACAGCATTGTTCAGTGCCAAAATACCTCGGTGTGACACTTGACAGGACACACTCTTTTAAGCAGCACTACTTGAATACGAAAGCCAAAGTCAGTACGACGAACAATATAATCAGGAAATTCACAAACTATAAATGGGGAGCTCAACCAAAGCAAAAAAGCAATCACAATCACACATATACTGCACCAAAGCACTTAGTGCACTCTCTGCGTGGTTCACAAGTTAATTAGGATTTTGGCCCCAACATGCTGGGTACTCATTTTACCGATCTTGGAAGGATGGAAGGCTGAGTCAACCTTGAGTCCTGGTCAGGAGTGAACTTATAACTTTTTGGTTGCAGTACAGCAGTTTAACCACTGCTCCACCGGGGCTCTATCCATGCTGTGTACATCAGCTTTGGCCCTGAGCATCTCTGCAGCAGAGTACACTGCTCCAGTGTCAAGTGCATCTGCACATGCAAAACAAGTTGACTTTATTGTTAATGAAATAATGTATATGGTGACAAGATGACTCAAACCTACACTAGTTGAGAAAATGTATCCTCTTGTATCACTTCACCTAAGATAAGGAGAGATGGGCATCAAACAAACTAAGATAATGACCCTCAAAATCCTCTGAATGGATAGGTGCCTCAAGTCTGCTGACTCAGATCCAGGAAGAGCTTTATGGCAAGAACAAACATTTTTGAGGGTATGAAAGAGCCAAATCAAATCAGAAAATGGAGGAAGGAGCTCACTGAGCAAGGAATAACATTAAAGGAGGATATAGCTGAGAAACTCATCTACCTTATATCACTTGGAGGACTCTGAACAGGCTGAGCATCGGAGTGTCCAAATGTAAGACCAACATGCTCAAGAGGGGGCTTCTGGCAGACAACAGCATGCTCTGTGAATGTGGAGAGCTAAAGAATCCAGCTAATTTGCTGGTCTGCTGATTACTACCAGAAACATGTACTGATGAAGATATAATTTTGGCCAACGACAAAGCCAAGAAGGCAGTTCAAAGTTTGATGATGATTCAAAATAAGAAGAAGAACTCAAACCTAAGAAAGGGTGATGCCTAGACTTGAATGCAAAAGTCCCTATAACTGGCTTCTATGTATGCAAGTGTGCTGAAGAGCAACGTGGCGATATCTTTACAGCCTTCACTACAGGAGAAAAAGAATAAAGAACAATTCACTGAAGAGCTTGGAAATCTACTTTAAAAAATTAATATGTTAAACATTTGGAAGTGGGAAATTAATTCTTAATTAGTTGGTGTCAACATTTTAAAGAAGCAATTTTTAACTCACCAGATTGATATTAACACATTAATTTAAATATTAGTTTAATAGCCTCTACCTCCTATTCCCCATCCAGAAAGAGGAGAACTAATGAACAGTGTCATAATAGACAGTCTAACCTTGTACATGTTGAATTAAACCACTTAGAATCCTTAGTTAAAATGTACATGATTTGGCTGGGTTTCTAACAGCATTAGTGTAAGATCTTCAGGCATCCCAAAATTGGGAACCACTGCTCTATAAACAGGCAGCCATTCCCACTATACAGTACTTTCTTACCATAACACAAGAGACTTTGCCTAAGAATACAGACTTCATTGAAAATACTCAGAAAGCTGTTGTTGCATGTGATCACAGGCAGATGCTAAAGTCACAGCAACACCATTCCTATTACACCCAAGGTCAGGTGAATAGAAATGCCTCATAAATGAAAGGTGGGGGGAGGAAAATAGTTATCAGTCTCCCATGGATAATTTTTGAATTAGAGTAGCATCACAACCTAGCAGCCTGCGCACATCATGCAGCTGCAATGATTTGTATGGCAGCTTCTTAAAGAACTCTGTTCACAGATGTGACAATCTGACGGCCACCCTAATCACTACAGCACTTCATGAGATTCATAGTCCCCATTTGCCAGTCACAATCTTTACAACTACACACATACAACCACCTACTCATTTGCACTGCTGGTTCTGGTATTTTACCAAACATGATCACCCCCAAAAGCCTTTTCCAATATTTAGAATACGTATGGCTTCCATCCAGTACCACCTTGACAGTTTTATTTAAAATAACATTAATCCCCTGAGCATGGGTTTATTTCATACATTCATGTAACGTAGAGAAAACCACCTTAATTAAATTACTGTGCTTAAGTCTCTAGTGTAGCCTGCCGGCATGTGGGTGTAATGGTTTGTTTGGCTTCTATGTAAACATTTTAAAAATACTGTACTGCAATTTAAAAATAATGAGGAGGAGATCTTACTTTGGATAAAACAAAAGGAGTTTGTTTTGAACAACCAGGATTGTGCGATGGAAGAAAATGTATGTCTCTGGATATTTTAACAGGAACAAAAATAACCATCAATTTCACATGTCTGCATCTCATACACATTCCACACACTAGATAGTTCACTTTCTACTACCCAAACCACTCAAGTGCCTTCCCAGTCTGGTCAGGTTATTCTGCTATGGTAATAGAATAGACCATATGTAACAATAGGGTTCTTTACTCTCAAGTAAGCCCTATCATTTTCCTGACTTGTAGCTCCCTGGCTGGACAACCCAGGCCTCTAGATATGTGTAGATAAGGTAGCATCAAGCGAAATAACTACTCCAGGCAGTAGCGTTGCATGGATTTCAGCCGCCCGTGACTTAAGCCAAATTTGCCACCCTCTGGTGGATGCTGGCGCCCACTTCCGCTAGGGCTTCTGGTAATTGTAGTCCAAGAACACTCATTGCCCAAAAAGTGCCCCCCCCCCCCAAATCCAATGCCACTGACTCCAGGCTTCTTCAGGTACTTTAAAAGTATATTGAAATCAAAGCAAAGTTCAAAATAAAACATCAGAAGCTTGGAAAACATTTCAAGATAAATAAATTTTAAAAGCTGGTTATTCAAGGGATAACCCTAGGCCCCCTTCTTTCTCAAGCCTCTACATTTTTGCAGTTCAAAGCATAGCATCCAAGATAGTGTAGCCCTCTCCCCCCACATTCTGGGTTATAGCTCTTCCCTCAGGGTCTGCCTCCCAGCCATTCCCCTAAGGGATTGCACCCAATGATGTTACAGGATGATATGTCCATCACATATTAGGTTTCATTTCTCTCAACCCACGAGGCCAACGTTGTTTACATTCCAAACCTTGTATAAAGAGACTCCTCCACGTTGAAATCTCCATCTTGGATTGGGCTAAAGCACAGGGTATAATTCATTTTGTTATACCATACTGCCAAACAACTCAACACCAAGTGTCAGGTGGTTGTTAACTGACCTGACAACCCTAAGGACAGTGATGGGATGTAACAGGTTCGCACCAGTTCACCAGAACTGGTAGTTACTTTTCCCAGTGTCCCAGAGAACCGGTAGCAGCTTTTGGGGGGAACTACCTTCGGGGCTTACCTTTTCACTGGTTCTCCCACTGCGCATGTGTGCCAAGCACTTGGCGTGCATGCACGCCTACAGTGCTTGGCGCGTATGCACAGCTACAGTGCTTGGCACATATGCACGGCCTCCTTGCTATCCTCCCAAGTGGGGAGGAGGAAGAGAAGCTGCTAGCCTGAAGCTCCCAACAGCCTGCTCCCTAGGGTAAGTGACTCATCTTTGGATGTGGTGTGTGTGTGTGTATTTTAATGTATATTTAATACCTTTACCTATATTGACGTACTACCACAGTTCCTAAAAAGGCCTGGCGGTTGGCTTGGGGTTTTTAAGCAAAGCCTTGGAATTACCTCATCAATAAGCTACATCTGTGCTGTTACAATTGCTGTTCCAATTGGAGGACCCTTAAGGAGGTACAGCTGTTTTACATTTACATTAAGGCATATTATCCTAGAGAACCAGTACGATGACCATATCCATCTTGCAACATGGTGCTGCCCAGGCACTTATACTAACAGGTAAGTGATGGGTTTGTGTTTGGGATGGGGGGTGGTGGATGGGTTGATTCGTGTTTAGGGTGTGTGTGTGTGTGTATTTTAATGTACTTTTTATTTTATTTACGGGTTTGTTGTGGGTAGGTGGGTGGGTGCCATGTGGTGGAGGAAGGGCAAAATGGCTATCCGCCCCCCAAAGCTGTCTGAGGAAGTGTGACCTGGCCCCCGGCTTAAAAAGGTTGAGAACTCCTGGTATAAAGCTTTGAAATAAGGTGGCACCAATATACTAGCAACTTCCAAGTGTATTTTTCCGTGGCACATAACAGCACAGGGACATCCAGAACCCTTGAATGCTGCCTAACTGTAATAACAGGCTGGATGGGGTTAAGAAAGGTGAGATTGAATCCATCCATTTAATTTCTATACTGGACTAATTAGTGGAAATCTACTACTCTGAGGAACTGCAGTGGCTTGAAGACTGGAAGGCCAGGGTTTGATACCCGTGTACTTGCATGATGGAGTGAGCTCCCATCTCTTTCCTAGCTCCTGCCAACCTAGCAGTTTGAAAGCAAGAAATTGCAAGTATCAGTAGATAAATAGGGACCACTTTGGTGGGAAGGTAAACAGTGTTCCGTGCACTCCAGTGTCTAGGCATGCCTGCCACATGTCCACAGAAATGTCTGCAGATGCAAACAGTGCTGGCTCTTTGGCTAATAAACAGAGATGAGCACTGAACCCTAAAGTCGGATACTACATGCTTTCAAGCAAGGGTGGCCTTTTCCTTTTCTACTACTCTGTGTGGTGTACACCTGACCAACTTCAATAATGAGGCTTGGGGGAACATATGGAGCAGGTGGTAGTAATTTGGAAGACACATTCAAGCATCCCAAAACCTTAAGGGCTTTGTAGGTCAAAAGAATGTTGAAAATGCAAACAATACATTGGGACATATTTCCATTTGTGGCGGGATACCTTGTATATCTTGGAAACCTTGGAGTCATTATCCAGTGAGGAGTCTGCACATTGGTAGATGCCTCCGCGATGACATTCCACACATGGAAGTGGACTTGAGAAATCAAGTCCACTTGCATGTGGTTTTTTAGCCATTTGGATATCACATCACCCACTGGCTAGGCGGACCATGACGTGTGCCCTCTGCTTTCACCTTGGCCAAGGGATCTGACGGAGGACATTTTGGTGAGTTTTAGTCCCGGCCTAAGATCATTGACAAGAGATGGGCAATACTGTCTAGTTAGACCACTCAAGCCCCCGTGCCTTGACAGAGTTCTCACCTAGTGGTGGGAATGCAAAGAAATTAAAAGAATTTGGGTAAAAATTATTTAAGAAAATTAACTAGACCTAAAATTACCGCCAAGTCCCAAGGTTGCTTTACTAGTGGACTTTGGAAATATTTTGACAACAGCAGCAAGACTGTTGATAGCCAAAAACTGGGAAACTTATACAAATTTTAGGTTTGAAGATTGGTACAAAGAATTATGGGATTGGCAATAAATGTTAAATTGACATGTGAGTTAAAATTTAAAAAAATCTGGTAAAGGTGATTGATTTTAAAGATATTTGGGGTGAGTTTACTGATTACGTATTGGTAAGAGAAAGAGTGTGAAACTGGCTCAAGAAACATATAGTTTTTGGAAATAGGTGAGTTGAATTATGTGGATTGTATGAACAACATGGAAAGCCCCTGGGTGATGGATTCACAAGTATAATTATATTTTATTTGAATTTGTGTATTGTATTGTGTACTGTATTTTTCTTTCTTTTGTTTTAGTAATAAAATAAAATAAACTATTTTTAAAAAGGACTTTTTAGCACCTTGAACTAGGCATAGAAACTAACTAATGCAAGTAGGCCAAGACTGAGGGAATAGATATTTTGGTCCTGCTGAAGTTTCTGTACTATTTTCAAGGGAAGCTCCACACAATCTATCTTTGAGGCTAGCCATGTATAAACTCACATTGTTAAGGATTTCCTGTCCAATAGGGGCACAACTGCACAATCGATTGAAATTGGGAAATCATGGTTTTGGCCATGGCAGACTTTTGGAGCTTTGTGGAGAGTATTGGGTTGAGCAGCACTTTCACACAGAGTGTGACCTCATCCAACCAGGTAAACCTCTCAACAACAGGATCTCCATCTTGTTAGAATTCAGTTTCAATTTATTGACCCTCGTACAATCCTCATACACTGTAGGGACTGCAGTGGCTCAAGTGGCTATGATGCTGACTGGAAGGTGGGAGGTCAGCAGTTCGATTCCCAAGTACTGCAGGATGCAATGAGCTCCTGTCTTTGTCCCAGCTTCTGCCAACCTAGCAGTTTGGAAGCAAGAAATTGCAAGTAGATAAGTAGGGACCACTTCGGTGGGAAGGTAAACAGTGTTCCGTGCACTCCTGTGTCTAGTTATGCCTGCCACATGACCATGAAAACGTCTGCAGAAGCAGACAGCGCTGGCTCTTCAGCTTTGAAACAGAGATGGGCACTGAACTTTAGAGTCGATACGACTGGCTTTCGAGCAAGGGAAACCTTTACCTTTACACTCCATTATCGATGCCAGACAACACTAAAAGACCCAAGCAGCACCATCCGCAGATGATGTAAAGGAGAGATAGAGTTGTGTATCATCCACACATTGATGACACTGGACTCCAAATCTCAGAATGACCTCTCCTAGTAGTTTCACATACATGTTAAAAAGCATTAGGAAGGTGATAGACCCCTATGTTTTGGTTGCACTACAGCAGTTTACCCACTGCACCAGCAGGGCTCTGATTCTATGTTTTTACTTGTTTTTATTATGTTTTATGATAAATGTTTGCCCCCTTCAGCACTATCTAGTACAGGAAGCTGAAGAAAAAATGCAAGAACAGTAACAATACCGACAGCATTTGCCCCCGGACCCCAAATGACGAGACGGACAAGCGTGCTGGTATTAAAACAGGGCCACTTTATTGTAAAACAACTCCAAAAGTGGCCTAACAGTCTGCGTGGTGGGCATAGCACAGGTGAGCAAGCCAATTGAAATTATGAACTTACACTATAATTGAGTTAGTCCATAACAGAAGTGCCTCCTGGTTCACACTTCTGCCCTTGATTCAGGTGAGCGTGACTTGGGGCTCCCAAGACCAACAGCTTGGTTACCCCTGTTCCTGGAACGCATTTAACCGACCGCCCCAGACGTCACCTTGCCTCGCAACTTGGTCGGTCAAATGCGTTCCTTGCCTGAACTGGCTGGACTAAACAATGGCTCACCAGTGCTACCCGCCACACGGAGAGCCTTACCTGCTCTCCGACCCACCCACAGCCGTCAATTCGGCCTGGATGCCACCACACAGACCGAATAAAAATAACTGGTTCCCAAGATCCGAAAGGTGGACCCCATCGGGACGGTACAGCCATGGAGTTTCCACCACTATTGACGGGTGTTCCACCACCGTCCCGATGGCCATATGGGCAAAAAAGCGTGACACAGCCCAATTGACCCGACTGCGAGTTCGGTCAATGACAGTAGCGTCAACCGAAGATCTATAATTGGACCTCGGTATCATAGTGGACCAAACAATACGGGTCTGTGGCCACCAACTATGAATTTGTGCTATGTCCCTACAAATTGTCACCGCCAAGTCCAGACCTGACGTGACAGCAATATCGTTCCCCCCCAAATGAAGTACCAGGACCTCGGGCGGTGGGCCATCAGAGTTTGCTGCAATGAACGGCATGAGATGCCTCCACAGCATGCCCCTCTGTCCACGCCAAAAAATAAATGCGGCCCCTTGAAAACCCAGATGGGGGCCACACGGAGCCCTCACCGCATGTCTGCCGGCCCAGAAAATGTAACTGTGGCCGACCATCCAAATGCGGGGCCACGACGGAGAGAAACAGAAACCTGCAATAAAAGAAAACATGACCAGTCAGGGAGTGACGTTAAACTGTGCAGACGTACAGCTGGAAGCAGTCCGAAGACCACCTGCCAAGGCACTTGATGTCTGCCGCTGAGTAGCCCAATGAAGCGGCTGTCAACGCTGCACCTATACGAAATGAATGTGTACAGTACCGCACGCCGGGCAGACCTACTGCCGCAAGGACCAAACCAGTCACCCGCCAGAATTGATAGCGCGTCAGGGGGGAACCATCCTGATGGCAAAAAAGGTAGCCCGCGACGGGGCCACGCAAAGCTAAGTACTGAGTCAATGCCCGGACAGGGCATATTGCGTGCCAGCTGCAGCGCAGCAGCAGTACTGTGGTCCCCTTGGCCAAAGGGTCAGTTTTGGAAGAACGTACCTTCAATGTAGCCGCATCAGGGTACATAGTCAGGTCTGCCAACTGTAAAGCCCGGTAAGTACGATCCCTAGTACTGTACGCCACTAACTCACCTATACGGAATGCCCCAAAAAATGCTACTGCCGAGGCAGCATGGAATAGTATAGCTTCGTACTCATCCTTACAGAAACCCTGCCAAGAATACGCCACCTGCTGCAATACCGTAATAGATATTGGATGTCTGGTGTCCGGTTGGGGGCCACACTCCCGTGACCAACCCTCCAACACTCGTCTAATTCGAAAATCTTGGGTAGAATCGGAGTATCCCGCCGCCTTAGCAACAAAGGCCAGAGCTGCTAAGCGACCCCGGATCGTAGAGGGTGCGAGGCCCTGACCTCGTAAAGCCACCATATAAGCCAGAAGATGCTGAACTGGGAGAGGCCAAGTGTCCTGTAAAAAAGATTTACTACGGAAAGCAATAAAACTCTGTAATGCAGCACAGTATGCCGACCGGGTACCAGGTGCCAGTGAATGGGCGATCGCTCGGCTCACTTCCCAAGTCCAGTGGTCCAGATACTCGGGGGGAGCTGTGATGGCAAGTCGCTGGCGCCGGGGGCGAGAGCTCGAAACCTGTCCATCTGCGAACGGGATAAAGCATCAGCGATACTGTTATCGAGTCCTGGAACATGTCGAGCCCTGAACACCACGTTAAGGCGAAGGGCTTGCAAGACAAATGGACGGACCAAACGCATGACCCGTGTGGACCTGGAAGTCAAGGACCTTAAGATGTGCACCACAGCCATGTTATCAGACCAAAAAGTCACCTCTGAATTAGCCCAGAGGTGACCCCACATCAAGAGAGCTCCCAAAATGGGAAAAAACTCCAAGAAGGTCAGGTCCCTGAGGATCCCAGTTCCACGCCATGCATCGGGCCACAAGCCCACGCACCACTGGCTCTGGCAGTAAATGCCGAAACCAAAAGCGCCAGACGCATCAGACTGTACCTGAAATTGTGACCTAAGTAAAAGAGGGGAACGCCAAAAGGATACCCCATTGAAGTCCTGTAAAAATGTTAACCAGGTGTGTAGATCTTCCCTAATGCCCCGAGTTACCCTAGTACGATGGAACGGCTTGGCCAAGCCGACCATTGCATCACAGATACGGCGGGCAAAAGCCCGCCCAGGTGCAACAACTCTGCATGCGAAATTCAAATGGCCATGCAAAGATTGGAGCTCCTTTAATGTGACCTTGTTACGGGACAGTGCCGATCTAATTAGGGCGAACAAACGGTCAACTTTGTCCCTAGGAAGGCATGACAGTTGCCCCTCAGTATCGAGTTCGATACCGAGAAATGTGAGGGACACAGCAGGCCCCTCTGTCTTCTCTGGTGCCAGAGGCACTCCCAACTGTCCAGTCAGCCTAACAAAAGAGTTCAAAAGGTGTTGACAGAGGCCAGATGTTGGGGTTCCACAAAACAAAAAATCATCTAAATAATGTACGACCTGCTTGTGGCCCGACTCTACAACTAATGCCCAATGAAGGAATGAACTAAAACGCTCAAAGGCCGAGCAAGAAATAGAACATCCAAATGGCATGGCCCGGTCCACAAAATAGTTACCATCAAAATAAAAACCCAAAAGTTCAAAATCATCGGGGTGCACTGGCAATAAACGAAATGCTGACTTAATATCACACTTTGCCATAAGTGCACCCCGGCCACAGGACCGGACCATGCGGACAGCCTCGTCCAATGACGCATAACGCACAGAGCAAAGCTCATGCGGGATCGCGTCATTGACCGAGAGGCCCTCTGAGACCGAGAGGCCCTCATCCCGTCGGGGATAGAAACTCAGCCATTGCCCCAGTGTACTAAGACGAATTGGGCTGGGTCCCTTTGGAAGTGCCCGGACCATCCGGGCCTCGTCGTGCCATACCTGACTGACCCCGTTGCTTGGTCGCTCCCGCCTTGGGGCATACGGATGCGTGGTGCGACCCCGAGCAAATTGCACACTCGTGTTTAAAACGGCACTGCTTCCGTGCGCACCTACCGCTGGAGATAAAATCCCAGCAGAGCAAGCGGGGTTGAACCGCCTGCCCCGCCATTGGGCGGGCCACCTGGGATTGCTGAGGGCGCTGTACCAAATGACCGCAATCATAGCGGTCACCCAAAACCGGTCGGGAGGGGGTCATAAATATCAACCATAGCTGCTGGTGTGTGACATCCCAACGCATGTCCAGATGCTCCGCGGCCCTCATGCGAAATGCTTCGTCATAAAGGAGCCATGCGCCCCCTGGGAAGTCCACGTACGCCCTATAAATAATGTCCAAATATTGGAACATCGGAATGCCCAACTCCGGTGCACCTTTAACCGAGACCCCGGCATAAATTAAGAATGCTGGAAGCCAATTGGCCCATGTCCTCGGAGGCTTTTTACGCTTAGCCAATTCCTTGTCCTGCTCATCCTCTTTTTCTTTGTTCCTTCTATCCGAATCCCTATTGAGAAGGGTGAAAATATCCACGTACTCCCTCCTCCAGATTTTTTCCCTGGTGGCAGGGAGCAAGTGGTCACCCAACGGTAACGACGTGTCACCAAATGGTATAGCGGACATTGGGGCCAGATTATAGCCAGAGGTGCCAGCCGCATAGGCGGGCCAGCAAGGCGGTGCGGCTACCAGGGTGGGAAAATAACCTTGCGATCCCCACTGCGGATAAGGCGGGTACCCAGGTTGCAGTGGAGCAGGGGCTGGCAACGCACCCCTTAACGACGGATATGGCGGGCCAACCGGCCACGGCCACCTCGGTGCTGGCTGAGCTGAATACAGGCCCGGTGATGTTTGGAGAAACGCCGGTGGCGTGCTTGGTAACCTATACTCACCGGGACCCCTGTCACCATAGAACCACGGAGGCGGGGGTTGCTGGTGCCCCGAGGCATAAGTGGAGCAACCGGGCTGTTCTGCCTCCTCAGAGGCCGCGGGTGGCTCGTCAGCCACAGGCATCTCAGGCAAAGGAACCTCCATCTCGCCTTGCTCCAAGCGTTGGCGGTGGGCCGCCTCCAGTTCCTCGACCCTGCGGATAAGAGAAGCCAAATCGTCACCTTGGACGTTACCACGCCAGGCAGGTGACACACGCCCGGTGGACGGGCCGGCCCGCGGCGGGTCAGCGACGCCAGATGCCACCCCCTCGAGGGCCGCAATGCGGGCCGCTAATTCCACCGTTGGGCCGGCAGACGCCGCGGGAGTGCGACGCCTGCCAGCCGGGGTGGCCTGTGGCGTGGGCCCACGAGCCGCAGCCCGGGTGCTGCGGCCCCTCGTAGCCGCCGCCGTCTGTGGCCTGGCCCGAGAAACCGAACGGGATGGAGCTCGTTTGGGCGCCATTTTGAGTTCCCGCCTTTTTATTATTATTATTATTTATTTATTTATGGAAACCGAGTTAATTATTTAATTAATTCAAATTAATGAAGAGAGCGCTATCGCTAGAAGAGCGAACGCTGAAATACTCTAGCTACAAGCGAACGACCAAGAAAACAGCCGATGGCTCTAGGCCCAGAGTCGAAGGGAGCGAGCAAAAACAGCTCTCCACTCCTTCGCAGGCGCGGGCAAAAGGCCGCGCCGGCGCCCGCCTCAGCCTTAAATAGGCCGGGCTTGGCCAATCAAAGGCCAGCAGCTCGCCCGCCTCGCCCCAGGAGGCCGGGGGCAAAGCGCGCGCACGGAGATAAGCTCCGTGCGCGCGAGCATTCTAGTCATAAGGTTTTTAACATACAGCCAGAAATATTTACTGAAATGTTAAATTGCAGCAGTAGCAGGGGGGGGGAACGCCCTGGTTGGCACTTTTTGGGCGTATGGGTGTTCTTGGACTACAATTCCCAGAAGCCCTAGCGGGAGTGGGAGCCAGCATCCTAGGCCCCCGCCAGGGGGCAGCAAATTTGGCTTACGCCCCGGGCAGCTGAATCCCACGCTACGCTACTGAGTTCCAGTTTCCCTACTGTTAAGGACAGCAAAACAGAACCAGACAGCAATTGTCATGTTTACCGACAGTTTTATGTGCTAGCACTGCTTCTGTACACAGTACTCCCCTGGATTTTGCAATGTGCTACATTTATTAATTTGGGGGTAGCTCCACCACCAGCTCCAGTTCATGTTTCTAGGAAAGAAATATGAGAATAAACCCTAAGGAGGTAAACACAGTTCAGTTTTAAGGAATTGCTCATGACAAAAACAAACATTAATTAATTAGCCTTCACCACATCTTAAAGGCTAAAGGCATAGGAAATTTTATTACCTTCACAACTGAATTGTGCTATGATAGCATTATAGCAACACATTTCCTAAATGTGAAAGAGAAATGGTTCTGTGCTTGTGTTGAAATGCTTCTAATTTGATGAGTACATATTTAAGGGTTAGTCTTCCCAAGTTGATCCATTTAGGGCAGCGAAGCTGTGCACAAAAATAGCATCTTTCTCCTGGATGTCCATGTAAGGATGTATAAAATGATGTGCACCTGCTGCAATTTGCAAGAGATGGTCTGAAAACAAATCTACCATTAACCATTACTGAACCAAGGAAAAATAAAGATTTTGGCTTGCATACATGTGTTACAACTTAAGCTTTCATCAACTCTGCCTGTAGCAAGAGGAAGGAATGATCTTTCGATTGTGTGCAAGCGTTCAGCAGTGCTTTTCCCCTTCTTTCTCTGGCAATTTGCAAGTCTTTATAATTCCCCAGAGCCATAGCTTAATGCACTTGCTTTTTTATCAATGGACGGCAGTGTTTTGAAATGGAACCCAGGTGTACATTCTGGAATACTTTAATAAATGCGGCAAGAGACATGCTCAGATGGGAAGGTAAAAAAGATAAAGAATAATGAGCACATCAGAGTGAGTTTTCTCTTCGGTTGCCACTAGTGCTCTGATCTTTTTCCGCAGGGGGAGACATGCAAGGGTTATCTACAGCAAAGGAACATAAGGGAAGCCAGCCAATGGCTGTGTTTGGAACAGCCTTAATCTGGAAATGGAAATCGGCAGCTTTTTTGCTGCTGCTGTTTACACAGAGTGACATAGCGTGCTCTGTATTTATCACCTTGGCAGCTCACTTGCAAGAAGGGCTGAGTCCCAAGAGTCTTATCTGCTGAAAGAAAGAAAGAAAGAAAGAAAGGCTAGAATGGATCTATGCCAAGAAAACAACCATTCCTTTGCTGTGTCGTTCATGTGTATGGTTTCCATTCCAAGTCTTATTTAAAGCTGAAGAACCTAATGGAGAAAGAATTCAGACACTTTGACCTTGCCCAGCCCAGGACAAATAATCTGGTCACCTTTTCCTCACTCCAATGAGATGCACTGTGAAGGTGCCCAAATTATAAAAATTGTTTCTAATTTTGCATCTATATACATACAGTGGAACCTTGGTTAACAAACGGCTAACATAAAAATTGCATAACAAAAAGAAATCTATAGAAAATAGTGGCTCGGTTTACAGAATTTTTTGACCACACCCCTTTTCCCTTTGAGCCCCTGAATCTGGTATATAAAGAACATGCCTGTAAGTTTCACTCTTTGTCTGATGAAGTGGACTTGATCCACGAAAGCTAACAATAAAAATATAGCAGTTAGTCTTTAAAGTGCTACTGTGTTTTTTATTTTATTTTGTTTTGTTTTGTTTATTTTGTTTTGTTTTGTTTTCTGATATGCCAGAATTTTTTCAGAACATATTAATTGGTTTTCCCTGCATTCCTATGGGAAACCATGTTTTGGTTAAAGTATTTTGGTTTCCAATGGATTCTTATGGGAAATTGCATTCAATGCATTCCTATGGGAAATTCAGTTAAAATAATTTTCTCTGTAAGAAACGTCCCAGAGAACGCATTAATTACATTAACCGAGGTTCCACTGTAAATTGTTTTAATGCAATTTTGGGCAAATCAATGCCCTCTTTGGTCCTTCTTTCTGGAAGTGAATGTAGCACTAAAGACTTTATTTGACTTCATACTGTTGGAAAGTAGTGAAAGACAACAAGACCACACAGACCTGTGTGCCAAGAATTCAGATGCTAACGTAGATGGAGAAATACTGCCCCACCTTCTTTATAGCTGTATTTAAAGAAAACCCTTCAATTAGGAAGGGGAAGAGAGGTCACTGCAGGATGTCAGTTTACACTGGGCTGCCCTGTGTCATGATTTTCTTCTTTGGAGAAGAGACCTAGGGTGAAATAGAAAGGGATCTAAATTTTTGGTGAATCAGGACATTTTGATTAGCAGAGATACTGATATTCATCAGTCTCTGAGGCATACCTCTTCTCTCACAGTATCTAGACAAGAGTCTAATTTTCCCAGTAATGTTACCATGTCCTTATTCCTTATTATTACACAAATTCTTCTGTGGTTATTTGACCTTGAATGGGCATCTAAGTTGGGTTAGTTTTACACAAGACTTGTTGGCAGTAGAAATGCAAATTAGTAAATAATGTTGATATTGTATGAGTGCAGTCATGTAGTGTTTTATGATTGTCCTTTGACATGTATCTAGGGCAGTGTTTCCCAACGTGAGGCCACATCCCACAGAGGGACTTGAATTCCCAGAAGCATGTCAGTATATTGGCTGATCAGTGCTTTGGGGAATTGACTTAGGCTTCTGGGAATTGAAGTCCAAAAACCAAACGCTGGGAAAGACAGATCTAGGGGAATATAATGATGGGTACTGTACCTGCACTTTAAAATTCATCATTGCACCACTGATTAGAGACTAACCAAAGTACAGTATTGTTGTGATATACGTGATGAATGAAAAGGACAGTTCTTTTGTGCAAGCTTCTATCCATTCCAATGGAATTTATGGAGAACTTAGCTGTGGATTGAGCTCATAGTGGGGACTGTGATTCTGCTGCCTTATAATTGAACGGATTATATTCTTTGACATAGATTTCAATCAGTGATAGAGTCGATTAAAAGGAACCTCTAGCTATTTTCTTATGCAAATTAATGCTTCAAAGTAGCTCTGCTTTCTAGCACTACCTCCTCCTCTTACCACTTTCTCTTGTGCTGAATTTGGATGCTCCATGCCAACCACTTTGTAGGCAAAAAAGTAAGTGTCTGGGGGGAAGGAATGGTATGTGCATGCTTGAGGAAATTTGCAAAATTACATCACATTCCAGATAAAAACCTCAGTAAAGAAGCCAATGAAAACCTTGGTAGAAGCTAACTTAATGTGTGTACACATGGCTGGTTGCCTGTCTCCCTTGATAACTTCCCCCTCTTCTGCTTCTTCTGTTATTTGGCTGACAGGGGTACTATTACATGCAAGGTACTACTCTTTCAATCCAGAGGCAGACTTGGGAACCTAGGGCCACATTGTGAACTTAAGATGGAGTTTCGACTTCTGCATCCACTAGGCCAGTGGTGGCAAACCTATGGTACGCGTGCCAGAGGGAGCACTCAAAGCCCTCTCTGTGGGCATGTGCGCCATCACCCCAGCACAGAGTTTGCCAGAGTTTGTTACTAGACAGCCAGAGGGACGTAGGGCTGAGCTGCTTCCCTCCCTTTCTCTACACGCGCCTGAGGACACTTATCACATCACCCACCCCTCTGCCCAGCAGCCCAATGGGAGTGCTTTTCCCCTCACTTAAGGCAGGCGGTTCATATGCAGACTGAGGGTGCAGTGCGGACGGCAGCTTGTTGAGTATGTATGAGTTGGTTTTTATATATACTAAACCCTCAGGATTCTGGTTAAATTGCTGTGTTGGCACTTTGTGATAAATAAGAGGGTTTTGGGGTTGCAATTTGGGCACTCGTCCCCCTCAGCTGGGAGCCAACAGGGGGCTTTAGCTGTAACTGTTTGCACCCAGGCAAATCTCAGCAGGCGGGTCCTCCTCGGGGGGGGGGCACTGCCATTATGGCGGTGGCTAAGTTCTGCTGGGGACTGAGAATGGGTGGTATAACCCTAACAGCTGCAGATCTTGAGGAAGCAATAGTATTTGTCTCAGGGAGGAAGGAGCATGAAGATCAGTGCACCTGAAGCAGCAGCAGTGCCTATACGGAGGCGCTAAGAAGGTTGCCCCGTCACTGTGTTAGAGGGTGCTGAAAGCCAATCACCCACACATCCAAATTTAACAGATTAAAAAGACACACAAAGAAGAACTAGAAGGAGAGATACCATCGGAGATTCTTTGTGGAATCCTCTACACTAAAAGGTAGAAGAGGAGGCGATTCAGTAAGTAAGCAAGTTTGGGCACTCGATCTCTAAAAGGTTCACCATTACTGCACTGGGCCTTCCAAAACAGTCTAAAGGCCTCTCCATGCAAATGGAGAAGATAAATCCAGACCTCCTGCTGGATCTCTGAGTAATATATTATTTATTATTATTTATTATTAAGCTATTATTTTATAAATATTATTTTATAATTAGATCCTAAGGCATAATGATAAAATAAAGCTTGGGGCTACTGAGAATGGATTTCTGTACAGAACTGCTAAGACCCCCAATTTGGTCCTGGGATGCAAAATCAATTTGTGGATATAGAATGCTTGAACAAAGCTCCAGTTTCTGGACCCCCATTCGTTTGGGTTTCATGACCTGCTATTTGCCAGCCTAATCTGACTGCATGCATTTATCATTTACTTTATGAATGTTATTCATTTGCAACCAGACATTAACATAAAAAGGGCAAGAACCTCACGAGTTAGGGATGGCTGAGTGGAGGGAGGCTGTAACACACCTCAAAATTGAACCCCATTACTCAGACCACAAGCCACCTACAATGCCAAGATGATGTGGGAAACCCCATTTTTATCTAGGAAAGAGCTTCACAACATCTGGGTGGTTACTATGATCAGACCTACATTTCTAAAGCCTATTATAGCAGATTTAGGTTTGGTGGGAAAGTAGACAAATTTGGTGAGCTCCTGTTGCATAATGTAAGACATTTCAGCCCATTTTTTCTTGGTAAGTAAAGGGACCCTGCCATAATTTTCCAGTGAACTTGAGTGGGGATTCTTTATCAGTAAAAAATGGATTGAAAATTAAAAATTTGCATGTTGGGGGCAAAATGCTAGTTACCTTGTAAACCACCCAGAGTGTGCACTAAGCGCTACAGGGCTTTATAGAAGTATAATTGCTATTTGAATATTTCTATACCACTTTTCTTCCAAAAATGGCTTTCAATATTGCAGTCTTAATACCCACAAAGTGCATTATAACCAAGTAACAAAACAACAAGGAAGAATAAAAGAATAAAATTTGTCATTTTTGAAGCAAATAATTGAACATGAGTTATATAATTAAGGGGAACAATCATATCCAAAGGCACAGCATTGGTCCCATTAATGCTTTTTAAACTTGTGAGTCATTGTTTGCGCTGGCCAAGGCAGATATTTCAGGGAAAGGCCACCTTTTTAAAAAGAGCAATGAGGAAAATATTTTTAACAGAAGGAGAATGGTTATTATATATTGAGTTTTAATGATGACATAACAACCAGCCAGATGTGCTTCTCTTTGAAACAATGAATTATCCCCTGCTTTTATAACAGGTACTAGAGGAACAGACATAGATAGAGGTGAAAGAGCACTCAGGGAGATAGGCCATTAGCAGCCTCACTCTTGAGGTTGAAATTATTGGATCAATAAAATGGCATTTTCCCTGAAAGTCAATCAAGTTAAGTAGCAAAACAACACATCCCCATTACAGGGAGCCTCCTGCCAAACAAATCCAAAAGATAACAGCTTTCAGAGTCTCCCTCAGAAAATCCATCAGGACATAAATGAAATGTTGATCCAAATGTACCCAAGCAATTCATTATTTCTCATTAGGGGCCATCCAACACAGTGCTCCAATTGTTGGAATTTCAAATACTGAAGAGGGAAGAGTCAGAAGCCAAGGTCATATTTGATGACTTGGTCATTTATTTATTTATTGGTCAGGGGCTAATCTGAAAGTTACTACAAGGTGATCAGCCTTTATTATGTACTTCTACCCCCTTCTCCCAGTACCCTGATCATCATCTTGCAGATGAAGGGGTCGATAATGGCAAAAATATTTTGGAAAAATCAAAAGAGGAGGAAGAGGACAGGATGGAAGCAAGAATTCTGTTCCAGAGACAGGATAGAGAACTAGATTGAGGGTGTTGAGCAGGGGTGCCCAAACTTTTTGGGCCGTGGGCCAATCATGTGGTTCAGGGAGCCAGTCACTAAGGCCCGGGGGGCGGGTGTGGCCCCTGATGCCAATTCATATGGTCCACAAAGCCCTCATTGCTCCTGGTCCAGGTGTTGAACTTCAACTTTTAGGGAGCAGGCCAGATTAATTCCTGGAAGATTAAAAGGTCACTTTAAATATAACTACTCCCAAAGCAACACTTTCCATTGTGATAAGACATCCAACTGTGCAAACAGTCTGAATATCTTGCCTTGCTATCTGGGTATCCATCCCCAAACTGGATCCATAATACTTCTCTTCCTCTTCTCTTAACACCACCTCTCTGTTTCTTTGCTCTATTTCCGTATTAAATTGGGTTCTGTGGTCCTCCAGAATTCTAATCCAAGGACACTTTAAATGATAGTTTTAATAATAATAGTTGCATGCTGTCAGGTTAATTCTGACATATAGTAATCTTTCTGAGGTTTTTCTAGGTAGAGAGTACTCAGATATGATTTACCATTTCTTTCTCATGGGGGTGCTCCAGAACCATGTAGCTTGCCCAATTATCTTTATAGAAATTGCCATTTTGAAGCTAACCTTGTAGTTCAAAGTGTTATAAGTAATAGAACTCTAGACTAGGCCATAGACTTAAACACGAAACTGTCCTTCTAGGTTAGGCTGTAGATGTAAACATACTGATCTGAAAGTAAACTTCACTGGACACAAGAGGACTTATGTTTGAAGTTTGGGCTGCAAGCTATATTACAAACATGGCACACCACTTCACACCACTGACTTTAAAATCAGCATATGGCAATCCCAATCTAAATTCTTTATGGAGGAAAAAAGGAAGATTAAATATGAAATGGATTGGTTTATTAAAGGAAGCTGTGGCCCAAACTTTGCAAGACCTGAGCCAAGCTGACTCTAATTCCTAGGATTGCCATAAATCAGGAGTGGCTTGATGTCACATAGCAAGAACAAGAGAGTGAGGCTAGCACTGCCTTCACCATGTTCAGTAAAGCCAACCCCTGGGGCCAAAGCTGCAGACAGATTCTTACATTTGTATTTAAATACTTTCTTCAAAAGCTCTGCTTACACACAGCAATAATTCTGTTCATCTGTGTAATAAAGCATATTGTTGGTCACAAGGCCATTGGGGTGGGTGGGGGTGGGGGATAAACAAAACAAGTATAGGAACACTTTGCATCTTAAAGTAGTGGTATAAATAATATGATGTAAGAAACCATCCATGTTAACCAAACAAAATCAAAAGGGAGCTAAAACAGAACAGCAAGATTAGGGAAAATATAGTCAAACTGGGAAAGCTTTGGTTATATTCCCAGTCCTCCTCAGCTCCAAACAAAAATCAAAATTAAAAGAACAAACCACAAAACTAGCAAGCACTGGGACATCAATCTTTTTCATTTAACGCTGTAATCTTTGCAGAGCAATTCAATTTTGATGAGTGATTCAAGTTGATCTAGGTTAGTGGAGATTAATTGTCTGGAAACTATTTTATTAGCCTATGAGATATTAGCCAAGGCTCTGAAGTCCTCCCCTTAAATCACCAGTGCAGTTGCCCTATTAACTCGGCATATTCCAAAGCTGTGAAATCACATTAGAGGACTGAATGTGCTGTCAAGTTTTAGTTTGGCAGCTCTCCATTTCTCACCGGACTAGTTCTGCGCTAGACTGCTTTATTATTGTTGCTTTTCCAAAAATAACAATTTAATTGTTTAATTATAAGCCTTTACAATGGCCTTACGGAAGAAAAACAGTGAAACCATTAAGATAAAGAAACAAAAATATGTACGAGGGGTGTCTAGTCAGATTTATTATTTCTGTCACAGTTCAAGGAAGCAGAGCCAGCGCTACTGTTAGTCAGAGGGCCTGTCTCCACAGAGGAATCTGAGGTGGCCTGTTTCATGCTGAAAAGTTGAGAAGGGCGGAGGGGGGGGGAGCATACCTTGAGAGCACTTTTGTGTAGGAAGTCAGCCCAGTCCCCCTACTAGACATATAATGGGAGCCAGGAGGCTGCTCCTGACATTTTTCAGTTTGTCATTTTTTTCCTGTGAGTAAAATTTGTTTAGTATATTCATGAGTTTACTCATCAGTAATTTAGTTTACTTATGAGTTTACTCATTAGTAAGGTTGACCTAGATTACTCAGTTACACCCATCCCAATTTGTGTCAAAGCACAACATCAGATAAGGAAAATAACAGGCCCGTGCTGGATACCTTTGGAGGGCGCAGGACAGAAGTGATGAGGGCAAATAGGGGGGGATGGGGGGGAATCTGGGCACCTGGGGCCATCCCCACTCCCCATTTCCCAGGCCTGAGCCTTCCTGGGAACTCCCTGCAGGTCTCTCTGAAGAAGGTCAGATGGGCTGGGCTGGAGAAGGGGATTGCCCAGTTTTGGGCAATCCCCAGACCTCAATGCCAACCTTCCCCAGCTGTTGTACTCCTGGCAGCTCTTGGCCATGATCACCTGACCTGGGGCTGCAGAGAGGCCCGGCCCTAGGGAAGGGGCGGGAGGCAATGGTGAGTTGGACAACTGAGAGCAGCCCCTGGCTCAGCTCCACATCTCTGGCAAGAGAGGAGGTAGCCACCGAGCACCCGGGGAGCATGCCGGCCCCAGTGCAAAGGCAGATCTGCCAAGCCAGAGGATGAGAAGGAGGTGGTGGGGTGGGCAATCAGGGTAGGGTGGGCGCTGCCTTCTCCCCCATCCCTGATGATGTGGGTCCCAACAACCCCCACCTCTAGGAACCGCTGCCTGGGCCACCGCCCCTCACTTGGTCCGTCCTGCGTGCGTCCTGCACTTAGGGACGGAGAGGAGAACTGAGCTGAGAGCACAGGCGCTTGTGCGCACCCAGCAGGAGAAGCCAGAGAAGCCACCTTGCTGTTGCCATGTAAGAGGAGGAGCACCAGGCTGTTTTCCCCCCAAACAATGGGGCACCTCGGTTTGAAGAAAACAACAACCTGGTGCTCCTCCTCTTGCAGTCAACAGCAACGGCGAGTTGGCTGCTCCTGCCGGGTGCACATGTGCCAGTGGTCAATCCAAGGGTGCCAATTGTAGTGGGGGCCTAGGGCACACCAGGATGCGTCTCGCTATCCTGCTGGGCCATCATGAGCCAAAAAAAGTAATACAATAGTTGTAACTAGGCATACATTTTGAGAAGGGAAAATAAGGAATAGAGGTAAGAGAGGGTTTGGCAGGAGGACCAAATGTATCCCAGTATATCCAGCAACAAATACCCTTTCCATATGTGGATCCCAGTATATCGATGTCATTGGCTGCTACTTGTATCTAAGTACTGTATACATTTTTTTTTCCTGGAACAGGAAAAATACCATTGGCATGAATTTGTTTAAGGTGGATCGCAGCTTGCCCTGAAGTGACTCACACAGTGATCACAGAGCCATCTCCTGCGGCATGTATGAAATGAGACATGCAGGGTTTAACACCGGGACTGCAATGGACTGCCTCAGCCTTGATGATATTAACGAGGTGTGCCTCCACAGCCAATCCATCTGGCATGGTCTCTTCCACCTCCATGACCATTGGGAATCAGAATAGTGAAGTGGTTTCTCCTCCACTCATTTTGCTGTTGGGCCCAATGTGATGGTTTCCAGTGGCATTTCCTCCACTGAGGGAGCCATCACCCCACCTAAAGGGGCTCATCTGCCAATAGGCATTGTCCCCTTTAGGGAGTCAGGTTATTTACCACCACCCAACAATTGATGTTGAACCGCTGGCTGTACAGTCTATTTCAGTGATGACTAACCTCGGCACTCCAGCTGTTCTTGGACTTTAATTCCCAAAGCCTTGATCAGCAGGAGTGCAGACTTGGGCTTCTGGGAATTGAAGTCCAAGAACAGCTGGAGTGCCAAGGTTGGTCACTAGGGGTCTATTCCATTACCATAGCAGGATGTCCAGCTAGACATATGCACATCCCCTAAAGCCTAAACCAATGGATCAGTGATGTTGCTCAGTATAAGGCACCTTTCTATATTTCCCCCTTTCCCACACTAATAGGAGCCTATCCTGTGTTTCTACAATGTCAATGTCTTATTCTGAAGCTAAGTAATTTCTGTACAAAAGATAAATAATTTTTTCTGAGAAATTATGATGAACTAATATCCTCATATTTCATTACCTCTCCAGTTAGAAAGTTGGTAATCTTGTAAATTGTAAATATCAACATGTGGTCCCCTCTCCCAAGATAGAATGGAAGCTCTTCAGGACATTTCTCTATATTGCAATTTCCTCAAGGAAATCTGCCTGATTCCATAAGAATTACTAAAGTGAAGAAAACATAAGAAGGAGCAATTGACTGAAACTACTTTGGTAGAAAAAGATGAGAGATCTAAGTAATCTTTCCATCTCTGATTTCTGGTATTTCTGTTCAGTAACAGTTCTTAGCCTCAGAGCCTTGTGTAAGGAAAGCTGTTTTGCTTTGATATTGTAAAACAAAGTCTCCCCTGACGCAAAGAAAATCTGAGTCATTCAGATGGATTATTTAATTTCAGCCTGAACAGATTGTTCTGAATAACCTCTGCTTTTTGCCAGTTATGGAGAACAGCAAATCTCTGTTTGGAAATCAGCCAAATAATTTGAAGTTCTTAAGCTATTCATCTATAATCACTGGTGAAGTGTTTTTTAACATCTGTCAGGAAGAGCTGTGATTTTTGTTGAAGAAAATCCTCTTAACATTCAGCCACACTGAAAGTGTTATTACTGCAGTCAAGAAATCATGGTGATTGTTTCTACCTCGCCCCTGGCCACTCTGTTTTCTTACTGCTGTTTTGCCTATTCCCTTTCTATATACAGTACAGTACAGAATAAACTTCAGGATGGCTTCTTTAATGTCAGCACTGCAATACATAACCTAATTAAGTAAAGCTTTAATACATGCTATTAAAAGACTATTGTTCTAATTTCTCATGCATGCAAAGTGATGCTTAAAATGTCACAACAAAGGGTTTTACCTTACATGGAGCAAGAAATAACTGATGTTCAAGCTGGATTGCAAAAAGGAAGAGGCACTTGAGATACTATTACAAACTTCCATTGGATACTCGAGTTCACCAAAGAATTTCAGAAGAAGATCAGCCTGTGCTTTATATAACAACTCCATGCTGTCAAGTCGATTCTGACTTATGGTAACCCTTCCCAGGACGAGAATATGCAGAAGTGGTTTACCATTCCAATCTGGTGGGTCCTAAAGGAAGTGGGTCCTAAAGGAAATCAAGCCTGTGCTGTCTCTGGAGGAAAAAAATAATAATGATGAAACTGAGGCTGCCCTTCTTCATGCACATCATGAGTAGAAGGAAAGATTCCCTGGGAAAGACAATAATGCTGGGAAAGGTGGGAGGCAGCAGGAAAAGAGGAAGACCAAATATGAGATGGACTCCCAAAAGGAAGCTTCACACTTGTGTTTCCAAGAGCTTAGCAGGGCTACTGAAGTCAGGACATTTTGGGGATTTCTCATTTATAGGGTTGTTATTAATCAGAGACAACTTGACAACAATTTAAAAGGCCAAGGGAACTAAACTGGTACTATAACAACTGCATTGTTGTGAATTGAGCTATGTGTGTTACGTTAACACACATATTACTACGTGTCACCACCTATCCCCATTAAAAATGAGTATCCTTGAAAGTTTCAGGTTGTTGTGATTTTTTTAAAAAAACCCACAGAATAGCTGTAATAACCTAGGCTAGATAACCAAAGCTGTTTGACTTGCTTTCCAATCCATTGTAGATTGGAAAGCCACCCAGTTTAAATTTCAGTTTTTATACGTCCTAATCCCGTTTGAAAAGAACATAACTCTCTATCTTACTTTAACAAAGGCTTTTCTTACTAACCTTGTAAATGTGAGTGTTGTCATTTATGCAGAAGAGGGAGGAGTTTGTGCAATATACCTGTGTTTCAGAGCAGGGTAATTGCCTGAGAAGTCAAATAAGAAAGCTTTCCCACAGAGCAGTCTGAAATTGGGGGGGAAAGAACTGCATCTCTGGCTGACTTCCAAAATGGACAGAAAATTCATGTCTTGATTCATAAGTGAATCCACTGACTTTTATCAAAGGAAACTTACAAGCTCATTAGAAGCTTCTAAAAGGTTTATCACAAGACCTTACTTGTTGAAATATTTTTGTAGTTTTAAAATGGCTATCTTCTACTATTCCCCACACAGCAATAGCAATTACACTCATATACCGCCCCATAATGCTGGGTGGTTTACAGGTACAGTAATTAGCATTTTGACACCCAACATTCTGGGGACTCATTTTACCAGCCTCAGAAGGGTGAGTCATCCTTGAGTCCTAGTCAGGATTGAACTCACAATGTTCTGGCTGCAGTACAGCAGTTTAACCACTGCACCACCAGGGCTCCATTCTTAGAGTGTTACACCCTCTTCAAAGCTCAAACATATGTGCCCTATACTTTTATTACTTATAGTTAATAATAATTACCAATATAACCTTCCAATGTTTTGGGTTTTTTTTAAACATCAAGTGCTCAGAAATGGTCTGCCTGCCCCTCCTTCTGGGATTGGTGTGGGACTGAGCAATTTGCTCAAGTCCTCACAGGTGGCAGGTAGATCAGGTAAGTCCACCAGCCACACATGCTCTGGATGTTCTCAGTTGGTAGGTCTCCTAGGAAGCAAAGTGAGGATTCAATCTCTTGCACATGGCTCTGTAACCATGTCTCTATTACCCTGCAAAATCCCACAAGCCCTGTTTCCAGACATTGTTGCATGCAGCTAGCACCAATAAAAGATGTTTTCATTCCCTTTCAATTTAGTGATATACAAAACAACACATCTGTATCATGTTGTTTTGCTTTTTTCAGCTCAAAACCTGTTGCTTAGCATCATAAGTTGCAGCTGGAATAGATTTGTTGAGCCAACTTTTTCATAAGTTCCATTGTTTCAATGGGCCTACTCTACTTGTGACTTACTTCACTAAGCAACAGAATTTCAGCCACTATATAATATTGTATCCAACTATACGATGTATTTTTATTATTATATGCTACTCTTGGATGTGTCAGGATAAAGAATGGATCAAACCATTAAAATGCAAATAAATAAATGAATACTATAGGGCCTTAACGAGCCTTGTTTGCACTAGAAATTCAAAATAACGAAGCAAAAATTGTATGTGAGCATGTGTGCACCTAGGCCATTTCACTACCATGAGAACAATTAGTAAGGGTGCCAGATAAATAGTTTTGTAATTTGTTGGCCTTAGTAACTAAATATGATACATAGAAAGTCCATATTCACCTTAGCATGGACAGCAGCAGAATGATAGTTAAACTACAATCCTCCATACTTCACTCTCATATCCTTTTCCCTCCTTCCATTTATAGGCAAATTAAATCACTGGTTTAAGTGGCGATGCCCATATTTGCTAATATGCTACAGAGATAGGAAGATTACAGAGAGAGACTTGCCTCTGGTTATTTATAGTTAGCAAGCTTACAAAGCAATTAGGTTGCTTTAGAGTACATGTTTATAACTTTTTTTCCACGTTCTTCTTTCCTTGTTTAGGAGACTTTTTACACAGGCAAAAAAAAAAAACCACACACACACACACACATGCACCTTTATTATTCAACCTTAAAAGGTAAAATATTGTAAGTAGCATGCAGAGAGAAAACCGGCCTCAAAAACAAGTTTTTGGCAGCTGCTGCCTGTCAATTTCTGCCCATGAGTCAGCAAATGGCAGTGGAATGTCACTGCTCCATTAATATTCATTTGGCCCAGGCAGTGCCAAGTTCCCTTCCTGGTGCCAAATCCATCAGCTAGAGCTGCAGAAGAAACAGCACCCAACATTTAAAAACCCAAGGGCTGCCTCTATTTGCAATGCCCATGCTAGACCCTTAAAGATTTCAGCAGCATCATACAAGATAGAGAGGGAAATGTTCAGACTTCTGGTCTTTGTCAGAAGAAAAAGAATGTTACTGAAAACAGATTCATTAGTCTTGTTCTCTTTAAGAGCAACAAAGCAAAGTCTGCGGCACTTAAAAGACTGTTTGTTCTTCTGGCTGCCAACAGCCACACTAACTTGACTACCCCTTGAATATTTTCAAACTTTCCAAGGACTGATTTACTATCTTATTAAAGCAAAACACCAAGCATAACAATATACAAAGAAGTGGCTGAATAATTTTTTTTAAAAAATGTGTCAGTGATTGCTGATTCCCCCCTCCCAACAGTGATGACAGAAATTTAAGGTTGACCTATTATAGCTTTAAAAAAATAAACTTGAATTATTTATTATTTCTTTAAGAAGAAAACAACAACAAGGACTCTGGAGAAAATGTGTCAGAAGTTTTCCATGGCATATGTTTCTCTCACTCTGATATTAGAAGTATAAGACCCAACCAAGCTAGAGGAGTACATAAAAATCCCTGCTTTTGCAGGTGAAAGGGTGTAAGGAGGCCCCAGAGCACACTGCTACCTGAAGTGTATTGCAGTCAAGGTGCACTATATTCTAGACCAGCTAACCTGTTTTGGCACATGAGATGGGAAAAATCACAAGCATATCTTTCCATCCTTGGTAGTTTCTCCCCCTTCCCCCCTCCCCCAAAAAAAGATGTAATCATAAAATAAATAACTAGCCATTTCCTGCCCTTTCATTCCATCCAAAATATTTTGCCTGAGGTGACTTCACTCAGTCTAACAACAGGGCCTGATCCTGACAATGATCACATTCATGCTGCAGAAGTACTGGTAGATGCTGAATTCAGTAAGGGCCAGTCAGTATCAAGACATACAGAAAGTTTCTTGGATGATCTGAATCTTTGCAAGCTGAATGCAGAAGTTTCTTTCTTCAACTCTTCCCTAAGTCTGGGATTAGTTATAAAATACTGGCTCTCAAGTAATGGTGCAGTTATAAATGGAAAAGTTTCCTACTTACTCCTAGGAACACACATTTTCTGCACAAAAGAAAACAAAATGATGTAATTCCTTTCTGGATAAGGGTTTCCAGCATTCTTTCTACATGTTTAGCAATGAGAGAATGTTACAAAAGATCAATCTAAATCCTTGCCTTAATTTAAAAGGTCAACAGTTACATGGTAGAAAAAGATGCAAGAAACCACAAAATAAACCCTTTTGAAAATAATCTCAGTACTGGAGAGTATCTGATTCTAACTATGGCTCAGCTACTAGTGTTTGCCTTTTTTATAAAAAGAACTGTTTCTTGTATCATATTATTGAGACTGCAAGGGGCTTCGTGGCTCAGTGGTTAAGAAGTTCACCTTGTTAGCTAGTAGGCTGGCAAGTCAAAAGTTCAAGACCTGGGTACTGCATGATGGATTGAGCGCCTGTCTCTGTCTTAGCTCCCGCCAACCTAGCAGTTCAAAGACAAGAAATTGTAAGTAGATAAATAGGGATCAATTTGGTGGGAAAAGACCTTGGGGACATGAAAGGAGCCTCATTCGAGCATCCCCTGGGTGGAGTTTCTCCAGCAAAAATCCTTTCAACCCAGAATAATTTCTGACACAAAATTATTATTATATTAAGACTGCATCTCAAATAAGGATTGCTAGAAACAACACAATTGCTATAAGATATCTTCTCCAAAGGTGCATACTCAGCACACCATGACTCTATGTTACACATGCTGGAACTGAACGAAAATGGAGTGATTCTAGCTATACCAAAAAGGACAGTAACTCCTAACAGGCAGCCAAAAGGGGAAAGTAGGGATAAATCAGGGACAAACTGGTTCATGATTATCTGTTGTAACAGACCCATTACTCCCAAGTAGATCCCTGGGCCCACAAGTAAGTGGGACCTGAACTGACGCCCTGTGGCTAAGCAATCCAGGATTTCAGCTAGCCTTTACACCAGGGGTTCCCAACCTTTTCAAGCCAAGGGCTGGGTCATGATCTCTCAGTCAGCTTCAAGGGCCAGATGGCCATTTTGCCCTGCCTGAATGATGGGGTGGCCATTTTGTCCCAACAGCTTCAAAGGGTAGCCATTTTGTTTCTCAAGTGTCCTTGGAGGGGTGGGGGAGCCACATTAAATGACACCACAGGCTGGATCTGGCCTTAGGTTGGGAACCTCTGCTTTACACAAATCCTGATCTGAATCAGGCTGTTATATAGGTAGTACATAGGAAATTAAACAACTCCAGTCATCTTCATGTCTTTTAAAAGTATATTGTAGCAAAAGTAGGTTACAGATTTCTTAATTTCAGGAAGCAAAACAATTCTAGGTGAATGAAGCAAATTTAGTTCAGAAAGCATGTTAAAAACAATGAAAACATGACTAAGTGTGGAAGCCCAGAAGGATGCCTCACTCTGGTTTAATAGACTACATGATTGCAGAGTTCAAAGCACACACACACCCATAGACTTACACAGCGTGGAAAGAGCGAAGAGCAAAAAGGACCATCCTCTCTTCTCCCTTCCTTTTTATCTCCTCCCACAAACTCCCCATGAAGGAGTCCAGGCAAGCACTGCACAGTATCACATGTATATCAAACTTTAAGTTTCATTTCTCCAAGAATACAAGGATTAGAATGTTTAGTCTACTAAGCAGTTCCTGGCTAGTGACAACCCATAATGCAACACTGCCACCTCCCTCCAGTGAATAGCACACAGAAACCCACATCACTATTCTAAAAAACCCACAGGCCCCATTTCTATCCCATGACATCTGCATATCATATGATCACTGGGGAGAGTAGCAAAACAGTGCATCCCCAGGGTAGACTAAACTGGTGGACAACCTATACTCAGTTGCACCTAAAGTCACTCTGAAAATATGCAGTACTGTATCTTACAAATATTTTCCCCTATTCAGACAGCTCAGAGTCATTGCACTGAAAAAACTGTTTGGCCACATTTATTTAGAAGACTCAGAAAAGTTATTTTTGGCCCAGAGTTCCTAAATCTGCCAGAATCATAATCCAAAAGGCAGTTTTCCCAACTCTTTTTACTAGTGCCATGGTTGAAAATTGATGAAAACTTGCATGGCATGAGAGCCATTCTGAGGGAAGGGAAGCTGAGCCAAAATTATAGAAGAATCTGTCATGATTCTTGACTGCAGGCTGTCTCAACAGAATTTACAAAGACTTTCAATACTCTGAGTCCTTTTTACCTGTTGACAATATTTGCAATGTGTCTTTAAGTAGAATACTCTTTAATCTTCTCTCTTTACATTTTTTAGCCAATAAAGAGTGGGTAAATTTTGGTCCTGGCCATCTTGCCAACCTCACATCTTTAGCAAGGGAGTCACAATGGTCTCAGAAGTCCAGCAAACTGGCCCTTGTAAATGCTATATTTTTTTGGATTTATGAGAAGTTTTGATATGACCTGAAAATTTCAAAGTACAGTAAAACACCGGATAACGCTAAGACTTGGTTCCACAAGTCTTGGTGTTATCCGATTTTTAGTGTTATCCGATGCATGTTAAAATCCTATGGGATGGATCAGATAACGTTAAAGCTCCATAGAGATACATTGTAACCTCACAGGCTTTAGCAGTTGTTATCCGATCCATCCCATAGGACCTTAACATTATTCGATCCAATTCTCCTCCCCAGATTACTTAACATTATGCGATTTTATCGTTATCCGATCCAATCATTATCCGGTGTTTTACTGTAATATCATTCACAATGATATGGGAGCTGGTGCAAGAACAGGCGATTGTGGGTTCAAAGGGGTATTTTTCTGTAATATTCTGTACTGTGACTCTATGGATATCAGGTATCCAGGACAATGTGGTAGATAGAGTGATGGAATAGGATTTAGGAGTCCTGGCTAAAAGATGCCACTTGGGCATGGATACTCATTGGGGGTAAAACTACTCCTTACACATTTCACTAACCTTGAAGGCCCTATTAAGGCCACTATAAGTTGATGCAATTTAATGGCACATGCTACACACATATGGATCTCATCCCCTGCTCTGCATGCAGTCTTAAAATTTATATGCCTTAAATTCTGCCTTCTGTTCCATGAACAATTTGTTTTTCCATCTTACCTTTGCCTCTCACCATTCTGCTTTTCTATCTCTAACAACCCCAGTGGCATCAGTCATCACAAAGTTTGTTTGTTCTGCCTATTAATGTGTATCATATGTTTGAATGTCAGATTCCACAACTGAAGCAAAATCTATTCTATGGCTCACACCAGTGATGGGCAGCAGCTAGTTCACACCAGTTCGCCAGATCCGGTAGTAGTATTTAATTTTAATATATATTTAATCCACACACACGCACACCGCAGCGATGGATCACTGGGGGGGGGGGTTGAATTGGGCAGATATTCTACCCAATCCACACACCCCAGACGACGCTAAAGAATTGTTATCCAGAATCGTTATCCGATGCAAGTTTTTCCCCCCCAAAAATTATATTACATTATATTATTGTATTTTTATTATATTTAATTGCTATTACATTACTATTATTATTTTGTTATGATATTGTTATATTTTTCATATTGTATGTTATGTTTACCTTTTAATTGTAGTACTGCATCTTGATTTATTTATTAGGATGTCCTGATGTTTTGTAATTGGAATTTTTATTGAGATATATATACTGTATATGTGATATTTGTAACTTACTATGTAATATTTGTAACTGTTTTTTATGCTATGAATGTGTTATGTACTGTAATTGTTTCTTCTGTAAGCCGCCCAGAGACGCTATGCGAGTGGGGCGGCATATAAGTCGAAAATACAAAATACAAATACAAATACAAATTGTTATCCGATTCTAGTTTTATCCGATGCAATCGTTATCCAAGGTATTACTGTACTTATTTTATGGTTTTTTTTACTTTGACTCTGCCCACAATGTTGGCTCCGCCCATGACATCATGACATTGGCTCCACCCATGACGTCATGACATTGGCTCTGCCCATGATGTTGGCTCCACCCACAGTGTGGTAGTAAAAAATTGGCTGCCCACCACTGGCTCTCTTCTCTTGCAATAACTGTATCACTGTATTATTATCTTCTAGTGGGCACTTCTTTTGAGTTTCAGTTTTGTTTTCATTTGGTCATGAAGTCAAAATGTTAGGCTCTTTGATCACCTTGGAAACACTTCCTTTATTTAATCAGATTAAACACCTCAGATAACATCCAGTAGCTTTACTGCAGTCCTCTGCATGGCTCTCTTTATTATGTCCAATATTCTTGTGGACTGTGAAACTTTTGTAATAAAAATGTGACAAATGTGCTAGCAAAAAAGACAAACATTATTTCCTGGTCTATAGTCGCGCAATGTAACATAGGCTAGAACTGCAAAGTATTTTTCCTTGGCAGAGTCAAAGTATTCCTTGATATTTTGAAAAAAGAGGAGGGTAAATATTGCAACTACTGAAAAACCATAGCAGGGTAAATATTCTTGCAAATTACCTTTAGTACTCACCTTCTCAATGATTATTCCAAATGTGTGATTTCAGAAATCACTAGCCTTTGACATCATCTTTAGATGAAAGAAGGCATTCAAATGTAAACAATCAATATTCATCCAATTCTGGAAGCACTTTCAAAGATTTTAATAACACAGTCTGAACAGTATGATCACCTTCCCCACTCTATCACCACCACCACCACCACCACCACCGTCACCAAACTTACTTACATGTCTCAAGCAGAGATTATAAATTTACCATTTAAAAATATTAAGGAGACTACTGTACATATATACATTAAGATCAGAATATTGTTATAAATGGAGGGTTGGATTCAGAATGAGGCATATACAGTGGACTTCCCTGCAGCTTTTATTATAACCATTACAGGTCCCTGAAAATGCCATCAGGAAGTAAGGACACCAAATGTTGAATAGTGCTGGGGAGAAGGATGAATTTCCAGAAATTGGGCAGAGGAACTTTCCATGAATGGAGTTCAACTTGATTTTCAGAGATTTCCTTTTTGTCCCCACACTACATTTTGCTCCACATCTCAGTTCTTCTGTGTCCGCCTACCTTTTTGTATAGCATTGAGAAGTGACTGTTTTGGGAAGTGTCAGAGAGAGAAACTTGCTTCTGCTAGTCCAGTTTTATATTTGGACCCAACTCATTAAAACTCATATATATTTAAAATCCATACAGAACAGATCAATGTCAATACAGTAAAACCTCACATAAAGACTGCCTCGCTTAAAGAGTAACTCGCTTAAAGAGCAGAACTTTGTCTGAATGTTCGCTTCGCTTAACAAATAAAACCAACCAAAAACTTGCTTAACAACTAAATCAGGGTTCACAATCCCCCCCACCAGAAGTCACAATTGGTCACTTACAATGATGTTTCACTTAAAGAGCAAACTCACTTAAAGAGCAATCATGTGGAACACATTATGCTCTTTAAGCGAGGTACCACTGTAATTGTATTTAAGTCAAAACAAAAGCAAAAGTTGCTGTATTTTCATCTTACACCAGTTTCACATTAGAAACAAAACACTCTTATTATTTAGGATGAGACACAGTGAGGTGCTGAGAGTTGAGACAAAGCATCTCACTATGTCATCATGCTGTGAAGCAAAAGTAAGCAGTGGCTTGATATTTGCTATGCTAGAGCACCACCACTGTGGATGGCCAGGGGCGGTACTGCAGTTACCACCCAGGGAAGGTTCAGGCACAAGGAGCCAATAGAAACCCACTTAATCTGAAAAGTTGCCCTGATTCCTCAGCCTATATTTTCCCCCACACCAGAAGACCAGTATACTAACAGTTCAAGTTTCTTTAGTGGAAAGAAAAGGGAGAGTGAGGTCACAAATGGAGAATCATAAGCTTCAAAGCTTTTTGGGGGGTGTGGTGGGACACAATGCACTGCTTTTCTTGTGCTATTCCTTCCTCCATCTGTACGTACCACTCTGAGGAAAAGCAAGGGCCTCACATCTAATAAGAGATGAGAGTAAGAAAAAGGTGGCACTGAGAGTAGCGGGTGAGACATTTTCACAGCTCTTGAGCTGTTAAAGAAACAAGCATGTTCTCTGTTTCATGACTTGGGAAGCCAATGCACTTGATTGGCCTAAGCAATCAATGCCACCAGTGACCCTTTATAAAGGTTTTGTGAGCAAGGATTTCAAATTTTGCATTTGTGTGTGTGTGTGTGTGTGTGTGTGTGTGTGTGTGTTGTTAAAGTGAGTATTGTGATGAGATGTTTATGAACACAACACGGTATGCTTATTGGAATCTGGAGCTTGCGGGAAATAGCAGCGACAAACCCATTTTGGACAAGAATACTTCACTCTCCAAAGTCGTTGGTGACAGACCTCTACTTGTTTATAGACAACCCTCCAATCTCAAACAACTATTCACACACAAAATACTACATAAATGTGAAACATAGATGGGAACTAAACCCTGCTGTAAACCCAGATGTCAGCTTTGCCCCCACATTCACTCTGGAAACAGTATTACTGGATCCAACGGTGCCACACACAGCATTAAAGGCAGTTTTACTTGTTCTTTTGCCAATCTGATTTATGCCATCTCTTGACAAAAATGCCCTTCTGCACTCTATATAGGACAAACAGGACAACCTTTGCACCAAAGAGTTAATGGACATAAATCAGACATCCAGAATGGCAACACAGAGAAACCTGTTTCAAGCCATTTCAATCTACCTGGACACTCTATCCAGGACTTGGAAATTGTGATTCTGAAACAGAGAAATTACAAGACTAGGATCCAGAGAGCGAGTGAGCGAAGAAATAAAATACATCAATCTGTTGGACACCCATCACAAAGGTTTGAATATTAGACAGGGGTTTCTGGAATATTATCAAATTTGAAACACAGATTGTTATATTATTTGTTTGTTTGTTTGTTTGTTTGTTTGTTTGTTTGTTTGTTTGTTTGTTTGTTTGTTTGTTTGTTCAGATTTATATTGCCGCCCACTCGCCTAGGTGACTCAGGGCAGCTTGCAGTCAAAACAGAAACAGTACAGTAACAATCATAAAATACAACCTCACAAAACAAACAAAGCAGAACACAGATTAACTCCCCTCTGGCTGTTGTTGTGGGCCCAGAGGAGGGGGAGAGGTCCTCAGCCGCCTGCCAGGCCATGGAATATTTTCCCTCAGGCCATTGTTGTGGGCCCAGAGGAGAGGGCAAGGTCCTCAGCCACCTGCCAGGCCATGGAATCTTCTCCCTCAGGCCATTGTTGTGCTGCTACATATGTTGTATATTATATTTTGTTATATTACACCACCTTCACAAACTTTCCTGCAAAATTCTCTTTCACAACATAGGCTGTCTCACAGAACAAAGGATGTGCTCACACAGTAACACAAAGGTTAAACCCATTAGCAAATGTTCAATGCCAGGTGTTTGTTTTGTATCCTGCCACTATTTGCAATTGAAGTAGTGGTGGGCAGCAAAAAAATTCGCTACCACACCATGGGCAGAGCCTATGTCATGGGTGGAGCCTACATCGTGGGCAATCTACTCATGCCTGTCATATGGCCATGTATACATCTGCAAACACAGGCAGCACTGGCTCTTTGGCTGTAAATGGAGATGAGCACTGCACCCTAGAGTTGGATATGACTGGCTTTTGAGCAAGAGAGACCTTGAACCACTTGCAGGGACAAAACCTGGTGGGGCAGGGCAAGGAGGTGGGTGTGGCCACCCAATTTCACTACCCCCCCTGCCCTAGGCTACTCAATTTTGCCACCTCCCTGCCCAGAGGCCATCCAATTTTGCTAACCCCTCCCAGGGTGTGTGTGAACCTGTTGCTGCCCACCACTGCTTCACACTATTCACACTCTTCACCAGTGATGGGACGTAACACGTTCTCACCAGTTCACCAGAACTGGTAGTAACTTTTCCCAGTACTTAGATTGATCCTATGTAACATTCTCTCATTGCTGAACATGTTGAAAGAATGCTGAAAATCCTTATCCAGAAATGAATTACATCATTTTGTTTTCTTTTGTGCAGAAAATGCAGTGATGGGATGCAACAGGTTCGTACCAGTTTGCCAGAACCGGTAGTAACTTTTACCAGTGTCCCGGAGAACCGATAGCAGCTTTTGGGGGGAACCACCTTCAGGACTTACCTTTTCACTGGTTCCCCCACTGTGCATGCGCGCCAAGCACTTGGTAAGCATGCTCGCCTACAGTGCTTGGTGCGTATGCACGGCCTCCTTGCTGTCCTCCCAAGCAGGGAGGAGGAAGAGAAGCTGCTAGCCTGAAGCTCCCTATAGCCTGCTCCCCAGGGTAAGTGACTCACCTTTGGATGTGGTGTGTCTGTGTGTATTTTAATGTGTATTTAATACCTTTACCTATATTGACGTACTACCACAGTTCCTAAAAAGGCCTGGTGGCCGGCAGGCCTAGCGGCCTGGCTTGGGGTTTTTAAACAAAGTCTTGGAGTTAACTCATCAATAAGCTACACGTGTGCTGTTCCAATAGCTGTTCCAATTGGAGAACCCTTAAGGGTTGATGTGTGTGTGTGTGTATGCTTAATTTTATTTTATTTTTAATTATTTTTTCTTTGGCCCCGCCCATGGCATCATGATGTTAGCTCCGCCCACACTGTGATGACGTTACGGTGGGGTAGTAAAATTTTTGACACCCCACCACTGCTCTTCACACTGCTTCCCACTATTTGCAATTGAAAAATAAGGGGATTTATAGCTAATCTGAATAACAACCAGAGATGAATCTGCCATTACCAATTGTATGAAGCTACACTGATTTGTATGCTTATCTATTATGCTAACCAATCACTCTGTATCACATGTGTATAAATTGATGCCATGAAACCTCACGCTCATGTCTGATGAGTGGACATGATCCATGAAAGCTCACATTGAAATATGACATTTGGTCTTTAAAGTGCTACTGCATTTTTGTTTTATTTTGTTTATTCTCTGATATGTCTGAAACTCCCATGACTCATTATTATCCTGCAAGGCTGTGAGCAGCTTCCACGTTTTCATTTTTGACAGTAGACATGAGAAACTTGCAACCTACCAAATGATATTGGACTGCACCTCCCATCAATCTTAGTATACCTATAGCCTGCATAGACCATACTTGAGAGCTGACGGGAAATGCAATAATATCTCGTCTTTGCTGAAAACACAATACAGTAAAACCTCGGCTAACGCTAAAACTTGGTTCCACAAGTCTTAGCGTTATCTGGTTTTTAATGTTATCTGATGCATGCATCGGATAACATTAGAATCCTATGGGATGCATCGGATAACATTAAAACTACATAGAGATACATTGTAACTGACAAAAGTTTTAGCGAACGTTATCCAATGCATCCTATAAGATGTTAACGTTATATGATGCAATTATTTTTCCAGATTGCTTAACGTTATGCTATTTTAGCATTATCTGATGCAAACATTATCCAAGGTATTACTGTATTACCAAAGTGCGTACTTTGCACTGTAGTTTGGTATGGGAAGGAACTACAGTAAAACCTCAGATAACACTAAAACCTGGTTCCACAAGTCTTGGTGTTATACGATTTTTAGTGTTATCCGATGCATGTTAAAATCCTATGGGATCCATAGAGATACATTGTAACCACACAGGCTTTAGCGGTTGTTATCCGATGCATCCCATAGGATCTTAATGTTATCCGATGCAATTCTTCCCCCCAGATTGCTTAATGTTATGCGATTTTAGTGTTATTCGATACTAATGTTATGTGAGGTATTACTGTACTGCTATCCACTGCAAGCCAGAATCACCAATTTTGGTGAGGGTTTCAGCCAAGGCTTGAAAAGAAATGAACATCTATAGCAAGGTCTTTAAAGGATACATTCAAAACCTTAATGTACTTAGAGAAGAATTGCAATTAGAACAGCCAAATCCATTATTTCAATAGTAAAAAACAACTATTTTACTCTCTCCCTCCTCCCTCTGATGCCTTACAACCAGTTCTGCATTCCTGACATAATTAGACAAAACAACATAAAACAAGACTTCAAAATAACTGCTTCCCAACATTCTGCCAACACACATCATACAAAAGCAACTCTACTAGTATGGCACTTTCCCATTTTAAAGGCATGTAAGTCAGAGAATCTTTTTGCTGATGCTGCCCTGATGCCTAGCACATTTACTTGACATAATTTTGTTGTAGAAAACTATAATATAGCCTGAATTGTTTGTTTGCTTGTTTGTTTGTTTGTTTAAGGAAATGTTGGTTGTTAAAATGGGATGGAGCCAAGGGGTTGAAAATTCTGGTCTTAACTGGTAAAGAAAGGTATGGTAGTTGTTGGAAGGCTGGCTGTTACAAGAGGAGGCATTATGGATTCTTAACATCTGTTTTGCATTCCAGTCGTAAAAAAGAGAAACTTTCCAAGTTTTGATTCAGTGCTACAAGGATTACCAGAGCTTACTGAATCATCTTCAAGACCAGACCAAAGCTGTGCCAGCACAAAATTGTTTTACTAGAGTTGATAGAGGAAGTAAAAATTAGAGACAGTGTGTGCTGCTTCTAAACTCAGACTTAGACTGCAGCTAAACTCTGCAAAAATTTGCATAGCTGTAGTCTCAAGTTCTGTCAGACAGCAGAACTGGGAAAGACTTTAGCGAGTTGTTTGCCAGTTTAAATAGTCAATATCATGGATGGACTGTTCATTTGAATCAGGATGAAGCAGCTGCTTATAAGCTTAGCTATTTGTGCTTCCCACACAGAATCTTGCAATGCATGCATTCGCTTTCCATCATGGTGCTAGAGTAGGCAAAGAGAATGGCGCTGATCTGTGAGGTCTCCAGCCTATTGACATATGCAAGATACAGTTCCCTTCTTTGCTTGAGTCCACAGATTAGCGTAGAACCAAAATGGCACTATTGACAAACTTGGGGAATCAATATTGTCAGGGTAAGATCAAGGTTTTGAGAGGTGGGGGAAGGGCATAAGGAAAGGGAGAAAGGATAAATCTCCTCATCTACAAAACAGCCCAATGAGAAATAAGCCTGGTTATTGTGCATAGTGAACTGAATGCCTGTTCTGGGAGAACCTGGACAAAGAACAGAATGAAATATCCAGGTGGGGGGGGGGGCACAGCTGGTTGACTGGCAGGCACCACATTGCAAACCTTTGCCTCAGTTTCTCCTAATATATTGTTCATGTAAGCTTTCAATACCAGTCCACTAGAGGACTGCAGTGGCTCAGGAGTTAAGACACTGAACTTCATGCCTGGAAGGTCGGAAGGTCAGCAGTTCAAAATCCAAGTACTGCATGATGGAGTGAGTTCCTGTCTCTGTCCCAGCTCCTGCCAACCTAGCAGTTCAAAAGCAAATAATTGCAAGTAGACAAATAGTACCTCTTTGGTGGGAAGGTAAACAACATTCTGTACATTCCGATGTCTAGTCATGCCTGCCACATGTTCACAGAAATATCTGCAGATGCAGACAGTGCTGGCTGTTTGACTGTAAACAGAGATGAGCACTGAGCCCTAGAGTTGGATAGGTCTGGCTTCTGAGCAAGGGTAACCGTGACTGTGACCGTGACCCTGACCTTTACCTAGAGGGGGCAGGATAATTCTTTAAAAAAATAATTAAACTACCATATATACTCAAGTATAAGTCAGGTTTTTTAGCCCCTCAAATGAGGTCCAAAAATGGCAGTCGACTTATAATTGGGTCAACAAAAGCATATCCATGCAAATGTCTAAATTAATTAATTTTACTGTATTCTCATGTGTATTTTAATTATTGAAATTCACTAGCATCTGCTGCATTTTCCACTCCTAACTTATACTTGTGTCAATCTGTTTTCCTAGTTTTGGAGGTCCAAATTAGATACCTCAGCTTATATTCAGTACAACTTATAGTCAAGTATATATGGTATCCAATATAACTCCCTTTCACATGAGGCTTTGCACCAATTTTTTTTGTTTCTAAAAGCTGGCTTAAATGTAATAAAAGCTCATAATGCAATATATTGATTGTCCTAGAGTGCTCAACAGTATTTGTGGGGTGCTACAGGACACTGTTCTGTCCCCCAGGTGACTTATCCATACAAAGCATAAAATCATTTTGAAGTTTTGAATTCAGTTGCTTCACCCAAGACTCTTAACAGCCCTGGATTGATGTCTGGTTACTGAGCTGAATAGGGGTCATAAAACCGAGGTGAATGAACAAAAGGAAGGCTCTCTTGTTCCCATGTCCAATAACTGAATTTACAACCTATACATTTTAACATTGCACTCCCCCTTAAGGAGCAGCCACAAGCCTTGGAAACACTCCTGGATTCAACTTTGTCACTGGAGAGTCAAGTGGCTACCTTTGACCAATTTTGATTGGCCTGACAGGTGCAACAATTCCTAGATAGAGATAATCTGAGCACAGTAGTTCACAAAAAAGAAACTTGTCAGGGACCAAGCCAACATAGTCCCTGTAATTTAAAAAAAAATTACTTTTCCAAGCTTTGATCAAACAAACAGCTTCCAAAGGAATGTAGCATCTATTCTGGTTGAGGCCACTGAGGAAAAGTGGGGGCAGCATCGTTATCTTTACTGACAAGCCAGTGTTGTTGTCATTGGTGGTGGAGACCAAAATTTCCAAGCTCTAATCCAATCTGTCTTCCAAAAGGAAGAAGCCTCTGCATCAGTTAAGCGATGGAAAGCAGCAGCCCCAGAGTGGAGGATAGTTGTCTCTACTGGCAAGATGGTTCTTGTCCGGACTCTTAGCTAGTTATGTCTTTGACACACATTCTGGCATATTGGCTTTGGTCCCAGAAAATGAAGTAACTTTCCAAACCCTGCCCTTTGCTTTGGTGAAGAGAAAGAGGACATGACTATTTTGACAATGGCAGGGTGGCGGTGGTGTGTGTGTGTGTGTGTGTGTGTGTGTGTGTGTGTGTGTGTGTGTGTGTGTGTGTGTGTGTGTGTGTGTGTGTGTGAGAGAGAGAGAGAGAGAGAGAGAGAGAGAGAGAGAGAGAGAGAGATTCTTGAACCTAGAGGAGGTGCCTCACTCCAATATTTCTCCCTCAGTCACCAACTGCCTATAAGGTGTGTGTGTGTGTGTGAGAGAGAGAGAGAGAGAGAGAGAGAGAGATATTCTTGAACCTAGAGGAGGTGCCTCACTCCAATATTTCTCCCTCAGTCACCAACTGCCTATAAGGTGTGTGTGTGTGTGTGTG